>CM029770.1:4392077-5685957 GCA_017562165.1 Ectropis grisescens | reverse complement strand
TACAACTAGTACCCAAAACAGGATTGAAGTGTTTGTGAGTTGTTGTTATTTTAAATCGATTTACTTAGCATTGTGACCAATCAATAGCTGAATTTCAATTTCTGTCAAATATTTTTTATTAAATTTATAAATAACTGGCTCAAACAGGCTTCTAACAATGTATGTAACTTAAAATTCTCACCTGTAGAAAGTGATGGCCGTTTCCTTCTTCCCATCAACATTAGTCCTAATCGCCCAATCATACAACTTGAAGTAGAGGCCTGAAGCTGGTCTCAGATAGCTTCAGCAACCAAACTCACAAGGCGTTCACAACTTCATCCTCTGCCATCTATGTATCACTGAATCTGTGTCTTTATCAGCCACGTCACTTCGCAACTGGAGCGCATTCAAGAAGAACGCAGCTGGTCTTGTTGTAAAGCTGTAGAAGTCTGCCCTGTAGTCACGTTAGAAACTATCGGCTGTGACAGACATCACGGTCCAATAGCGTTCAGTTATCTCATAATAACATCTGATGAGTCTCATTGACAACTGGGATCAACACCTTGGAGGAATTTGCTGCAATTTTCTTTCTAATGTGAGCCAACTTGGTGGACAACTACAGAGACTTGCTCTGCGCCTGTATTCTGCCATTTACCATACAGTATAGAGTACTCGAAAAGTATTTTCTGCAAGTATGGGCTCAAAACATTGTGGCTTTCCACGATCTTGATATTGCTGTGACGGTACTCAGGAGTATCAACTCGGGCGTTTCTGCCGCTGCTTTTCAGAACTTTTGTCAGAGCTGATGAATTTCACTCAAGCTGGCGAGGCATGAGCCTTCAAATTGCTTACATAGTTCAGCTAAGCATAAAACAACTGACGCCATGACGTTGCCAGAGATGTCTGGGTGCATGTGTACTCTGTGACGGTTTCCAAGACGGGTCCAAACTGTCCCGGATGTTTGAAGCCAGCATTCTGGTCATCAGCTTGAGAGATAGCAAAGCAGTTTGCTGGTTGAGTTCTAGCTCTTGCGCTACCAATTTCTGTGAGGGTTCTCTTCTTTCTTTCAATCGTCCGGATTATATCTAAAGTAGCTCCAATAACGAGAACAGCATTTCAGTATCAGCATTGGCGAGAACTCTGGATTGTGCTGGATTTTCGATTCAACAGCTCCATAGGGACTTCCTTCGAACAGTCTGCAATCAGTGCTTCCAGTAGACCCTCGATGACATTCAGGAACATTGGAGCTGAGAGCAAGTTATTTGTATGGTCGAGAAGGTCAGCTATGGTGCAGCATCACACGCCAGTATTTCGCCGTTTTCTCATCGGACACTTTAGATATGGTCTGAATAAAGCACAAAGTATTTATTATCAGGGTTTTATAATGAGCTTCCATAGTCTTCGTGTTTTTAGATCGGTTGCAGTTGAATAAACCTGGTAGAAGCTGAAGCTAAAGAATTCATAAAAGTGATACAGGCATATTTATAATGCCGCAGCTGCACTGCTGTATGCCCATTGATGCAAAACACTTCAGTCGGATCTCTATCAGTTTCCATTGCCTCTTCATCCTTTTGATTGGCAGCGATTTGATATGAAGGATCAGTTTGGATGAAGCTTTCAAGACCCACTTCTGGAGGGAATTCTAAGAGAATGCTCTGTCCAAAGTCCATTCTGTTCAATGGGTCTTCTTGTCTTGACAGATCTCGCGAAGAGCTCTTGTCTTTTTTCTTGCTTTCAGGAAGTGAGCAACGTGTGAATCGAGCAGCAAAGCGAGAAGGACCCACAGAGGTGGTTGGCTCAATGGTCTCCATCAGCTTGGTATAAAGGCGTAACTCCTATGCTCCGGTACGTGTAACACTACATCCGCAATATACCGCAAAACGGGAACTACGCTTTTGCAACTGCTGTAGTTCCTTCTCCGAATGGTCTTCTACATCTTTGTTCAGTTTCACTAAAATAGTATCAGGGTCTCGATAATCCGAGCATGCCGATCTGGAAACTGTACGCGTCATCGTGTCTTAAGACTGAGGGATCCTACAAAGGTGCAAATATTTCCATAGTGTGATGGAGAACTTGTTCAGGTAGCATATAAGCCGCGTGAGATAATAAGATCAACGCATGATGGTGTGTCTGAGGGTTCTGTGTTCCTCTAATACATTTAACAATCAGCTCCATATGAAAACTGAGCTTCACTGAATTCAAGACTTCTTTGTCCGTTTCTTTAACAAACTAGCTGCAATAATACCATAGTGGCGACAATACACCACTGCTTTGTGTACTCAACGTACGACTGTTTCTTCAAACCTCAAGCATTTGTTCAGCAATTGGAATAGAATTGGAAACAAATGTGTTGTCCAGTTCCATTTTCTTCTTATTTTGAACGTACTCAAGAATGGCGACGCCCATTTCCACTCAACAGTTTCCGTGAGCTGATAGACAACATCGAGACAGTACTTTTCTTTTCTTGGACGATTGTCAGGGTGGCTGTGTGTTTAGCATGTCCTCTAAAATAGGTTTAAAGTCAGACAAATTGAGATGAATCTTCATTATCTTTGATGCTGCGCTGGAGATTGTCGGATTATTGCTGATCGCGCCTGCAAAGAGACTAACGAACGAAATTTTTGGCGCTTTGAATTAGGAAATTTTCTGAACACGCATCTTCGTCTATCTGTTTCATGATCAACACTTTGCTAGGCCCGTGAATGTCTGGTCTTCCTAGGAAAATACATTCTCTGTATTCTTTTCAACCCCATCAGCCAGATTCCAAATCTCTTCCTTATCAAATGTCGTCACAGTAGACTCATTAATTAGCCCATATACACCTCTAAATATGTTCGACCGCATATATCGAACGTAAGTTTATCATTCAAAGTGTTTGTCTCAAAATCTTTTCTAGAGATTTCAAATGAAGGCACCAAATGAGGAAAGTAGAGGCAGTGTCAACCTGCGCTAGGATTTCAAGAAGATTCCTTTGACGTGAGATGGAGCATCAGAGCTGAGAACTGAAGTGAGCATTAGCAATTACGTCGGAATACTTTGTTCTGGGATCTTTAGAAGTCAGTATTGTGTGAAGAACTTGTAATACTTGCTCATGGTCTAGTGAAAGCTCTTCTGTATGATCAATGAGCTTTTGCAGTAAATTTGCGTAAACACTGCCTTTTGTTTTCTTTCCTTTCAAAATTTTGGTATTAGTTCAGAGGCAGTCCCATATAGCCCTCAAAGGATTGTTCAAACCAAAACGGCGGCATGATAATTACTGCTTCGATTCATACAATGTCTTTGTATCTTTCATAATGTCCAAAATCCTGAGAGCAGTTTGATACTCCGCATTTGCAATTCAGGGCCGATAACATCTTTAGGGTCTGATGCATAGAAATGTAATCCACAAGCAAAATTCGCAATGAACTCAAATTTTTCCTTAGGTTTGCAAAGAACTTGTTTATAGCCTCTGTAACAATTTCACACATAGTGTTCACTGTAGGTTGGGATGGCACAACCAGTAACACATATCTCGTATAGTCGTCGACTAAAAATCATCTCAAGTTCTTGCACACATTGCACCAAGGCTAGAGGAATTTCTATTTACATTCATATTCTCAATTACCCTCGCGAACAGATACTGAATTACCTCCAAACAACATATTGTTCATACTAGCTTCTTGAAAAAGTTCTGTCATCATTTTGCTAGAGAAAGTGCAATCTTCTGAAAGACATAACTATGGACCTCGTTTCAACAGATTCTAGTAACATATTAAGAATCCCACTGATTTCTTCCACTGATGCTTGAGAAATGAACAAGATTTGAGAAGCATACAATGGATATCAATTGTGCTCTCTTTGTTTAGGATATCTCATTAAGTACATCATCAAGATCTGGTTTTTATCTTCAAACAGTGTTCTGAAAACAGTTTCTCTAATAACAGAGTCATTAGCCTTTATTTGGTTTAATACTTCCCCTAAGTTTTAATTTTTCTCCTATTTTAGATTGTAATATCACCCAAGCAACATTTGCCGACTCTTCATCATAAGGAAAGATGTGGCAGAAGAACTAAAATTACTTCTTGATTGACTGGCATAATGTCAGAATCACAAAATTTAACTATAGCTTTTCCACAATCGGTTTCCACATTTTATCCTGATGACTGCCACCTTTCACTAGAATATTTGATACTTCAGACTCATTCAAAATATCTATTTAAATTATCTGTGGTGTATCTAAGCAGCATTACTACATTTGATGATCGTCTTCCAAGTCTATTGATGAATGAATCTTTGACAAACTCCTTATCCTGCATTTTAATTTCTTCAAACTTTTCTGCTATGTATTTAATGGCTTGTACTCTCATTTGAGGATTTGCAGGATTTTAAGTTTTGAAACAGATACTTCCACTGACTTTATGAGCTACAGAAGGTTTGAAACCGGCAATTTTGCTAAATGGTCATGCTTTGAATCTTTCTTACCCATTTCAAGTTTCACTTGTTTCATCAAAAGCCTCAGGATATTGTCTTTCAAGGCACTTTTTTTTGTGATATTTACAAACCATTTCAATATTTTGTTTCCAAAATCTGTCTCATCATCTTCGTCTTCAATAATTTCAATGTCGCTTTCATTGTCTTCAGTGTTTTCATTACCTTTCTTGGATATCTTATTATTTTTCACAGAGTAATGACGTGAGGACGAGCCTGTAACAAATTTCATTATGAATATTAATCATTGAATATAGTTTACTTCTTTTTACACTACAATTGCGGTAAAACACTCTAATATGAATAGGTACCTTAGTAAAGAAAAAAAAAAATGCAGTTATAGGACTGCCAATAGAAGTGAAAACTTATAACTCAGAATTTGATAGCTGACTTTGGAAACTACACAGGTGAAACCGAAGGGTGCTGCTACTTCTGCAATAAATCTTCAAAGCATTGTCGTCTAAACATGGTCGTCTAGTCTAAATGAATAGCCATGATTAAACGTGTAAATGTGTATGTGTGCTCTAAATGCTTAGCTTTGCTAGACACAGATAGTCACACAGGGCTGCCAATAGAAGTGAAAACACATAACTCAGAATTTGATAGCCCACTTTGGAAACTGGTGGGTGAAACCGGAGGGCACAGCTAGTGTAGAATAAATCTTCAAAGCACACTGTGTACATTATAAGTCATCTAAAAGGTTAGATGTGTAATGGTAAATGGTAACCATGATAAAGGTTCGTGGCAATGGCCATGTAGAAATGCATTAGCATTTCTATTCATGCATTCTAGATGGCCATGATCCCAAGTTCACCTGAAGATTTCTTTCATTTACGAGGTGATGCTTGTACTCAATTCAATTCACAGCCCACGAAAAATCTGTATGTCACTTCAAGGTTGTGTTGTGTTATATTAAAAACTATTCTAGCTAACATTACCCGTTACCGCTCACATTTCACAGTTGTGATGGGAGACTTCAACGCGAAACTGAGCAAACGAAGCGGTGATGAGTTGAGGGGAATTTCGGATATGGGCAGCGGAACCCAAGCGGGCAACGTCTCAGCGGATTTCTTGGAAAGGAGCGCCTATTTATGATGAACTCCTTTTTCAAGAAACAACGACAAAGAAAGTGGACTTGGATTAGCCCAGACGGTTCCACAAAAATGAGATCGACTTCATTATGACGGCTAAACGGCAAATATTCAGCTGGATGTCTCTGTGATCAGCAGGGTTAAGACCGCAGCGATCACCGTATTGTAAGAAGGCGCTGAATCTAAACATTAAGTCGAAAGGTCACGTCAATGAAGTCCATGCCCAACCAAATTATGCTCACATCGAAGATCCCGATAACTTTCAGCTCGAACTTCAAAATCGCTTCGAATCCTTAGATGAGTGCGTAACGGCAGACGAAATAAACGACAGGCTAGTGGAAACTGTTCATGCTGTTGGCAGAAAGTTCTATAGAGCCGACGCCAAAATAAAACCCAAAAGCTCTCCGATCAAACTCTAAATCTCATGGCAGAAGGATGAGGATATGCGATTGCAGTCTTCGGTCGACATGACGGTATCCAGACGGCTCAATAGACAGATCTCTATTTGTGTGCGACGCGACATACATTGCTTCAATACTTCGAGTATTAAGAGAGTATTGAAGAAGCGATCAAGCAGAACAAAGGCTCCAAAGTGTTTGCAAGAAATCTGTCTTGGGCAAAGTCAGCTGACCAAACTGAAGACCGAGAAGTTGTAACGTCGTCTCGTCAAAGCCCGAGATTTTAGAGGAGATGAATGAGAGATGATAGGAGGTTCTATGAACAGTTATACACCTTTCGCGCAAGCACAACCTGTTGCTAGCATGGTAAAACACCCCAGAGTTAAGCTGACCCGACACTACCGAAGATATCCGGAAGTCAGCCTGTATGAGATTAGATGGCCTCAACTTCAAAAACAACAAGGCACCTGGCGACGACAGAATTACTACTGAGCTTCTGAGAGCGGGTGGAAAACCAGTACTTAAAATCCTCCAGAAGCTGCCCGACTCCGTCATACTGGACGGTAATTGTACAGAAGCGTGGAGCAGAAGTGTGGTGGTGCTCTTCTTCAAAAAAGGTGACAACACCTTGTTGAAGAATTACAGACCAATCTCACTTCTGAGCCACGTTTATAAGTTGTTTTCGAGGGTAATCACGAATCGTCTCGCCGACATAGCTCAAAGTAAGCAAGTTGAAGTGGTTATGGGCAGGCCACATCGCTTGCAGAACTGACAACCGATGGGAAGAAAGGTTCTCATGGCGACCACGAACCGGAAGACGCAGTGTTGGACGGCTTACGCTCATATATGGACAGATGACCTCACAAAGACTGCTGGTTGCAGGTTGCACAGGACCGTTTATTGAGGGAATCTAGGGGGAGGCCTATGTTCAGCAGTGGACGTCTTGCGGCTGATGATGATGATGATACAATCTGTATTAGATTTCTTTCCTTCAAACTTCAAACGAGTGATGTAATTTATAGATAGCTTAGACTCAATTATATACAGTTTCATACCTTCTACGTAAACATCATACATTACATAATAGCTTCATTTTCAATCAAACCAATGCCATAAGTATTTGTAGGTACTTACTTGATGATTTCTCCAGGTTTCTGATTTCTTAAGTCCAGCTCATCAACCATAATCTGCAAGTTTTGAATATCTCATGAACTCTTCACTGCCTTTTTGTACATTCGGAAGAACCCTTTCAGTATTGCATACACAAGTTTATTTATCTTATGGTTCTTTTGAGATATAACTTTCAGGTGACCACACAGGGTATACATTACTTGCGTTTGATAAATCATGTAACGTTGTGTCTGACATCCAAGTATAATGCTTGTTGTTGATATAAGATTGATAAAAGCAATGCAACATCATATGTCAAGTCAAATTCACTGTTGAACAATTTGTTCACTATATCGGTTAATAACTCATGTTGATACTCGATTTAGTAAGAATCAAACCTAATACAATGTATGCCAGCTTGAAGATCTGCTATCGAGGAATTAATGGCTTACAATTATTGGCAGTAGTATTGTTATCTTTATCTCCATATCGGCTTTTTTACTCGCCCTTATTGAAGCAACTGATGTTTGACAAAAGAATGCAATAATAGTACTCAATTGATTAACAAGCTCACCATACAATTCCACATATTTTAAAGTATCTTTGATATAAATGACATCAATTCTTTATTGGTTGCACATGCTGAGTACAACGCTTCACAAGATAGTGGGTTACCTTTTGATGGCAGACAGATATAATTTTCGACCATTTTGTTTTTCAAATTCATGAGTTGAAAATTCGCACAAAGATTAGTGTGCTGTGATAAGGCAAATTAAAGCCATTAAGGCATCTTGGTTGTATTCATGAATATGGTACCTATTGATGAGCCATTCAAGTGCTTGATGCGCTGGTGTAAGGAGTAACACGGCGACAGATGCAGCAGGAACCGTTCAATTGATTGATCGAGTGTGTCGTTGACCGCTTTTGTTTGAACGGACCTTTCGAATTCTTTAGACGAATCCGTTGAATAGCGTATCTTCGTACACCCTGAAACCTTCGTAAAGAGCGCTGAGCTCAGCCAACCCTGTGATCCCAATACGGTAAAAAGTCTCACGGTCTTTAACGCAGCTTCGTGAGGAGGAACAGAAGTGAAGCTCGTTTATCATCTTTGAACGCTGTAGCTTTGGGATAAGCTAGCTTCTGTAACTGCGCAGCTAAAGATGTAGCCATAGTGAAACGACCCCTGGAAAATCTGAAAATTAAAACGAATATGTCGAAAATCGAAACGAACACAACAGTCTCATAACCTAAAATTATAGGTTAAGTTCATATTTATGAGCTACCCTTATACCTGGTAAATTATGTTAGTATTACAGCACCGATTATAATTGTAGCATAACCGCTAATTTCTGGCTTAATTAAAACGAATCAAAAGCTAAGAAATGTAAATAAATATTTTGAACACATGAAAATCAAATTACACATAACAATGTTTACCTTTTGTTTTTTCTTAATTTTTTTAATTCTGTCTCCTGTCTTGATCATGGATACTAGTCCTTCAGCAGGGTTGGCGATGGATACTATTATAGTTCTAAATAATATAGCAAAATATACTGTTTTCACTTTGAACAGTTCTGCCGTGTAGGCCTGCAGGCCTTAAAACGCAGTATGAGCAAAACACGTTTTTGAGAAAACGGCAAAAACTTTATGATTCGGTTTTTTTCTATGTTACAAGGCTTTATGATGGATGTTTTAATAGGTTCGAAGTATAACCCAAGCTGTATGGACTAATTATATGATTTTTCTCAATATGTCGGAGTTTTTGCATTTGTTTGATTTGATGATTTTAATTCCCTCTGGACCCTAATTTCCCCTCAAAAGGGAAGTTCCCCTCATTGTGGAAACGCTGTCCACAATAAACTAAACTTGCAACAACAACATCAGTGAACTACGCGTACGAAGGCTAAAGTGCCTATTAGACTACGCGTTATTCAGCACTGTTATTCAGATTGTCTTAGAGTCTGACTTCTCAGCTCGCTATTACACCAGTCTGAAAAACGCGGGCTTACGTAATACAACTCTAGGACTTTTAATAGTACTTCTTTTTCTTTACTGCACGCTGTTATGGTATTTATTCATTTAAATCAATGAAAAGAATTTGAGTATTTAAGATAAAGTATAATAACAGCGAGATCATAAATAAAATTATGGCATCTGTAATCTGAATACCCAAAATCCTAAAACAAAAATTACCGCGAATATAAATGAACCAATCACAAACCAATGAAATGATATTTAAGGCTATATGTCAATGTCAGTGTCATATTTGTCGGTCTAACTGTTTTTGTCTTATTACACTACTCGTTATTCAGACTGTAGGCCAGTAAGACTCGCCGAACCCGATCTTGCTGTCTGAATTCAGAGTCTAACCAGTTCGACGCTTATTTATTACACCACGCTACTTAGACCAAGACTGTCTGAATAACGAGTGATGTAATAACGTCTTTAGAATTGCAGCATGAATGAGTCACTATTTCTTTACAAGGTGCAAGAACTAATCGCGATGAATTGTTTCAGGAGCTTTCCTTTGATTGTGATTGTAACGTTTCTCCATAGGGATAATGAATAGGGATATTAACACTACTCACAAATTAATGTTTAATGTTGATTTTATGATAGTTTGTATTAATAGAATAACGAAAACACATTATTATAATTTAATATTACGTAATAAATTTGTTATAAATGATTTTATATGCTTTATTTTTTCTGTTGTCACGTGACTGGAAACACCAATATGAATTATACGTCACTAGTCGCAAAACAAGCTATCGAAAACTGACTAAATTGTTTACTTTTCTGTATTTTTATTAAAGTTTGTGATCTTAGCGACGACGATTTTGATTGTTTGTATTAAAGTAATGATAAGAAAACACATAAACTGGACATACAGTCATGAATCGCGACCAATGTTTTGCGACTAGTGACGTCATGTCAGTCGTTAGTGTATTAGCGGCAAAATTCAAAATTAGTCTAATATTGTATATTTACTCATCGAAAAATACAAATATTTTGAAATAAAATGTTATTTACTACGGTAAACATGCGTCAATCTTCAAAAAATAAAAGCAGTGCCGAAAAAATTGTTAACATCCCTATTATACTAAGAAGTGGCTGCTTAGTGGTTTTGTTAAAAAATTATCAGAAGTGACGGGATTAGCTGGACATGTGCCTGATAGTAAGCAACATGCCTGCCACATAACAGCACGATGATACGCAGCTATTGGAACATGAAGAGTCCAAATCATTACCTAGTTTCACACTGCGCTTATCACCCAGTGATCTAAGATGTTATGTCTCTTAGCCCTGTAATTTCTCTGAAACACTGCCCTTCAAACCCGAACACAGTAATGTTTTCACATTACTGTTTGGCGGTAGAATAGCTGGCAAGGTGTGGTACTTCTCCGGGTGGACTGTGCTGGGAGTCCTACCACTACAAATCTATCACTATAATAAAATAACTATGTAACATACAATTACTAAGTATATTTAAGCTTTGCAATCATTGATATTATATTTATCTACAATTATACATGGACTAAAATGCTTATTGTAAATCATAGATCGACAACATAGATACGACGGTTATGAGTGCTAAATAACTTTTAGTAAGCGACATGATTTCCATCCGTCTAAGAATACGAGCATGACAAACAGCTGCTCGAAGGCTTCAAGGTGGAGTGAAAGTCTTGTTAATCAGCAATCTAGTTACGCGGCGTCTTGTTGTTGGCATCGAAATCAGCCCAGGCTTAACAATTTTTTCTATCCATGTCGGATGTTTGGTTCTCTTCACCAAGTGTAATTAGTGATCCAGTTTATATTTTTCAGTAACGCTCTTCACAGGCTTCCAGATATACGGAAGAATATTGGTAATTATAATCTGAGACCTGCCACTAGATTTTGGGTTGGTATTTGAGGCAAACTGAAAACTTGTCACAAACTGACTGAAATTGAACTTGAAGATGTTTGAGGTAGTAAGCAAATTCAAAAAGCTGTAGTTTGATTTAAAATAAAACACACGATTTAAAGCCTTGTTTATTATCTTTCGCTAAATTTAGATACTGAATTCAGAATCAAGAACGAAACAAGCAATCCTTGCTTCTCAATTTAGTATGTTAGTTTACAGAATCCAATTACAATAGACATCACTAGATTCAGAACAGTGACTAAAATCAGTCGACTAATTTAGCCACGTGTAAAAATGTTTTGCAAATAATATAAAATATGTATTTCAGCCAATTTGAAATTTTATTGGGTATTATATATGGGTTGTAAAAAGAAATGAATTTTGCCATTTTTGTAGCGGCCATCTTGGATTTGAAATTGGTCATAGTGAAAAGTATTTTACTAGCCAAGTCCTTTCGTTTGATACCGATACCCATATTGAGGTGATAGTTAAAAAAGTTATATAATTTGCCATTTTGTGGTGGCGGCCAACTTGGATTAGATTTTTTTTATAGTGTAAAATATTTTACTAGTCAAGCCCTTTCATTTGATACCTATATTGAGGTAGGTTGTGTAGAAATATTTTGTCCGCCATTTTGTGGAGGCGCCATCTTGAATCGATATTAATCAAACATAACTAAGAACATTTCACGGTATTAACCTTCAAATAAAAACTGCATTGAAATCGGGCCATCCGTTTGAGTTCTACGGTGCCACAGACAGACACACACAAACAGACAGCAGACAGACAGACAACGACGTCAAACTTATAACAATTTATTTTTTTTTTTGGTCGGAGGTTAAAAGTTAGTTAAAAGTTAATTGGTAAGTGAGACGATTAAAAGCAAGGTTTTACAGTAGTTTCACAGAAGTTCAAAATAATAATTCTATATTGGCTGCCTTGGTACGTCCAGTGTTGCCAACCGTACAATTTAAATCGTATTTATACAATCTTATTGGCTCATGTACGATGTGCGATCGCGAAGTCGAAATCGTAAGCAAATATACAATCTTTTGAATGGAATCTTACAAAATGAAAATCACCATTAAATTCTTTTTTTTTTTTTGTAAAAACAAAACTTGCTGAAGAGTTGATCGAACTGAACATCTTATTTGTAGGTTGTTGTATGAACCAGGCGGTTCCAGCCTCGAATTTTGAGGGGTCACCAGTACGCAGTTTCAGATTAGGGGGAGGGTGTCTGTGACTGTGCTCGCTCAAATACTCAAATTGATAAGATGATTCAATGAATTGCTCTGAAAACATTGCCCTTAAAACCAGAACATGCCGTTAATTGACGACAAATATTGATTGAAAATTATAATTCAAGTGTATTTTTTATTTGATTCGCGTAATTTTATTGAAATTCCATTGGGTACTATTATTTCTCTTGAATTCTTGATAAAATACTATGATTTTAAGCTTATGGTACTTCGAGAAATGACAAGCATGGAGTATTGTTTTTAATTGAATCAACAAACATAAGTATACTTGTTACTGCTCTAACTTACAAGCTTGACGTTAGATAGAAAGAGACGTAATCATACAGCAACTATCGTCTTGAACGGCGTGAAGCCACTTTCCACTTGTAAAGGGACCAGCTGGGGACTCGTTGTGTTTTGGAATTTTTTGATTTATTTTGGTTCAGGAAGTGATTCTGTGTAAAATAATTTGTTATATAAAAACTTAAAATCGTTTTGTTGTGATGGCTTGTGTAGCTTATGGCTGTGACAGCCACAGTTCAAAGAAAACTGAAGAAAATCGATTCTTATCATATCATAGGCATGGACGTATGAAAATAACGGACGTAGTCTCACTAACACAAGCACTGTGTCAAGTCAAGTCGGCCAGTTCCCTGTCACATACAGGTTGGCACTCATACATACTCACAAAGTCGGCCATTACGCGCGCAAACCTCAGCCAGCCGACACGTTTTAAGTTAAAGAAAAACTCGACACACAGGATGTCTTGTGTTGTGAAATGCTGTAAAAGCCGTAGTAACTAACGCAAAAAATATACAGGAATCAGTTGGGCCGCCGCCATTTTGGGATTTTTGGGTGCCTCAGGTTTGTCTTTGGATGGTTCTGTCCGTGTTATTCATACGTCCATGATTACAGGTATGAGTTTTTGATTTTTCTGTGTAGTAGACTTTAAATTTCAATCCATCCATTCCATCCGAATATGTTTAAATTCATTGTTTTGAGACTCAAACAACAACGTAATAATGTCTATCCAATCTCAAATTTTTGTGAATTGTAGAAAGTAATTTTCGTTGTTTGATTATAGTGATGTGCCATTACGTAGTACGTAGGTACCTTCATTATTACCTTCCTTCCTTTGTGCTAAAGTTGCGGTAGTCGTTTCTTGAAATTTACTTATAGCAATAGCCAATAAGCCAGTATGTATTTTCCGTATTCCCAAGTGGTCAGATTGGTGGTGAGATTAGTCTGACCCACGGGAAGTTTTGTTCCCAGTAGTGGTCACTGTCAACCTACCGAACTCGACCTGCCCCGGAAAGGTATTATAGACTCAGTTTTATCCCAGAATTACCACGGGAACTACAATTTCTGTTGTTTTTTTGTAACTTTATAGGTTTACACTTGACCGCCATCTCGCTTGATGTTAAGCGACGATGCAGTCTACGATGGGCGTGTTTATCTAAAAGAAACCGATTCACTCTCAATTTGAAGACACCAAGATTATAACTATCGGGAAAAATCCTCTCAGGCAACTCATTCCATAACCTAGACGTTCTTATCACAAAATAAGAAAATTAAAACCCTTCGTCCGTGTCTTTGGAACATCAACCATGAAACGATGCCACTTCGAGCTACGAGAAGTTCGATAGAAAAATGGGTTAGGTAGCATTATAACATCAGCAGATTATTTATCGGATACGCTTCGGAGGGGTGCAACCCTCCGAAGCGTATCCGATAAAAAACTAAGCTAGCAATTTTGTGATGTTCAGGACTTTCTTTTACGCACTAGAATGGTCTCACTAGTATAAAACAACCAAACCAATCCGACCACTGGGAAACAACTTAATTTTGATCACCAGGTAAAGTATTGCCTGGTCCACGAGTTTGTCTATCGTCAGGTACTATAGTTTTGAAATAATGTTACTGTCACGAATTCTCAAAAAGTACTGAGTGATATTTCTAAAGTAGGTAAAATTAAAATTACCCAAGTAATTAATTAATTAAGTAAAATTAAAGTCAACCCATAGTGCATATAAATTTAACATACATTGAAATTGAAATAATATTAAAAATTGTACTTAAATTGAATTGACATAATGATGTCCAAAACTGTATCTATATTCTATAAATCTATCTAAATATACATATATATAAAAGGCAAAGGTGATTGACAGATAGATCCACCCACAGCCCGAACCGCAAGATATAAAAATACTAGAAAATAAATTTCGGTTTAAATCCGGAGTTTTAAATTATTATTCGACGCTCAGGCTATTCAAGTTTGAATCTACTATAAAAAACTTACCGAACGCGGGCGAAGCCGTGGGTTAAAGGTAGACTATCTATAATTTAGATAATCATTTAGATAATCAAAATAAAATACAGGTTCAATTAAACACCAATACTCCATGCTTGTCATTTCTCGAAGTTATGGTACGATTATCTGAAAAATAAAGTTGGCAGCACTGGTTCAGTTACTTTCTCACTTCTCACTCAGTCAGTCAAAAGTCCAAAGTCAAATCTAATTTTCATTTTCAATCGGTCATAGTGTATCTCTACTTAGTCTGTGGTCATAGTCATAGAGAGACACATATCTCTCTACGTAGTCTGTGAGAGACACCAGACCTCTGTAGTATGTAGTCTGTATAAGTGTTCTGTGCAGTGTGTCAGTGTGCACTAGACAGCCAGACAGCCAGACACAAAAACAGTGTGTAATTACTACGCGTATAAGTAACTGCTGTATAATTTCAACTATAATTGTATATCTCAAAGATTACTTGACAGTTTTATCTATTAAAAATAACGAAATTACAGTACAAAAATAATCAATCAATTATTTATAGAATAAACACACAAAGCTAACAAAATAAGCACTACATTTTGTCTCGAGTTCTTTGTTCTTGTGTCGAACTTTGTTTTCAAGCGAAAATGTTTGCGTTGTTTACTTTCTCAATATGTTTGCTGATAAGTCCAACAATCACGTACAAACCTGTGGTATTAATTCACGGAATTATGACAGGAGCCAATAGTATGCAGATGATAAAGCATAGGATCGAAGAGGTAATTATGCATTCGTCCAAGTTCATTACCAAGTACCAAGGATAACAGCTGACTTTGAGCGTATTTTGCTGTTGTGTTCATAAGGTTATATTTTATTGACAAATAAAATTAATAATGCTTACTTACTGGTTTTAGTGCATAGAGTTACAGGTTTAAGTGTTTTAGAAATTTAAGTCTCGAATACAGATTACAGAGGTAAGTAAGTGTAGTTGTTGGGATCTCGTTACTTACAAAACCAACATCACAATTGCAGCAACTAATCATTGTAAAAGTAAAAGATTTGCCATTCTGAATTGTGCAATCAGTTTTATCTAAATAATATATATGCAGATTGCCTAAAAACAATTAATCTTAGTAATAAGGCAGTGACTTCTGATGCTAGTTCATAAGTGTTTGACTGTAGGTAATACTTCTGTTTGATTGTGTCACAAGTAAGATTTTCTATATGTATAGATATTATCGATCAACTTTTATAGTTACAGCAAGGTTTTAAAAACTTGTAAAAAATGACATTGTTCATTACAATTGTAATAAGCACATATATTTTATTGTTTTACACTTTTTTACGATACTTATTATTGGACAGTAGAATGTTCAATTTAAACCTTAAAATATATATACTCTTTGTATGCTCTTAATTTGTACATTAATCAGTAAAGAACTTTGACTTTGAGTTACATTTTGCACAAATTTTGCTCCATATTATATTAAAAAATCGATCTACTGTGAAAAAGCAAGAAAAAATGCTTAAAATAATTATATATTATATAAGATTGATAGGAGACGTTACAATTGTTTCAATTGAAAAGAAATATGGATTTTGGATTTTTTAAAGGATGCTTTTTTTTTTAAACAGTAAAATCCTAAATGGCAAACTTTTTATTCCAGAAACATCCTGGTACTATAGTGTACAATGTGGCCTGGTTCGAGAGCTGGTCAAGCCTGGAGAGCATGTGGCACCAGGTCATGGAGATAGGACAGGATGTAGTTAACATTTCATCACAGTACCCGGTGGAATCAATCTTATTGGTATAGTATATTATTATATTATTCATCTTTATTCATTTGTGGTGGTAAGACTCTTGGCAGAGTCCGCCTGGGAAGTACACACCTTTGCCAGTTATTCTACTGCCAGCAGTAATGTGAAAACATTGCTGTGTTTCGGTTTGAAGGACAATGTTTCCAGAGAAATTACAGAGCTTAGAGATATAACATCTTAGATCTCTGGGTGATGAGCGCAGTGCAGTGCTAGCTAATGATTTGGACCCTTCATGTTTCAATAGCTGAGTGTCACTGTGCTGTTATGTGGCAGGCATGTTGCTTACCATCAGGCATATGTCCTGTTAGTCTTGTCACTTTTTATTAAAAAAATAAAAAAAATTGTCCATAGCCCATAGTCCATTTTTTTTTGTTAATTTCTATTCATTATACTTTTGTAAGATTTCCTTATACAATTTTATAAAAAAATTGCTAATTCTATCTGCAAAGGTCAAAAGGTTAAGTTTTACCAATGAAATTGTTTTTCTGTTTCCAGGCTATTCTCAAGGAGGCCTAATAGCAAGGGGAATTGTACAGACATTCCCCAATGCATCTATTGACACGTTTATATCACTGAGTTCACCTCAGGCAGGCCAGTATGGAGGTAAGAATGATTTAACATTATTTATAATTTTATAAAGGTTGATTTATCACGCTTGACAACATTTACACTTGATGATAAGTAATTGTAAGTGATGTTCCTACAATTTTTCATTTTTTTATGTTTCAAAAATGTAATAATAAATAAATTTGTTTATTTGTGTGTGAATTGTCCACCAATATTTATTTATTTATTATTTATTTGCGAAAATAGGTAATTACAATAAAATCTGAAATCATTGAGAACTCCATAATCAATCCGACGGCATAGAAATATTGTTGTCTATGACAATTTGATAACATATTTTCATAATGCACTAGGTACTTTAAAGCTGCCTATTGAATGAACGGCTACTTGTTTTGTTACATAATTATATAAAGTTGTTTATAAATGAATTGTAAAGCATCTGTATGCTCTTTAACGTTGATGGTTTGGTCTATGATGCAACACATCTAAAAACTACTGTACAAACGCAAACAGGAACAATAATATTTTATATCGAGGCTTTTATAGTGTTGCCAGTCGGATTTTTCAAAAATCGAGGCTTCCTCACCTCAGCAAGACACAGATGTAGCCCACAGAGGGGCTTTTAGTGTATAAGATCTGGCATTACTTGCCAACACCCTAATATGGCTCTGCAAATACGGTATCTGCAAAGGATTTCCTCCATCAATAAAGAAAACGAGCAGGTCTTGTGCCTGATGGTAAAGAATATCCCTTCCCATGACATCATAGTGTTACGCAGATATTGGGACATGAAGAGTCCAAATCATTACCTAGCGGCCTTGACCAAGAGATATAAGATGTTGTGACTGAAGACTAATTTTAATATTTCTCCATTACAGCGGGTTTCCTCCACCTAGTGTTTCCAAACCTGGTGAAGGACACAGTCTGGCAGTTGTTTTACTCTGATGTGGGGCAGCACGTCCGTCGGAAACTACTGGAACGATCCGTTTCACCAGGAGCTATTCGAGACCTATAGCGTGTACTTGCCTTTACATCAACAATGAACTACCGTAAGTGGACACATTCAATGCAGTGTAAAATTGTTTTGCAGAAAAATCTTTCACTGTTGAAATGTACATGATCCCTGAGTGCTATACACTCTGCTATAATTTCTATCCTGTTCGATTTCTATGCTATTTAGGAGGTTTTCAAACGACAGATAGGTATCAGTGTGCCAAATAATATATTTAGATAATTTAAAACAATAATTAATCAATTAATAACAGATAGATAAAAATAGTTATGCAAAAACAAAACTAAACACTGGTTTCTAAATGAATTACATAAGATAACATAAAAATATATAGTCCAAGATCCCAGAGCCGCCAGATGTCACCTATTTTCTCATGGATGAAATGTGGACAATTGAGTAGAGTTAGTATGTACTAAGAACACATGATTACCCGCTAACTTGCTTAGACGGCCAATTTTGAGATACTGGGGTCCAGGAGCTACATTACTATTCTTCACGTTACTATTTACATTACTTCACGTATTTTCTGATAACTACTTTTCACATATGTTATAGGCAATGTCTTAACAAATAAGGCCCCAATACTCCCAGACAGTTTCTGTCTGCCGTTTTGCTTAACAGACGCTTTAAAACTCTATTATTTTGGAAGTTTTGATGATTCATGAAGTTAAGATAATAAATCGTGCCTAAAATTAGTGATCAAAAGAGTTTACTCTATAAATTGACGCAATCCCCAGACGGTTCCATGGTGTAATGGTTAGCACTCTGGACTCTGAATCCAGCGATCCGAGTTCAAATCTCGGTGGAACCTGTTCTTTTTGCATAATATTTTTTCTGATATTTGTTTCTATGCTTATACATTTTAGTTGTAGCAATAAAATTTGTGTTTAAACATTTTCGTAATAACATAAATCATAAACCTGTTTTATCGCCTGACCTTATTTTCGATGTAAATATTTTGTATAAATAGTATATATTTTTATGTTTGTATTTGTATTCATTCGAAACGGGTTAACCGATTTTTATGAAACTGTTTGTGTATATGGTAGGTCCATTGTTTATAAAGGATTTTATAATTGCGATTCAATTGTTATTAATTAACAATAGTGATGTCGTTTACGTACATGAAGTGTCGCGTCACTTTATTATTTCATTGATTTGATAAGTTTTAAAGCATAATAACAATTTCCGGGTCGAATAATTTGAGGTTTAAGGTTTAAAGACATTTATTCTCATATAAGATAATTATCACTTCCATGAGAACACTTATAAATAATAAAACACTAGGTTATTAAAAATTTGTTATTAAATGTTAAATACTCTATTTATATTATTTTATATATAAACAAGCTGTCCGCTCTGACTTCGCCCATCTTTTTCTTCTTCTTGTCGTATCAGCGATTCAATTGTGGGCTGGCTACATTTTAAAACTTGATTTTTTAATGATTTTATTAAATTTTAAAATTTTGTCTTTAATATTTTTTATTTTTTGCGTACATATGTAACCCATACCACTTAGGGCCTACATATGTATATTGAACGGTGAAAGAATTTTGAAATCGGTCCAGTAGTACCTGAGGTACAAAGCAAACAAGTAGACTCTTCAGCTTTGTAATATTAGTCTAAGATTTGCAGATAATTATGTATGGAAAGTAAAACAACTAACACAGCTAATTAGTTATAAATAATAAAATAATTAAACAAGAACGCAATAAATAAAATATGCAAAAGCTACTCTAACCCAGAACTAATGAAGGTCAACTTAGTTAAGATAAAATTGACGTCATCCACCAATATCAATATGTATCAAGGAGAAAACATCTGATAAATACTAATATATGTCAAAATAACGTCATTGATAAACAAGCTCAATAGGTATAATAGTTAAATTTCAAACATAGCTTACTCTAATACAAAATGCAAACGAATTATCGAAGATTTATGAACTTCGGAGAGTGTGCAACTGATCTGTATGATCTTATACCACCTTGCCTTTTTTTTTTCATCGTACTTCTCGTAACTCGAAGAAGCGGCACCGTTTCATGGTGGATATTCCAAAGACACGGACAAAGAGGTTTGACTCTACGTTTGTGATAAGAACGTCTAGGCTATGGAATGAGTTGCCTGAGTGGGTTTTCCCGATAGTTATAATCTTGGTGTCTTCAAATCGAGAGTGAATCGGTTTCTTCTAGGTAAACACGCTCCATTTTAGACCGCATTAACATCAGGAAAATGGCGGTCAAGTGTAAACCTATAAAAGGTTAAAAAAAAACTTTATTTTGTAGTTCTTAGGAAATAGTTTTGGTTCGTTTATTTATTACTAGCCCTACTAGGTGTTGTGCCCAAATAGTTTCTGATCCTTTTTAATTTTCATTTTACCATAACCTAGTAAGAAAATTAACAGAATTTATGTTAATTATCATTTTACTGGTTTTATAAAATTAACATAGATTATGTTAATTTTCATTTTACTACTACTACTACAGTACTAGGTAGGTACTGGAATATAAGAAAATGTGTGCTATTCCAGCCTATAACCTAGATGTTCCTTTTGACCCGATTCATTCAGGCTTTTCGACGCGATGTGATTGACATTTGTAATATTATTACGACTAATAGGACTTGTGGGGTGGAAAAAGTAATTTTAATTGGGAAGCAACTTTAACCGACTTTGAAAAAGGTTAGAAGGTTCCGTTCCGTTCGTTCCCCGGCGATTATCGAGATTTACTGAAAACTAATATAAATTGGCTGAACCACTTAGCACCGGTTTTTTTTAAACGAAGTTCCTTACGGCACTTTTAGAGGAGATAGGATTTTGCTGCGCGACCTACTAAAACCGTAAAAGAAATATGTAACGGAAGTGACGCGTAAAAACTCCCCATGGCCAGTGTTGCCAAATTAATTTTTCAGATGATCGTACCATCAATAGTAAAATTAAGCAATATATTTTTTGCAAATTGTGTTGCTTCTATATTATTCGAAGAACTTCGTTTCTACCTGGTGTCCGATGATACCATATTCTTTTACAGTGTAACCCGTACAAGTGTTGGCCGAACAAGTGACCTTCCGGGTGGGGTTTGTGACGTCCACATTAAAATCGTACATAGACGTGACGTCACTCGAAACTTCTAAGCACTTATCTTCGTTATTTTTTGTTTGAGAAACAAAAGACTCTCTCTCAAACTATGTTTAAGAAACAAAACACTTGCACAATATTTTAATGTAACTGACGGTCACTAATGTATTCGTCGTTTTAGTCACGATGTCTAATGTCCAATTTACACACGTTTTGGAAATTAATTTTCATTTATATAGATATTAATAGTAAAAACACTTTCGAACACTTTTTGCCTAACACTGAACACCATACCATAACTGCATTAAAATTAAAAAAGAAATTGGCATCATAGGAACTGCCGATAGAATTGAAAACTTATAACTCAGAATTTCATAGCTTGCTTTGAATATAATATAATAGAAAATATTTATTATCATGAAAGTCACATTCAGAAACATTTACTTAAACCTAAGCATTTGGAATGATTCTGTACAGACTCGTCAATAATTATAAAAATATGATTACATTTTATTATGTCGTAGATCGTGGGTAAGTAACCACTAGTTTAGCAATATTATAAAGACTTTAAAATAAAATAAAAACTACGCGGATGAAACCGGAGGCCGTGGCCATAAGCATGGCCATCTAGAAATGATGACGCATTCCTAGATGACCAATGGGAAATGCTGACGCATTCCTAGATGGCCAATGGTTTGTGTGGTCCCAAGTTTACCCGAAGATTTCTTATCATTCCCGAGCGTGACGCTAGAATTCAATTCACACCCCACGAAAAATCTTTCTGTGGCGCGCCAAAAAAGTTTTCACTTCAATAAACTATATTTTGAATACGTGTTTTTTCCAGGTCTGCGAAATCGGACGACTTTAAGAACAACCTTTTGCGTCTGAAGAGGCTGGTGCTGATTGGCGGACCGGATGACAACGTAATCACTCCCTGGCAGAGCAGGTTAGTCCATATATTTGAAGGGAACAATTATTTGCCTTTTTGCATTGATGAAATCGTGTGCATTTTTGTCACAGACATGACTGTCTAATGGCAGAATATCTGTAGCTATATGTAACTAAAATTCTAAATTGTAAGTGTTCACTTCTGTTGGTGGTCCCAATGACTATTATGTACTGATATTACAAAGAGAGATTATCGAGTACCTGTGCCTATTGTGTTTTTATGCGTGGAGTACTCTTTAGAACCGTTGTTTAATAAAAATTACAAAACATCCTGATGAATCACAAGACGTGCAACATAATGTTCTATGTTTATATTATCTTGTTTATCTACTGTTTTAAAGCATGTTAGTTTTAAGTTCAGATCTGTTGGCCTAATTTTCATGTATTATCTCTAATTTAATATTATTATTATTATCAAACCACTGTATTTAAACAAATGTTGTTTCTAGGCCCACATACTTTGGAATGTAATACAGTTCTGTACAGTATACTCTTATGTTGTTATTAGTTATAGTTTGTGTTTATTACATTCTGTTTTGTGTGCTCATTGAATGAATAAATAAATTGCGCTCACTAAACATATCACACATACATAGCACAACCGGATAGAAGCCAGAAATTAATAGAAGATGAATCAGATGACATATAATACGATACAACTGATTGATAGCTAAAAATTAAAAAAAGAAGAAGACTTATCAGCTGATACTTGTCAGCTGACTATTGTTACCATTGTATAAATTCAGACCTAGATAAACTGTAGTGCCAGACATATTGCATGCCTCTAGAAGAAAAGGCCAGTTGTATGGGTCAACTTTTAAAATGTTTTGTATCACCTTACCTACAAACAGCAATAAAGATTTTTGTATTAGTATTTACACAATTTGAAAAGTATATGATATCATGCTAATTTTACAAAATTAAAAAAACTAAAGAGTTTGGTTTTCTGTTGGTGCTCGTTAGTGAATACTTCGAAACAGCTAAACCGATTGGAATTAAATTCGGAACACAGATAGATTATAGTCTGGAGTAGCATATAGTATCTCGGGAAAATAAAAGCAACGGAAACAGCGCCGGTAAAACCGCGAGGCGGTGCTAGTCTAATAGGTTTTTTTTGTTTGAACGCGCTACATACATACTACGGGCAAAGTATTAAAGTATTTGTTTTGTTTTCCAGTCAATTTGGTTACTACGACGTCGACAACGATACAGTGGTGGAGATGAAGTCCCAAGATATCTACCTGTCCGACCGGATCGGGCTGCAGACGCTAGACAAGGACGGGAGGCTGCACGTCATCACCATACCCGGGGTCAACCACTTCAGCTGGCATATGAACGTGACTATCGTGGACGACTGCCTGTTGCCGTATTTGGACTAAATTTAATATTTATTGCGACCATCAAATCTGCTAATGCCTCTGTCACTCACTCAGGTATTCGTTCACGCACTCATTCGTAGTTCGTAGTTCACTCACTCATTCGCTCACTCACTCGCACACTGATTCGTTTTGACAATTACTTGTCTGACCGGATGGGTTCCAGGCTCTAGAAAGGGACGGAAGACTGCACTTCATCACTATACCGGAGTTAACCACTTCAGGTGGCATATGAACGTGACTATCGAGGACGACTGCCTTATTTGGACTACATTTATTGCAACTATCAAATATGCAAATTCATCTCTCTGGTAATTCACTCAGTCATTACTTGACTCACATGTTCGTTCACACACTCACCCATTCGTTCACTCACTCGCCCATTCCTTCACTCATTCGCATCTTCATTCACTCACTCGCCCGTTCATTCATTCACACACTCACTCTTTCGTTTAATCCTATCACTAATCCGTTCACTCACTCTCTTATTCGTTCACTCACTCATTATTTAGTAATTCGTTTACGTACTCGCTCGCTCTCTAATTTTGTGATAAAAGGCTTAAATAGACGCTTGACACGGACCGTAGTCTGTAACAAGAAGACCGATCGGTCCATTCGATGTTGGCTTCTCAGCGCGTCAACATGTCTAGCGTTATGCCGCTTATTTCATCGAAACTCGATAAGACGACTCAAATATAGCAACTACTTACTATATTTCTCCATCGTCTTATTTTTAATTACTATGGTTATTTAATTATGGGTAACGCTGTGATTTAAACGTGAAATTTTGTCGAATGACGACTGAACCTAAAATCGGTGTAGTTCGCCGTCCACTCGATCGAATCGGTGCGTACGCACAACATTAGGTAGTCGCCGCACCGAGTACGCGAGAACGGAATAATAATATTCACAGCAGCGACGTCCACATCCTCGAATATGATTCCTGACGAACCATATTCTTGGTGACCAAAAATCAAATTCGAGCGTCTATGGATGCTATGATAGGATGAAGATTGTTCTTATGAAATTACAATATTGTTATATTCTATATTGGAAAACCTCCAAATTATTACCATGTTCATGTAGACCCTTTATAGGGAATTTTCGTGTTTAATGATAAAATTTCCAGTGAACAGCAATGTAAGCTTTTTTTTTAATTTAATCATTTTACAAGCTCTGGCTAATGTTATATAGATCTGTGCCAAATTACAATTTTACTATTCTCATAGTTCCTCTGTGTACATATATGTATAGTAGTTGATAGAAATGTGCAATCTCACTTTTGATGAAATCTCGTTTGTCCTAAATAGCTTAAAAAATAAATATTTTAATTAAATTTATGACTGACTGACTAACTGAGCTCATGGTTTACAATGCTTTGTTTGTCTATAGTGCCGTAGGTCGTGGGTAAAATTTCCGCCCAAGGCCAGTTACTTCAATGACGAATACGGATGTATCTTCTGTGTTTTAGTGTTTCTTTGTATCATAAAAAAGGATTTATAATTTGATTACTTATGTAAGCATTAGGTCAACTATATGACTCCCATTTTACAAGCTTTGCTTAGCTTCGGGTTGATAAGATAGGGTGAAATATCCGCACATATTTATTTAATGTATTAACAATATTCTTTAAAAAATCTAATACATATTAAGGATTTATCCAAAACGTAGGTATGCTCTGATAAATATATATATAAGAATAAAAACTGTAAAGTGCGATAATAAAAAATAAGTTTTGGGGTACCAAATCGTGTGTTGAATTTATAAAATTCTGGCTTTTCTTTTTACAAGTTTTTTAAGCAATATTATTTCTAAGTAGCAAAATGTTTCATAATAATAATTTATTTTATTTTTAGTAACTTTTTTTAATAATAAATAATTCTGAGCGTTTATACTGTGTAAATATTAGCGCGAAACCAATAAAGCATTGGCAGTGATACGGACTACCGATATCATAATTACCATATGCTTTATTTCTTTCAAAAAGCCGCCTTAACTCGTTGTCCGAGCGTTGCCGAGTGATGGCCAACGCCAACGTGCATACAGCCTGTCTTGATCTTGACTTGCCATCGCTCGGCGTCGCGTCGCTCGCCTATCTTGCCGAGTGAAGGCAAGCGCTAACGTGTACTGTACAGAGCTCATAATGTGTTCCACCGAACATAGAAGCGCTTACGCTTGCGTGGTGTAGTAGTGTCATCACTTGTCAATATATTCGCTTACGCTTGCGTGGTGCAATAGTGTCATAATTTGTCAATAGATGGCGTTTGTTCTAATTCTATACGTAGTGTATGTAAACTCTTTGGTTTCGACGTTTGAAAAACGTCCTAGAATGAAACAAACGAAAGTGAATGAAGCAATAAAGTTATATAATTTGTTTTTAAAGTGTTTAAAGAATATATGTATTTTAAAATATTGAGAGTATTTCTCAAACGTCAGAGCTGGTCATTTATTTTTTGAATACTATAATTGTATTATAATAATATTATAATAACGAAAAAATCTTTCATGTTTTTCTAATATTATTATTTGCGAATAATATTTATACATTTGAAACCGTTAGTGGTTTATTCTTTGCATATGCTTTGTAAATTGTGTAAAAAAGGCCTCCTTGTGAAATTCGGGTGATAATTAGAAATTTAAGTAAAAATATAGGTTTCTCATTTTAGATATTTTATTGTATTCTAAATGGAAAACAAACAGCATTACACAATCAAAAAATTTAGATGAGTAGAAACACTGAAGCCACAGTTGTCACTGATATTATTTTTAAGCTCTCATAGGTACATGTAAAATTAGCTTATTCTACAATTATGTATGATCAAGAGACTAAATATCCCTAACCAAATGCTCTGGTTTTCAATTTAGCACAAAATAGTACATAAAAAAATGTATCGAACATTTTGTCGCTAATGGGAAAACTCTATTATATTCAGGAAAACTCATTATTATAATCTGCAACGTGAATAAGTGATTTTTTAAAATAAATAATAACCAACCTGTGACTTTTCGCTGTTAAGGGTTTGTTGCAATCTTATCACTTTCAATTCTTACTAATAGTCCCAAGATCCCAGATCCGCCAGATGTCACATATTTTCTGATGAACGAAATGTGGACGATTGAGTAGAGTTAGTACGTACTAAGAACACATGCTTACCCGCTAACTTGCTTAGACGGCCAATTTTGAGATATGGGGTCCAGAAGATACTTACTTCACGTATTTTATAATAACTGATTTTCACGTATGTTATAGACAATGTCTTTAAAAATAAGACCCCAATACTCCCAGACACTTTCCGCCGGCCGTTTTGCTTAACAGACGCTTTAAAACTCCCAAAATAATGACTTCACTTAAATTCTCATACTCCATTTGTATATATGTTTATCAGACAACTCTTATATAGACAGCCTTTTCCGAATAGACAGACCGATGTAAGGGGCCAGTCATCCCCTAAACTCATAATCTCGTACATAAATGTGTTTATGCACCTTCTGGACTCCATATCTCAAAATTGGCCATCTAAGCAAGTTAGCGGGTAAGCATGTGTTCTTAGCACGTACTAACTCTACTCAATGGTACACATGTCGTTAATCAGAAAATACGTGAAGTCTGGCGGCCCGGCGATCTTACTCTATAATGATTGAAAATGAAAAAAAAAACGCTAATAAATGAGAAGGAATTTACAATTACAAAGCAATTACAATAAAATAAATACTAGATTCATACAATTTTGTATCTAGCATTGTAAAAATGTAAATGCAAAAATGTAAACTAATAAAAAAATCTGTAAAATGTTTATTACTTGAAAAATATGTATACGAAAGAGCATTTGTCGATTTCTCATTTCAGCATTTCATATCGATTAATCTAGAAAATGGTCACATTGTATTAAATGATAAAAAAAAATTATTGATAACTTAAATGGTTTTACAAATGATTTTTTTACAAATATATAATCTGTGTGTATCCTGTATAATATGTCGACTAATGTGGTAAACCATGGATTGAAATAATAATATGCTCCTGACATATATGACATAATAAGTCTATAGGAATTCAGAACAAAGAATGTATGTAATAAGAGGAAAAGTTAATTTTATACGCTAATGAATATGGAATACTTAATTTACAATGTATGCCAAAAAGTCTTATAATTTAACCATGTAGATCTGTGTTTGTTCAAAATCATCTACTATTATTGTAGTGGGTAATTTGTGTTAGTTTTTGCAATATATTTTTTATACGGCATTTGGTGTTTTATTTATTTGTGTATATGGACGTATATAAAAACAAAATAATACGAAACAAACTATTGTAAAAGAATAAAATTAAAAATTTTGACTAACCCCCGACTACCTCGGGTTTGTTGTACAGATTACAACATTCTACTAGTCAATTCCTTTCATTTGAAACCCATAATAAGGGAATTGTGAAAAAAGAAATGTATTTCGCCATTTTGTGATAGCGGCCATCTTGTATTTGAAATTAGTCATAGTGCAAAGTATTCTACTAGTCAAGTCCTTTCGTTTGATACCCATATTGAGGTAATAGTGAAAAAAATAATATAGTTCGCCATTTTGTGGTGGCGGCCATCTTGGATTTGAATTTTTTATAGTGTATAGTATTCTACTAGTCAAGCCCTTTCATTTGATATCCATATTGAGGTAGGTTGTGAAGAAATATTTTGTCCGCCATTTTGAGGAGGCGGCCATCTTGAATCGATATTAACCAAACATAGCTAAGAACATCCGCACGGATATTAACTTTCAAATAAAAAAATCTGGATTGAAATCGGCCCATTCGTTTGTGCTATACTGTGCCACAGACAGACACACAGACAGACAGACATAGACGTTAAACTTATAACACCCATTTTTTGGTCGGGGGTTAAAAAAAGTCGGGCGTAATCTCGCTAAAACAAAAAAATGTGTCACTAGAGTCAGCCACATTTGGACGTGTGCGTTGGCAAGTTATCACTGATAGGCTGACACGCACACATGTACACAAGTAGCGCGTGTAATGACCCACTGATGTGTGCGTGTCAGCCTGTATGTGACAGTGCACACGTGCATATAATGTGGCCGACTCGATGGATACAGTTTTTGTATTAGCGAGACTACGTCTGACTTTTTTATACGTCCATGTTTGTGTATGCAAGATGTATGATATCTCCGCCATGAACCGGCTCTTCTGCCGCCTAACTAAATCGGATTTCGCTTTGCTGATTGCGGTCTCTATCATTTCGAGCAGAAAGAAAAGAGAATATCGAAGTTTTGCATCTATTTTACGCGTTAGCGCTGCCTCAATTTTTATGGTTATTTTTTTGTTTGTGTCTCCCTTCACCGCTAAAGCTAATGTCATGCCTAATCCATACTTCCATACTATTATACTATAATATTATAAATGCGAAAGTAACTCTGTCTGTCTGTCTGTCTGTCTGTCCGTCTTTACCGACTAAACCAACCAACAGATTTTGATGAAATTTGATACATAGATAGAATAGATCCCGAGAAAGGACATATGCTACTTTTTGTTCCGAAAAAAGGGTTGAAAGGGTTAAAATAAGGGATGAAAGTTTATATGGAAAACTTCGTCATTGTTGAAGAACTATGAAACTTTACGTCTAGATATTTAACACGAAACCATAAAATTTGTTTTAGCAGTTTTGTAGTTTCGAACTGTACCTACGGGGGTGGAATTGGGGGTGAAAGTCTGGAAGTTCAATATTATTGAAGATAAAACCATGAAACTTTGTATCTAGACACTTGAAATGGAGTTAAACTTAAACGTTTGTTCCAGCAATTTTATAATTTCTAACTATACGGGGATACTTATATTATGGGATTTTGATTAACGTCGCGGAACATCGCAGGACGCGACGGGGCGGGGCGCCGCGCGGCGTGGGAGGGGAAATATCGCTAAAAAAATATACTTACCCGAATACCCGAACGGGCAGACACGTGAGGGCAGACGACTGTGACACACGCGTCCGATATATGAGGTTTTTCGTTAGAAATTCATTTACATTGACTGAATATTAATTTCAAGTTGATTTACACGATTTTATTATTATAAAAAAAACGTGAAATAAGAAATAAATAGTACCTATATTTAGGTTTTTGGGTTAGATTGTTGAGTAATTATTTTCTTTAGTTGGGTGATTTTACTGCTTGCTGATTTTATTCGTCGTTATTATTTGTTTGTATAGGTACATTTGGATACTATACAATTTGTTGGTACTTATGTATAGGTTTTATTAAATGTCGTTGTTAATTGTATGAGCAATTTTCTACTAGGTGTGTATTTTTTACTAGGTGTTTTGTCTTATCAATCTTCTTAAAGAGTTATACTTTTAAATAATATAGGTAAGTAGGAAGTCTATTCAAAGAAAGATTGCTTTTTCATGTTAAAATGAAGATTTTAATTAGTTTCAAAAAATTACTAATTTAACCCATTTTCTGAGTTCTTAAATATTATAGGTAATTTAGGAGTTTTAAAATTCTATAAACGTAAATAAGTTACATTCATAATAAGTAATAAGAGGGTTTTCTGTGGATTTACGGTAATTAAGTGTAAATAATTTTGTGAAATTGTGTAAATGTGTTTTGTTTTGTTTTCTAATCACATTATCAAATTCGGTTTAGTTAGTTAGTTGCAGGGTTTTGTGATTATTAAAATAACTTGAAATTAGTATCTTATTTATAGTTATAGTTATTTTTTTGGTTGGTAGATTATAGTTCAGAGGTGGTCATATAAATTTTATCGAAATCAGTGCGGCGGTTTTTGAAATATGAACAACAAACTAAAATTTGCGTTCATGTAATCAGACGATATATCTACTAATATCTACTAATAGACTCTAATAAAAGTTGGTGGACCGTCCCAATATGATTTTAAATTAAAGTCTGTTTTTGATTAATTTTTTGAGAACATAGTTTTTTGTAATTTCGTCGTGTAAATTGTACATTTATTAAATTGTACATTTATTAATAAATATAAAACTTTGACTTAGACCGATTTTGATTAGGAAACGTGCATTTGTATGGCAGTAGACATACGAGTAGGTACTGCCTCAATTACTTTAATAAATATGTGGCGCGGACGAAGTCGCGGGTAAAAGCTAGTTCAGCATAAATTGAAAAAAAAAATACCCAGAAAATCGACCTTTATTTTGAAAGTGGCCGTTTTTTCCACTCTTTGAGTATCCACTATCTAAAGTATCCTAGGTAAAGTAAAACTCTTTGAGTATCCTAGGTAAAGTATAAAATATTATAATATATGTAATTTTATTAATGGATGTAAATCTGGAAATAAACAAATTTCATAAAGTAACTAGGGCACTAGGTCTTGAGTCTAAAAAAAAAGAGTAAATATTTAGATTACGGCGAATATCCGAAACCATAAAATATTCAATGTAGCAGTCACAACGTGGTAACATGACTACTTTTATTCATAACTGATTTTATTTGCACTTAATTGAGGGCAAGTTGTGATATCACTATCACATCATCAGGTGCAATACATAATACGCGATATTACGAGTGACAAAATCACGTGAGGCATTCCAAATATCTCAAACACGAATGACTCAGGCCACAATTCTGGCTACCGTCTTATCACTATCAGTTCCGTTTGCTATCAGTTGCTATTTGGAATTTCCTAAGGAATTTAAACGAATACTAACATTTGCTTTGTTACCGGATTACAAAGAAATTATTTGCAAGACAAATTACCTCCGGCTAAATCTTCGCGCATAAACATCAGATCATAATATTGGTGGTCGATTTGATAACCTCCCCCCTTTTTGGAAGTCGGTCAAAATGGATTCATACTGATTTTGAATTAATTTTCGCAGAACTAGGGTTTTACAAACGGTGTTTCTCATTCAGCTAAAAATGAAAAAAATAAGAAGAAGACTTTATCAGCTGACTATTATTATCATTGTATAAATTAAGAGCAATGGAATTGTGTTGCAAGACATATTGCATGCCTCTAGAAAAAGAGGCCAGTTTGTATGGGTCAACTTTTAAAATGTTTTGTATCACCTTATCTTACCTGCAAACAGCAATAAAGATTTTTTCATCCCACCAGCTCGGAAAGAGTACTTTTGCTCCTCGATATCAGGGCGCAAAAGTCGTTTTTACCCTCTAGAGGTTAAAGTAAATTTGAATTTAGAACATCGTGTGTACTGAGGTTTTGAATTCAAAACATAATTCAGCCTATTTATTTGTCCTCCTTGGTGCCGAATGCATCATACATTTTTTTTAATATGTTAAAAACTCAGACTCGGAACCTTCTTGGTGTACTTACTTTTTTTAATTTGCTTAGCGCGAAAACATTTAAAATTTTGCATTTAGTCATTTCCTCGCTGAGGTGGAATGAAAAGTTACGTGTTGCACTCGAGTGCAAAGATTTTTCACCTTGTGCTCTTTTGATTCCCTTGCTACGCTCAGGATTCCAATTTTGAATTCACGAGCGCAGCGAGTGATTCAAAATTAGAATCCTTCGCTTGCTCGGTCATCAAAATTGAGCACGCGGTTAAAAATCAACTTTGCACTCTTGTATAACAAATAACTATTGTATTTTTCAAAATAGACCAAATCCTTTATCATAATGTGCAGGCCTTTTAGGTTTGGTGAATAACTCTGCTGGTTTTGGTAGGAGGGCAGGGGGAAGTGTACAATACACCCCTAGCGGGACATCAGTGCAGGTCTATCACCCCCACCCTGAATTAGATGTAGGTCTTATTATTCTATTTATTAGATTAAATAGGCCTTTATCAGTACATCACATCACCAGGGTTAAGGTGTAGTGTGGTAAGGTAGTAGTGGTAGGGCTCTTGGCAGAGTCCGCCTGGGGAAGTACCACACCTTTGCCAGTTATGCCACCGCCAAGCAGTAATATGCAAACATTACTTTGTTTCGGTTTGAAGATTAATGTTTCCAGAGAAATTACAGGGCTTAGAGATATAACATCTTAGATCTCTGGGTGACGAGCGCAGTCCAGTGCTAGGTAATGATTTGGACTCTTCATGTACCAATAGCTGCGTGTCACTGTGCTGTTCTGGGTAGGTATGTTGCTTACCATCAGGCACATGTCCTGTTCGTCTCGTCACTCTAAACTATATAAAAATATTTATTCCATTTTTTGGCCCTCGAATCATTATCATCATCATCATCAGCCTCTCGTAGTCTCCTGCTGGGCATAGGCCTGTCTTATGCCTCGCCACTCTACCCTATCCTCAGCTTTACGTCTCCGTCCAGTGTCTGAAGTCTTCCGTATATTGCCAATCCATTTAGTCTCAGGGTGTCCTACACTACGACAAATCCAAAGACTAATAATATTAAAATAACACGACATTAGGTCCATCATTCCATTAATCCATACAACGCTTACCTACCTAAAAGGAAAACGAAATGAAAATTAATTCTAATTTAAACCAATAAATTATTACTCCATTAGTTCGGGGTCAGGGCAATCCCACGTTCCAAGTTCCAAAGCGATGTACTTATGTACATCGCCATTAGGTTATTAGCTATTCATATTGAGTATTCGTCTTTTCCCGGTTTCGACCGGTGGACCCCGGTAAAGACAATTATTTCTAAACTGATCAAGAGTTCTGATCTCTGATCACCCTAGTCATCCTAGATAAGACTATGAGGACGCGCCCCCGCCCGGACGTCAACACTATTTCTATAAAAAACGTAATTTCGAAATAAACTCGCGGCTTTCATACTCCGGTTCTACTTCGTTTTGTCTGATCAAAATTGACCTAATTAGAAGGCTTAGGCATTTAAATGGACGAAACGACGGATCGAAGTAGTACTGGAGTAAGAAAGCCGCGAGTGTATTTCGAAATTATCTATCTTTTGCGTTGAAAGAGAGTAGTACCTAGACGTCTAGTTATGTTAAACTCAGGATCAAGGAGCTTGAGAGTCGAGTTTTATCCGTTCACAACGCATCTAGTTTTAGTGTTTTGTTTCGGTCTAGTGGAAATCTGTAAGGTAGATGTAATGATGCTAGATTAATGTACCTATAATGCATGCGAAGAAGCGATTTCTGCGCCCCCCTGGTCCTCACCCCCTAGACTGCAGTTTTGCAGTCTTATTAGACTAAGGGTTAAGCAGGCTCTGGCCATGATTTTTAGAGCTGAGCTCTTTTAACGCTACTTTGAATGGACTCTTGAGGAAGAGGGCGTGTGATATCCGCTTTGGCCATTTCTTGACCCAAAATATCTTCTGGTAAAATATACCTAAGTATAGGTACTGTGCTAGCACAAAGTATTGGACAACACGATTTTTACGATATTATTCTTTTGTAGCTTTATTGGACGTTTTATGATTATCAAAGAACTTGTCGTATTTACAATAGAGTTTGTAATAAGTATCGTAAATTGTTTTGTAGCTAATACATCAATTGACGTGCGAATGAACGAGGATTTGGTTATACCTAAATCTTGTAAAAGTACAGTAATATAGGTACGTAAGCCCTTTAGGTCTCCTTAGTCAGTACCGATTTGTTATAAAGTACATTATTACTGTGAAATGCAAGTTGGACCTTGAATTAGTGGTAGGCTGGTAGGTACCCGAAGAGTTTACATATATTAATGTAATTTTTTACATCCCCTTCATAATGATTACCGCGTCCGGCTTGCACTTGACGGTGTTTTGGTAGTCTTTGTTTGACATCAAAGTAGGCATAACAATTGAATAATATTTCAAGTGAGACAATGAGGCGTTTTGCAGACGCAAAAAGTCTTGTCAAAGATAGTTCTAAATATTGCCAAGTGTGGCACCACTGTTGGTTTTTGTGAAATTTCTCTAACAAAATAAAACATTGGCGCCACCTACGGTGAAATTGGGAACTGTCTTTGATAGATCTTTTTGCACCTTGAAAACGCCACATTAGGTATCACCCATTGAGTTATTTGTCCTCAATGGTATCACCGTTATGTCTTCGGAGCAAAGAGGCTCTCTAAAAACTCTTCTGTTACCTGTATGTAGGTGTTGGAGTTGGATTGTTTTTTTTGTTACAAATTTTTATTACTGATGTTATTAAACGCGAAAGTTTGTAAGAATGTATGAATGTATGTTTGTTACTCTTTCACGATAAAAATACTGAAGGGATTTTTTTGGTTTGTTGTTTGTTGTGTGGTTTCATACTCTGTGGAAATTACGGTATAAAAGGCATGCCACAATACATGTCATACCTGTTCTTTTGCTGCGAATTTAGGAGGGTAATTACCGTAATTATAGTATTGAATCCGAAAAAATCTAGGTGCAAATTTCAAGAGGTTCCTAGTTCCTGCCCATTTAACGACAGTAACTTATCGCGAAGTGCACTCATAATTAAGTACACTCGTACCCATTTAAGTACCTACGACATGGATATGGAAGATAATCGTGTTTGAAAAATTCCCCGTGAAATGCTACCCATGGGTACTTTTACAATGGCTAGCAATGAGTCTAATTCAATCAGCATGACTGTCTGTTTTCAATTTTGAGGCATTTTCCACTAGTACAATAAGAAAAACACATTTCTATATTCAATTCAATTAATTTAATTGCGTATACTATTTTTTTTGCGTATCATTTGTTTCATTTCTATAGTAGAACAAGAGGGAACATAAACTAAGGTCTATTTACTTAAATACGAGTAAGCCTATAGCAGTAGGCATTTGGCGCCAACTGATCGATATATATTTTTTTATGTTTACAGCATAAAATGATACATTTAGGTAATATCTATAGGTAACCTATAAGACCAGCAAACCAACTGGCAACTCTATCGCTGCAAGCGATTTCCCCTTGACAGCCTTGGGAGTCTTGGAACGGATAAAAATTAAAAACGGAACGGAACGGAACTGAACTTGGAAAAATGTAGGTATATAATTCGGTGTGCATAAGACTATTGGTACAATAAGACCACGCTTTAAACATACATCCAGTTTTCAAATGTCAAAGATCTCAAAGAAAAAAACAGCGGGCTTAGCAAAGGTCTTTTTCAGGGTAAATATTTTTTTCGTCCAACCGCTAAAGTCAGAAAAAAACTCTCTAGAGGGAGTAAAGTAAATTTGAACAATCGAATTCGATTGTTGTCATTCTATTTTTCTTTTTAAATTTTGTAAATTGTCCAGTCGAGCAATAAAGCGCCTCGAATATCCTTTCCTCGAACAGATCAGGTTGAAATTTGGAAGAGAGGTAGGCTTTTTATCACAGCACGGCACCGGCAGAAGTGTATAGTAATTATGAATTAATTTAAACAAATGACAGTCATAGGAACTGCCGATAGAAGTGAAAACTTATTACTCTGTATTTGATCTTTGGAAACTACGCGGGTGAAACCGGAGGGCGTGGCTATAAGCATGGCCATGGTCCCGAGTTTACCCGAAGATTTCTTATCATTCCTGAACGTGACGCTAGAATTCAATTCACATCCCATGAAAAATCTGGATGTGGCGCGCCAAAAGAAGATTTCACATCGAAAATAAAAATAATAATTTATTATTATTTGAATGTGACATAACACAGCGAAATGATAGTGGCAGCAAACAGACAGCAGCAGCTGACTGTATCTAACTAAACCGACCAAATTTTCAAAAAAATATGTTAATCACTGCCGTTTATGAAGCTGCCACGAAACGGACATTGGCAGAGATGCGACAACCACATGTCACAGCGCGCGCCATAAATTAAGAAAAAAAAAACTCGTTCAGGCACATTCTGCGGTCCCGAGTTCACCCGAACGAATCTTTCTCTTCTGAACGGCCTGCAGGCCCGTGAACAAACTTTATGGGTCAAATGAGCCAGCAGGAGACCTATGTAGGATGATAGAAGGGTATAAAATATGTAATAAGGTTCAGCACTATGCCGTTACTTGTAAGCTGTCCAACTGAGTGCAGATGAGCATTCAAAAGCGGAAGTAGAGTGGTAAGTTTTGGTCATTTGTTTTTTGTACGGCATTCTTACCATCAAATAGATCCATGGAAAATAATGAGAAAACGCGTAGTGCCGTACAAAAATAGTGCGCCACCAAACCAGAAACATGTTTGATTTTTCGCGAATTTTCAGGGAAAATTTGGTCATTTGATACTGTACGGCATTGGTTCCATACAGTTGCAACAGCCCGTCTATCGTCTAACCCATTATTCCGCAACGTCGTACAAAAATAATTCGACAAGAGGAAAACATCGAGGAATCAATCTCATATTTTCAGTGATCCAGGGAAGTGATTTGATACAGTACGGCATCGGTTCCAAAACATTATCTAGCAGTCAAACGTACAGTTAAAAATAATGCCGTACAAAAATGACTGTTCATTTAAATGTTTATCGATAATTACCTTAATTTCAACGTATACTTGATTTATAAAGGTGGTAGGTAAAAAACGTATACTTGAGTTATACTTAATTTGATACTGTACGGCACCTTATTTTTCTAAATGATATTACTAAAAACTATTGTTGTAGAGTAATGACGTACAAAAAAACACGTGTTCTAAAAAAAATACAGAGGAATCCAAAACATGCAAATTTTCATTTATTTCAATAATCATAGATTAATGAAATATAGCAATTTTTTAACATAAACATTATCGTTGCTTTAAATAGTGTTTAGATAAATAAATTAGGGAAAAATAATGCCGTACATTTTAACCCTTCATCGAACAAAATATGTATCACTTAGTTAGAAACTCGGAAACTATGTACTTTAGAGACAAAATTATCGAGATGATTATTGTCGAAAATAACATTTTACACTTTTTGTTGTCAAAAACTTTTTTGTGAAACGTACCTACCGTTTACGATTTACGACTCATTTAATGAAACGGGTTTTCGATAACTTTTGAAATATTAGGTAAATCAATAGAACGCATCTATTCATTTTTAAAGATCAGTTTATTTTCTATAACTTTTGCTTCAACCTTTTTTTTTTCTAAACTCCATACGACGTTTAAATTCTGTTATTCTGCCAAAAATATTATAAATTAAAGAATTGTATTAAAATCAATCAATCATTAATCATCAACAGCCTACTAAATGTTCCCAGTGCTGGGACTCGGGCCCTTCTTTTTCGGTAGATGGTTGCTTCTGAAGGTCCTTCATCTATAAAAGCAATTTCAAGCCGATCAAATGACTCATCAGGTTTGAAGCCACATTTGAAATTGAAAAAAATCATAGTTATCGACGCAGATTCATTTTTTAATGAGACAATTATTTTTTTTCATCTACAATAGGTTCGCACTTGACCACCATCTCGGCTAATGTGAAACGATGATGCGATCTGCGATAAAACATGCTTACCTAGAAGACACTGATTCACTCTCGAAGAATATTTGAATGAGCTCTTAAAAAATGCGGAGGGAAATTCGAAAATCGTACAAAGGTATTTTTACTTTAAAATAATCGAAGTTTTCAAAATAATTACAAGTGGCCAGTGTCTTATACATAAAAACTTTACGTACATCGACTTTTGTGCTACAGTTTATGAAAAATCGTACATTTCTTACCTGTACAAAAAAAAATTGACCGGTCTAAAAACATCGTAACAATTCGTAACAAGAGAGCACGCGCTCTCTGATTAATGAATAAACGCTAAACAACTGTTAAACAGTGCTAAAGAGGACAGCAAAACATTTTTTTTAGTTTGTTTTTGTTTCAAAAGTTGTTTGTTTAAATATACACAACATGCCCTTGAACGGATGTAAGCTGATTACTAGTAACCCTGAATAAAATATATTTTGATTATTACTAACAATGGCCGTAATTTCCACCGAATTCAAATTTCGAAGCCAAAAATAATTAGAATATCATAGACTATTCGGCGTTTGCTCTAACTCTATTACATGTAAACTCTTTGGAGTCCAACTAAAGCCAGTATTAGACGAGACGAGAGTGAATATGAAACCATCTTAAAAGAGCTTGAAATTAACTTACTCGATATTTTTTCAGCAATTTTCAAGAATTTGTCATTGTGGTACAGCTTCGATCATTGGTTGAAGTGGTACAGCAATACTTTTTTAGTTTTATTTGCTGTGCTGTAATGAATTCAAAATTACATACTACAAAAATTATGAAAGGAATGTCCTGTTTGAAAATTATCACATAACACTTCTGTACTGCTGATAGTTTAATTCCTTCCTTCCACTCGACACCACCAAAACGACACCATCGGTGGTGTCGTATGGAATCACTAGTCCATACGACACCACCAACTAATGGTGAGGTTACCTACATTTCATTAATGAGGTTTGTCATTTGATAAAGTTTATATTTATCTGTCACTCAAATGGTCATCTTGACATTGTTCATTGCAATTTGCATATTATGGTCTTTCCGTCCGAATATTTCAATTTTTCACAATGGACATGGATACTAATACTGACGACATAACATACATAAAAACTTATGGCGGAACAGCACATCACTAGGGTGGTGTCGTATGGACTAAAGATTCCATACGACACCACGGATGGTGTCGAGTGGAAGGAAGGGTTTAATTCTTATTCTTAAACATGTAGGTTGTGTAATCCATATCAGGTCAACCAAAACAAAGTTATCACATACCCTGTATATCACACGTATTATACTTATCTATTGATAGATATACAGATAGTTCAAAAAATCCCCTCGGAACTGGTTGTCATTGTCCTAACATGTTTTATCAATCTTAATATTTTGTAATGGTATTTATAGATTTAGCGGATATATTTCTGGAACTTGTAGTCGAAATTAAGAGCTAAAAGACTTTTTAGGGTTCCGTAGCCAAATTGCAAAATACGGGACCCTTATAGATTCGTCATGTCTGTCTGTCTGTCTCTCTGTCCGCTCGTATGTCACCGCCACTTTACTCCGAAACTATAAGAGCTATACTATTGAAACTTGGTAAGTAGATGTATTCTGTAAACCGCATTAGATTTTCATACAAAAAATAGGAAAAAATAATTAATTTTAGGGGTGTTCCATACTTAGAACTGAAACTAAAAAATATTTTTTTCCATCAAAGCCATACGTGTGGGTTATCTATGGATAGGTCTTGAAAAATGATATTGAGGTTCCTAACACTTTTTTTTCTAAGCTGAATAGTTTACGCGAGAGACTCTTCCAAAGTGGTAAAATGTGTGCCCCCCCCTGTAACTCCTAAAATAAAATAATGACAAAAATAAAAAAAAGTGTATGATGTCCATTACAATGTAAACTATCAACAAAAATTGGTTTGAATGAGATCTATTAAGTAGTTTTATTTGAATACGTCATAAATTCACTATTGTTAAAACACTGATTAAAGTAACAACGAACTACAAGAACTTTTATAAGTATTATGTTACTTGCTGCTACGGAAGCTTTCATAGGCGAGTCCGACTCGCACTTGACCACTTTTATTTATTTATTACCTGTTTTAGGTTTACTTATTGTTAGCTTATTATTCTTTCTGATTGTTCTTTTTACAATTCAAGTGTCGACTGACTTAGTAAAGGAAGTCAACTTGCTTTTGCGACTTGAGGTTTGCAATAGTGAGTGTAACATGACACTTTTGCTTCAATACCTATTAGAGTTTAAGTAAAATCCTGAAATGAAGAAAACATATAAACTTGACGTACAGTGATGAATCGCGACCAATGTTTTGCGACTAGTGACGTAATGTCAGTCGTTAGTGTTTTAGCGGCAAAATTCAAAATTAGCCGAATATTGTATATTTACTTATCGAAAAGACTAATATTTTGAAATAAAATGTTATTTTTTACGGTAAACAAGGGTCAATCTTCAAAATAAAAGCAGTTCCGAAAAATTGTTAACATCCCTATTCTAAAATGCGAAAGATCTTAAGATGTTTGGATGTTCAATCACGTCAAAACATCTTAACGGATCTGATTGAAACTTGGATCACAGTGTGATGACAGTCTGGAATTGCACATAGTCTACTTTTATCACGTGAAAATGAGGGTATTTGGAGCTGCGCTGGTAAAACCGCTGGTTGCTGCTAAACTGTAGAGTTGAGGAATTGAATTCTGAGATAAACTCGCAAGTGTAGGTACACATTGATTTACAATATTTCTAGATTTTTTTATAACATAGAGCATTGATATAGATCAAAAGATGTGCCCTGTGCACCTTGAAATAGTTAACAAACTCCGTCTTTGTATGTAGAGTGGTTTACAACAATCAATCTACTTGACCCCTAAAATCGCTAGCGGCGAGTTATGTTGCGGTTCTACTTATTTTGAGTGTTGACAACGAATAGTGATAGATATACAAAAGGTCCTCTTCCTACAACCGATTAAAACGGAAAGAGTGAGCTCACTCTTCCTAACGATAACATAATTCTGTGCGCCTGAAGTTTGGGAGGGCACATCATTATATCGATGACAGACGTCTGACGGTAAGAAACGTATTGTTGAAACATAGTTATTTTGTAGTTTTCTTTGAAGAGCCCGCCTGGGGAAGTACCACACCTTTGCCAGTCATTCTGCTGCCAAACAGTAGTGTGCAAACATTACTGTGTTCCAATTTTAAGGATATTATTTCCAGAGAAATTACTGGACTAGATAAAATGTATATTTCCGGGTGGAGAGCGCAGTGCGGTGCTAGGAACCTAATGATTTGTTCTCTACATGTTTCAAAAATTGAGTGTCACTGTGTTGTCATGGGCATGTTGTTTATCATCAGGGATATGTCCTGGCCGTCTGATCACTCAGTACTTACTAAAAAAAGGAACACGCTTATTCATAAAATCAAATCGTCAACTATTTGAACTCGAAGAATTAAATACCTTGCACTGCGGTCGCCACTCAGAGGTATGAGATTTATAATTTAACTGTGGAGTTCAGATTACAGAACGAAACATATTGTTCTGTAATCTCATATTACATCACATGCTGTAACCGTGATAGGAAACATCGCGAAGAAATCGTCATGGTTGACGAGAGAAAAATGTTTTCTGTCATCTGGTCTTTAAGGGCGATGGCTCAGGTTTGGCCTTAGAGGCTTCTGGATAAGGCCCTCATACGGAGAGAGTGCTCTCCGTATGAGGGCCTAATCCCATCAGTGGAATCAAAAGGTGGGCTTTTTACGTTACCTACAGTTGTTTAATAGCCTAACTTTCTCTTGAATGGTTGTGCTATCAGATACAATAAGGATGTTTTATATTCGGTGTTCGTTGGTTGGTTGGCTGGTTAATCCATAGATTAGCGTTCCAATTCAAATATGATAAACCTGCTGGCTTTACATGATAATATAGGTAGATTAGTAGAGATAGATTGGTATAGATATACCAGATAGCCGTAGGTATTTATTCACTTTAGCTGCCAGGAATGTTTGGTTTATAGAATAATATACAGTACTTAAAACAAATTGAGTCTATTTATACCAAATATGTAAATCTATCAAAAGTTGTTGTACCTACCCTTTTTTATTTTGCACACAATTGGGGCTTATTTTGGGGAGAAGTGTGAAATATTTTTTTAATAATAAATAAAATATTACATAAAAAGTATTTTTAAAAACAAGCTTTTATTCAAATGCTCTAAAACAAATATTTTGAATGCAATCAAACCCACCATTTTATTAATTTATAAAATGTATATTGATCGAATTAAAAGCTTATTGCGAGAACAGAAACATTTTTTTTTTTTCAAAAGAACAAACAAATTTAATTCTAAACAAACGCCTTTAAGTTTTTGTTGGAATTAAAAATTACTTAGCGATAGGTACGATGTTGTTTGAAATCTCTCGACAAGCTTTTATTTTTACATTTATACATTTCATTTTTTATAATTTAATAAAATGGCGGGTTTGATTGCATTCAAAAATTTATTTTCTTCGTTTTAGAGCATCTAAATAACAGAGTGTTTAAAAAAATGTTTTTTAATATTTTTTTATTTTTAAATTTTTTAGGTTTTTTATTTATGATTTTGGAGTTTTCTTTTTCCTAGCCAGATTGCAGACCAATGTTATCGACGCCCATCTCACCGATCCATAACTCCAAGACTTCTTGGGACTTCATCTTTAGATCCTGGATATCACGTAACACGAGAGTGTTTGTCAAGACTATTCAGACGAGTCTAAACTCGACGGTTTTATCTTGTTTAGTTTAGGAGTTTCTACGGCTAGCTTCCGACGCCATCTTGAGACCCTGGCTGTCATGTACCTAGGTAGTACAAGAGTGCTGGTCAAAATTATTCAAACGAGTCCAGATTCGACGGTTTTATTACTTATCTTGTTTAGTTTAGGAGTTCCTATGGCCACCTTCAGACGCCATCTTGAGATCAGCTTCATGGTACCATATTATTGTGTAACAATAACAATAGGCAACAGTAACACTATCACCGAAGTTACGTAAGTAAACCAAATTTCAACCTGATCTACCGATACAGTGACAATGGTTGTAATTTAATTATATACCTTAATTTTATAAAAATAAATAAGTCGCAAGATTTGTTCCATACTAACATACTACTTATTACAGGGCAACTTAAAAAAAAGCTCATAAAATACACTAAATCAATAAAATAAGAAATATTACACACGTATTTGACACGCGCATAAAATGATCTTTTTTGGAATATAGAATTTATCTGCGCGACCGAACTAAAAAAAGTGTGAGACGAAAACCGTTAGAAAAATATAAAACGGAAGTGACGCATAAAAACTGCTCGTGACCCGTGACCAGTGTTGCCTACTTTATTATTCAGATGATGGGACCATAATTAGCAAAATTATGCATTGATTTGGTAAATTGTGTTGCTTCCAAAGAGTGTACATAATATACTACTATGGCTACAGAGTGATGTGCCGCGACAAAAGTATGATACTTCCACAAGAGCGACAAGGCAAGAAAGATGCTACCCGTGCTTTCGGTGTAAAGCGTTTGTGCCAACTCTGTACGTAGCATATGTAAACTCTTTGGTTGCTTCTATATTATCCGAAGGCACTTCGTTCCTACCTGGTGTCCGAGATGACACCACATCTTTTTTATTAGTAAAGTATTTGTGGTCCAATTAAGAATATAATAATATTATTCTACTTATGGTCGAATTACAACCACTTGGCGACCACTAAGTGAACAAGGTTATTAGTATTCAGCCTGCATCCTTTTAAGAAGGTTAAATACGAGATACTTACATTAAATACGAGAACTTTTGTTCTTCCGTTTTTAAAAGTACTACCTATTTTTCCCATACAAAACAAGACCAAAATTAAAAATTTTGATTAACCCCCGACTACCTCAGATTTGTTATCTGTACAACATTCTACTAGTCAAGCCCTTTCATTTGATACCCATTTCTTTTGATAAGGGTTAAAGGAGTTAGAAAAAATAAATGTATTTCGTCATTTTCTGGTAGCGGCCATCTTGGATTTGAAGTTTGTCATAGTGCAAATTATTCTACTAGCTAAGTCCTTTCGTTTGATACCCATATTGAGGTAGTAGCGAAAAAAAATAATGTAATTCGCCATTTTGTGGTGGCGACCATCTTGGATTTGAAATTTGTTATAATGTACAGTATTTTACTGGTCACGCCCTTTCATTTGATACCCATATTGAGGTAGGTTGTGAAGAAATATTTTGTTCGCCATTTTGTGGAGGCGGCCATCTTGAATCGATATCAACCAAACATAACTAAGAACAGCCGCACGGATATTAACTTTCAAATAAAAAACACATTGAAATCGGCTCGTCCGTTTGAGCTCTATGGTCCCACAGACAGACACAGGCACAGACAGACAGACATCGACATAAAACTTATATCACCCTTTGTTTTGGTCGGGGGTTAAAAAAGAGTTTACAATGTACAGGACTTAATCAAGATTTAATTCATTGATAAATATTATGTGTTCAAATCGCGAAAGCTAAAAACAATAAAAAAAGAGTATTTGCCCTAAAATGTATTAGTCTAAAAGCATTGAACTCTTCGTAACAATTCGTATTCACTATTTAACACTAGACAAACTGGACAATAAACACTATATGTTTTCGGGTTATACTTGTATTTATATTGAGTTTTAACAAAAGTATTTTGTTTAAATACACAGAACATGCCCTAAATATCAGGTTAAACGGATGCAGGCTGATTACCGGTAACCCTGTATAGTATATAGTGTGCACAATAAAACAAAACAAACTCGCCATTGAGGGCGCCACAGCGCCGTAGGTTTCCCAGAATGCTGGCAGCGTTGCTCTTTTGTTTTGCTAGACTCAACTTTTGGGCAAAGAAACTCCCAGCTCTGGGATCAAGGAAATAAATTTGTCCTGAAACAGGAAAGAAAATTACAAAATGAGCTGGTTCTTTTTGTAATACTTCTACGAAACACAAAATAAGCTACGACTCTTAATCTAGATTTCAGAAATACGAAACGATTTAAAATAATCGTGAAAAATTTACCGTCACCATTTCTCGAGAAACCAGCCACAGCTGTGACTCTTATTTTTTCAATTTATTTGTTGTGTATCGCGCGATATGGCGCGTGCTTACTGCGTCTGAGTCATACGTCCGTCTTGAGTCTTGACAACTCACTACGCTCGTCAACTGTTTGTAATTTTTTCGCCCGTGATATAATTGATTGATTTAAACGTGTAAACATTGCAATTCACATGATAGCGTCGCCGGCATGCTGAGCACGCTTCCGGTCGGTAGTGGACGTGATAATCTTTGATTATTTCTATCTAGTACATTGCTCACTGTAGTGACAGATATGTTTGCAGAATTAGCGGGGGACATTACCATATTTTTGGCAAATATTCTATTGCCATGCGGTAAAGTCCCAGCATTACTGAGTTCTGGTTTGAAGGGAAATATTTTCAGAGATATTACAAGTGAGATTGACTATCGTATATCTCTGAGGAACGAAAGTATTGCAATGCTAAACAGTAGTATTAATTCGTCATATCCAATCATCATAAATGCTGTGTCACTGTATTACGATAGGCTGACTTTTTTGTCTATCATCAGGCACAAGTCTTGCTCGTCAGTCTATGTAAGTATCATTAAAAACTCTCTTTATCATTCTAATTTAGTTTAATTCATGAAGGATCTGCTCGATAAGGAATTAGTACCTGGTTGACCGAGCTTTGCTCGGTTTTTAAAATGATATTTAGGCAGGTACCAATTACGTGGTGATGAAATATAATATAAAAATAAAACAAAGTCGCGTCAAGTACAACAGTTGTTAGTTTGTGTAGACGCATCGTCAATAGGTTTTTTTTGTGTTTTTGTTAGAATATGTACTTATTTAGATACGAATTAAATGCGTTGATAGGCTCTCAGTAAAAGATTTTCTCAGAAAAACAAGACCAAAATTAAAAATTTTGATTAACCCCGACTACCTTGGATTTGTTATCTGTACAACATTCTACTAGTCAAGCCCTTTCATTTGATACCCAAATTGAGGGAGTTGTGAAAAAAGAAATGTAATTCGCCATTTTGTGGTAGCGGCCATCTTGGATTTGAAATATGTGATAGTGCAAAGTACTCTACTAGTCAAGCCATTTCATTTGATACCCATATTGAGGTAGGTCGTGAAGAAATATTTTGTCCGCCATTTTGTGGAGGCGGCCATTTTGAGTCGATATTAACCAAACATAGAACATAGGGATGTTCTATGTTACGGATGTTAACCTTCAAAAAAAAAAACCGCATCGAAATCGGCCCGTCCGTTTGAGCTCTACGGTGCCACAGACAGACACACACACAGACAGACAGACATACAGAGAGACAGACAGACAGACAGACAGACAGACATCGACGTCAAACTTATAACACCCCTTTTTTGGTCGGGGGTTAAAGAGATCAAAAAGAAAAGACCCGAGTGTAGGTAACCATCATCAGGATTCGAACCGGGGCATGTTGACTCCGAGGGCGAGCATATTCCTCCTGAGCCATTTAGACTTAAAGAACTAGCTAGCGAACTAGCGAAATAAGTTATCGTATTCTAATGACATTGTAGGAGTTTTTCATTGTCTAAAAACACGCATAAAATGATATTTAAAAAAAAATAGCTAGATCGATTAGTCGTTTAAAGGTATAATTTTGTCAATGTACATGTTACGAAACTGTCAATTATTTTGAAAGATTTGCTCTGGTTTTTTGTTGGTATGCTATAATAAAATAAACCACAGTATTTCTAACATTTACTCAAGGCTTACGCAAACCAAAAACCTGCCAAAGTTTTCATCATCATAATCATCATCATCAGCCTATCTTAATCCGCTGGTGGACATAGGCCTCTCCCATGGCTTGCCACTTAGCTCTATCTTCGGTATTACGAAGGAATGGAAACTTAATACCGGAGAATTGTTAATCGCAGTCAAATCTCTGTAGAATTATTAGAAATACCAAGTGACGCCGTACTCAAACCAAAGAAAAAAAAACCAAAACAATGTAGACGGAGACATAACATTATTACATATAAATTAAAAATAATATTGTAAATCATCAATTTACGATTTACTCAACCATTATCCAAGATAAAATCAACAAACAAAGCATAAAATATTCGTTGTACAGGTATATGGACGCCACACTGTCTGCCTTATAAGGAAAATCTCGCGTTTAATCTTGCTTACACGTCTAGAATTTCACGAAATGTTGCTCGGCAGACGCTTGAATTTTTTACCATTAAGAATTTGTTGATATTGTTTACTATTGCTTCAACCTGTGTAGTGTGTAGGGTACTTGTTAATTATTATTATTACCTTACATTTAACGTGTGGGAGAGAGGATAGGTCAATATATCAGTCATTGATTAATTAGTCAGTATAACTATATTAATTCGTAGTCAGTATATTAACCATCCATTATTTAACCATTATCCATTAACCATTATCCACTAACCCGCACTGTGCCAGCGTGGTGGATTATGGCCTTAACTCTCTCCTTGCGAGAGAACGCCCCGAGTCCCAGCAGTGGGAACACTTAGTGGGCTGTTGATGATGTTGATGATATTAATTAGTAGTAAATATGGCACAAATATTAGGGACGAAGATAGTGTTTTTAATATAAGTAGATTTTTTAAGTTGTTCTGTTTAAAATGCTTGAATTATATTTGTGTGGTTTATAATTTGTCAATTTTACTTTTGGGCAATTGGGACATGTTTGGAAGCAATGGTTTTTTATTAACTCCCGACCAAAAAAAGGGGTGTTATAAGTTTGACGTCGATGTCTGTCTGTCTGTCTGTGTGTGTGTCTGTCTGTGGCACCGTAGAGCTCAAACGGATAGGCCGATTTCGATGCGGTTTTTTTTATTTGATGGTTAATATCCGTGCGGATGTTCTTAGCTATATTTGGTTAATATCGATTCAAAATGGCCGCCGCCACAAAATGGCGGCCAAAATATTTCTTCACAACCTACCTCAATATTGGTATCAAATGAAAGGGCTTGACTAGTAGAATACATTGCACTATGAAAAATTTCAAATCCAAGATGGCCGCCACCACAAAATGGCGAATTATATTTTTTTTTACACTAATACTTCAATATGGGTATCAAACGAAAGGCCTTGACTAGTAGAATGTTGTACAGATAACAAATCTGAGGTAGTCGGGGGTTAATCAAAATTTTTAATTTTGTTCTTGTTATATTGCCACTAAACACTACATAAAATATAGCTCGCATTAGAAAACAGCAGCGGCCCGCGGTGTTACTCGCGTAGTTCTCGTTCCTGTTATATTTCCAAGATAAATATGTAGTAGCATATGTATTCTTCCAGACTATAATCTATATATGTTCCAAATTTCAGCCCGATCCGCTCAGATGTTACGACGTGATTGAGCAACAAATATCCAAACGTCTATCCATTGACATTTATAATATTAGCAGGATTTACAATCTCTGATATATTCAAATTTATAAAGATTTTTGATTGTTGGGCCTTAAACGGCGCATGCTCAACGTGAAATGACTCACAAATGAGTGTATGCTTGTTTCTTTTTTCACGATAATGGACTCTTAATTGTAGGTATTAATGCCGTTGTTTTGATCAAGAAATATGAGAGTGACAAGGAACAAGACGAACAAGGAAAATATAATAATACTAGCGGCTCGTTCCGGCTTCGCTCGGATATGGTCACATAAAGCCTATTAATCGAAATAAAAACTATCCTATATTTTAAGTTGGATCCATCTACACACGGTGTCCAAATTTGATTAAAATCGGATAAGTGGTTTAGGAGTCCATTGAGGACAAACATTGTGACACGAGATTTATATATATTAAGATTTTTCATAATCATTGCTCTACTAATTCGGATACGGTGTTATTTAATCTGTGCTGCTAATTTAAAAGGTTATCAGCACAGTCGAACTGATTATATCATCCAGATTATATCATCCAGAGTTATAAGATGATTTTTTCCCCTTCATTTATCTGAGAACGTTGCGCTTCAAACCGGAAGACGGTAATGTTTGCACATTTTTGCTATTTTAGAATAATTACCAGAGGTGTTGTACTGCACTTAAAGTTGTCACACATAAAGCTGTCATAAAAATGAAACTTCAGTGTTCCATCTTAGCCAAAATGATTTGTAATATACCATAGGTAAGTGGCTTATCGTGGCTTCTAAGATCTCTACAGGGGTTTGAAAAATAAATTGCATTTATTTTATGCTTATTTTTTGCAGAATATTTGTATAATATGGTCTATTAAGTTATTATTAACAATTTTTTTTATTTTAATTAGCCACTCGACAGACTCCGGGTCCGTGATCTTTGTCATTACAATTATCTTGTTTTTTACACATTTCTTGGATAAGGAGAAGAAGAGGAAATAGGAGGGAGTTGGGTACATTTAAAATCTAATTCTAGCTCGTCTGTAGAGCCCATCACTACCGGTTGGGATTCCGCTAGTAATCGACTCGACATCGAGCCTTTTTGCCTAATTGCCTTTTGCCATTTGCCTAAGCTGCCTCCTCCCGGCCCAGGGCCTCCACAACGGCCGCATTTCTGTCCCTGATGGCCATCTGTAGGTTAAAATCGCGGATGGTCTTCGGTGATGGTATTATTTAACATTGTTCGATGAAACTAATTAAAGAACAAAAATAATAGGTAAGTACTTGCCACCAACGTTTCAAAATGAAACGAAAATAAAATAAGCACTGACTTTTATTTCTATGAAATTACTTGGTAAAGTCAAACAAAAGTTTACTTTACCAAGTAATAGGTATGAAGTAATAATATTGAACTCATTTAGTCCACTAGCAGATATATTCTTCGTTTAGGCAAAATGTTAGCAAATCTTAAAATAGACTAAATTCACACTACAGAAGCCAGTTAGTGTTTGTAAACATTCTTATTATTACTAAGCGTTACCTAACATGTCAAACTGTTATCGTATACCGTTAATATTACCACCGTATTCGGAAAGACACAAGCACCAATAAAGAAATAAAAAACACTGCCATAACACAGTTTAAATAATAGTACGTAAGCAATGAATCATGCTTTGTTGAAAGATCTAACCGGTGAATGACACCGAACCGTTTTGACTGTGAGGTCTGGAGACGCCAACACTCATGACCTTTGACGAGAAGCTGAAACTATTAAGTTTACTCTCAACTCGCAACTCAATTGTTTCAGTTGTCACATAAAATGCGATTGTAGCACCACGGTAGCACAGCCTTGAATTGTGGTACCTTCACAGACTGATCCCACACATTCGGTTCAAGACCAATTCTAAAGCGGACGCCGTTTTCAGACGCAGTCTCCTAGTGATTCAACACTTACGATCGAGAACTCTGATTACATCATGTCAATGAGCACACTTCACTATGACTACTATGAGTATAATAACTAATATTTACCGTCGAAATCCCAAAGTGAAGCATGCGGTAAGTCATAGTCAAATAAAACAAATTAAATAATAGAAACTACTAGTACCTCGCGGTAATACCGTGTAATTTCCGTTCTCCGCTATGGAAAGTAGTATATGTGCTATTTCAAACTAAATTGTCTGTGTTCTAAATTTAAACCTGAGGGTTTACCGCGTAACTAGAACTGTCTTAGCTTTGACTTTGATATAGCTCACTCTTTCTTTCTGCTTGAAATGATAGAGACCACAATAGCAAAGCGAAAGCCGATTTAGTTAGCCGGTAGAATGTCCGTTCAGCCGACTAGCCATGCCGTTCCAAAATGATTGAGCCTAAGATCGTAGACTAGAGATTTACTACAATAACATGGCCCGCCCCTCCAAATTACTGTTTTAATGTGTGTAGTCACATCCTTACGAAAGAGTTTGTATGTAGTTGTAATTATTCGTCTGCAGTAGCAGTACGCACACATGCGTGGTGGTGCGTTGTATATTCTTTCACAAATACTTTCAAACGTTTTGAATTCTGGAGGGGGCGGGTCATGTTATCGTAGTAAATCTCTACGTACGATCTTTGGATTCATAGCAACAAAATCCAAACATCAAAAGTTTCGTTTTTTGCTAAATTAAGTTATTAATTAAGTAGAGTATAGAAATTAGTGACGATTGACAATGATATTTTGCTGTAGGTACATATCTGACAAAACATTACATATCTAGACCCAAACTAAGCAATACATGGCAAGCATGGAAGTCAGATAGGTGCCGTAATACATTTAATACATTACAACAATTTTTTTTTTAAATAATGAGTGACGAGACGAGCATGACATGCTCCTGATGGTAAGCAACATGCCTGCCACATAACAGTACAGTGACACGCAGCTATTGGAACAGGAAGAGTCCAAATCATTACCTAGCACCAGTGCAGTGCTAGGTAACGATTTGGACTCTTCATCGTCACCCTCTAAGATGTAATTAATATCTCTAAGCCCTGTAATTACATTTTACTTAAATAATTGTAAATACATTTTTATCAACTTAATAAACATAGAAAGACCCAGATACAGAACAAATAAATAAAGATGTTCATAACTTTTTCATAAAAAAACGAGAGAGTGGATTTGAATTAATTATACTTTGTACAATATACATTAAACATACATCAGATTAACCGGTCCTGTGATATAGGTATAACGGTTGAAGCTAACAACGGCGCAGCTAGTTTGATAGTTAAAGGAAATATAATGAATTAATTGAGTTGGCCATTTTAAGGTGGATTTATCGAACTGTGGAACTAGGGAATTTTATGTTTCCACGGGGATAAATATGTTGTTAGTGTACTGAGAAAATACCTAAGATAGAAAATGGATTTTTAAAATACCCATGAAAACTGAGTCAAGGAAGAATCAGTGGCAGTGTAAATGGTTAAATATATTTTGAATGGTGAAATAGACGCGTGACCACGGCGGTTGTAACGCTGCCAAAACGTCGAGGTATTGGAACAATGAATTATTCGTGGTTTAGTCCCGTAGGTACTTAATAAACAAAATAGACGCAGGTTTGCACTTCTTTGTCCTCTCGTCTGATATCAAGCGATGATGCGTTCGTCGGTGGAGCGCACCTAGAAGCAGCCTATTCGCTCTAGATTTGAATACTCTCAGATTGTTTTATAGTATAGACTGACAAAACGAGCAGGCCATATGCCTGATGGTAACCAACATGCCTGCCCATAACAGCACAGTGACACGCAGCTATTGGAACGTGAAGAGTCCAAATCAATACCTATCACCGCATTGCGCTCGTCACCCGGAGACACAAGGTTTTATTTTTTATCCAGTAATTTCTCTGGAAATACTCGTAATGCTCTACAAATCAGAATGATTGAACACTACTGCTTGGCGGCAGAATAACTGGCAAAGGTGTGGTACTTCCCCAGACGGACTCTGCAAACAGCCCTACCACTATTTTATTTATTTATTTATGGTAAGTACACAAAACAGCAAATTTACAAAATAATACAAAGAGAGAAGCATAATAGTTCTGAGCACGTAAATATCCCTAAGCATGTGAACACAGCAAGATTACACAGTTAAATTACAAATAATGAGAAAAGAAAATTAATAATCGAATCTACATTATATCTATCAAGGAAGGGAATACCCATTGACGAGAAGGACATGTGGCTGATGGTAAGCAACATGCCTGTAGCAGCACAGTGACGCGCAGTTATTGGAACATGATGAGCCCAAATCATTAGGTACAAGTTGTTTGCTGTTGTACATCTCGCCATCACTCCATCGTATATAAATACCTACTTTTCACAGGTCGTTGGACTAATTAAAGCACCATAGCAAACTAAATGAGTCACCGTAGAATCATTCGCGCAGTCTCGGATACCTGTTCAGTTCCCACATACCACGTCCCGCCCAGCGGACGGGTTTGACGCGTCTTGTTATGTCTACGGATGACTCATAAGTCGTGTAGTAACAGGGATACGTACTTCCTTCCAAGAGACGTTTCAATCAACGAGTTTTTAAATGAAATTTGTAGCATTTTATCCTCTACCAATTTTATGTCAATGAATAATACAATAAAAGAAAGCAGAGACGAGATTTTCTACAAAACTGAATTTTGCACTTCAATCTCAAATATGTACGTGTAAGATTTGATGAAAGCCAGATATCACTCTGAATATGCTGATCTGTATTTGAAATAATAGCCTAGAATTGTATCTATTGTTTCCGGAGATATGACTGTTTATTGTTACTGTTTGTCTAGTAATCTATCAGAAAAAAAGTGTGTGTGTATGTGTACTTATGTAGGCATCTAAAAAGTTCTTCTTAAATGTTTTAATGAGTATTGTACCTAACGCGTACCTAACGCTACTTCTTTGCTAGCTGAAAGTTGGACAGTTGATGCCAACTGCCATAGGTCCACTTAAAAAACGCGCAACTAACTTCATAGTGTCAAATTTGAGTGACGGTGCGCGTGCGCATTTGTCAACCACATTCATAATGTAGTTTTTTTCGTATTCGCGCGCATATATCAGTCTATTCATATTCATATCTATTTTGTCACGTGTGCCAAAATAAGTTTACCTTCAAAAGTCCTTTTTAACCCGAACAAGATGTCTGCAAATACTTGCTTGGCGGTAGAATAACGGCAATAGTGTGGTACTTCCCCAGGCGGACTCTGCAAAGAATCCTCCCACTACAGTTTTGCGGTAATTGACCGCAGAAGTAAATTCAACATCTCAAGATTTAGAAAGGTCAACATTTAGAAACTTTCGCCAGAAATCCCCCGCTTAAAAAAATGCTACGGAATTGGGGGCTCGTGTGAATGACAATGTCATCATTCTGTACGTGCACATTGGAAAACTAAAGTTGGTATAACTTTTGTTTGACTGATTTATATATATCACCGTACTGACCAATTTAGGCAATTCTGCATTTAGTGATGTACATAAATAGTTACGGCTGGTCTGGTGGAGACTGCACGGCAACTGCTGATTCAGAGCTCGTGGTCCCTGTATCGAATCCCATGCCCACCACTGTCTTTCGAAGTCATGTGCGCAATGCCGCTTACTTAAAAATAGTGAAGAGAAATATCGCGAGAAATCCAAAATTAAGATCGAGATCATGTGTCATCCACTGACCCGCATTGGGCCAGCGTGGCGGAATATGGCCTTGTCTATCTCTCTTTCTTTTTGTGGGAGAAATTCCAGGTTCCAGCAGTAGGAACGTTTAGTGGGATGCTTATGTTTATGCTTGTTGTCGTATTGGCTCCCTCCCATGTCAAAGAAGTGAGTCCATTCGTAGTGAATCAGCTAAAGAGGTAAAACACATAACATTATTGTGCCGCTCAGTGATTTGAACTTGAAGAGTTCATATCACCACCCGTCCACTAATAATAATACCCGTCCCGTCCGTTCAGTAATACTCAGTCACTTAAGATCATTTATCTCTATGCCCTGTCATGTCACTGGAAATTTGGACGTTCAAATTGAAGACAGTAATGTCATATTATTACAAAGAAGTATTATTATATTGCTGTCTTGCAAAATTAAACGAGCTTCGGAAGTGGACACATTTTAAAATCTTTTGGTGTTCAGACACTGAGCATGTGGAGGTCAGGAGCTTATATCATTTAAATAGATTCGCGAAAACTAGTTTTTCCGTATGGTAGCCGGGACTGATGATAGCGATGAAACTACCAGACCAGTTTCGGCTAACGCGACTTATACATGACTTCATCTAGTGTGAGACCTGGCGCCTGGGGGCCCTTACACGATACTCAATATTGTTGTATTTACTCAATTTAATTCAATTTATTTATTCGAACCATTATTTCATTAGAACACTTGGTAACGTCACTTACAATTATATTATAGATAATTCAGTGTACATAATCTATATAAATAAAACATCTTTGTAATAAAATAATACCAAAAAATAATATACTATATTGTTTTGCCCGAATAAAGTTCATAATTATTCGGATATATATTTCTCTTCTTAAATCTACGGTTTTTTATTTTATTAAATATGTTTTTTTACTATATTAACATATAAATATACACACATTATAAAAACAAAAAGCCTAGATCTAGACCGTGGGCAGCGGCGCAGAACCCAAGCTACTGGTGGTCAGGCCCTCTAGGGCTGCAGAGTGAGGAACCTCTTGACGATGCGTGCTGTGTTGTGCGTGATCGTTTGAATGACCACCTTCAGCATCTGATCCTTGATTCAATCGTCTAGTGTCTCTAAAGACGTTGTTCGAGACTTTTCGCTATAAGTCTATTTACCAATACAACTATCGTGACTATGACTATTATTAGTACTTCCTCCCATGTCTTATCAAACCAATTTTAGCGGTTTTAGTTTCAATTGATGATTGGTGACCAGGTCAGTAGATCAACACAGTCTATTGACCCAGTCAGTACTCATTTAACACTATACCTATTACTCAATTGTAAAGGACGTTAGGTTGACGCCAGTGTGGCATTATTTGCTTTGCGATAAGTCGTGAGTCACCGGCGAAGTTCTTACCACATGAGTGGATGGACACGCGTTACTGTGTTGATATAATCTCAAGATCATGAGTCAGCCACGCGTAACTAACCAATTCTTTAACAACACGAAACGTTATGAAAGCATTCGGTAATAGTCGGTTTGCTACCTTTGATATAAGATTGATATTTACATATTTATGTTCCCAATTCATGACGCTATCAATGATTGACACTGGTTTTGTCCGTCTCAAACCTAAGCCACTAAACCTACCTAATAGCTTCAAAGAGGCCTTAAGATTTGATATTAACTGCCGATAATGATATTAACTCGTGAAAATTTATTTTCTGAAGGGACTTATGGCATTTGATCTTTAATGGTTTCTATTGCCTACCAAACTATAGGCTAGTGGAGAAGGTGCAGCGCCCTACTAACCTAAACTTACCTACTAACTAAACTGACGCATACACATATTATGTATGACTGTATGTAAGTACATAGCTGAAAACAAGTTACCGGAGAGGTACATAAAGACCAACAAATCGTCACTAAAAACCCAAAAAAGTACTCAACATTTTCTTTTATCTGATTGATTCTGAGCTTTAATGAAAACAGACACAACTCTGAGAAACGTTATTAGAAGTTATTCAAAATGTATGTCACACGCTAACGGGGAGAAGGTCGACGAAGTGTAATATTGTGAGAAAACTAATTCTGGAACTCCCGTTTAAATCTGAAATTCTCTTGACGTGAAATTAAAATAATTTACGCCAGACTATGGCGAGAACAGTTGTGTCTGGTTGTTATAAGGGCCGGAGAATGGGTAAAAAAGTGTGGGTGTTCTTGCGTTAACACACGCAAAAAGTTAAATGTTTTTCTCTTTGTTCCTCGTGCTAAGAAGTTTAATTTAAATCATAGAACAGATAATATCTTCAACGTACATTAAACATAAAAGTATTAACATGTTAGTTACAATGTTTACTAAAATGTTGACTACAAAGAGTTTACATATACTACGTATAAACCACACGGTTCTTTTGTGACAATCGTAAGTAGTTGACGTGCATAATTTCTATGGCAACAGAGTGATGTGGCGCGACAAAAGTATGACACTTCCACAAGAGCGACAAGGAAATAAAGATGCTACCCGTGCTTTCGGCGTTTGTGCCAACTCTATGCGTAGTATATGTAAACTCTTTGGTTGACAAGCTATAAACGAAATTGATCTTCAAAAAACATGAAGTTTCTGTTGCATGTTTTTTTTTAATAAAGAGTTATGAGACCAGCAGGACATGTGCCTGATGGTAAGCAACATGCCTGCCACATAACAGCACGCACGCAAGCAGCTATTGGAACATGAAGAGTCCAAATCCTTACCTAGCACTGCACTGCGTTCGTCCCCCAGTGATATAAAACGTTATATCTCCAAACCCTGTAATTTCTTTAGAAACATACATTTGCGTATAGATAACATTTTAGTCATTTTTGTTCGGTTTTCCTTCTTCCTTCCTAATCCCCCGGTCAGTAAATCCACTTGAAAATTTCCTGAAATCTGTATTGTCATTTCAGCGGAATTGCATGATATCTTTGCCAAATAATCTTTACGCAATGGATTATAATGTTTAACAATAAATTGAATCATGTTGCGATTTTTGCGAGCTTCCATCGCGATAGTGTGAGTCAGTGACAAGTCGAAATCTGTCTTGAGTAGGATTACCGATTGTTTTTTCTTCAATGGACTTTGATACGAATATTTGTACTTGATACTGATAATAAAACGTGAAAGTATGTGATGGATGGTTGGACAATGCGTATCTCTTTAAAAAGGATTTAGGCACAAAATAACAGGTGCTCTACTTAGCTAACTCTTTACGCTATGGATCCACGAGGCTTACATAAATAAAAAGACACGCTCGACCGTTCCAGATTAAATTGCATTTTGGACAGTTTTGCAGAACGCGGTCATTGGCAGTGTTAAAAAAACGAGTTGCGAGTTTCGCGATGTTCAATAGAAAAAATGGCTGTTGAAGGAGAGTAAAAAAATGGCTCGTTGATTAAGAAGATCAGATCACACTCTCCGTAATGTATGTTTATGCGATTATGTTTATTTTATAGTACCTATAGAGCACAGATCATATACCATGGCTTCATTGTCTTTGCTATAGAGTGACGTGACGGGATCAGCAGGGCATATGCCCGATGTGTAAGCAACACGACTGCCCATAACAGCATAATATCACACAGCTGTTGAAATATGAAAAGCCAAAACCATTACTTAGCACTGCACTGCGCTCGTCACCCAGATATATTAGATGATTTATTTCTATCTATAGATTTATGTAATTGTCAATGGGTAATATTGCCGTTCAACAAAAATCTGTCTTGAGTAGGATTACCGATTGTTTTTTCTTCAATGGACTTTGATACGAATATTTGTACTTGATACTGATAATAAAACGTGAAAGTATGTGATGGATGGTTGGATAATGCGTATCTCTTTAAAAAGGATTTAGGCACAAAATAACAGGTGCTCTACTTAGCTAACTCTTTACGCTATGGGTCATGATCCTCGAGGCTTACGTAAATAAAAAGACACGCTCGACCGTTCCAGATTAAATTGCATTTTGGACAGTTTTGCAGAACGCGGTCATTGGCAGTGTTAAAAAAACGAGTTGCGAGTTTCGCGATGTTCAATAGAAAAAATTGGTTGCCTGTAAAGTCGGTATACGGGCGAAAGTTTTACGTGACAACGACTTTGAGTGGTAAAATAATTTTACGGAAGGGACGCGTGCCTTTCACTTTTTATGTCTGTCTCTCTCGCTCTTAGGCGGGCTAACCATGCCCGAGTGGAAGGGACGCGTGCCTCTCACTCGCTCTCGTTGTGAGCGCATAACGTGAGCGGAGCGTAACGCAGTTTCTTGAAGTGTCACCCGGCAAACCAATTTATAAGACGTTGTCACGTCAAAAATGGCTGTTGAAGGAGAGTAAAAAAATGGCTCGTTGATTAAGAACATCAGATCACACTCTCCGTAACGTATGTTTATGCGATTATGTTTATTTTATAGTACCTATAGAGCACAGATCATATACCATGGCTTCATTGTCTTTGCTGTAGAGTGACGTGACGGGATCAGCAGGGCATATGCCCGATGTGTAAGCAACACGACTGCCCATAACAGCATAATATCACACAGCTGTTGAAATATGACAAGCCCAAACCATTACTTAGCACTGCACTGCGCTCGTCGCCCAGATATTTAAGATGATTTATTTCTATCTATGGATTTATGTAATTGTCAATGGGTAATATTGCCGTTCAACCAGATTCACACTGTTGTCGGCGCTTGCTCAGGAGAAATGTAGGCATAAACATGATTTTTTTTCACGATTTCCAAGGAACTGGTTAAATCAATAGTAAGATTAGTTTATTTTATGAATAAAATGCGACTTAAACAACTAAGTACAGCTGTATTGCGTAACGCTGTTTAATTCGTAGAGTTTTTATTGTACTCGTAGGTAATTCAAATATTCAAGTTATTTAAAAACTTGAAATGACAAGTGTCTTTCCTTCGTGTATCTGGTCTCGCATAGATAAAGTGAAGATACGTTTTATCAGTAAAAATGTTGTAGTGAATAAGATAACAATTGACCGCCATCTCAACTGATCTTAGGCGAACATGCGTTTTACAACTTAGTGTTTATCCGAAAGAAACAGATTCACTAGTTCTAGTTCAGATTTATCTAAGGAATTTATTCAAATAAACATTGTATATGTACAAAGCATTTTTCTAAGTAATCAGAAGTAGAAATAGATTGGACATACTCGTATCTGTCGTAGAATAGGTAACAACGGGGATCATGTTTGTAGGCCTTTATTATTTAAACATTTCAAAATTAATCCTACTATTGGAAAAAGTTTCTGTTTAAAGTATTTACTAATTAGGGGTACTAAGAATACGACCTTTTTTATCGATTGTAGGTTGTACACTTGTAGCCGTCCGTCCGTCCAAAAATGTATAAATTGTTCGTTGTTGTCTACCATCAATTGCAAATATAAGTCGTCCTGTTTCGCTATCATACAAAAAATATACAAAGACCTACTTATAAATCACTAGAAAATACGAATAAATTGGAAGTCTAAAAGTTGGGATGGCTATGTGGCGAAAACGCGGGTAATATTTTTGCTGATTGAGATAGTGTGCGTGAAGATTCAAATCAAATCCAATCATTTATTCCTTAAAAACATACATTTTACAGTTTACATTTTACTAAGAGCTTATAGCTAATTACTTTGTCAATGGTTACATAGTTAACGTTGAGCCCCAAACTAGTGCTTGGTTCTATAAAGTACTACCAGAACTTTGCGAATTTACTCGTGTAGTTTTCATTCTCGTTATTTTCCCGCGACGAACGAATCGATACACAGTGAGAATTTAGCCTATATCCTGGACTAAATTCTCACTGTGTATCGATTCGTTCCGACGTGACTGAGCAACAAAAATTCGAACATTCAAACTTTCCCATTGTTATAATTAATACGTAGAATAACGCGAAATGTTTTGAATACATGATTTAGGGAAGTCCAGATGTTTAAATTTTCTTCGAAGATAGTTGGCAACGATGAACGAGTATCTAATAAATGTTTATGTTCCGAATTTTGAGAAAAATTGGCAAGACTACAAGATCCTCTGTGACTGACTTCCTATGAATTTATTTGCAGCGGGAATTTTGATGGGCTTAATTTGCACCGAGAAGGAAATTTTACAAAATATTCACTTTATTGTCGTCTGAAAAAACAATTTTCATTTACAGTTTTTCCCCTCTAACTTCATTTAATTTAACTTTCATTACAAATTCTGTAATTAAAATTGGTGTTGGTTATTGATAATATTAGATTGATTTTAATAATTCTTTCAATATCACCACATTTTACAGTTACTGTGAAAGAAATATTCAAATCAATTTAGTGATTTTATTATCTTATTGAAAAACCAAATAATCTAATTTCATAACGAAACAAAAAAATAATTTGCCAAATTAGTACAGATTTGTTCGGGTAAACGGTGAACAAACATAAAAAGCTGTCAAAATTGAGAACCCTTTTTTATCGTTAAAATAGTGACGAAGAAGGTACCTATCATCTGTGCAAGTTACATCTTATATACGTCCTATAGCCCACATTTAGTCGTAAAAGTTTTTCCAAAGGGACCTATGGTTTTACCTATAAGACTGCCTGGAAGAGCGATAAGGGCGCCATCTATCACACTAACTTTAAGCGTATAACTAGTTTCAACTTGTGAATTATTTTTATTTCGGTACGTTCAATAAAGTGTAGGTAAGTATATATCTACCTATCTATGGTAATGACCTCAAGTGGCCCATACTGTTAACTGAACTTTGAGCTAGAGTAGAAGGCGTAGGGAGTTGCTAACCTAATCATACTTTCTTACTTGTATAGTTATACATAAGTAAAAGTAAAATAAAGTAGATATTGGTAAAAGAACGTACTCAATAATTCCATCTATCCATTCGGCATCAACAAAAAAGTGCGGTTGTTATATACGAGTAAGTATTAGTATGTACTTAAAACTTAACAAAACATAACGCTGGCATTTCGCGTTTTCGATTTAGAAATATAATTATGATTCTAAAAATATCTCACCACAAAAAAAAAACATATAAAAAATAACTGGTTCAAACGAACCGACTATTAAAAAAGGTAAATTTGATATAAAAACCAGATCCGGTTTGCCCAACCGCTTTTGGATACTCGTAGGCAATTTAACCGAAAACTCGACCTCGTTACCTCACCTGCCACTCCGGGAATCACCGAGTATCTGTGTCATGAGAAACTTGAACGTAAATTAAGAAAAACCACCTGATTTTTTAACTTTTATAGAATCACGCTTGATCGCAATCTCGCCTGATGTGCGACGATGCGGTCTACGATGGAGCGTGCTTAGATGGATGAAACCGATTTACTTTGGAATTAAAACATCAAAATTGTAACCAAACAAGCAACAACCAACCGACTGGCCTCGTGGCTTAGTGGGTAGTAACTCTGCCTGCGAAGCCGAATATCGTGGGTTCGATTCCCACCCAGTACAAATATTTGTATAATGAATTCAAATATTTGTACTGTGTCTGGGAGGAGCGCGTGTAGAAGTTCCTAGCGCCGGCCGGGATTCGCCATCACAACAAGATGCCATCGAGGCAAGTTGTTGTGTGATGCCCAGGGTGCACCACGTGGAGGTTCCCGAGCCACGCCCCCATTATATCAGCTATCTCTGGCTGGCATCTTACAAGCTTTGCTTAGTTTGGGGTCAGATGGTGTTGTGTGTGAATTGTCCACCTATATTTATTTATTTATTTAACTACCCTTAGGAAAAACCGACTAGGTAACGTATTCCATAGCAGAGGTAGATAGATAGATAGAAACACTTTATTTATTGTTCACAACACAAAAACAATAATGAATAAACAAAAATATAAATTCTTAAATCTAGTGACACAAATGGCGACCTTATCGCTAAGAGCAATCTCTTCCAGGCAACCGGAGGATGGAGAGAAAATTGAGGTTCATCAGAAAAGTAAGGAACTCTACTTTTTTTTACTTCATTTTTTTTACTTTACTTTTACAAAACTAAAGTAGAGTATTTGGTTCAAGACATTTAAAGATCAAGAAGCAATTTTGCTTTTTCGAGCTACGAGCAGACAATTGTTGTTCCTAAAACATTAACATTAGGCGAGATAGCGGCCAAGTGTAAATCTATAATGGTTAAAAAAAGTACACTTCTCAATTGGGATCATTTAACGAAGATATAAAAAGGAAAATATGAATAAACTAAAAATATTCACCATTCATTAGTCAGTGAAGCAGGCAATTGACGTCGAAGGTCTTCCGGTTACTTCCTCACAGCATCCGCTTTGCCGTTTTGCAACAGATTGGCTGGGTTTCCCCTCAGACCCGCAAGGTCCGGGCTTGTTGCGAAGACCGTGAGATTTTTAGAACAAATCCTCGTCATTATGACTACTTTTTAGTTACGGTAAAAAGATTACGAAATACAGTGTAAACTCTATGTAATGACGCTTAACTGACTGAGCATTTTTCGGTGTTTTAGATAGTGGTCGTTAAAGAGATCAATAAAATATAAACTCGACAAAAGTCTAGTGACCGAACATGTGCAAGTTAATCATTTAAATCCAAAAGACTCAACTTACGATACGTCATTCGAAACACGTGCAAGAAAATAAAAACAACTATACAGCAAATAAACTTATCAACTTTATCAACATATCAAGTGCACTGTTGCAAATGCGTTGCCTACTCTGACGCTTAGGATTTAAATGTACCACTTCGGTCTTCATACTCGTACTTCCATAGTAAAATATCACCGTAAGCAAAAACTGTAAATGAATATAATACATCATTTTAAATATTCGGTATGGTAGAGTTTTGAATAAGGAAGGTAGCATGATATAAATTGCGTTTAAGTATGAATTGGTGAAAAAACATTTTATTTCAAAGTATTTGCAAAGATTATGCACAATTAAAAAGTTGAAATGGCTGTCCCGCACATTATAACTAGTTTCGTAGTATTTTAAATAAATACACGGATAACTCACGTTTAATATAGTCAGTCCAGTCCGACTCAAGTTTCGATCGCGTCCGGCGATCCTTTTCAAGGAGAGTGCGCGCGCTGCGAACACACGATCGAAACTTGAGTCGGACTGGACTGACTATATTAAACGTGAGTTATCCGTGTATTTATTTCAAATGTGTAATAACCACGTTAGTTTTCATACTAAAATAGTTTCGTAGTTGTTCCTCGCTTTACAATTTCAATTTAAAATAAAGAGAGAGCTAGGATATGAATACATTTTATAGGCACGATAGTAGCACGATGGATAGTAATGCCGTTAAAACGAAGACGTGTTCATCAGTCAACCATAAACTAGTTAACTAGTCTATTTATTCACTCTAAAGAAACAATTGAAATAACTGGACATAACTCCAGTTTTTTTGTGACTTGTGTAACTGTCTTGTGTAACTTTTAATACAATTTTGGTGTTTTCTGTATTACTACAAGTAAATTACAATGAAAACTAAACTTACTACATACACTAAGCATATCTAAAGTATCCACAGACTGATGAAAGAGAATACACAAACTCTATCCAGTAGGAAAGGGACCAACATGATGACGTCATTACCGCAGGAATAAACGGCATTTTGGTTATGCGTGGAGTCGTGGACATAAGTAGTTTTCTTTCATTTTTCTTCTACAATTCATCATAGTCAATGAATACCGAATAGATACAAAAGGCCACAAAATTACAAACCAAACGAGATAGTTTTTTGTTTAGAACTACTTAGTTCATGAATAATACATTTTCTGATTATATAACCGTGTTTCTATTAACACAATGCTTTATTTTTCTGTATCCATTACAGGTAAAGTCCCGCGGTGGTTTTAATATAAATCTGAGTGCGATGTAGATTAGAAACGTATTGATTACTTTCTTATCTGTCATACCATTTCAGGTTACCTTATGCCCCTGGTTTCGACCTCGTTGTACTGAAGTAATGACAAATTCAGTGATTAATTTGACTAACATTGTATAAAGCTATGACGGTTACTACGGGACTATACTATTATCGTTAAAGGGGCGTTTGGAAAATGACATATGATCGACAGATGTAAAAAATATGTCACGTTATGTTTCATTGACATTCTGATCAAATATCTCTAACTAAATGAAACATTACCGACAATTGTGCCACAATTAAAAATCAATGGGATTTTCATTCATCAGAAATTCTGAAACAGTATCCACTGGGCCAGCGTGGTGGATTATGGCCTTGTGAGAGTATTCTCTCCCTGTGAGAGAAGCCGTTCCAGCCGTTGGAACATTTATTTGACTGCATCAAATTTTAAGAGCGCGTTTATTACGGGCCATTTAATTTTATTGGAAGAACAAATAACTATTCTATTAATATTATAATAGTCAATGTTTGGATGTTTGTTGCTCAAACACGTCGTAACGTATGAACAGATAGGGCTGGAATTTGGAATACAGTTACATTTAAGTCTAAGAGAACACATAGGATAGTTTTTATCCCAAAAAAATATGAACTATGCGGGCAAATCCGCAGGGCGCTGCTGGTAATGCAATGTAATAAGTGATGTGAAAACGTTTTGGTAGAATTTATTTCATTTCTTCCGCAAAAATCTAATTTTATGGTAAGTAGTTAGTTATGCAGATAAAGATATTATAACTTGTTTGTTTTAGAGTGGATTTTAGATATTGCGATGTTTCATGTAACGTCTGCACGGGTAAATTTACGAATTAATATGATTTCCAAAAAAATAATGATAGTTTACAAAAAATGTGAACAAATGGAGGTTTCAATTATGCAAATTACATAACAAATACATAATGGGAAACAAACAGTACAAGTTAGTTTACTTATAAAATGCAGGCTACAACATTCTCGGGAGAATTATCTAAATAAACCGATATTTTAAACAGAAAGTACTTAGGTACACTTGAATCCATAAAGGCATTTTTAAAACAAACCGTTCAAACATTACATGAAATAAGTTTTAAAAATCGTACGTGGTCTAAAATTGTATTCATTAAAAATAAGGACGAGATATGTACGTGTTGGCGATTATTTCAAGAGCAACACTAAGCCTTTAGTTGGCCTAATAAATAGAGTCATTAATTACGCTATTAAATAGAGAAAGGCTTGTACAATTTTATTTTGAAGCAATTAAGTTTCGGCGATTATCCGAAAGATTTGTAGAATCAGAATCAGTGTATGGTATCTCCTATATCTATATCAGATGCAACAAAAATGGCGTGTTTTTGATGTTTCGTAGTGGCTGGCTTGTGTTTGTTTTTGGCGAGATTTTCAGTTTAGGGATGCCATGCTGACATATTTTAAATTTGCCGCGCTTTGTCAGTTTCAACTTTTGTTAGTTAGACTCTAGGCATATTGAGTTTACAAAGGTTGACTGACAAATTACATAATTTTATTATCGTAGGATCTAAAATTAGCACTTATCAAGTTCCAATTTCCAGATATCCGTCTTGAGCGGGTCCTGCCATTGGCGGGTCCAAGTTCCCAGCCAAGCACTGCCTAAGTAGGTACACAGCAAAGATCAAGTGGGCAATGTTTTGCCAGAGTTCACTGGATCCCATACTAGGGCTACCTGTGTAAATGTAGCATAGCAATCAAATTAATTAATAGATGTTAAGTAAGCGTGAATGCATTTCCAGCACGTAAAATGATAAAGCGAAACGTTCCAGTAACCCTAACACGTCATCATAGAGCTGAAATACGTCACGGTTCTCTCACGGTTCGGTGGTAAATCATGCTTCATATTGCATATTTGACTGGCCTTGTGGCTCAGTGGGTAGTAACTCTGTCTGCGAAGCCGAGGGTCGTGGGTTCGATCCCCACCCAGTGCAAACATTTGTGTGATGAATTCAAATGTTTGTACTGTGTCTGGGTGTTTCTATGTATAATGTATAATAAGTATGTATTTACAACTATATAAGTATTATATCAGCTATCTGGCCGCCATATTACATGCTTTGCTTAGTTTGGGGTCAGATGTGTGTGCGTGTGTCCACCCAATTAAATTAACATTCAACTTACGTACCTATATAGGTGACTAGAGTATGGCTGTTACTGGGCATGAAGTTCAAAAAAGCTGTTTTTAACCCCCGACCAAAAAAAGGGGTGTTATAAGTTTGACGTCGATGTCTGTCTGTCTGTCTGTCTGTCTGTCTATCTGTCTGTCTATCTGTCTGTGTCTGTGTGTCTGTCTGTCTGTCTGTCTGTCTGTCTGTCTGTCTGTCTCTGTCTGTCTCTGTGTGTGTCTGTCTGTGGCACCGTAGAGCTCAAACGGATGGGCCGATTTCAATGCGGTTTTTTTATTCAAAGGTTGATATCCGTGCGGATGTTCTTAGCTATGTTTGGTTAATATCGATTCAAGATGGCCGCCTCCACAAAATGGCGGACAAAATATTTCTTCACAACCTACCTCAATATGGGTATGAAATGAAAGGGCTTGACTAGTAAAATACAATAAATAATAACAAATTTTAAATCCAAGATGGCCGACACCACAAAATGGCGAAATGCATTTATTTTTTCACAACTTCCTTAAAATGGGTATCCGATGAAAGGGCTTGACTAGTAGAATGTTGCACAGATAACAAATCCGAGGTAGTCGGGGGTTAATCAAAATTTTTAATTTTGTTCTTGTGTATAACTACTTAAGTTTATGATATGACTTTGTGTCTGTTGTCATTCCTATAGTATAATAGTAGGATTCCAACATACGTCATCGCATTTTTTTACATACGCCTGGCGCGATGGCGGTCAATTAACTATCAAAATACATGAACTTGTTTTTTGTTTTACTACAATATTTACCTGATGCAACCATAGTAAATATTGCGGTTTTCCTCCTCAAGTAATTAATTACATGTGACAATCACATGGTCCACAAGGTTAAACAGTTCAAAAGATAGGGTATTTTTATTGGTAAAGAGTGACAGGACGAGCAGAATAAGTGCCTGATGGTAAACAACACGCTTGCCCACAAGGGCACAGTGTCACGCAGATAGTCGAACATGAAGAGTTCAAATCCTTACCTAGCACTGCTGCACTTTTTGCAAACTTTTTTAATTGCAATCATTTTAAGACAAATTAAATTTTACTTTAGGTACAAGCAGCACGCCCACACTAAGTTCCGTTTTAAAGGGCAATGTTTCCAAATAAATAACAGTTACAAATAAATTACCTAATTACGTCGAGCGCAGTACAATGGCCAGGCAGTCATTTAAACTCTTCGTTTTTTTTACCTCGTCATCTTGTTTTTTTTTAAAGAGTTACTCGTGAACTTGAAAGTACATCAAAAAGGACAACTAATGACATGATTTTACCTGTTCGTGAATACTTATCATTTATCAATAGATAAATTATGTATTGATGCTATCGGAAATGACAAGAAAGACAGGATAATAAGACATATAAATGAAGTTACCTAACGTAATTATTGTGATGCTTTTGAAACATTTTTGCAGTGCTAGGACTTGCAGAATTTGCTGGGGAAGTACCAGACTTTTGTCAGTCTACCGTCAAGCATAACTGCGTAAACATAAGCTCCAGTTTGAAGGATAATGTTTCCAGAAAAAATACAGGACAATGAGATAAAACATCTTATAGACTGTGTGTCGCGGTGGTATAATGGATGGTACTATGTTGCTTAACATCAGGCACATCGCTTGCTTGCCCTTACCTTGCCTTATATTATGTTGCCTTTCATTACAGGTAACCATACAGAAAAAATTACGAGTGTTCATGTTACCATATTTTAAACACTAGATCAAGGTCTACCTACGCGAGCCAAAAAAAAACTGTCAAATTTTAACCAAAGACAAATTACGACGAGTGTAGCATTAAATGAACTCAAAGAGAAATAATTGAGTTTGTGTCGGGTTTTGTCATACGGCGGTCAGCATTTATCTTCCCAATGATCATCTAACATGTGCCAAACGTGTCCAGCCGAATCCAACTTCAAATTAGCACCCTTTTTTTAGAGTCTTTGAACTCAGTATGGTGTTTCATTCAAAGCGTCAAACTAACTAACGTCATAAAAACTTTAGTTAGTCTAATAAAAGTGACAAAGTCAAAGTCAAAATCAAAGTACTTTATTGATAAATGTACAATTTACACGTCAATTTTGATTTCACTGGCCTAGGTAGAAAACGTGGCTTAGGTAGAAAACAATAAAAATATTTTAATCAATAATTCTACTCGTATCAATCCAACCTACTACCGGTTGAACATTGTTTCACAAGTAACAAGTAAAAACATGTGACACTTATCAATGGTTTTTATGAAATTACCTTAAAATTTTATGTTGCAATAAATGTTACCTACAAGAAATAATAGACTATAACTAGACATGAATCACAATGAAGTATTTTAATTAAGAATCTTATCAAGATAAAACAAAATTTTAAGTATCTAAATCCCTATTGATTGTTGCCTATATTGTAAAACGATTTAGATCTATTTTTTTCAAGTGGTTATTGAAATATTGTTTTGTTTAAATACAGTGTCAATGAGTACTATAATTTAATTTTCATTGGAAAAATGAACGTCAGGTGCAACCTTTACTGCATTCTGGTTTGATTGGCAATGTTTTCTGAAAAATTATAGGGTTAAGATATAAATAGGCTGATATCTCAGGGTGTCGACCGCAGTGCCGTGCAGTGATTTGATCCAGAGATTTAAGGGTTAACCGCAAAATCCCTAGAACTGATCTCTTCTTGTTTTAGTACGTAACGTATTATATCACCTATATCGCTTCGATAGTACACGTATTGCCATGTTTGGGGCTAGATAGTGGTGTGAGCAAAAGTGTCGACACATGCTAACTTGCTGCATGTTTTAATATTTTAAAAACTTACTCATTTTATGTATAATTGTACATATGCTCTAATAAAATTTAACTCAAATAAATTATTTTATTTCATTATGGAATACTTACTAAGTAACATAATCTATCGGTTACGAGTCGTAAAAATACATAATGAAAATGCAAAACTACTATCATTAATTCAGTTCGTAACAATCAAAAGCTTTTAAATCCGAATGTAAACAATAATACAGTAAATGTTCTAGGTCAATAGCTCTATAAAATCTTGAACTTGCTCTGATTGGACCATTTTCCTTGTAAAATTGACCTACATCAAATGAACTCATCTGCACGAGTCAGAACGATAGAAGTAGGACAGAGTAACAAAATGAATAGTTATTGCTTCAGTTATTTTTATGCTATTTACCGGTTTAACTGTTATTATATTGTATAGGGGAATAACTATAGCAGTTTGTAAGCGTTGATTGTACTAACTGGAAACGCAAGGTAAGTTCAAATTCACGCTACATTACACGTTCATTGAGTGATGCGTCACCCGCACAGAATATACTGTAGTTACTATTGAGGGACTCCCGATAGCGCGGTATTTGCAATAGTAACAGCTGCGGAAACTGTGACAGAGGCGCGTGCGTCGGCGCCATATATAAACCGGCGCAAGCGACTCTCGCTTCATTCGTACTCACAAATTCAGCAGCCCAACAAGTTTAACTATTAACAAAAGCAAATTCCAATTTCAAAAATGAAGAAATACTCAGTCGTCGGAAACAAGAAGAAAGTGACCATGGAGGTGAATTCGACCCGCTTAAAAGTGGTCGGAAATAATTGTATCATAAGAGTTGCTGTCAATCACGGCGATGTTGAGATTGTCGGCAACGATTGCCGTGTGGAGGTGATCGACAACTACGGAACCGTCAATTTGGTTGGCGGCAATGGACTTGTCACCATCGACAGACGATGGAAAGGCGACCAAGTCCAAATGATGGGACATGGCAACTACCTAACAGTAGCAGGAAAGAAGACAACACAATCCTACGAAGCTCAACTGTCTCCGTTCAGCAAAGACCTGGATGACGTCATCGAGTCAATCTTCACATTCGTGATGCGGTGAAAGTGAAGCCAAACTTCGAAGTGAAGTTTAAAATGGATTTTTGTTTGTGTAGTGAAAATTCGTTTCAGTGATTTTCCGAACGTGCGTTGAGGCGCCAATGTTGATAAGAAGCAGTGATAAGGTAGCCATGAATGTACTAGTTTGTCGCAATGTTTGTCGCAATAAAAAAGCTTGAGATTAATTTTGTATCTTTTTATTTCAAAATATGATTGTAAAAATATGAAATTTCATAATGTTTTAAAATTAGTTTTATCTCCATGAAACTGATGTTGAAACATATTTAGCTCTAAATATGTTTTAAAACTCATATTTATTTCAAGAGCTCGTAGTAATTCAAGGAAGAAGAGTTGAATCATTAATTGAATAATAAGATGTATTTTCCTTGTTCCTCCAAAACACTTGGAAAATCGGCACGATTATAAAAGATAAATTTATGAAGTTTCAAACCTTCACAAAAGTAACTAAAAGTTAATTTAATTGTTTTTAATCAAACAATCAACTTGACTTATGTTTTCAATCAATCCTACTCTTTAATAAATTTGGAAATGATTTAAGCGATAAATAAAAATCTAAATCAATTTAAAATTGAGTATAATTATTATAAATGAAATAAAATTAGTAGGTAAATATTATTGGTACCTAATATCAGTAGATTATCCTATGTTTTACACTTAACACGAACACATAACATGTCATACGAAACTAAAAATGCTTAGTATCTCCAGAGTGAGATAGCTGATGTAACACAAACCTATATTGAAAATATACATTTATGATACATCAGTACACACGGTCATTGAATAAAATAAATAATCAATTGATACTCGACAATAGCAAAATAACTATTGTTTATTTTAAATATTCTACAAATATTTTAAAGATACTTTTTCATGGAAATAAGAATTTATCATTTTTAAAACACAATTTGTAAATCCAGTCATCGATGACCAAAGTATGCATCCTGATAGACAAATTAATAAGTGTAAGTCTAATAAAGGAAGTAGACGGAGCAGGATGTAATATGTTCTGTGAGCAGAATATTCGTCTGATGAGAAGCGACGTGTCTGCACCTAACGTAGGTACGCAGCTATTTGAAACATAAACTCTATAATACATACTTATACGTTAAGCTATGTCGATAGCTTTACTCCTCTTACAAGTATTTCGTTTTGTAAATGACCTCTCAGAGATATACTTCGTTTGTACGCCATGTACCACGAGCGTAGCTCGTTCTCGCACGCTGTGCTACCATAAACTTGAGAACGGTCTTTACTGTATGTGTCCAAGTTTCAGCACCGTAGGTCAGGACCGGTAGAACACACTAATTTAAAACTTTGATGTTCAAGTTTTGTAGGATGGGTGACAAGAAACCCTACGTAATTTTTCAAACGCTGCTCAGCCCAACTGAATTTTTCAAACCCAAGCAAAGGGGCCGATTGTACTCTTTGGTCTTCTGTACAATCTGCCATACAGTGTAGATGTGGTCTATAGTACCTATTGCTAAACCCGGACTGTTTCGGTGGTTGAAATGCGTAGAGTTTTCGAACGAGACGATTCGTGATGATCCTTGAAAACAACTTATAGATATAGCTCAGATGGAATATTGGTCGATAGTTCTTCAAAAGGGTTTTATCACCTTTTAAAGAAAACAACGACTATGCTTCTACGCCTTAGGAGTTCTCCCGGTAGAGAGGATGAAACTAAACAGCTCTCCGAGCCTTTTAGGAGTGCCGTTTCAGGAGCTCTATGGTATACGTAAGCATTTCACTTTGATCATATAAAATTGTTTTCATGAAATGAAAACTTTAGTTACTAAATAAATTCTACGACTATATTAATGTACGTGTATAAACAAAAACGTACAAAAATTTCATTGAAAGTTACACGAAATTGCAACATAAGAACTTTGTACGTTGATATTCGAATCAAAGCTAAATATTTTTATCGTTATTTAATACTTTATAGTTATTGTAAAGATTTCTAAAATAATGTTTCAAATAAGTTAAGGTAAATACTTTTTAGTAAATATATAGTAGGCTCATTGATGCCTAACCTCCACGTTATGGTATAGATCACTGATTAAGTACTTAATCTGTGGTATAGACTTTGCATAGACAATTAATCCCCAATATTACTATTGAAAAACGTTCTCAAGCTTGACGAATATCTTCTCAGGCACAAAACTGATGACGTCACTTTTGGGCGTGGTTTATAAAATGACGCTATAAAAATAGTGAAACGTCACGAAACTAAAAGATTCTCAAAAAAAAAGGCTAATGAGCATGCTAGATGTGCATACGGAATACGGGGGTAAATCACTGACTACCACTGCACTATTGCTCGATAATATAACATTTATTGCCTAGGAAATCATATTAGGAATTATCTTTACCCTATAATTCATCGGGAAACTAATAGGTAACTATAACGTTTCTTTAGCTATATCGACCTACATTTTAAGCTTTCACAGTTTCAACTAATGGATACTATACAAGAAATCGAAACATCGAAGTAATTAAATGATAATTTATATCGCAATGAGCAATGAAGTCCTGTATCAGGGGCGTAGCTACAGCCGTATCTGCCGTATCAATTATACGGGGGCCCGGGCCACAAGGGCCTCCGACGTGTTAACCAAAAATTAATGAAACCTTTCTAATTTCTTTTTCTATTTCAGTAATGACCAAAGTAAAAAAAACAATTTCTTCTAATAAAGCGTGCCTTTATTTAATTTGAATTGATTGTAAAATTTTGGAAAAGTGACAGATACATAATTATGACGAATAAATATTACAAGTAAAGTTTTTTTTTCTATTGTGAGTAATCTTTACCCTTCGTAAGGAATGCCCCCAAACAAATTGAATACGGGACCCCGCCAAAGCACGCTAAGCCACTGTCCTGTATCATAATCGTCACAGTTTTCATATTGTTGAACATTTGTAAGCCTATGTTGCTATTTACATCATAGGTATAAACAGTTTTTTAAGAATAAAAATATATTCAATTGAAACTACATTACATACCTAATTACTCTGAGTACATTTGAACTTTCCAAATGACAATAGGTATTTATCTAAAAAGAAGTTCATAAGAATATCTCAAATATTATGGCAATAAATCATGAAAATGTCGTCAGATAAGACGAAATACCCAATTGCAAACATTTGCTCAAGGCTAGTGTGACTCAAAAAGCTGCTAAAATTTTGAGTTCAGTCAAAAGAATTCAAAAAGACAGTAGTAGGTAACTATTTTCTAATCTATTGTAGAAGGTAGTGTGCAATGGTGGGATTCTTTGCAGATTCTGTCTGGAGATGTACCACACATATTCCAGTTATTTTACCACCAACCAGTAATTAGCAAACATTACTGCTATTTTAAAGATAAATGATCGTATCTTATTATTATTGTCACCCAGAGATGATTTATCTCTAAGTGCTGTAATATTTCTAGAAACATTGCCCTTCAAACCAGCACACTGTGATGCTTGCAAACTACTCCTTAGCGCTATAATGTCTGCTAAATATGTGGTATTTCCCTAGAGTCTTCAAAGAGTCCTTCTACTACTAATGTTTTGGAATACGGACTTAAAACTATTTATTTGCTTACTTCATTAGTAAAAAACCTTGCATTTGCGATACGCGTTAGAATCCTAAGTCCACTCAGGGTCAACGCATTTGGTTACCTACGTTTTAAGAAACAAGGTGGCATGTTATTCCCCCGACTAACGACCTACCGGCTGCGGTGTTAGCAATATAAAAACATAAGATAAATTGTGGAACGATTTAGCGATCGAGGTATGGAAAAAACAATCTTGTTTCAAAACAACACTGCGATTGAAATTCAATAACACCTAGATATTTAAAGATACATTTTGAATAAAATTGAAGCGTATAAGATAATATGCTATAAATACATCTGATAGATTGATCAAGATAGAGCAAAACACAAACAAAGTTGTTTTGAAAACAACAACAGAAAATGTAATATTTATAGACCATACGTAAACAATTACTATTAAAAATATTGTTTACGAAAAACCAAAGAAACTGTTTGATTTAATTTATTTTATTCTGTCTTATTGTTCCGAAGTCATCAGAAGTCATCATCATCGAGTAGCATCTATTGCTACTCAATTACGGCTGGTCTAGTCGAGAGAACGGTGACTGCCGATCCGGAGCCCCCGGGTTCGAATCCTACCACACGCACCGCTGTCTTTTCGTGGTCATGTGCGTAATGCCGCTAACTTAAAAACGGTGAAGGAAAACATCGTGAGGAAACCGACATGTACCTAGAATCTTTCGAGGTCATGTGTCATCCACCAACCCGCACTTGGCTAGCGTGGTGGATTATGGCCTTAACTCTCTCCTTGCGAGAGAAGGCCCCGAGTCCCAGCAGTGGGAACATTTAGTGGGCTGCTAATGTATGTTCCGAAGTCCTGTTTATCAAAAAACATTCAGTTTGAACGGGTTCATCACAGTAAACGAAAATTAAAATATTAGTGATCGATACTTTTTAACCCCCGACCAAAAAAAGGGATGTTATAAGTTTGACGTCGATGTCTGTCTGTTTGTCTGTGTGTGTGTCTGTCTGTGGCACCGTAGAGCTCAAACGGAATGGCCGATTTCGATGCGGTTTTTTTATTTGAAGGTTAATATCCGTGCGGATGTTCTTAGCTATGTTTGGCTAATATAGATTCAAAATGGCCGCCTCCACAAAATGGCGGACAAAACATTTTTGCACAACCTACCTCAATATGGGTATCAAATGAAAGGGCTTGACTAGTAAAATACTATACACCATAACAAATTTGAATTCCGAGATGGCCGTAACCACAAAATGTCGAATCGTATTATTTTTTTCACTATTACCTCAATATGGGTATCAAATGAAAGGGCTTGACTAGTAGAGTACTTTGCACTATGTCGGGGGTTAATCAAAATTGTTAATTTTGTTCTTGTTTCATTTAAATTTAGCGGACTTCATGGATCTCCACAGACTCCGGAGTTCGTGATCTTTGTCATTTGTTTTTTACACATATTTTGAATTACGAGAAGAAAAGGAAAGCAGGGAGGAGTAGGAAATATTTTCAACGTTATTCTAGTGCTTTTTAGTCAAATTTTGTAAGTCAAATCCACCCAGCTTAGAGCCACTACCACATTTCTGTTCTTGATGACCACCTGTAAGTTGAACTCTTGTATAGTCTTCCACTATACAGATACGTTGCCAGTGATGTCTTATGGAACTGAGACGTAGTCCTTCACTGTGGGCCTCATAACGAAGCTCAAAGTCACACAGCTAGCTGTGGAGAGAGCTATGCTCGGAGTCTCTTTGCGCGACAGAATCCGTAATGAGGATATTCGCAAAAAAACGATCCTATGTCGGCCACTTGGCCGACATAGCTCAAAGAGTAAGCAAGCTGAAGTGGCAATGGGCAGGCCACATCGCTCGCAGAACTGACAACCGATGGGGAAGAAAGGTTCTCGAGTGGCGACCACGAACCGGAAGACGCAGTGTTGGACTGCCTCCCACTAAATGGACAGATAACCTCACAAAGGTCGCTGGAAACCGCTGGTTACAGGTTGGGCAGGACCGTTCGTTGTGGAAATCTAGGGGGGAGGCTTATGTTCAGCAGTGGACGTCTTGCGGCTATGATGATGATGATAGTCTTCCACAATGGAACCAAAGCAAGCCGTAAGAGTCGACCGATAGCGTCGTCGATATGATATATAATGAACGATATTCAGAGCCACAAACAGTTACTACTATGCAATTTAACCCTACTCTACAAAACCTAAAAACTAACTGCCCCACGTACTCTACAGGATTAAGACATCACGTGACAAACAGTAATTTAACTCGCCTAGTTAACGCGTTCACAGTAATTACTGAAAACGTAACGGACTTGTACTGGTTACCAAGTTTTTACACAATATAGGACAGTCTATCTATTTAGTTTTTAGATTTTTCTTCATTTTTCGATAATCACTCAACTGATTCTAATAAAATTTTAATGGGACTAAGTACGTAAGTCCCTAAGTAATAAGTAAACATACAAAAAAAAATTACAACGACATGTTGAAAGTCTTCATATTTTTCAAATCGAAAGAAAGAGGGCCATATTTGAAAATCTTAGTACTTGACACTTGACAGAATATAGTACTCGGTATGTATGTTCATATGTATGAGTCAGATGGTTCTGTCCTAGCAAAGGGCTTAGCTTGATTTTTATTTCATGTATTAGCTGTATTCTAAATATCGTAAGTATAATAATTTGTAAGATAGGATTATGTTTCTTGGATCCTGCGCCGTTTACGCTAACCCAAAGTAAATTAGTAGAGACAACTGAAGATGGCTATTATAGGTCAATTAAAAAAAAGAGAAAATCGATTACAGTAGTAATTATCATCATATTAATCCACGTCTTGATGCCATTCCAATGACTCTCAATATTTTGCTGATACATGATGACTTAGTGTTTCTATGAACCCCTAGTATGTAGAGTTATTAATTTTTTGTTATCCTTCCAAATGTACAAATGATAATACTGACTTAGTCCTGTCATCTAGGTTTTTTTACCTCGGAATCTAACGGAAATCGCTGATTTTTTTGATATTATGTACCTTAATTTATTGTGTTACAAATGTAGTATCAAAAGTCACAAACATAATAAATACGTTGTTATAATTTATGTGCGTCCTCATATGCGAGCACCGAATTTTGACCTCAAATTTCAAGGTCAAATAGCCCAACATTTTTTATATCTTATTCGTTGCCTCCTTATATTAATATTTCAATAAAAGTTGTATAGGATACAATTTTTCTAAATTTTATTCAAAGACTTTTTTTGACCGTTTTTGTGATAGAGCTATTTTCGGCTGAACGTAAAGCAATATCTATTATAAAGGAAACTTAATCCTGAATCCCGATCTATTTTATCGTATTTTTATTCAATTGTTCATTAAATTATGCTGTAAAACTAAAGTGGACCAGTATTCAATCAATAATTTATTATTTTTATAATTTTTTTATTTTCATTATTTTAGCAATCATTTTAAATATTTTCATCTCACCGTGAGATGATATATTTTATCATTTTATAAGTTACGATCTGTACATTGCCACGCTTCGCTGTGGCGATTGTGACGCCAAAATTATATAAAAACAATCGTTGATGCAGATTATATATCATTGTAAAATTTCAGCTCGATCGGTGCTGAACTTTTTGAGTTTTTGAAGCGTACACAAACCAACATAACATTTTTATATATAAGATAACTAGATAGACTAGCTGTACCCTGCCAAGCTTCGCTGTAGCACATTGTGATACAAAAATTAGATAAAAACAATCCTTGATGCGGATTATACATCATTCTAAAATTTCAGCTCGATCGGTGCAGAACTTTTTGAGTTTTTGAAGCGTACACAAACCAACATAACATTTTTATATATAAGATAACTAAATAGACTAGCTGTACCCTGCCAAGTTTCGCTGTAGCACATTGTGATGCAAAAATTAGAAAAAAACAACCCTTGATGCGGATTATACATCATTCTAAAATTTCAGCTCGATCGGTGCAGAACTTTTTGAGTTTTTGAAGCGTACACAAACCAACATAACATTTTTATATATAAGATAACTAGATAGACTAGCTGTACCCTGCCAAGCTTCGCTGTAGCACATTGTGATACAAAAATTAGATAAAAACAATCCTTGATGCGGATTATACATCATTCTAAAATTTCAGCTCGATCGGTGCAGAACTTTTTGAGTTTTTGAAGCGTACACAAACCAACATAACATTTTTATATATAAGATAACTAAATAGACTAGCTGTACCCTGCCAAGCTTCGCTGTAGCACATTGTGATGCAAAATTAGAAAAAAAAACAACCCTTGATGCGGATTATACATCATTCTAAAATTTCAGCTCGATCGGTGCAGAACTTTTTGAGTTTTTGAAGCGTACACAAACCAACATAACATTTTTATATATAAGATAACTAGATAGACTAGCTGTACCCTGCCACGCTTCGCTGTAGCACATTGTGATGCAAAAATTAGATAAAACAATCCTTGATGCGGATTATACATCATTCTAAAATTTCAGCTCGATCGGTGCAGAACTTTTTGAGTTTTTGAAGCGTACACAAACCAACAAATCATTTTTATATCAGAGACTTGTGTATCGTTTATGCCAAATGTATTGTTTGTTCATAACCGTCTACAAAATTAATTTAATCATCAGTAGCCATGCAGTCATAAATAAATAAATCTAAATACAACATTTCCGTCTCAAATTTATAAGTATAATAAACACATGACTCGTGTATCGAATAAATATCAACTCTTGGATACTTCGGAGAAAATATCTAAATCCGGTTATTATCTATTAATAAGTAAACCAAATCGTGGGTATGTAGCGAAGGCTAAATAAACAGATTTTTCAACGTCACCTCTCCTGAATCATTTTTTTCCTATTCCGAGTATGGCGAGGTTTTTAATTCGTCACTCATTCATGAGTTATGTTGGTTTTGGAGTGAGGATTAGTTTATCTTTATGGGTTTGATAATATTGACAACTATTGACGTGAATGAGGCACTTGTAGGGAAGCTAATGTATGATAACGCCGAGCACACGTCGGTAACTGTATCTACAGTTACCTTTTTTCTATCTCAGTAACAATTTTCAAGGTATTTTAAGACCTATAATACTAAAGAGTAACAGATAACGAAATATGTGTAATGTGGATAGAATTAACTTAAACTGGGAGCCTACTAGGCTAATTGGTAGGTACTTTGTTTTGATTTCAGTAAAGAGATAATTTTATTCATAAATGCAACAAAGACTCGAACACAGAGATTTGACTCTGTGATAATAACGTTTAGGCTGTGCATTGCCTAAGTGGGGGTTTTCCGAAGGTATCTTCGTATCTTCAAATCGAGAATGAATCGGATATTTTTGTCAAGCACATCGTAGACCGCTTTGTCGCTTAACATCTGGCGAGATGGCGGTCAAGTGTAAACCTATGATGGTATAGAGATATATAAAAGAAATAGAGTTCATCTACATATCCATTTAACTAAAATCATGGCCCAACTCGTTGCACGGACGCGGCGCGTCGCTCAACCCACTGTTGGCTGCATCGGCGTAGGTTTGGTGCGCAAACCCTGGGAACCGGCCCCATCTCGGGTCTGAGTATCAGCGCTCTATGAGTGCTCTCCTATATAGACTAAAGACCGTGCTATCCGGCTAGACAATATTTTTTTAAATAAAGAGCAAAGAGACGAGCGCGACATATGCCTGATGGTAATCAACATGCCTGCCACATAACATCACAGTAACCCGTAGCTATTGGATCAAGAAGAGCCCAAACCATTACCTAGTACTGCAATGCGCTTCTCACCCAGAGATCTAAGATGTTATATCTCTAAACCCTGTAATTTCTCTGGAAACATTACCCTTCAAACCGAAACACAGTAATGTTTGCACATTACTGTTTGGCGGTAGAATAACTGGCAAAGGTGTGGTGCTTCCCTAGGAAGACTCTACCAAGAATCCTACCACTACAAAATATAATCAATCAAGTAACGTTCTCTTTCCACTGTCATCTCACTCCAGAACCTCTACACGCACTGATATGAATGAAGAGATAGTTTTAATAGTATGTTCAAATTGCGAAAGTTTTAAATGTACTAAATGAAATATTTTGAAAACGGCGGTAAGTCTTCAGACTGGCATATTAGTAATGTTTCAACACTGCGTTTGACGTCATTCGCGTCATTGCCAACCATTATCATATAATGTGTCTTACTAGTGATGTTTCCAACATCTTGAAGCAATTTAGAAAATTGCGGATCTAAATTTAGACAAATCTGCTTGTAATTACAATTACGTACGAGCGTCATCATTTTTGCACTAACGGCTGTATTGAGAAGAAAAAAGGTGAGTCAAAATAGTTTATTGAGAGTCAAATCAAGTGACAATACAATTGGATCAATATTCTGATATATAGGTATAAACTAATTTAGATTTTTGATTTGAAGCTTTTTTTCGTCACTCGTACCCAATGTCTGGGAATTTAATTATGATGATTATTATTTATCAAAGTAAAACGTCGTGAGATACCTGACATGTTACAAGCATCTTTCATGTGTCACTCGTATTAGGCCAGCATGGTGGTTTATATCCTCGTTTCTCTTTTTGTGAGAGTAGGTTCCGAGTCCCAGCTGTAATAACATTTAGTGCTTGTTTATCCATTACACAAAGCTTTAAAAATAAGGCTGTAAAATATTTAGGTAAAGTTGAATCAATTTAAAAAAACAATTCAGCGTAGGTTAATGGCTTTATGGACTTGTATTTTATAATATTTTGAATTGTATCAAGGTTACAAAAAGATTTCAAATATTTTTTTTATGTTTGATTTTAATTACCAAACAAAAAGCGGCAAGAAGGTTAGAGATAAAAGTTGTTCTTAAAAATGGTTTCTAATTTAAAAACATATTTGCTACTAACTGATTTACATATTTTTAATATATAGTATAGAAAGTATACGGTAACGGGACTAACAGGACGTGTGCTTGTTGGTAAACAACATGGCCCGTCCACAACAGCAAAATATAATGCAGCTATTGAAGCAGGAAGAGTGTAAATATTTACCTAGCACTTCACTACGCTCGTCACCCAGTGATATAAGATGATTTATCTTTATGCCCTGTAATGTCACTGAAAACATTATAACCCCTCATAACACTAATAACTGGAACACAGTGATGTTCGCACATCACTGCTAAGCAGGAGAATAACTGACAAAGTCGTGGTACTTTTCTAGGCGGACTCTGCAAAGAGTAAAATATGTATATCATAAAATAAATACCAATCGTAAAATATATGGTATTCAATTTGATTTTAGCTAATTTACTCAATCCAAACAACATCTTTAGCAGGTAAATCTCCAAAGCCATTGAAAGTCAATTTCATGGCGTTTCGCGTTTCGTTTAGTATTGACTAATGACTAAGACCAACTTGTGACATGTGACTAATTTTTTACTCATATTGTATTTATAAGTGTTTTAATCGATTTCAAAAAGGAGGAGGTTATCAATTCTGTTTTTTGTGTGTAAACTTCTTTTGGCGCGCCACAAACAGATTTTTCGTGGGCTGTGAATTGAATTCTAGCGTCACGCTCGGGAATGATAAGAAATCTTCGGGTAAACTCGGGACCATGGTCATTAGCCATCTAGAAATGCGTCAGCATTTCCCATTGGCAATTTAGAAACGCGTCAGTATTTCTAGATAGCCATGCTCGTGCTACGCCCTCTGGTTACACCCGCGTAGTTTCCAAAGTAAACTATCAAATTCAGGGTTATGAGTTTTCACTTCTATCGGCATTTCCTATGACTGCCATTATTTTTGTATGCTACGCTAAATGTGAATTGATTTTGATGATTATTTTATAGTAGAAAATACTTTAGAGGTGGTCTCATATAAATGTTATTGAAATCGGTGTGGTGTTTTTTGCAAATATCAACAAAAAACTAAAATTGCTTTCATTTATCTGCACCACGTAGTCATGGCTTCTTATAAAATTTCGTCAAGCGTCGGAATTTAATTTTAAAATTGTTTTATTTGTTTTTTGGGAGAAAATTAAATTACTATTGCTCATACTAGGTACATTCGTATCGAGTTTAATTGGTTGTTGAGAACGAAACAGGAAGAATGGAAGTACAAATCAATCATAACTAAAACAATTTAATTATTGTCCTTGAAGCAAATTAATATCACACAATGTATTAATTTATTTATTTTAATGTCGTTGTTGTAGGCATCTATTGCCAATTTGTCATTTAAATGTATATTTAGACATTTATATGGTTATAATTCCAATTAATATCTCACGCAGTATTAATCAAGAATTACAAGAATTAGTATTAATTAAGAGAGTGAATCGGTTTCTTCTAGGTAAACACGCTCCATCGTGGACCGCATCATCGTTTAACATCAGGCGAGATGGCGGTCAAGTTATAAAAGTTAAAAAAAAATTGGACCTGCTGTGTTTCAACTCCTTGAAGGTAAAACGACATCGTTAAAACGTTCTTTAGCCTCAGAACTAGATTCTTATGGGAGACATAGAATAGGCATAATAGATTTTTTTAAAAAACGAATTAGACCGACATACATAGTACGTGTGTGTACAACATGTTTTACCAAAATCATAATCGTTGTATACGTATTTTTTCTTTACTATCAAAAACAAAAATTGACGAAGATACAGTGCATAAAAGTTTCGAGTAACGTAACTTCATTCTACAATATTCACGAAGGCGTGACGTCACAAATACGAAAATTAGGCCAAATAAAAAACAATTGAAAAATAAATTTTGGTAGTCCGATGTTTCAAAGAAATGTAATTATTTTAAAGTCTGGCTGTCTGGTTATTTATATAATTTATTCGTGTACCTGACTACCATATCATAACTTCTACATTTTCTTGTACTTAAAGTTCCTTGAAGGCTTGGTCACCCTACCACTTGCTAGTCAGTTATTACGTTATTAGGGAAATATCCCTCGCATGTAGTTTTATATGTCACTGCGAAAGATATCCATCACGATATCGGCTGGATACGACATGGTGGAGCTTTGAATGGAATTGGTTGAATAATTTGAAAGTTATACTTACTGGCCTAAACCAGACTGGCCTAAATATACCTGTGCTAAGTCGGTCGAAAAGTCGTATGTATTCATTAACGATAAGGTCCCCATTTGGTTCAATAGCCATAAAAATATGTATTGCGAACCATTAGGTTATAAAATAAATATTGTTGGGGATTCTGGCTTTATTCTATGATTCTGGTGAAAGAATTTATTTTTCATCAAGAAACTTAACATTTCACTTATGCAAGAAAAAACTTAAAATTAGTATAACAAAAACATTACTTCGATTTCTACGTAGGTATATGAAAAAAAAAATGTTTAGGACCCGATCTTAACAAACGGGCCAGGAAGACACCCATCAATTATTAACTTACTTAGGTAACCATTTTAGTCTTAATTAAACCACTAATACAATAATAAAATGTTGCGAAATTCCAGTCTTACTAGAAGTACATTTAGTATGTCTTATTTCTTATTATATGTATAAAATTGAATATAAACAGATATTTCCCACACAGCACCACCTAGTATCGAAAATTGGACTACTGGATACCAGATAGCTGATTGAATATTTATAGTCTATCTATATATTATCTCTATTTATGTGACGGGACGAGCAGGACATGCGATTGATGGTAAGCACACGCCTGCCCATAAAAGCAGTGTCAGCTATCGGACCATATGAAGAGTCCAAATCATTACGTAACACTGCACTGCGTTCGTGATCCAGATCTATAAGATGACTTATTTCTGAAGAACGTCACTCTCAATTGGTTGATGCTTCAGCATCTAATCAAACTAATGATAAAAGTGTTATAAGAAACACATTGTACTGACATTGTTTTTAACCGACTTCAAAAAAAGGAGGTTTCTCAATTCGACCGTATATATGGTTGTTTTTTTTATGTGTGTTCGCGGATAACTTCGTCGTTTATGAACCGATTTTGATGATTCTTTTTTTGTTAGAGATATTTCCAGAGTAGTACCATGATAAGGAAACCAGGATCTGATGATGGCATCATAGAGAAATCTAGGATAACTTTAGAAAATTGTAAAGATGAATAGTGCGTTAGTAAGGAAAAACCTTGAGTATTTTAAAGCAGTATAATTTAAAGAAGGTCTGGAGTCGATCTGATGAGGGAACTGAAAAACGATCGAGGGAACTCCTCGACGGCACATAGTAGTTACCTTGTGTTTGGGCTCGATGAATTTGTATTGATGAGAACTTTTTACATGTATGGGTTGTGGCTGTCATTAAGGGTCTGATGATGAAGACAAAGGACAGTCAAGGTAATTTTTTAACGGCTTACAGGAACTACCCAGTCTTTGGGCTAAATTCATGTATTAAGAACTTTCAGCCGTGGGAGAGGTATAGACCTCTATACCTATAGACCTATGGAGATAGTTCCAGCTGTAGACTAAGATAGACTGATGATGATGAAGCTGGATAATGATAAAAACTTTGCACCCATATGAGTTTTGAGCGCCATTACAGGTCTGTATGTACTGACCATCGTGGATTTTAATGTTATCATAGTGAATATTATTCTACTCGTCAAGTTCTTTCTTTTGGTACCAATATTAAGGGAGTTTTGGAAATACCACACATAATTTATCACTTTGTGGTGGCACCCATCTTGGATTTCAAACGTCACATTGTGGAGTATTGTACGAATCAACCCCTTGCCCTTTCTATGCCCGTGCCTATACCCGCAAAGATACAAAGTGAAAACGAGTCAAAGAGACAGAGCGGCTTTTCGTCGTGTAGGTTATTCACCCTATTATATATTTAGTTTTTCTTTATTCAAGAAGTGTTTTTGTTACAAGTACATATGAACATAAGTACATATGAACATAATATTCTTCTAAATACAAGATGACAAAAAAGAAAAATATTTTTGTGGCGTACCCTAGACTCTGCACTAGGCAATGCCTGTGTTGCAGAATCTAGTTTCTTCCATTTTTACATATCTTATATTAAAACTACAAAAACATGCAACTGTTAGATCTACACATCACTTAAAATCGTAAAATAAATTAATTTTAATAAAAAAAAAGAACCGACTTCAAACAGAAAACTAAAAAGTAAATAATAAATTTATTTAGCACAAAGATATACGTATTTTGATTTATTTAAACAGTAATGATTGAATAAATATTTTACAATTCTGAAGTCGGTGCCAAGTAAATGTTACAGCAACGGTTTACGGCAATTACGGTTTCAGTTATAGTTATTTAGTTAGTTCATTTAGTCGATGAACATAAATTGTAAAAAAAACACTGAAAATCACTTGCATAAATATTTTATAATACCTAACTATTTACATATAACGAATGTTCTCAATGTACAAATGTAGAAAAATAACAAAATACACCTAAGTACTAATATTAGCTTCAGCTCTAATCGTTTTACTTGGCAACTACTTCAGAATTGTAAAATATTTATTTAATAATTTCTGTTTAAATAAATCAAAATACGTATATCTTTGTGCTAAATAAATTTATTTTTTACTTTTTATTTTTCTGTTTGAAGTCGGTTCTTTTTTTTGTTAAAATTAATTTATCTTTACATGGTTGGTAAATTTGATTTGTTTGAAATCTTCTTATTATTCATTTCTTTATTTTGAAATGGGGTTTGTGTTAATAATAAAATAATTACGTTTAATGAAGTTTAGTTAATAACTACGTTTAATTTTGTTGCTCTTTTGCCTTCTAACAGTATTACGAGTACTTAGTTTCAAATTATTTATAAGTTTTTGTTCCTAAATTGTATGATGTTCACATCATAATTAGTGATCAAATGGAAGACGCTGCCTTTTGCACCACAGTGTTTATACTAAAGCAAAAGACAGAACCACATAGTATTTGTATTTTTGTACAATAAATTATCTTTATCTTTATCTCTATGCTGCGTAATTTCACTGGAAACATCGCCCTTCAACCGGAACACAATAATATTTGCTCATTATTGCTCGGCGGTAAAATGACTGGCAAAGGTGTGGTACTTCCTCAGGCGGACTCTGCAAAAAGTCCTTCTATTAATGAATATGTTTAAGAATAAGCATAAACAGTCTACTAAATGTCCCTATTAATGGGATTCGGTGCCTTTTCTCGCAAGGAGAGAGTCAAGGACATAATCTACCACCCTGACCCAGTGCGGGTTAGTGTATGACTCATGACCTTGGAAGATTCTAGGTTCATGACGGGTTTTCACCGTTTTAAGTTAGAGGTATTACGCACATACTTCGAAAAGATGTGCGATGTGAGGTGCGTGTGATTTTGAACCCGGGGTCGCTGTTCTTCCGTCCAGACCATCCGTAACTGAATATGTTAAACTAACGTCTAGTTAATTAATTGCTAACATCTGTTGCTAACCGCTTCGGTTTGACGTGAGCTACTTATTTTGTACGTCACTTAAAGCTGGCGGACACTGAACACATTTCAGACAAAGCATTTTCACACGCATTTTCAAAAACAGCTGCACGGATGAATAGTAATTAGCATCATTTTCGTCATTGGGGGTAGGCTTAACGTCACCAACCAAGGGTATTTACCTTGTACTTTAATATCTTACTAACGACGCGCTCCGGCTGCTCCTGCGGTACACATATGTAGAGAGACGATCTTCTTAGCATTCCATGGATTCACCGTGCGGGTGCCGGGCCCATCGTGTGGCAGAGAGAGAAAACTCGAGTAGATCCCGAGACTTGTGACTCGGGTTTAAGGAGCCCCTTTCTGACGTACAAACATGCAGAATCTGAATGCATGCTTATGCATTCAGAGATTACGTACAAATCGAACGGTGAAAGATTTTTTGAAATCGGCCAATAATTCCTGTGATTAGCGCGTTCAAACAAATAAACTCTGCAGCTTTATAATATAATAGTATAGTTCGATCCGATAGCACTCGGCTAGAGTGCTTATAGTTCGGTATGTATGAGTTAGATAGCTCTCTCTTAGGTAGTTCGTTTTTTTTTGCAGGTCAGATTCGTAAGTATATTAAGAATGTCAGGTTAGGTTATTTTGAGTCCTGCGTGTCCGGCGATAACTCAACAGTCAGATAGGTAGTAGGGGCCTACCCAGGCCAGCTGCCGTTAGTCAGGTTCTACAAAAAAAAAAAAACACCCAAGCCAGCTACCGTTAGTCAGGTTCTAAAAAAAATAGAATACAGTACGATACCTATAGATATCTATATATACCTATAGATATCTATATATACCTATAGATATAGGTACGGTACCTATAGATATGCCGTTAGACATTCGAAAGCGTCTTTAGAAGTAGCATGGGTGACGGTCCGCTCTAACGTGACGGCGTTCTAACGTGACGGTCCGCTCAAAATTAAAGCGTATTAACACGGACGATGAGCTGGCCGAAAACCAAATTCATGACTTTAAGTATGAAATCTGTGAACTGCGTCGTGAAGTCAGAAGTTTAAGGGATCAAGTTGGTGGGTCTCATTCTCGCATTTCGTCATACGAAACACAGCTGAAGCACTATATCTCGGTTGTAGCAGAACTTAATGCAAAACTCGATCAATCTGTCTCCATCATCACAGAACATGAACAGATCAGAGAACAGGATCAGATTGGAGGTTTGATGGAAATATTAAAACAATCCAATTCGAGACAAAATTCCTTGTATGATAAACTAGATCAGTTGGGACGTGGTGCTACAAATCCTATGTCACAAGCGTCGGTGCCCTTTGTCGTAGAACCGAATCGGGGTGAGCTGGTGAGTACTGAGACCTTACAAGCAGTGGTTGCTGTGGATGCCTTGCATCGGCAGATGGAGGCATCCCCTTGCAAGACGATGGGTTTCCGGAGGAATCATATATGCAGTCGGCTGATCTGAAGCTAAAGACCCAGAAAACACCAGTAGAGTCTGTAACACTGGGTCCCCTACAATCACAGCCACCGGCACCTGTCGCAACCTTGAAACCTCATGCGCACGCACCTGAGGATACGCAGGCAGGTGCCAAAATTAGAAGCAAAAACTTGAGCAACATTTACGATGCTGATGATGTTGATACCATCGGGGGACTGCAATGGGATCAACAGGATCGTGACTGGACTACTGTCGCCAAGAGCAACCGCCTTCGGATCTCAAAGCGTGGTACGGCTAATTCCACAGTGACTGCTTTCAGAGCAATAGAAGTAAGAAAATATGTCCATCTGTGGAAAATGGCATTTGGCGTTGAGGAGGTGCGCGAATACCTACAGCTACTATGCCCAACTGGTTCTGCACCGTGTAATGGTACCGGTACCGGTAATGCACCGTGGAGGAGCTCAAGCCTAAAGGAAGCTATACATCTTATAAGATAGGAGTCCCTTTGTACTACGAGAAATGCCTATCGGCCGAAATCTGGCCTCTTATTGCAAGAATTAAGTTCTGGGTCAACCTAAAACCGAAGGCATCTAAAAAGGTCCTTTCAACAATCGCATGTGTCACCGAGCTTGGCAGCTCGGGAATTCCTGAATCCGCAGCCCCTTCAGAACCCTGGAATCAGAGCAGATAAGTCAAAACAGAAAAACTGATCTCAGCTGCTTTAATATTTACTATCAATATGTCTGGGGACTAAAGACTAAACTTAAAACCTGGAGAAATGGCCTGACTCTCGCAGAACATCATACTGTGGCGGCTACAGAAACCTTTCTTGATCAATCAGTGGTGGACGCCGAAGTTTTAAATGAAGGGTGGACCATTCTACGACGTGACCGGCAGACACCGTGTGGTGGAGTGCTTCTTGCTGCACGTGCGCCTATAGTACTGCGTCGACAAACTCCATTGGAAACGGCTGCTGGTGAGCATCTGTGGTCAAGTTTTTCATGGAATGGACGGACTATTTTTGTCTGTGTTGTGTATATTCATCCTCGAGCTAAAGATAGTGATTACATGTGTTGGTTTTGCAAAGTAGAAAGTGTTGTTAATAAGCTTAAAGGACATGTTATTATTTTGGGTGATCTTAACCTCAACAGTGCATCCAACACTATACCTAATTTTTACGGTTATTTTAAATCCTTTTGTAACTTATCTGACAGAAATTGTGTGATGAATTCGTATGGAGGAATGTTAGATGTTGTCTTGGTACGGGAGAGCACTGAGGTGCGTGAGGTGCGTGTTCAATGTGTTGATGGGTTCGTGTTACCTGATCGATATCACCCTCCTCTCGACGTGGGAATAATGATGGAGGCGAATCGTGATTCTCGCCCAATCGACCCCAGTAATATCGATTCCAGTAAAGACTGGAATTTCAATAAAGCCGACTTGAATCTGCTGTTTCATCTACTGTCTGAAACATCTTGGGAAGACGTACTTCAATGTGACGACGTGCAACTTTGCTCGGATAAATTCTATAACGTCATTTACGCGTTGTTTAATACTTGTGTACCTAAAAAACAGCGGATAAAGACAGTTTACCGATATCCCGTCTGGTTTGCAAACGAGATAATTCAGGACATTAAACGTAAATTAAGCTGCATCGATTGTGGAAACTACATGGCACACCAAAATCATATAAAGATTTTTCTGACCTCATGGTATCATTGAAAGCACGAATCATGTCTGCCCAAGATTCTCACCTTAAAAACATTGAACAAAATCTACCTAAAAACCCCAAGGGATTTTGGCAACACGTTAAAAACTTGTGCTCTAAAGGTGGATTTGAATCTAACTTTAATTATAATGGCGAAACTGTTTGCGGAGTTAAGGCCTCAGAAGCTTTTGCTGAGTATTTTGCTAGTGTTTTCTTGCCAGAAATTCCCAAATTAGACACACAGCAGATAGCTCAGACTGAGAGGACTCCCAACAGCAGAAGCGTGACTTTGTCTAAAATATTGACTAGGGAGGTTGTCTCCAGTGTAAAACATTTAAAGTCTGGCAGCTCGATTGGACCAGATTGCATACCACCGTGGTTTTTGAAACGTGGCATCACATTTTTAGCTCAGCTACTTTGCCACATTTACAACTTAGCCTTAACTAAAGCCACTTATCCGACACAATGGAAGCTGTCCAGAGTTACTCCTATTCCTAAGATATCAAGTAAACAATCCGTTGAGGACTACAGACCCATTGCAATCTTGTCAACACCAGCAAAAGTTTTCGAAAGAATTTTACATCAGGAAGTATACAGACACGTTGAGCAATACTTAGCCCATGAGCATCATGGTTTCAGGAAAAAACGGTCTGTCGAGATAAATCTATTAGAGATGACAGACTTTATAGCGGAATGTTTAGATAAAGGCAATCAAGTTGATGTACTTTATTTTGATTTCCGCAAAGCTTTCGACAAAGTCAATAACGACAAATTACTTCTAAAATTAAATGAACTGGGATTCGCCCCAGCATTGCTTAAATTCATCGCCGACTACCTGAAAGTCCGAAAGCAGTTCGTTAGGTTGGGTATCTACGATTCGCTACCCTACCACACGCACTCAGGAGTGAGTTAGGGATCCATTTTTGGGCCTCTCCTATTTATCTTATTGACAAATGATCTCCCTACAGGGGTCAAACATTCAAAATGATTATTAAATGCTGACGATTTGAAACTTGCCATCGAAATAAAGTCTGCTTGCTCTTGTAGGAGGATGTGAACGCGGTTCATAATTGGAGTGCCCTAAGCGAAATGGAGTTCAATCCACAAAAATGTCACGCTATGACTTACGGGAGAAAACGTAACCCAACAGAAAATAGATACTTTTTGGAATCTCACGAAATTGATAGGTCCAATAGTATAAAGGATTTGGGTATCGTCTTTGATCGTAAGTTAACCTTTAACGAACATATAGCTACAGTTGCGGCGGAATCATACATAAGACTTGGGTTTGTTTTGAGAAATTGTAAAGATTTTAAAGGAACCCGTGTAATTAAATTACTTTTTGAAGCACTTGTCCGGAGTAAGCTGGAAGCTGGTTCTAGTGTTTGGAGTCCGCATGAGGAGTCTTACACAAACATGATAGAGAAAGTGCAAAAAGCGTTCCTGCGTTTTCTGTACAAGCAGAGATTTGGTTACTACCCCTATATGTACCCAACTAGCTTTCTCTTAGGCTGTTTGGGGTACAACTCCTTGGAAGTCCGACGGCAATGTAACCAAATGGTAATGATGTGTAAGATTCTTCATGGTAGGATTGATGCACCGAACCTGCTGAATAAGTTGTCCCGACTATTCGTTCCGGATCTGGGAAGTTTTCCTCGCCGCGGGCGGCACCCACTATTCTCGGTTCCTCCTACAAGAACCATAGCACACGGCCAGTCCCCCATTCATTGCACTCTTACTTAGCTTCAATGGTCTCCTGGTCGAGGCACCTGAATGTGACGTATTTGCGGATGATTGGAAGAATATATTGTCGGAGTGTTTGAGGTACTGTGAGATGAGGGCTTGCAGGATTATTCATGCGCGGTCCGAGGGGGGGGGGGGGTCACAGGGGACATGACCCCCCCAAAATCGTATACGTTCAACTAAAAATCTAAAATATTCAGTCAAGTATACTCGATTTATTGTATTCCTACTAGTGACCCCCCCCAAAACCTGAGACTACGTACTGGTGACCCCCTCCAAAATTCGAGGCTGGGACCGCGCCTGGGATTATTGAGGATGATAACTATATTTGAATGTTTTATAAAACATGTTGACATTGTATAATTATTAAATTTTTTACATTTTTGTATTACTGACATATAAATTTAATTTATTTTAATTTTTGCTGTAATGACATGACCTTTAGGTCCAGTAATTATAAGTACAAGACTTGACTCTTACTAATAATATTTAACTTGTTGGATTTTCAACATTGTTAAATATAATGTAATGTACCTTCTTTGATAATATAATGCATGCATTTTCATATGAAAAGCTGTCAACTAATGTAATTCGTTTTTTGTAAATCGTTTTAGTTGTGAAAATATAAATAAATGAATAAATGGGCCTTTATTGTAAACTAGGAGTTTTCCGCGGTTTTACTAACGTACCTATGTAGTTTTTTAGTATTATAAGTTTCCACTAGACCGCCATCTCGCCTGATGTTAAACGACGATGCGGTCTACAATAGAACATGAACCGATTCACTCTCGAATTTATCTATATTTGAAAACGCTAAAATTGGAAACCCATCTCATAGGACCATCGAGAACAACTCACTCAGGCAATGCATGTACGTTCTTGTCACAAGAGTATAGGTAGTTAAACTTCTTAGTTCGAGTCTTTGGACCGTCAACTATGAAACGATGTCGCTTTTCGAGCTGCGAGCAGTCCGATGGAAAAAAGGCAAGGCAAGAATTACTTATATCATGAGAGTCAGTCAGTTGTACACTGCTTCTCGTTGTTGATAAAACCTCGATAAGTTAGCAATTTTGCGGCCATGTTCAAGATCGTATCTTGTGTGTGTAGTTTGAAATAAAGTCGCCGAAACTAAGATCGACTAGGAAGTCATTGGACACATTTATTAACTGAGAACAAACACTTTTGAACAAACACTTTTGTTCTCTTGGCTGTATGCCAAATTTTTTTTCCGTCTTCATAAACCGATCGAACAGAGCAAAATATCAGGTTCCACCGAGATTTGAACTCGGATCGCTGGATTCAGAGTCCAGAGTGCTAACCATTACACCATGGAACCGATGTGTTGGGTGGCGAAATTAGAAAATTGATAACACTTATATTTATATCTAGGTCGAAGATTAGACGAAGATACCTTTCACTATTACGCCAGAAGTTGTGATCAAATAAATAGAAGAATAGAAACCATCTGGTGAAAGGTACACATTAACCACATGTGTTTTGATGTATTTAAAATATGATCTAGATAAATAGAATAGATAATTAATGACGTATATACGTATTACGTATATTGTAATTACAAAATTGTTATTATCCTAAGGCTGAAATGTTAATTTGCACAGCTTAGTTTTCAGATGCACCGGACATACTCGAACTATATCAAAATCTAAATGTATGGTACAAATATACATAATATGTCGCAGTAAACTAGTTTAATCAACCGTTCAATTAAAATTAAAAACTTAACCAGTTACTAAACAAGTGGCCGGAATAATATTGAGCCGTATCATTTCATAAAACATTTACTAATAAAGTGGCTGACTAATGCTTAGGCCATTCGTAGGCACAACGGACACGTGTCAAAAATAAAAACAGATGAAACATGTGACATAAGAAATTATTAATTTATATGTTTGTCACATGTTACACTACTAATGTCATAAATGTCAAAATTTCGATGTTTGTTGCTCAATCACGTTGGAGTGTCGGAACGGATCAGGTTACAAAAACAAAATTTAAAATTTTGAGTAACCCCCGACTGACTCGGATTTGTAATCTGTACAACATTCTACTAGTAAAGCCCTTTCATTTGATGCCCATATTAAGGGAGTTGTGAAAAAAGAAATGTATTTCGCAATTTTTTGGTAGCGGCCATCTTGGATTTGAAATTTGTCATAGTGCAAAGTATTCTACTAGTCAAGCCCTTTCGTTTGATACCCATATTGAGGAAGTAGTGAAAAAAATAATATAATTCGCCATTTTGTGGTGGCGGTCGTCTTGGATTTGATTTTTTTATAGTGTATAGTATTCTACTAGTCAAGCCCTTTCATTTGATACCCATATTGAGGTAGGTTGTGAAGAAATATTTTGTCCGCCATTTTGTGGAGGCGGCCATTTTGAATCGATATTAACCAAACATAGCTAAGAACACCCGCACAAGTATTAACTTTCAAATAAAAAAACCGCATTGAAATCGGCCCATCCGTTTGAGCTCTACGGTGCCACAGACAGACACACAGGCAGACAGACATCGACGTCAAACTTATAACACCCCTTTTTTTTGGTCGGCGGTTAAACATTTTGAACACAGATAAATCATAGCCTGTAAGAACACATAAACTACTTTTTATCCCGGGAAAATAACGGGAACAGGAATCATAAAAGTGAAACTGCGAAACGCTGCTAGTTTAAAATAAAAATAAAAATATCAGGGCTTTTTACTACAAACTGAACGGAATGTTTAGCTACGCTAATCAGTAGATTGTAAGTTCCTATATGTAGAACTAACAAGAACAAAATTAAAAATTTTGGTTAACCCCCGACTACCTCGGATCTCGGATTTGTAATCTGTACAACATTCTGCTAGTCAAGCCCTTTCATTTGATACCCATATTGTGGTAGTAGTGAAAAAAATAATGTAATTCGCCATTTTGTGGTGGCGGCCATCTTGGATTTGAAATTTATTATTATGTATTGTATTCTACTAGTCAAGCCCTTTCATTTGATACCCATATTGAGATAAGTTGTGAAGAAATATTTTGTCCGCCATTTTGTGGAGGCGGCCATCTTGAATCGATATTAACCAAACATAGCTAAGAACATTCGCACGGATATCAACCTTCGAATAAAAAAAACCGCATTGAAATCGGTCCATCCGTTTGAGCTCTACGGTGCCACAGACAGACACACACAGACAGACAGACAGACAGACAGACAGACAGACAGACAGACAGACAGACATCGACGTCAAACTTATAACACCCCTTTTTTTGGTCGGGGGTTAATAATAGAAATAGAGATAAAACACACAATTAGATAAACACAACAAAACTTACAATTTTATACGTCCAAAGCATGGACGTATACAAAAGTCGGACGTAGTCTTGTTAAAACAAAAACTGTGTCACTAGAGTCGGCCACATTCGCACGTGTGCGTTGTCAGGTTGTCAACGATAGGCTGACACGCACACGTATACACAAGTAGCGCGTGTAAGGACCCATTGATGTGTGCGTGTCAGCCTGTATCTGACAGCGCACACTTGCATATTATGTGGCCGATGGACAGTTTTTATTTTAGTGAGACCGGCTTTTTTATACGTCCATGGTTCAAAGTAAAAAAGTACGTGGTATTTAATGTAAACATTTATAACAAACAAGGCGCGTGCGCGGAACGAACTGTTCGCTGAGTTATTGTCATCTGATATTTAGTCAGCTGTTTTACATAATTAGTTCATTCTGTACAAAATACAATGTAAATAGTACGTTACCTGAATGCGATTACCGTTCACATTGCTGTACCATGTACCTATATTAATCTGTGCATTTTTTTGCCGTATGGTCAGTTAAAACATGTAATAAACCAGCTGGCTAATTCGTAGGCCATTCGTATTCGCAGGCTGAACGTGTGGTTTTTTTAAAATATATTTTGCCTAAATTAACAAAACTAAAATACAATGACGACTACACAACACTACCATGCGCGGTCCGAAGGGGGGCACAGGGGACATGACCCCCCCCCCAAATCATATACGTTACATTAGAAATAAAATAAAAAAACTATTAATACATTGACTATTTTTTAACGCGGGAAAGCAACTGGAACGGGAACTACGCGGGTAAAACCGTGGGGCGCTACTAGTAAAGTATTTTTTACTCGATTTATTATATTTCTACTTGTGACCCACCCCCCACTAATCTGAGGCTGCGTACTGGTGACCCTCCAAAATTCTAGGCTGGGACCGCGCCTGAACACTACATACCTAACTACTTACACTAAGCACACCTAAATTATCCATAGACTTATGAAGGTCTACAGATAATCAAGATGTTCACGCCTACTACCGATCATACCTAGCATACCTGGCGGCATTACCCCGCTAAATGGCAATGCTTATGCTTTGGGCCAAATAAACGCCAGCATTTTGGTCACGCGTCGCGTCGACTCAACAAGCGTTCCGAAAGGCTTTTGAAGATCAGGTGAGCTCACGGCCCCCACGTGCCCAATGTCCCAACCCCAAAGGGCTCAAATATGTAACCACTTCCGAGGGTTCCATATTTCCGCCGTTTGAGTCGCTCAGCTGAATTAGCCCCTGCATGTGGTTACAAGAACAAAATTAAAAATTTTGATTAACCCCCGACTACCTCAGTTTTGTTATCTGTACAACATTCTAATAGTCAAGCCCTTTCATTTGATACCCATATTAAGGAAGTTGTGAAAAAATATATTTTATTCGCCAATTTGTGGTAGCGGCCATCTTGGATTTGAAATTTGTCTTAGTGCAAAGTATTCTACTAGTCAAGCCCTTTCGTTTGATACCCATATTGTGGTAGTAGTGAAAAAAATAATATTATTCGCCATTTTGTGGTGGCGGCCATCTTGAATTTGAAATTTGTCATAGTGCAAAGTATTCTACTAGTCAAGCCCTTTCATTTGATACCCATATTGAGGTAGATTGTGAAGAAATAGTTTGTCCGCCATTTTGTGGAGGCGGCCATCTTCAATTGATATTAACCAAACATAGCTAAGAACATCCGCACGGATATTAACCTTCAAATAAAAAAACCGCATCGAAATCGGCCCATCCGTTTGAGCTCTAGGGTGCCACAGACAGACACACACACAGACAGACAGACAGACAGACATACAGCCAGACATCGACGTCGAACTTATAACACCCCTTTTTTTGGTCGGGGGTTAAAAATTGAAAATATGAAATATTTCTGACATACGAAACTATTTATTTATATGTTTTATATAGGTAAAACTGTAAAATGTAAGTTAGGTTACTTTAGAAAAAAAGTCACGTGTGTTGTCTGCGGACGCTATTTTTAGAGAGTTTCAGCGCTAGGTGGTAGAAAGTGGAACTAAATTGAATGGAACAGGCTATATAGGCAAGCAGTATTAATGAAATCAATGAAATGTTATCGATCTGTCATAGCTGTTTGATCAAATGGCTGAATGTCATTTAGGAAGCAGAAATCTGGACCAGAGCGCCCAAGATACAGGCTCAGCCTAGTTTGGGGCTCAACGTTAACTGTGTAGTATTTGATAAGGAAGTAATTATAAAATCCCTTTGTAAAATGTAGTGGTAATATTTAATTAATGAATAAATATAAAAAAAAAATGAATTTAGAAAGCTTGTTAAACGGTGCGGTTTTGTAAAGAGAGGTTAGGCTGTTGAGTGTTGATTGAACTAATTGGCTACGGACAAATACCATGCTATAATACGGCTAAATGTTCCCACTTCTGAGACTCGGGCCCTTCTCTCGGAGAGTCAAGGCTATAAGACACCACGCTGCGGGTTGGTGGATGACACATGACTTCGAAAGATTCTAAAAGGTTTCGAAAGGTTTCCTCATGATGCTTTCCTTCACCGTCTTAAGATAGCGCCATTTACGCACATGACTTCGAAAAAGACAAGGTTTTGAACCCGGGGTCTGCGGAATGGCTATCGCCGTTCTCTCGAATAGATCAGCCGTAACTTACATAAAATACACCGAAGTAGATGTTTTTTTTCTCATTATACCTAAAAACTATTTTTTCTCATGAGAACAGTATCCATTGCTAATCTGAACGAAGGATACATAACATTTGAAGTAATAAATGTAAGTGAATAAAAATACGCATCATCGATGACGTCACTCTCCGTGCTAGGCATACATTCGGTAAAGTACAGTGTATGGCATTCCATTCATTTGTTCTAAGAAATGAATGAATAATAAGTATTTATTACTTTTGTTTTATTGAGAGCGTTTGGGGAAATGTAATTTTATTAATTTTCTTCGGTTTGATAACGTACTGATGTAGTAGGTAGATACACGTAGGTAGTAGGTAGATATTCTAAAAACTTATTTCAAAACTTAAGAAAGAGTGGTGATAAAAAAATTACATTCTATCCTTACCTTTTTGTCGACAATAGGTATTCGATTGACCACTATCGACAATTTATCTCAAACTTATGTGGTAAGACTAATTTTAAAAACAGCTTAGAGAATAATTTGGTTTCATTTGCTTTTTTGAAGATCGTGGTATCTTTTTTTAACCCCCGACCAAAAAAGGGGTGTTACCTATAAGTTTGACGTCGATGTCTCCTGTCTGTCTGTCTGTGTGTGTGTCTGTCTGTGGCACCGTAGAGCTCAAACGGATGGGCCGATTTCGATGCGTTTTTTTATATTTGAATGTTAATTACCATGCAGATGTTTTTAGCTATGTTTGGCAAATATCGATTCAAGATGGCCGCCTCCACAAAATGGCGGATAAAATATTTCTTCACAACCTACCTCAATATGGGTATCAAATGAACGGGCTTAATTGGTAGAATACTATGCACTATGACAATTTTCAAATCCAAGATGGCCGCCACCACAAAATGGCGAAGTACATTTTTTTTTCACAACTCCTTCAATATGGGTATCAAATGAAAGGGCTAGACTAGTAGAATGTTGTACAAATTACAAATCCGAGGTAGTCGGGGGTTGGTCAAAATTTTTTATTTTGTTCTTGGTATGAGGGTGAAATACATTTACTTCTCCCCAAATGGTGACATGGTGACTGCTTACAGCGCCAGAAAACTACGTCGTTTCACGGTTGGTGTTCAGAAGACTAGAACGAAGAGGTATAACTCTACTTTCGTAATGTGAACATCTTAACATTGGAATGCGTTGCCTGAGTGGGTATTTACTGATAGACATAACACGGGTTCAAGCCAGCCCTTCTACCTCCTAACTAAATCGACTTTCGCTTTGCTATTGTGGTCTCTATCATTTAATTTTTTTTATTTTTTTAACTATAATAGGTTCGCACTTGATCACCATCTCGCCTGATGTTAAGCGATGATGAGATCGACGATGGAGCGTGCTTACCTAGAAAAAACCGATTCACTCTCGATTTGAAGATACCAAGATTGTAACCATCAGGGAAAACCCACTCAGGCAACGCATTCCACAACCTAGACGTTCTTATCACAAACGTGGAGTCAAATCTCTTCGTTCGTGTTTTTGGAATATCAACCATGAAACGATGTCGCCCTTTTGTGGAACGAGAAGTCCGATAGAAGAAAGGGCAAGGTGGTATTAGATCATGCAGATCAGTTGCACACTCTGCGAAGTGTATCCGATAAAAACCCAAAAACATCCGGAAAAAAAGAGAAAGCAATATCAAAGCTAAGACAGTTCTAGGTAGGCGTTAGTAGACCCTCCGGAGTTAATTGATTGCTTCTAAATTAGAGCGATTCATCATAGAACGCATCGTCGTTTAACATCAGGCAAGATGGCGGTCAAAAACAAAACCATTATCGATAATAAAATAAAAAAAATGTAATAATATGTGATCTTAGGTCAAAAACTAACGTGGTTGTTTTACAACTACTTAATAATTAATTCAAAGGACTAAACCCACCAAATGACGCGTGAGTTACCCTTGAATTAACAACAAGAACAAAATTAAAAATTTTGACTAACCCCCGACTACCTCAGATTTGTTATCCGTACAACATTCTACTAGTCAAGCCCTTTCATTTGATACCCATATTTAAGGGAGTTGTTAAAAAAGAAATGTATTTCGCCATTTTGTGCAAGCGGCCATCTTGGATTTGAAATTTGTCATAGTGCAATGTATTTTACTAGTCAAGCCCTTTCGTTTGATACCCATATTGAGCTAGTAGTGAAAAAAATAATATAATTTGCCATTTTGTGGTGGCGGCCATCTTGGATTTGATTTTTTTATAGTATATAGTATTCTACTAGTCAAGCCCTTTCATTTGATACCCATATTGAGGCAGGTTGTTAAGAAATATTTTGTCCGCCATTTTATGGCGGCGGCCATTTTGAATCTATATTAACCAAACATAGCTAAGAACATCCACACAGATATTAACTTTCAAATAAAAAAACCGCATCGAAATCGGCCCATCCGTTTGAGCTCTACGGTGCCACAGACAGACAGACAGACATCGACGTTAAACTTATAACACCCCTTTTTTTGGTCGGGGGTTAAAAAAAGAAGTGTGACACTCGGGGACTGCCGCGGTAAAGCTATTGCATGTCACATGCATTTTTATCAACATAAGCAATAGTGATGTTAACAATTTTTCGGAATTGCTTTTATTTTGAAGAGTGACATTTGTTTACCATAAAAAAAATACAGAGAAGTATACAATCTAGTCAGTCTTCAACAGCTAAGAGCATTTAGTCTGTAAAGCTAATACTAATACAAAGTCGAATGACCGAGTGGAGAGGACGGCGTTACGGTCTTCCATCCCTCTTTCTTGTGAACATAAGAAAGAGATGCATGATCACTAAAATTCGGTCCCCAGGCCCGCGATAAAAGCTATGCAATAGCTTAATAAAAAAAAAAATAGGAGAGTATGTCTACGATCTACGATATACTCCAGCGGTGTATTTATGCTAATACAATGTCTTATTCGAGAGTGGCGTCACGATAGTGAAAGGTCTATAAAACGGGCTTCAATAGTAAGTGCTAATTTCGCAGGTCCACAATCATATTAGCAACTCGGTTCCATGGTGTAATGGTTAGCACTCTGGACTTTGAATCCAGCGATCCGAGTTCAAATCTCGGTGGAACCTGTTCTTTTTGTACAAACAAAACATTGTTGTTATCAAGACATCATACGTATAATAATATTGGAAAAATAGTTCTTATGTTAGTATATTTATGACCTCTTTTCAACTCGCAACCTTTCTAGTGAGATAAAAATTGACAGATTAATTTATATCGGATGGTTTATATTTTGTTTAAAATTCTTAGTAGTCTGTTATCATATGTTTGTGCTCATTATATAAACCCAAATAATCATAATGTACCTTCTCATAATGCCGATTAAATAATCGTTATTTTGAATCGATTATTCGTACCACAGAAAACACGAAAATACTTTTGGTTAAAATAGGTACTCCACATACTTGAGAGTGAATCGGTTTCGCCTAGGCAAGCACGCTCCATTGTAGACCGCATCGCCGCTTAACATCAGGCAAGATAGGGGACAAATACAAATCAATTGTCGTCAAAAAAAAGGAGCGTTTTACTTGTTTCGTCACTCTTCGATACATAAAAAGACAGTCACAGTTAATATTGTTGGTTTCAGTGTGATCATCGGACTCTGTAAATTTGTGAGTTTTACTCATAAAGCGTAAAGTCGTACAGAGTCCAACAAACCTTCAGTTATTATAAAATAATCAAAGGATCCATCGATGGCTATTAGATCATAGATATATGGCTCTTAGTTAAGGTCATTGAGTGTTTTCGTTGAATTTGCTAAGTCGAAATACGGCACCAAAACCTTATTTTCGGAAACTCCCAATTCCCAGATGACATAAGATACGTGAAAAAGACCCATTAACAATTCTATCACCCGAGTCAAGCCCAAAACGGCGAACCAACCGAAACCCATAATATTTCACTCAAAAAGCAACGCCCAGTGACCCAGTGGGCCCGTCAAAGCTCGTAGGCGTCATCAAATTTAATGAAAAGGCATCAAATTCCATAATTGATAGGTCCGTGACAACCCTGAGCACTGTCACCGTATTTCACAGAAGCTAATTACAGTATGGGATGTTAAAAAAATTGATTTCAAATTGCTGTGTATTGATATGCCCAAACAAGGTTTAAAATACGATAATACCAAAGCAACTAAATGTTTGCCTGAGCTTTGTAGTATATTTTCCATAATTGGATTCTAAATTGAGTACAATGTTTTTGTTGGGGATACCTACTGTTTATAGAAGACTAAAAAAATTCGTTATCCACTTAGAGAGGAGAATTAATACTTTTTTACTAAAACATTATTTATCAAAACAGGCATTTTTATTGTTTTGTTAGCGAGATGGAGGAATTTATGATATCTGCGTAAAGTCTGGTCGGGTTTCGAATCTTCAATGCAATATAGTGGTTATCAAAACGTGACTTGGTTTGGTCAGTAATGTGAGATTTTTAGCCCTTTTAGTAGAGGGTAAATTTAGTTTACGAAATTTCCATCTTTTTTGCCCAAACAATGGAGAACTTCATCAAAAAAAGAAAAAGCTTACTGTTCATTATATTTATTGGAATGTACTTTATATAATTGTATGTAGTATTAAGTGAAATAAATTAAATGGATTTTAAAATAATTTATGCATTTTAAGTTTTTTTTTACTAAAACACGTTGTAGTTTTGAGACCCAAGTCGATTGTATTGCTACCCAAAGGAGGCGGGTTTAGCCGAAATAAAAAAATGATGGGAAATACATATATATATATTTAATTATTTAGCATTAGAAAATGCCCCTGTATATTATACACCTGTTAGAAAGTAGCACGTCTACTCATAACATCACAGTGGCACAAAACTGTAGTATCAACAAACTTAAAAACTTACTAGCACCATCAAATATCAAAGTGGTAGAGGAGTTTTTTCTTCTTCTAAAAACTGTACATTAAACAATCGTTTTGAATTCAAACTTCCTTTGGCACACCTACACAGATTTTTCAGTTCTACTAGTCCTTCAGCCACATCTCTCACTGTCGTGTCGTTGTTTTTAATAAATTCAATAAATTTAAATGTAACTAATCGTTTTTATTAAAGAAACTATAAAATAATTCAAAAGTTAGTTTTTATTTTAGTTTTCACTTCTGCCGCACGTCTTAAGCACATACATTTTTTGCCTAAAATCTCTTTATCGATTTTTTCATTTCTCGTCGGAATTGTGTTCTGTCAGTCCATACTGTACCATTTCTGTACGATATAGTGACAGTATTTCAACGTCTCAAGGGATGTACAATTTATTAATCAGAAATAATAATTCAAAGGTAATGTCCGGACGCGCGTGACTTCTGTTAGATTACTATCGGTCACTGAAGGGTTAGGGTGTGTTACACGAAGTCGGGTTAATTACCACATTGAGACGGATTACCGGTTTACCTACACATTTTTTCTAGTACTTAATTATTTTAGTATTTATATACGTATTGAGTTAAATAAAAAATGGTGTGTACTTTAGCACTAACTATAAGTCTGGTCTCAAGGCGCACAAGACTTAGCTTTTTGCGTAGTAGTTTGAAACTCATCGGCCATTTCTACTCAAGTAGCATACAAAATTGTACGTAGGTATGCAATCAGGCGACATGGCAGTCAAATTTGTACCTATTATAGTTAAAAATTGTTAGCACCTTGTAATTTCTAAGTTAGTTACCTAGTAAGTACAATCATGTAGTGATATACAAAAATCCAGTATCATTTCACTCTTCACCAATCCTACTGATATTCTGATATTATGGAAGTTGGCATTTATGTGTAATTTGTTCCAACTAGGGGCATATGATAGTTTTTGTTTCGATGGTATTTGTGTGACAATATCCGAACGAAGCCGGATCGGCCGCTAGTTGTAAATAAAAATGAACAAATACAATGCCTAGTCATTGCTATGAGTATTGCTCTAAACAGATTACCAGGTGTTTTTTTCTGTATTGTTTTTTCGTTTAAATAGGGCTAAAATAAAGTAATTGAAACAATTTTAAATTTTAGTCTTACCAAAAACCTTTAGTGCCGCCTTATGAGAGACATTTTAAGCTAAATATAAATAAAAAGGAATTTGCAAAATGCACCACTTCAAATCAAATCTTAATAAAATGATTTTGTTAGCCATCATAAAATATTTAGAATTTGTTGGTTTTAGACACAAAACCAGTTTGTTAATAAAAACGACTTTTAATCAAAGCCTGCAAAGCCGGCCCCAAACCTAGATTTTTAATCCTGAAACAAGCTCGCCCAACCCCTCCGTGCATTGCGAAAGAGTTGACGTTTTAATTAAAATAATCAGTTAATTCATTAAGGAGCGGCGCTGACTTCACACTGGGCCTGTATTCTGTAAATTTTAACCCATAACGTATACTTAACGACGAAATTACTTGATCCCAGGAATTGGGTTTTAATTATTTTTTTTGTAATATAGAGTTAGAGATATGAGACGAACAAGAAATGCTCCTGACAATAAGCAACATTCCTGTTCATAACAGCATAGTACCACGCCGATATTTAAATATGAAGTGTCCAAATCCAAATCGATTCCTTTTAATGTACCACTTTTGGCTCTGTGCAGTGTACTGTTCTTGTAACCTTGATACCTACTTATACAAGATAATTTATCTCTTTGCTGTGTTTTATTTATATAAAAACTGAAAATTATTACTAGAAAAACAGTCGTACCCCCGTTTAACTTAATCGTATATATTTTCATATAACTAAACCATATATTTTCGATGATATTTATAGTCATTCGTACTGTGCATCATCGTAGTACAAATGACGACACTGTAATTTTGGTCATCATCATGTTTCTTCACAGTCTTCCTTCACTCTGTTTATTCATATATTGAAAATAATAATAGCGATACAATAATAGGTACCTACGCACAATTTTTTTGTAACAGTTTTTTTTTGGTGTTCATAATAAAATGTTTCTGTCAGTCTGTCTCTTGCCTAATATAAAACGACGATGCTATATTATAAATTTATACTTATATAAGCATTTAAAGTGAAGTTAAACAGATTTTATAAGTTATAAAATCGGTCAATTATAGGACTGGAAAATCGGAAGTAAATGTAATTTTGTAGTTATCGAGTTAAATAGTATACGTGTAGACCTACGATTACGAGTGTCTATGTTCAAACTCATGGTGTTAATATGATGTAACGTGATGTGACGTTACATCAGAAAAAAAACGTGTTTCGGTTTTGTCAATTACGGAATATAAACCTACCGTTATGTAACCTGTAACTGACTCGTGGATGGACGATTGCTCGCTTATCTGTGTTTTTGTCGACATATGCTAATCAAGGGTTAAGAGTGCGTTAATCAACGTTTAACGGGTTGGAAAACTTTTGGATTTTGGTCATTTTGGCGGCAATAATTAAAAGGGATCTTAAAAGAAAATAAATATATTTTTTGTTCCCCACAATTCGCCTGATGAAAAGTAGTGACTTGGCTTAAAAACAGTATTGTCGCCCATATCGTGCCCTCCATATCTATTTACTCTCAAAGGGACTACTTTGATGATTTTTCTCTTATATACAACATAGTGTCACAAGACGAGCAAGCCGTGCGACTGATAGTAGCTACACACCTGAACATAACAGCACATTACCATGCAACTACTTTTATTGCGAAGAATACCAGTAGATACCTACCTACTCTTCACAATTCACAACCAAATCTCGCGTGCGTAGTACAGTGCTAGGTAGATCAGTACCACAGATAAGATACTGTACTACTTACACCCTAAATATAAGATAATTTACGTATCCTCTTTGCCCTGCAATTTCCTTGAAAACATTGCTATTCGAAAGGGAACAAAACGTAATCTTTAAAAAAACGTAAAAATTGAAAATAATATTTTAAAATAATGTTTTTAAAATGTTTTTTAACAATGGAACTAACGGAATAATTAGTTTTTTTCCTTCCTTCCACTCAACACCACCAAAACGACACCATTGGTGGTGTAGTATGGAATCACTAGTCCATACGACACCACCCTAGTGATGTGCTGTTCCACCACTAGTTTTTATGTATTTTATGTCGTCAGTATTAGTATCCATGTCCATTGTGAAAAATTAAAATATTCGGACGGAAAGACAATAATATGCAAATTGCAATGAACAATGTCAAGATGACCATTTGAGTGACAGATAAATATAAACTTTATCAAATGACATACCTCATTAATGAAACTGCTTGAACTTAATTGGAGTTTTCATATCAACAACTTTGCATGTAGGTAACCTCACTATTAGTCGGTGGTGTCGTATGGACTAGTGATTCCATACGACACCACCGATGGTGTCGTTTTGGTGGTGTCGAGTGGATGGAAGGGTTTTTTTGTCGTTTCGCCTGTTGGCTAGTGATTGGATTGATTAGATTGCTTGGATAGTTGATATTTGCTTTTTTTAATGTGCTCTAGAGTATTAATAATATGAAAGTAAAGTTGGATAATTAGTATGCGTCTGCGTAAGGCTTGCATTGGATAAATAATTGATCAAGTGTTTCTGTACGCTAATTAAATGACGTTTTGCTTCATTTACGCAGGACGATGGAATGCGTTTACGTAAATTTGTTTGCAAATACGGACGCGATTTACGTGTTAAAGGTAAATTTACATATAAGCAACTTATTTATTACAAAAATGTATCGAATTATCGTCACGTGGCCAACCACGAGCTTTTTGCAGAAAATTTAAAAAAATAAAACACGTGCATAATTTTTAGAATTTAGGGTCTCTTTTTAACCCCCGACCAAAAAAGGGGTGTTATAAGTTTGACGTCGATGTCTGTCTGTGGCACCGTAGAGCTCAAACGGATGGGCCGATATCAATACGTTTTTTTTATTTGTTTAATAGGTTAAGGTTAGGTTTTAATAGGTTGTATTAAGGTTAATATCCGTGTGGATGTTCTTAATTATGTTTAGTTAATATCGATTCAAGATGCCCGCCGCTACAAAATGGCGGACTACATATTTCTTCACAACCTACCTCAATATGGGTATCAAATGAAAGGGCTTGACTAGTAGAATAGTATACATTATAAAAAAAAATGAAATCCAAGATGACCGCCACCACAAAATGGGGAATAATTTTATATTTTTTCACTACTACTTCAATATGGGTATTAAACGAAAGGGCTTGACTAATGGAATACATTGCACTATGACCAATTTCAAATCCAAGATGGCCGCTTCCACAAAATGGCGAAATACATTTCTTTTTTCACAACTCCCTTAATATGGGTATCAAATGAAAAGGCTTGGCTAGTTGTTGTTGTACAGATAACAAATCTGAGGTAGTCGGGGGTTAATCAAAATTTTTAATTTTGTTCTTGTATATTAAATGAGCGATAGTTTCCTAGTTACGAGAACGTAAGCAGCGCCGCAGGGCGTATAGTAATGCGTATAGAGCTATGCCACTGAAGCCCGTGGTGGATTATGGACTTGGCTCTCTCCTTGTGAGAGTAGGTCCTGAGTATCAGCCGTGGGAACATTCAGTAGACTGCTTATTATGGACCGGTGCCCAGGCACAGGGCGTACACTCTAGAAGGCGCAAGAATAAATAAATAAATATTGGTGGACAATTCACACACAACACCATCTGACCCCAAACTAAGCAAAGCTTGTGTGATGGCAGCCAGATAGCTGATATAATACTTATATAGTTTTAAATACATACTTATTATACATAGAAGAATAATAATTAATAAACACATATTGCTGGACAATTCACACACAACACCAACTGACCCCAAATTAAGCAAAGCTTGTAATGACATAAGAATGACCAGACTATTGTTTTTCGGCTTGCTCCTCATAAGTTCCCGCTGCACCCGTAGATTCTGACATACCTACGTAACAAACGCGTCTGTCAAATTAGAGACATCACGCTCGTTTGTTTTGGCAGCGCATGAGTGTATAATGTATATGTGTCTGAAGTAAGTAGGTCTATACATAGCATTGCCTACGTACCTGTAATCATCTTAAAACAAGTAATAGAAGATCGGGCGCAGAGAAGGATATTTACGGTACTGAAAATTTGAACGTAAGCTTTCACAATCGTGAGGTCCTGGATTCGAATCCCGCGAGCATCTCTGAGTTTTTTTACATTGATTGGCCGTCATCTCGCCTGATGTTAAACGAGGTTTACAAAAAGTCCGTGATGGTACGAGTATATGTCTATCTTTGAGGGATAATCCACAAAGACTATTTAGTATATATATACTTAGCATTGCACTTGTGCGAAGCCGGGCGGGTTGCTAGTCTACTAATATATTACAAAGAAAAAAATGCATACTCGTAGTTTAAACAATGTCGTAGTGATGAATGTAGCGACAATTGTAAGTTCGTATATTTGAATCCCGCCTGCCTCTAATCAAGTGACGCAGTTTTGCTTCATAGTCTTTCTTATACGCAGGTCGTTTGCGTAAATTTATTTTCAAATACCGACGCAATTTACGTGTTATTGATAATTTGACGATCTAATGTATTGTTATTTCTATTTATTTACAACATGTACATCAGCTAAATCTAAAAGACTGGAGCCTGTGGGAATCGTGCTCAAAATGCTGGGCTTTTTGCCACGTTGAATATTACTATTATATTAATACGAGGGCAAAAAAGCCAGCATTATGGTCACAAGTGCATCCACATACACGTCCACGTAATTAATAAAAATAGCTCTCCTAAACTCGGCCTCAAGTTTTCGCTCCCAAAAGGCTCAAACATGTTATCAAACAACAATGGAGCTATATAAATATTATATACCTACACGCAATTTAATTGTACCAATTGTATCCCATTATCGTAAAATTGACAGACCCGTGGAGGACAAGCCGTATTGGCGTAGTGGTTACAGCGTCCGATTTTACAATATAAGGTTCGAATTCCACCTGCGTCTCAGTGTATCTCTCTCCTCTGTCTGTGTATGTCTCTCCTCCAAGCCTGTCTTATGGAAGGCTTGGAGGAGATAGTGATTGTGCTGTTTGACCGAACTGAAAAAAATGCGTGACTAAACCGTAAGAGAAATACATAACGGAAGTGACTCTTGAGACACTGCCAGTGATCAGTGTTGCCAACTGTGTTTTCAGTTGATACCATAAATAATAAAATTAATATTTTTGTTTGCCAATAACGTTGCTTTTACATTATCAGAAGGAACTTCGATCTCACCTACCTGGTTTCTCGTGATACCGTACCTTTTTTTGCTAATTTTTCATAATATATAGATAACTACCTACCGTTCTACAATTTTTTCGCTTTTACCGGTTAAGAAAATGGTGGATTATGACCATGACTCTTCTTGTAAAGACCCAGAGTCTCAGCTGTGGGACCGTAATGTGGCTGGGTATATCCTGAGTTTCCATCATTGAGAAATTAAGGCGTGTTATTTATGTATCTACGTAAAGCTTGCAGTCGATAAATAATTAACCAAGTGTTTTTTTGTATGCCAATCAAGTGACGTTCTGCTTCATATAGGTACGTAGGACGTTGGAATGCGTTTACGTAAATTTATTTGCAAATACGGACGCAATTTACGTGTTATAAGTAATTTTACATTATACGCAATTTAATTACAATAAAAGCGTATCGAATTAAATCGCCATGTGGACAGGAACGTGCTATTTGCGTAAATTGGAGGAATTTAGGGTCTGTCATATTTTATCAGGTGTCATAATGTAATGAAGTAACAAACAAAAAAGCATCCAAACAAATTTTTACTAAGCTTTCACAGCACGAGTAAAATTATGGTGTCATGGGATGACGACCTTGGGATCGGATTCTTTCGATGATATAGAAGAAACACAATTTGGAAAAAATATTGCTTAAATTTATTATTTTGTTTGATCTGATTTTGTGTGACCTGAAAAAATAAGTGGGAACACTGGTTACGGGCAATTTATACGCGTCATTTTCGTTACATATTTTTTACGGTTTTGGTATTACGTGACAACGCAACGTCTAATAAATCGATAAACGCCGCCACCGGCTGCATGCACGAAAAAGTATCCCGTTATGTCCCGTTACGCTCATTGTCCCATTACGCTCATTGTACGCTTTCGCAGCATCTATGTTTTGTTATGTCGTTGTCACGTTAAACTATCGTCCGTAAACCAATCGACTTTACAGACAATCAATTTTTTTGTTGGATAATTTTTCTTTGTATATTATTACAGGTTCGTCTTCTCGTGACCACGGCGGTTGTAACGCTGCCGAAACGTATAGTAATTAAATCATAATTTAAATCACAACTAAGTTCTTACAATACGAAACGATACCTGTACAATTTGAAGGCGATTTGTTACTCCAAAGTACTTCTCCAAAGATTTTCCTTCACGCCAGAAATTCAACCCGTCGGAGTTCCCACTCCGAGAAAGCATCAGGAAAGAGTTGTATGTATTATTCAAGGCATCAATCAATATGAGCCGAGGACCGCTGGAGCCGGTTACGTATTCATATTTCATATTGACACCGATGCCATCTGAATGTTTCTTGCTTAGTATGGGAGGTTGGGTTTTTTGAAGTGATAAGTTTTTTAGCTACGCGCATCGAGACTTTAACTTAATACTCAAATACTTACTATTTTCTTTAAATTTTTAAGATTTATATATTGACATTTATGACTTTAGTATTTCACAAGCTTACATATCTAACTAGTTTTACATGTCAAATGTTTACTTAAAAGTCTAATAATACATACTTACTTAAACTTGATCCTTACTTAGACTTAAAACTCAAATACTCATGTAGGTAGTGGCGTAGCGTTGGAGCGAGATTTTCGCGCATAAATATAGACGCTTTTTAGATGGGTGACATTTTAGTGAGTTCGTGAAATGCATATGAATTGGGTCATCTTGTCGCAGGTCGCTCTCTTCTCTCAAAAGTGATCGAGGAAAGCGATGGCTGACATTATGTATCGCACTCGTGAACGGGCGCTGCCTGTGGGAATAGGACTGCTCTTGGCACATATTAACATTTAACATATACAAATTAGAGTCTAAGGTTGCCTTTAAAATGTTTAATGTCACTTAGACATTCTGAATAAAAATATAAATTCTGACAAAAAGCGTAGAACCGAGTGTCTGTAGTAAATGAAATCTAAAAACATAAAACATAAGGATAAATAGGAGTAACTATTATTTTTGTAAAACAAAAACAGTAAAACTTCTAACTTCTAAATCGTATTTTTTGAAGCAGCCTCTTGGCCTATTCACTTTGTAACCGTGCCCGTTCCGATATTGGTAAAAACAATATTTCACTCCGGTCGCCGCGAACCAGCCAAACGTAACCCATGTCCGTGGACTATGATGGGTACACACGACACTCGAAACGTATCTTGGGATGACTTTGACAAAATAAAAACAAACCTATGCTGGACAGGATTGTTTTTCCTTTGATTTAAGCTTTAGAAGACACATAATATAATTTCCCTAATTGATTTTATATTTTTATATGTATAAAGACAGGCAAGCAGCATAAGCTGATTGTGTGTAGGTATATCATTCAGTGTTGAAAATGATTAGTAGGTAATTGTACTTTAGGTTAGATTTATTTAAATGTATTGCACAGTGTACACAAATTCAATATTATCACTACAATCAAAAACTGGCATACACCCCCGTCACAGAGTTGTATAATTATTTTTCAGACAGATGCAAATTTTAGATTTTAGTTCATATTTCAAAAACCACCAAACCAATTTCGATAAGATTTATACGGGACCATTCGGGAAGCATACCCATCCGAAAACAAAAATCAAAAAAAGTCGTTGCGGGGGTTCTCGAGAAATTAGGTAACATCTGTACTTACATACAAAAAAAAATATCGTTATCGAATTGATGACCTCCTCCTTTTTGGAAGTCGGTTAAAAAGGGAACATACATAAAATATACCAAAAAATTAGGAGTAGGTATTTTTAATAAAAGTAAATTGAAAACCAACGTAAAAATCCATACAACCGAATAGAGAATCTCCTCTTTTTTTGAAGTCGGTCAAAAACATATGCTATGGAAATCAAAAAATAGTTCAATAGTTCTTAACCTGAACTTGAAAGAAATTAATTTTGTAAACATTGACCCAAACTGCCCTATTTTTTTCATAAGGCTTACGCGCTTCAAATAATAGCTGTAAAATAGAATAAGATATATAACTCATAAAAATTAAATAATTATAGTAGTACCTACATAAAAAGTAGACTATTATATTTGTCAGTATGTAAACTTAGGTACCTACTGGTAATAGGTACGTATAACTTTCCATTTAAATATTATAATATTTGAGATCACATGATGATATCCGTCGATATATCTTTAGATAAACCACCACTTCCGTATCAATGGGTTCCGGACATCACATTAAATATTGACAAAATAAAAATGTAGAATACCGGTGGACGTGCAGTACGTCGAATAGCCGCCAAGGAGTCGTTCCATTTTCGAATTTTCCCGCCTAAAGTTCCCGCCAATAAATATCTTATAGAGTTACAATGAGGGATAAACGGCCAGTGTCTCGGGAACGCTCGCCACTTTGGAATAGTTTATGTTAGCTTTTTGAAATTCGAATTTTATTTTGTTGTGATATTTTTAGCCTGCTAAAGATTTTTTTTTAATAAGATTGTTGGGACAAGGAAGATATTTTTCGCCTGATGGTAATCAAACATCTTCTTATAACATTACACAACATCTCTTTTGACGTAAAGAGTCTAAATCAGTGCGCTACGCTCATCACTCAAAGATAGTTGATTAATTTTATCTTTTAATGTGAAACTTTTATCACATCGCCTCAAACTTTTTCGTCCATCTATTGATTGTCCTGTGAGGTCGGCCGCGGTGTAGGGGTAAAGTGAAAGGTGTTCGACAGAGCAGCCGAGGCCAATATGGCGGCGTTACTCGTTAAGTTAAATAAATTACTTAACTTACGTACTTACCTAATTAAATCGAAAATAATAAAAATTAAAAAATCGTAGCTACAAGGCGAAAAAAGTTTCACTTTTACCGTGTTTTCATAAAACCACACAATATTTGTTCGTCTTGAAACTTCTCTGAAATAATTGTCCTCCAAATCGGAGCACAATGAGATGTTGGAACAACTGGCAATAGAGTTCTACCACTACAAAAGTATTCAGATATTTATTCATGTAGACCTTGATTATACAATGTTGCACAGAGGTGGTCGTAATGAGTCTATTTTTTATTAATGATATCATATCGGTGTAACAGCGGTAAATTTTTATTATTGTTATAAAAGAGTTAAACGTGATAACACTTAGGTAATTTCGACACACATGTCAGGCGGTTCCATGGTGTAATGGTTAGCACTCAGGACTCTGAATCCTGCGATCCGAGTTCAAGTCTCGGTGGAACCTGTTCTTTTTGCACTTTAGAATTAGCTCAGTATCACAATGTCATAGTTTTAATTTGTTTTAGTCACGGTTTAAATAGTTTTTACATATAATAGAGACGTATTTTACGATCACTATTTTTGTGTGACGAGAGACTGTTTCTGTAAACTAGTAGCGACTCGCGGTCTTACTCATTTATTTATTTTCTACGATAAAAAACAGCTTAAATTATTTACTGTACCAAATTAAATCCAGAATAATTAAGTTGTTTTTACATTAAAGGGTAACAAACGTCTACCATGAGTTTCGAAACCAAAATTTGTTTCAAATTCAATTAATATTGTATCTAGAACAAATTTTAACAAAAATATTGTAATACCGATATCGTCAATGTCCTTATTGATATTATATATTTATTATGTCGATAAACGGCCAGTAAACACTTACGCGAGGTGAATTGCTATAAAAAAACGTTATATTTTTTTTTACGTAGGTATACAGGGTTACCAAACGCCTAACATCACAACACTAAGGTTTTACATTCAGAACAGCTTAGCGGATCGGGTTCAAATTTGGAACACAGATTATAAGTAGTCTGGAATAGTAAGCGGGAAAATTATACTACCTTAGTAGTTAAATTTTTGAACGTTTAAGCAAATCTAGGATACGTACTTTGCCTATAAAACGTAATAATTTTAGCATATTATATCTCTTATTCTACTTTTTATCGCTTTCCTTTTAATTATGAAAGAACTATGAATAAGATTACTGAGACTCAAACGGCCACCATAAGAACTCTTTCAAAGCAAGGTGAGCTAAATAACAGGAGCATAGCCATTAGACACCTACTTACCCCATTAACCTTAAATGGGGTAAGTAGTTGTCTAATGGCTATGCTAAATAAAAACAATAAAATAACATAAAATCAATAATAAATAAAATATATTTGTCTCAAGTGGACTCTACTACCTATCACACTTTGACCTTTTAGTAGTGGTAGGGCTCTTTGGAGAGTCTGCCCGGGGAAGTACCATCAGCCAAAGTGGAGAAGTACTACCTTTGCCAGTTATTCTGCCGCCAAGCAGTAGTGTGCAAACATTATTGTGTTCCGGTTTGAAGGACAATATTTCCAGAGAAATTACCTACTAGGCTAAGATAGAAAACAACTTATATTTTCGGGTGACAAGCGCAGTGCGGTGCTAGCTAATGATTTGGACTCTTGATGTTCCAATAGCTGCGTCACTGTGATGTTATGGGCAGGCTTGTTGCTGACCATCAGGCACATGTCCTGCTCGTCTTGTCACTCAAGATCTGCTATAAAAAAACCTAGCGCAGAACGCCCAGGGACATACCTATTGTAATACAGTCGTTATTTACATTGTTCAAAATCAACATCAACCATTTACTAAAGGTTTGTGAGACCTGAAAACCTGGCAAGTTATAAAAAAGGGAATATCAACGTTTGTAACAAGAAAGATTTTGTAGAGCTTAGGTTTAGAGACAGATTGAGCTTAAGTATCATAGCCTGAGTGGGTATTTCTTAACGGATAGGTTATATACATTTTATTCTTACTAATATTACATCCCTATCATTTGTCGGGGTTCTTGAAATTAAATATTTTATTTACCTTACTGTGTAATTTCCTATTTGAAAAATTTATGATTTTGACTCTTTGCAAAAGAGATCCACCTTGGTAAGTACCACACTTTGTCAGTTATTCTACCAACCCGTGTTCCGGTTTGAAGGACAATGTTTCCAGAGAAATTACTGGGCTAAGAGATAAAACATCTTAGATCTCTGAGATCACTCAGTAAAACCTATTACTTTTTTATGCTACAGAGTGAAAAGACGAACAGGGCAAGAGCCTGATGGTAAGCAACATAACTATCGGAACACGAAAAGTCTAAATCATTACCTAGCACTGCTCTGCACTCTGATGAGTGAGATCTCTGATGAGTGAGATGAGTGCACTCTGATGAGTGCAGAGCAGTGCTAGGTAATGATTTAGACTTTTCGTGTTCCGATAGTTATGTTGCTTACCATCAGGCTCTTGCCCTGTTCGTCTGTTCACTCTGTAGCATAAAAAAGTAATAGGTTTTACTGTTTAAAGTGATTCGGTTTCTTCTATTTAACCGCGCTCTATCATAGACCTCATCGTTGCTTTACAAATTGGCAGCCATAGGAACTGCCGATAGAAGTGAAAACTTATAACTCAGAATTGAATAGCTCACTTTGGAAACTACGCGGGTGAAACCGGAGGGCGTAGCCCCGATCATGGCCATGGTCCCGAGTCCCGAGCGTACCTCGTACAAGTAAGTACTTGTACCTATGTTATGGGCCGTTATTATCTGTTGTTTCCAATCCGTGCACGGTTGCCTGGAAGAGATCGCTCTGAGCGATAAGGCCGCCAATTGAAATGTCATCTTTTTTATAATAATTTAAGTTTATTTTGTGTTTTTATATTGTGGCTTTTAATACAAATACAAAAAATACAAAATACAAAAATGTTTACTTCTTTCAAATAGTAAACTTACGAAACAGGTATATCGGGGTCTCCTTTTAAGCATAGATATACCTGTAATAGGAGACTCCGCCTCTCTATAACCATAACAATTGTTTGTTTACATTAGTTAAAATAAGTTAAAATAAGGGTGTGTATGAGTATGTGTGTGTGTGTGTGTGTGTGAGCGTGTGTGTGTGTTAGGGTGTGTGTGCGTGTGAAGGATGAGGGTGAGTTTGTGTATATGTATATGTGTGTGCGTGCGAGCGTACAGCGTGCATACTGGTTTGCTTGTAGTGTGATCATGGGGATGTGTGTAATAATATGAGTAAAAGTAAATGGTTTATAATAAATGGTCATTTAGACTGATAATAATCTTCCAATTGATTAAATTTATTTTTGTAACGAAAGTTTTCAATGTGATTCTGCTATATTTTATTATACCTACATCTATCATATTTTTATTGAACAAAAGCAAAAACAAGTAGGTCCTTGTTTTTGGTTTTTGTGTCTTTGTAAATCAACTCGTATTAATTTAAATTTATAAATATTATTTAAAGTTATTATTTAATAAGGCTTCTATTTCTTCGTAACTTTTATCACATATCCAATCCATCAAAGCATTTTTACAATCACGATACTGCATAGGGTAGATGTCTAATATCTTATTTATTGTATTATACAAATGTGCGGATCTACAAACGAATTGATTACCTGCAAATGAAGTTTTAGCTCCCGGAATCAAAATAGCAATATCTTTCTTCTTTTTTTCAAGCACTTTACTATTTACAGGCAACTTTCTATGGACTTTCAGGGTTGATTGAACAATATACAGCTTTCTGACTGTTAGCACTTGACTCAAGGAATACAACTCCCTTGTCGGAAATCTGTAAGGCTTAAAATACGTAACCTTTAATAAGATTCGCTGTGCCCTTTCAATCTCTATAAATTTAGTTTTTCCTGCTCCACCCCAAATTGGCAGGCAATATGATATAACAGACTGAACCAAAGCAATGTATATTCTATTTAATAACCCTTTTGGTGCCACATGTCTAAGTCTTTTGAAAATCCATATTAATTTTCTTACTCTAGTACTGATCACTTCTATTTGTGAGAACCAGGACAATCTTTGGTCAATCTGTACTCCTAGGTACTTGGTTTTGCTTACTTTTTCTAAAATAGTACAATTACAACCATCTTCATGTAAATTGTTATTATTATGAAGTTTGATATCAAACTCCGTATTGGGTTGGGTACTGTCGTAGATAGTGTAGCACATATAGTTTGTTTTAAGAGTGTTGAGGGTAAGTAAATTTTGTCTTAGCCATTGAGCTATTTTAATCAGGCCTTGTTCCGCTTGCACACGAACTTTTGCCCATGTGGTGTTAGAAAAGACAATAGCGGTGTCATCTGCGTAGGAAATTATTTTCGCATTTGTTATTTTAAGATTACACAAATTATTTATATATATTAAGAATAGGGTAGGTCCTAATACACTCCCTTGTGGTACACCATACGAAACATTTATATCATCACTAATATAATTCCTTATTTTAACCTTCTGCATCCTGTTACTTAGATAATCTCTAAAAAGAGCAAAAGGTTTATCTCGAACACCAATACCATTGAGTTTTTGAGAAGAATAGGAACATGGACCGTATCAAAAGCCTTTTTAGGTCAAGATAAACGGCTAAACATTTCTTCCTTTATCAACTTGATCTACTACAAAAGAAGTAAGAGCTGTAACAGCATCCTCAGTCGATTTACCACTTTGAAATCCATATTGTGAGTTAGATATCAGATTGTATTTGTTAAGGTAATTGACTAATCTACTGTTTATCAACCTTTCCAAAATTTTTGAAATACAGGGCAGCACCGATATAGGTCTATAATTATTAAGGTCATCTACGTCACCACTCTTGTGTATGGGCGTAATAAGTGATTTTTTAAGTAACTCAGGAAAAATGCCCTGGTCAAAGCAAAGATTTGTCAGGTGAGACAAAATTGGGACTATTTCAGCCTTGGCTAACTTAAGAAAACTAGTTGGGATGTTATCCCAGCCAGCAGCACTATCTGATTTAAGACTCATAAGCACTCTGTGCACTTCTTCAGAATCAGTATGTAAAAGCACAAATGAATTTGATTGCGAGTGTTGGATTTCACTTGTTGTTTGGTTTGCACAATTATCATTTTGTAATATATTTTCAGCCAAATTTTTACCAGTATTTGCAAAATAATTATTAACTTGGTTAATATATTCACATGGAGAATATTTTAAATTCAGCAATTTTGAATTGTCAATTTTTGCATTGTCTAATTGTGCTATAGATCTAATAGTTTTCCAGAGTGTTTTAGAGTCATTGGTAGAGTTAGCTAACTGTGTTTTTTCATAATTTCTTTTTAATTTTTTAGTAAATTATTACAAAATTGCGATATCTTTTGTAAGTGATGCTTGCAATTTCATTCCAGGATCAAGTTGAACCTTTTTTTTGCAGTCTGTTTCTGTTTCTAATACAACGTAAAATTCCGGTTGTTATCCAAGGCTTTATAGTCCGTTTATTTTTTGAAATTTTGATAGTAGTAGTATTTTCTTGTAAGGAATCTGTAATTTTATTGATAAGCTGTTCTGTTAGAAAGTTAGGGTCACTGCAATTCAAAAGCTCATCAAGGTTTTTATATTTCAAACTGTAAATGGCTTCATCAAAATCAGTGACTGTTTTCGTTTTCTTATATTTGACAGTATAATTTTGACATGCTAAACTCAAAAATATCATGAAATGATCAGTGACCGTTGTCGATAGCACAGCAACTTTCGCAGATGTTTTGTATCAGTTTTCAGCATAACGTGATCAAGGCAATTTCTGCCCCTAGTTGGATGCACATGTCCCGGTAAAATACCATGAATACATAACATAGTAAGGTAATTAAGTCTGTTTGTTACTTCGTAATTTTGTTCGTTTTCCCTTGATATTAAGTTAATATTAATGTCTCCTGTTATTATGATATTTTTAGATTTTAATGATTCTAAATGTATGTTCAGTGAATTGATAAAAGATTCAGCACATTTATTTGATGGAGAACGATATATACCCATTATACAACTATTAGGAGTATCTATTTGCAGACAAGATGCGTTGGCTAATTTAATTTCTTTTACAAGAGTTGTAGTGGTTCCGTTATTGACATATACCACGACTCCATCATTTTGATTTAGATGATGGCTTGATGCAAAAAGACTTATAATTTTTCATAGAAGGAATCGGTTTGTCAGAATTTATTCTACATTCTGTTAAAATAATTATATCAGGACTTATATTAGTTGCACTTAATGTTGTTATAAAATCGTCAATATTACTATACACACTCCTGATATTTTGGCAAAAAACTTTGAGGTCATTATCTTTAATACATAATTTGGTATTCAGGTCTTCAATGTCACATTGAATGCTTTTCGCGATTTTAATACCATCTATTTCATTTAAAGTTTCAAGTGATCTATCCATAAATAAGTAGAAGATAACAGCAAGAGTTTATGTAGTCATTTAAATAGTGTGATAACATTAACAGGTTTAGTCCTGGAGATGTGAATTTTGAAAGTACAGTATGAGTACAACAACTAATTACGAGTATAATAAGAATAGCTTGTTTGTATATTGGATGATTAAAATTCTTTGAACTTTTTTGAAAGTGTGGTTTGGTGTTTTGTGAGTGAATAAGTGTGTAGTGTAAGAAGGTATAACTTGTGTGAGTTGAAGTAACGTTAGTGTACAATAATAATAATTGGAATATACCACCAATTTCAACAGGTTTACAGATCATATTACATAAAAATGAAAAACAAAGATTTAAGTAAAAGCCTAGTCATTGTTCTGTTTCCAATATTAGCTGATGAACTTGCGCTTCGTTCTTAATCAAAATAATTGGGGAATTTTCGTGTTTTCGTACGTAGACCTTGCCATATGCAGTCCAACAAAATTTGTATCTTTTAGACTTTACTAAGTCTCGTGCCAAAAAATGTAATCGGGCCCCTTTTTGTGTAAGCTGTTCGGATATGAAGACAGGGGTATCCCCCAGAGCATGTAAGCCCAATTGAAGGGCACAAAGCTTCTTTTTATGCTTGGCATTGAAGTTCTTACACATTTTTAACATTTCCGTTTTTAGTATAGTAGATGAGGTTTCCACAATAATTGGAGTGCTTTTAACATCCTTCTTCCCTCGCACTCGATAAATATCTTTCACGTCATTTTTATCTAAGCTGCTGCCGACATTCCTAGATAAGCTGACAACCATGTCTAATAATTCTTCTTTTGTTTCTGCTGGCTTTTTAGGCACGTTTTTCAACTCAAAATTAGCTTTTCTACTGCCCATCTGTAGGTCTTCCATTTTCTCTTCTAATATCACTATGTATTTTTGTCTTCACGGATGATCTTCTCCAGTTCTTGTATTTTCTTTTTAAAATCTTCATTCTGCTTTGTAAGCAGCTCCATAGAAGATTGTATATTCTGGTTACCCAGCTGAATGTCTTTAAGAATTTTATTTTGTTTTTGTTCTTGACTTAGCATCATTGCTTTAATTTCATCTTTAAAATGATTAAATTCGGAAGAATAATCATCATGCCGCTTCCTTTTGAAACGAGCGGGAGCAAATCCAGTAGGTGTTTTATCCAAATAACTCGACTGACTCACGTCCGGGTCTGAGTGTGACCTATCCATAACGCCTTCCATTTTCTTTGGTTATTACAATTTCACAAGGGGTATGTTTGCTACAGACAAGCAACACAGGCGAAATTTTGTGTGTAGAATACAGTCGCAGCACTCAACAGATCAATTAGGCGATCAGAAGGCAGTCAGAGATCGCACGGCAACAGCGTGACAGGCCGGCGTTACGTAAGAATGTTCACCGAAACCACCAGGCGATCAGCAACCACCAAGAGGTCGCAAAGCAACAGCGCGACAGGCTGGCGACTCGTGACTCGATGTCCAGCGAAGTACCAGGCGATCAGCAATCATCAAGAGGTCGCACGGCAACAGCGCGACCGGCAGTTTTACGAAGGAATGTTAAGGAAACTACCAAGCGATCAGCAAATGCCAGGAACTTACACGGTAAACAGCTCGACAGGCCGGCGATCCGAGGGAATGTTCAGAAAACTACCAGGCGATCAGCAATCACCAAGAGGTTGCACAGTAAGTGACACAGCGACTCTCAGTAATCATCCAGGCTTATAGCAGACACTTTAGTAATCGTATGGTGGACAGCAATACGTCAAAAACTCGCAGTAATGTTCAGCAGACTACCAGGCGATCAGCAGTCACTTAGAGATTGCAGGACAAAAAATGCGACATGTCAGCTATTCTCAATATTGTTCAGCATAGGTACTACCAGGCAATAAGCAGGTATCAGGAGATTGCACTACCGCTGGACGGGTGTGACGTAGTTGTGACTGAGCGGGATACAAGACAGGTGCGCATCAAATGCATTCACACATTTATTAGTGTAAAGATGACTCATTCGCTCACCGCGCTTCGCTTCTTTCCCGTTGCACCTCTTCGCTGCTAATGCACTCCGTATACTTTGATCGAATTAAATTTCACTTTTTTATATTTATTATTTTATTTGATTAATTACAATTATTTTTAATCGCTTTTGTTTTTTATGCAAACTGACGAGAAGTCACCGTCGAGACGTCTGAACACCTCAGCGGTCCGGGAGGGAGAGGATAATAAAGTGTTTTCTTATCTTATCTTACCTTATCTTACCCGAAGACTTCTTATCATTCCCGAGCGTGACGCTAGAATTCAATTCACAGCCCACGAAACATCGAAGAAAATAAGTTTTCACTTCAAAAAAATTTGGTGTCATGGGACTCCAGCCCTTCTACCGCCTAAATAAATCGGCTATGGCTTTTCTATTCCTGTCTCTATCATTTCAAGCGCAAAGAAAACAGCTAAGACAGTTTTAGTTCGGCGGTAGGCCTTCAGATAGGAACGAAGTACCTACTGATCATATAGTAGCAACGCAATTAAAAAATAGTTATTTGTTATACAAGAGTGCAAAGTTGATTTTTAACCGCGTGCTCAATTTTGATGACCGAGCAAGCGAAGGATTCTAAAATTGAATCACTCGCTGCGTTCGTGATTCAAAATTAGAACCCTGAGCGTAGCAAGGGAATCAAAAGAGCACAAGGTGAGAAATCTTTGCACTCGAGTGCAACACGTAACTTTTTATTCCACCTCAGCGAGGAAATGACTAAATGCAAATTTTTAAATGTTTTCGCGCTAAGCAAATTAAAAAAAAGTAAGTACACCAAGGAGGTTCCGAGTCTGAGTTTTTAACATATTAAAAAAAATGTATGCATTCGGCACCAAGGAGGTAGAAATAAATAGGTTGAATTATGTTTTGAATTCAAAACCTCAGTACACACGATGTTCTAATTTCAAATTTACTTTAACCTCTAGAGGGTAAAAACGACTTTTGCGCCCTGAAATCGAGGAGCAAAAGTACTCTTTCCGAGCTGGTGGGATGAAAAAATGCTTAGTCTATGATACGAGCATCTGAAAAATATTGATGGCAGCCACGATACCAGTACTGGTCACCGGCAGTTTTTATGCGACTGAATGGCTAGTATTCATTAGCCAAGAATAAATAAAAAAGCAGTGAGCATTACGCGTCTTGTCCGTTACATGTTTTTCTTACAGTCCATTCACTGTGTTTAATCTTACAAAATTATACATTAAAATGTTATAACTATATATCAACTGTAAGGGTGGAGAGCATACTACTCATCCTAAGTTAGCAGGGCTTTGCCCATTTATTAGGGAGTAAGTTTACTCTATTAACTCGTGTCAATGTTTTATTTTATATACTTAAGATAAAAAATATATTTAAGATAAAAGTGCACTTCTTTTTATGATTAAAATTGTATTCGTTTTATATTATCACATAGTTTTAGTTTCACATTTTTTCAGTTCGGTCGCCCAGCAAAATCCTTACCTCTTCCAACCCTGTTGGAAGGAATTTCGTTCCAAAAAGTCAAGTTTTGAAACACGGTAACATCTTCACGTATAGTCACATGTTTAAAACTAACCTCAAACTCTTTTATCTCCCCACAATACTCAACTAAAATCCCCCGCAAGACCCCGGGGGCCGTCAAGTTGTGATACTCAAGCTTTGTCTACCCTCTAAATATTTTATTAAATACGCCGCCGCCATCACTCTTGCGGAACAATATTGCGGGTAGCATGGACAAATCGGTACGGTAGTTGAGGGGCGGTGCAGTGGCGTTGTGGTTGGAATGGTATTGGTTCGATTTCCACTGAATATAATTAAAAAATAATGTTCGATATTTTTTTACTGTAATTATGGTGATATAGTCTCAAATTAAGCAAAGCTTGCAATGCGAAAGCCATACAGCTGATAGCTGATTATAATTAATGGAATATATATATATTCCATTAATTCCATACTTATTCAGCAATTGTGATCCATATTTTTGTATTTAAAGTAAAGGTTTAATAAGAAGATAAATATTAACATAAACTGATTATTATATTTGGTGAAACAGTTTTTTTTTAGATTTTACATTTTTTTTAATTTCCTGGGTTTTTTTGTCTAAACATCTTTGGGTCTTCTTTTCGAAGGATTACTGGCAAAAAGCGTATGGTCCGCCTGATATTCAATAGTAGTCGTCGCCTATAAACATCTGCAATATCCAAGGAGTTGTCGATGTTTTGCAAGCCCGAAGAGGTAACCTTTTTAATTTTTTCTTTGTCGAAGTTCGCAACCATCGCGAAAGAGAATTCCATAGCCTGGACGTCCGCGGTATTATAAATAAACGGGAAAACTACGGGTGTGACACTTATAGCTTGGCACGATTTGAGCATAAGTTTTATGTGGGTTGGTTATTGGTAATTTTACTAACGCACTGAGCGTTAGTAAAATTTAGACGTTGGCATTAAATCAATTTTTCCACAGAACATCCCCGTCAACAAAATGGTGTTAAATGAATAAATCAAAGCATCACTTTGAAAAAGGTATGTTGTATAAAAGTGAAATATAATTTTATGCACCTAGAATGTGAAGTAGCTAGGCTTCGATCAAATATACTGGTATAATTGGTCGAAGTAGCTAGTAATGAATTTTGAAAATGAATTCTAACTATTATGTTAATAAAATTTGGTGCTAAAAACAAAACCGCTGAAACAAAATATTTCTATGATTTTATCGTAGATTTTGAGCATTAAAAATAAGGATTTATTTTATATGCCTTGTAACCAATCATGCCTAATTGTAGCTATTGTATATGGACCATGTAAAATGTAGTATAAAATCATATAATTGTTATCTAAGTGACGTATACGTTTTCCACAAAAAGGCTTAAAGAAAGTGAAGCTACTCGCAAAAGATATGAAAGAAAACGAAATGAGGCGAAAAGAACAGTCATGTCCGAAGCTCATTTGTCGCCGCCTTAGATTACGTTGAAATGAAAAACGCGGGTAGTTGAAGAAAACTTTTTTCATTCTACTCGAACACAAAATATAAAAAGGGAGATGTTTCTGTAACGTACTTTGTTGAGACTCTTTACTTTTATTTGGAATATAATCGAAGAAAAAGCTTTTGTAATATCGGTAAAACATATTTTGGAAAATAGGTAACTGAAAAAGTATAGAAAAATAATAAAATACTTGCTAAAATTATATGAAATTAAATTAACCTCTAGGGGTACTTTCTGAGTATTTATTATTGATACAACTGTTGTACGATACTTTAACATGAACTTTTTATGTTTGTTATTCTCAAAGTGGAGTTTGTACATAATTTTTTTTCCAAATTATGGATTTATGCGATATGTAAAGAACACGCTTTTAAAACTTTAAACTTCAAATAAAAGTCTTTCCCATTAATTAATCTATTGCCCAAATCATAACAGTTTAACTGGAAAAACTATAATAAAACAGGTGCCCTTTAATTGAATTAAAAATGTAGGGATAGTGCTCGTATAGTCTGAGTTTATCTGGAACACAGTACTTTGTATTAATTTTATGTTTTCATAGTTTAACAATTTTAATTTTTATAAATGGGCCAATTTTACTCAGGTCTCTATCTGGTCCAAAATATAAAACCCATAGAGCTGTCTTAGGTGCGCGTGTGCTGATATCTGTTAAAATGGACATTGTGATAATTTTAGGTATTTTGTCGAAATAATGTCCTTTTTTTAATGTTCATGTAATGTGTCGAGAACTATTTATCTTAGACAAACCTTGTACAGGTTTAAAGGGCGAATTTACCTGTAACATTTATTGTGCTTATGAAATAAATAAATAAAAAATATATAGCGTGGGAATACCACCAGTCTGATGGGCTCTGATAATGACTACAAATTTATACCTAATAGTTATTAGGATCGCCTTTTGTGACACGTTTTGTTTTGTTATTTTATGTGTTACTTATTGTCAACTTTGTTTTTGGTGCAAATAAAGTGTTTTGTGTTGTATTAGATTTATTTTGCCTGTTGTACAACCAATAATAAATTCGTGTTTACGGTCTCATTATTTCGAGCTCATCATCTGCGTTTTCATGATCTGCTAGGCGTCGTGCCGTAAATACTTGTCCGTGCAAGCGGTGACGATGTCAACCCTTGACTTGAGTGATTTGCATCCTTGAAAAATGATCCAGAGTGAAAGAAAAAACAAGAATAAAAAAGCACTATTTGTCTACCCATGTTTTTAATTTCAAGTAAAGCGTTTTAGAGGCATTTCAGGAGTACTTCCAGAGTGGAGTCTGGGATAATTGGTTTAGAACTAATCTGTGACTTTGATCTATAGCTTTCACAACATATTTATGTTAATAAACTAATCTATACCTATGATACATATATCATAGGTATAGATTAGTTTATTAACAACCAACAGTTGTCATTTGTCAGTAAATATATTTACCGACACTATGTACCCTTACCTCACCCTTAGCAATAACAAATTTTTTCGTGTTGGTAGATACCTAGGTAATGTTTATTTTTTTGGAAACTGTTTCAATCAGACGCAAGTCTAGCTCGTCCCATCTTCATCATCATCAGCATATCTTACTCCACTGCTGGTCATAGGCCTCTATCATGGCTTGCCACTCAGCTTGGTCCTCAACTTACACGTTACCTTTACACGTCCACGCACTGCCTGCTGTATTCCGTAGGTATATCGTCAATCCATCTAGTCTCAGGGCTAGCTCGCTCCATCACTCTAACTTTAATAAAAAATAACTTACGGTATTGAAATCGTTTTGTCTGCAACCGCTTCTCCAAAAACGGTTACTCCTGAGTGATATCTTCAAATACACTCCAACTACGATAAAATATCAATTTGTCGAACAATATGCAGAGCAACTCTTTACTCGGCTCCAGGGAAATTCCACATCAATATGCATCATCCCGTCACTCCTCCGGCGAAGGCGAGGGGAAATCTTAATCCAATACGGGGCGACAGGACAATGATTTATGTACTGATGATACGCGCATCGGGGCGATAATATGCCGCTTTAATCGCTTCCCAATTTCAATTCAACTTATTTTCATTCAGGTATACCTACACCATCATAAACCAATTTTTTTTTATTGTATAAAGTGACGAGACTAGCAGGACATGTGCCTGATGGTAAGCAACATGCCTTCCACATAACAGTACAGTAACACGCAGCTATTGGAACATGAAGAGTGCAAACTATAACCTAGCACTGCACTGCACTCGTCACCCACCGATCTCAGATATTTAATCTCGAAGCCCTGTAATTTATCTAGAAACATTTCCCTTCAAACCGGAACACAGTAATTATACATGACTTTACTGCTTGGCGGTGCTTATAATACCTGGCAAAGGTGTGGTACTTCCCCAGGCGTACCACACCTTGCTTTCAAATTACACCGGCAGATGGCGCTGCAGTTGGTATCTAGGTTATTAATAATAATAATAAAAATACATAATGAAGGACGGTACGGTCGACATTTGTCGGGCATGCCGCCGTCCAGGCGAATCTCTTCGTCATGTTATTTCCGGTTGTTCGCATCTTGCTAACGGCGAGTACTTGCACAGACATAACCTAGTAGCCAGGATCATCCATCAGCAACTTGCTCTTCGACACGGCCTTGTCGAGTCCGAGGTGCCGTACTATAAGTACGCACCTCTGCCAGTTCTCGAGAATGGTCGTGCGTTGTTTACTGGGACCGCTCTATCATCACGGACAGGACTATTGTTGCCAATAAGCCTGATATCGTGCTGGTAGACCGGTCTCAGCGTCGGGCTGTGATCGTCGATATCACCATACCACATGACGAGAACCTCGTGAAAGCTGAGAAGGACAAGCTTAGCAAGTACCTTGACTTGGCTCATGAGGTTACCGCCATGTGGGATGTTGATTCGACGATCATAGTCCCAATAGTTGTGTCGGCAAACGGTCTTGTAGCGAAAAGTCTTGACCAACATCTCAAGAGACTTTCGCTAGACGGTTGGATTAAGGGTCAGATGCAGAAGGCGGTCATCCTCGACACGGCGCGCATCGTCAGGACGTTCCTCAGTCTGCAGCCCTAACCACCGGTAGCTTGGGCCCTGCCCCGCTGCTGGCGGCAAACTAGGTTTAGGTTTTTATAATGTTTTTATGTTATTTTATATAAATATTGTAAAAACTTAGACTTAAGGAAATAAAGATATACGTGTATAATAATAACAGCAGCCCTAACCACCGGTAGCTTGGGCCCTGCCCCGCTGCTGGCCGCACCCTAGTTTTTAAGTTTTTTAATATGTTTATATTTTTATACTTAGAGTAATTTCGGGTATTATGGCCTGGTCGGCCAATATGGCCTATATTAATTTCTCCGATACATGCCATTACTAGCGGCAGGCGCATCTATCATATCGTCGCGGCCCTTCCCTTCACCCCCTTAGTCGATCCGCGCGTCGCTGCGAATGCGCATGTGTCCAGAGCGGGCGACGACCGAAATTTATCGAAATTGATGTTATTTTTTGGTAAGTTTTACTCATTTTGTTTTGATGAATTAATCTTAGTTTTTGTATAAATGATTCAAATTGTTGTTGGTTAACTATTAGTTTATAGTGTGGTTATATTTTAGAAGCAAAGTATTAATTACTTTTTAGGTTATATTTGTTTTTATTAAAAACGTGCATACGGCCAATATGGCTCACTAGGTAGGCGGCCATTATGAACTACTAGGCCATATTGGCCGACTGTAACAAGTAAAATCATATTTATACCAATAAATAAAATTAGAGTGTCTGTTTGTAATATAATATCTAGTAATAAATAAAATTGAGTGTCTGTTTGTAGTGTCAAAATAAAATGCCTATTTCATGTTCACACTGTTATTTGTACTTCTTTTAAGGCAATGGCTCCACGAAAACCAATTTCACAAAGAAAACGCCAAACTTGGAGCAAGGAGTCAATGAAAATGGCTATCGAAGACATGCGGAATAAGAAAATGGGCTCATTAAAAGCGTCCAAACTGTACAAAGTGCCCCGAACAACCTTAAGACGCTTAGCAGCTAAAATTGATGTATCTGCTGAAGAAGGGTCTTGCGCGAAACTTGGAAGAAAACCAACATTGCCACAAGAATTAGAAAAAGAGTTAGTACAATACGTTCTGATAATGGAAGCAAAGTTGTTCGGCTTAGCCCGAAAGGATGTTATGGGGTTAGCCTATCAGCTGGCAATAAAAAATAATATAACTCATAACTTTTCGGCAAAAAATTAAAGTGCCGGTAAAGATTGGCTTAAATCATTTTTAGAGAGGTATCCAGAACTTTCTTTTCGTCGTCCAACAGGAACTTCTTTTGCTAGAGCCAAGGGTTTTAATAGAGAAAGTGTGAATCATTTCTTTGATCTCTATGAAAAATTGATGGATAACTATAAATTCCCTCCAGAAAAAATTAATATGGCCTAGGCCATATTAACCTACCGTGTTTAAATTTTGGTTATTTTTAAAGTTGTCAAAAATGTTTATTTAAACTGTGTTTTTATGTCATTAATGTTGGAATTTGTAATTGTTGATTAGTATTAAGTTCAAAGAACTGATTGAACCAATAAAGACTGTCTGATCTCATAAATCTCGTAATTTATTTCTGAAATAGCTTATGGTGTGCCATAATACCCGAAACTACTCTATTGTAAAAAACTTAGAAATTAAGAGAAATAAATAAATTACTGAATAATAATAAAATAAATATCTTTATTTCAGACAAAGGATCCATACACAAAAATGCAAAATATCACTATTTACTTACATGTTATCGAAGTATGTTAAAAAAAAAATATTATTATCCGAGCGAAGCCGGAATGGGCCGCTAGTATCATATATTATGCCGTTAACTTAAAAACGGCAAAGGAAAACATCGTGAGCAAACCAACATGTACCTAGAATCTTTCGAGGTCATGTGTCGTCCACCAACCCGCACTGGGCCAGCGTGGTGGATTATGGCCTTAACTCTCTCCTTGCGAGAGAAGGCCCCGAGTCCCAGCAGTGGGAACATTTAGTGGGCTGCTTATGTGTATAAACTATCAGAAATATAAGTTGAGAAGAAGTTGGGCCGGATCCTAAGTGCGGGACGCAACTTTCGTCGATACTCTGGCACCATCACTTCTTCCAGAGACACATAGTAGGGCCGATGCAGTGGCTATTGCAGATGAGCTACTCAGACGGTGGAAATATGCAACCTTCGGAAGTGGTGTAACCACGTTTGAGCCCTTTAGGATTGAGACATTGGGCCCGTGGGGGTCGGGAGCTCATCTCATCTTCACAAGCCTTTCCGAGGGCTTACTCGACTCGATGAGTGACCAAAATGCTGGCGTTTATTTGGCCCAACGCATAAGGATTCCAATATGTAAATATGGGATTCCAATGTTAAAGTTTGGATGTTGGCTCAATCATATTGGAACTTCTGAAGGGATCGGTTTGAAAGAAGTACAGCCAAATTATAGCACACTCTATTTTATACTGTGATTATAGCCTGAAATAGCTGATAGGTTTTTTAACCAGGGTAAATAATGGGAACAAAAGCGTGGGTAAACCCGCGAAGCGCTGCTGGTATATGCCCAAACTTTTGCCTTCGAAATATTATTCAGATTTAATACATTTTATCAATCATGAAATTATTTGAAATTAATTTAGCATTTTTCATTTTGTTGTCCTTTTAAAGTATCGTCGATTCCGGCAAAGATATTAAAGCATGCTAAATAAATATTTGATTTCATAAGGTATTCATTAAAGTAATGTAAATTTTAGCTTTTATAGGTTTTTTATAGGTTTACTCTTGACCGCCATCTAGAAGAAACCGATTCAATCTCGATTTAAAGGCACCAAGATCATAGTTATCAGGAAAAACTTACTCAAGCAACTCATTCCACAGCCTCGACGTTCTTATCATAAAAGTAGAGTCAAACCTCATTATCCGTGTCTTTGGAACATCAACCATGAAACGATACCGCTTCTTTGAGCTACGAGAAGTCCGATAGAAAGAAGGGCAAGGTGGTATTAGGTCATGTAGATCAGTAGCACACTTTCCGAAATGTATCCGATAAAAAACCGCTAAGCCAGCAATTTTGGCGGCGATGTTCAAGATTTTGAAGTCTTTTTCGCACTAGAGTTCTGTATCTCACTGCCGAGCATTGATCTAAATTTTGTCATCTGCCTTGGTCCTGTGCCGATCGAGTCCATTGTTCGACCATTTCATTATTATAATTTAACACCAAAAACAGATTAATATTTAACAAAAAAAAAAAAAATTGCTCGAATAAACTCTAAGTTTGAGAATGTTGGAAATACCGCGATAGTAGGTGGTATTTGATCGATGCAGCTTAGCGACATTTGCCAACAGCCTCTGAGTAAGTTAGGATACCTATATCATTTATAATTAAATATTATCCATAGTGAAGATTTATAATTTATGATAGTTTTTTAATCATGCAGTGATTATACGGAAATATATTTTGTTTTCTCTTGCTCTATATGGCTCTTTCAGGATTCAGCCATTGTACCAACCGTTCGTTTTTGTAAAACAGTCAAGCCTGTTCAATTCATATTTATTGTAATAAAGTAGAGCTAAAGACAATCTGGAGAACACTACGCCTAAAAACATTTATTCAGCTTTTATGTTCAGGAAATTGGCTCAAACGTAAGAAAAATCTGATATAAGTAATCGACGTTAACTCTACTTTAGTATCATTGTTGTAGATTTTGTGACTCTTGTTTCAATGTCATAACAATTAAGTGCTTTAAAGTTATCAATAGCAATAAACCATCACATAAACCATACTCTACATTTTATTTGTGTTCTGTACCTACATTGACGAACACTTTAAACTAATATTATGTAAACTCTTTGGACGAACACGACATGATGTCATTCGCGTCATGCTGGTTAGTTCTGTAAAATAAACTAGATGGCGTATAACATCAAAACAAGTTGTTTCTGAATCGCGGTGGTGAAGTTTTAACGAAATGTCGTGGGACCATTACGGCTTGGTTTGGGAATCATACTTACCTGGCGTAGGGGACACCGTGATCACGAAGGCGGTTCCCCAGAGCGAGGCCCTTCCATTGCACTGCGGTTGGGTTGACCTCTGCGATTATCCCTAATGTGGATAACTCGGACGCGTTATTTTTGGTAGTGGGGACTGCGTACGCGCTGTCCCCTTTGATAATTAATGTTAACCATACGTGTGGAGACATTTGGGTAGTGGAATGCTGAAATGTCTTCACTTAATTAATAATAATAAACCCTCAGACTGAGAATGACAACTTCCTAAAACGTCTATTCCAAAATAGAAAAAATCCGAAAAAGACAAATTCCTAAAACGACAACTTCCTAGAATGACAAAATCCGAAAATGACAAATTCCGATATGGACAAATTCAGGTAAACGACGACTTACTTTGGGGGAAATACATTCCGCCGCCGCCATCCAGGGACAAGAGTCTTTTATCGGCAACGGTAATAACACCATGGACGGACATATTTTTTTATACTTATGGTATAGAGCGAAGAGACGAATAGTATATGTATGTATCTGATGGTAAGCAAAATGCCTGCCCATAACAGCACAGTGACACGCAGCGATTGGAACATGAAGAGTCCAAATCATTACCTAGCACTGCACTGCGCTCGTCGCCCAGACATCAAAGATGTTGTATCCCCAAGCCTTGTAATTTATCTGGAAATATTGCCCTTCAAACCGGAATACAGTAATGTTTGCACATTACTGCTAAATACTCTTACAATATTAGACAAACGCGTCATTTAACAAAAAAATACATTTATTAAGTTGAATTATCTGAACAACACTTAGTATTGTCATCTTCATCATTGCTGTCAGCACTCAAAGATATTATTAATTATTTTCAATAATATCGTCTATTCTCACAGTTATGTTTTGCATTTTTTATCTATATATATAAAAGCGAAACGTCACTCTTCACGAAAACTCGGAATTTTTGCATGGAGGTGTCTTTTAGCACATAGGCGCTCGCTAAGGCGGGTTGCGAAATTCAACCCCTAAGAGGGTGAAACAAGGGATGGGCGGTTGTATGAAGATTCCGTAATTTTCAAAGTTAGAAGCATGAAATCCACATAACCGATTTTAATGAAAGTTGGTAAGTACAGACTACCACTACTACATACTACTAAGATAGACTTAATCCCAAAAAAGATATAGGTTACTTTTTATTACGGAAAAAGGTTTGAAATAAGGGATGAAAGTATATGGAAATTCGTAATATTTGAAGACAAAACCATGCAACTGCGTATCTAGCTATCTAGACATTTGACGCGAAGCAAATTTGTGTTCGTTCTAGTAATTTTGTCATTTCGAATTGCACGGGGATGAAATGGGGGCTTAAATGGGAGATGAAAGCTTTATGTGAAAGTTCGTCGCTGTTGAAGATAAAACCATAAAACTTTGTATTTAGAAATAAATGTTTGTCCTTACGGGGATGAAATACGGGATTTTAGATTAAAATGGGGGATGAAAATTAATAGGGAAGTTCGTCAATATTGAAAACCGTAAAATTTTTAAACTAGACACTTAAAATGCATACTATTTTATAGTATACATTTGAAAGTAACTCTGCCTGTCTGGTTGTTAAGTTTTGACGCCTGAACTGGTTTTTATGAAATTGTAGGTACAAAAATATTTTAATATTAGTAAAAGTAAATTTGTATGGGTGTACAACTGGTCACGTAAATATTGTATACTGCCTTAGTTACCTTAATACTTATTTTACGCGGACGAAGTCGCGGGTAAAAGCTAGAAGTTAATAAAAGAAGAATAAATATAATTATGTTTTATTATAATCACAACGTGGTCACTAATTTATGGTGATATTTCTTCACAAGTAATCATTGCATTCGATTCAACTTCTCAGCTTACGATTTTACAGTAACATCCTTAGTGGTTAAAAACAAAAAAGGTTAACTGACACAACATTGTAGCGACCTGCAGTTCTTTAGATCAGAAATTGTGTATTATATTTAGAATGGTTTATTAGTGAAAACAAATCGTAAAATTGCTCATATCAGTCATTATTACAATAAATATGTAGTCGTAATAGAAAACAATTAACCAATGTGCAGTTCTAACAAAACGAAAAAACATATAATTTTATGCCCGCCGTTACAAGGTTACGTTGTCGAATTTTGATGAATTGTCAAATGTTACCTATTAAAATGACCCGACTATAGCAATTTTTTTTGTATTTGCTATTTATTTATTTTATAGGTATTTCGCTAAAAACGCTGTGCTAAGTGCTGTGATGAAAATTGGTACTTATCATTTTGTGTGTTTACGTAGTTTAAGTGCTGTGATAAAATAGTAATACGAATATTAGAGTATATTAAAACAAACAGGTTTTTGAAATGGATGTGAAATGCAAATTTAATATTTCTTGACAAGTTCAATTAATGTGGTAAGTAAGTACTTACTAAGTACCTAGAATTAAAATTAACGTGGTTGTTACACATATTTAATTGGATAACGGGACACTCACGTATATACGGTCGGTCAATCCGACTCGAGTTTCGGCCGCGTCCGGCGGTCTTTTTCATAGAGAGTGCACACGCGCGATGGCTGCCCGTTTGGTCAGTGCCAAACGGGCAGCCACCGCGTGTGAAACTCGAGTCGGATTGACCGACCGTACATACGTGAGTGTCCCGTTATCCAATTAAATAAGTACCTAGAAGTTAATGTCGCGATAAAAATACATGAATATAATAGACGCAGGGACACAGGGACAGGGACTAGGTATATTATCTTTCTCGCTCTGACGCGTTTGTTCACAGTATTTTGCTTCTTGCTCTAGCATCGCGAGTTTACTCGAAAATCTCTTATCATACCCGAGCGTGACGCTAGAATTCAATTCACAGCCCACGAAAAATCTGCTAAGGCGCGCCACAAGAATTTTTTACTTCAAAACAACATGTTTGTGATTTTGGCGGGTGCAGCATTTTAAGGCTCCCGCAGGTCGCCAATACACTCAGCGCGCACCTGAACGCAATCTCATTACAGCTTCGCTTTTATCCCGAGGATTTACAAGGACGCCATTGAGTTTTATGTAATCACTGTCATCATTACTGATTAACACCAAACATACCTAAGCTTATGCCATACAATCTCTGGAATCGATTGAGAGACGCGCCAAAAGACTCATAGGCAATGACACTCTTGTACGTAAAAGACTTCAAAGTCTTGACGTGGCAAAATCGCTGGCTTATCGGTTTTTTATCGGATACACTTCGGAGAGTGTGCAACTGATCTGCATGATCTAATACCACCTTGCCCTTTCTTCTATCGGACTTCTCGCTCCACAAAAAGGCGACATCGTTTCATGGTTGATGTTCCAAAAACGCGAACGAAGAGATTTGACTCCACGCTTGTGATAAGAACGTCTAGGTTGTGGAATGCGTTGCCTGAGTGGGGTTTCCCTGATGGTGACAATCTTGGTGTCTTCAAATCGAGAGTGAATCGGTTTTTTCTAGATAAGCACGCTCCATCGTAGATTTCATCATCGCTTAACATCAGGCGAGATGGTCAAGTGCGAACCTATTAGAGTTAAAAAAAAACATAAAAAAGACTGTAAAGTCAGTTTACAGACGATAACTATACGTACGATGTATCGTCACAAGAAAATATTGAAGAAAAATTGCACTTTCATGAATTAAATTCAATTAATATCACCGATAGACTGATAGACCGGTCATTGTGTAAATCATTGGGGGAGGCCTATGTCCAGCAGTGGACATCTGCAGGCTGCAGATGAAACATGTTGATGATGATTATCACCGATTTTTATCATTACATTGTACTAGCAGTGCCCCGTGATTTCACCCGAGTAGTACCCAATCCCATATTTTTTCGGGACAAAAAGTAACCTATGTTACTTCTAATACCTTCAAAAATATGTGTACAAAGTTTCATGATAATCGGTTAAGTAGTTGTCGCGTTAAAGCGTAACGAACAAACTTACTATTAATAACTAACGTGGTTATTACACATTTTAAATAAATACTCGGGTAACTCACGTTTGATGTAGTCAGTCCAGTCCGACTCAAGTTTCGATCGCATTTATATTTTTTATTTTTATAGTTTTACACTTGACCGCCATCTCGCCTGATGGTAAGCGATGGAGCGTATTTACCTGAAAGCAACCGATTCACTCTCGAATTGAAGACACTAAAATTATAATCATCGGGAAAGCCCCACTCAAGCAACTCATTCCACAGTCTAGACTTTCTTCTCACAAAAGTAGAGTCAAACCTCTTCTTTCGTCTCTTTGGTACATCAACCATGAAACGATGCCGCTTCTTCGAGCCACGAGAAGTCCGATAGAAAATAGGGCAATTAATGGTAGAATGGAGAATGGTATTAGATCATTCAGATCAGTTTCACACTCTCGGAAGTGTATTCGATAAGCTAGCAATTTTTCGGCAATGTTCAAGACTTCGCAGTCTTTAGGAGTTCTTTGCGTCCAGCGATTCAATTCGTGGGGTTAGTGCTACACGAGCTGCGATCACGTGCACACACTCCCTTGAAAAAGATCGCCGGACGCGATCGACACTTGAGTCGGACAGGATTGACTACATCAAACGTGAGCTACCCGTGTATTTACACTTACTTACATTCAAACAAATTTACATTCACATTTATAATACCTATTGTATAGGATAGTGTCGCTGTTGTCTCTCATCTACTCAGAAGCATCGGCTGATCGAGTGGATCTGAGATAGATGCGTAACAATCCGAACGTTTATGCCGATAATACGTCACTTGTATAGCTAATGATATACCAACTGTTATTACGTACATAGGTGACCCAAACTACCAAGATTTGCCTCAACAAGCCGCTCTGCCGTCGCTCAGACGCTACGCCGCTTCATTACTATGTCGGTGAAGCGAGCCCATAAGTCAACGCGGGTAAAAAAGTTTTCAATTCAGTAAAATTATTGGACCAGCAAGATGGCGGCACTACCATGAGGAATGACAATGATTTAGTAAACGTTGAGTCAAATAAACACCAGCATTTTGGTCACGGGTGGCTTCGACCGATCGCTTTAAAAGGTTTTTGAAAATATGCTTGCAATCAAGTTCAATCAATGTATGTCTCGTTTAACTGACCAATCCTGACAGTTCCGAATTTGAAATTCGAATTCGCCGGCCAGTCCGAGCTTCCAAATTCAAATTCAGTAGCACAGTCCCGGGATCCGCATTCCAGAGCGACGCGACGTCTACTCCCGGTTTATATTATGTCCGTGATTTATGGCATTGAATTCTCTTCGGCAATTAGTGCGTGCCTACCCTGCGCAAACCGGGCCTGCGCCACCGTCGATTAAAATGGAACATTTGGTTACAATGGACCACCGTTTAAGCCATCGATTAAAAGAGAATGTAAGAAGAACATTAAATTGATGATTAAATTTGATTGAGGGAAAAACACCCAGGCAATGGTAAGACGCAATATTTTTATTTTTTGCAAAGATATTTTATTTCTTCGTTAATGAATGTTTGTATAAGACTTAAGTTAGTTACTTCAATAAGTTTTGGGACGAGCGAGGTGTGCGCCTGACGATAAAATCACGCCGGAGCATAACTTATCATTGCTATTATAACACCTATATTTATGACTGAATTGTTCTCAATTGGCCTCTACCATCTACCATCCTCTACTGCCTAGCCAAATTTGAGCTTGTCCAAAAAATGTGCTAACTGTAGTTACAAATACTTCTTAAAAATTAAATAAATACGAGTGTAACTTCTTGAGTGCGTGCATAAGTACTCGTAGGTACACAAACCCTTTTTTTCATATAAGGTCTGTAAAGAGACACCTACATTTTCGAAACAACAGAGCTTAAAACGTACAGTGAAATTTCAGTTAAAATCGAGAATTTTACCATTCGAAATATTAAAATTTACCCTAAAACTCCGGGGCCATTTGCACAAATTTAATCACCGCCAATTTAACCGGCAGTGCAAGCGGCCCCAGGACGCGGATTACCGGAGATTGAGTTTAATCGGCTGCGCCACAGATTAAACAATATTCACTACATAAGCCACGCTCTGCCATTAATAACTGGAGTCGTTAATTGAACTTCGTGGCGCCGGCCGTATTTCAAACAACACTTGCCTAGTGTAGTACGCACTTGATTGGTTTTCTGCGTACTTGCGGTGACAGTTACTGGTGCCAATGTATCAAGTACAAATATCTGGCTTGAAAATGTAGGGAAAATAGATTTTCACACAAGCGATGTTGCGTTGAAGTGGGATTTTTTTACGATATAGAGACGATATCATAAAATATTACAAACTGTTCTATGGCACTAATGTTTTTTATAAATATTCAAATAATACATCACGTAATTTGTATTTTATTTATGTAAGTCTGAAAGTAAAGGATTGAAATGAAAAGGTGTCCTAGTTCCCATATCAAATTTAGAGCTTCTATAAAAGAAATTATGAATTCAAGTTAAAATTAGCACCCAATTTCAGTATTAGAAGATTTTTTTACCAAACCAAATCTTATAAAACACTTAAAAACAACAAGCATACAAATCTGCCAAACTGCATATAACAGTATATTTGATGTTCCAACGGCAGTTTCAGATGGTGCCTATTAACCTACCGAAATGTTTCCATGTACATCATACAAATGATTTCCTCGTTACTTATATTTTGGCTCTACATTTCAAAATACACTAATAAGACCGGATAGTGTCTTGGAATTGACAAGTTAGTATTTTGTTCAAGTAACTGGATCAATTCAAATCAATTGTTAAAGCTTAGTTTGTCACAGATTAATCGGTGATTACTCGTAATGGAGAAAACGGTCTTAATCTAGTGCTCTACTAACCATTGATTTATTTGAGCAATCGATTTATTGGAAGGATACAAAATAGATTTTAAAGTTACAGTAGTACTGCCAATAGGGTTTAAACCCTATATCTCAGGAATAATAATTACTATTATCTGAAAAATTAGCAAACATAGGAACTGCAAAAAAGGTATACAATTACGTAAAGGGTAGTTATGATTTGTAGAAAAGGAGAAATAGACACAAACACAGTTAGATAATATTATTTTAATCTGTATTTCTATTGATCTCATTAGAAAATTGCCCGTAATGACAATTACATTACTTTCGGCTTAGCAGTTTAGCACGGCTAGCTTAGCTTTTATGTGTAACCTCATGTAGAAAGGGTTTTTGTTAAAAGCTGGTCGGATTTGTTTAGTGGTCTGAACGTAGATTTGCGAGCGCGGGTTTGTTTATTTCTTACTAATGAGGGTTAGGTTTAGCTACGTTTGTTTGTTTTCTGATTTTACTGGAATTCTATACATATAAATTGTATAATAGGATTAGAATTTACAAACTGAGAAATTACGTATGTATTTAGATTAAAAGTTTCAAGAAGGTCATCTATAAAAATTGTTCACAATTTTTATACTTAGATGACAGGCTTCCACTAAACATCATCTCGCCTGATGTTAAACAACGATAAGACACGCTTACATAAAAGTTACAGTTTCACTCTATATTTAATCTCTCTATACATATATACATCAGGAAATAACCATTAAGACAACGCATTACAAGGCTTAGACGTTCTCATCAGGAAATCGAGTCAAACCTTTTCGTTTGAGTTTTTGGAACATTTAATTTTAAAAAGATTAAAGTATGTGACTTGGAACTAAACTACAAAAAAAAAACTTTGCAAAAAATAAAAATAATAAATTGTTAATAAAAAAAATTAGCTGAATCAAAAAATAATGGCACATGATTTTTTTTGCGCGTTGAAAAATAATAGGTAGTAGCTACCAAGTGGTTTACAATAAATCAATAGTGATTTACTCTCAATGTGACCACATACTTTAACAGTAAAATTGTAATGTTTTTTTATTGATTCGATAATGTTTTCATGCATAGTTAAAATAGCATTTTGTACTCTTCTATTTATACTCGTAAACTGTGTGCGTGTGCGAAATTTCATACTCTCCCGTCAGCGCAATTGTCGTAACAAATAATACAAAATACAAAGCTTTTGCCACACCTATAAATACCTACATAAGTAATTAATATAATATATTGCGAGTAAGTATCAATTTCAAATCGGATCTTTTATTTTTAACCCCCGACCAAAAAAAGGGTGTTATAAGTTTGACGTCGATGGTGTTCTGTCTGTCTGTCTGTCTGTCTGTCTGTCTGTCTGTCTGTCTGTCTGTCTGTCTGTCTGTCTGTCTGTCTGTCTGTCTGTCTGTCTGTCTGTCTGTCTGTCTGTCTGTCTGTCTGTCTGTCTGTCTGTCTATCTGTCTGTCTATCTGTCTGTCTATCTGTCTGTCTGTCTGTCTGTCTGTCTGTCTGTCTGTCTGTCTGTCTGTCTGTCTGTCTGTCTGTCTCTGTGTGTGTGTGTCTGTCTGTGGCACCGTAGAGCTCAAACGGATGGGCCGATTTTTTTATTTGAGAGTTAATTACCGTGCGGGTGTTCTTAGCTATGTTTGGTTAATATCGATTCAAAATGCCCGCCTCCACAAAATGGCGGACAAAATATTTCTTCACAACCTACCTCAATATGGGTATCAAATGAAAGGGCTTAACTAGCAGAGTACTATACGCTATACCAAATTTCAAATCCAAGATGGCTGCCACCACAAAATGGCGAATTATTATTTTTTCACTACTACCGCAATATGGGTATCAAACGAAAGGGCTTGACTAGTAGAATACTTTGCACTATGACAAATTTCAAATCCAAGATGGCCGCTACCACAAAATGACGAATTACATTTCTTTTTTCACAACTTCCTTAATATGGGTATCAAATGAAAGGGCTTGACTAGTAGAATGTTGTACAGATAACAAATCTAAGGTAGTCGGGGGTTAATCAAAATTTTTAATTTTGTTCTTGTTAGGCCAGTAAAAATAGACGTTTGTTTTAGTAAGTTTATCTCTTTTCCGATTCAATTTTTTTGTAAGATCATTTACTGAGCATAAAATGACAATATGCTGACATATCCTGGTGAAGCTTCAAGCCCCTCTTGAAAAAACGGTTTTGGCCGATATCTCGGAAACTATGTAAGGTGAAGGGAGGTATATTGGTGATTTAGGTAAGTAGGTGATATATTTTAAACGGAATACCACACACTTCCCTATGCAAGGAAAATTCAAGAGACAGCCCTTCACCTTACCTACTTTATTGACCATCGACATTTCTTTAAATATATCGTTGTTATTGACATTACATTACATAAATTATTGTAATAAATAAAATTTCGCATCTTTTGTTTCCAGTAAACGTTTTTTTTGTAAAGTTTTTCCATTTATTATTAAATGCGGTTGCTACGATTCTGATAATGGTGGATGAAGACGATGCGGTTTACGTCGGAGCTTGTTTATCTAATAGAAACAAATTCACTATCGACTTGAAAACCCCAAGGTTTTTGTGGTGGTGGATTGAAAGTGGATTTTTCCACTCGACGAAATCACGAAAATCCACTCTGGTAATGCGTTTCACAACCTTGAGGTAGTTGTTTTTTTTAAGCTATTGCATAGCTGTTATCGCGGGCCAGGGGACCGAATTTTAGTGATCGTGCATCTCTTTCTTATGTTCACAAGAAAGAGGGATGGAAGACCGTAACGCTGTCCTCTCCACTCGGTCATTCGACTTTGAATCTTATTTGTATTAGCTTTACAGACTAAATGCTCTTAGCAGTGTTGCCAACTTAACGGATTTCCCGTGATATTTTTTATGATAAACAAATGTCACTCTTCAAAATAAAAGCAATTCCGAAATATTGTTAACATCCCTATTGCTTATGTTGATAAAAATGCATGCAACATGCAATATAGCTTTATATAAGATGTAAAAATGGCAAGTATCCCTATCCCTAGATTGTTGCCCTAAAGTGCATAGTTAGTTAGTTAGTTCTAGTCGAGATATTGGCCAAAACCGTTTTTTCAAGATCGCTCTGGATGCTCCTCCTGGATCTGTCAACATTTTATGATTTTATGCTCAGCAAGTGGTCTTAAACCTTTTAAAAACCAAAAATTGGATCGAATATTTAGTGCAAAGTTAAATTCTATTTTTACTGGCCTATTTTTAGAAGACTTTTTGTTTGTTGTGTTTTACTCGTAGAAAGAAGGAGGCCAATGATCAAACGGACATAACATACGAAATGTACGAACTCTCATCGAGTTTTGTTCTCTTTGGAAGGTGGAAGGCAACCCTGTCCACAAGACTATTTGTACCTATTTGTATACAATTGTTACAAAGCACAGGATAGTGATGTATCAAATATCCAACCATGGTTTCCAGCACTGATCCTCTTAAAGCAGGTACAATACACCTTTTAAGCCTGTTGTAGAGAGCCGTCAGGGCGATCCTGGCTGATTAATCGTTGTAAAACAATGCTGTATCCCACCAACTTAATCGGATCCTTGACAGTTTGTGAATAGTGTGTTAAGATAGCGGTAAGATTAACAAGAGAACAGATATATTTAATACAATATTTTGAGATTATTGACGATAATCATAGCCCTACACTAAATGTTCCCCTCAGCTGGGACTCGGGGGGTTCTCTCGCGAGAGAGGAGAGAGAGAGTCAAGATAAATAATTTTTCACACTGCCTCAGAGCCAGTTGTTAGACATATGACCTCGACAATAACATACTAGACTAGCCGTAACTTCTAGATCAGGTGTAACTTCTAGACCAGCCGTAACTTATGATAAATAATAACTAGATACATATACTAATACAATATTTTGAGATTTTAGTATGAAAACTAACTTTGTTGTCATACATTTTAAGTAACTAACATGTACCATAGTCAGTTTAGTCCGATCTAAGTTTCGCGCGTGCGTGTAGCAACTATATGGAATTTACATAATAAAATTAAAAAGTAAATTAAAAATACAAAATCAAACATTTTGATTAACTCCCGGCTACCGATTCGTTATCTGTACAACATTCTACTAGTCAAGTCCTTTAGTTTGAAACCCATATTGAGGTAGTAGGGAAACAAGAACAAAATTAAAATTTTTGACTAACCCCCGACTACCTCAGATTTGTTATCCGTACAACATTCTACTAGTCAAGCCCTTTCATTTGATACCCATATTAAGGGAGTTGTGAAAAAAGAAATGTATTTCGCCATTTTGTGGAAGCGGCCATCTTGGATTTGAAATTTGTCATAGTGCAATGTATTCTACTAGGCAAGCTCTTTCGTTTGATACCCATATTACGGTAGTAGTGAAATAAATAATATAATTCGCCATTTTGTGGTGGCGGCCATCTTGGATTTGATTTTTTTTATAGTGTATAGTATTTTACTAGTCAAGCCCTTTCAGTTGATACCCATATTGAGGTAGGTTGTGAAGAAATATTTTGTCCGCCATTTTGTGGCGGCGGCCATCTTGAATCTATATTAACCAAACTAAGAACATCAGCACGGATATTAACTTTCAAATAAAAAAAACCGCATCGAAATCGGTCCATCCGTTTGAGCTCTACGGTGCCACAGACAGACACACAGACAGACAGACAGACAGACAGACAGACAGACAGACAGACAGACAGACAGACAGACAGACAGACAGACAGACAGACAGACAGACAGACAGACAGACAGACAGACAGACAGACAGACAGACATCGACGTCAAACTTATAACACCCCTTTTTTTGGTCGGGGCTAAAAAATAATCTAATTCGCCATTTTGTGGTGCCGGTCATCTTGGATTTGAAATTTGTTATGTTGTATAGTATTCTACTAGTCAAGTCCTTTCATTTAATACCTATATTGAGGTGGGTTGTGAATAAATATTTTGTCCGCCATTTTGTGGAGGCGGCCATCTTAAATCGACATTAATCAAACATAGCTAAGAACATCTGCAAGGATATTCATTTTCAAGTTAAAAAAACCGCATTGAAATCGACTCATCTGTTTGAGCTCTACGGTGCCACAGACAGACATCGACGTCAAACTTATACCATCCCTTTTTTGGTCGGGGGTTACAAATACCAAAAAAAATGTTTTTTGTTTTGTAGATAGCGCCTGCGTGATTTGTAAACATAATCAAATTGTTCTTCAATGTATTAAAGGCCATAGCGGATCGAGAGGTAGCGACGCAGCGGACGAACTGGCGAGGAGAGCATCAGCGGAACAGGTACAAAGTCCTGGACCGATTGTCTCACTCCCATTGTCGCAGGTTCGGAAAAATCACTGAAATAACATAGGTAACGACAACTGGACCAAGAGGGTAGACTGTAGACAGTCTAGAGCGGCACTGGGGGCGTAATACACGGTATACTCGGCAGCTGCTAAACCTGAATCGGCAACAGTTAAGTCTGGTTACAAGCGCACTGACAGGTAACGGTTCGTACAATAAACACCTAATCACGCTAGGCTGAAGAAACGGTCGCTCATGTGTTCAAGGCGTGCACGGGAGTGGCGGCTCATCGGGCGAAGTTCCTGGGCCCACTGGGGACGCTCCGCGAAGCATGCGGCAACGTGAAGACGCTGCGGGGCTTCCTGCTGGAGCTGGGTTGGCAGGTGTGAAGCCTACTTCCCACACACGCAAAATAGGCGCATCGAGACGTCGAGTTGCGGAAAACAGCCCGCCAACGAATACGAATGTAGATAGCGTATGGGCAAAAATCATCGAACTCTTAAAAACGGCAGAAGCGGCAAACGCGCTTCTACTATGGCGATGCAAAATCAGGTGACGTCTCCTGATTTAGTCTCAGTCGCAACAAGGAGTTGTGTACGTTCGCTGACAATTATGTACGTTCGCTGACAATTAAATTTTAAAATTTTTCATACAAATTTTCGCCACGTTATTTTGTCTTTAGATTATAGCATACCTCATCTTCCCAAAATTACACTTTTTTACCTTATCAAGCAAAACAAACACTGGCCACAAAGAAAATGAAACAAAAAAAGTAAGCACAATTTGTAATTCGAACACGTCATTAGTGACGCGCACTTGTTCCGTTCGTTAGTCCGCGAGGCCGCGACCATTTGTTTGCCGCAATTCGACCTAATACCGGGATAATCCTGGGATCACGAATCATGACACTATTGTTGTAAGTGTGAAACCGACACAAATAGGCCTACGGCTTTTCGCACCCCATCACTAGACCATCAAACTCACAAAACAGAACCATAACTTTCACGCTTTAAGGGTTTCTTTCGGTTGAATCTGTTGTGAATCTTCAAATTGAATTATTTTTCCGTAATTTCGTTTTAAAATATATGTGATTTGAAGCTCTATTGTAATAAAAATAAAGCTTCATTTTACATGCCGTGAATTACACTTAAGATGTTTTTTAAAATAATACATGTAAAAGCAGATGCAATAGAGACCATTTTAAATGATTCTTTGTTTGCTGAAACTCATTGTTGAGTTCATAAAAAGATTATTTTGGGAGCTATTCGGGGATAGTTTTGATCAAATATTGGTTTTTGTTTGTCAAATGGTACGTGAAGCCGAGCTTAGTTGAGTTTGCTATTATGTTTTAGCTATTTGACGAGTAGATTTTGAATCGAATGAATTTATTTGGACCGTATAGTCGAGGTAGCAAACCTATCAATTTAAAAAAACTCTTCGGGAGAGCCCACAGAAGTGAAAAGTATTATAATCTAATGACGTTATAATATTATAAAATAACCTGACCTATCATTAGATTATGATATCATGCGTTATGTAGTAATCTGACGGTGATTGCACTTTTACGGTGACAATACTATGTTACAATAGGCATGATGACAGGTCCTGCAATTATATTAAATTATTTGATAAAATAATAGCTTTTAAAAGGAATAAAATATGTACCAACTTTAATTTTGATATCTTTTTGTTTAACTTACTTTATCACCATTCAAAGTTGGATGGGCAAGTCCATTTTAAAAGTACGAAATTATTAGAAAATGTATTTACCATTGGATAACCCATGCAATTTAAAGTTACTTTTATTATGAAACCAGTTTCCTAAATGCAGTTTTTAATATAGCTAACATACAAAGTTTACGCGCGACGCAAATAAAATACACGACAGTGACGTCATGCTTTAGTAGTGTTTTTGTATGAAGCTTTTTTAGGAAAGTCCAAAATTGTGATTTTAAAATCGTGATATCACGGAAAGTTTTTAAGAGAATAAAGCAATTCTTTCACCTTTGTTTCAGTTATTGAGTAGCCTTTTGGTGGCACATTAAATCAAAAATGAGTCGTCATGCATATTGTATATTCTACAGACACAGGAAACAGAGGTGTAACGGTAACAGTGTCACGACTTCAATTGTTTTGTTTCATCTCAAAAAATAGCCCAACGCAACTAAAGATTTGAAACATTCAAAGAAAAATGCATGAGCTGATGAATAGACAGCAATGAAATGAAACGTCGTAACCGCAGACCAAAAAAAGAGATGTGATAGGTTTGATATCGATGTCTGTCTGTCTGTCTGTCTGTCTGTCTAGAACTCTAGAAGGAAGTTCCTCACGGCAGTCTTGGAGGAGGTAGGCATTTTATTGCGCGACAAAACTAAAAAATAATGTGAAACGAAAACCGTAAGAAAATTATGTAACGGCAGTGACGCGTAAAAACTGCCCAGGGACCAGTACCAGTAATGCCAACTTTATTATTCAGAAGATGGTACCTATGCTCACCAAACATTTATCTCACACAAATATATATCACAACCAAATAGAAGCCAGAAATTAATCTAAGATGAAGAATCAGATGACATAAATAAAAACCAGAAATTAATAGAAGATGAGGAAGAAGAAGACTTTAATCAGCTGACTATTATTTAATTATTTTTTTATTTATAAATTACTAACAAATTGAATTGTTAAAATGTTTTGTATCATCTTATCTTACCTACAAACAGCAATAAAGATTTTTGTATTTGTATTTGTATAATAAATAATAAAATAAAGCAACTTTTTTGAAAATCGTTTTGAATTGTTAAACATTGATTCTGAATTCAGAAACAAGTTAGAAGAAAAAGCTAACTGAATGCAATTACTTATTACTTCACTGAACGTATTAGCGACTACATTTAGTCAAGAGTGCCAAACATTTCATGAAGTCAAGAGGCGTATGGCAATTTCTAGGTCTGCAATGGATAGGTTGAGGAAAATATGGAGGAATCGCAAAATAGAAATGATATGTACTGAGTTATAAAGCTACAAAAATCCGGCTAGTTCAGGCACTCGTATTCCCCATTTTTTCGTACGCCGCAGAAACGTGGGCCCTGCGGGAAACAGAGAAGATGATGAAGCCCTGGACATGTGGTGCTGGTGGAAAATGCTTGGAGTCGCGTGTACTGAATTCCGTACCAACGAGTCTATACTTCGAGGAACTCGGCATCAAGCAGCGTTTGACATCTTTCGTACAACCTGTCTGTCACGTATGCCGCCGTGGGGAGGTAACTATTAAGCGACTTGTGGTCCAGGGAAATGTTGAAGGTACCAGATCACGAGGAAGATCGCTTATGAGGTGGACTGAGCAGATAAAAGCGGTACTAAATGGTTTTCATCATCACATCATCAGTACATGAATGCACAAGAAAGGCGGCCATCAGAGAGAAGTGGCGGCATGTTGTGAAGCTTGCCACTAACACCCGAAGTGATGACCACGACCACTCTGTCAAAAGTGAAACCGGCGAAGAAGAGAGATAGAAGAGAGTAAACATTTATGCGCATTAGAAGTGTTTAGCTAATCTAATTACCTTATTAGTATTCGCGTTACCAACATGCTATTTTCGTATTCTTCAAAGAGGTCGTGTCGTGTCGATAAAGCAGTACCCGATAAACGTGCGATTATTATCGACGTTGCTACATTAATGGCGCCTCCGGGAGTGATGCGAGCGACGTGCGACATCGGTGGTGGAACGTTAACTTACTTCCTCGGCTTCCAAAGATGTAGAAACTCTAAGCATGTTGCATACTGTAAACACTATAATTATCCTGTTAATATTATAAATCAATATTTCGATACTAAGAAGTTTGTTCCTCAATCACGTCACAATGTATGATCGAATCGGGCTGTAATTGAGAACATAGGTAGGTTATAGTCCGGAAGAACACATAGGCTAGGTACTTTTTATTTTAAATTAACGGTTACGGGATTCTATCACTATGTCGTTTAAATACATGAAAGATTAGTTTTTATTTATATTTCAAAAACCGCCATACAGATTTCAATAAAATTTATATAGAACCACCTCTAAACCAAAACATGCAACCGAATGGAGAACCTCCTCCTTTTTTGAAGTCGGTTAAAAAGACCTTAAAGTATCGCCGTAAGTTTATCGGTTTTTATCGGATACATATTGAAGAGTGTGCAACTGGTCTGCATGATCTAATACCATCTTGCCTTCTTTAACTGACTTCCAAATAGAGGAGGTTAACAATTCGGTTTTGTGTTTTTTTCTGTGTGTATGTTACGCGGTAGTGCCGCCAATTGTGAATCAATTTTGATGGTTCTTTTTTTGTCTGTAAGATAGTTCAAAGGTGAAATCGAAATCTTTGTTTTAGTTTTGGAAATATGAACATAATAAAATTACTTAATTACCTTGTTCGTTTAATGATTGTTTCCTATTGTATTTGGTATTATACCTGGACGTCTAGATTACTCTCTTTCTACGAAAAACGTAATTTCGAAATAAAATCGCGACATCCATACTCCGGTTCTACTTCTTTTCGTCCGATGGAATATTCTAAGCCTAGAGTAGGCTTGCCTTAATTTAATTTTAAATGGAAGTTTTTATTTTGCGTTATCGGAGAAAATAAATTAAGCGAAATCGTTTCATTCGAATATATTTATCCCAACTTTTATCTTATGCACTCAGCTTTAAGAACGATACCTCCCTGTAATGCGATGTAAATTTTATTTATTCGACGCGACTTATGTTGCCATTAAATGTATTGCCGTTCGTCAATAATGTATTGCACGACCAACTTTTATCGCTAGTTCTATGACAGAGCCACTGTTTGAAATTCTAATGGTAGTACAAAGTTATTTTAGATATTTTTTTGTGTTATGTTTTAGTCAACAGTGTTGATAATTTGTATTCTCGATTTGCGTGCAAAGTCTCCTGTACTTAATGTCTTAGCAATAGTGTTGTGTTCAGTTTTATAGCGTTTTTATTTTATTCGGCGTCCATGTTTTTTTTTCAGATCATAAGTATTTTTATAGTTTTGGAGGAAAAATTTTAACGTAAGTTTAGTGTGATTGATACTCACAATATCCATCGTCTCACAATTGCTCCATGGGTTTATTGAGGCGTTAAAAGCATACAAATCAAATATACTTTCCAAAGATGCAAATGCCAAATACGAACATGGTTGAAAATTTAGTATAAATATAGTAGCTGAAAATGCAAATGAAAATTTATTATTACATAATTACAAGCACATTTTTGATACAATTTAAGTTCAGGGTACTTAAATAAGCATAATGTCTTGTAGCACATTACAAGTCACGCAACACTTACACTAAGAAAAATCTATCCGTGGTCGTAATAGTTGATACGAGTACTGGACGTCTACTTACTTGCTTTCAAGAAAAACTTAATTTCGAAATAAACCCGCGACTTCTCTACTCCGTTTCTACTTCGTTTCGTCCGATCAAACATTTTTTGACGTTTAAATATATGTTACTGAATCTCTGTTATGCGGGGGCCACACTAACGAGAAATGCCATTAATTATCGCGATGAATAAATAATAAAAAAAAATTGACTTTATTGTAATTAATGTGTATGTGTGTCAATGTGTCATTCTGTAAATGTAAGTTTCTTTTGTTAAGCTGTGTGCTTACGTTTGTTATAAACATGCATGCCAAAAGACAGTATTTGGCGTACTGTAAAAACATAATTTTACCATCTTTTGTATACCCCACTTACGCCATAAAGATTTGATAGGATTCTTTACAGAGTCCGTTTGAGGAAGTACCACCCCTTTGCCAGTTATTATAGCACCAAGCGGTAATGCGCAAAACATTACTGTGTTCCGGTTTGAAGGCCAATGTTTCCAGTGAAATTAGAACATCTGATATCTCTTGGTGACGAGGGCAATGCCATGCTAGGTAATGATTTGGACTCTTCATTGCGAGAGGTCCCAAGGGATGGGTAAATTTACTGAACTGTTTATTTAAAAAATGTTCCAATAGCTGCTCGTCACTATGTTGTTATGTGCCAGGCTTGTTGCTTACCATCAGACACATGTTCTGCTCGTCTCGTCATATTACAAAAAAAATCGGGAGTAAACGAAAACATCATCTATGTACCTATGCAAATTTTAGGTTTATTTAGTTTTTTCAAAAACCGCTAGGTAAGTACATCTGTTCCGGTACAATGGGACCACCTCACTGCCTCACCTGATCATTAGTGCAATATCCAACTTTGAGTTAATTTTGAGAAAGACAATGACCTTTTGGACCACAATGTAGAATTTCCAAAATGTTGGATTCTTATGATGACTTATCCATAAACACATAAAGTGAGGTTGAAGTCTACTACGCCTTAAGGCTTGTTCGCATTAGGCTAGTCAATTAGTCTAGTAGAGGGTAATTTAGTAGCTAAAATATTCGCTACTATTCAAAAATCGTTCGCACCGTGCTTTAGTACAGTTCACAAGTGAGTGGCGTTTTGCGACATGAAGAGCCTACAACGCAATAAAATAAATAAGCTTATTACGCTAATCGTAATGGCTATTTTAGAAGAGGTGGAGGAGGAAATTTGTGTGATCAATAAAATAAGTTATTCCACAGACAATTTCGTATTTGGAAAACTGGTTGAAGTTATTTTTCTCTCAAGACTAATTCGACAAGTTCGAAACTGTTTAATCGGCGAGCTAATGAGCGCACCGCTCGCAACGAAGGCGTGATGGGGGGTGCTACTCGCCCGTTGAAAATAGAACAAAATGGATTGACTCGACTAAATCACTTCCTAAACTACTCGACTAAATTTTCACTGTTCATACACGTTTAGTTGCTAAATTACTCGCCACTAGGCTAAATTACTAGCCTAATGCGAACAAGCCTTTACTTATGACACTCAATTTAGTATTTGTACTTAAACTCAACTTATGTATAGCTTTGAAATACCATCATATAATTTGAAGGGGACAGCGCGTACGCAGTCCCCAGTGGGGACTCCCCAGTGCAACTTTCATTAAAATCGGTTATGTGGATTTCATGCTTCTAACTTTGAAAATTACGGAATCTTCATACAACCGTCCATCCCTTGTTTCACCCTCTTAGGGGTTGAATTTCGCAACCCGCCTTAGCGAGCGCCTATGTGCTAAAAGACACCTCCATGCAAAAATTCCGAGTTTTCGTGAAGAGTGACGTTTCGCTTTTATATATATAGATAAAAATGCAAAACATAACTGTGAGAATAGACGATATTATTGAAAATAATTAATAATATCTTTGAGTGCTGACAGCAATGATGAAGATGACAATACTAAGTGTTGTTCAGATAATTCAACTTAATAAATGTATTTTTTTGTTAAATGACGCATTTTCTAATATTGTAAGAGTATTTAGCAGTAATGTGCAAACATTACTGTATTCCGGTTTGAAGGGCAATATTTCCAGATAAATTACAAGGCTTGGGGATACAACATCTTTGATGTCTGGGCGACGAGCGCAGTGCAGTGCTAGGTAATGATTTGGACTCTTCATGTTCCAATAGCTGCGTGTCACTGTGCTGTTATGGGCAGGCATTTTGCTTACCATCAGATACATACATATACTATTCGTCTCTTCGCTCTATACCATAAGTATAAAAAAATATGTCCGTCCATGGTGTTATTACCGTTGCCGATAAAAGACTCTTGTCCCTGGATGGCGGCGGCGGAATGTATTTCCCCCAAAGTAAGTCGTCGTTTACCTGAATTTGTCCATATCGGAATTTGTCATTTTCGGATTTTGTCATTCTAGGAATTTTTTGTCGTTTTAGGAATTTGTCTTTTTCGGATTTTTTCTATTTTGGAATAGACTTCAATAGACGTTTTAGGAAGTTGTCATTCTCAGTCTGAGGGTTTATTATTATTAATTAAGTGAAGACATTTCAGCATTCCACTACTCAAATGTCTCCACACGTATGGTTAACATTAATTATCAAAGGGGACAGCGCGTACGCAGTCCCCACTACCAAAAATAACGCGTCCGAGTTATCCACATTAGGGATAATCGCAGAGGTCAACCCAACCGCAGTGCAATGGAAGGGCCTCGCTCTGGGGGAACCGCCTTCGTGATCACGGTGTCCCCTACGCCAGGTAAGTATGATTCCCAAACCAAGCCGTAATGGTCCCACGATTTTTCGTTAAAACTTTGCTACCGCGATTCAGAAACAACTTGTTTTGGTATCATACGCCATCTAGTTTATTACTATAGAACTAACCAGCGTGACGCTGATGACGTCATGTCGTGTTGGCTCAGTTGTGAACTTGTGAAGGCTGCCATGCTCGGACGACAAAAGCTTCTTTAACCTGCGGCATAGAATAGATAGTATATACCTGCGGCTTAATTACCTAAACTATTGGAAGCCAAATACATAAGATTACGTTAATTTCGTTTTCAAGGAACTCTACATTTTTGTAGAAAATTAGGGTTTGTTTACTTCTTATAGCATTAAATATCAGCTTGTTAAAATCCCGCTAAAATCGGAAAAATAGGATAAAAAAAGAAAAATAATAAAAAAAAAATATTTTGTTCACTTTCATATGAATTAAGTAACAAGCAAAAAAAAACACACTTCAGTTGAATTTATTTGTATTGATTCATATCTTCAAAAGATCCATAATTTAAATGTGCGTAGAGTAAGAAGTTAGTACGAGTATGTAGAGTATAAAAGGTTATATTTTAATTTAGCTTTATTAATCCGTAGTAGAATTAGAGTAAATTAGCAATGCTTTACAGTTGTACCCGCTTAGTTCTCGTGCATTAAAAAAAATTGTTCGAAATTTGTCATAGTGTATGGTATTTTATTAGTCATGCCCTTTAATTTGATATCCATTTTGAGGTAGGTTGTGAAGAAATATTTTGACCGCCATTTTGTGGAGGCTTCCATCTTGAATCGATATTAACCAAACATTTATAACCAAAATTAACCTTAACAAACCTCATTGGAATTGGTCCATCCGTTTGAGCTCTACGGCTCCACAGACAGACACACTCAGGCAGACATACAGTTTTTGGTCGGGAGTTAAAAATTATGATTTGTGAAATAAAAAAATATTTTGTCGATTGTAGATATTATTAACACAAATGCGAAACGTTGTTTGTAAAATGACTAAAAACTGCTACTCCGATTTCAACAAAATTCATATTAATGTGGTACCACCTCTAAAATCTACCAAACAAAAACAGAAATAAATAATTGGGTAAGTTTGTTTGTATATACAGCCGTTGTTCCACGTTAGCACGTAACAGGGGAAATGACCCCCCCCCCTGTATCCAAAATCGTATATGTTAAATTAAAAAGCTAAAAATTTTAAAATTTCTATAGTACATAGACTAAGTAATTTTGAAACAACTTGAACGGCAACTATGCGGGTATATAAATACGTGGGGCACTATTAGTAAAGTATTTTTTACTCGATTTATTGTATTTCAACTGGTGACTAGTGGAGGCTGGGACCTCGTCTGGTGTAATAGGTATCTCTGTTGAACCTTGACTAAAGTCTTATTACCAGCTAAGTCGAACCAAGATAGCGTGACGAAAGCCATCAGCGGGATCTAACGAAGATATAGTAACGTGGGGAGATCTGTTTAGTGGCCAGTTTGCACATTGATTTGTTGCCGGTACAACTAGATTCATTGCCACTTAAATTGCAGGAAAGTTAAAAAGTAATGAATTAATGGGATCTTGAGATAAATTATTTCTGCTGAGGGTTATTGGAGAGGCCTTTCCAGCAGTGGTTAAATACAGGCTGATTATGAAGATGACATAGCCTGACCCTATTAAAACTGGGCAGTCATAAGGGTTGCCTATAGGAGTGTTTAATGTTAATCAAGAGCGTAGTGCAATACGTCAACTGTTTAACCACGGATGTGCCGCTGTTTTAGGAAATAAACGATTTTTTTATTAATAATTTAAAATGTGTATGCCTAATGCTTACGTTCCGCTCCGACGCTACGTCGCATCGGTACGCCACTCCAGTAGAATGTTGAACACGTAAACCAGTACAATTTTCCCCTACCTAAAATACTAGAAAAGAAGACTCACTTCAAAAACATGCAAACCTCGGAAGTGGTTACATATTTGGACATGGACAGTTTGATATTGACATTGACATTGACATTGGGCCAGTGGAGGTAGGAGCTCATCTCATTTCCAATAAGTACCATTTCTGAGCGGTCCATGTAACGCGTGACCAAACTGACCAACGTGCGATTTGACTTCTCGCTAAAAACCATCTTGTTTGGGCGTTTTGAGAGTTCGTTTTCTGTTTTTTTTCATAATAGAGTGACGAGTTTGGCAGGACATATGCCTGATGGTAAGCAACATGCCTGCCACACAACAACACAGTGACAAGCAGCTATTGGAACAGGAAGAGTCCAAACCCTTACCCTAACATTCCACTACGCTATAATAACATGACCCAGCGATATAATATCTTTTATCTCTATGCTCTGTAATTTCACTGGCAACATTGCCTTTCAAACCGGAACACAGTAATGTTTGCAGATTACTGCGTTCTGTAGGTTGCGGTCTGTTTGGAGTGAATGTTATATTGTACAAAAACCGTAAGGAACAAATCTTAAAATGACCTTTTCCCATTAGTGCGTGTGTACAATGCCAGCATTTTTCAAGAAATCTTCGTACTCATTGCTACAATATTCACGTCCATTGTCGGTTTATAACACTTTGATTTTTTTCTTTTGAATTATTTCTACCAGCAACTTAAAAACTTAAAACGTAATCACCTTTTGTTTTGAGAAAGTAGATGAAAGCCATTCTATTGAAGTCATCACCATGGAGTTGAAAATATCTGGCAAAACCAATATTCTTCTTGATGGGACCACAAAGGTCAGAATGGATCACTTGAAGCATTTCTCTGGCTCATATTCCTGTGAGCTTTGATGAGAGGTGGTCCTATTTAATTTTATCGAAATCAGTGTAGTGGTTTTCGAAATATGAACAAAAAACTAAAATTTGGCCGCGTGTCTAAATTTAATTTTAAATCTATGTCGGTTCTATTTTTCTGGAGAAAATAAGCTGTTTCACAAACAACGTTTCGCATTTGTTTTAATAATATCTTACATCAACAAATTTAATGTAAAACTTGTAATACATGTACCGTGTAACCATGTGTAAAACAACAAATAAATGTAACAATTTTAGATACCATCATTTTATAACCAGTTATAGTATGCCAAACGTTTCACTCAGACAATATATCCTCAATTAAATTTCTGATACTTTTCACCTTAGACGCTATCACTGAGATTTGATTCCGGGTGGGCTCTACTATGTAAATGTTCAGTGTTTAGCCTTCATGAATGCCAGATAATATGTGAATGACTTTATGCGATAACTTTGACGAACAACTTTACCAGCTCTTGGCAATAATTGAAAACGATACGACGCTAGAGTCTATGATAGAGCTGATCGACAGTATCTTTAGAAATTAAAATGATTTTATGGAACACAAATAAATGCATTTTATGTACTTAAAATGTTAATAATTATATAATTATGCATATACATATTTAAAAATAATAACTTGTGCAATATATCTACTATACATTGGTTCAACAATCAAACGTATTAAATAACTTTTGACTAATTGGGAGACCATGCAATCGGGAAATACGAGTAAAACATAGTTGTGAGTCAATTGCAGCTTATACATAATTAAAACACAAAGCAAACGAAAAAATATTAAAAACACATTGGCTACTTTTTATGTAAAGTAGAGAGCTAATTATATTCAATGTACCTAAAGAATCTCTTGTTTTCACAAAAATCCTGATTATTTGCCGTAAGATTGAAAACCCCCTTATTTAATAATTATTATCCGTGTTTTTGTCTAAAACTTCTAGAACTTTTGCAAAAAATAGGATGTCAGTATAAAATATAATATAAAATCTAATTATCCGAAGAGATATACAAATAAATAATAATATGTACTGTTTGTAATTTTAAATTTATAGCTCTTCACTACATATAAAAAGTTATTTGTGTGTTTGTTCCGACTAATCTCTGGAATGTCTGGACTGAATTTAGCGAGACTTTCACTGGCTGATACCTATTGTTAATTGAAAAAATGAATTAAGCTAACTTTTATTTTGAATAAATGTAGAGTTCTTCGAAAACAAAATAAATAGCATATTAGACATCCAATGGCTTAATTAAGATAAGCCGCAGATTAAACAAGCCTTTGTGGTGGGGGCTTCGCAACCCTCACAACATCAAAGTTTAACCAACACGACGATGACGTCATCCGCGTCACGCTGGTTAGTACTAGAGTAAAAAACGAGATGGCGTATGAAATCAAAACAAGTTTTTACTAAATCGCGGTGGCGAAGTTTAACGAAAAATCGTCAGAGCATTACAGATTGGTGGGGAATTCATACTTACCTGGCGTAGGGGACACCGTGATCACGAAGGCGGTTCCCCCAGAGCGAGGCCCTTCCATTGCACTGCGGTTGGGTTGACCTCTGCGATTATCCCTAATGTGGATAACTCGGACGCGTTATTTTTGGTAGTGGGGACTGCGTACGCGCTGTCCCCTTCAGAATGTAAACAGTCAATTCAGTTGCAAAAGTTTAGTTTGCGGATAATAAGAAGCACAAGATTGTAGCCACAGTAGTTAATGTATTATACATAGAGAATTAGCTATCTAGTAGTGACAACTACGACGAACCCCATCATAATCGGTCCAGTCGTTTCCCGTTTCTGCCATTGGCTTTAACAGTGGATACATCGCGTCGTAAGGAAACCGGCGTGGTGCATCATAAGAAACATCTTTAGAGCGTTATCCACCAACCTGCACTTGGCCAGCATGCTGGATTATGATCTTAACTCTTTTCTTTCTTTTTATGAGAGAAGGGCCGAATCTCAGAAGTGGGAAAGCAAGTGGACTGCGTATGGTGAAGCGTCAAGTAAATGTTTGGAACGTGCCGGTAAGCGCCTGGACAGAAACTAATTGCATGATTACTTCCGCAAGTTGCTCAAAGAGGTTCCTACCATTAAAATGTTTTTTAATTTACACTAGCGGTCCACCCCAGTTTCGCCCGTGGCACATATAGCACTCAGGGATCACGTGATGGTAAGCAATAAGCCTGCCCATAGCAGCACAGTGACACACAGCTATTGGAACATGAAGAGTTCAAACCAGAACACAGACATGTTTTCACATCACTGCTTGACGGTAGAATAATTTGTAAAGGTATGGTGCTTCACCAGACGGATGTTGCAGAATCCTACTACTACAAAAATAAAGAGTGTGATTAATATTTAATTGGATAACGAGACACTCACGTATATACAGTCGGTCAATCCGACTCGAGTTTCGGCCGCGTCCGGCGGCCTTTTCCAAGGAGAGTGCACGCGCGATGGCTGCCCGTTTGGCACTGACTCTCACTTGCCTGTGCCAAACGGACAGCCATCGCGCGCATGCACTCTCCTTGAAAAAGGCCGCCGGACGCGGGCGAAACTAGAGTCGGATTGACCGACTGTATATACGTGAGTGTCCCGTTATCCGATTAAATATGTGTAACAACCACGTTAATTTTAATACTAAAAGTGTGATTAATGTTATTTAAATAAATAAAACGCAGAACGCAGCGAGCGCCATGTGTACTTTTGCTCCGGAATCGGTTCGGGGTGGGTTATTTGGCAAGTAGTTTTAAGATAGAAATAGACATAGGACATAGGAGGACATGGAGGCTCTGCGCCGGGAAGAGGCGGCTTAAGCAAAAAACGATGTCGAGTCGATTACTATCGGAATCCCAACCGGTAGTGATCGGCTCAACAGACGAAATCGGACTAGTACTAGAATTAAATGTTCACAACACCCCCCTATTTTCCTTTTCTTCTCCTAATCCAAGAATATTGTAAAAAAAAAGATAATTGTAATTACAAAGGTCACGGACCCCAGAGTCTGTGGAGAAAAAAAAGGTAATTCATATATTATTGTGGTATGCTAATTCTAACAAATATTTTTTAAAAATATGTACGTACCTACATTTCTATGGAACTGGTTAGACCAAAATAATCTCCCAAACGCACGAAATAACACCGAATTGTCTATATTCCAGCTAGCCGTGCGATTATAAATTTTAATGTAATTACCCATTAGCAAGTGCAAATAGAAAGTTAGTGGTGACGTGAGGAGAGGAGCAGTTACCTGGACAACATATTACCCACCGGTGCCCTGGGGAGGCCCGGACGGTTCGCCCGCATGCGATGCTCACGTTTGATTTACATTATAGCTACACTTTTACGATATTAATTAGAATATTTCTATATTAACACCGTGACACTTTTAAACGCTTTAAAAAAAGAGGAGTCGCTTTTGGCTGTATGTTTTATTGAATTTTATCGTAATCGGTGTGACGCTTTTTGAATGAACAAAAAAACTCAAAATTTTTTTCTTTTACCTGGATGGGCTCTTATGAAATTCGGAAAATTGATACAAAAATCTTTATTGATGTTTGCAGGTAAGATAAGGTGATACAAAACATTTTAAAAGTTGACCCGACCCATACAAACTGGTCCCTTCTTCTAGAGGCATGCATATGTCTGGCAACACAATTTCCATTGGTCTAAATTTATACAATGATAATTAATAATAGTCAGCTGATAAAGTTATTTTAATCGGTTGTGTCATATTATATGTCATCTGATTCAACGTCTATTAATTTCTGGGTTCTATCCGGTAGTGATATGTACCTATGTCTGGTCCCATGGTTGCCTGGAATAGATCGCTTTTAGCGATAAGGTCGCCATTTGCTACTATATTTTAAGTTGTTTGTTTTGTTAAGTGCAATAAAGAGTTTATCTATCTATCTATCTATGTCTGATATCTTTGGTGAGCTTGTCTTGAGTCTTGTTGTCATCTTGTGCTTCAGCAGGATGTTGTTGTGGACCCGTGTTGTAGACAAAGTTTGTGTGTTGAAGGTTTTTGTTTTTCGGAGAAAATAAATTGTTGAAGCCAACCTTGTTTTGGCGTTAGGGAAATATAATGAGAGATTTTTTTAAAGACGCGCTCTCTGTCACGAAAATCCTTGAAGCCTTGAAGTTTTAGCTAGTCAATTTCAGTAAACACTACCAGCGCCCCGCGGTTTTACCTGCGTAATTTCATTCCCGCTATTTTACCCGGGGTAAAAAGTTTGAGTTTTATTCCAGACTGTATTAATCTGTGTTTCAAATTTCAACCCGATCCGCTCAGAAGTACTCGTAGATACCGATGTCGTGTAAACTTTGACATTTATAACGTTAGGTAGGATTGTAACTAACTTCAGGTTAATACTTCTCGCGTCGAAGATATTTTATGTTATCACCTATCTCTGGCTCTTATTGTATTACAAGATTTGCTTAGTCTGGGGTTAGATGGTATTGTGTGTGAAATATAAATATTTATTTATTTATCTTTGGTTGAAATTAGGCTTTAGTCATCACCCAAATATTTGATCTATATTAATCTATCTAATAAATGTTTGGTGGGAAACGAACCCACGATCACCGGCTCTGCAGGCTGACTGCAACGGCAGGCAGCTTACTGACAATTTAGCCACTAGATCACTCAAATATTTAATAAACAATATCACCATAACACAACTATTTTAAAAAGTAATATATAGAAAGCGTGCGGGTCCAGCGACCATGCGGGTAACCCTAGGGAGCTACACCCACTCAGGTAACCCGACCAATGTAACTTTATCACTTCCCAATATATTCCAAACTAAAAAGGCGATATTTTTAATAGACTTCTAAATTCGATTGTATGTTTTTTTACACATTATGCGAAAACTCAGCCATTTATTAATCATTCCTGATGATTATTTCTTTCGTTTGGTTCATAGTTGTCGAAATCGGTAATCGAAAGTTTCTTAAAGACAAAAAAAGTCCAAAAATTGTATATACATATGTACACATCTATGATATTGTTTAAATCGCGTAGTTACTTTTTCCGTAATTTTCCAGCGGTAAAAAGTCACCCTGTTGTACATGTTTTCACATTTATAAAAAACTAGCTGTACCCTGCCACGCTTCGCTGTGGCACATTGTGATGCAATAATAGATAAAAACAATCCTTGATACGGATTATATATCATTGTAAAATTTCAGCTCGATCGGTGCAAAACTTTTTGAGTTTTTAAGCGTACACAAACCAACATAACATTTGATAAATTATCTCTTTGTTGCACTTAATTTTAAAATTATTAGGATTTAACGCGCTAAAAAATGTATGTAGGTATATATTTTAAAAACACTTCTCAAATTGTTGTTTCGTTCCCAGTAGTATTTTAAAGTGTTTTTCAAATGTTATTAAAACACGTTTTAAACTTTATGACGACTGTAAACATTCAGTACATTCAAACTGTTTCATTTGTTTGTAGGATGTTCCGGCTTTGAACAAACGTTCATACGTAGCCTTGATAAAGGGATTATTGGCGTCAATTCAGTATACATTCTCACCTACGCAAAATAACGAAAATATGGAAGCCGCACAAAACCGTCACCCGATATCCGAATCATTTTTGCATCACAAGCTTATGTAAAAACGAATAGAATACAAAGTGGGCCCGCGTCCGGAATGATTGATTTTATATAGCTCTACGGATGTGTCGTATAAAATATCGAGGTGGCATTGCGTGTCGTAAAAAGGAACTCTAAAAGAACCCTTTTCCCCAGTCCTCGATGACCATTGAAGCTTTTTGCATAATTTTCTGGTTCCTTGATTCTCCTGAGTGAGTTTTGATGGGGTTGAATTTTGTATGCCGTAAAAGGTATGAAAATTTTAGTGCGATTACGAAATCTATCTTTTTGAACGTGGAAGATTGATGCGATTAGCAAGGGATGGGATGTTATTGATATTATATTGGAATGTTTTCTTTGGAATTGATAGTCAGGTGTTAGGTATGTAAAGATGTGTAACTGTAATTTTTATTTAAACAGAAATGATTAAAATAATACAAAGGTATGGACAATGTTTACAGTTAATATAAAATTTACTGTACATAATTTAGTTATATATTAGTGAAATTTTAACCCGTTACACTGTCTTTATGTAGGTTTATAGAATAATACTAAAATTATAATTTCGAAAGTTTGTAAAGATGTTTGGTATTTCACGCAAAAAGTCCTGAACGGATTTGTTTTTTTTTTAGAGATAGTAATGAATGAAAGCAATAAACACTTTTTTTTTTATCACCGAAATGTTGTGTGAACGGAAAATGTTTGGGTAAAACTGCTGGTCCTAGTATTTTTTAATTTCCAAACACTATTATTAGAATAATATGGTATTTCTGAATTAGAAAATTCGAAACTAAGGTTTTCTTTTTCTATTTTTTATTTAAGTGTAAGAATTAAATCAGTCGAAACAATACATATCAATAATTCCTTGGGATTCGAGAGTAATTCATCGTATTAATTAGTCTCATTACTGGGATTTGGAGGTTATTTAATTATTGTTTTAATAACTTTTTTTTAATTTCATATTATAAATGTGAGATTGTGAGAGTTAAGATGTTTGTACTCAATCATGTTCAATCGTGAAATTGGAAAGATTATAGTCTGGAATAGCACAGTAACGATCAAACGGCAAAAACACAAATTGGAATAGCAGCTGCATAGTATCACCCGAAATATAAGATAATTTCTTTATTTGTCCTAAAATTTTACAGCAAACATTGCTTTTCAAACAGGAACACAAATATGCACATTAGTTACAGTTAGGTGGCAGAATATTTAACACAAATATGTGGTACTTCCCCAGGCGGACTCAGCAAGAAGTCTTACTACTACTTTTGTGATAAGAACGTCTAACTAACCACTCTCCATCGTGGACCGCATCGTCGCTTAACATCAGGCGACATAGCGGGCAAGTACAAACCTACAATACATAAAAAGGTATAGTGAAACTACAGTAGCTTTTATCTTACACCATCCCACCGGATTGGCAAATTGCTACATCGATATGACATCTCGATATGACATATTGGAGTTGGCATAAATTTTATCGTCCTATCACTTAGCTTCGTATTGCGATCGTAAATTACGCCAAGGTTTACTTTGTCGTATTTATGAGACCGCGTAAAATACTCGTACGAGTATTGAGTACCCAAGTAATCACATTTGATGTATTATAAAGATGCTACTGAATGACGATACGAGTATACCAGATATATTATACGTACGCTATGTGGTGAGTATGGGACACAACATTTTTGAAGTGAAAATTTCTTTTCGCGTACCACAGACTTATTAATTGTACCTAGTTTTTATTCATTTACTACTTTAGTTAGTCTACTTAAAACGCTATATCAGAAGAGAAGGTACTAAGACTCACAACACTACTAAGGCTCACCATAGTGTGAGACTTAGGGCTCATAATTACATGAGATTGTTGAACAATTTGGTCGCCACTTAGTTAAATAGTGTAATTAGTGTTCCGGTTTGAAGGAAATGTTTCCAGAGAAATTACAGGGCTTAGAGATATAAGATCTTAGATCTCTGGGTGACGAGCGCAGTGCAGTGCTAGGTAATGATTTGGAATCTTTGTGTTCTAATAGCTGCGTGTCACTGTGGTGTTATGTGTCAGGCATGTTGCTTACCATCAGGCACATGTTATGATCTTCTGATCGTCTCGTCTATCTTTAGTTTTTTAAAAAAAGTTATAATCTGCATGCTAGTTTCTTTAAGTAAATACATTAATTTATAATAAGGCCAAATTGTTAAGAGGGAATAAACTTTATTGTTATTGATTTTTGCTTACTTAGTTTATTTGTGGGCTATGAATTGAGCTCAAGCGTCACATTCGTAAATTAAAGAAATCTTTGGGTAAACTCAGGACCATGGCCACGCCCTCCGGTTTCACCCGCGTAGTTTCCAAAGTGAGCTATCAAATTCTGAGTTATAAGTTTTCACTTCTATCGGCGTCCCTATGAGTTCCATTTTTAGGGTTCCGTAGCCAAATGGCAAAATACGGGACCCTTATAGATTCGTCATGTCTGTCTGTCCGTTCGTATGTCACAGCCACTTTTCTCCGAAACTATAAGAGCTATACTATTGAAACTTGGTAAGTAGTTGTAATCTGTGAACCGCATTAAGATTTTGTTACAAAAAATAGAAAAAAAACAAACATATTTTTTTCTATACTGAATAGTTTGCGCGAGGGACTCTTCCAAAGTGATAAAAAGTGTCCCCCCTGTAACTTCTAAAATAAGAGAATGACAAAAATAAAGAAAAGTGTATGATGTACATTGCCATGTAAACTATCAACGAAAATTGGTTTGAACGATATATAGTAAGCAGTTTTATTTAAATACGTCATAAATTGACTATTGTGAAAACACTGACTTAAGTTTCAACGAACTACAAGAACTTTTACAATATGTTACTTGCTGCTACGGAAGCCTTCATGGGCGAGTCCGACTTGCACTTGACCACTTTTATTGTAAATATAGTTTAGAGTGAAACGCGCACGTCATGTGCCTGGTCTGATATGTCGGTGCCATCAAACCATAAGATTTTACCCAATCCAAAAGTGCTCAACACGTCTAAAGTACCTTTCACTTATAACCTTTCGACAGCACATGCCGCCGTCTCCCACACATACATTACCCTAAGAAACGCCTTAATAAATCGATTTACACTAGGTACAATTTAAAAAACCGTCACGACACCAATGAAATGCGTCGCCTGGGGACCGCCCGCCAGCCATCTTAGATACACCCTCACAAGTGGCGTTTATTTATGCTTTAGTATGGAAAATAGTGCCTTTTACGTTGTACATTCATATATGTCACAGCCAACTAGCTTAGTCAGCCGTTCAATTAACTGACCAGCCTGTTTACTAAACAGCGCCGTTTAACTAGGTTATTGTCGATTCGCCACAAAGTACTTAAATTCGTCACAATGTGTAGGTATCCATACATTCAAAGCAAATTCGTCAAATGTTATAAAAAAACAAATGAGCAACGTAACAAGTAAATAAAGTTGTTGTAAATTCGTCACAGATTCTCGTTTTATGTAATTTTTGCATAAAGTAGGGTTAACAAGTAATGTTTAGCGGCCTTCATGATATTCAGGTATCGTTTTTACTACATTTAGTAATCTGGCGGCTAAAGCTAAGGCCATTCGTAGTATAGGATAAATATGTGTCAGAAATATATAATGAAAGAAAGAAATATAAAATGAAACGGCTGACATAAGAAATTCTTTGTTTATGCCATAATGTCATATGCCATAAAATCTAACTAGGTGCGATTAAGTTAGGTTAGTATATAAAAAAAAAACATCAAATTGGTTTGCCGACGCCATTTTAACAGTTTGGGGAATTGTTAGATTACAATCTAGCCGAACTCCCCAAACTCATTATAGTAACCTAACCTACTGCAGGGTTACAATCTCAAGCGTTAGATTATAATCAGACGGCGTTTACAATTTCACAAAGCTCACACTTAATTAATAGTAGTTGGATTATTGCATAGTCCACTTGGGGAAACACCACATTTGCCCATTATTCTACCATCGAACGGTAATGTGGAAGTATAGAGTTGTAATGTACAAATTCGCGTAGCAAAAAATATCTATATCTACCTATGTGTGAGAGCATTACTATATTCCGGTTTGAAGGGTAATAATGTTTTCACAGAAATCACAAAGACAAAGCGATTATCACATACACTTCAGAGCGATGACTGCAGTGCTGTGTTAGTAGCATCTGTCTAGGTTGTCCAATTACCCAAAATAAAGAAAAAAATCCTCGATCACAGAATCCTACTTTTCAAAACCTTAAATAGCTGAAATTGTAAAAAAATTACCCTACCTTACCTTATCCCAAAAATTTATAGAGTTTTAGTACTAAATTGGAAATTGCTGATTGATAGTTTAAACCTATAAACTAGTTAGATTAGTTTCGTTTGGGGTTAGGTGGTGTAAACCAGAGGCTTCCAAACTTATTTTGTCTACTTTGACCACTTTGACAATAAATTATTTTTTAGCGCCCCCAATTATTATTATACTAAAACAAACTATAAATTCAAAGCAAATTAAATAATTATTGTGAGTTATATTAGCGGAGTTTAAACATTCATTCAAAACGAGACTTTGACCATAACCCGCAAGAGTTAACTCGAGACCTGAGGCCAATAGGTAATACACAATACACAACGAACTCCAAGCCTCTACACAACGCCCTCATTTATTTTCTGGTTCTCTTACCCCCCCTTTAGGCCTGCAGCGCCCACAAGGGGGCGTTATCGCCCACTTTGGGAAAGGCTGGTTTTAACAAATTCCAAGCAAAATGTACGTTTATTTTTCTTGTGGAACAAAAATTTAAAGCAAAATCTATGCCTAATTATTTTATCGTTCAATGATTCTCTCACTAAGTAAGACTCCAGTCCTGTAAACTTTAAGTCTGCACAGACCTTTACAAGTAGGGGTGAAGTTACACTGGCGAGGAATTTACATAACGACGAGAGGTAAGTTTCACTCGCATCGGAATTGAGTTAGGATAGTTTAAAACTGTCGCTTAGTTGAGACGTCGAATCCGTTTACTGTTTTCCGAACTTTGAATAAGGGTGAGAAAAACGGGTTGACACCGGCAGCAATGTTGGACTTGAATGTTACCTTGGCAAATAGCGATTAGCGAGAAAACAAACATTAAAAAATAACCACCAGTATTAACTACAAGTACTACTACTAAACAGTAGTGGCAAATAAAGACTGAAGATTTCTCGAAGATCGAAATCTAAGTTGACAGCAATACATGTTGTACTGAGGTATAAAGAAAATGCAGCCAAAAATAGTTTTCAATTGTGATAGTGTCGTTAATGTTTCATTTTGTTTGAAAACAATTGACATTGACGCAGGGTATATAAGCGACGAAAGACAACACGACGACAAATGGAGCAGCCCAAAGAGTTAACACATACTACATATACGTATAGTTAGAACAAACGCTTTACACCGACAGCACGGGTCTGATTCCTGTTATCTTGGTACTCTTGTGGAAGTAACATACTTTTGTCGCGGCACATCACTTTGTTGCCATAGCTAACATACACCTCATCTGCTTATGATTGGTACAAAGGAACCGTGCGGAAAAACCTGATCTATTTATTATTCTTCTAAGGTCTTATCTAAGTTGTCCAAAGAGTTTATACTACATCTATGCTGCAGCCTTTCTAATGGAGATCCTGGTGTCTCTCAGGCACAGATGTAAGGGGTAAGGGGGTCTTGGTGGTGGGTTTAAGATCTCACATAACCTAACTGCACCCCAATTCAGATGGATCTCTGCAAGTAATGTATCCCCGTCAACACAAAAGCATGTGCTGAATGGTGATATGAACAGTCCTAAGACCTATCTGTGTACTTCAAACATTGTGACAGTTGACAATTAGTAAAATCATTAACCTCTGATTGAACAACGGTTGTAGATATGTGATTGATATAATTGTTATCGCCTTACTTCTACAGCCTCTGTAAAAGCATAGGCTACGAGTATTTAAAAGAGAGATAATCTGGTTAGCATTCCATGGATTCACCGTGCGAGTGCCGCCGGGTCCATCGTGTGGCAGAGAGAGAAAACTCGTAGATCCCGAGACTTGTGACTCGGGGGTAGGTTTAAGGGGCCCCTTTTTGACGTACATCAACACTCACCTTACTCGTTTTTCTCTCCCTGCCCAGCCAAATCTGATATGAGCCTAGTAGTCCAGCTTTAGATACTCGTTCTAGTATAGAACTTACTGCACTTCTGGATAAACCAAGGTCTTTCAGCAGGTTGTAGAGAGATTTTGCTGGTATACCCCTCGCTCCCACTTCTACAGCGTATAAACTAACTACATAGCCGTTTTTTGGTAATTCGTTTAGGAGGTTGTTAACTTATTTTGTTTCATCGCATGGTATTTAGGTATATTAGTTTCCCACGGTACGATAAGTTCTATGCGTAAGGACTATGCGTTTTTTAGCTCGAGAAAAAAGGAAAATGTCCGGTCTGGATGACGAAATACCCACATCCGCTGGGATTTTGTAGTGCTTTTCATATGTGTCCATTAAAATAGTCCAGTCAGGTGCTGTACCCAGGTTTGAATAAGGCTTGTTGCTGGAGTTTGAAGTTGAGCCTTCTTTTACAAAGTTAATTTGTCTTTTGTTTGTCATCAATCCCTTTTGGACTCTAGCTACTGAAAGGCTCATGGCTTCACGTATGATTTCAAGTACTTTGTCATGTACTGCCGTGAGTAATGACCCCTATTAAGGAGCACCTTGCATCCCACCAATATGTGCCTTGCTGTACATATCGCCTCTCCACAAGTATAGCAACATTTTTCAGAGGCTTTTCCCCACCTTACCAAGTTACTCTGGTCAGGGAGGGTCATTTGGAATGCATTTAGATAAAATTTTACTAAGGCAGGAGACCAGTCATAGATCAATGTGCGCCACTTTAGAGCTAATGGGATACAGAACTCGCCTATGGTTAACCACTCACTTTGCATTTCTAAATTCATAGCGTGCACTTTGTAACCGTCATTTTCGTCTTGTTGTAGAAAGGTTTTTACCATGTCTCGGTCTTCCCTTTTCTTTCTCGTACCCAACCCAGCAGTATTTACTTGTGCACCTGCCATAAATTGTTTATGGAATTGAAGTCTAGATTCCAGGTCTGAAGCAGTTTTGTCTTTTGGGAGAGATGTAATTAATTCGTCTTGCGACTTTCCCAAAACATGCGTTTTTGTAACTCTTAGGTGTTTGTAAAGTTCAGACGGTTTCTTTAGTTTCAACCCAAAACTATTGTGATCCCTAAAAGGAGTGGAGGGATCAACCGGATGTGCCAATCCGAACCATGACTTTTTTCATTCTGCTTTCTGCATCTAGCTTTGCCAGGAGAGTTTTACCGATGTCATATACTAGGAAAGGCCAAGTGAGACGTGATGTGAGATAGTTGTCATATATCCATGCTTTTTTGATATTGCTGATAGGCTGCTGGTCTACCTTATTGAGGTTGTTCATAAAATTTTCAACAACCACCTCTAATGACGGTGCACGCCCTTTGTGATCTATCTTTCTACCAAGAAATTTGAAAGGCACTGCCTCTGCAATTGTGGCAACTCTTTGGCCACTTATGGAGAGTCCCGGATCGTAAGAAGTATATTTGATATTTCGTCTACCCAGACAAAGACAATTACATTTACTTGGTTTTGTCCTCATTCCCTCCGTCCATGTACAGAACTCATCGACTCCGTTGAATAATTTTTGACACTGTAAAGGCACAGGTTCTTGACACTGTAAGAGTAAGTAAAGGCGTATTTGCGTATTGAATTTCGCTGGTTCGGTCCAATCGCGTCAAGCCTACGTCTGCAGCCCATTATAATATCACGTTGCTGGCTCCGACGTAATCTTAGTAGCATTTACATAATGCCTGTCGGTTTTTGGGTATTATTTAAGAGAGCAAGGATGATAAAACATTGAGACACCCCATTAGTTGATTTTACTGCGGTCGAAGATTAGGTTTACTTCACTCTTATCTGTCACACTAAAGGTACTTTATCTTTCTTGTAGTCTACTACATCTTTGTCTGTTGTTGTACCGGCAAGCAATAATGTGGAAATATTGTTTTGTTCTGGTTCAAAGGGCAATATTTATAGAGCAGTTTCAGGGCAAACAGATTCATCTTTGGGTGACTTAAATACTACAGAGGTTAATATTTTGCAAAAATGTAGCGCGATGCATTTTGCATTGTGCCTACTTTGGTTTGATCAACTTAAAAAAGGGGGAGGTTCTCATTTCACTTCTATGTCTTTTTTGTACCTACATATAAGTATGTGTGGTATACGATAGCTCCGATAATAATTGTACTTAAATCGATTTTGATGATTCTTTTTTCTATTAATATCCACATACATTTTATCGAAATCGGTGTAACCGTTTTCGAAATTTGAATAAAAACTAAAATTGGTTTACCTGTATCTAGATGATTTAGTGATAGCTTTTTATGAAATCCAGTATCTGAATTTAATTTTTAATTGAAGTCGATTTTTGTTATTTCAGACAAAATAAATTAAGCGAATAAAGTTTCAGTCTACAAAAAAAAGTATCTATCATCTAGCTAATCTATTTCAATGCTATTTAGGTACATATTTTGTAAAACCGTACTATTCAACACGAAATCTATCCCCAAACCCAAGAATTCGCCCAAAGACCGTCCGATTTGATTTACGACGAACCTTCCAAGATGACTCCGTTATATCAATTTAATCCACATTGAAATTCAAAGGGCACCCGACGAATCAATTACCGGGGGATATTCAAATAACCCCGGCCTGGTGATAGAATTGTTCTAAAGAATTCGCGTGTGATAAAATGCGAGCCAATATATACGTGTTTTCTTGTCGCTGGGAAGTGAATTGGGGGTTGAGTTCTTTAGGGGTATGTACGTCTTCTATACTTCTATGCTATAGACGATTAGAAGAAAGATAAACGGATAAACAACCAAAGACTCGAAGTGGTTTGAGTGTGACTCCGCTTTCGTTCTGGGTGTTTCTATCCTACTCGTATTAATGAATACAATTGGATGCGTGTTTGTGAATCACGTCGGAACTGCATATCGTCAAACGGATAATAGGATTAAGTTGAAATTTGAAATACAGTTAGATTATGGTCTGGAATAATCTATACATCTATAGGCTACTTTTATCCCCTGGAAAGAACGGGAATGGGAACTACGTGGTTACAACCGCGGAGTGAAGCTAATGGGCATAAGTAGGTATCACCTACCCTGCCATCATAGAAAAAGCAAAGCTTGTTCTGTGGAAGCGTCTTGGAACGTATTTACTTAGAGTGAAGAGCACAAAGTCGCACAGTGAGCCATGGAGAGAGCTGTGCTCGGAAGCTCTTTGCTTGATAGAATCTGAAATGAGCTCCGACATAGCTTAACGACTAAAGAGTAAGCAAGCTGAAGCGGCAATGGGCAGGCCACATCGCTCGCTGAATCGACAACCGTCGGGGAAGAAAGGTTCTCAAGTAGCGGCCACGAACCGGAAGACGCAGTGTTGGACGGTCTCCCTCTAGATAGACAGATGAACTCACAAGGGTCACTGTAAATAGCTGTTTGCAGGTTGCACAGGACCATTCGTTGTCGAAATCTAGGGAGATGGCCTATGTTCAGCAGTTGACGTCTCGCAGCTGATGACGATGAGCACAAAACCAGCAACTTTGTGGGCAGATTACTTACTTAAAGTGTCTGTTTATGTTGTAAGTGCATCAAGTATTTGTTCAAAAAACGCGAGTTAGGATGTGAACCACTGCTAAGAAGAATCGAATGTTATTTTGAATAGAATAAGAATTTCCATCCATATATTGCAATGTGCAGAATTGAGTTCTCTGCCTGCGTTCCATTTTGAATTTTATATTCAAAGCAGAAAAGTTCGATTTGTATCTTTGTTACTTAAAACAGGTGACACATACTATTTATTGCAACACAGTGAAGGATCTTCGTTGAAATGTTTTTCATTTGCTGACACATACACTCTGTTTCTCTCCCGCACACACACACAACGTAGACCCTCTCTCTTTCACACACACACTTACGCATACAAATACAAGCGAACACAATTTTAATACGAGCTTCTATGTACCTACCATAACCAACACTTTACTTTTTTATTCACTCACGTCCTGCAGATTGCATCTGCAATTTGCAGATGCAATCTTGCAGAATGCAAAAACCTCAACTGTTGTTGTTAGGTACACCACAAACGGCGATAATAGATAGATAGATAGATAGATAACTCTTTATTGTGACACAAGAACAGAAATATTACAGTAGAACACTTATGAACTAGCACCACAAATGGCGGCCTTATTGCTTAGAGCAATCTCTTCCAGGCAACCAGCTTAAAGGAAATTCGCCTACAAACATGGTTAGGCGAAGCGAGGTGACACTTTTCCTAATACTAATAATTAAATACTGCAATATAAAACAAATTAATACATAATATACACAATCATCCAAAATACAATAAATAAAAGTGAGTCTAATACATAGGAAAATACAACTTATATTAATTAGGAACATGTCACTTAAATACAACAACTAGTTAAAAAATAACCTACAACCCTGAAAACAAAATCATGACTAATTAGTAACATAACAACAGAAAAACTAAAGTGACAAGAAATAGCGCCGGAGAACTGCATTAGTTACGATTAACTGGTGACGACAGTCGTGCATTGTGATAAGTAAAATTCCTTTACATTGCTCTTAAACACGTTTAAAGACTGCGACTGTCTTATAGAAGCCGGTAAAGCATTCCACAAGCGAACAGCCTTGACGGAAAAAGAATCTTCATAAAAGATGTTCTGTGTGATGGAGTGACGAGGTTAAGCGCTACTGCCGCTCTCAGAGGACGGGGACGTGAAATTTCATGATAATAGGTAAAACGCGTCTTAAGATACGTCGGGGAGGCAGGATTAAACAGAATGGTATACAAAATGACAGAATGTGAGCATTTCTGCGAAGGCGGATAGGAAGCCACTTGAGCTTAGTGCGAAATTGAGAAACGTGGTCATATTTCCGCAGACCAAAAATAAACCTTATGGAGAAATTTTGAAGGCGCTCAAGCTTGTTTAACTGTTCCTCTGTGAGATCCAGGTAACAAATGTCGGCATAGTCAAGGATAGGAAGTAGGAGAGATTGGACAAGCGCAATTTTGGTAGACGTTGGAAGAAAGTTACGTAGTTTCATCAATGCCCTGCCGCGGCATACAATTTTTACTAGTAGCTTGAATCTGCGGACCCCAGCTCAAACAACGATCTATAGCAATACCCAGATTCTTGACAGTGGTGCTGTAGGGTATTGTTACGCTATTAAAATCAATTTTTGGGAGCGTTAGCCAATCAATGCAGGATATTTGTCTAGAACTACCCAAGATGATAGCCTGCGATTTGCTAGGATTTACATGCAGACCATAACATTTGCCCCACTTACAAACATAAGCCAGATCGACATTAACTGTGTTTATAGCCTCAGAAATGCTGGAAAGAGGAGCATGGGAATAAATTTGAAGGTTATCAGCATACAAGTGATAGGAAGACGAAAAGTTAAGGGAAATGGAATTGATAAAGAAGGAAAAAAGCGGAGGAGATAGGACACCACCCTGGGGTACGCCGGCAGACGTCGGACACCAAGAGGACGAAGCATCCTCAAGGTGAACCCGCTGTCGACGACCACAGAGATAACTATTAAACCAGTCAGTAGCAGAAGAAGAAAAATTAGAGGAGCGTAGCAAAGCCAGGAGAACATCGTGATCGACGGTATTGAATGCATTGCTGAAATCAAGGAGGACGATAACAGTGAGATTTCGATTTTCCATAGAAAAACGGATGTCATCTGTGATTTCAACCAAAGCGCTGACCGTACTGTGCCCCTGACGAAAGCCTGACTGGAAAGGATTTAATAAATTATGACTGGAAAGGTACGTGTTAAACTGATTGTGGGCTAGACGTTCGAGAACCTTAGACAAAAAAGGGAGGATTGATATAGGTCGAAATTCGGAGAAAGAATTAGGGTTTGGTTTTTTTGGCAAAGGAATAATTTGAGCGTCTTTCCAAGCAGAAGGAAAAACACCAGTAGAAATAGATGTATTGAAGATGAAACAAAGAGCAGGAAGGAAGTGTTCAAGGAAAGGGACCAACATGTTGCGACTAATGCCATCGCAACCTACTGCATTAGAAGTGATTGACAGGACGCTCTTTCTGACCTCGTCAGCAGAAAACTCCTTGAAGAGAAAGGGTGAATTATCTGAGATAGGCAAGGTGGAAAGAGAGAGAAGGTGTTGGTTTTGGTTTGGATATCAATATTCGAAGAGGAAGAGAAATGGAGGTTAAGCAAATTGAGATCAATATCCCGGGGTATATTATCCAGTCTAGATTTACCGATTCCCATTGACCTCAGAAATTTCCACACCTTAGCTGGATCATCATTATTGACAGAATTGTGAACGTGACGTCTTAAAGCATCTCTACAAGCAGTGTTACAACGATTTCGGGCTTTACATAGACTGCCTTACTTTGGTCTGTCGGATGACACTTGTGTCTGATTCTTGCAGAGTCTCTTTTATGCATTAAGAGCTTGATGTCGTTGGTGAGCCATGGAGCTGGAAGGTGCTTCATTTTCATGGGTCGTAAAGGAGCATGCTTATCGTATAACTTCATTAAACTAGAGTTGAAAAGTCAACTTGATCATTAACTGAATCAGCCTCAAAAATTGGTGACCAATCAACATCTCGAACATCCGCTTCAAATGCCTCTCTATCCATTCCACCAAAATTGCGCTGAAGAATAATTTTAGGTTTGGATTTGGGAGGTCGAACTTTATACGACAAAAAATTAGGTCATGGTAAGAAAACTAGCGGGACATTGCCCATGCTTGGCGACATGACTGGGCGAAGAAACTAAAATTAAATCAAGTAGCGAGGGAGTGCAGTCAGGAAAATGATGCGTGGCGTTTAAAGGAAGAATTTGCATGTTAAATGAGTTAGTGATAGATTGTAAGGATAAAGTTCGGTGATCTTGTTTTAGGAGACAAGTATTCAAGTCACCCATGATAATGCAATGTCGGTACTGTGGCAAGAGATCCTCAAGCAGATTTTCAAAAGAAGGAAAATAGTTTACATGTAGAGAATGACAATAATAAGCCCCAAGCAAAATCTTCGTATGAGAAAGAATGATCTCAATAAATAGATGTTCGCCAGCATCAGAAGGAGGTGGTTGTACTGACGTAATAATTATGGAGAAGGGGATGTGGGATCGAAGATATATGGCCACTCCACCACCACGACTGCCTGTGCGATCATTGCGAATAAGACGAAATCCCGGTAGTGAATAAGATACTGAGGGAAGGCTAGGCTTTAACCAGGTCTCCGAGACAAAAATCGCATGAATGTTTCTATCACCAAGATATGTTTGCATATCATTAATGTGACTCGGAATGCTTTGAGCATTTATATGTATCGCATTAAAATTTTTGGAAACACTTGAAAATTGGGAATTGATCAGATCAGAGAGTGTAGGAATACTAGCAAAACTATCGTCACCAGTACTCGAAGTTTCAGAACGCGGTGAAAGGATATGCGAACTGATAGAGTAATCACCGTTATCTGACAATATATCCATCGGGTAGCAATTACACTGTACAATGAATAACTATATACTGAAAATATCAAAATTACAAATAGTATTTAAACAAATCAAGAAAATAATATTACTAAATATATATATATATATATATATATATATATATATATATATATATATATATATATATATATAATATATTACTATTCCAAGTCTTAATATAAACTAAACTGGAATCACAATCCCTTAAATTCGTATAATGTAAATTTTGTTAGAGAAGTTTGATAAATATATTAGGTATATAAAATTTTATTTTTTTCACCGATTTTTAATAAGTATTTGCTATTCAGAAAAAGCTTTGTCCTGTACTTTAGTTTACCTAAATAACAAATTATGGGTTTTAAGTTAAATTTGCATATAATATGGTAGGGTTAAGTAAACAATTACAGATATTTATTAATCAATAATAATTTAAAATAAAGTTAATTTACTTATGTAATATCAGACAATATATAGCTAAATACTCAACGATCTATCTATTCCAAACACACATAACAAAAGACCGCCATCTTTATTTCGTTTCCCGCCAAAAATCTACTAAAAGAGTTAATTTTCTGCGTTGCCAGTACGGAGCGGTAAAGCGGCGGCGACACGAAGCAATTTGAATGTTGATGTCAGCGGAAGGGAGCCATCCGCAACTGATACTCTGATGAAATTGTCGATGCGGCCGGATTATAAAAGCCTGCTGGTATTCATTGCTACTGAAATCAATACTACTTCAGCCCTTCTTACGATACGATGTGTGTTCTGACATTTACTAAACATTTTGAAGTGAAAATTTCTATAGGCGCTTGAGGCATTTATTGAGATTTTTTTTCAGTAACAAGTGGAAGACAAACAAGAAATGTGTCTACGACTGTCTCAAAAAGGTTACGACTCTCTCAAAAAGGTTTAATATTGACTTGTGGTGATAAGGTGTTAGTACATCGGCCCGTCATTATCGTTGCATCATTAAACAAGAACAAAATTAAAATTTTGACTAACCCCCGACTACCTAAGATTTGTTATCTGTACAACATTCTACTAGTCAAGCCCTTTCATTTGATACCCATATTAAGGTGAGTTGTGAAGAAATATTTTGTCCGCCATTTTGTGGCGGCGGCCATCTTAAATCGACATTAATCAAACATAGCTAAGAACGGATGTTCTTAGCTATGGTTTAAACGGATGGGCCGATTTCAATGCAGTTTTTTTATTTGAAAGTTAATATCCTTGCGGATGTTCTTAGCTATGTTTGGTTAATATAAATTTAAAATGGCCGCCTCCACAAAATGGCGGACAAAATATTTCTTCACAACCTACCTCAATATGGGTATCAAATGAAAGGGCTTGACTAGCAGAGTACTATACGCTATAACAAATTTGAAATCCAAGATGGCCGCCACCACAAAATGGCGAATTATATATTTTTTTTCACTACTACCGCAATATGGGTATCAAACGAAAGGGCTTGACTAGTAGAATACTTTGCACTATGACAAATTTCAAATCCAAGATGGCCGCTACCACAAAATGGCAAATTACATTTCTTTTTTCACAACTTCCTTAATATGGGTATCAAATGAAAGGGCTTGACTAGTAGAATGTTGTACAGTTAACAAATCTAAGGTAGTCGGGGGTTAATCAAAATTTTTAATTTTGTTCTTGTTAGTCGGGGGTTAAAAAGAAATAGGTATTAAACAAAAACTAAAATATTTTCTTTTTGCGTGAATACATTATAAAAAAAACAAATCCAAGATGGCCGCCACCACAAAATGGCGAATTATATTATTTTTTCACTACTACCTCAATATGGGTCTCAAACATTTAAAATATATAAAAAAAATTTTTTTTTTTTTTTTATTAAACATATTCTGGACTGAAATTTTTAGGCAACCCATTTGCAATACACTTGTAGACATATTAAATGACATATAAAACACTTTTCATCCAATAAACAGCTCGGTGAAGGCCGTTGTATAGCGGGATCTCCTACTAATAGGTTCGCGCTTTATCACCATCTCGCCTGACATTATGCGACGATGCGATCGACGATGGAGCGTGCTTACCTAGAAGAAACCGACTCACTCTCGATTTGGAGACAACAAGATTATAACTATCGGGGAAACCCACTCAGGCACACCATTCCACAACCTAGACGTTCCTGTAACATACGTGGAGTCAAATCTTTTCGTTCGTGGTTTTGGAACATCAACCATGAAACGATGTCGCTTTGTTTGAGATACAAGAAGTTCGATAGAAGAAAGAGCAAGGTGGTAATAGATCATGCAGATCAGTTGTACAGTGTACACTCTCCGAAGTGTATCCGATAAAAAAACCGATAAGCTAGCAAAGTAGCGGCGATGATAAAGACTTTAAAGTATTTTACGCACAAGAGTATCATTGCCTATGAGCCCTGAGATAACTAAGAACTACAGAGAATAAAGAATTTCGCGGGAAAAGTCGCGAAACACCACTATTATGTAAAAGAGCATATTTTGGCTCTTTTACATCCTTGAAATATTATTTATTTGCATATCCATAATCCTGCTTTTTGATAGTATGACTCTATAATATTTTTTAAGTAAATTTAGCAAGTAGCCATATTAGCACTGTAATAGAACTATGACAAATCAAAATAATAAAAGAAAGCCCACTCATTTCTATTAAGTAGCTAATCAATTTAACACGATTGTACCGATAATAATTGATAGAACGTCAGAATAAATTTGTGCAAAACAAAGAAGGTCCCACCGAGATTTGAACTCGGATCGCTGGATTCAAAGTCCAGAGTGCTAACCATTACACCATGGGACCGATGACCAGCCTGTCGAAATTAGGTAATAAAAAATCAAGGCCGTTCATTTTAGTCAATTTGATAGTGTATCATCATTTTCTACACCTATACTGGATTATAAGGTATCATAATAAACCCTACTGCTTTTTAATAAGAACTATAGTATTGAAATCCCAGACGATAAGGCTGACCTCATCGTAACGGTATCGCATTTGTGGACATCGTCAAGATTTGATAATATGGAATTTGTATTAATAAGCCAGTATCACTAATTTTGTAGTTATTTAATTATTGGATTTTACTATTTACTGGAGAAAAAATGAAATTTTAAATGAAACCGTGAAAAGCCAAGTAAATAAAATTTGCTGATAATAAATACCTAATAATGAATAAATTCAATTTTGTGTTCTATATTTTTAGATTATTTTCTACTGATTTGTGTTTTAAATGTGCTATACTTACATAACGTGTATGTGTTTAACTTTTGTTTTAATATTGACAAATATGAAATATTAAGTGTCACGTAGGTATTTGTTTTAAAATTATCAGTTATGTAAATTGTGTTTGTGTAAATTTATATAAAAGGTCGGGTCCACCGCCAAGCTAAAACTGTCTTAGCTTTGATAATACTCTCTTTTTGTTTTCGCTTGAAATTATAGAGACAGCAATAGCAAAGCCAAAGCCGTTATGACTAGTTTAAAAAAACCGGACGACCCTATATCGGCATCGCTGGGGTCAGCCCAGCACTCAGCTCAAGGTAATTAAGTACAGCAAACTCAAACACAAACACAAAACTTGCAGTGGCTCGAAACGGGTTTGTTAAGGCTGTACCCCGGCCACCCCGAGCAAATGACCTTGAGTATTTCTTACCTCATCGCACACCGCAAGAAAGAGCAAGAGAGAAACAGTAGGTTTTGTCGCTATTTTACGCGCAAATTTTAGACTAAGCTCTACAAAATCAGATTTTGGTCTTTTGAAAAAAATATTTCTACCAAAATGTTCGTAATGGAATTGCCTATCCGTTGGTGTAAGTATAAAATCCAAATAATGGCGGATTTTCGAGTAATATGCATGATAATTACAATTATTTTTTATGGTTTCGTTGTAAGGAGATTATTTAAACAATAAATTCATTAACAAAAAAAAAGAAACTATCATTTCGAAGCCAAGAAATTGTAGCAATTCAATGTATTTTTTACCAGATGGCATTTGTTTTGGCTAATGAGTAGATAGCTCTTTTGGTGCTATTTTGCTGGTGGACGCACCTTAAGCTAAAATAAAATTGTCTTTTCGTTTTCAAACCCGCGTCCAATGCAGATGCATAAAAAAAAAGGTTGCCTGTAAAGTCGGTATACGGGCGAAAGTTTTACGTGACAACGACTTTGAGTGGTAAAATAATTTTACGGAAGGGACGCGTGCCTTTCACTTTTTATGTCTGTCTCTCTCGCTCTTAGGCGGGCTAACCATGCCCGAGTGGAAGGGACGCGTGCCTCTCACTCGCTCTCGTTGTGAGCGCATAACGTGAGCGGAGCGTAACGCAGTTTCTTGAAGTGTCACCCGGCAAACCAATTTATAAGACGTTGTTACGTCAAAAGTAATATGTACTACAATTCTTAACTAAACTTCTTACTAAAATATGACTTTTTTGAAGTTAGTGTAGTTCACCACAGACAGATTTTTCGTGGGCTGTGAATTGAGTTCAAGCGTCACGTTCGTAAATGAAAGAAAGCTTCGGGTAAACTCAAGACCTTTGTTCTTTCTAGATGGCCATGGATTCTAGAGGGCCGGAGCTTCTCGATGGTCACGGTCATGGCCACGCCGTCCGGTTTCACCCGCGTAGTTTCTAAAGTGAACAATCAAATTCTGATTTATAAGTTTTCACTTCTATCGGTATTCATATTTTTTATTCTTCATTCCCTATTTGAAATATCTACTGCCATGTTTATTTTTATCGATTTCTTTCCTTCATTTGTTTTTATCGCTCAAAATTGCCATTCGAAATCCAGGGTCGCATCGAGACCGGGGGTTGGGGAATCTTCAATCTCGCGGGGCGCAATCATCGCAGGCCAGGGGCATCAATTATTCACAATACTGATTGCGTCCGAGACGCACGTGGATGTTACTGAATCATTTATGCGAGCCTGACCGGACCAGGGATGGACTTCAGCTGTTTTATTTATATTTTGTAGAAGATAATAAAATATTTTATTGACATAATTATTTGGAGCCAAATTATTTCATTCACGTTTTGTTTTGGAGACCAAACCGTACAAAATGATTTGTTTTATAGTATCTATAGAGTGACAGGACGAGAAGGTCAGGTGCCCGATGGTAAGCAACACGCCTCCTCATAACAACATATGATCATATATGAAACATAAAGAGTCCAAATCATCACGTAGCACTCCACTGCGCTGTCACCCAGATATATAGGTTGATTTATCGCTATCTATGCTCAGTGATTTCATTGAAAACACGCCCTTTAAACCGGAACATAATGATGTATGCTTACTTCTACTTTGCAGTTAGTAGAATAACCGGAAAATGTGTGATACTTCCCCAGGCAGAGTCTGCAAAGAGTCTTACCACTACAGATTTGTGAATATTTGTTACATGGAAATCTTAACCATAAACATAAATCGAGCAAAAAATGCTTTACTAGCAGCCCCCAAGATTTTACCCGCGGAGTTCCCGTTATAGTTGTTTTCCAGCGTTAAAAAATAGTCTATGTACCTACTATTAGGTATTTTTAATTTTCTGAGATTGTTTGTTTAACTTACACGATTTGGGGGGGGGGTCATGTCTCCTGTGACCCCCATGTCGGTCTCATGTCGGACCGCGCATGGTTGTATTACGGTTTCTTTTCGATGTTTTCATTCTTCGTCTAAGCCAGTGACGCTGTTGTCCAAATCCACAAACAAGTTTGTGGATTTGGACAAATTGGTCAAAGGTGCCGCCGGAATGTGAACCTACGACCTCAAGATTGTAAATTAGACGTTCTCAGAGCCATAAGCACTGCAGACACAAGGAGGTTACGCGATAGCGTCGATAATTGTTAAAAAAATGAAATATTCCTAAAGATTTACTCTCAAATAAAAAAGGCAGTCATAGGGACTGCCGATAGATGTGAAAACTTATAACTCAGAATTGCATAACTCACTTTGGAAACTACGCGGGTGAAACCGGCGGGCGGGCGGCTGCTAGTCTGGAATAAATATGCAAAACATATTGTCGTCTAAATGAGTTTTAGTCTTCTAAGCATGGCTATCTAGAGTAGATGGCCATGCTGCCAATGCGTTAGCATTTCTAGGTGGCTATGGTCCCGACTTCACCAGAAGATTTCTTTCATTCACGAGCGTGACGCTTGAGCTCAATTCACAGCCCACGGAAAATCTGTGTGTGGACCGACAAAAAAGTTTTGACTTCAAAAATATATTGCATCTTACTGTTTGCACTTAGCATTGTAGGTTGCACATAATTTATGGTATACCTTATAAGATTACAATAGCAAAATCATTTACGACTACAAAGTGATTCATTCGGGATTTTTAAATTGAAAACTTCTTTTGGCGCGCCTAGACAAAATTTACGTGGTCTGTGAATATAAATCTAGCATCACGCTCGGGTATGATAATAGATTTTCAGGTAAACTCGGGATGCTAGAGCGAAAAACAAAACAATACATTGAGCAAGCGCGTCAGAGCGAGAAAGATAATATATATTCCATGTGTACCTGTGTTTATTATGTTTATGTCTTTTTATCGCGACATTAACTTCAACAGTTTTAGGTATTTACCATATTAATTGAACTTGTCACGAAATATTAAATTTGCATTTCACATCCATTGCAAAAAACTGTTTACTGTTTATCACAGCACTTACACTACGTAAACACACAAAATGGTACCTATTTTCATCACAGAACTTACACATACACTATAAACACAACATACTATATTTATGCATTTTAGCGCGTGCGGTCTTAAGCGCACACATTTTTTTTTTCATAACTGGATACTCTCGGCCATACGAAAGAATTTAGATTTTATATAAAATACTAGACAATAAGAAGCAAAACTTTGATCTAAAAAGAAAGTAAAAAAAGCAGGTTCCACCGAGATTTGAACTCGGATCGCTGGATTCAAAGTCCAGAGTGCTAACCATTACACCATGGAACCGTTGAAAGTTTTATCGTAACTGTTTATTATCAATTTAACTTGAAGCTTATTTTGTAATGAAAATTATATAATTGATATTGTTAGTTTCTTTTTATTTGTACAATTGCTGCTACTAATACCTACTTACATCAGCAACAATATATTGGCTATCAATGCGCAGTGCGCACAGACAATATGAGACGCAACGTAAACAGATCAATGCACAAACAAGCAATAATGTATGTGACACAATGTAAATAGAGCGGGGTTACTATGTATTTAATGTAATTTTAATTAAACTTATGTAGGTAAATGATACTTATGTGAATAAAACCCCACGGGCTTGTATCGGAGATGTCATCCTGGCGAACTCACCGAATCGGACCGAAAATGCCAAATCCGCAGAATCCTCCTACTGATACACATATAATTCTGAGCTATTCTGACGTAGTATTGGAAACAGTATATTTAAAACTAAGTTTGGATTTGCGAGCCACATTCGAGACACGTTCGGAAACAGTAGAGTACCTTATTGAAAACACACAACAGAAACAATGATACTTATGCACATAATGACATAACTTTTTTTTCCTTTTTTATAATTTCCACGGACTGCGGGGACTAGGCTTATTTGAAGATATACTTCTTTTGGACCTTCTACGTTCTACACGTCTTTGAAACCTCTCTGTCATTATTTTCGTTTTAAATTATAGAGAAGTCTTCATTCGAATTTTTTGGAACATCAACCACGAAACGATGTCGCTTTTCGCGCTACGAGCAGTCCTGTAGAAAAATAGGCTTGGTTGCAATTTATTTTCAATAACTTAGAAGTACGTATCTGCGGACCACTGGAGGTCTTCAGAGCGTAACATAAGTCACTCCTTCATTCGTCCCTGTACTGCGTGCTAACAGGCGTTTAGCGTCGTCTGAGGTCCCGCGGGTCAGTATTACGCTTAAATCTAACAATGTTTCCCATTCTTACTGTTCTATACCGTAATCGGATCTACTAGAATCGTAATATTTTTCGGTTTTGTATGTTCTGTATTTCTGTCTTGTATATTTTACGACAGTTCTGAAGATTGTGTGCTCTGCAAACCGAAATTAGGAGGTTTTGAGAAAAAAAACGTTATAGTCATTGGGACTACCATTAGAAACAAAAATGTATCAATCAATCTTTTGTTTCTGAATTTAAAACATTCTATATCAATTAATTAACAATAGGCACAAAAATGAAAGTGCTGTCCAATAATAATATTGATTTATAAGTAACTTATTTATAAATAAAGTAATAACTATCTTTTTTTTTACTTTTATATGTTTACACTTGACCGCCATCTCGCCTGATGTTAAGCGACGATGCGGACTACGATGGAGCGTGTTTACCTAGAAGAAACCGATTCACTCTCGATTTGAAGACGAAAGATTGTAACCATCGGGAAAACCCACTCAGGCAACGTATTCCACAGCCTAGACGTTCTTATTACAAAAGTAGAGTCAAATCTCTTCGTTCGTGTTTTTGGAACATCAACCATGTATCACTACCTAGTAATTTTTGACAAGAAAAACGAATACAAACGAAACAACACAATACAAATATTTAAAATTTTCGGGTGACCTAAATGCTCATCCACACGCTAGTCCTACCTACTTATAACTTAGAATTTTAGTAGTTCAGGTTGCCTGGCACAATATGTCGCCTTGTCGCCTGTGTAGAGCTACTATACTGCTGTTATATTCCGAGAGCTACTTACTAGATAATGTTGGGTAGGTGTTTGATTGTACCCTAACATGGAGGTGCAGTACCCTAACATGGAGGTGCAGTACCCTAACATGGAGGTGCAGTACCCTAACATGGAGGTGCAGACCTGGTTGGTGATTGGCGGGGCAAAACGGACCCATATATATTTTTTGATTGTATTTTATTTATTTTATTGATGTTTGAGGCAATGGAAATTTTTAACCGACTTTCACAAAGAAGGAGGTTATCAATTCGACCACTATGTTCTTTCTTTTTTATGTATTTTACCTGATTTCTCGAGAACCCTCGCACCGATTTAAAATAATTTTTTTGTGTTCGGATGGGTACGCTTTCCGAATAGTACCATATAAATCTTATCGAATCTTAGTGGCGGCTTATAATTCGAATAATCTTAGTGGCTTTTGAAATAAGAACCATAAACTAAACATTGCGTACAATTTTCTGGGTGACGTAAAAAAAAATTAAACCGACTTCAAAACCACAAATGGCAATCAAAAGCGAAAAATAAATTAAAATCATTATTATAAGCGCTACTCACTCATCTATTTGAAGTCGGTACCAGTCAGGTCAAAAATATATGATACTACGAGTATGTAGGTACGTGGTAAGTAGGCACAGGTAAGTAGTATCTATCGACTACCTGTTAGACTGGGCAGTCTAACAGGGAAGTATCATTTTCCTTAAAGGCATAGGTAATAAAAAGATCTATAACTTTTGGATTTACACTTTTTTCACATAACTTCAAATTATTTCAAAATTTCAAGTATTTCAACTAAGTATTTTTGGTTTTCTTATTTTTATCTCATACAAAAAAAAAATGCAAAATATTATTTAGTAACAGAACAAACGTTATAACGTAACTACGCGGGTAATATTGCCGAGCGCTGCTAATATGGAAGAATTCTTCGACACCCCAAATCATCAGTACAGGAACTGTAACAAGAGATCCTAAAATTAATCCAATTACCTGATTAGATCTGATTCCATCCCTTTTCCAACAGAGTGTTTGCGATGTCCCAATGTTTGCAGTACCATGATCGATTGATCATTAGCTAATGGTTGAAGCGATATTTCATTACAGGACTTCTATAGTCTGATGTCGGGTAATAATAGTACACGCCTACGCTAAGCCCTTGAATGATTTATATTTTAACAACGTGTGGCTTTTTCCGTACGGTTCAAAACAAAACTTAACTTGAAAGTGAAAGAAATAAAACAATTTAACAAACAGAAACTATATTAAAATAAATTGACCCCCTAATTGAGAGCAAATAGAGCTATGGTCGGAGTCTCTTTGCGCGATAAAATCCGAAATGAGGACCTTCGCAAAAGAACAAAAGTGGCCAATATAGCTCAAATAGTAAGTCAAATAGCAAGCAAGCTGAAATAGCAATGGGCAGACCACATCGCTCGCATAGCTCACAACCGATGGGGAAAAAGGTTCTCTAGTGGTAACCACAAACCGGAAAACGCAGTTTGGGATGGTCTCCTCGGACATCCAGACGGATCGGCGGGCAGACCCAAAGGTCGCTGGAAGCAGCTTGCAGGTGGCACAGGACCGCTCGTTAGGAGGAGGCCTACATATGTTCAACAATGGATGTTTTGCGGCTGATGATGATGATGATAGATGTATAGATTTAGACTGCATGTGTGGGTACATAGACAGTAATTACTGAGACGCAATAATAAAAATACAAAAAATTTTTTTTTTTCCTTTAAACAGTAAACTTACGAAACAAGAATATCGGGGTCTTCTTTTAAACATAAAATATACCTATAATAAGAGACTCCTCTCTATAACCACGATAATTCTTTTGTTAATTGTTTTCAATTATCTAAACTAATCTATACTAATATTATAAAGCTGAAGAGTTTGTTTGTTTGAACGCTAGGATCTCGGGAAGTGCTGATCTGAATTAAAAGATTCTTTTTCTATTGGATAGTCAATTTATCGAGGAAGGCTATAGGCTATAGAAAATAACGTTACTGTAACAAAATCGTGAAAAAATATTCCTTTTAGAGAGTTTTCGTACGTTTCGTTCTTTGACATGACACATGACAGCATGTGTCTAAGATTGTGTCATTGAATATCACAGATTACATACCTCTTGAGTGTAAAACCTTTTTGCTCATCTCTGAGTTGGTACGACCAATTTCCGACAGGTGGCGTAGCAGATAGCTGAAGAGGTGTTTTGTTTGAAAGCGAAACTCTCAGGAATGACTGAACCGATTTCTAAAATTTTTTCACCATTGGATATGTGCGGGATCGCGATGAGTGCTATATATGTTCCACGGGCGAAGCCGGGGCGGACATTTAGTAATATTATAAAGCTGAAGAATTTGTTTGTTTGAACGCTAGGATCTCGGAAAGTACTGGTCCGAATTGAAAGATTCTTTTTCTATTAGATAATCCATTTATCGAGGAAGGCTATAAGCTATAAAACATAACGCTACTATCAATAGAAGCGGAACATGAATCAAGAATGTAACAAAAACGGGGGAAAAATATACCTTTTTGAGAGTTTTAGTAGCGTGCTATGACATGAAAGCATATGTGACTAAAATTATGGCAACTTCAACTTCAAATTTTTATTTTGGCTACATTTCGGTAATGTCGCCGTAATTTCGCCAATGTCCAAGATTGGGTCATTGAAGATAAACCTTTGCTAATAAAATTTGTTTCTAAATCTGAGTTGGTACGACCAATTTCCAATAGATGTGGTAGCAGGTAGCTGAAGATGTTTTTTGTTTGAAAGCGATATTGTCAGGAATGACTGAACCGATTTCAGCCATTCTTTCACCGTTGGATATGTACGGGATTCCGATGAGTGCTATATAATGTAACACGGGCGAAGCCGGGGCGGACATCTAGTTATGTAATAAAATAAAACAATTGGGATGAAAACTGGGTCCATATACCATTCTATTGGGTCCGTAAGGTAGGTTATAGACAAGAACAAAATTGAAAATTTTGACTAACCCCCGACTACCTCAGATTTGTTATCCGTACAACATTCTACTAGTCAAGCCCTTTCGTTTGATACCCATATTGAGGTAGTAGTGAAAAAAAAAATATAATTCGCCATTTTGTGGTGGCGGCCATCTTGGATTTGATTTTTTTTATAGTGTATAGTATTCTACTAGTCAAGTCCTTTCATGTGATACCCATATTGAGGTAGGTCGTGAAGAAATATTTTGTCCGCCATTTTGTGGCGGCGGCCATCTTGAATTCATATTAACCAAACATAGCTAAGCACATCCGCACGGATATTAACTTTCAAATAAAAAAACCCGCATCGAAATCGGTCCGTCCGTTTGAGCTCTACGGTGCCACAGACAGACACACACACAGACAGACAGACAGACAGACAGACAGACAGACAGACAGACATCGACGTCAAACTTATAACATAAAAAATATAGAACACAATTTTTTTTGTAAATATAAATACGATGAGTCATAATGGTCCATACCCATATGGGTTCCGCTCAATGGGTAGTACATTCGGAACATTCAAACTTCCGGAGTGAGGGGTAGTGACGTCACGTCTACTTAAAAGTCGTATATATAGACGTGACGTCACTTAAACATCTAAGCACAGTCATTTGTCGTTTGAACAACAAATGACTGTGCAAAATAATGAAATTTAAAAAAAAAACTTCTTTAATAGTATTGATTTGTTTTTTATTGGTGTTGATGTAACAGAACGTACAACGGGCGAAGACCTTCATTCAGATTCAGCTGACGCGCATTGTAACTGAAGAATTCACTCAGCAGATATTAAATCGGCACCCGGCATCTTGGCGATAATGGACGAATTAAATAAAGATCGGCGTTGCGTTTCTCAATTTATTTGCATAATTTCAATTTGAAGGGGAGCGCTGGAAATGTTTTAAGTAATCGATACGAAGGGTATTGTTTACAAAATTACTGTTCAGTTTTGGAACGAAGCGTTCGCGTTTGTGTCAGATATCTTGTAAATACCTACCTATAGAAGAGGTTATAATTATACCTCTGGAATTTCCCTTCAAGATGTCCCCCTATAACACTATGTTCAGTATGGAGAGATAATTGCGCACCTTGGTATAGCGGCTTAATGGTTTTTCATTGTCCTAATAATCTTATAAATGTAAAAGTTTGGATGTTTGTTGCTCAGTCACGTCGGAACAACTAAACGGGTCGAGTTAATTTGAGACATAGTCAGTACATAAACTAAGTCGTAGCCTATTCCAGACCATAATTACGCTACTATATGTGTATATATATTACTGTATATATTATAGCTACATTTTTTTAATTTTAATTAGCCACTCCACAGTCTCCGGGGCCGTGATCTTTGTCATTACAATTGTCTTTTTTTACACAATTCTTGGATAAAGAAAAGAAGAGAGGGATTTTTGGTACATTTCAAATCTAACTCTAGTGCTCGTCTGTAGAGTCGATCACTACCAGTTGGGATTCCGCTAATAATCGACTCGACATCGAGTGTTTGCCTAATTGCCTTTTGCCATTTGCCTAAGCGGCCTCTTCCCGGCCCAGAGCCTTTTCAGCTCTAGTTATGGTTGTTATCGTAGTGATGGTTGAACTGGTTTTTTGTGCTTACTACGTCAGACGTAGGCAACTAAATTTCTTCTATGCCTATCAGTTAGGTAGGAAGGAAGGAAGAGGCTCTCAAGTGCCTCTACTGCTTATAGCTGTTATGTTTGACCTGAGCTTTAATCCATTCTGTATGAGTCAAGTAGGCAGTACCGGCACTCAAGCGCCTTAACTGCTTACAGTAGTTAGGTATGGTTGAATATCTGTAATGTCCATTTTTAATGACTTTACTATGAGTCATTGGACAATTTTTGAGCTTATTTATTACTCAAGCCTTAGACTTAGCCAAGAGTAGGTACCTAAATATTTTTAATACGGTTAGATGAAATGTGTAGAAATAATAATTTCTCTGGAAATATTGCCCTTCAAACTGGAACACAGTATTGTGTGCACATTACTGCTTGGCAGTAGAATAGCTGGCAAAAGTGTGGTACTTACCCAGGCGGGCTCTGCCAAGAGTCTACTACATTAGCTATATCTATATGTTGCATAGAAATCTACTCGTAAATAATTAGTACCTATTAAATTTTTGTGATATATAGTATAGGTACAGGTTGTAAAAATAAAAGCGATGAAATAAATTGTCAATTATTTTATTCAGGTGCTTATTAATAATTCATAATTACGACATAATGATTGCACATAATTCTTTGGGCTCGATTACACATAATTTACACATTTTACATATTTATTTACAGCTTATTATTAACATCGAAATTTTAAACTTTAAATGCTTGAGATGAAAATCGTAAATTACGTTTTATATACACGTTTAATAATAATGTACATTTCATTACAATAATGAGTTTTAAACATTAATTTACACGAATAATTGTACTTTACATCATTAATCTAATTTTGGAATATAATGAAGCGTCAATGGTGTTTTTTTGTGTATTTCTCATAATAACTAATATATAAACTAAACTTATAGCTACATAATGTAATGTTGATAGCTGGCAATGTATGTTTAAATAATAGGCCGTTTTCAGAGAGACAAAAAAAGTAAAAAAAAATGATAGTTTTTTTTTACTGTGATAGGTCCCTCACAATATAACATCGTTGCGATGACCTAACACGACTTGAACAAATTTGATCTGATTCTAAGATCCTGTAAATCTTCTTTGAACTGTGTAGCGTATATTTGAATATGTAAATCACAATTTTTTTAACTACAAATCGAGCTTTGGTGTGTCTTACTATGTTTTTAATTACCATTTAGTTTTAAGTACGCATCAACACTCTTAAATAAGCCAAAGTTAGGAATTATGTTCGTTAGCATGAAATTTACAGATAAGTGGTACTCATAATCATTTATAAATAATGCAGAATAGGTAAGTTTGTAGTGTTGGTAGTATTTAATGTAGTAGGTACTAGGTCATTGACTACTACTTACTATCAAGTATGTGATATGGAACTTTATTCAATTTAAATTCGTGAAAACGGCTCATTTTAAAATAATATTAGTTTTTATATCGGTGGTTGGTACAGAAGATCTTTTTAATAGCTGATTTTGTGCGTCAATTAATTCATCTAAAATTCACTTTGGCATAATGGATTTCACATAATTTTTATACTACATCAATTTTTATAACTACTTTGTAAATAATTTCTGGTGTTTGTTGCACTAATTTTTACTAAATATTTTTTTGTGTTGACAAATAATATTCACACATATTTGACGAATTGATGCCTCATGTGTGTGGTGTTAGAACTAAATAACTTAACAAAAATATATTTAATTACTGGATTTTTACCGTAGCTTGTTATATTATATAAACACGGTATATATTCCGGAATAATTGATAATAGTGTCGTGGAAACACCGGTATAGCTTATAACAATATTACGCAATTCAGACTTTATTACAATTTAAAATAACATCTTATACGTAGAGCATTATTTACATAATATTTACTGAAAAATTACTTTGATATGTGAGTATTTTCTTTAGAACTACAACAAATAATTGATATACCTACGGTTTGGAATGATATTTTTGGAATAAAGTTATTTTTTCTATTGGAATATTTGAGTTTTTGGTGGTTTCGTATACATTTTTGGAATGATATCTAACCATTTAAAGGTTTGAGCTTATACAATTGTATTTATTATCTTTGGATTATTTTGGTATTTGGAACCAAAAATATGTATTCATTATCTAAATTTGCCAACATTTTATAACATTTCATGCATAAAACAAGCACAAGACTTTATATACAGAAAAAGTGTATCAATGTACAGTACATTTGAGATCAAAAACTCACATTGACAAAAGCCTTAGTGCTATTGAACTAAGTTTTGGTAACATACCACTTAGATCTCGGTAATTTCATCTTAATTATTCTTACATAAAAATATATTGAAAGGTTATCGTGCATTAGCTCCATTTATACCAAAATAAAATGTTAAAAATTTCACAAAAGATAAAATCAGCTTGTGTTCGAAATTTGAAACTGAATGTATTATTGATTTCATTATTGTTGAAAATATCAATTTTCAAATTAAAATTTGCCAGAGAATTATTCTATTGTAAAGATTATCTGATGATGGTCAATAGCCGCCGTATTATATACTGATACTAAATGAAGCCTCATTTTGTCCCCTTATATTCATTTGAAAACTTCTGCATCAATGTGGCTTAACTCATAAGTTTTTCAGATTTTTGGCTCGCATAAACAAGAAGTTTAGAATATGGCGGTGAAAATCAGTTTAACTGCAGTAAAATTAGCTGTACGTTACAAATAAATGGCCACAAGATTTGGAGCTTCTTTTATTGTTCTATTTTAATGATGCCTCAACGCCAAGGAGTTGGCGCGAAGGCATTTGCCGTTCAGGACGGCAGCGGCTGAAGAGGTGGCACTCCCGCGGGGAGGTGAGGTCTGTAGTCAGAGTGCGGGGGGCGGAGGTCGGTGTGAGCAGGACGCATGTCTGAGTGAGCGGGACGCAAGTCTGTGTGAGTGGGACGCATCTCTGAGTGAGCAGGACGGAGCTCCGGGTGCGACGGGCGGAGATCTGTGGATGAAAATATTGGTTTAGTGAGCGTAGACCCTAGGATTCTTTACAACTGTCTGTCGTACAGTTTTTTACGATATCATTTAACATTATGTGTATTACTTGCTGGATAGAACATGATAATAGTACCTAGATATAACTTTAATTGACTGTTAACCGAACCTTAGGTTAAGTTGGTAGTGACTCTCTCCCAACTGAGACTGATATACAAGTTTGTCATTATCACTGGCTCGACAGAGAATGAAAACATCGTGAGTATGTTTCAAGAAATACATTTATCACGACACGCGTAATTTACCAACCCACACTTGGTCAGTGCGGTGCGGTGACTCTCTCCTTGTGAAAGAAGATCCTGAGCCGCATCAGAGGGAATATCGAGAAGTCTGCTTATGTTTTCTTCTGAACCGTAGGTTATGTGTCTGGTTCCCGTAGTATGTCTCAGGTTAGCGTGTTGGGCGGTTTAAATACCCAGTCATGACCTTGTAGTGTAGTCACTGTGGTCCTCACTATTTTGGTAGTTATGTAAGTTTGCCAGGGTGCAGGGCAAAAACATCCGTATACAACATTCAGGTTATTGATCAAGTTCAGAAGCTGAATCTTTTCTGGATTTTATGCATAACAGCATATGTAATCAGCTCACTGACTGTGTTTCTACTGCTGCGACTCAGAGCCTTCTCTCGCAATCAGAGGGTTAAGGCCATAACACATCGTACGTAAGTACAAGCCAGCGAGTTGTCGGATGACGCATGACTTCCAAACATATTTGGAAAATTACAGTTTCTTTACGATGTTTTATCATGACTTACGTCCCTGATGACCTGACGATTGTGCGTCCCAAGTTCTAGCCCCCACAACTACTTTTTCAGTCAGAACCATAAGACAAATAGATTACAAGATCCTCACCTATCCGATGCATATCGGCGGGGTGCATGCCATGGACGTCCGTATGGGGCGCGGGCAAGTGAGTGGTGGGTCTCAGGTCGGCGTGTTGAGTCTCCCTGTGTCTCCTAAGGTCGACTTTCCTCTGGAAGGCCCGGCCGCACATCTCGCACGCGAAGGGTTTGAAGCCGGTGTGCTTGCGTGAGTGGGTGATGAGGTTCGAGCTCTGGCTGAAGGCTTTGCCGCAGACTTGGCATTTGTGGGGTTTCTCTCCTGAGGACAAATACACAGAGTCCATAAACAAAAGTACGTTAATTATGACTTAAAACTAAAATTCAAAGTTGGTTCGGCTTTAGAGGTCATCTGAATCTGAAACCAACGACTTATTGGTCTCTGTTGCCAATATTAATTTTATTTTTTTAGTTAATTTGTTCCTTCAACATTGCTAACTTGTGTCAACTGCGACTGCGATCGCGTGTGCAGGAATCCGTGTAATCAAGAAGCTACATACATTGCAGAAATATAGGTATAGGTAATAGGTACTTATATAACAGCGAAATTTTATAACATAACAGCCCTAGAACTCTAACAACTTTTACTTCCAAATTGCCTACCTAATACCTGTGGCAGTGGACTATAGGTTCCTTTATAGCGACATTAAAAACCGTAAATTACTAAATGTCCAATAGTCTATGAAATTACTGACCCAAGTAGGTGTTACGCAGTAGATTCTATGTAGGCGTCAAACTGAGAGTTCATCGAATTTTTTGTGGAACTTATAGCACAATGCAAGTTGCTTGCGTCAGCCAAGATAGACGCCAAACGCAAACCTACTGATTAAAACACATGGTAGCGCTAATTATCAAATCTGGTTCTTCTGGGTTGGTACAGAAGACTAAATTTAAGACTGAGTTGTTGCCTACATTAGGCAACCTCGATGCTAAAACGTTGACCTAGAATGTTGATCACGCGTCGCGTTGACCTAACGCTTCGAATGGTTTTCGCAAGCCTAATTATATTTTTCTAACTACGTATAAAAGATTTGTAGAGAAACCGTTTAAGCGGCACTTCTAAAAGACGTCAATAAAGCGAGCCGGTCGTAACCGTCCGGTTAGGAAACCCGGCCGGTTCGTCGACCCGGTTCCTGATTCAAAATATCGATCTGCTATGACGCGACTGTACGTGAGGACAGAGAGGACTCAGGGTTGCCATTAACCTCTGTTTCCCCAAAATATCGCATAGCAAAACATATTTTAAAAAGACGTAAATTTTTCTGGGTGTCTTAAAGGCCGGATAAATTGGATTCTTTTAGAATTTTTGATAAACGTGCTCCAACGCAGATCGCATTTTGTGACCGCATGAGGGAAGACGGCGCGGCGGCCTAGTGAAAAATCCCCTTCTTTTCCTTCATGGGAAAGATTGCTCTATCTTCGATCGCATCATTGCTTTCCATCAACCGGTCATATTTTGACGAATTTTGCCATAAAAATAGTTGAACACAATTTCGTCTTTGTTTGATACAACAAGCAATCATCATTACTTGAAAAAAAAATGGCATAGCTGTTAGACTCGCGTAAGCGTTGAGTATTTTTTTAAAGGTGGAAGAATCTGATAAGCGTATTTTAAAAACAAATTATAATTGAGACCCTTTGTAAGAAGACCAAAGAGGAGAAGGTAATGAAATCCAGTCATTAACGCATTTCACAGCCTCTATATTTTTTATTACGAAAAAAGTCAAACGTTTTCGTTTGTTCAATTCATCGAAAACGTCAAATTCGTCGAAAATATGTACGAGTAGGTATATAAATATTATTCGAAATACTCCCGTCACTAGAACGAAGTAAAAGGTTCCAGTGTTGTTGACAACCCTAGATTCACGGGATTTCCACCTTAGCCCGTAATCTGTGCTCACATTACGGATTCGAATCGCGGACGATGGACGAGAGATGCGAGGATATAATATACACATACATATATTCAAACTATAACACTTATTTGTACTATGTAACTTCCTACAAACAGTGTAGAGCAAAAATTTCCTGTGTATTTTTCTGCGATTTTGAGGGTGTGTAAAAATAGTTTAACTAATTACCTATAATGATAAATACAACTCAGTAGTAACTACAGGCAAGATGGCAGACAAAATCAATAAGCAAGCTAAGTAGGGAAGTAAAGCTTTGATGATGTAAAAGCAATATTACTTTTCTTTATTTCGTCTCTATTCGTTAGCGTGATTACGTATCTCGATCGCTCGGAATTTAATATTGGCCTTTGTGGAGGAACGCTTTTGTTCACGATTGTACTCGAAGGTTTTGCTGATTGAAGATAAGAGAAAATATGTGCTTTAAATATATGTACATATTTGTTAACCTCTATTAGAGTAAACTCTATTAGCTAGTGAGATTAATTATTATTTTTTAGCTAAACGCAGAAATAAATTGTCAATTTGGTTGTTCTGGTCTTTACAACCGTTTTCAGTTTTAATTAATAAAGTAGGTACCCGAATATCCGTGGTAGGTACCTACATTTCTAGTAGGTAGATATGAACGTAATATAACTACTGTTACAAACAATAGTCGACAATTTTTATTGGAGTGGGTAGGTTCATCTGGCGAAAGGAAACCCAACATTTTTTGAAATTATCCCAATATATTTTATTTATTTATTAACCCTTATATTGTTTAACACATTGCTAAAGCCCCACAAATAAATGCATTGGTTGTATAATGTTGAGTTCTTATAATATGCAGCCCGAGTGGGTATTCTCCAATGACATAACCTAAGTGTCTTCAAATCATGAATGAATCAGTTTTTTCTAGGTAAGTGCGATCCATCGTGAAAAGCAGAAACTTATATATAAAAAATATTGGTATGTATTTATGTTTTTTTTAATAACTTTTACATATTATATATAAGTAATATTGAAAACGGAAGCGATTAGTAAGTAACTCAATGATTTATATACAATATTATACAATAAAATGATTAATATAATACTATACCTACACTCAATCAAGTACCAGGCAAACATGACACAACAGGAAAATCATCAAAACATCAACCAATAGCTGGCTCCGACGTAATTACCAACAAATCACGGCGTGGTACCGATACCTCTAGGAGTCCGTCAATCAAGGGACCGACGACCGGCGACTTCATTAGCTAGACGAAGAGGGAGATAGACTTCTCGTTCTAACATCAGTGTCGCGACGCGAGAGCAATTTATATCCGTCGCGCTATTGGGCCGTGATTTCAGCGACTCCTCCCCGCGTCGCGTAGCAACCGGGGGGGTGGTGGGGATGACCCCCCACACATCCCTACCCACTTTATGGATCGCAATTTTCCTTTGAATTGGAAATCAGAGCGTTCGCCGCCAGGCTCGCTCGTTAGGCGCCGCTCCATCTTCGCGATACTTCCTTTGGCTACAGATTTTTACTGCCGTACGAGAAAGATGTTTCCTTTGTGGGGCTCGCAAATTGTGATGTTTGCTTTCGACGCGTTTTCCGTAGACAGCGCCTTTTCCTCGCGTGATGACGCCATGAGAATATTTTATTACATGTTACATGTTTATCGTTTTACTGTTTGTTTCAATTGTAATCTTACTGCTAAATTCCACATAAGACCAATTTTGTATACTTCTGTCATATGGCTACGAACCTTTCTATGTCGATATGACTTCACCCAAAAATTACTCAAATTTGATAATACGAATACCATCAAAATGCATAGGTACCTTAACGCTGTTTTTATTTGTTTGTGCTCGCTTTTTTTGTTTGAAATAGTAAATTATGAAAGTATTTTTGTGAAAATAAGAAATACAATTTTATAAAATTGGAAAGAGTCAAGGCCATAATCCACCACGCTGGCCCAGTGCGGTTTAGTGGACGACATACGTACAAGTATAATATCCAGGTAGTATTGGCAGAATAACATTTGCGAGTATTACCTATCTTAGAAGTCTGAACTAAAGCACATTTTCAATGAAAATAAATCGTTTTTTGGTTTCGATCATTTACCTACTGTGTTTACGGAAAATTACCTCAAACATACAAATAAACACATAGAATACCAATTCTATGTTTATTGATAAATCAGTTTGTTATGTTATTACTTTTTCTACGGTTTTTTTTCTAACATATTAAAGTGACAAGACGAGCAGGACATGTGTCTGTTGGAAAGCAACAAGCCTGCCCGTAATATCACACTCACCAAAGCATTACCTATCTATCACTGCACTGCGCTCGTCACCCAGAGTATAGTTACCCTTACCAGTACTTATAGGTATCTTACCCAGGTAAGATGTTTCATTTCTATGCCCTGTAATTTCACTGGAAACATTGCCCTTCAAACCGGAACACAGATGGTTGCCCATTAATGCTTGGCGGTAGAATAACTGGCAAAGGTACTTCCCTAGGAGGGCTCTACCTGCATTCTACTTTCTACTAATTATTAGATAAGTAAAAGTCTTAAAGTTTGGATAGATAAGTCCTTGCATCTTTGCTGCTCAATCACGTCGGATCGTGCTACATTTTGGAACACATATTATAATCTAGAATAAAAATGTAGCACATTTTTTGTCTATATTATAATCATTAGGCTATTTTTTATTACGTGAATTGAGATATGGGTATAAGATTTCTAATGTAGAGGTACATATATATAATGTATGAATAAGTCCGCCTTAGCTACGAACTCGCGTTATGGTAGGTATTTTCAAAAGGTACGTTTTCCGACCTAGAAAATATACTACTAACTTTCAACAATAAACAATCCACTGAAACAAATCCGTCCGATTTAACAAAAACCATCAAAAATCTAACTTTCAAAAATACTCTACAATCAATCTCCAAACCCCGGATCAATATTTCATAGACGATCGTCTTCCAATTCATTCGTTCCCCCTTTAACAATTAAAGGGTCCCCGACACCGCCCGCTGTAATTACTGTGTTAAGTGCCGAGAGATTTTACGCACTTGAGCGTCTCGAGACGGACTTACGTGTGTAATAAATTCGCGTTATGGCGCGGGGTTCTGTTTACGCGTTTCGGGATGTTGCGGGAGATTTGGGAAGTGATTTAGTTTTGACGGGTTTACGAAATGATGTTTGTCTAATACTCTACTAAGCAGTTGCGCTCAGCGCGTACCCTACAGCCTTATCAGTTTTACAAGATGATCATTTATTTTCGCCAAATACGTACAAAAGTTGTTGGGTTTGAAATGCCCATCAAAATGTATTTATTATTTACTTAATTCAAAGGTCGTTTCTAATAATTCGTCTTCTTAGGGACAGAGGACGTCATCTCCGCTCGGGCTTCTATCTGGCCCAAAACATTTCTTTGCCCATACAGCGGGGAAATGCCGCCAGCCTGATGGGCACTTTTGGTCAGCAATTTGACGAGTGCGGAGATTAAATTGATGACTCCAAACGTGTATTTGTAGTAGGTATTCAAAGGTTAAAAATAAGTTTCAAGCTTTTAGCTTCGTAAATAATTGATGAATAATGAATGATTGAACACTTGGTGGGCTTAAGTAAGCTTATAACACGTAGTGAAAAGAATTTAAAAGAAAGCGAGATACCTACTACCTATTTCTGTCTTCTTCTGTATTCTGTTCTTCTCTATTCTATCTCTCTCTTACTAATGGCGTCTTTGTCCTTAAAACGTTATGGATTATAAACTAAGCAGTTATTTCCATTACTGCCTCGACAGGATTCTTCACAGATTTTTATGTGGGCAGTAACTTTTGATGTGCCAAGATTACGTTTCGCCTTGGAGATGAAGTTTTGATGACGTATTGTAGAGTAATATGAAACAGAGACTTTTCTCCTCATGTACCTAATGATAAGCAACAAGCCTGCCTATAGCAGACTTTTGAACCCCTACAGCTCAAATCTCTGCCTAGGACTGCACTGCGCTCGTCAATTTATGTTGACAGCTGAATGTCTGGAAGTGAAGTCAAGTGTCTCTAATAATATAGTAATTAATCTCTGTGAGTTGTGGATTTCAATAAGGTGTTATGTTATCTTCTTTTCTTATCACAAATATAAAGTTTAGATGATTGTTTAGTTTAGATGTTTATGGTAGAGTACTAAGAGACAGAGACTACAGGGCTTGAAAAAGACTTTTTTTTTCAAATTATGTCTGCACATGACCGCTGTCTTGCTTGATGTTAAGCGACGATGCGATCTACAATGAAAGGCACTTAACAAGATGATATCGATTCAGTCTCGATTTGAAGACACTTAAATAATGTATGTTCATCTTATTGCGGAAGTGAAGTCAAACCTCGAATTAACAGAACATTAAAGTATGTAAAAAAGTGTATTAAATGGCGATACAATATACAACTCAGAAGCACACTTTTCGAAATGTATCTAACAAAAACATAATAAATTTGCAACTATAGAACAATATAAACATTTAAAAAAATAAACAACAATTTGTTTTATTGCTAGCCTGTGTCAATCCACATTATAATCTGACTATCTGTGTTTTAAATTACAACGCGACCCGTTCATAAGTTTCGACGTGATTGTGCAACAAACATCCTAGCATCCCAACTTTGACATTTATAATATTAGTAGGACTATTAAATATAATATGTAAAAATATATATGTCGTCATACGAATCTGTATTGGATATCATGACAAGGTAAATTCGCACATCGGGCTTTGTATTAAGGATCATGACGCATGATCCTCCACACGTAATGCGTTGTACGCTCTAAGCACCGGCTCCGGTTGTGATTGAACATATCCGGATAAACGATAACCGTAAATCCGGGATCCGGCGCGGATATCCGGAGCCAGGGACGGCCTTCGACGGTTCTCTTACGACATTGGCACATTTTCATTAAAAAAACTATTTTTAAAGTGAATAGTTCTTTAGCCGCGTTGAACAGTTTTTGGTTCTTGGATTGGAGGATATTTTATGGGGTCGCGTCACCGACAAGCTTAATGTCGGTTGGAGGTCACGGGGTAGCGCTGGAGCGGCCGCGGAGCAGTGGGACGTGTGCGTTAAGGTTGAAACTAGTAACACAGAAAATAGTCTGGGTATGGGTATTTGGGTAGCTACTTATAACCTCCAGTCACTGCTAGTACATACTTATATGGATAATTTAAAGTTGGTGCCGGGATTCGAAGACAACTTCTCACTTAATCTATAAACATATAAACATCTATAAACCATAGATTAATAACGCCTGGATCGATAATCTTCGAACAAACGCTTCATCTTAAAAATCTTGAAGCAAAGCGCAGATTGATGTCGGCGTAAGCAGTATGTACTGATGTTTGCCAAACTAAACTTTAGTTTAAGTGTACATTTAAGAACCACACAAACTATCATACTGTTTTTAATTGTCGGAGACGCATGCACTAGCACTGAACCTTGACGACTGATGGTAGTTTCAAACGGACTCAGCCAATATGGCTCACTATGACTTGCCTCATTTTTCTTGCTCGGACCCGGTTTCTAGGCGTTATTATGCTTTATATAAATGCGCTGCCTGAGTGGGTTTTCCCCTGACAGTTACAATCTTGGCGTCTTCAAATCGAGAGTGAATCGGTTTCTTCTAGGTAAGTACGCTCCATCGTAGACCGCATTGTCGCTTAACATCAGGCGAGATGGTGGTCAAGTGCGTACATATTAAGTCAACAATACTATTTGGTACTTACACTTTACAATATCAAAATGAAACAGTAAACACAGAGAACCAGAGAAACAGAACTTAAATCAATAAAAAATCGTACATTTTCCATATAATCAGATCACCCCAAAAATCATTACAGCCCATTACCACAGCACTAAAGCGAGATTCGCAATAAAACAGACATTAATATAATTAAATTATTACCCTAGTCCTGCCCTGGCGCGCTCATCTGCTCAGTATCACACCGCCGCGGATTTTTATGGGGACGTACTTTAGGCGGTCCTGAATTAAATATACGATGGCTCCAACTTAAAGTGCTTCTCAGGCAAGATTTTGCGAAATATGGTATAGGCGTTCAGGCGTGGAATATTTTCAAAGTAACTGCGGTGTAGTCTGTGGCGTGTAGGTAATGGCAGTGGTTTGAGAGGAAAAGATTTGGAAGCTTCGATTTTGTTGTTACATTTATTTTAAGAGGGCAAAAACTTATGTATTGTAAGACAATGGCTAAGCACAATTTTGTGTGTTTGAGCTATGATTACAAGAATCGAAAAGACCGTACAGAAATCGTTCTTTTTTAAAGTTCTGCATTTTCCGCGCCTATTATAACGTATTAAAACACAAAGAAAATATGAAATCGGTAAAGTTGTTTGAAAGTTTGGCGTGATCAAAGGAAACCAGAATTCATTACTGTAGATATCATCATCATCATCAGCCTATCTTAGTCCACTGCTGGACATAGGCCTCTCCCTTGGCTCGCCACTCAGCCCTAGATAGATAGATAACTCTTTATTGTGACACAAAAACAGAAATATTACAGTAGAACACTTATGAACTAGCACCACAAATGGCGGCCTTATTGCTTAGAGCAATCTCTTCCAGGCAACCAGCTTAAAGGAAATTCGCCTACAAACATGGCTAGGCGAAGTGAAGTGACACTTTTCCTAATAATAATAAATGATAATAATGATAGATTACTCTTTTTGCTATAAGATACAGAGACGAGACAAGCAATACATGTTCCTGATGGTAAGCAATACGTCTGTCTATAACACCGCAGAGCCACGCAGCTAATTGAACATTAAAGAGTCCAAATCAATATAACAATAATTTAACAATAACATAACTATAACAATAATTAAAAAATAACAATAACTTTCTGCGCTCGTGACTCATAGATATAAGATGAGTTATTTCTTAGCCTTGTAATTTCTCTAAAAACATTACATTTCAAACCAGAACACCGGCAAAATTGTACCTACTACCTACTTCCTCAGGTGGACTCTACAAAGAATCTTAACACAACAAAAGAAAGTTAAAATTAAAAAAATTGCTTAAGTTTATGATATCCGTCGTACGTAGATGTATGTATTGTAGGTATACCTGCAATACATACATCTATAAAAACGATGTATGTATATATGTATAATTTGATATGGATAACAATATTTCAAATTTTCGTTTGAAAATATTCCTTCAGAATACCCTACAACGTTTCAAAATCACCCGCCTCAGTGCTAACCTACAAAACGCGTAAACCCGAAAGCAAAATCCCGCAAATCCACAAAACACTGCCACCATAACAATAATTTAGCCGTCTACTCTACCGGCGTTAATAATTCAATGGCTTATAAAAAACGGCGGAGTAAATTGAGGGCGGTGCTCGTGAATTCAGGCTGCATTTACATGTCCATTCATAATTCAGGAAGCTTCCGACGCGAGAGGTGGCGACACTGTGTCTGAACGCTGCAACCGAACGCAACCAAGCATAGACTAAAAAAATTTAGTCTAGTCTGTGGCGACACAGAACACCAAACTACAGTGATTCGTTTTTTGATTCTGTGAAAGAGCGCCCCATCTTAGACCGTAACTTTGACTTATATCGGGCGAGAGGGCTGTGAAGCGTAAAGCGTCTTTACTGAAAAAAAAACTGTCAGTTTTATGTCAATGTCAAACTAGTAATATATAAAAGGTAAACAAATAAATGTACAGAATTACTGCCTTACGTTTAAACCACAATAAAAACCATAAACCAAAAGTTGAAGTTACTGCCTTACGTTTTTTATACCAGCCCAAAGTTCGGTAGAACCAAGCTACCATCTGAGGCCTACTGCCATAGTTACCTTTTTAAAAAGGTGTACAAAAGTAAACATTTTCATAAACTTATTAAAATTAATCATTCAGTTTGATAATATTTTTACCATTTTCAGTATTTCAGTTTTAAAATTGTTGATCGTAATCTAAAACCCAAACCTATCTTTTGCATCATTACGTGTAATAATAATGCTTATTGTATATATTATAATGAATTTAATTCATTTTAGCTTTATTAAATTATTTAATTTATTTAATTATACCGTTGTAAATTAATAACCCGGTTTTGGCTAAGGCTTCTGCTACGCTATCACAGATTTTTTCTAGTTACCAGTGCATGGTTTAAGACATCAAAACTTAAGATTTTAACTGTGTTATTGACAACTTGTACCACAGACATCAAGACCGACTAATATTACGTCATCTGAAAAAAACCTACGGTATGTTTATACTGTGTCTGTCGGACACCCCCTCGCGTCCCTCGACTACAGACTGCACTTAGCTGAAAGCAGGTGCAAGATTAAAAGTAGACACTGAAGCTCGTGGAAAGCCAAACGATATGGGTTGAAAGTTCCTTGTACAAGCGTACCTTAGATTTTAAACCTTAATAACAGTAAGTTCTTTTACAATTTTAAACTAATTTTGATACTCTACTTCAATGAGCGGTCTTGACGTATTGATACAAAAAATTTAACCAGTAGTCACCAGGTGGTCAAAATTCAAACATAACGTAGTATTAATCCATTCTAAGTTCGACTACAAACTTTAACTATACGTAAACAAGAGTATATAGGTATGCGAACGCAAACACATGATAGTTTCTCCAATGTTTTTATTTATTTATTGATTTAATGTATTTTTACGCATAATTAAAAATTAATTATCATTTGCACTCTTTCTCTACATAAACTGTGTGTGTGCAAAATTCCATATTCTTCTGTTCGCGTTAATTAGTTCTCAATAAATTCATTTAAAATCGGGTAGCATACAATGTATTTTTTGCATCTACATAAACGTATTATTAAATTCTTCGCCGTTAATTCGTTTCGTAAATTCATAAAATCGGGTAGGTAAAATTTTTTTGCATCACGTATTTTAAAATTACGCCTATGTTACTCGTACTTTTAACAATGTCAATTGTTAATAAACTTATGTTTAAATTGCGTTCGTGACCCAGAGATTTAGAAGACTTATCTTTGCACCCTGTAATTTCTCCAGAAATATTGTCCTTCAAACCGGAACATCGTGTTGTTCTGCGCATAACTGCTTGGCTGTACAAATACTGGTAAATAAATATAACATTTATCACTATGCTCTGTAATTTATCTAGAATCTGAAAAGCAAAGAGCAAACAATCTTTATAGAAGCCTAGATAAAACAACACTAGACAAAGGCAAACCGCAGCTAAGCCTTTTAGTGTCAGCTGTCAGCGTCCTTAAAGATACCTAGCCTACGATATCTCAGAAACCCACATGAGTTGAAACGCCGTGATTACCGCGTGCTAGTGAAGTGCGGATTTTCCTCCGAGAATCCGGTTTACGATCCGGCTACCCACTCCCTCTAACACCCCCTTTCCCACCCGGGGAGGGATGACCAGTTATACGTACTTATAAGGTTTAGGTACGTGTTTATGGAGAAATATGTACTGTCAAAAATGAGGATAAACTCGATTTAAGTGGGATTCGACAAGAAATGTACAACGACAAGTAATACAAATAAGTACTTAAACCGATTAGACCAAACATAGCTACTTTGAACCGATTTATACCAAACATAGCTACCAACAATACCAAATAATTCAAATTTGCAACAAAAATTTACAAAATCAAAATCGGTCCATCCGTTCGGGAGATCCAATGCCACAGACGCACGCATGCATGTTCGCACAAACGCGTGCACGCACTCATACACACACACACACACCCTCATATGCACACACACGCACACTAACAGACTGTAAAACTGTTTGTCGTTTTTGAAAATGCCCGCATCGAAGCAAGTTCTTGATGGGACTCAACAGAACAGACGTCCAATTACGAAGAAATCTAGTCTCACTCGAATCTTGTCAATCTTCCATTTTGATTGAGCAAACAGAAGCAACGTTAAAGAAAACATCCGCAGCTACCACTCAATCTTAGGAATCTTGACTCAATCTACTCTCCCCGTAGCGACTGCTGTATCTGTGTGCGGTATCTTCAGACTATCCGTTCGCTTAAGACACATTATTTGAAATGTTTTAGTTAGCTGCACACATTTCTTTACGTTTTTGAATATTTTTACGATGAAAAAACAATTGAATTCACGACACAGTAACTTTTACAGACACCGATGTTTATAAGTTTGCATATGTATATGTATAGGTGCGACAAAATTGTTAGTTTTCACAATGTTTTTTGATAGTCAAGATCGAAGCGATGAGCAAAACGTGCGTCTGATATTAACTAACACACATGCCAATTACACAATTATCACAATTATCATAATCGTGCGTGTCGTGCGGTGCGAGACGCTGGAACAGCGCTCCCAAGCTACAAACCGGATCATGTTAGCAGTTTGGGAGTGTGGTTTAGGGCTTAACACCTGTTTTGATTTTATTTTATTATTGCCTATAATTAAGACTGTTGTAGTAATAATAATAAATATATTTATAATACAATTGTTAATACCAGTGTGGATAATTAATTATCATAAAAAAATTAGCAAACTTATTTGTCACAACCTTACACACACACGCGCATCCCTGTGTTGTCGGCATTTATTGCAAGTTAAAAAGCATCATTCTACTGATTACAGATAGTTTTTTATACTGTGACCAAAGAGAAGTCGGAACGGGCCCCTAGTAAAGTTATATAGAACAACATCACGCAGTCTGAGACAGTCTAAAGCAGTGTCTAGTATTCTGTGGCTCTGTCTATCACAACACTCCTCTAATGGAAACTGGAGGCGTCGACGCAATCTCACTGGAGAGGATGGCAAATACCGCCATCTTGGGAAAACAAAACTTAATTTTCCCTTTTTGCGTCGAAACTGCTTTGTAACGTGAGTTGACGGAACGCTTGCTTTAACGCAAACTATGAAAATATAGATATCTAACTACAAAAACTCTAAAGTCTTTTCAACATTTAATTCCACAACACATTGAGATTAGAGTGTATTAGATAATGGCAATGTTTGTGGAATTATTTAAATAACTTCGATTTCAAATTAGTTACCAAGAATCAATCACGTAAAAAACATTCCATTATTCAAATAAAAACGTGGAACATCTAAATGATTATTGTCTGAAATTGCAACTCTATTATACTTAAATCTTATTTTACCGTAATGTTAACTTTTTTTATTTTATCGTCTTCTAGAAAAAAAATACCACTGTTACAAAGTATACCAATATTTTTCCTAAAATATTTTTTTTATATTATTGGACTTGGTCCGCAATTCAGCTTTTTGAATGGGTGTAAATTTTTAAATCTTATGATTTATATCTTTTTACTTCTATCGCCAATCGCCCTAACTGCGTTTTTTTAAAGTTAGTTATCTGTATTGGCAATTATTCTGAGATCGAGAAAGCATTGTAGGTGCTGGAAAATGTCTCGTTTTTGTTTTACGATAGTTGGGCTCTCTCCTTTGTTTTAGGGAAATGAGGCGTCACTGCCATTTAATTTTACGTGTTTACTTTATCTGTAAACAACACTCCTACGAGTGCAAACAACAGATTTATTGAAGTGCAAACTTCTGTAGAAGCCTTGCGCACGCTTTGGTAGAGGGATATCTGATATATATTATATAGTATTATGTACATGTAGATAGGTATACTCGTAGATTGTAATTAAGTCATGTGTAATGTCTTCAAAGTGCGTTCATATCGAAAAAGCTTAAAAGCTTTGATAGGCATCGTGACTAAAAAACGAATTATTCCGTCATTTAGATTATTCATATTCAATTTGGTAAAGGGAAACTCACGTGTAATGTGGTCGGTCAATCCGACTCGAGTTTAGGCCGCGTCCGGCGGCCGTCGCGCCGTCTCCTTGAAAAAGGCCGCCGGACGCGGCCGAAACTCGAGTTGGATTGACCGACCATATTATACGTAAGTTTCCCGTTTACCAGATTAAATATATGTAACAACCACGTTAATTTTAATACTAATATTTAGATTGTTACTAAAAATATTGTAGGTACCTACAACGCATAGAAGTTCCGAGTGACGTCACCTCATAAGACGATTTTCCGAACATGTGATTTTACGAAAATCCATCCGGAAGTTTAATGATTCATATCTTTGTCGATGTTTAATTATTTGATAAAAAATAGGTATATATGTTTCCATATACTTGACGGACTTATTAGCATAGTATATTTTTCCCAGTCGTTATACTTTTTAAATGTCATTTAAGCTTAACTTGAGCTCATGAAGGTATTTCAATAGACTCTTTCTGCACCACCCGGTATAAAGTACCCTTTACAACGACCGTCGAAGCCTCCACGTCCAAGACGTTTACGATTCAGTCTGGAACGTATGTGCCGTGTAAATGCCACTTACGATGGAGATTTACTGTGGCCGCCACGTTTTTCAAGGATTTCTTTGTTTTATGTGGACGGTATAATGATTTCTGTATTTTAGGAGCTATATTTCTGTTTGAGTGTATTGTCTGCAGTAAAATTACTAATATAAGGAATGCTTAATAAATGTTTAGTAAATAGTACTTTTAGAGTAAGTAATTTTTAGTATAATAGGATGTTTATAATAGTAGACATTTTCCGGCAATGAAATGTCGAATCTTGGCGTGACGAAAATGCGTTTTTTATTTCTTCTTTTTAACACTAATAACTATACATCTCGAATGATCTATAATACCTTGAAATATTAATATGAAATATGAATACCTAGAACTACATTGGTCAATGAACAATTCAGATGTGTTTTAACTGAATAGTTACGTATGTAGTTTAATATCGTTTTAACTTTTGCTAACATAAGTTTGGTGCGTAAAATAAAATACGTTGAATAATAATTATTATTGATTTGTTTTCGCTTAATTTGTTTGGGAAATAAATGAGTATTCATGTATTTAGATTAAATAGATTTCAACTTTTGTTTTTAGTTAACATTTGTTCTGGAAATAAATGGGTATTTAAACAGGTTAGAGAGATTTCAACCCAACGTTTAAAATGCCAGAATTAATTAAACTTTTTCGTAATTTTTGTGTCTAGGTCAACACAACTCATATCCTAACAAAATGAACCCCTCAAATATCTCACGTGCCTGAAAATAATCGGCCCTCAGAAAAACTAATAAAGTCCGGCGTGACAGTTGACAAATTCGTTAATTCCTCACCCCCGGGCAGGGGTGGAAAACTACCCCCACATGGGAAAATAAGGGGATGTTTTTGGCACAAATTCGTCGGTCTCGGCACAAGACGATTGATGGTTCTTGCGAGATTTCCTATTTGGAATCTTATGACAAAAAAGATCTGGAAAATTCTTGGCTCTGGATTGGGGTCTAAGCTTCGTATCGCAAAATAGTATTAGCTAACAGCGCCCTACGGTTTTACCCGCATAATTCCCGCCGCTCTACCGACTAACTGAATCGGCTATGGCTTTGGTATTGCTGTCTCTATCGTTTCAAGCGAAAATAAAAGAGAGACAGCTAAGACAGCTTTAGTTAGCCGGTAGACCCTCTATTCCCGTATTTTTTTGCAATGAAAAGGGAACTACATGGTTATACCGAATAAAAAAAATGTTAGTCACGTTAATTTGGCGAAACAGTTACCTAAGTGTTAATGTTCAAAATAATTCATGACGTAAATATACTATAAACATCTTAATCAGTTGTTCAATTTTTCCTGTTCTAATTTTAAGTATGACGCTGGTATTGTGTTTTTTTCCCATCGACTAATATAGATTCTTAACTCATGCACAAATTATTTAGATGTTTTGACGTAGCAGTATAGTAGTAATGATTAATATTTCTATAAAAGTTTGCTGAAAAATATTTAAATTTCTGCAAAAAAAAACGGAAAAATCGGACACGATGAAAATTAATATTTTTTGTGAAATTGACTAAATACGTATCTTGGATTTTTGTTCATATTTCAAAACTTTTAACAAAAATTTTAGATTTTTGTATATATTTCCGTTACACCGACTTCTGTAAATTTTATAATAGGTCCGCCACTGAACTATAACCCAAAGGAAATTCAATTGATTCCCGATTGGTGGAACTATCGCGTCACAAACATTTATAAATACAACCAAATTGAGAACTTTTTTTGAAGTTGTTGTTTAAAACAACAAAATGAGTTCTGAAACAACTCTTTCGACTCGTTTTTGATCGCGTTAGTTCTTAGACTTAAATCAGTGAGAAATGTTTAGAACACCTACTGCTGCATATATGTACCTACGCCAAATATCTAAGCTTGAAAATAAACAAAACACTCTTCTAAGTTCAAAGTGAACGTTGCTTAACCACAACACAGCAATACAGCAATTTGGTCCCTGTTGCAATATTGCCTCGAGTGAAGAATGCGGCAGATTGCCGTCCCGGATTGCCGCGTCCGGGAATCCCCGGAATGTTTCTGAATGTCCGGAAATGTCCAGTCACGTCACTTATTGCTATGTATTCGTGACGTCTCAGCGAGGAATGTGACGATTTTTAGCGCAGGACTATTCTGGAACGTGTGATGCGATTTTGATTTTGTTTTTGATTCTTGTTTAAAATTGTACTGTTTTACAAACGATAAATGTAGTTATTTATTAGTATATTGTACAATAATACATGTACCTATGCACTGTAAGGACGGAAAACTCAATTATATTTGCTTGCTTGTTTCGTAATTTATTTGTTGTTGTAATGTTTATTTAAATAGTTTGTTTTTATAATGATTATTTTTCAGATTCTCGTTGTGTCATACCTATGTCAGTACTTTGCATTCCAAAGATTCGATCGTGGCTTACGCGAGCTAAAATCCTATCAAATTGTTGACTAAAATCACACCGGGATATAAATTATCAATTTCTAATATCATTTCATTTATTTGATTGCATTAAACCGGAGTGTTTGTGTAGGTGCTAGTTTTTCAAGAGAAATTTCTTTTGGCGCTTTGCTATTTTATTTAATACTATTGAAATAAAACAATTGAACTTGTGATATTGTACCAGTTACTGAAACCGTTGCGCTGGCTGTAAGTATATGAGTATATACTTATTGAATACGTACGTAATTATCTTATTATTGTTCGATTTTTAAATTCTACCAGTGAGTGGTATTTACGGAATGCTACTTTTTTACCTACTGAAATAATTCACAATTACGTAAGCCTTAAACAGAACCTATAGTAGTAATCTTCATTTAAACCGTTCCGAGACGAAGTGATAATTCGATAAACAATTTTGTTTTCGTTTCTGATACGGTTTTAAATTCAGAATACGCTCCATAGCAATTACAATAGGCAGTTTCCGAGTACAAAGCAGTTTGGTGACGGTTCTCAGTCAGTTCAATTATTACTTAGACTATTAACGTTTCTGGTCACAGCTTATTGTTACGGATCGTCATAAAAAAATAGTAGAGTTGGTCGTGCCAAAATTCTTGCGAACCCAGATATGGGGTTGATCTGTCGATAAAATGGACTGTTTTATGCATACCTACTCTCGCTAATCTTATCCTAAAACAATCAATATAAGCAATAGGCATTATTACTAAAATAAACTATTTTTTACAAAAAATTAAACCGACTTCAACACCACAAATAGGCACTCAAAAGCGAAAAATAATTTAATATAGGTAATTATTATAACCTCTACTCACTCATCCATATGAAGTCGGTGCCAGGCTAGTTAAAAAGTTAGTAGATATATTATGTACGAGGTAGTAAGTAAGTAGGCATAGGTAAGTAGTATCTATCTACTACCTGTTAGATTTGGCTGGCACCGACTTCATATAGATGAGTGAGTAGAGGTTAAAATTAAATTATTTTTCGCTTTTGAGTGCCTATTTGTGGTGTTGAAGTCGGTTTAATTTTTTGTAAAAATAGTTTATTTTACCCTTTTAGTGCTAAACAAGTTTTCACTAATGCATTTACACGATTTCGTGTTGAGATCTCAATACATGAATTAAACCCAAACACTGGGTAGTTCCTGTAAACCGTTAAGAAATTCCCTTGACTGTCCTTTATCTTCATCATCAGACCATTAATGACAGTCACAACCCATCTATGTAAAAAGTTCTCATCAATACAAATTCATCGAGCCCAAACACAAGGTAACTACTATGTACCGTCGAGGAGTTCCCTCGACCGTCTTCCCGTTCCCTCATCAGATCGACTCCAGACCATCTTTAAACTATACTGCTTTAAAATGCTCAAGCAAAAACTTAACTAACGCACTAGTCATCTTTACAATATTCGAAAGTTATCCTCGATTTCTCTAGGATACCATCATCAGATCCTGGTTTACCACACTGGTTTACATACGGTCGAATTGAGAAACCTCCTTTTTTTGAAGTCGGTTAAAAACAAAATGATCAGTCAGTCAGATAATTAAAAAAAATATACACGTATTTTTTGTTTTGTTTCACGACAAAAAAACACGGTGATACAGTGCGTAGAAGTTTCGAGTGACGTCACGTTATGGTACGATTTTTACGTTAGAATGACGTCACCACCCCTAACTCCGGAAATTTGATGATTTGTATATCTTTTTACATTTTGATGTTTTGATAGAACAAAAAATACATTTCCCATGTTTTTCATAATCTACCTGATACGAACTAATTAGGACGGTTTATTTTCGACCCTAACGTCAATGGGTCAAATTGTCAATGACCCAATTGGAATGGGCTAATTTTTTTTTACCCAAACATCATCTCTTGTACAAAACAATAGATGTAGGTAATCTTCACACATTTAGTGAATAAATAGGCAGAGACACCCACGAGTTTGATTAATATGACATTACAATACGACACTCCATAAAGTGGTAATCCACGGAGTAGAATAAAAGTGGATATGACAAATAGATGGGAGACAATAAAAAAGCAAGGGTTGGGCTGTAATAGTGATCTCGATCGTTCAAGATTGGTTACAGGAGACGATACGATTGATTCGTAGCTAAATGGCTTTAATCAACATTGACGATCTGAGTATTTGGCTAAGCAGTTTATTTGCAATCACCGGTTTGAAGGGCAATGGCTTACGTGCCGAGTAAGACGTGTGTGTTGTACAAGCAACAGTCGCCCACAGATTTAAGATGATTTGTGTGCCCAGTAATTTATGTGGAAACATTTCCGTTTATACCTGAACATAAGATATTAGTGCTTGACGGATGAATAACTGACAAAGGTTCTTCGCCCGGTAGACTCTGAAAGAGTTCATTAGGAGTACTCCTAACCTAACCTTATGAGCACAAAATGTATTAATATAGCTCACTCTGTCGCTTAATTTCGTCTTGTCGAAAAACTACTTAGTAATTTCTTTAAACCCATATTGAAATACAGAAAATCGTATCAGACAAACTAAAGCCGTCCCAAGGCCAAATGAAATCAGATAATAAATAATAATCGTCATTACTAGTGAAATAAATCAGAAATGACACGACAGACCGAGGGTGCGTGGAAATGGGAGATGGACGCGGCTTTGCATAATACTGAGAGATTTGCCCATCTAAGGTGTCATTACAAGGATTTAATGAATTATTATGGTGATTTTTGTAATATTATGACTCTTTGCAGAGTCTGCTTGGGGAAGTACTTACTCACTCACACCTTTGTAATTTAATCTACCGCCATACAGTAATATGAAAAGATAACTGAGTTCCGTTTTCGAGGGCAATACCAGCCAAGTTACAAATACCCGAACGAAGAGAAAAAGAACTTTATTTTTGTGATAAGGACCTAGAATATTGAATGCGTTGCCTGAGTGGGGGTTTCTCGATGGTTACTATGTTGGTGTCTTAAAATCGAGAGTGAATCGTTTAGGTAAATACGCTCCATAGTAGACCACATCGTCGATTAACATCAAACAAGATGCACGGTGAGGTGTACCTAAGCCCATAACATTTAAAAAGTAAGATAAACACACATATACACAGAGAGAGAGAGAGAGAGAGACGTCAAACTTATCCTGTCAAACTACCAGTCAACTACACGTCAAACTACCCGTCGTTTTTGCGTCAGTGGTAATAATAGAACAGTTTTTACATTTATATGGACATGTGGAAACATAAGATCTCATAAAACACTTATTTAAAAGTGTGCGTTATTGAACATCATTTGTCCAGTGACGCCCCATTTTTAAAGGGCCATATAATTCGATTTAAAAAAGTGGACCACTCCTCCAAAAGGATTGTGTTATTTCAACAAATGCAGTCACATTTGTGACTGTTTTTCTTCCTCTTGAACTGCACCGGTTAACAGTTTAAACCTGATTCCAATTGTCGTAACATCCATTTTATCGTCAATTGAATTCCGACTTATTGTGCAAGGGAATACAGTCGATAGTGTCGCAGTAATTATCGAATGGTTTGTTAAAACACTTGGCAACTGGCGCTTCTGCAGTACCGATGAATCAAAACACTCGAAATGCGCGCGAAATGAACGGTGGCCAATCAAAACACGTTAATTTGATTGTCGAACATTCGGTTTATTTTGAAAATAGAATGATGTGAGCGCGTTTCATACGTCTGTTCCTTCAAACAAATACGATGTTCTCGTCATGACAAATATTATGGACTAGAATCTAGCAGCGAGCTTATCTACGTAGGACTTAGAAAAGGACTATTTGCCAAGAAACTATGGACATTTTCGTGGTAGTGGTTGTGAACAACAACGTTCTAAGTTTCACATTTCAAATAATTGGCATTTTATACATTCACACACACACTTTTTGACCCATGACTGAGCCAAAAAGTGCTCAATGCAGGTAATTAAGATCACTTTAAAAATGGACTATAACTAACGGATTAAAAATACTGTTGCGTCCAAATAGTACAAATTTGTCTACGATTTCTGGATTGGCTTTTTATTAGAAGTCATTTGTAAATGTATCATAATTTAGTATGATACATTTACAAATGACACAGCGTCCTCATACGTATAGGCGTTCGCGTTACGCTAAATATGATTACGATTAAATATTAAACATTATTACGAATATCCATCCGATAACAACCACCTGCGTTAGATTATACCTACGAAATCTTATTATTTATGACATCATAATATTATTGGTGTACTTAAAAATAATAACAATGCCACTTCTTCAAGACTTAACAAATAAATAAGTAAAATAAGTAAATAAATATTGGTGGACAATTCACACACAACACCAAATGTTTGAAAACAATCAAATCAAAAGACAATCAAAACTAAAAACGAAGACGTCAATTGTTTTTTTTTTGTTGAAAAGAGGCCTAGCGATCAAAGAGGTTAAAAACAAAACAAACACTACATTGGAGTGAGTCAGTTCAAATATTTCCATTCATTATGACAAAAGCAAACCCTGGCGGATACTTTTTTTGCTCGTTTACAAAAGGCTCTGGTGTCACGCGCCACACCCTGTAATGCAACTGCCAATCAGGAGATTGCATCAATTAATGTTCAGCCGACTGAATGAGGTGCAATAAAAACGGTTTTGGGTTACGTGCTATTTTTATGTTCGCTGTTTACGAAATTAATATTGCAGCACGAATGGTGGGCAGCAGGGGTGACTAAAACTAAATATTCAGTATTATTTTCACATTCCAAATATTTACTTAAGACCTGACCGACCCAAAAACTTTATTGCATAGACTTGAAAATTTGAAATTGACAAAGTAATGTTCAATACAGAATTTTGAAACAAATATTGTACACTTAATGATTCATTTTTAAGAATCATTTAAACGATTTTAATATCTCACTAGCTGACCCAATAGTCCTTTGAAGCAATTTTTTGAAGTTTTAGAATAACGCTTTCAACTTGTGGCAGAACAAATGAACGAAAATAATCTATCAATGTTAATAAATGAAGATCTTGTGATAAAATAATGGTAAATGTTTTTTTAAATACCGACAATAACGAATACAAAAATTATACTTATGATGGCTTTAATTTGGTTCAATAGTCTCAAAAGTACGCGGACTAACATTTTGGCGATAAATTTTTATTTTTGTTAATTTATTGTATTAATTTTTGCCTGATCAGAGCCATTATATACCAATATTTCTCTGATACCTTTTCAAAAAAATATTTCTCCTTTACGGCTCGAAGATGCCAAGATTGCATCGATCGGAAAACCAACTCTGTTAACGTATTCCAACACCTAGTCGTTTTTATTAAGTGAATTAAACTTCTTAGTTCCAGCCTTTGGAACGTCAAACATGAAACGGTGGCATTTTTGAGCTACGTGAAAGACAAACAAATTGGCGGTCAAACGTGAATTGCCTACGAAATAAACCAGTGTTTATGAAATCAAAATCCATCGCACCACATTATAGTGTGTAAAGTATAGAGCATGTTATACTTATTATCTAGGAGGGCAATTTACAATTAAATTTATTGTTTAAATAATGACATCCTGTTGATGCGCCGGCGCTCGACACGTGCCTCTCGACCAATTTCATGAGATCCCTTATTTGATCCGCGCTATTAAATATCGGAGGTCACCCTACCTATTACCACATTTTATACATTCAAGACTTTATAATTTGAACTCTCTCTTTCTACAAATAGAGATCTTTGCGGATGAAAAACTATTGTTGTAAATTTTGGATATATTTGGTAAAACAAATTAGTGTTACTGGAATTTAAACTGAAGCGCCTTTTGGAATACGGTTTGTATTCGATTTTATGACTGTTCCCTGTTTTTGAAGGATGTATTTTATGATGAATGTGTTTTCGGAACAGTTGGTTTCCAATGAGTGGTTTCGAATGCTGGTAGTTAATTATAATAACATTAATCTGCGTGCTTAAGTATTTTATTAATACATAATAATAAATTAATACATTTTATTAAGAATTTTTGTTTTTTAGAAGTATTTGAGGATTAATCATCGTATTTCAATAGAAGATTTTTAATGGACATTGTAATATTTTAAGCACAAAAAACTGCGAACTCATTATTAAAATGGACACAAGAATTTGCAAATGAAATTTAATCTATTAAAATACATAGTAGTAGATTTTTCGAGTAGGTATCAAAATTTCATTTGAATTGATTTCATTTGAGTCTCACAAATGCTACAAATTTCCATACAATTAGCAAATATTTTCCGTATTGACCTAATGTATTCTATGGATGCGTAAATGGTAAAGCGCAAACACGTTTTTTTATCTTTTATAACGTAGAAAAATAATACAAACAGCTGGTATTTACAAATTACTATATTCAAAACTATAACAACGGGTCATTTCAACCCTAAAAATGGAGGGCAATTTGAATAAAGAGCGTAATGATTAATATCACGAAATCAGCCGACGAAATCCCCAATTCCTTTGGGAGTACTTCGGGGCCATTCGGGGGCCTTCGGGAGTACTCGGGCGTTGCCCAGCAGGGGGCTATGGGGCTAATCGTGATAATGTGTTTATTGAATTAGAGGCGCGTGCGACCGACACGCGGCGGCCACTTCGTTACGTAGTAACTAGTGCGTAACCTGGGGTTTTGTTACGTAGAAACTGCTGCCTAATCTGGGGCCTTGTTACGTAGAAACTGGTGCTTAATCTAGGGCTTTGTTACGCAGAAACTGGTATTTAATCTGTGGCCTTGTTACTTAGAAAGTAGTACGTAATCTGGGGGCCTTGTTACGTAGAAACTAGTGTGTAATCTGGGGCCTTGTTACATGTTATTTATTGACTGGTAAATTACCTACATCATTTTTACATTTAACTGCTGTTTAACTTGAGATTTTGTCACTTTTGTATCTGAAGTTTAATCTATGAATGGCAACACAGCTGGAACTTGTAGTTTTCATAAAGAGAGAACCAAATCCATAATTCACCATGCAGGATGCAGGGCAAGTGAGGGTTGGGACATCACGTTTGTCCTTGAAATATGTTTTCTTATTATTAGTAATTGATAACGATTCATAGATTTCACCGTAAAAGCGTCACGTCAAATGTGTACATATGAACTTGGGAAAAAAAGGTGCAAACAGGAATCGACATCACGATTGCGAAATGAAATTACGTTCCCATCGTTTTGTTTTAAACAAAACAAAAAATATAACATCAGTGAAATTGATTAAATTTGCAATAATGTGCGTAAATTAATGTAAGTACCTAATATTCACGCCATATTTGGTCCCATAAGTTCAAGAAACATATTTAAGTGGATATGACCAAAAATGAGAGAATAATGCAGAACAAAATCAAATTCCAGAAGATTAAATATAAGGAACAAAATTAAGAGTAACTAATAACTATCTTAAAGTGGAAATGAACAAAAATGAGAGAATGAGTCAGAACAAAAATCATTCCAGAAGATACCTCAAATGTAATAAGTATAAGAAACAAACAATAAGTAACTATAACTATCTTAAAGTAGATATGACCGAAAATGAGAGAACGATATAGAACAAAAATCAAATCATTCCAGGCGATACTTCAAAGGAAATATAAGAAACAAAACTAAGAGTAACGAAGTCAACAATGCAGGTGTCGGATTACAGGCAACGTGGCCCAAAAGAGGGCCGAGGACATTAATTTAATTATCCCCCTCTCCAGAGACCGGCTGATATTGTATGGGAGTGAGGACTGGCATACGAAATTACCAACGAACTGTCATTTTTTCGCGTGAGAAAAAATCTCACTTCTGATTTTTCGGCGTATCCCCCGAAGAGATCGAGTTGCGTGGATAAAAATAAAATATAAATCTGGATTGTTTTGCTCTGTGACGGTTCGTTGTTAGATTTTTGTGGGATTGTGATATTTTGTATCCCTTGCGGGATTCAGGTGAAATTTCAACACGTCATTTGGATTGGGACAAGGATTGTCAGGACCGAGAATGTTTTTCGTTTTATATCAACATTTTCTGGTATCTGGAAAAGTGACAATATCTTACTGTTTCCTTTTGGAATTTATTTGGTTCTTACAAGAATTTGGTTACAAAAATTTCAAGAAATTACGATTCTAACGTATTTCTATAGCTATAGATTTGTTTTTCTGTGCGCTGGTCTTTTCCATCGTTCTTTATTTAATTGTATGTATTGGTATCTTACAGGAAAAAATAGAATAGAATATTATTTATTTCGTAGATAACACATACATATTTTTAACAAAATGGTTGTATGGTACACTACGAAAACGTCAAATTAAAATACAACCTTTTATACAATCATAATAAAGTAAACTTACAGATTTACAGAAAACAAGTTACAGATATAATCTTGTATTTTGCAACAATTTAATGAGCTGTATTTGGCAAACATCAAATTTGTTTCGCATTCTTGAGAAGGGGCAAATATAAATCAGCACGATACTGCGGTATCAAGTAAACTCTATTCAGTAATGTGTTTCTGAAATTCTACCGTGTAATGAGTGTTGTGCTGTTGGGATATGTATTGCTCAATGACGTTGGAACGACTACACCGATTGGTCTTGAATTTGGAACACAGATAAATTGCAATTTGAAATAAACGTTAATAGGTTCACTTAACTAAACTCAACTTAAGCACTTTTATCGTGGGAAAATGAGTTTTAATACTGATCGATATCGTCTTTTTTTCATACAACATCATGTAGCATCAAACCACGGAGATATCCGTGCATCAAACTAAACCACGCTTTTACTTTAGGATTCACAGAATGGATATAATACTAAATGAGTTAAACATATAATTTTAAATACATGATACATAGGAACACCTAGACACGGAGCATATTAATTACACACTATTTATCCACACACCACGAGATAAGTCGGTAGTGAACTATGGTTAAGCGATTCATGCCTTCTAAACGGTTTTTGTTAAGTATCTATCTTCTCTATATATAAAAATGTTATGTTGGTTTGAGTATGCTTCAAAAACTCAAAAAGTTGTGCACCGATCGAGCTGACATTTTAGAATGATATATAATCCGCATCAAAGATTTATTTATCTAATTTTTGCATCACAATGTGCCACGCTTCGCTGGCAGGGTACAGATAGTTTGTAATATATTCCCTGTCTAGTTAACTGAATGTTTTTAAATCAAAACAAACCATTAATCCTTTTACGCCATTAATCTCAACGCTACCGTTTAATAAACTATGTGCTTAACGTTAAAGAAAGCGCCACTAAAATCGAAGAATCCGGAGCTCTCAAGAGTCCTTAATTAAACTCGAGGCACGTAGAACTCCTTGATTCAGTCCCGGGAGGGTAGAAAGACACCCCCTTCCTCATCCCCTTCTACTGTCCTTTCCACCCCGTTCCTTATGGACCGCTTAGATTTCCACCCCCTTAGGTTATGTGGACGGAATACTTGAAGTCTGGAATCTTGTACGAAGAATTGGTTTCGAGAGATTGGACAGTTAGTTTTATGGATGTTATTATTGTTTTATATCGTTGATTTAATGTATTTTTAGTTAAACTCTAACTTAGATGTATATAAATATTTTTTTCATCGTTTTTAAATTATTTATTTGTGTGTAAGCAAATTAAATTGTTGAGAAGAGAGTTATAAAGCTCAAGACAGAATAGCACATAACAGTGATGGTTTTATAAGAATTATGGTAATTTGTAATTATCCTCAGCACATATCGTCTTAAAGTTAATTGAAATACAGGAAGCTTTTATTCTAATTGTAACTTGATTATATCCGAGTAAAATTCTCACGCTAAAAAGAAATCCAAACCCTTGACGCAGCCTCATTAACATATTGCTACAGTTTCTTTAGGAAATGGCGTATTCCGCATCCAATTACGGAACAGTGAGCCTCTTTGAACAACTCTGAAGATGTCTCTTTGCTATTTTTAAGCAGAAAAAGGCTTTAAAAAGTAATCAGAGGGGCTCTGAACAGAAATTTAAAAACATTTGGCACGGACCGTGGCAATTATGAAGTGTTTTATACCTTTTAATTTTGTTCTTTGCAATCTTAGACAAAGGGAATCTTTTTGTGAGAACGATATCGTTTACTTTTAATCTGTTTGAAATTAGATTGGTTCTTTTTTATCCGGAGTTGTAGAGCTTTTGGAAAGCTTAGGCGTGTTTATAATGTTCTTTGAAGTTAGTAGTTACTTAATCATTTATTATTATTATGATTCAAGTAAAACAGCAAAAACAAAATATATATTTTTTAATATACTTTTCATGTTAAAGTAAGTAATCTCAAATAAAAAGCGAATCACAAACACAGACAATTTTAAATGTTCACTTCCATGCAAACTAATTTTGTAAATGCTTTTTAAATTCTTCGCCGCAAACCGCAACAAGGGAAGTAATGCAAACGAAAAAATGAAAACCGAAATACAGCCGCCGTGTAATTATTCCGAGAGCTAATGTGCCACTTGTTTATTCCCTGACTAATTAAGAGAAGGAAGAGTTTTAAAAAGTGCGCTAACCGAAGCATTCGAGTGAATCAAACATTCATGAGATGGGATGAGCAACGTCTACGTAATTGCATTACTCTGTTTTCTTTTTTAATTTCACTTTTTTGTCTTTATACATTACGCATTTGATCCTGAAAACAAAAAAGTTGAAATTGGTTTTGAATATTAGATAGGACTTCCGCAAGGTTCCTTCCTGGGGCCGCTACCGTTCCAAAGTTGTATGAATAATTGACGTTGGCAACTTACGTTAATTACCAGGACTAGTTTAACTAACTAGCTGTAACTACTGACTAAAATTACCGTACTAACAACAGGTAGAGAGGTTAGGAAGTTCCGGGTACAATTAGCGAATTAAAGCGGGGAGGTGACAAATCGCGATCCCGCGGTCCCGCGCCTTGACGTTGACTAATCACCGCCATTTAATTTAGCTAGCGTAATTATAAATAAAATTTCGACGATAAATTGTCTAGGGTACATTAATCAAGAAGTTGGGACACTGATTAAAATGCCGTTCAGGCAACTATTCGCTAAGTTGATATCGTTAATAATTTACACGTGGAGGGTAGGATTGGGGTGAGATCAGGTGTGCGGTTGGTTAATTTATCTGTATTTGGGTTGTAAGGTGTTAACTGTCAGAAAGCTATCTACTCGTATTTAGATACCTATCTGATTATCCATGTGTAAATATTATACACCAATAATATTATAATAGTGCCAACAATCGTAGGTATATTTATAAGATACAGATATAAATGCGTTCGTAGGTAATTGTAAAAAGTACGACTATATCTAGTAATCCACTTTATGTTTATTTATCTAAATTACACTAACACCGTCAGAAAAGAAATATAATATTTCCATGACTAGATTTTTTTGTAGAAAAGAGGATAAGGACGAGCAGGACATGTGGCTGATCGTAAGTAACAGCACAGTAAGTTCACGCAATTATTAAAACGACTCTTCAGTCCAAATCATTGCCAACGCTGCACTGCGCTCATCCCCCAGGGATATAAGATGATTTATCTAAATTCCCTGTAATTTCTCTGAATTGATTTACAAATAATCTAATTGGTTATTTTCTTTTCACCATTATCTAATTCGAAATTATAAGTTATATTCTAAGCACTCTTACCAACGAGATTTTAAAACCTTCGCAATTCCATGAAAATTTATTCATCGCGGTCCACAGACCACCCTTCAGAGGAAATATGTGCCTTATAACTAACCAAACTTCCGTCTCTTTTGCGCTTTTCGTTAAATCTAGTGGTATCCTTTTCGCACTCACTGTCAAAGCAATGAAAACGACGAATCTATGCGTCTGAATCACGGGCGAACCCCACCCTTGTCTTAAATGAACTGGGGAGGACTGGAGGTATAGGTAGATATTGATAGTGATGTAAGGGGTGTGAGACATCTTATATAAAAGTGGTTTGTTTACTAGTGACTCCATAGGGTTAGAAAGGTTTCATAAAAACCAAATTCTATGTAGTTCGGAAATTTCTCAGCATGTTAAAAGTAAATAGTTAGTATATGTAATAATATACCTCTATAATATTATACATATTTAAAATATCTTAATTAAAAGAAAAAATAGATGTAGATATTTAAATCTAAATCATTACTTGTACTAAAATACAATATTCGTAGTTTTTATTCAAATTTACTATAGACTATGGCTAATGAGAGCGTATCGACAGATTAGTATAATTGTTTTCTAAAGTATTAATTTAAATTTAATGAGGTGAATTTGAAAAAAAATATTTAAATTTAAAATTTTTGTAATGAAAAGTATGATATTGTTGGTCTAAGGTAGGTAACTAGATTCTTATTAATCAACGATGCAAGTTTACTTACTCAAATGATACTCTGCATCTGTCAGATAGCCAATACCTAGTAATAGTTAAAACGACTTTTGATTAAAATCTGCTCAAAAAACACAATAACACAATAAGGAAATCCCACATTGGTGAACGATCACGTCCTCAAGTTGTAAACAGCAAACGGTTAATAAACACTTATCCCTTATCAAGTGTAACTAACCTGACAAGGGTTCAAGCACTGAATTATTAAGCCGCAAGTACGCCCTGCTGCTTGACAAATTGTTTTATAATTGATGACCTGACTATTGTAGGAAGCGATAAATACTACTAAAGGGAACATGATATCATTTGTGACAATGGAAGGGAATAATTGAAAAAGTCCAGAATTGAAGATGCATACCATGAAACGTATTTGTAAGAAATGGGAAAATATCCGTGTGCTTGTAAAGATGATAATAAGGAAGTTCGACAAAGGCCAAGCAACAAAATCAAAAGAACTATTTAACACTTTGTTGCTGCTACAACGATACAAACTAAAAAACTGCTTTGCATTAAGACGACACAAATTAAAAATAACTGTAAGCTTTGAATTACATTTAGAACGAACTACCCAATTATTCTTGTTTCGAAAAATTCATAATTTGGTAAACGACAAACTTCAAGAATTGTTTGTAACGAATCTTTCTGTTAAAGATCAGACAATTTCGGTCACGACAAAGAGGAATAAATAATAGGGAAAAGGTTTTTAATTCCAAAAAGCAATATCCACAATTATCAATGTATCCAAACACATAATTCATTTACTTTCGATAAAAGAACTTTCAGGTCAAGTCTCGGAATAAACACAAAATACCAACAACGTTTCAACAATAGTGTTAAACCGACAAGAGGTGTTTAGAGATCAGAATAACAGTTGTGGGGGGTGCGGTCCGGAATCTTACCCGCCGACGTCACGCGACCGCACCATCTTATATTCATGGAGAGGACAGAGTACAGATGGCTTCCAAGATTGGAGATTATTTTGGAGTGTCTTAAATAAATATTCCGGCTTGAGAATTACATTTTATCTTCTTTGGAACTTCAACGATGGAACAAGCTGAGCAGGAATGTCATTGAAATGTACCTTTTTACCATTAATTAATTTATTTATTAACTCCAATTAAATGGTGTTTAAAGTAGGAGAAAGTGTGTGGTGATTGTAAATGTTTATTCTGTTAATGTTTATGCCTGAATGTTTTTACGTATCTAAGTAGGTATTTGTATTATACTTACTCGTAGGTACTTATATTTAATGCTTGTAAATCAGTAATACAAGTAACTTTAAATATAATATTCTGTAGGTACTATCGAAATTTTGTTCGAAACTTTAAAATACTCCTTAGGTATTCAAACACAATATTTATGTAATCATTTCTATATGAGTCTAGTGGCATAAGTCCGAACGTTTACCTTAAGATAATATTTATTTACAAAACCAACATATTTTCATAATACGCCTGAATAGTCATATTATAATAGTCGTTGTTATATTTTTGATTAAATCTTGTTTAATCGCGATTAAATTAATAATTAATAAATTAAAATTAATAATTAATAAAAATACTATCTTCAGATGATTTTCAATGATACAATGCTTTATTGGCCTGTGAAGACTAGGTTATGTGCAGATTAAGTTTTGCACGTAGTTAGTATCACTAGCTTCTGCCCTATATGGGATACAGACATAGTTTTTTTTTTTTTTATTTAAATTATCCACTCCACAGACTCCGGGGTCCGTGATCTTTGTCATTACAATAATCTTTTTTTTTACACATTTCTTGGATAAGGAGAAGAGGAAAATAGAAGGATTTGGGTACATTTAAAACATAGTTATTTCAGAGCCGATTAGGTTGGGACCTAGTAATCGACTCGACATCCTAATTGCCTTTTGCCATTTGCCTAAGCTGGCTCCTCCCGGCACAGAGCCTCATAGATACAGACATAGTTATATTAGATACCTTTTACTTACCTATTTTTCTATTTTCCTTGCAGTCTGTATGTATCAGTAATCCGATCCGCAGTAGAAACCACAAACTCCTTACAAAACATCCCTCCTCTGTTAATGCACATTAATTATAACCAAGGGGAGTATTTGGGGACTCAAGATGTTTTGACAACGTTACGTTTTGAGTTATGGTAAGTAAATGGCCGAGAAGTTTTGAGTTTGAGGTAATTTTAGACGTTAATAGCGTAAGTTGGATGCTGTCAAAGTTAAGCGTCGATTTGTGAATTGAAATGCTGTTGAGATTTGAGATTAAATACAAAATTAGATCAAGGAAAAGTTTAAATTTTTCCTTTCAGTTGAACGTATACGTCAATTGAGTTAAATGGATCTCTTTACTTAGCTATTTTATTTTGTTACTTGAGGCTCTAGGCCGAGAGGAGGTGGCTTAAAAAAACGTACTCACTAGAATTAGATTTTTTGTTTTAAATTGCATTATTATTCGAATATTTTCTACTTATTTAGATACTCAAGAGTCCAAACAATTTCTCTCACGAAAATATGTTGGTATCTTTACAGTTTCGTCAAACATAACCTATAGTATTATAAACAACAAAAAATTTATCAAAACTCACCAGTATGAATATAAGTATGCTTCTTCATGTCTGATTTCTGGTGGAACCGCTTCCCGCAGTACTGGCATGGATAAGGCCTGGTATCGGAGTGGATCAGCAGATGAGTGGAGAGAGTGGAAGACCGCTTGAAGGTCTTCCCACACTGCTTGCACTCAAAGACCTTCTCCACACTGTGCACAGCCCTGGGGGAGGGGGTGGAGTGAAAAAATGGTAAAAAATTGAACATGGAAAATGGGAAATGAAGAGATAGTAATAGCATCTTGGTAATAAGGGTACTACACTGTGACTACGAAATCCTAAAAGCCTTATAGTTTCTCCTATTAACTGAAAATGGAATTGAGATCAATCATAAATTTAAACAAAATATAGAAATGCGAACTTTCTATTCTGTACTAGATAAAATATTTTCTGTACTGGAGAGATTGATAGATTTTAAGATGAATTGGATATCTCTAAAGAATATTTTTTTTTATGAAAGCTCCTTGTCTGCAGAAAATCTCTGCCACCGAATTTATTGAATCTTTAGTGAATGTTTGGAAAACGGCAATTAAACAAGGAAACAAGGAATTACATTTTACACCTTAATTCAACTTAATTAATCAAGTACTCACCTATGTTGACTAAGACTGATTTCATGCCCAAAAGTCTTGCTGCACAGTTCACAAGCAAAAGGCCTCTTGCCGTTATGAGATCTTCTTGCGTGTACTTCTAGTCCATGTGGGGTGCTGAACATTTTTTCACATTTTACACAAGAATACACATCACCAATAGGAAGAGGCCTGATCAACGGGTTAGGAGCGCCTAAAATAGCAGAATGCAGTTTTAATAGCTCAGGTCCAGCTGCTTGAACTGCATGAAGGTACAAATGACTATAGCCACCCCATCCTGGCAAACCCAAACTTCCAGTATCTCGTAAGAAAGGCAGCTGGGGGAATAAGAATGGTCTTTGGGGTTGAACTCTTGGCGCATCAGGTCTTAGTAAAGCGCTCACAGAAAATGCGTTTGAATTTTTTGTTGGGGACGTAGAATCGGCTGGTCTTCGTGGTGATGATGGGGGACTATCGACTTCAAGTTCAGGGGAGCTGGAGCGCACTGATCGCGGGGAGCCGGATCGAGGTGGTGATGGGTCCCAACAAGGGCTTCCGCAACGAGATGCAGGTGAGATGGCTTCTTGTCTTACTTCATGGTGATGGTCGTCGTCTTCTTCATCCGTCTTGTCTCCAACTAAGCGATTTATGCCGAACTTGATTTCTTCTGGAAAGAAAAAAAAAACAAAATTAAAGTTTGTGTTTTTGGCCCACCAAAAGATAGATATAATGAGATAGTTAGAAACGTATGAGTAAAATAAAGTTACCAATACCATTATCGGGTCAATAAAAGTAAGCCATGTTTGAGTTTCATCTCTATTCGTATAAATATCTAATTGAAACAAACTAAGCCCGGTATTGTTCCACATTGTCCCTCAATGCCCTATTTGTTTGTTCACAAAAGGTTCAAAACTACGGACCCTTTAGGCCCCAATTGTAATTGTTCACCAGACGTACTCTGAAACTGCACAGGTGCTGCACTTGTCGTGAAGCGAAATGGGCCGTATCATGTCGCTACAGCAAATTGACTTCGACCCTCCGCGCCCAGCCCCAGTAATTAACACGTCTCGCTCACACTGGGTCGAAAAGACCCCTCAATCTTTTTTACAATTCAGTAATCCGGGGCGCGACTAAATGCAACTAACGCGAGTATTGTACAGTTTTGTTTAGTTTGCCGCTTGATGTATAGTTGCCGCTTTGTGAGTTGTTTGATTTTGGTATAGTGGTGAACTTGGTGATTCGTAGTATCAAATCATTGTTTGTTGTTTTGAGTTTATTCGGATGAATATTATTAAGTTTAATTACGTTCTGGTAATTATTGAAATGTAGTTTAACTATATTTAAATAATTACTAGATCTAGGACGAGTATCTTTATTTCTGGCTAGCTGATTTCATGCGCGATTTAAAGGGTTTTTTACGAAACCCTAATTATTTTCCACAAATAAGAGTAACTTTTTTGCCTTAGAGAATCAGATATCTGGTAGTGAAAGTCCCTTCATAATCTTTCATAGTCCAGTCGTTTCGGAAATTAGCCGAACAAACAGACAAAAAGTAATAGTTTTAGACTGGTATTGTATTTACTTTCATTTCCACTAAAAGGCTCTTGATTTAGCATTACATATATACATTAAAAGAAAAACAGATTTTTGTAAAAAACGCAAAATATTATACATCGATAGATAGCTACACAAAACCAGGGTAAGAATGATCTTTACGTCAACTGCATAAAATTCATACATCATCAAAAAACCATCAGCCAAAATTCACGCTGTCCAAAAACAAACATCCATCTCTGGTCGAGACAAGTTCCACTAATGAAGAGCGACCCCTATGTCTGAAAAGCAGCAGCTGTCGGCATTTGGAGCGGAACCAATCGGGAAACTTCGGATGAATTCGGGAATGACTTTGGGGACCGAACAGAACGATCAGTATAAGGGAACACAGCGCCCATATTTCACGCTCAGGCCTCTTCGAACAATAGTGGGTGTTTAAGGGTTACTTCGGTGCACTTGTTTGTTTGTCCCCTTCACGACACGGTTTTATTACACCATAGTATTTATTACATATTAATGGTTATTTAGATTCATTGTTCCGTTCAGACAGTATGCTCGAATTTATGGCATTGCAAAATATTGAATGCAACCCTCTGGAATCAGGGAGTGAATTGTAAAGAAAGATATTGGGCTTCTATTGTATTCTATTGTAATTAGATGATATGCTGTAATTTTGATTTTATGGAATTTTATTTCGACGGATAATAATTATCGTTGAGTGTAATTTATTTTAAAAGATATCTTTCAACTATGAGTATATTAGTTGTAATAGCATACGCAAGTGTAGGTAAATAAACTTTTGTCCTTGAAATTTGGTTATATTAAGGTAATAAAGATAATTTGATAAACATTTGAATTATTTGCGTTTTGGAAAAACAGTTTGTGTTAATATCACTAAACCACGATAGAATTAATAAAAAAAGAAGTGTGGCACTCGAGGACTGCCGCGGTAAAGCTATTGCAACCAATTAAAGTTGTACGATTGATACATACCAATACCTTATCTGATTAGGAAAATCAAGGTAAAGCTATTGCATGTTGCATGCATTTTAATCAACATAAGCAATAGGGATGTTAAAATTTTTTCGGAATTGCTTTTATTTTGAAGAGTGACATTTGTTTACCATAAAAATATCACGGGAGAAATCCGTTAAGTTGGCAACACTGCTAAGAGCATTTAGTCTGTAAAGCTAATACAAATAAGATTCAAAGTCGAATGACCGAGTGGGGAGGACGGCGTTACGGTCTTCCATCCCTCTTTCTTGTGAACATAAGAAAGAGATGCACGATCACTAAAATTCGGTCCCCAGGCTCGCGATAAAAAGCTATGCAATAGCTTAAAAAATGTTTCTCTTTTCACAAACATATTTTTAAATAATGGGTCCGTCAGACCCACCGAGCATGTGACGTGATTTTTATCCACCAGAAGACCAGAAGACTTAAAAACCAAGAAGGTTAGATACGGCTGTAACCCCATATCTTTTTTATGTGTGTTCGCGAATAACTTCATTGTTTATGAACCGATATTGGTAATTCAATTTTACACTTTTGACTTGACGATACGCCATTGGAAAATAAGTGGTCAAATTTGTAGATCTAAATTGCCAATTAAAAAGGAGGGATAAAATTTTATCGTTGTTTTTGATATGGACAAGTATTTTTATAAATGAAATTTTGAGATTATTTTACGTTGTAAATTAAATAATTGTACATAAATAAAAACGACTAATATAAAGTATAAAATAAAGTGGAATTATTTGATTTAGCAATAACTGTATCAACCCTCTAGATATTGTGCCCTGGTCAATAAAAGGCCTGGTAGGGACCATATTAAAACTTGAATTATTTGTCACGCTCCCCGTATAATATAATTGAAGATTTTATTACAAATCTTGATTAATGATTCAGACGTGACTTTGCATTATAATATTTAACTAAGTCACTTAATTTTAAGTTCTGTTAATTATTAAACTTTTGATATAGTCATTGAATAATATACCTACTTTTTTTTAATGACAATGATTGTTTTTTTAGACGTGGGCACAGCCTTTTTTAACAAAACTAAAATGCAATGAGAACTACACTACACTACAAACCTACCTAACTACTTACTTGTTACTTATACACACATGAATTATCCATAGACCAGTGCAGGTCTACAGATAATCAAGATATTCAAGCCCACTACCAATCGGAAGCGTACCCAGCATGCTGGCGGCATTACCACGCTGAATGGCAATGCTTATGCGTTGGGCCTAATAAACGCCAGAAATGTACCTACTAGATGTCTTATAGAAAATGTTTTGAGAACTACACTACATACCTAACTACTTATACTAAGCCAATCTGACTCATCCATAGAAAAATGAAGCTCTACAGATAATCGAGATGTTCTTGCCAATTACCTGCCAGTGGGATGCGTGTCCAGCATGCTGGCGACATTACCACGCTGAATGGCAGTGCAAAACGCATGCGTTAGACCAAATAAACGCCAGCATATCTGATTTCATAAAGGTGTAGACAAGATTTGAACTTGTGGTTACAGGTTTGAATCTCGTCTGCACCTTTAAATATTATTCTAAGTATTGATGTACACACTTGGTTTGTCATCATCACTGGTTTTAATGGTGAAAGAAAACATTATGAGAAAACAGACATCTTCCAAAAACATCTTTTGAGGTTGTGTCGTTCAACCTGCATTTGGCGAACATCCAAGATTCTTTAAAGAATTCTGTTTGATACGCGTGAGTAAACCGTGTTAAGCCAATTTTAAAATTGATAAATAATATAGGATTTCACTTGTTAATTACTGATTGCGAAGACATGATTTATTTGTGGTAATTACATCAATATGATTCGATAAACATCTTTTATCGGTAATGGAAATTACCGCGCCCGAAATATATTAAGCAACTTATTCATCGTGATAATGTATCTCAAATATTTTTTTCAGAACTGAGATTATTAGAGTATATTAGATTGTTGCCCTTGCCCTTTTTTCTACCGGAATGCTCGTAGCTCGAAAAAGCGACATCGTTTCATGGTTGATGTTCCAAAGACACGAACGAAGAGATTTGACTCTACTTTTGTGATAAGAACGCCAAGGCTGTGTAATATGTTGCCTGAGAGGGTTTTTCCCGATAGTTACAAACTTTGTGTCTTCAAATCGAGTTAAGTAAACACGCTCCATCGTAGACCGCGTCATCGTTTAACATCAGGAGAGATGGCGGTCAAGTGTAAACCTATAAAAGTTATAAAACAATATTAGTAGTTGTTATCAAGTCAGTTAGATTAAAAATTGCATTGCACCTAAACCTGCTCATGTACCGTACGACACTGCCAACGTTTTTAATTTGTTAAAAGCCTCAGAAAAATTCCAATCTCCATGCAGTGTGCAATTTGCGGCGCACCTCTCATAATTAAAATTGCATTAGGCCCACGATGGTGGGGTAATGATGCTAATGCACTAAGAAAAAAGACTGTCTGACGGTCTGTAAGCCAATTTGCTAGTTAAAACCTGCGTTATTGGATTGCAGGCTGTGTTCGTTTTCCAGGGACTTACTTCGGACAATTCGCGTAGGCTACATAATATACGAGTATAAACAGCAGGTCTACTAGGAAGTCCGACTTCCTAGTAGACAGTAATGGACGTTTTATACCACGAAACACATTCTTCCGATTAACTTCGGCCGATATATCGTTTATCGGACTTCGTAGTAGACCTCATCTGCAGCCTGCAGACGTCCACTGCTGAACATAGACCTCCCCCAATGATTTCCACAACGACCGATCTTGTGCCGCCTTCATCCACCGACTTCCCGCGACCGAGACAATATCATCGGTCCATCGTGTCAGGCCGTCCTACACTGCGTCTGCCGGTTCGTGGTCGCCATACGAGAACCTTTACTCCCCAGCGGTTATCGGTTCTGCGAGCTATATGGCCTGCCCATTGCCACTTCAACTTGCTAATTTTAAGAGCTATGTCAGTGACCTTCGTTCTTCTTCGGATTTCCTCGTTTCGGATTTTGGCACGCAGTGAAATTCCGAGCATAGCTCTCTCCATTGCCCGTTGCGCAACTTTGAGCTTGCATATCATGCCAATAGTTAGCGACCACGTCTCAGTGCCATATGTCATCACTGTCAACACACACTGATTATAGACTTTCGTCTTGAGGGTTTGTGGTATTTCTGATGAGAAGATGTGACGCAATTTTCCAAACGCTGTAGTAAACGCCGTAGTAGACCTGCTGCCCAATAAATGTTCGCACTGATGAGAGCCTTCTCTCGCAAAGAGAGAATCAAGGTCAATCCACTACGCTGGCCCAGTGCGGTTTGGCGGATGACACATGACCGCGAAAGATTCTAGATACATGTCGGTTTTCTCAAGATGTTTTCGTTCACCGATTTTAAGTTAGTGGCATTAGACTGTTTATCCCACAACTATTATGCCCGGTTTACATTATTCCAGTCAAGTGATCCAGCGAGACTCCAGTCCAGTGCTATTAACGTCTACATTATTCCAGTTATTTAGAATCCGTTGAAGTGTGAACACTACAGTGACGAAAATTTCAAGAAGAAATCAGCACTGGAATGGCACTGGATTGGTCACACTGTTATTTATAAGTAGACTGCCAATTAAACCAGTTACTGGACTGGCAAAATAATTAACTAGGGGGATTCATTGTTTAACTTATAAAATACTTTTGATATAAGCCATTGTTTTAATGTTATTTAAAATTTTGTTGTTTTAGTGACTTCAGCTCCACCGGTAAGTGGTTATATATTTTCCAGCAGCATAAAAGCAATCCAGGGCTGCATTCGATCGCTGGACTGGAATAATGTTTACATTTTTCCAGTAAAACCAGTAAGCGGGCATTAGTATAAATGTGATGTTGGATGTTTTTTTTCAATCATACTGCAACGCTTGAACGAATGTGATTGAAGTTTGGAACACAGTCATATTATTGTCTGGACTAACACATAGATTTTAGACTTTTTCCAGAAAACAACGGGAATGAGAACTACGCAGGTAAAGCCGTAAGGCGCTGCAAGTGGTTTATTTATAGAAGTTTCAACCAATTTCAAGAATTTCAATCAATAGGCGACCGCTAGGAAAAAAACTACAGTAAATAATTGTAGTTCAATTTACGTCGACAGATTTGATTACCCATCGAATTTCATGACAGGCATTCGTACTTTGTACTGCCTCTAATCCAGTTGATTGATAACAAACGAAATGAAGATTATGGGTTTGTGAGTAGATAGAGCAGTATACGAATCATAAAGTACATACCTACATATACGCTATTTAAAAAAATATCTGTAAAGTCGGTTGGTTTACGGACGACAGCTTAAGGTGACAACGTCACAACAAAATATTGATAGATGCGGCGCAAGCGTACAATGAGCGTAACGGGACATAACGGGACACTTTTTTATCATGCGGCCGGCGTTCATCGATTTATGAGACGTTGTCACGTCAAATGTTTTAGATGTAACTTCTCGTGAATCTGTGTCTGCTGTGTTAACACGGTCCAACGTAGACCGCGTCGTCATTTAACATCAGGAGAGATGGCGGTCAAGTGTAAATATATTTATGTAATACATAGTTTAAAACCCCTTGAAGGATTCTAACTAAGGGTTGCCAGTCTTCAAGGGTAGTCCCAAAATCCGTACTAAAAGGTTTGAATCCACTTTTCTCGTGCGTACAGCTTGGAAAGTCGCCTCCTTGTTGAGAGTAGTGGCTATACCTTCTGTTGGATCGCTTACCATACAATTCAGAAAAAAAAAAAAACTGTCTGCAACTTTGAGATTTTTCCAAATACGTTTTTCGTTACCACTAACTTTCAAGATGCTGAAAAAAAATAGAAGGAAAATTGTGTGGAAATTGGTGTGCTCCAATGTTTGTCAACTGTTTTTTTAATTCAGTTGAGTTTTCAGCTACTTTTAAAAGTATGTTCGACAACATGTATAAAAGTAGAACTGAATTATTGCACAGGCACTGCTATAAAGTTTGTGCACTTTTGTGATGGAATGTAAGTATGACAGAGCTAGAATATGCTAGTCCAGTTTTAGAGTAAGTATAGACTCTATAGACGTATATTTTTATTTTTCGAGTGCAGTAGAATCACTTGAAAATACTCTCTGCTTCAAATGCATGTTGTTTAAAGAAGTGAAATAAAAGGAACGAAGGTAAAACAACTATTTTTGTTCGTAATGTAAAGACTTGTGTTTAGTTTGTCAAGAGTTAGAAAAAATCAAGATTAATAAATACCTGTCGTAAACATTTCGGTAACAGCACTAATTCATTCTTATTCACACTAACTTGTAATCGCTAAAATATGTATAAATCAAATTTATCATTCCGCTTTAATACCCTTTATCAATAGTTATAATTGGTTTTTAATCCTATTTATCTGTACAGATTACACAAATCTAGGATTGTAAATGACGAACTACTATCCGGTATAAACGTCTCTATACGTGAGTGGTTAAACGACACTCACACATAAAGGAACAGGCTGTGATTGGCTGGGATCGTCGCATACGTCATCTTAACCCTTCGATGCTAAGGATATTACGATTGCCTTCTGAATTGGAAAAAAATCGTTATTTAATCGCAAAACCTCGGGTTTAATCATGTTGGATTTATTTTCTTCTAATCAGTTCCACTGAGGATTACATTAATCACAGTTGTAACGCGAAGACCTTCGGTGTCGATTATAATACGTAAATTACGTCGATTGGTTATCCTAATGTTTATTTGTTTTATCTTTACAACTGTGTTTTTCTTCTGCGCGGTAAAATTGATTTTTGTGTGTTAATATCGACTCAAATCATTGTTTCAGATATGTTAATAGTTATAGCTTTATTGTTGATACGTGTGTGTGAGTGTGATACTGTAAATTGAATTTTAAATACACGTGAATCGAACACAAGTTGCATCAATAAATGTATATTGTTTGCGGTGCTGCTTACAATATTATTATCGAGTATATATTTGACGTTGACAGGTGATAGTAGAATTTAGAAACATATTACGTCGTTTTATACAGAATATTTCATAGTAGTGATAACTTCGTCACATCTCTCAAGTGGTTGCGGCTTTAAAAATGCCATTCTTTCTGATATCAATGATAAATCTGGGCTTATTGCGGCGTGATCAGAGAAATTTCGAGTCATATCAAGGGATTAGGTTGCCCACACCTCACTCTTCATATGGGACATTTTATCACACGTCACTGCTTCGATAAGCGGTATCGTGAGGCGAGGTTACGGATACTGATTTGACTAAATTTGCAAAGTCACAAAGAGAAGGTGACACCCAAAACATATGACGAATGCAAATGTTATGTTTTGTCGTCATAATAAAACAGTATCGTGACGTTGTTTCGAAAAGATCGTCTTGGCAAAGATAAAAAAATATTGTAACAAACGCCTTTACATAATCCAAAACAATTGCGTGTAGGTATAGGATTGGAATTTACAAAAAAGTTTTCATATTTTCATCAAAGAAGAATTTTGGAAGCCCCGTCTTTTTTGGAATTATGAATTAAATAAAATGAAAGAGGCATTCCACAAAAACTGCACCTAAATAAATAAATAAATATTGGTGGACAATTCACACACAACACCATCTGACCCCAAACTAAGCAAAGCTTGTACTATGGCGGCCAGATAGCTGATTTAATAAATGTATAGTTTTAAATACATACTTATTATAAATAGAAACACCCAGACTCAGTGCAAATGCAAACATTTGAATTCATCACACAAATATTTGCACTGGGTGGTGATCGAACCCACTACCCTTGGCTTCGCAGGCATTTAGTACCCACTAAGCCACGAGGCCAGTCTATAGTAACTTTAAGCGGTATATTAGATACAATATGGTTGCACTATTGACGACATTACAACTTCTACATACACACTATAAAGCTTAATATCTACAGAATATTCGTGCGAATTTTTGCCCAACATTCAGGTTTACTGTTTTATCAAAAACCATGGGATATTGCGGTTTTCCCAAAAAATACGGCGCAGTCATAAATTATGTAATCCACAGTTATTGCACATATCGCTTATCGATGCCGGTGTAGATAGCTAGATAGTCGGATAAATCAGCTATAGCTTATCTATCAAATTGAAATTTTGGACTGGCGGTGATCATCTGAATTAACACGTACGCATAGTTTATGATATGGCGTTATCATGGCAGAACAAATATTTTGCCACCAAAATATTGTATGGAAAATGATTTCACATTCAGCCGTTTCAACATTTATGAAATTCATCGCTGTTTAATTATTACTAGTGGTAACAAGCGGTCGAAATTCGACCTTATGGCTATATAATTTAATATTTTCTCAATCTGACCACATGCATACTTTAACATTAAATAAAAGAGTATGTGTGTAATTAAATGTATATTTATGCGATTTAAAAAAAAGTGTAAACTAACTATATGAGTAATGTATATGAGTGCGAAATTTCATGCTCCTTCGTCAGCACAATTTTCGTTAAAAGGGGTACAAAGTTTTTGTTTCACGTGTTGATGTATAGACTTTTATAATGTACTAGATGCCCGCCCCGGCTTCGCCCGTGGTATATTATATAGCACTCATCGGGATCCCGTACATATCCAACGGTGAAAGAATGACTGAAATCGGTTCACTCATTCCTGAGAATATCGATTTCAAACAAAAAACCTCTTCAGCTACCTGCTACGCCACCTGTCGGAAATTGGTCGTACCAACTCAGATTTAGAAAAAAAAATTAGCAAAGGTTTATATTCAAGGCACAGATTACTGAAATTCAATGACTCAATCTTTGACACATGCTGTCATGTGTCATGTCAAAGCACGAAACGTACGAAAACTCTCATAAGGGGAATATTTTTTCCCGATTTTGTTACATTCTTGTTTCAGGCTCCGCTTCAATTAATAGTAGAGTTATTTTCTATAGCCTAAAGCCTTCCTCGATAAATGGACTATCCAGTAGAAAAAGAATCTTTCAATTCGGACCAGTACTTCCCGAGATCCTAGCGTTCAAGCAAACAAACAAACAAACAAACAAACAAACTCTTCAGCTTTATAATATTATTTATAATTTATAATGTATGGGCTGATGTTTTACCTTGCCTTTGCCAATTAACACAGCTTATAGAGAAGTGCTACACGATTGCCCAGAATACTCTTCTTCGTTTAAAAGTTCTTATAATATGACAGAGTTGGCAACACTGCGTTTAGTAAAATGTTCCACATTTTCACCGTACCGCGTTCGGTACGATGAAAACACACAAAGTGCTTTAAAACGCTTTTATAATCCGTAGATTATCCGTAGATTATAAAAGCGTTTTAAAGTACTTTGTGCGAAAACGCGGAACTTATACCACGAGAGTATGGAACGATTTGTCTACCTTCAAAATTCGAATACGAAAAGCTGAGGTCGTACCTATTAGCTTGTGCACAGCCTCCGTACATTTTTCAAAGCGAGACCCTGCCACTTTAAACCTCTGATTCAGGCTTTACAATCTCCCACAAATTAGCTCCTTGTCATTCATTAATTGAATATTGAAGTGCGCATTGATAACTGATTTGAAACAACCCAAAACATCAATTCTTTAGTTATTATTATACCACTTTATTAAATCATTGTTTAAGATAGAGAAACTATAGATTTTGAAGTATCCATTGCAGATAGTTTCTGATTTATGTACGAATGCACTTTTATAATTACTTGACAAAATCAAAAATTCTCGATGAATAGTTTTCTTCTACATTAGCTCACGATAAATAACAGATTTCGATTTTAATTTTGTTGTTACTTTCAAATTTATCATTCTCTAACATATCAGCGTTTCTCTTGTATTGTGATTTCATATTAATTTTATCGGCGTTTTAGAAGATTGTTATTTATGTTTTAGGTTATCTTAAGGTCATGGTAACCCTACGATTCTACGGTATTCAAGCGGTGCTTTTATACGTCCCGATTACTCTCAATGTTTCCGCTTCCACGAATTATTTGCTGAAACAATAGCACGCTTTATGTTTGTGTCGTCAACTGGCTTAAACAATTCGAAATCTGGTTAAAACGATTCTTATGTACAAGTGTCAAGGTTGAATCTTGAATTAGAATTCCACAATGCAAATGTAGATGCTTGTATGTCAATGTGAGAGTAATTTGTCCTTGTTTATACACTGACGAAACGTCTCAAGCGGCGTCTTTGAGATTAAATGGTCGCTTGATAATTGCCAGTCAACAAACTAGATTTGTGATTATGGGACGCGCCAAGGTTTATTCTTTAATTGTCTCTCATATGTGATTGAGGTTACCGAGCTTAACTATTTGTAGCTTTAATTAGATTCTTATCAGTGAATTGCAATTTGTATTGCTCTTTGCTTTTATTTTACTTTATGACTTGGGATTAAGTACATTTTCAGTACACTATTATCGTTGGACTGTATATTTTGATCTAAGTCACATGATCGTGGAATACTCATTATCTAGCTACTCATGGCTCATGGGGAATAATTTTGTTTCTACAAAAAGCTAATTGTTTAATTGATGATCTTTGAAGAAGGGGAATGTATCAAGGTATCGATATTTAGACTGTTGCCGCCATTTTCCAAACAATTGATAAATATGTATGTACTTACGCGTGCTAAAATATTGTTGAAGTATTGGGTTGAAGTGGGATAAAGTCATACCAGTATGGATTTTTTGACTCGACCGTAGGATTATGGGTTCGATTCCAACCCAGAACAAATAACTGTGTGACGAATACAAGTTGGTTCTGTATCTAGATGTTTCTATATGTCATTCGTATTATGGCTATATCAACTGTTTCATACTCATTTTTAAACGTATTATGTATATCAACAAGGTTTCCATAATATGTACAAGTTTTGCTTAATTTTCTGAATAGTGCTGTGTGAGTCCACCAATATTTATTAATTGAAGAAACTTGATCACACAACACAATATAAATAAATAAATAAATTTAATTGCAATCAATTAACAAAACAGAAATCTACTCCAAACGCAATTATTGGCATGCTGTTTTATGGGCTAGTCCAAATTTCAATAGCAACCGTTAACATCAACATGGGCAAGAGTCACGCAAAGGTTATCAAATGACTTGGCCACCGCTACCCCTGAGTTGGCCAAACAGTCGTGAATAATAGGGCAAACAGAAATGTCGTGTGGCGATGCAAATATTGACACGGTGACCGAGCATGGACATTGTCTTGTGATTGATCGTAGTTATAGTCACAGTGGTTTGAGGGTTAGGTTTGGCTGTTTGTTCTTTAGACGTGTAATGGCTTTTGAAGACTTTAAATTTAGATTTATAACATTTTGATTTGTATTCACTAATTGTAACACTTTTTTCTCCGTCTCCTCTGTGTAAAAATACACAGATTTAGCCTAGTTTGAGATCTACTGATACACATCAATTGTATTTATCATCATGTTTTGTTATGCTGTATTGTATTTTGGAAATAAACAATTACAATTATTTTACCCACGGTTTTACCTGCATAAACGCGAAACGGGAACACCCGTTTCCGTAGATTAGAATTTAGAATTTAGATTATAATCTAATTGTGTCCCATATTTCAACCCGATCCGTTCATACGGTACGACTTGATTGAGGAACAAACATCCAAACTTTCAAATAACAGAAAAATAAAAAAGTAGCAAAGGTTTTAAATTCGACTCGGTTCATGATGAAGCGCGTCAACCTAGAAGAAACCGATTAAATCTGGACTTGAAGTCACTCAGACTGAATTCAGCAATTTCCAGAGGTTACATGTTATTAATACCAAAGCGAAACCGAATCTCTCCCTTAAAGCTTTTGTAATATCAATTATGATAATTTAATAAATTTATAATAAAACTCGTTTAATTTGCAGCTTTGCTACAATGTTCCAGATTATGATGTTTTTAGACCGTCGTCCTAGATTAGTGTAGTTGGTACATTGTGTACATTTTCTCCCTTCACTCCTATCATGTACCATTACATCACATATTTCCTTTGCATTATTGTCTTTGCATATTGTCATTCACACAGTTCATTTATTCCTTCTCCGGTATTTCTCTTCTATTATAAGTATTCATTCATATTCATATTTTTTTATTTTACTTATCCCTTACACACGTATTCGGGGTTTTTTTTTGAATTGATCATTATAAGATTTTTTATTTAAATAAAGAGTGACGAGACTAGCAGGATATGTGCCTGATGGTAAGCAACATGCCTGCCACATAACAGCACAGTGACACGCAGCTATTGGAACATGAAAATCCAAATAATTACCTAGCACTGCACTGCGCTCATCACACAAAGATCTAAGATGTTATATCTCTAAGCCCTGTAATTTCTCTGGAAACATTGCCCTTCAAACCAGAACACAGTAATGTATGCACATTGCTGCTTGGCGGTAGAATAACTGGCAAAGATGTAATACTTCCCTCAGGGTTTTCTTCACAAAAAAAAATATTTTCAGGCCAGAAGCACCTAATTGGTATTGGCTGTGACATTGGTTTCTCATTGTATTCTTTCAAATAAAGATAGGCCAATAACAAAGGCAACATTGTTTTATTTAGGTGATGTCGAATCAACGTTTTCTTAGCGTTGATAATGTTTTCGTCGAAAACCCACAATCCATACATTCCAAACAGACGGCACAAAACGTTATCTCGTAACTAATGTTTGCCTACATGGGTACACATGTCCAAATCGGATTTACTGGCTCCGGGAACCGGACCGAGGCTCGAGGGTTGACACTTCCCACTCCAAGCCGTTTGTTTTGAATTTATCATTTTGTTTTGTGATTTCAAGAAATTTACGAAGAAAAAAGACGAGGTGGTGGATATCCACATAACCATACCTATATTCAAAATCTTAGTTTCAGTAGAGACCAGTTGAGGCCACCTACAAAAAGTCCCAAAAAAGTAGAATTTTTTATAATAGAGGACAAGATGAGTAAGACATGACCCTGATGGTGAGCATCCATTATTTTACAACCTAAGGTTGCCTGGAAGAGATCGGTTTCAACGACAAATGCTAGTTTTCACAAGACTGCCAAATGTCGCACTAGTTTTGAAATATCTTTCAATGCATTTTGTAGTAAAGATTATGCAAGTGACACACTTGCCCAGAACAGCGCAAGCCACGCAGCTATCTAGACACAAATAGCTGCACTGAGTACGTCACCCGAACATATAATGCTTTTTGTGTATGCAGTGTTACTTCTTTGAAAAATTGTCCCTTCAAGCCGGAACATATAGACTAAAGGCCCGTGAACAAAATTTATGGGTCAAATGAGCTACCAGGAGACCTATGTAGGATGATAGAAGGGTATAAATTAATAAGATTGAACACTATGCCGTCACTTAAAAGCTGTCCAACTTAGTGCAGGTGAAGATAGGGGGTTGCAAATCTCGATCATTTCTCCTTGTCACATGATTTTTGAACGGCGTTGCGGAATAATGACGAACGGAAAAATTGCTATTAGCTTTTTAAATGTTTTGAATTTTCAATTCAATTCAATGCTTTTTCAATTTTTGCACTTTACTGCTTTGTTACGTTTTATTTTAACAAAATATTTATCTATGCGTATCCGCCAGTAGATTTCACTGACTTTCATCAATTTATGTATTTTACTATTTTTAACTCCCGACCAAAAAAGGGGTGTTATAAGTTTGACGTCGATGTCTGTCTGTCTGTCTGTCTGTCTGTGTGTGTGTCTGTCTGTAGCACCGTAGAGCTCAAACGGATTGGCCGATTTCAATGCGGTTTTTTTATTTGAAAGTTGATATCCGTGCGGATGTTCTTAGCTATGTTTGGTTAATATCGATTCAAGATGGCTGCCTCCACAAAATGGCGGACAAAATATTTTTTCACAACCTACCTTAATATGGGTATCAAATGAAAGGGCTTGACCAGTAGAATACAATACATAATAACAAATTTCAAATCCAAGATGGCCGCCACCACAAAATGGCGAATTATATTATTTTTTTCGCTACTACCACAATATGGGTATCAAATGAAAGGGCTTGACTAGTAGAATGTTGTACAGATAACAAATTCGAGGTAGTCGGGGGTTAATCAAAATTTTTAATTTTGTTCTTGTAGCTATAAGAATTGGTAAAATTGCAGCCCACACAAGCAAGCAACCCTAATAAGGATTACCTTATCAACAAAATTCGTGTCCAACACGAAAAATTACAACCATCGCAACGTCAAACGTTTCAACTGTGGATAGCCGATAATGACGATAAGCTATCTACCTATCTGGCCGCGTCCTTTGTACTCGCCGCCGTCAAATCAGAGTTGTAAAACAGCCACTAATTTCGCTCGTGATACGGCTGACAGCGGGCGATAAGATATATTTCACCCCGAAATCTGAAGCCGTGGGATTTGGAAACGGGTGTTATTGGAAAAACGTTATTGAATATAGGTGATAGTCCTGGGTTTCAGCGTGTCTGCATGTAAAATCCATTCAGTGTTGCTTGGCAAAAACAGCAATAGCTACTGGCATTCTACTGCCTAACTAAATCGGTTTTTCGTCTATTACGCTTTGACGCCTAAACTACTTACTTACCTAAAAGAAATTTGGTGCAAAAATAGCCTAGAAAGGAAAATATTCGTACGTTGCCTAGGAAAGGACGTTAGCCACTTGTTAATGCAAATAAAAGGTAAGGGCGCCAATAGGGCATGAAAATTTGTAAGTATAGAAATTTAGACATTTTTTAAGCAAAACTTTAAACTTAAATAAGTTTAAAGTTTTCAACAAACTTCTAAAAATAAGAGCTTGTCAATTCGACAACCGTATTTTTATGTACTCGTATAATCCCCAATATCTTGAGAACAGTCGAACTGACTCTAACAATTCTTGGTTTGTTCAAAAGGGCATTAGGCAAATAAATAAATTATCTTATATATCTGGATGACGAGCGCAGTGCTGTGCTAGGTAATGGTTGGAACTCTTCATGTACACGTTACAATGGCTGCGTGTCACTGTGCTGTTATAGGCAGGCGTGCTGCTTACCATCTGGCACATGACCTGCTCCTTTCTTCACTCTATACCACAATAAAATAGAATCATATCCCATTGCCCAAAATTGAGACAAAATAGCCTCAAGTAACAATATATATTTTTATGAATGATCGACGACTCAGATACAGAATTCACGTCCAAAAACGCCGAAAGATTTGATTTGATCACACAACTTGAGATATAGTTCGCCGTCTTTCAAGTCTTGTCTCGCCTCTCTATTACGATAAATAACATAATCTATTGCATACAAGTGCGCGATTGAATACTGTGCACTGTACAGATGTCACGTTAGGCCCTATCCTACATTCTGAAGAGACAATAGGATTTGCGGATTTTGCGATATCGCAAATCTAAAGCTGCATCAGTGACGTCTCAAATCTTTGACAAGAAAGGTCTTCGACGTCACAGATTATTTTCTATTTCTGTTGCGGAAAACGCTTGAAGTGGTTCGTGGAAAATTCTCTGAGAAAAGTTTCGGAGTAATCTTGTTACGAGAACGTGTATGTATAGAGTATAGGAGTGCAGTGATAATGTTTTCAATTCGGTTGAAAATTGACGTGGTTATTTTAGCTAAACAATGGCATGGGACTGGGGATAAATTGGGACACCAATAGGGAATATCCATGTAGTTTAAATAGGCTTGATTTTTTTTCGTAGAATCCTTAATGTCCCGCCATTATGCTAAAACAATTATTTTATTATTTAGTTAGTTATTAATTATAAAAAATATTATTTAAAAAGTCCAAAATAGGCGCGGGAAATTCAAGTTTGCGAAACGCATCATTATCTGTGGAAACCAAATGTGAGGTCACATGGCATGTTTTCTGCTTTAACGGTGTCGATATTCGTACTGAGCTAGTAGTGTTAGAGAGAAAAGTCGTGTTCTCCATCGTTTGATTAGCTAGCACAACTCAAAAATCGGTACAAAGTAATTGCAACACTTGTAGTAAACAAACACAGGTCGTGGCCTGTGACGTCATGCAGGCGCGGGAAAGATGGCGGCGTTTAAACTGGACAAATTATATCGATATTTTAAATATTATTTTAAAAACCAATTTGTACATTTACAAGAGTATTTATATTTTTTATTGTGTTATAATAATGTAAAAAGTAATTTAAAAATATAAAAAAAATGCATGCATATTCCCTATTCTAGTGTATACCTTAGTAGTTAAATGGATCTTAGTAGTAGATGCATTTTCGATTTAGATTTCGAAGTGATTTGAAGGCTCAAATTGCTTTCTTCTAAGCAAATGCGAATCATCTTACATTGTTAGAAACATTACGTTGTGATCATATATTGCGGATAGGTAAACAATAGAATCTAAGTTACGGCTGGTCTAGTCAGGAGAACGGCATCTGCCGATCCGGAGACTCCGGGTTCAAGCCCCACAAGTCTTTTTGAAGTCATGTGCGTAATCCCGCTAACTTAAAACAGTGAAGGAAAACATCGCGAAGGAACCGACATGTACCTAGAACCTTTCGAAGTCATGTAGTGTTGTTATCCACCGTTATTAATCCGCACATAGGTGGTGGATAATGACCTTAGAGACCTTATGAGAAGGCCCGAGTCCCAGCAGTGGGAACATTTAGTGGGCTGTTGATTGAAACAATAGAATATCTTGTTAGAGGTTCTTCCATAATAGATACAGTTCAGATGCTTTCAATATAAACGTTCTTATTCTTATATGCCACCATTGCTTTACACAGGCTATGAGATGTTGACGAGGCTGTCTAACGCACTCATATTATTGACACCGAATGAATGAACCAAATGTTTTTTTCCTTGTTAGAGCATGTACACATAATGTAAGGTTTTAATTTTCTGATATATACGTAACATCACCGTTATGAATTACGCTCTATGATTATGACAAAAACAAATTCTAGATTCATCTTCTTCGTGCTAATGATGTTACAGACAGGTTAAGCATAAGGAGGTAGGCCATCTATCTTATTCTTGATATCTTATTGTTGTTTTTTATGTGGTACATCACCTTCATCGTCATTATCAATTTTGGGCCAATCATCAATCCTTCCTTTTTTTAATCTTCGTTGTTTTAAGTCAGAACAAACAAAACATAATGACATTTACCTTTGACATTGTAATGGTCGTGTGGCACCGGCGGTGGAGACGCCCGCCGAAGCTCCGGGCGGCTGGAGGCGCCCCATAGGGACGGACAGAACCCGTTCCGAAGGGCTTCGCTGGCGGATAAGCCTGGGGACAAGGAACATGTCATCATTATTGAGTTCTATCGCAAATTGTGTAGAAATTTTTTTTGAGTATTTCTTTCGACTGTCAACTGTTCTCGAACAAACTAAGCCTTCGCTGCTATTTATATTACGTACCTATTGGCTTTTTTTCATTGGGACTGAACTTTCTATAGACTCATTAATTAAACCGATTTCTTCAAAATATTTGGGTTTTACAGTAAAAAAAAAAAGATATGATTTATAAGGCATCTAAACTCCATCGGTCAACGTCACATTCAGCTTCATAGAGCAATTCATTCAATAATTAAATCGTTAGTAAGTCACTTCCTCATTTTACTCGCGCATTAGAACAATCAAAATGTGACTCATGAGTTACGAGCTATGGGAGTTGAACACCATAGCTACATTTTCCATAATTTATAATTAAATTCATAAATATATAATTTTTTGTATGTGTGTTGACAGTGAACTCCTCCTAAACGGAAGGCGCGGACCCAACCTCGAATTTTAGAGGGGGTCACCAGTACAATGCCTCAGATTTTGGGGGGTCACCAGTAGAAATACAATAAATCGAGTAAAAAAATACTTTACTAGTAGCGCCCTACGGTATTACACACATATTTCCCGTTCCGGTTGTATTCCCGCGTTAAAAAATAGTCTACGTATTAATAGTTTTTTTTTAATGTGTCATATAGGATTTTGGGGGGACCGATTTGAAAAAAAATTTGAAATGAGAACATTTTTTGGCACATCACACACAGATTGTTCGTAGGCTGTGAATTTAATTCTAGCGTCACACTCGACAATGATGCAATGCGTCTTGAAACTCGGGACCATGGCCATTGACCATCTAGTTTTGGCCATTGGTCGTCGATTGGTTTGGTTGTATGTTTTTTTGTTTGTGTGTTACTCGACAACGCCGCAAACCAAAAGTATAGAAAAAAAAAAAAAATGCCAGTCATTGGAAACCGCTGATAGACGTGAACTTATAAACTCAGAATTTGATAGCATTGCCATCTAAAATGCTGATATTAGCCACGCCCTCCGGTTACACGTTCCTGTTGCCAAAATAAGCTATCATATTCTAAGTTTATAAGTTTTCGTCTATCGGCGGTTCCTATGACTGCCAATATTTTTTTTTGTATTTTTTGTTTAGAATAGGATTTAGATTCACAAATCAGCCCAGCAGATGACGCTGCAGTTGGTATCTAGGTCATTATCCGAGCGAAACCGGAGCGAGCCGCTAGTATATTTCTCTAAAAATTAATGTTTTTTTTAACTTTTATAGGTTTACACTTGACCGCCATCTCGCCTGATGTTAAGCGACGATGCGGTCTACGATGGAGCGTGTTTACCTAGAAGAAACCGATTCACTCTCGATTTGAAGACACCAAGATTATAACTATCGGGGAAAACCCACTCAAGCAACTCATTCCACAGCTTAGATGTTTTTATCACAAACGTAGAGTCAAACCTCTTCGTCCGTGTCTTTGGAATATCCACCATGAAACGGTGCCGCTTCTTTGAGTTCCGAGAAGTACGATAGAAAAAAGGGCAAGGAGGTATTAGATCATGCAGATCATTTGCACACTCTCCGAAGTATATCCGATAAAAACCGATAAGCTAGCAATCTTGCGGCGATGTTCAAGACTTTGAAGTCTTTTTCGCGCTAGAATGTCTTTGCCTATGAGCCTTTTGGCACGCATCTCGATCGATTCGATCGATGTTTTTCTGTATGTGTTTCATAGAATCGTAAACTATGTATTTGATTATATGATGATCGCAAGGTTGTTGTGTGCGAACTGTAGAAAGTTTCTGAGGTCTTCATATCAATATTCGAGCGAAGCTGAAACGGCCGCTAGTTTACAAAAACCCAGGATCATAATATTTGTTTGCCAGTGATATCTTCACCAAGTCCATCGATAAAAAAAATGGTGGACAATTCACACACAGCATCATCTGACCCCAAACTAGACAAAGCTTGGCTTGGAAAAAGCTTGCACTATGGCGGCCAGATAGCTGATATGATACAGTTCTAAATACATACTAGGTATTATGCATAGAAATACCCAGACACAGTAGGAATATTTGAAATCATCACACTAATATTTGCACTGGGTGGGAATCAAACGGCGATAAACACAATATTTAATTTCTAAGCTCTGTAATTTCACTGGAAACATTGCCTTTCAAACCGGACCACAATTCTGTTTTGACATTACTGTTTGGCGATAGATTATCTAGCAAAGATGTGGTAAGTGCTTCCCAGACTACGACTCTACTAAGAGTTCTACCACTACAATAAAAAGTATAACATTGAAATAATTTATTTTCTCCCAAAAAAACAAAAAACTTCAACTTAAAATTAAAATCAGATACTCGAACAAATTTGAAGATAACAAGAACAAAATTAAAAATTTTAATTAACCCCGATTTTTACAAATTACCTCGGATTTGTAATTTGTACAACATTCTACTCACATTCTACTAGTCAAACCCTTTCATTTGACACCCATATTGACGGAGTTGTGAAATAAAAGTGGTCAAGTGCGAGTCAGGCTCGCCCATGAAGGCTTCCGTACCAGCAAGTAACATAATACAAAAGTTCTTGTCTTCGTTGTTACTTTAATCAGTGTTTTAACAATAGTCCAATTTATGACGTATTAAAATAAAGTTACTTACTAGTAACTAATATCATTCAAACCAATTTTCGTTAATAGTTTACATGGTACCTAATGTACATCATACACTTTTTTATTTATGTCATTCTCTTATTTTAGAAGTTACAGGGGGGGGACACATTTTTTACCACTTTGGGAGACCCCCTCGCACAAACTATTCAGTTTAGAAAAAAAAAATGTTAGAAACTTAATACCATTTCTATCAAAATCTTAATGCGGTTCGCAGATTACATCTACTTACCAAGTTTCAATAGTATAGTTTGTATGGTTTCGGAGCAAAGTAGCTGTGACATACGGACGGACAGACAGACAGACAGACATGACGAATCGATAAGGGTCCCGTATTTTGCCATTTGGCTACGGAACCCTAAAAAGAATTTCGACTATCGATATTTCGAGTTTACCCGAAGATTTCTTATCATTCCCGAGCGTGGCATTAGAATTGAATTCACAACCCACGAAAAATCTGTGCTATGGTGCGCCAAAAGGAGCTTTCACTTCAAAAAATCATACAACCGATTTGAGAAATTAAAAAAGATCAAATAATGCATTTTAATTGTCCAAATAATTGTTCAAACTATACCTACGGGTGTTTAAACAATGCATTTTAGTTGTTAAAATGACTTCATCGCACGTCTATTTGGTATCAAAAACCCGCTGTGGCAGATTATAGATAAACATTATCAAAACACGAGTATTAATGTAATCACTGCTGTTGTTACAAGATATTTAGAGATAATACGAATGATAATAAACGACTGACATTGGGCAATCGCTACTACACTAAGGAAAGTTTGTTCATTTGTACATTGAAGTCTATTGAATGATTAGTAAGTGGAAATGATTCGTAAATTTTATAGATACATGGGTAAATTAGTATCTAATTGTATCCTTTTTACATATTTTGAAGTGAATCCACGTTGAGTATCTTTTTTTGATAGAGAATAATCTATTTTCTTCATATAAACAAAAATCGATTTCAATGTGACATTTATTCAGACAAAAGTCAGCAATCACTATGTCATTTCATTCATAATTTAAGAGCGACGCTCTTGTCGGTGGAGTTCTTTCCATATTCTACACTCCGCCTTCTCCTTGACTTCCTGATACGACACTACATTTATCTTCTCCTTCACTTGGTTCATGTAACTTCTCAGTCTACCTCTCTTCCTCCTCCCTTCTAATTTACCTTCCATTATAGTTTTAATGAAGTTGTCGTGTCGTATCAGATGTCCCAACATCTTCCTCTTCTGTTTTCTATTGTTTGCTACCATCTTCAAATCTTCTTCATTGTTCTTCATTTCCTTCCAGCTGATTCTCTCCATTCTCCTCCAACATCACAGAATGCCTCTAATCTTTCCCTATCCCTTTGAGTCATGGTCCACGTTTCGTTCAAACGTGGACCATGAATCACTATGTCATCGAGGTAAATTTTAGCTGTTTTTGTTCATATTTCCAAAACCGCTATACCGATTTCGATAAAATTTATATGGGATCATCTCCGAGTTTATGATTCACCAAACATAAAGAACTATCAAAATAGATTCATACCAATTATGATAATTAGTGAAGTGCTATATGTAGCGTATAATTTGTGAAAAAGATACCATTAGAATTGATAATTTTCTTCATTAATATTTTGTAAAAGTATTATTATAGTTGTATATTTTTTTATAAAGAGTTAGTCTATTCATATGCCTGATGGTACAATTTATTTTGAGTTTATGACACATATTGAACATTAGTGCATAAATTTGCAATGAAGATCTATAATTTATATAAGCCTGTAATTTTCTGAAACATGTTAGAACACAGTAATGTTTGCACATTATGGCGGTATATGAAGGTTTTTCCTAAATATTTCTTGTTATAGTCATATTACTACTATGTTATGATGTTTGATTTGTAATTTATTCCTATGTTGTTTTTAGTAGTTGGTGTTTTAAGCACAGAAGGCAACTATTAATAAATAAATAAATAAATAAAATAGGTAAAGTTTACGATATTTCATACTTCTCCGGCCGCGCAATTAAAAAAAATCTTAAAAGTGGTACAAAGATTTTGCTTCACGTAAGTAGGTACCTATTTTATGTAGGTATATATAATAAAATTGTCAATAAATGATACAATCACATAGTATAACTAGTTGAAAACCAAGTGGTCCTTAATTTGGAATCACAAATCAATTTTATTTATTTGGATAGATTACAAAATTGGAATGGAATAATTCACGTACAATTTAATTATTTGTCTTCATAGAAACTGGAATGCGAAGTGCATTCCAAACTGGAATGTATATATACTTTCATTCCAGTTTCGAATGTACTGTTTGTAAATACGGAATGTATTTACTTTCATTCCAGTTTCGAATGTACTGTTTGAATACATTCCAGTTTGGAATGCATTTCGCATTCCAAACTGGAATGTAAATACTTTCATTCCAGTTTCGATGAATAAATATTTGTATTAGGTAAAGTAAAGGTGACCTCGCCTTTTCAAATTGACGTAGTTAGGTACTTCTAATTACGTCAATTTACAACTTTTAAGTAGGACGTACTGACTTTTTCTGTAGGATCTATGAATGTGTGGACGCAGGAAGCGATCTCACAATTGGCGTCGCCATCAATTCGGCCCGCGGCCGGACGTCGGTCATTGATTCCTGCGCCGGCGCCGTTCGGCTGTCTTTTGTTTTTAACTCGTCCACTTCAACCACTGACTCATCGTATAGATTAATTTGTGGACACACAAGTGAAAGTATTGTGCAAGCTATCACGATCAGATATCGAATTGTTTGTTTATGCGATTTACTTTCATCAATCAATTAACTTTAATTTTGTTTTTGTGGCTCTTTTCTTTTGGTGCATTCGGGTTAAATGGTGAAAATATTTTTTTTTATGGGAGTGCACATCGTCACTTAATACTACCGATACTCTGAAGTATTAAGAACGATAGTCAACGTTTTAATAACCATTGTAATTAACTTTAGGTATAATATACCTTGTGTTGACGATATTAGGAAAGTAACCAAATTTGGAATAGTATCCTAAAATGGAATACAGCCATTTTTCGTAAATAAATACTCCTAGGTTCTAAAAACAGTGTTCTTCGGTTTCTTCCTATCAATATACTCGCATACAATTTTCGACTTGTCAGTCCGGCGACGCTTGTAGCCGTGGTGAGAGATTTCTGTTTTGGCATTGTGAGGTTCATTAAAAGGTTTTAATGAACGAAAAAATATCGGTATTTCTCAAAACGTAGTTAGAAATAATATTGTGTGTTTATGATTTTGCATTGTTTACAATTTTATTAGTAACATAAGCAACTTTTTAAAATTGTCCAAATTTACTGTTAGTATCTCATAAAAGTAATGGTTTATTTTTTATTTATAGTTTTATAGTAGTTCATATTTGGGTACCTATTCCATAATTGGTTACCTTCATGTTGATTTTGTTTTTTGGAAAATTTTATGTTTTAATTAAACACATATAAAACAAGACTGTCAATAATTTAAGCGCAACTGTATGACTGATAATAAGAATAAAAATAAATGTTTACAATTTCTTGTTTATTTATATAATAACTCAAAAACAAAATGATATTCCATATTTGGTTACTTTCCTCTATCAATTCTATGTTTGAAGTTAAACTTCTTTTTAGCACAAAGAATAAAGATACGAACTTTATGCAGGCTTACATAAATACCTACATACTTTTGATTAACTAATATATAGATAATAATATATAGATATAGATTTTCTTACACTTAACTACCACCTCCCTGATGTTAAGCGACGAGACAGTCTACGATAAGACGTACTTACCTGCTTACTTAGAAGAAACCGATTCACTCTTGAATTGAAGATACCAAGGATGCAATTTAATGGCAGAACACATTCAGTCAAAGCAATTGAAAAGTCAGGTTCGTGTTATAGTGAGGAATAAATGTCGTTTATGGAAACTTACCAACGCTACGGGTGTAGATTAATCTACACCAGCTTCTGAACTGATAATAATTGAACTAACCATGGTGTACGCTATATAAAAGTTTTTTGTTAAGTGAACACAATGAGATGTTTTTAGCATCCAAAACATATACTCGTACCTGTCAAACGTAACAATTTTGCCAAGGGTGACGCCTTGTTTCAATTTGTTAGAGAAGTATGACAAAATGTAACCTTGCTGGTTGCCTAGAAGAGATTGATCTCAGCAATGGGGCCGCCATTTGTGGCGGTAGTTTATAAGTGTTTCTCTGTAATACTTTAATATGTTTGTGTCACAATAAAGAGTTTCTATCTATCTATCTATGTTTGACGTAATTCAGAGCTATCTTTGACAACTATATTTGTATTCTGAAAAAACCACATGCGGTAAAAAATAGGGCTATTCGAACAATCTATATTACTAAAGAAAATTCGTATTACTGACGTTTTGATAGGATGGATATTACTATAGTTCACTTGATCACAAAACCAACATAAATAGCCCTAATTAACGTATCATTTATCGTCATCGTAATCAGCCCAAAATCATTCCCTGGTGGACATAGCCTCTTCTACTCCACTCAAGCCCGATATTCGACTTTACGTTTTCTACTGCCGCCGATATCTTTCGTAAATCGTCGCTCTATTTACTTACGGGATTATCGATTCGCGGCCTTCACCCGTTTACCTTCCATAGTGTCTTTTTTTTTTATCGCGTATAGGTCCGCGTTAGACCACCAACTCGCCTTATGGTAAGCGACGGTGTGGTCGAAGATGACGCACGTTGACCTAGAAGGTACCTATTCACTCTGATCTTGAAAAGTTCTAGATTGTATCTCGCAGGGAACAAGGAGGCCGGCAACTTATTCCACTCCAAAGCTGTACGTACGAGAAAAGTGGATTCAAACCGTTTAGTACGGATTTTGGGAATATCCACAGTGTTTGGGTGGTAGTGAGCCGACTTACGACTTGTCCTGTAGTGGAAAGGGGAAGGCAATATCAGGTCGTGCAACTCCGCTGCACACTCTCCAAAATGTATCCTGTAAAACACTGTCAGACTAGCCACTTTTCGACGATGTTCTGGGCTTAGCAGTTTTTTAGCTACTAAGTCTTTATCGCCGATTAGCCTAACAGCGCGCCGTTCAACCGAGTCAAGAGCCTCGAGCTGGTATTTTGCCGATCCATCCCATAGGTGGCAGCAGTATTCCACACAAGAACGAACTTGAGCTTGATATAGAGCTAGTAGTTGATTCGGTGTGAAATACTGCTCTACCTTAATATTGCTGTGTCTTGATCAGGATTGTTACCTTTTACATGTTTTGATATATTGAAAATGTATAGGATGCAGCTAGACGTACATTGTTAATCTCATTTTTATATTAAGACTCAATTTGTTTTTTTTAATCTGTTTAACAATGTTTTTTTTTTCATTAAACGCGTCAAATGAGTCACTTATGTTACACATGACTCCTATGGATTTATAAATAGCAGTCGTGTATGACGGTTTCTCTATTTGTGCTAATTTAATTTGTTGCAGTGGCAATTGGTCAGCCTTGGATTAGTGGATTCTATTTTCGAAGTTTTGGTTCAATTAAACTGTGTGTTGGTATGGTTTTTGTAGAGAGAACATGACATCAACCTCTGAACGACCCCTAATAACTAATAACAATTCCAATTGCACTATACTCTGAATGCAGAGTTAGCGCTCAGAGGTTTGAGTTATTAGTTCAGCCTAATTTAGGCGTAAACATGTTTTTTTAGCAGGGCAAAGACGCACCGCACCGGTGGCACATCTAGTTCTTTAATAAATCATAGACTATCAACTTTCGAAAATTACCCCCAAAAAAGATTCAGTGTGTGGGGCGCCAAACAATATAAAAGTTCTTGTAGTTCGTTGTTACTTAAATCAGTGTTTTAACAAATGTCAATTTATGACGTATTAAAATAAAACTACTTACTAGATCTCATTCAAACCAATTTTCGTTGATAGTTTACATGGTAATGTACCTATATCATACACTTTTTTTTATTTTGTCATTCTCTTATTTTAGAAGTTACAGGGGGCACACTTTTTACCACTTTGGAAGAGTCCCTCGCGCAAAGGAAAAAAAATGTTTGGAACCTCAATATCATTTTTGATGACCTATCCATAGACACTTCACGCGTAGGGGTTTCATCAAAAAAAAATTTTTGAGTTTCCGTTCTAAGTATGGGCACCCTAATTTTTTTATGTTTTTTATTTTTATTTTTTGTATCAAAATCTAAATGCGGTTTACAGATTACATCTACTTACCAAGTTTCAATAGTATGTTTCGGAGAAAACTGGCTTTGACATACGGACTGACATATAGACAGACAGACATGACGAATCGATGAGAGTCCTGTATTTTGCTACGGAACCCTAAAAAGTTCGATAAAATGAGAGCAATAAAAGTATTATAGCTTCAAATTGCAGATGACACGTGTCGCGTCATTGCCGCTGACCCGCTCGCCGCGGTGGCGCCATCGAATCGCTGACTTCCTCTCGCACTGATTGTCTCGGTTACACTCATCCTGTCATCACCCTTATCCTGTACTTATGAAACACTCGTATCTGTAGTCTCTTTGCGTTCGAGTTTCACTTTCTTTTCTTTAGATAGAAAACAAGTGGCCCGTTCCGGCTTCGCTCGAGTCATGTTATTTAAACAATAATGAAATTGGAATAAACAACACGCAAATGCCAACTTTCGTGAGTATCAGTTATGAGAATATTAGTTATCTTGGTGAAAATGTCACTACAAACAAACATCATAGCTGGAATTAAGATTTATTATTCAGCACTAGGATCGTCTCGCGGCATAGCTCGAGTAGCTCTTGATAAAAAATAATGTATATGTTATTTCAGATTATTATCACCTATGTTTGTACCAAATTTGATCCAGATCCTTTCAATAGTTTTGGCCTAAAAGAGTAACAAAAATACATACATATTAACAAGCTTTTGCTTTTCATCAACAGTATCAAAATTAATTGAGGGACCAAATGAGGGGCAAATAATGTCGATAACATTTACAAATTTTTACTTAAACACGTTAGAAGACTCTGTAACACGGACGCCCCGTATCATTGGCTAGATGTCCGCCCCGGCTTCGCCCGTGGATCATATATAGCACTCATCGAGATCCCGCACATATCCAACGGGGAAAAAATTTTAGAAATCGGTTCAGTAATTCCTGAGAATTTCGCTTTCAAACAAAACACCTCTTTGGCTACCTGCTACGCCACCTGTCGGAAATTGGTCGTACTAACTCAGAGATTAGCAAAAAAGGTTTTATGTTTAAGAGGTATGTAATCTGTGATATTTAATAACGCAATCTTAGACACATGCTGTCATGTGTCATGGCAAAGCACGAAACGTTCGAAAACTCTCAAAAAGGTATCTATCTATTTTTTCCCGATTTTGTTACATTCTTGATTCATGCTCCGCTTCTGTTAATAGTAGCGTTATTGTCTATAGCCTATAGCCGTCCTCGATAAATGGACTATCCAATAGAAAAATAATCTTTCAATTCGGACCAGCACTTCCCGAGATCCTAGCGTTCAAACAAACAAACAAACCAACTCTTCAGCTTTATACTCGTATTAGTATAGAAGTATAGATACAGCTGATACGGCGGTAGATACTCGTATGCTTGGCTTGAAAATTTGTTGGATTTTAACTTGACGCATGCCTGCGTTCCTTATTCTTTGGTGAAGTGCTAACATTACTGTGTTCCGGTTTGAAGGGCAATGTTTCCTGAGAAACTACAGGGCTTAGAGATATAACATCTTAGGTCTCTGGGTAACGAGCGCAGTGCAGTGCTAGGTAATTTGGACTTTACATGTTCCAATAGCTGAGTGTCACTGTTTGTTATGTGGCAGGCATGTCGCTTACCATCACGCACATGCCCTGCTCGTCTCGTCACTCTTTATTAAAAAAACGTTTTAAACCATTGTCTTAAATTTTTTCGTGATGAAACTGACTAACTGAACTGATCTTTTGTATCCTTTTGTCATAATAAACCTAGGGGACAAATGAATAAATGTTATTTAGATTTTTATGATGGAAAGTGTCTGTAGACACTTTCCATCATACGTTTTGGGGTTTCTTTATACGTGTAATCTTTATTTCTTTATACTTGTCTGCATTATTTCTACTATATTTTATTTCTGGTGTCCACAATATAGCGTGTGCCGGTCTGAAAATGGTGCCAGGTCGCTTGTGGTCACCTCACATGACGAGTTGAGGAGCCCTCTCGCCTCCGTGGCGCCACAGAATCGCTCGCTTCCTCTCGGCCGCACTGATTGTCCTTGCCGGCGGTCCTTATCGACCTTATCCTGTTCGAGACTCGCTCCTTGAAGTTTGTTTATTGTTTTGAACTCACCGATTTAGATTTTAGGTTTTTTTAGTTTTGCAGCAAAAAACCTATTAATATTATACATGTCAAAGTTTGGATGTTTTTGTTCCTCAATTACATCGGAACGCCAAAACGAATCGAGGTGAAGTTGGGAAGACAGATTTCAGTCAGCACACTTTTTAGCACGGGAAAATAAAAGGAACGGATACTACGCGGGTTAAACCGTGTGGTGCTGCTAGTAAACATATAAATAGGTGGTATTCCTCACACAACATTTTATCATTATCATTCATCATCATTTTAGCAGCTTATCTATCATCCATACCTTCGCTATCATCTTTTCTTGCTATGAAAATAAATATTTGTTTGTGACCCATTTGTTTTCGGTTCAGGTTGAAACTTCTGAACCAATTTTTTTTTTATTTTGATCTCGGTATTGTACAAACAAGAAAAGATAACCTATAACGAATTAATAAATTATGATAAACACTGTAACGTTATATATTCTGAGTAATAGATTACACACCAAGGCAATCAAGGTTTTCTAAGTATGCATACTTCATCGTAGACCACACCATCGTTTTGAAACTAAGATGAAATTAGTAAAATAGTCAATAAAATTATGTAAATGTAAAAAGTTGTTAAAAATGTTTTAAATAAGATAACGTGACAATGAAGCCCCACTCTATGCCATAAGACATTCTTAATTCTTAATATATAAAAAATATAATTTTATGATCCTATAAAAATTGACAATCTTTGTAACGGATATCTACGTACGGTTTCAATTTCTGTGTGTTCTGCGCAGCCGGAAATACGTGTGAGATTGTTAATTAATCCTACAACAATTTTATATTGGAATAAAAATTAACCTTGGAAAGTGCATAAGTAGATAGAACATTATAATCTGGATTTAAGCGCTATCAGTATTTAAAAAAGCGATTAAAAATCAGAACGGCTGTTTTGTCTGATGATAAAAATTACATTGATAGATTGCAAATGAATCTAAAGTAACATTGTTGGTCAAACTTTTCTATGTTAATTTTATTCAGTAGTTCTGCTTAGATTGGTTAATTATGATTATAGTTTTATAGTAAAGTCATTGCACAGGCTGCAATGGATGCCGAATTGCCAAAATAAAAGTGCATGGTCATTGATGCAACTGTGTCAAGGCGACGCGACACAACGACGATTATTTACTATGTTAGTGTTAATTAATGTATTTTTAATTTTAATATCAAAATTCGAATACATAAATTAACATAGTAATTAATTGTCGTCGCAACGAAAATGTCGTTAACGCGATTTTGAAAATCTACACTCGATTACAAGCGCCATCTAGTGCTTAAAGTTGTCACTTAATTTTTATTTTAGTTAAAGTGACCAAACGAGGTCTCCAAGTCAAAGGACTCTGCAAAGAGTCATAACACTAAAATATAAAAAATGACAAGGTTTTGACTCTATCAAGCTAAGCTAAGCCTTGTCCAAACGTTTGGAATTTCTAAATATTTAACTTGTTATAGCTAACAATTTATTACAAAAACACTAAAAAGATGACTCTCAATAATGCAGACGATAAAATAATGCGAACGAAATTGGTCCCTAATTGTTTAACACAGGCGCCGTCGGGTGGCGCCTGTGTCGCTCCGCTCCCCTTCGCAATGATGCAATTGCTCATGGAAAGATGGGACGACTTGATAAACGTAATAAAGAACGAATTAGATTGACATGAAAATTGCATTAGAAATGAGCAGCAAGGTCTTTTGTAGTCTTCCTACAATTTTTTTGTGGTTTTTGCGAAGCTCGCATGGTGGTAGTAATACTAGTTGCTAGCTATTCTACCGCCAAGCAGTTACGTGCAAACATTACTGTTACGGTGGTAAAGGGATATGTTTCCAGAGAAATCATAGCCAGTCTATTAATAAACATTTTTTTTAATTCCTGTAATGAAATAAAGACTTTGTACAGTACTATTAGCACTAAAAATAATATTACGCTTACGAGTAAATGGATCACAAAGCGAATGTAATATCACTTTGGAAATTTATTTTACTTCTAATAATACAATTCTGTTTAATAGTCTAAACAAATACTTAATACATCAATAAAATTCAATTGAAATTTTTAAAATCGCAACTTAAAATAGTTGATTTTTAACATAATACAAGAAACTACCTCGAAATATCGAAGACTTGTTGCTTCATATTAACACGATAAACGTCGCGTAGTTAATGACACTATTAAAATTAGTAAACAAAGATTCTTTAGACAACAATTTCCAAATCTTTTCAGCAAAGATAAACCCAAGTGATAATATCTTTTGTTATGTATCTTAGACTTCAAAAAGGCTTAGTGGCAGTGGCGAAAGCGTCCAGTTGCTAAGTGTGCAGTCATCTGTTCGTATCTCATCGTGAAAAGATCGCCCGAACCCCAGCTAAAAGGAACCGAAACACACTTTTTATACTATGACCTGTATGTGAAGCCACATACGCAACAAAAATATAAATTAAAAAGAGGAAGTAGAGTCTAAAATAAATTAAGCCCATGGGATTACCATCGGCTACGCACTGAACGATTTCATTCAACAAAAAATGTGACGATCTATCATAGATAGCGGACTACGTGAAATTGTAACTTCGTTACAATTTTAAACCTTACATTTCGAAGGTTTAAAATACATTTTCCCGTACAGAGATTCAGTGTGTCGTCAACGAAGACATTTACACGATAATCTTATAATCAATCAAAGCTGGATTTGGAAATATCGTAATGTACTTACGATTTTTAAATTCATCGCGCCTACTTGTGATAGCGCTGTTTTGAATGACGGAATATTTTTTTGTTTATTCAATTAAGGCATATTTTTGCTTAAATAGAATAAGGACGAGTAAAATATATGTTTAATGGTAAGCAAAACGCCTATCTCTAGCTCCACTCCATTTCAATCATTTATTCACTTACCTGAAGCTAAAATCTAAGATAATACTCGTCGCCTTGCAATTTCTGCCGAAATATTTGAGATTGAACTCGGTTGAAAATCTTATAGGTATTATAAATGTGAAAGTTTATTTGGGAGTATGTTGCTCAATCACGTTGTAAAATTTAAAACGGTCACTCTAAAACTAGGTACATAGATCAATAGATGGAGAAGATTGGATAGTATAAAATTGCAAATAGGCTACTTTTATTCCGAAATATTTAGTTACATAATGAATGAGCTCTTTCTGAATTTTTCATCTTCACAAAAAACGATGCACATAATCAGGAGGATATCAATCGATACACGACCACCAACATGGTACTTTATCGGTAGAGGATGCCGCGTCACATCAATTGCCCTCAGTCGGCTTCGGACAATACTTCATTATTGATGCTGTGTTGACAGAGACAGTTAATGCTGTCCATCTTTGTCAAGCTTGATTAATTTCAAGCATGGCTAACATGGCTCGATGGTTGGATGCATAAAAGTTGGATTCTGAATTTCTGATCAACTTTTACATCTAATTTGCCGGCAAATATTTTCAATGTAACTTAATTTTTGTGTGTACAGATTACAACTAGTGACATCACTCGGCTTCCTTCGTGCAGTTCCCAATTCGTTTACTTTTTCGGGACAAAACGTAGTTTATATGTTGATGGACGTCAGAAAGGGGCCCCTTAAACCTACGCCCGAGACACAAGTCTCGGTATCTAATCGAATTTTCTCTCTCTCTGCCACACGATGGACCCGGCACCCGAACGGTGAATCTATATGGAATGCTAAGAAAATCGTCTCTCTATTACAGACTATTGTCCATCTATATACCAAATTTTATCCAGATCCCTTCAGTAGTTTTTGCTTGGAAGAGTAACAGAGATCCATACATACTTACAAGTACACTCTAATACTCTATAGTACTACTCTAAGTACTACAGCCTAACACATTTTTAGGCTGGCGTGGAAAGCGCAGGGTCCTGCTAACCGAAACTTTGTAACTAACTGGTATGTATATGAATGTTTTTATGTATAATAAGTATGCATATACAAGTAGGAATGTTAATACTACACCAGGTTTATCTATGAGTAGCTTCCACAGCATAATAATGATCTTAACTTAGTGGGTCTTGATGGTCGTATGTGAGAAAGGTTCTCCAAATTTTTTTTAACTTGTTTCTAACTGTACACATACGTAGAGCATACCTGAAAGCTTACATGAAACATACCTTAAACTTTCCAAATACTTACTACACTTTCCGTAATGTAAATGTACTGAGTCATTATCAACTGATCGTAAGACCGTCATGAATGGGGCCGGGTCCATTCATTGAAACATTATAATTAACTTACTTAAGTACTCATCAATCGGTTGTTGAGTTCAAATTGAAAGAGAATGCACTTAGCTCCTTTTTATCGGTAATTTTTATTTATCGATATATTCTAGTAAAAATGTAATTATAAATAGTATGTAGTATCATATACATGTTTAGTTTTTATTGTCAACTAAGTATTTAGAATTCTTAGTTAAAGTATTGCCTATTGGTTTTCGATACGGACTTACTTACCTAGTCCATAATACCTTGATACACTATTTTAATAGTTTGTCTACAGCTATATTTTAATAATGACTTAATCAGTCATTGTCAAATTGTAGTGATAAAGAGATAACATTTACATTCCTTAAAATATTATAAAATTTGTAAAAACGTAACTATTCACAAATCTCAAATAAGTTTTTATATGTTGTACTTATATTATATAGTCTTTTTCGCCTAACTGTACATAACCTTATTAATAGAGACACAGCTACACTCTTCGGTAACCCTGTACCTCTAATTTTCACGAGATAAAACGCAGTCTATGAATCCAAATAATTTACTTACCACGTATTTACCTTATTGCATTAAAATCCATTCGATCATTGCAGAGATACGCAGTAACAAACACACCTACAAACCCACAAACTTTCCCTTTAATGCTGGTACGATGGCAAGATACAAATGAGATCAAAATATGAAGCACTTCTAAAGTTACAATCGTCTAATCCCCGTATCTTGTTACCAGTATGGGTGGTCACTCGCACAGTCCGTCATTATTCTTGAGTGAGACATACACGATTACTGCAATAACTTTATTATAACAGATAATCTAGAGTGACTAAACGGAAATCGATAAATACACAAACTATAATGTTAATAGTTGTTTGAATTTTAAATGTTTTTTTTTTGTATTTGTATAATAGTTTCAGAACTTAGTCATGAATACATTTTCAGATAAATGGTTTTTCACTTTTGGGTTTTCTTGCTTCATCTTTGTCATTTGGTAGTTTAGTGGTAGGATTCTTTGGAAAGTCCGTCTTGGAAATTACAACAACTTTGACAGTCTACCACCTAGCAGTAATGTGCAAACAGTACCGTGTTCCTGTACGAAGGGTATTGTTCCCAGAGAAATTTCAATTTGGGCTTTTGATATCCCAATGGCTGACGCTGTGCTATTATGGTCAGTCGCGTTGCTTACCACCATGCGCATGTCCGCTCGTCTCCACTCCATTTAAGAAAATATTATGTGGTATATTCAAATGGGTTGGGGTTAGGCTAATTTTGTAATTTGTTGGTTCCAAAGTGATTCCGTTATGGGAGTATGGGACACCAGGATGCGACAGGTTCTCATGAAAATGCGAAAGCGTCCTGTGTCAACCAGCAGCGTCAGAAGAAGAACAGCGTGAGGGTTTCAATTGGTAATGGTATGCATAAATGCTTTCGCCACGTGAAATACCTATCTACTATTGAAGCGTCTCATAGACTTAACAAATGGCTAAACGCACCTATGATTTTATTTACCTATTTCATGAAGTTTTAAGTTTTTTAGTAGGTACTTAATCCTACTATTATACTAATATTATTAATGTGAAATGTTGGGTTTGTTTGTTGCTCAATCGCATTGAAACAGCTGAATGGATCAGGATGAATTCAAAACATGGTTAGGTGATCGTCTGGAATAGCACATAAGTAAAAATTTCGGGAAAATGGCAGGAACAGTAACTATGCGCGGCACTACTAGTATTGTATATCTATTACGCAACTGTCGCAATTCAATTGCACTGTAGGTACACCAGCGCCGTGCGATAGAAGCAGTAAGTAGGTATGCCAAAGAGTTTACATATACCTACTACGTATAAAGTTAGAACAAACGCTTTACACCGAAAGCACGGGTCTGATTGCTCTTGTGGAAGTGTCATACTTAAATCGCGGCACATCACTCTGTTGCCATAGCTAACACTTCATCTGCTTATAATGAGTGCAAAGTAACCATGCGGAAAACCTTGATCTACTGATTCTTTATCTAAAGGTACAAGTTCGCCCGGAGACCGCGACCCGCACTTGACTCTATAGTATTGTACGGGCGCCAGTTCGCGCCGAGACCGCGACACATGTCTCGCGACACGTGTCTCGGTCTCCTGTCGCGGTCTCGGCGCGAACTGGCGCCCATACAATTCTATAGAGTCAAGTACCTGTCGCGGTCTCCGGTCGCGGTCTCCTGTCGCGGTCTAGTGTCGCGGTCTCAGCGCGAACTTGTACCTTAAGAGATTTATCTAGATTATACCTATTTTAAAACAAAAGTTGGGTTTCGAGCCATATCGCGACATTTGGGCGCGTGCCCACTACACAATTAAGCCGAAATTCTCTTTGACAGATGCATCATGAAGGGCAATAAAAATGTTTCACTCAAAGATGCGCCTATTTAAAGAACACTAATCATTTAATTTTAATTATATTAGTATCTACATACATCTGGCTATCATAGTGCCATAGTACAAGCATTGGTTAGTTTGGGTCAGGTGGTGTTGTGTGTGAATTGCCCACCAATAAGTATAACGGACCCAATTTAGGATTAATGATATTAATATGATCTATCTTGGGGTAGGAAACTTTTCAAACTAGTTACTATTCAGTAATATAAAGATATAAAATAGTATTAGTAGTATAAGCTAACCATCATATAATTTCATATTTATGTAATTTCAAAATCATCATCAGCTTATTTATTTTGCTTATTTAAACCTATTCGTCCGTTGCTGGTTGATAGTCTCCACATAATGCGTCAATCAGCCCGATTTTGACCTTACGTTTCCAACTGCCATTCAAATGAATACTTAATCAGTCATTAGTCTCAGTTCTCAAGTCAACAATTTACATAAAAACTCGATCAATACGACTAACATAAAAAAATTACATTATTCCTGAACATCACAAATCGAGGCACACAAAGAGCCTGCTCATCACCGAGAATTCTTATCACTGGTGACAAGCCGTCTACCAGGGTCTTATCTGGGTCCAACACTACTGCATTGTCTCCCACAACGATCCCTTCATTTTTAATTAGAACCCATGTGGCATTAGCGACTGTTGGACCATCTGTGACAAGGTCAACCCGGGTCGCGCCTTCCTGACCAGCAGATTATTTAATGTTCTGCAGAATTTTAATAAGCAAGCCTTTTGTAATAACAGTGTTGCTTAATTAAGTAAAACTGGTTCGAGGAAACGAAACTACTGATTAGGTGCGATAGATGTTAATGTTGGTCTGATATGAATGTTTTTGTAACCTTCATCGGAGACTGGTGACACTAAATGTATGTCAACGAATTTTCGTCTCAAAAGTTATTCCAAATTCGAATGTGGCAGTTGTGTAGGCTTTCAAAGGAGTCTTGAAAGACATAACAAAAATCACCAAAGCTAACTAAAAGTTATGTGAAAATGTTTTTGTACAACCCATGTTTTGCAGATTAAATAAATTGAAACGAAACGAATTGACGAACCACCAAATGTTTTTTTTTTAAATTTATAATTGTTCTCATGGAAATGTTAATTATCTTTTAAGAGCACAGATTTTTAAACAGATGAAACCTTCGTGAACGATACTGTGAGGCCAGTCATTAGTTATGTATGCGTGACAGCTCTCACCAATGTTGTCAAATTACTCACGTTGGTGTGCGTGTAATGTTCCCAGTCTTAAGATAAAAGTCCCACTATTGTCGTCGTAAGCTTTGGAAATTTTCACGTATTATAAACGCATAAAACATTACTTTAAAATAATTTATTATTACATACACCGATAATATTTAATGCAAGGATTTCTTGTTAATAACTTGCTCCACAAAAAAGGAGACAGAAACGTAATTGAAAATTATAGACCTATTAGCCTCATGTCAAACATTAACAAATTTTTTTCAAAGCTGATTCTAAATAGAATATCAAGGACTATAGATGAAGAACAGCCCATTGAACAAGCTGGTTTTAGAGCAGGGTTTTCAACTATTGATCATAATTATGCATGTATTAAAACAGTTAATAGAAAAATCTCAAGAGTATGGGAAAGACCTATACATTGCATTTGTCGACTACAATAAAGCTTTCGGCTCAATCAAACACAATCTGCTCTGGGAGGCTCTAATTCAACAAGGAGTAAGAAAGAAATATGTTCGTATTATTGAAAATATATATGCTAACAGCACTGCACAGATCAAGTTAGAATCCACAGGTCATAGACGAGACGTTTTATAACGGCGAGGATTTGTTCTTATCTATTCGTTTCATAACTATAGTTTTCATCAACACTGTTAGTATTTTTATTAACCCTAGTAACGGCGAGAATTTGTTCTTGGCATCAATTCACATTATTAAATAAAATAAAAAAACGATTATAAAAATAGGGCTTAAAATTGAATTATACAATGTTCATCAATAATTTGGTCTACGAGTATCCTCAAAACAAAATTAGAATCTATATTTTACCTTAACTTCAGGGAAAATAATTTCAATTTAGTATAGCAACACTGACCTATTTTCGTTGAGGTGTTGTGTTTCTATTCATCAATCGAAATAAAATCGTCTAAATTATATAAATACCAGTCAAAATATTCTAACTTTCCTAAGAAATATCCTATTTTTATTTTTGGGAACAATGTTTGCAATGTTTGATGACACAAAACGGCATAATCTTAAACAAAACATAAAATCACACGGGACTCTCGAACGAGATGGAAGTCAGTTTCGTACTGACTGGAGTTTGTATTTGCTTTGGCGTTTGATATTTGCTTTCCGGACCTAAGGATCTGTGTTCCGCACGTTCCATCTGCCTTTTGTTTTAGAAATCTGTGTTTAAGAGAATAAATGTTTTTAAACCTTAAATAAATTGAAAAGATTATTCACCATCATACACCTATTTTAAATCTGGGGCAAATGTGCCCTGGGCTTGTGAGTCAAAAAAACATGTCAATATTTAGAGTCAAATTTGCTCATAAATTTTCAACTTTATGACGTCAGGTCTTGCCTTTTTTCTATCAGATTGCTTGGAGTTCCAGTAAGCGACAGCGTTTCATAGTTGATGTTGCAAAGACTTGAAAAGAAGACATTCGCTTGGCATTCGTAAATTATAACAACATTTATTCTTTGGACTGATTTGCCGAAGTGACTTCAACTCTTGAGTGAATCTAGCTTTTAAGTAGATAAAAAGTAGCCGATGTCTTATTCCAGACTGTAATCTAACTGCGTTTCAAATTTCAACCCGATCAGACGTTTTGACGTGATTGAGCAACAAACATCCAAACCTCCAACCATTGACACTTAAAATATCAGTAAGATTGTTTATTAAAACACACAGTAAAACTGTTTTGTTTTTAAGCCATTCCTTAAATTAGAACTATCCAGTCAAGTCCATTGAGCGCAGATTGGCTGACTCATTGTTTGCGAGTGGCATGAAGCGGTAAACTAGTCCGTTCCCACGTCCTGACGCCTACAGCCTTGGACGAGATGAAGTGACTAATACTGCGGCTTCCTCCTTTCAGGGTACGTCAGGAAGATTGCTCCTTGAGATTTTCTGATGATTCGCTTTAGGATGAAAACTAACGTGGTTGTTAGATATTTTTAGTAAATTCACTGGCTACTGACGTGCTAAACGCAAAGCATTTATATTCCTGCACTTTTATTAGAAGGCCACCGATTACGTCCTAACTTTACGTCTTTAGTAGTGGTCGGACTCTTGGCAGAATCCGCCTGGGGAAGTACCACACCTTAGCCAGTTATTCTACCGCTAAGCAGGAATATGCAAACATTACTGTGTTCCGGTTTGAAGGGCAATGTTTCCAGAGAAATTACAGGGCTTAGAGATATAACATCTTAGATCTCTGGGTGACGAGCGCAGTGCAGTGATAGGTAATGATTTTGATTATTCAAGTTCCAATAGCTGCATGATAATGATAATGATAAGTACAGATGGGAGCTAAACCGAGAAAAAACTGTAAGAAGCCTTTCCTTTATGTCAACACTTTTTGCTGTAGTTACAGCGTGTATGATACTCATTCAAGAGCTTAGCGCTTAGCTTAGCCAGAGCTCACTTTTAATTAATTAATGTTTTGTGCTTGACCAACATTTCTCTCAATGTAAAGTGATGATGCCTAACTTAAAACGTTGAATGAAAACATCGTGAGGAAACCAACATGTAATTAGAATCTTTCGAAGTCATGTGTTATCCACCAACCCGCACTGCGCCAGCGTGGTGGATTATGGCCTTGACTCTCTCCTTGCGAGAGAAGGCCCCGAGTCCCAGTGAATCAACATTTAGTGGGCTGTTTATAAATGTATGTAAAGTGATGATGCTGTCAAGATTAAGTGCTAACACAAAATAAACTATTTGTACTCCGATTTAGGAGATACCATGCCCATTTAATTTTTACCATTTAATTTCTTAGGTCTAAAAGACCTAAAATCAATTAATAATAAATTAACGGTGATTGACATCTTTAAAGCACCATGAAGTCCCGTACCTACTATGTAAAAAATTGCACACAAATATTCGTCCTCAGTGAGTTTTTTTTTTACTACTATAGTTTTACACTTGACCGCCATCTCGCCTGATGTTAAACGATGATGCGGTCTACGATGGAGCGTGTTTACCTAGAAGAAACCGATTCACTCTCGATTTGAAGACACAAAGATTGTAACTATCGGGAAAACTCCTCTTAGGCAACGTATTCCACAACCTTGACGTTCTTATCACAAAAGTAGAGCCAAATCTCTTCGTTCATGTCTTTGGAACATCAACCATAAAACGATGTCGCTTTTTCGAGCTACGAGCATTCCGATAGAAAAGAGGGCAAGGTGGCATTAGATCGTGCAAATCAGTTGCACAATCTCCGAAGTGTATCCAATAAAACCCGATAAGCCGATAATTTTTCGGCGATGTTCGAGACATCAAACCAATGAGATTCGGCTCAGTAGACATGCTCACCACAAATTGAGCCACAAGATCACTCTAAATAAATTCAATACATTTAAAATTATAATACACACATTCATTTATTTAATTTAATTTTAATCTACATCAAGGAAAATTACTTCAAAATCTAAACACTTTAATATAAGTTGCTCAAAATTGAACATAAATACGTAATATATCAAAATTAATTAGCGATCACAGTGTAATAAACAGGAAGCCCCAATTAACAAAAGTTACTTGGCTCTGGAGCGTACGTTTAACTTGTAAGTTATACAAATATATTGTTATTACTATTTTTGTGAAATAATAACTAATACTAGAACTTTATCGATAAAAATGTTTTAATGGTTTTCGACACTGCTGATATTCATTTTGATATACCTAACTAGCAATCCAAAGAAATGTATTTATTACGAATTACAGAAGAGTAACATAAATTTGTGTATATGTGAAAATAACAAAACTGTTTGGAATTGGGCATTTGGCAGTGTGTAGGTATTGGTAATATAACTTTGCCTGCGAAGCCGAAGGTCGCGGGTTCGATTCCCACCCAGTGCAAATATTTGTGTGATGAATTCAAATATTTGTACTGTGTCTGGGTGTTTCTATGTATAATAAGTATGTATTTACAACTATATAAGTATATCAGTTTAGTTTGGGGTCAGCTGGTGTTGTGTGTGAATTGTCCACCAATATTAATATTTATTATTTAATTAATACAATTTGAACATGAAACTTACAGTAACATAAATCAACACATTACATGTTTGAGCTAATAGGAGCAAGGACTTCGGCCCTGAAATTGCCAAATTTGTACATATAACTATACAAATATCTGGGTGGTGAGGACAACAAAGACAGTGATTTGGACTCAATTTTATTTACTTTTATTTACTCAATTTTGGATCTTTTTAAAGAAGTTAATAAAACTCGTATTTATTTATTTGTGTTCGATTCCCAGCCAGACAAATACTTGTGTGGTGAATGAAAATATTTGTTGTAGGTATGCCTGCGTGTTTCCATATCCAAAAAACATACTTCTACAGTACAATTACATTAGTATTCCCCAATTCCCAACAATACCAGTATGTAGTTCCCATAAAATAGGCTTTGTTTAGTTTAGAGGCTAAATAGGGCTAAGTATATGAAAAATGTTCCACAATATTCATTTATAAATACATATATGCAAAATAAGCAAGTATGTCATCAGCGCAGTTCAATCAGAATCCACCACATAGTCGTTAATATCTCAATATTGGCCAGTTAATAAATAAAATCAGAACTGAAACCGATGCTCGTGAGAGCATGATGAAGCTCCCCAGAATGGGGTCAAAGTCGTTACGACGGCATTACGACGCTCTTCTAGGGCAAGTTTATCTGGGGACTGTTTAATATACTGTAAATGGTGACAAAGTTGTTGATGAACTGGACTTTACATATAAAACACCATTTGTTACGATCACAATACATTATTACTAAAACAAAAGAGACTACGCAAAAAAATTACTAATTATGCAGACGTGCAAACGTATTAGCTCACTTATTATCCCCAAACTGAGCTTAAACATGTATTTTGGGTGTCGTGAATTTGGTCTAGACTAAACGCCGCCTTTGCGGGCTAATCATTACATTTTTTTTAGCACAACTGATTCAGCAAATTTACTTGTACGAGTACAATCTTTGAAATAATAAAATAAAGGAATGCGATCAGTGCGTTCGATTTTAACGTGGACCACATAACTAGCCTACATAGGTATGTATTCTAAAATGGGGCAGCGTTTATCCCTGCAGCACCTGTACTCAACCTAAGACGGGTTGTTCAATTCGTGTTTTCAGTTGTATGATTGCTAATTGGACAAGATCCTCGCCCGTCTACTTACAAGTTAATATTTCAGAGAGTATTGTAGAGGAACTGAAATAATGAATTATAGATATACTGAATTAATCCCAGCTTCCACCTACAAGCCGCGGCCATCCACGGACCAGCAAAAAGCTAGCGGAGCCACAATTGCGTCCAATTGAGATTCTGCCCTGAGAAAACATTCAATCTCGCACAATTAACACCTCTTAACCCGAACCGTCGTTCGCACGGCAATCAGCCCGATGCCATTAGATTGTACAATTTAATCGTATTTTAGTAACTGGACGTTCAGGGTCTCTTATCGGGGACATTCTAACCGAGAGTATTTGTGCTGCTATATACACAACAATAGATTTTGATTTGACTTTATTCTATCAGCGTAGTTAGAGCTTATTTGCTATAAAATTTAAGAATATAGAGGATTGAGCATGTCTAAGCGCTGTGTAAACGTAGACACTTTTAGCTTCCAGTTACCAACACCATTTGAATCCAGTTATGGACACAAAAATGTTTACGTTTGCGCATGGAGTGAATAATTTCATACTGGTTCTATAGAATATAAAGATAATATTGAAAACAAATATTTATAGGTAGCTTGTACATAGGACAAAAAGTGTCCACGTTTGCGCTCTGATTTAACACTAAAAACAATGATAATTTTGACAGGTTTGCGTAAGCGGTGAGTTAATTTGTAATTTGCCAGCTAATAAAATTGAACTGTCAACTACGGAGCCGCTTTCGTTGACGCTCAATGTGGCCTATTTTCTGAAGTCCCTAATTGCCATTGATAAAAATAAAATAGTGTCCATTCATTCATTTGTCTGGGCTTCGTCTAAGATGGTCAATTCAGAAGTTGAGCGTTTCCCACGGGCCACGTCTCCTACGCATGTTAGTCACCGTATTTGTCATCTGCCAGTTTAATTGGTCCATCTAGTAATTCTAGTACAACTCCTTTTGAAATCTTAAGTTTTTATTTGTCTTTTTTTCTATTAAACTAACATATATTTACCCTTGATCGTAATTTCGGTGATGTTAAGCGACGATGCAGTGCTACGAATTGAGAGAAAACACCACTCAAACAACCCATTCCACAGCCTAGGCAATATCACAATAGGCTTGGAATCGAATCGTTGGAATCTTTGGAATGTCAACCATTCAACGATGTCACTTTTACGAGCTACGAACAGTCCGATAGAAAAGAATTGAATAATATTTATTGTTATTGATATTTCGCCAATCAATTTGAAGTTAGAGCTAAATTTTACAAATACCATCAATTCCTCTTACGTAGTAGATAAGCCACGAGACCAGTCGAAAAAATATTGTGTTTAAAGAAATAAATTGGTCATATTTATATCAAATTTCCCTGTAATTTATATGGAAATTTTACCCTTCAACCAGAACACGGTAATTTTTGCTTGGTAGTAGAATAACTGACGTATAAAAAAGTCCTACGCATAGAAAATTTTGCTAAAAGAGCTATTTCATTCAATCATCAATCATTAACAGCCCACTAAATGTTCCCACTGCTGGGACTCGGGGCCTTATCTCGCAAGGAGAGAATTAAGGCCATAATCCACCACGCTGGCCCAGTGCGGGTTGGTGGATGACACATGAAAGAGGTACATAGTTACTAGGCACTAGGTACAGGTACATGTCGGTTTCCTCACGATGTTTTCCTTCACCGTTTTAAGTTAGCGGCTTTACGCACATGGCTTCGAAAACACAGTGGTGCGTGTGGGGTTTGAAGCCGGGGTCTCCGGATCGGCAGGCGCCGTTCTCCCGACTAGACCAGTCGTAACTTACTCACTCTCACTCGTGAGTAGTAACTCAGCTTTTGATACCAGCTTTTGATATTAATTTATTTTATTAGTCTAAATAGATCCCTATGCCTCAGATAAGGAAATAGCTTATTCCTTGATTTACGCTATGAGGTAGTTGAACAATGAACAATATCGAAAATTCTAGTGGGTAGGGGTAGTTATTACGTGGATTAATTAAGCCACTAATGTACGTATAATTTAAGGTATTTACTGTGTTGTCATTAAATTATATGTTTATATTGTTTTAATTATATTTATTGTTTTATTTTCCATGAACACGGGTATCTTCAGGAAAAAACTGTTTATTAGGGAAATAGTAGTAAATCTGTTGAAACAAATCTCTACTAATTGAGGAAAACTATATAACTGAGCTTACTTTCGTTATATTCACAACATATACATACTCGTAGTACACATACTAGCTGAGTCCACATCGTACCCGCGCCTTTACAACTACTTTGGTGGGAAATAAAGTAGCCTATATTAATACAGTTAATTTACTTACTACACATTTTAATATAATTCAAATTCGTTTAACTGTTACAGAAATATATGAGAAGTAACTTACAAACACACGTTCACTTTTAATATACTAGCATCGCTTCTCGATTTTACCCGCATGATAACCGTTACCGTATTTTTCGAGATAAAAAGTAGCCTATGTATTCTTCCAGGCTAATATCTAACATTGCTCCAAATTTCAGCAAGATCCGTTCAGCTGTTCCCACGTGATTGAGCAACAAATATTCAAACTTTCCCATTTATAATATTAAAAAGATTCCCCTTGTATTTATTTTTATCGTTGATAGGTCCCACGTTTGACCACCAACGCGCCTGGTATGTAACGGTGTGGTCGAAGATAATACACGCTGTTCTCAGAAATACCTAATAACTCTAATTTTGTTAAATTCTTAATTTTAAAACTTTTATCTCTCAGGGTATGATTTCTCTGGAAAATTTGAAATTTAGCGGACAGGTATGCATTTTACGATGTCCTCGAGAAATGCCCTCCGAATTAGGCCACGCAATCTAGCCAAATCTCCAGGCCGGCGCAGTCAATCAATCCGATCATTTTATTCATTACATGTTCACTATTCATTGGGTTGAAGTGCGCCGCTTGCCGGTTTCTTTATTAATTGAACAGGAAGATTCTAATGAGAGATTTGGAGCCACGTCACTGCGGGAGGGATTCTGATTGGTCCAGTTTTTTTTTAGTCGGTATATAGACGAGACAAGCAGAAATGCGCCTGATGGTAAGCAACACGCCTGTCTATAACAGCACAGTGATACGCTGGTATTGGAACATGAAGAATCCCAATTAATATCCAAAATTATTACCTTGCGCTACTGCGCTCGACACCCGGAGATTTAAAGTGTATTATCTCTCTACTGTAATTTTAATGGAAATGTTGTCCTTCAAATCGGAACATAGTAATGTTTTTACTTTACTGCTTTGGGGTAAAATAACTGGCAAAGGTGTAGTGGAACTTCCCGTAGGCGGACTCAGCAAAGAGTGAAAGTGGAAGAGCCGAGTGGTCTTGCGCGTGACGATGGGAAAACACCTGACGGCATTACTGTTGTGCCTTGGAAGTTGGGCCGGCACCTGTGGGACGCAACTTGCGTCGATACTCTGGCACCATCACATCTTCCAGAGACACATAGTAGGGCCGGCTAATTCAGCTGAGCGACTCAAACGGCGCAAATATGCAACCCTCGGAAGTAGTTACATATTTGAGCCCTTTGGGGTTGAGACATTGGGCCCGTGGGGGCCGGGAGCTCACCTTATCTTCAAAAGCCTTTCCGAGCGCTTGGTCGACGCGACGCGTGACCAAAATGCTGGTTTCGTGGACCGTTTATTCGGCCCAACGAATAAGCATTGACATTCAGTGTGGTAATGCCGCCAGCATGCTGGGTACGCTTCAGATTGGTAGTGGGCTTGAACATCTTGATTATCTGTAGACCTGCACTGGTCTATGGATGATTCAGGTGTGCTTAGTGTAATTAGTTAGTTAGGTATGTTTGTAGTGTAGTGTAGTTCTCATTGTATTTTAGTTTTGTTAACAAAGTCTCTGCCCACTCAAAAAAAAAGTATTGTAATTTGGGATGATAATAATTTGTTTCTCAATCACATCGTAAAACTGAATCTGGAAGTCAATATCTTCGCTACAAGGATGTCTTGAAGCAACATCTTAATGTATGTAACATCCCAAGCAATGGTTGGGAAGAGCTGGCAAAACAGAGATCGGTATGGCGCAGCTCAGTCCATCAAGCTATCAAAAATTTTGAAACGAAGCGTTTACAAGATCTAGACGCAAAACGTCTTCTCTTAATAAGACCCGCCCGAAGCCTTCCTACACCTATACATACAATTCGAATGGCCTATTGCATTGTGCGTCATGCGATAGGACGTTTAAAACGAAACTTGGTTTTGCGAGCCATGTTCGCGCGCATAATCGCTCTTAACTGGATTCGCCGTTGACGAATACGTCAAGGAGGACTATATATATAAAAACTGAACTGAAATTTGGTTGGTAAAAAAACCTTATAGTTTAGATAACACAGCAAAGCCTACGTATTGTCACAAAAATATAGTTATTTCTGTTCTGAATATAGTCCTTTTTCGTAGTATCAACCCCTAAGCTATGTAAATACCCAGTTACTGCGCATTGTAGGTATAGCGAAACGAAATAAGTAAGTCATGTACCTAATGGTAAACAAAATGTACACGATGTTAAGTGAGATTATGTAAAATTGACCCAATTTTCCGAAAAATTTAAAACGTAAATCTTACCCCAACCTCTGTCACCGAGTCCTCAGCAATCTTCATCGGCAATCAAGCCCCTCCTCAGGCCGGCGGCATCAGCGCCCATTAATTATTAATTTGGGCGTAAATCGCCTTTATACGGCGAAGGGATTTGAAAGCCACGTGCGACCCATTAGCGTAATAGGGACCCTGGAATCTTTCTCGGGATTAAAGTGATCTGTCGCAAATCTCAAACGACGTGGGAATTTACAGTGTACTGGAGTAACCAAATGTACTCGTACAAAGCGCTCGCTTTTGACGTGACAACGTCTTATGGCCGCTCCTCACTTGGCGTATCGTGTTCGTGTATTTGCATTATTTGCCCAAATACAGCAATGTGTAGACGGTCTATTTGAATGTATTTGCTTTATTTGCACGAATATGGCAAACAACACAAATAGCGAATATGCGTTTCCGTCAACTTGTCGGTTTTTTATTACACATCAAAGGAATAAAATAAGGCAAATATTTGCGTCGACTGTCCACACTTGGTTCGTTCAGTAGCGCGCGCGACGATCCTGTTCAGACGTGTGAATGTTCACTACGTTCCTTCGTAATGGATTGGACAAATGAACCCGTATTGTGATTTCTGGAATTACATCAAATGTATCCTTGTATTTGGGACCCCAGAAATATCTCACATAAAAACAAAAGCCGACTCAACGATGCATGGATCGATATTCAAAGTAATTTAGGAGAACTGCACAGTAAAAAAAAAGGAATCTTTGATGTCTGCATACAGGGGTACAGAGCTAAAATCTAGAAATCCGAAACATCAGGAGCAGGCACATCTGATATATAGGTACCAACCAATATGGTTCGCATGGTTAATAAGATGCTGCCACTGACACTCTGTGCGTTCAATTTGTTTTGTGAAAAAGCAAATTTTGTAGCATATTTGCACAGATTTCTAAAACAAAAGGCAGATGGAACGTGCAGAACACAGATCCTTAGGTCCAGAAAGCAAATATCAAACGCCAAAGCAAATACAAACTCCAGTCAGTACGAAACGGACTTCCGTCTCGTACGGGAGTCCCGTGTGATTTTAAGTTTTGTACAAGATTATGCCGTCTTGTGTCTTCAAACATTGCAAACATTGTTCCCAAAAATAAGAAAAGGAAAGAAGAATATCATTTCATAGGAAAGTTTGAATATTTTACTGCTTTTTTGTATAATTTAGGCGATTTCATTTCGATTGCTGAATAGAAACACAACACCTCAACGAAAATTGGTTAGTGTTCCTGTACTAAACTGAAATTATTTTCCTAAAGTTAAGGTAAAATATAGATTTTGATTTTTTTTGAAGCTACTCGTAGACCAAATTATTTATGTGCTTAAGTAGATTGTATTATTCTATTTTAAACCCTATTTTTATAATCGTATTTTTTAATTTAATGTCAATCGATGCCTAGCACAAATCCACGTCATTACTAGTGTTTATAAAAATACTAATAGATGAAAACTATAGCTATGAATCAAGTTTTAATTCTTGTAAGTAGGTATAGTGGAGCTTAAAAAGTAGGCGAGTTCTTTTGAGAGATCTAATCGTTTTAATCAACCTCATGTTATCTGGTCGAGACAGTAGTGATATTGTCGAAGTTTTATACGGTGCTAATTTGTGCGTACATACTTACCCAAAAAAGATGTTGGGATCAGGCCAATCGCCAAATAAAATAAAACTTTTAATCTTGTCCCGTTTAGTTGACGGACAGCCGTAAACAGCACAACAACCCACCATGATGATATTTCGTTAGGAATTAGATGTTCGATACCAGCCCTTCGTTGAGTGCTCCTAGCGTATCCGAAACGGCCTGAGGGGTGAGGAAGCTTGAAATTGGCGGGGGGTGGGGAGTGTCCGTTCTATCTATATTATCTATTCTAGGGCTAAGGTGGGTTGTAGGTATAAAGCGTTGCACTTTCGAGCTCCCTGTCCCACAAACTTGATTTTGGTTCTCTGAGTGGACGTGAGGCTGCTGTTCATTCTGTCCTGACTTTCTTTGTCTAAAATTGGGGAGAGGATTGTTAAAGGTGTACGTCAAAAACGCCTTTAATTTGGTTGATCGTGGAGCCCCGTTGTCCGAAGTGAAGAATAAAATTCTTGACTTCTACAATTTTCTTTGGCAATGTTCGGACCCACAAAATTATCAAAACAATCCTATGCTATCTTCCGTTGGCTATCAACTTGGTGAATCTTCGGCCATGCGACCTTCGCCCTGGCCATTCGCTCTATCATTTAACATCTCTAGTCCAATGTAAACGTTAGGTATTTGGACGACGTAACTTTGGGTAGCGATGTGAATAATGTTCAACTGATTTACATAATCTCTTAGACGGTTTTCGTTGGTTTGTATCAACATTTTTGAAAAGGTGAACTTTTCGTTTGCGACACGCGTCCAGACAAAGATTGGATAACAAACAAATTGAATGATCTGGCCCCCCAACATCAAATCAGTTGACAAAAATTCTCTGCACCTCCTGTGTTCACCGATATTAAATGAGTAGGTAGTTGCCACCTTATGTCAAGCATAATATTCAAAATTTCACAAGAAGCTCCTATAGAATACTCAAAATAAACACACACATGACTTTTACTATTATTCGGCGTTGTCTTTTATTCCGAATTTTCTGTACGAATATTCGAATTTTTAGTTGCATGCTAAATCAAACTTCTTAACTTCATAGGATGGAAATAGTAATAACAAGAAATTCTTGCATAATTTATAATCGGTGTCATAAAAAAATATTTTAACATTATAATATATGTGTTTATTATACGCGAAGATTTCCGAAGCTAAGACAACAATAGTGGGATTTTTTTCTTAAGACTGGGAACATTACACGCACACCAAAGTGAGTAATTTGCAACGTCGGTGAGAGCTGTCACGCATACATAACTAATTACTGGCCTCACAGTGTCGTTCACGAAGGTTTCATCTGTTTAGAAATCTGTGCATATTTGAGAGATTTGCCAGTACAAGTCCATGTGTGGATGACGTATTTGACAGTATTTGAAACATTTGATTATTTGAGGCAAACACAACAAAATCGACTCACGAATACGCTAAGCCAAGTGAGGAGGCGCCTTTATAAATTGGTTTGCCGGGTGACACTTCAAGAAACTGCGTTACGCTCCGCTCACGTTATGCGCTCACAACGAGAGCGAGTGAGAGGCACGCGTCCCTTCCACTCGGGCATGGTTAGCCCGCCTAAGAGCGAGAGAGACAGACATAAAAAGTGAAAGGCACGCGTCCCTTCCGTAAAATTATTTTACCACTCAAAGTCATTGTCACGTAAAACTTTCGCCCGTATACCGACTTTACAGGCAACCAATTTTTTTTTGTTTGCACTTGACCGCCATCTCGCAAAAGTTAGGCGACGATACTGTCTGAATGCACTTGCGTATAAGAATCCGATTGAAATCGTTTATTTTTTGTTCCTGACTGACACATTTGTCTCATTTACACTAATTAATTACTCTTCTGTTACGGGGAAAATGACAACGCATCCTCCACTCCGTTTGATGGTATTATATGGCAATGGCAAAATTTAGTAGTAGTAGGACTCTTGGCAGAGTCCGCCTGGGGAAATACCACACCTTTGCTAGTTATTCTACCGCCAAGCAGTAATGTGCAAAGATTACTGTGTTCCGGTTTGATGGGCAATGTTCTCAGTTAAATTACATTGATTAGAAATCATAAATCACATTAAATCTCTGGGTGACGAGCGTAATGCGATGCTAGGTATTGATTTGGACTCTTCGTGTTCAAATAGCTGCGTGTCACTGTGCTGTTATGTGGCATGCATGTTCCTTACCATGCATCCTGCTCTTCTCCTCATTATATTTAAAAAAAACAAGAAATCGAATGATAGTGACAATCTCTATTCGTCAGTTTAACGCCATGCTACTATTCGATAGAACATTGTTCGTAGCATTACATTAAATGTATCCCGTAAAGAATGAGCACATCACAGCACACATTGCGTTAAAATAAATAACGATCATAAGTATGATTTCATTAGTTTTTTTAACTGTAAGATTTAATCGTGAGAATCGGATGTCGGATGTAGCCAAGGCCGGGACTTGTCGTTTTGTGACATGTGTGTGTATGTCTGCAGCTTACGTTTTGTTCTTGTTTGATGGTAATGGATCTGTAGTTAGCTTTACGAGTATATTTGTTTTATCTTGACGAGCTGTCTCTTCAAGAATCAATATTTTAACTAGCACTTTATAAAGAACTAGATCCCCGGTTTCGCCCGTGGTACATTGTATAGCACTCATCAGGATCCCGTACATGTCCAACGATGAAAGAATGTCTGAAATCAGTTCAGTCATTCCTGAGAATATCGTTTTTAAACAAAACACCTCTTCAGCTACCTGCTACGCCACCTGTCGGAAATTGGTCGTACCAACTCAGATTTAGAAACAAATTTGATTAGCAAAAGTGAGGTATGTAATCTATGGCAAAGGTTTATATTCAATCTTGACACATGCTGTGTCATGTTAAAGCACGAAACGTACGAAAACTCTCAAAAAAAAGAATATTTTTTCCCGATTTTGTTACATTCTTGATTCATGCTCCGCTTCTATTAATAGTAGCGTTATTAACCGACTTCAAAAAAAAAGGAGGTTTCTCAATTCGACCGTATGTATGTTTTTTTTTTATGTGTGTTCTCGGATATCGTCGTCGTTTATGAACCGATTTTGATGATTCTTTTTTTGTTGTAAAGAAGATATTTCAAGAGTGGTACCATGATAAGGAAACCAGGATCCGATGATGACATCCTAGAGAAATCGAGGAAAACTTTTTTACTTTATAAGTTTTCCGTTGAAAGTCGGTTCTTTTTTTGTTAAAATTATGTTCTATAGCTTATAGCCTTCCTCGATAAATGGACTATCCAATAGAAAAAGAATCCTTCAATTCGCGGCAAATGATGCGGTCTACGATGGAGCGTGTTTACCTAGAAGAATCCGATTCACTCTCTATTTGAAGACACAAAGATTGTAACTATCGGGAATACCCCTCTCAGGCAACGTATTCCACAGCCTTGACGTTCTTATCACAAAAGTAGAGTCAAATTTCTTCGTTCGTGTCTTTGGAACATTAGCCATGAAACGATGTCGCTTTTTCGAGCTACGAGCATTCCGATAGAAAAAAGGGCAAGGTTGAATTAGATCGTACAATTCAGTTGCACACTCTCCGAAGTGTATCCGATAAAAAACCGATAAGCTAGCAATTTTCCGGGGATGTTCGAGACTTTGCAGTCTTTTTCGTACAATACAAATTATCAACAATATCAAATAAAATTATGTTGTTAGTTATTATGGGCCAAATTGGTGACGTCACATCTACATAAAAATCGTATACCTACGAGTATAGACTTGACGTCACTCGAAACTTATAAGCACTTGTTATTTTTCCTTTTTTTTATTTTTCAAACAAAAGAAATAATACGTGTGCCGTATTTTTTATACTCTGATTGGCGGATTAATTAGTTTATTTTAGTCATCATGTCACTTATGAGCGGATGTGTTACTTAGTGTTCGCTTAGTGTGTTAACTACCAACTTAGTGTTCATATTAAAAGGCTAACTAAGCAGCCCACTAACTGTTCCCACTGCAAGGACTCGGAGCGAGGAGGACCCGCTAGGAGAGAGTTAAGGTCATAATCCACAAAGCTCGCCAAGTAGGTACTGCTTGGCAGATGACACAAACATGACCTCGAAAGTTTCTAGGTTTATTGTTATACGTTTATCTAAGTTGTCGGTTTCGTCAGGATGTTTTCTTTCGCCGTTTGAAAGTTAGTGGTATTACGCATATAGCTTCGAAAAGACAGTGGTGCACGTGGGATTTGAACCCGCGTGCTCCGTAGCCAAATGGCAAAATATGGGACCCTTATGGATTTGTCATGTCTGTCTGTCTGTCCGTCCGTCCGTATGTCACAGCCACTTTTCGCCGAAACTATAAAAGCTATACTATCGAAACTTGGTCAGTAGATGTAATTCTGTGAACTGCATTAAGATTTTGATACAAAAAAAAAGAAAAAGAATTTTTTTTAGGGGTGTCCCATACATAGAACTGAAACTAAAAAAATGTTTTTTGATCAACGTGTGTGGTGTGTGGTTTTTGATCAACGTCAACAATTCCATACGTGTGGTGTATCTATGGATAGGTCATCAAAAATGAAGGTTTCTAACATATATTTTTTCTAAACTGAATAATTTGCGCGAAGGACTCTTCCAAAGTGTCCCCCCCACCCTTCCCCTATAACTTCTAAAATAAGAGAAGGACAAAAATAAAAATAAGTGAATGATGTACGTTACCATATAAACTATCAACGAAAATTGCTTTGAATCATATCTAGGAATTAGTTTTATTTTAATACGACATAAATGGACTATTGTTAAAACACTGATTAAAGTAACAACGAAGTACAAGAACTTTTGTATTATGTTACTTGCTGCTACGGAAGCCTTCATGGGCGAGCCCGACTTGTACTTGACCACTTTTATTTATGATTGGAAACCACAGAAATTATCTATCGAAACCGCGGTATGCAACTAATTCATTATACAATAATAACAATGTTGATTAGGATCAAATGCGTGAAATACCTACTAATAAACTAATTAAAACTCAAAACTCAATAACATAACAGAAAAATAGTAAAATTAAAAATAAAAATTGGCGGTGGTTACAATTATTTAATTAGCTCTATAAGGATATTGAATATCTACTATAAATATATGATTATTATTCTATTATTTTAGATAGGTAAGGATATTTTCAAAACGTTATGAAACAGAAAGAATTGATACGATTTCTTTAGTTATACAAATTTTATTGGAGATAGTATCTCCATAACTGTAATAAATAAAACAACAGCTTGCCAGAAAACAATTATGCACCCCCTATTGCTGATATTCCCGAATTCGAGTTGGTAGGACTCTTGGCAGAGTCCGCCTGGGGAAGTACTACTACACCTTTCCCATTTATTCTACTGCTAAGTAGTAATGTGCAAACATTCCTGTGTCCCGGTTTCAAGGGCAAAGTTTTCAAAGAAATTACACGGCTTAGAGATATAACACCTTAGATTTCTGGGTGACGAGCGAAGTACAGTGGTAGGTAAAAATTTGGACTCTTCATTTTCCAATAGCGTGTCACTGTGCTTTTAGGTGGCAGGCATTTTGCTTACGATCAGACACATGTATTGCTTGTTTCGTCACTCTTGATTTAAAAAAAAAGTCGAAGATTGTGTATTCCTGCTAAGACAAAAATTTGTAGCATGATCAAAAATACATATTTATTCAGTGTTTGAGTGTTTCTATCTTACTTATGTTATAAATATTTGGATGTTAATTGCTCATATTAGTATATCAATGGAGTTGAAATTTGGAACACTGCCAAATTAAAGTGATGACACATAGTCTAACTTTTATCCCGACAATTTACATATACTACACGAGTATAAACGGCGCTGCTACTTTGTGTGTAGTAGTAAATAAGTATGTATTTATGATGGTAAAAATATTATGTCAGCTACCTGGCTCAGATAATACAAGCTTTGCTTAGTTTGAGGTTAGTGTGAGGAATATTCAGCAACTAATACTAATACTTTTAATTCATTAATTAAAAAAAACTTGAGAGGTGTCAAGGGACACCCGGATGGAACGAAGTTCCTTTCGATTAATAAGAGAAGGATTTTTTTTATTTTATTTATTATTTACAAAAAACCTGTATACACTCAACAAAAATAATCGTCGCGACACCACACTGTTCAATGCGAAATAGAAATGAAAATATCTGGCTTGCTTTCTATAAGAGAGAGAGAGACAGACAGAGATGCGACGCCGCACAGCTTACAATAGCAAAAAGTGTCGTGACAACTTTTCGTAAGAATTTTTTCCGTCTAGCGTCTAGCTTTCACAACGCGCGATAAGGAACTTCGTTCCAAAAAAAAAAATCAAAGCCTCTGACGGCGTCGACGGATTTGCTCGCCGATTTGTACGGCGACGCGTGTGGTTCGGCCGTATAGTGTATGGCGTCCTTTGGCCGTTCGCGTCGATAATTCGTTTAGTTAGAGCACGCAGTTCGAAATGGGATCTACATCCAAAATGATTGGTCGTACTGTTAAATCAAGTTCACTTTTATTTAGTTCAGGTTCACATTGCTATTTAGAACAGACAGATAGACAAAAACTCTTTTTACACACCAGAAAAGTTAAAATGTTACAATACATAAAAGTACGTAACTAGGTACATCAAAAGTCTGTTTTGACGTGACAACGTCTTATAAATTGGTTTGCCGGGTGACACTACAAGAAACTGCGTTACGCTCCGCTCACGTTATGCGCTCACAACGAGAGCGAGTGAGAGGCACGCGTCCCTTCCACTCGGGCATGGTTAGCCCGCCTAAGAGCGAGAGAGACAGACATAAAAAGTGAAAGGCACGCGTCCCTTCCGTAAAATTATTTTACCACTCAAAGTCGTTGTCACGTAAAACTTTCGCCCGTATACCGACTTTCCAGGCAACCAATTTTTTTTTACAATTAGATTCAAGTACTCGCGGGACATATATAGGTACCCTATATATAGACTACAGACCCGTGAACAACATTTGTGTGGCATATGAACCACCAGGAGACCTATGTAGGATGATAGAAGGGTATAAAGTAATAAGATGCTAGTGCTGACACTATGCCGGCATTTGTAAGCATTATCATTGGTTCCATACAGTTTCAATACCTCTTCTAAATCATTATTCCGCATTGCCGTACAAAAATCATGCCAAAAGAAGTTCTCACTTCAAAAACGATTAAAAATGTCACGGCTCACGACCATATTAGGGCTGTAATCCTATGCCCCGCACCAAGCCGGCACGCGCTACCCGTCACCCCTCTATTGGTTTCTATTCAAATCGCCGCATTATCCCGCCTTAGTGGTAGATTACAAAATGATACATTCAAAAACTAAACGTTACAACTGATTTTAAAGTTTTATACACCAATATTTATCAATTTGTTCCCATTGCGGTAGAGGTCAAAGATTTTATTGATCATCGTAAAGAATGGATAAAAAACATATGTACCTACTGAAATGCAATTTTAATAAATGATGACTTTAAATATTTTTGATAGTTATAATTTCTTTATTGGCATGTTTCATTATTTTTGGATTTCCTGGCATACTTTTTTTTATACACATTGACATAATTTTACTGACAAAGCCTCTGTAGAGCTGCATTACAAGGCCTCTTTACAACAAACTAAAAGTATATAGGTTTATTTTTATTTTTGACACTTATTTGTACGATACTTATTATCGTTCAATATAATGTTCAATTTAAACTTTAAAAATGTATACTCTCTGTATGCTCTTATTTTGTTTTTTTTATAAAATTGACGTGTAAATTGTACATTTATTAATAAAGAACTTTGATTTTGCGATCTTTTCAACCCATCCCAAAAAGAAGCGATTCGGGACCTGATGACGGCGAAGAAATAATTATACAGTAAAAGGTAGGTAGTAGTAGAATTATGCAGGCGAGATTCGACCCTAAGACCTTACAAATTTAATGTTCTGACCACTTCGTCATTACGGTTTTTTGAAGTAAAAACTTCTTTTGACGCGCCACAGACTGATTTTTCGTGGGCTGTGAATTAAATTCTAGCGTCACGCTCGGGAATGATAATAAATCTTCGGGTAAACTCGGGACAGTGGCCATTGGCCATCTTGAAATGCGATGGCATTTCTAAAAGGCCATGCTCAGGGTTTTCCGGAGTTTCCAAAGTCAGCTATCAAATTCTGAGTTAAAAGTTTTCACTCCTATCTACAGTTCCTATGGCTGCCATTTTTTTATTACATTGTAACGACAGTACCCTTACTACATATTTAATAAACTTATTTCATTATATCATATGCAATCTTATTAAAATCAATGTCTCACGAATGTTGCGGGGCGTACAAAAATAATGGCAAACCTAATAACGGCCAGTGTTCGATCAGGCAAATCCGATTACGTCCGGGATCAGATGTCTCGGCTACGGCAGATATTATTGGCCGTGGATTATACCCTCTCAGATATTAATTGTTTTCTGTAATCTGAACAGAGAGATTTTATCTGATATTTATTACGAAAGCAAAAAATAAGGATTTTCTTGCTTTCGTAAAAATAAAATTGAAATTTTCAGAAAGCACTTAATTAAAACTACGAAGGTTCATGAAATTTCCGTTTTGTAGTAATAGGATTCTTCTCAAACTCAGCCTGGGTAAGTACCACACCTTTTGCGCGTTGCTCTACCGCCAAGCAGTAATGTAGAAACATTATTACTTTCCGGTTTGAAGGGCAATCGTTCCAGAGAAATTGAATGCCAAAGAGATTCATAATTTTTCTAGAATCTGTGCTTTAAAACGAAGGGAACCACCTCAGTTAGCACCATTTCCAATTTTTATGGGCTTAAACATAACTGGTAAAGTGTCGGTGTGTTATGGAAAACATAGTCTGTACAAATACCTACAAATTGCTTACGTTGGGGTTAGGTAGTGTTGTGTTACCAATTCCCTTGTTTATTTCGTTGCGATATTTCATTTCTTTATTTTGTTTCTATTTTAATAACTTTCAAACAACGTTATTAGCAATTCCTTTGACGATGTCATTCTGTTTTTGTAGTTATATTTACAATTTTTCATTTACCTAGATCATAAAACTACATACCTAATCTAGGTTTACAAGTAACTGAACCCAAAAACCCTGTAAATTTTTCAAAAAGTTACAGAAATTTTCGACATGGGTGATTTATGTGACTGACAAACGAATTTAAAGAATATTATTGTAAATAATGAAACCGTCCAAGTTTTTACCCTTTAGGTACGGAACCCTAAAAACTGTCAATAGATCATTTTTTGTCAAATAGTCCTCATAGTTTGCAAAAATAATGTCCAAAAAATATAAAACTCCTCATTTTTTGAATTCTGTTAAAAAGTATGCCAGAAAGGCACAGATTTCTAAACAGATGAAACCTTCGTGAACAACACTGTGAGGCCAGTCATTAGTTATGTATGCGTGACAGCTCTCACAGACGTTGTCAAATGACTCACGTTGGTGTGCGTGTAATGTTCCCAGTCTTAAGAAAAAAGTCCCACTATTGTTGAGACGATTTTCTTAGCATTCCATGGATTCACCGTGCGGGTGCCGGGTCCATCGTGTGGCAGAGAGAGAAAACCCGAGTAGACCCCGAGACTTGTGACTCGGGCGTAGGTTTAAGGGGCCCCTTTCTGACGTACATCAACACTCACCTTCACTACTCGTCTTTCTTTCCCTGCCCAGCCAAATCTGATATGAGCCTACTAGTGCAGCTTTAGATACTCGTTCTAGTATAGAACTTACTGCACTTCCGGATAAGCCAAGGTCTTTCAGCAGGTTATGGATATAGTTTTGCTGGTATACCTCTCGCTCCCACTTCTACAGCGTATAAACTAACTACATAGCCGTTTTTTGTTAATTCGTTTAGGAGACCGTCATACTTATTTTGTTTCATCGCGTGGTCTTTAGGTATATTCGTTTCCCACGGTATGGTAAGTTCTACAAGGACTATGCGTTTTGTAGCTCTAGAAAAAAAGGAAAATGTCCGGTCTGGATGACGAAACACCCACATCCTCTGGGATTTTGTAGTGCTTTTCATACGTGTCCATTAAAATAGTCCAATCAGGTGCTGTACCCAGGATTGAGTAAGGCTTGTTCCTGGAGTTTGATGTGGAGCCTTCTTTTACAAAGTTAATTTGTCTTTTGTTTGTCGTCAATCCCTTTTGGGCTCTAGCTACTGAAAGGCTCATGGCTTCACGTATGATTTCAAGTACTCTGTCATGGCGCCGTGAGTAATGACCCCCATTAAGGAGCACCTTGCATCCCACCAATATGTGTTGTTAAGCTTTGGAAATTTTCACGTATAATAAACGCATAAAACGTTATTTTTAAATAATTTATTATTACACCGATAATATATAATGCAAGGATTTCTTGTTAATAACTTGCTCCACAAAAAAAAAAAGAGACAGAAACGTAATTGAAAATTATAGACCTATTAGCCTCATGTCAAACATTTACAAAATTTTTTCAAAGCTGATCCTAAATAGAATATCAAGGACTATAGATTAAGAACAGCCTATTGAACAAGCTGGTTTTAGAGCAGGGTGTTCAACTATTGATCATATGCATGTATTAAAACAGTCAATAGAAAAATCTCAAGAGTATGGGAAAGACCTATACATTGCATTTGTCGACTACAATAAAGCTTTCGACTCAATCAAACACAATCTGCTCTGGGAGGCTCTAATTCAACAAGGAGTAAGAAAGAAATATGTTCGTATTATTAAAAATATATATGCTAACAGCACTGCACAGATCAAGTTAGAATCCACAGGTCATAGACGAGACGTTTTATAACGGCGAGGATTTGTTCTTAGCTATTCGTTTCATAACTATAGTTTTCATCAACACTATTAGTATATTTATTAACCCTAGTAACGGCAAGGATTTGTTCTTGGCATCGATTCATATTAAATAAAAAAAAAAACGATTATAAAAATAGGGCTTAAAATTGAATTATACAATGTTCATCAATAATTTGGTCTACGAGTATCTTCAAAACAAAATTAGAATCTATATTTTACCTTAACTTCAGGGAAAATCATTTCAATTTAGTATAGCAACACTGACCTATTTTCGTTGAGGTGTTGTGTTTCTATTCATCAATCGAAATAAAATCGTCTAAATTTAATAAATACCAGTAAAAATATTCAAACTTTCCTATGAAATTTCCTTTTTTTATTTTTGGGAACAATGTTTGCAATGTTTGATGACACAAGACGGCATAACCTTAAACAAAACATAAAATCACACGGGACTCCCGTACGAGACGGAAGTCAGTTTCGTACTGACTGGAGTTTGTATTTGCTTTGGCGTTTAATATTTGCTTTCCGGACCTAAGGATCTGTGTTCTGTACGTTCCATCTGCCTTTTGTTTAGAAATCTGTGCAGAAAGGGTGAAACAATTTGGCTTGAGAAAAAGAGCAAAGCAGTTCTCATCAGATGCTCACAGGGGCGAGATGGAAATTGGAAATTAATATTTGATCGGTTTCCTTTGCATCTCCTTTGTATCGAACAACTGAACGGCCTTTGGCTTGCCTTTGACCAATCATATGTGGATCGAAAAGCTAGAATGAATGATCTACTAACATCTTGTATTATGCATCTATGGAGGTGTGATAAGTTGCCGGCTTCAATTTTCCTTGAGAGATAGAATCAATTTTTTTCTAGATCAGATTTATAAGGTATCAATTAGAATCATGTACATGATCTACGATCACAACTTTGCTTCCTATCAGACGAGTAGAAGTTCAAACGTCGACCACTGAAAAAAAGTGTTTGTGTGTCCACTTATTTTTTTTTTAAATAGGATTTCACTTGACCTGATGTGTTAAGTGATGATACTGTCTACTATGTAGCGTGTAAGTCGTATAAGAAGTACCTACATTTTATCAAGCAAGGAGCCTTCTGCTAGCTCATAGTTAGCTAGCCAGTAGAATGTACTTGAGGCTTAATACCGTAGGTTCATTTAAATGAAACGTGCTATTACTACAGTCTCGAATTTGGTGTGTCGATATGGGCGCGTATAGTGAAAATCTACTCTGAAGGGACAGTTATCAAGCAACTTCATTGTGGCATTTTTTGGCTGTCTCATTCAGTTAAAAATGTGTATTTGTAACATCTAGGTTTATCGGTTTCTTCTAGGTAAACGGTTCATCGTAGACCGCATCGTCACTTAACATCAAGCGAAATAGCGATCAAGTGAAAATCTATTACCCAATATTGTGAAAACAATGTACAATTGTAGGGTTTAATTACCCGTATAAATTTTTTTTTTTATGGAGGCTTCTGTGAACTAAATCTAATATTATTATTAAGTAAAGTCAAACTGTAAAAAAATATTTACAACTATCTATAATATTTTATCTATACCTATCAAAGCCATTTTGGGTTTTTTTTTAATGAAAATAAAGTCTCCATGATTTAACAATAGCATTTTAAGGCAATTTAAAGCAGGAAATTGATTTTAAAACAAATTGCTAACTTACAAAGTTATTTGCTACTTATTAAAAATACCCACACACAAAAAAGCCTACACTTTTGTTCTGTTTCGAGTCTAAACATAATTAATTACACGAGTAATTTTATTTTCATCTTCATTAAATACACAGTATTTTACCATTTTAGGCATTAAAAGGCAAGTCCACGTTCGGAACATATTGACGTGTAAATTGTACATTCATGAAGAAAAAATTTTTGACTTAAACACAATACTGCGTTCCAATACGAGTAACTGACTTAGGGGTTAGGTCTGGGAGTGGGAGGATCATGTAAGCAGAATGCACTAGGTATAGAAACGAAAGTCTGATAAATCTTATATCAACACAGGTAGATTAGTTTAAAAACGAGTTGTAATTGCGCTAAGTTTCAGAACACTATTTTATGGTAGCTAAAGAGTTTCTAAGTAATTCTTCTCCGTAATAATCTATCGTAATATTATAAAGCTGAAGAGTTTGTCTGTTTGTTTGTTTCAACGCTAGGATCTCGGGAAGTACTGGTCCGAATTGAAAGATTATTTTTCTATTAGATAGTCCATTTATCGAAGAAGGCTATATAGGCTATAGAACATAACGCTACTATTAATAGAAGCGGAGAATGAATCAAGAATGTAACAAAATCGGGAAAAATTATTCCTTTTTGGGAGTTTTCGTACGTTTCGTGTTTTACATGACAGCATGTGTCTAAGATTGCGTCATTGAATATAAACCTTTGCCACAGATTACATACCTCACCTTTGCTCACAGATTAAACACTTCCTTTTGCTTTGCCTTTCTAAATCTGAGTTGGTACGACCAATTTCCGACAGGTGGCGTAGCAGGTAGCTGAAGAGGTAGGTATTTTGTTTGAAAGCGATATTTTCAGGAGTTAATGAACCGAATTCAGTCATTCTTTCAGCGTTGGATATGTACGGGATCCTGATGAGTGCTATATAATGTACCACGGGCGAAGCCGGTGCGGACATCTAGCAATCAATATTTGGCTCACCTATGAGCCAGGGTTTCTACAAAGTAAGCGCCATCGGTTATGGCGCGAACTCTAGTCACAGCTAATCTATGAAATAAAATAAACAATAAAAATAAATCAAACTAAACAGCAGTCTTTGCTTGCCTGGATGACAACTATTCACTCTCGACTTAAATTCAATAAGATTTTATCCATCGGGAAAAATCCACTCAGCCAATGCATTTCACAGCCTCAGACGCTCTTAAGACGAAAATGAAGTTAAATCTCGAATTTTCGTTCAAGACTTATGAATTTTCGAGCTAAGAGTAGTCTGATAGAAAAAAGTATAATGCGAGTCCATTTTTTTTTATTCTGACGTCACGAACTTTGGTAATTTTTAATAGGTAATTTGACTGTCCTCAAATAATTTACGAGCGTTTTTTTCTGTCAAGGATTAAATTTTTTGATAGGCAATTTTTGTATAGTCGTAAAACAACACGAGCATAATATACATTAACTGCACATTTTCAACAATTTTTATTTTATTTTGCTTAGTGTATTTTAATCTAAGTATTTACAATATTTATATAAAATAACATACAAATATTATAAAAACTTAAACCTGGATAGCCGCCAGCAGCGGGGCAGCAGCAGTAATTAAATAAATTAATAAGTGGAGTTATTTCATAACCAAATAATTATGTTCATAGACATTTACTTTTTATAAGTATATATTTTTTCAAGTTATCCGTCCCGAGTTTTCCCGATGTCAACGTCACACGTCATCGGACGCGGTTACGAACATCTTTTTTTTTTTTTTTTTTTTTATTTAAATTAGCCACTCCACAGACTCCGGGTCCGTGATCTTTGTCATTACAATTATATATTATTATTTTTTACACATATTTTGGATAAGGAGAAGAAGAGGAAAATAGGAGGGAGTTGGGTACATTTAAAATCTAATTCTAGTGCTCGTCTGTAGAGCCAATCACTACCGGCTGGGATTCCGCTAGTAATCGACTCGACATCGAGTGTTTGCCTAATTGCCTTTTGCCATTTGCCTAAGCTGCCTCCTCCCGGCCCAGAGCCTCCACAACGGCCGCATTTCTGTCCCTGATGGCCATCTGTAGGTTGAAATCTCGGATGGTCTTTGGTGATGCAGCCCACGCTCGCCGCACGAACCGACCGATGGCGTCGTTACGAACATCAATAATAAACCTACTGGTTAACATGAAAAAAATGGCGCTTTGACGTACGCGTCGTCTGTTTTTTCTTCAAAAAATTAGATTAGGTATATATTATATTTATACTTGACATAGGCGAAATTGTGAGTCTAAACCACAAGAAAAGCCATAAACCAAAAGTTGAAGTTGAATAAACGTACTAATAATGCGAAAATTTTGATGTTTATTGCTTAATTACGTTGAAACAGCTGAATGGATAGGGTTGAAATTTGACAAGCTGGAATTATAGGTAGGTTACTACTACTTCCATAAATATGTTACTTTTTACTGCGGGAAAATTACGGGGGTAAAACCGAAAGGCGCTGCTAGTTATCAATGTAACTTTATCTGGGTATTTGCATTTATACGTATAATAGCTTATAACGGTCTGGAGAACTATAGATACTTTTCTTGTTCTAAAGAACACCTTATATCAATAAGCATAACGTGCAAATCTTTTCTTTGTGGTATTTAGTCGAAATGTTAAATTTACAATAAAAAACCTTGCAATCAATTCATTTAATATTGCAAAACAAATGAATGGTATTTTCGTGATTAAATTGTATCTAACAAAGTTCCTCTCAATTTAAGTATTTTTTAACTGTTTGCTTAGATGAGGCATATATGAACTTGGTAATCATTGTAGATTAGGTATTATAGTAATTTTTTATTGATGTCAAAAGTTTTGTGTAAAAATATATTTTATGGTAAAATAAAAGACTTTATCCATAAACATCTATTATAAGTAAACCCATCTTAGTCAAGTCATATTTTCAAACAAAAAAACGCAACATCTATAAACATCCGTACAGACTAAAAGTAGGTAAAGGTTGACTTGACTTCATATAAAACTCTCTTATTAAAGTCTCTTTCATTAAAGTGATGTAGGTATGATCAAACGCTGGTTGATTTCATTAAAAAGCTAAATAATAGTTTACAATTGTCCTTCAACTTATGGAATCCAAATAAGAATCATTTATTGCTCTATATGTATGGGTACAAAATATGGCATTAACTTCCAAATAGTTTGCCTATTTCGACCGTGCAGCTAAATACTTATAGGCTAAATATTGTTATTTATTATTTATTTATATGAACAGATCGTTTTTCGAGTATTAATTTGATGAACTTAACTATTGATATTGCAATAGAATTCATAATAAATTTTTTTGTAGTCTGTCTAAAATAAACACCTAGGTATGAATTGCAAAACTTTACTTCGCCACAATTTTTGTCTTTCTGCATATTTTACACCGTTTTAATTTTGACTGGCTTGAATTAAATTTGTGAACAGTTTTGGAAAATTTAATCGCCCCATTCCAAATACGATATTCTTTTTTTCAATTTTATCATTTTTGTAAGTGATATGAAATCAATAACTTAGTTAGTTTAGGTTCTAAAACATATATTAAATAAATGGAACTAAAATAGAGCAAAATATAGGTGTTCTATGACTACAATAAAAACCTAATTTTTTGACAATTAAATAATAATGTTAAAGTTAATTTTTTCATGATAAATATTCTGTTTATACATTTGACGTTAATATACTTAAGTGGGGTTTATCAAAAACAATTTGAATTTCCTTCAGAATTTTTCCTTCAGAATTTCTAACTAAATAGACAAATTCATTCGTTATAGCACGTTAAAATTGTTAAAACTTGTAAAAATAATTATCGTTACATTATAATTACCTAAATTAATCACATGATTAAACTATTGATTTATACTATGAGTAGGTACCTATGTGATTTTTTTTTTCTGGTTAGTTTTACAATTTCACTAAAGCACAAATGAAATAAATACCGCCGTGGTTGAGTCTGAAATAAAATTGACCGGTGTCTTATAATAATAGGTAGGTAGATTTACAGATTCTATTCTGATGAGTAGGATGACAGAAACAATTAAACTCACCTTTAGGGTTCACAAGTCTGAAGGCGCTATTGGAGACCGGTCTAGGAGACCCCTCGCGAAGACCCCCCGGGGATCCACTCCCATTCCGCACCATAGAGAAGTCCAACGGCATCGGCGCCATCGGCGGCATCGCACTAACCTCCATTATCAAAACCTCTACAGCCAATAATAGTTCCTAAACATAACCGACACTTTCAAATTCAGAATTCCGATTACGAACTTTACGATTCAAAATTTCAAATTTGGAATGGTCGCGAAGCGTGCGACCCGCGCGGGTTGCGAGTTTGTTTTAACCGAGTCGAGTCGGGCACTCGTTCGGCTTTCGGTTCTATAAAGCCGAAAATCTCTATGATGTACATAGTGATTTCGACCTTATCGCTTCGCTGTGGGCGTGGTTTTGTACGCCCCGCCCATGCCGGGCCGCCATGTGCACGAGTGACAATCACTTTGTATAGGTAACACAATAATATGATTCGTGATGGATTTTATTGTGCTCCCGATGCATTTGTTCGGGAGCAATTTTACCCGAAAAATGGGGAGATGTGTTTGTTTTCTTGTGACGTTTTGAATGTTTCGCGTCGAATAAATTATCTGTACTGTTTTAGATAAATAGATAGAATACTCTGTATTGAAGAGATATGCTCAACGAGTGTGCTAAGTACCTATACCCAGCAGCAGATTTGCATTAGTAGAGTACAATGTCTACCTATGTTAGTCAAACACCCGGTATAAACCTAACATGCTCTTTGACCACCTTCTACAGGGCACTTTAAAAAAAAAAAATATTTCAAAGAAAGCTAGAATATTAGAAAGTTGTAGCAGCTACCTGCTACAACTTATTTTAAACCTGAACTGTCAAATACAAAGTACGATAAACTAAATTGCATAAGAAGTTGAAACAGTAAGTAGGTAGAGGAAAACATATCTTTTCTTAATATATAAAAATCTCGTGTCACAATGTTTGTCCTCAATGGACTCCTGAACCACTTATCCGATTTTAATCAAATTTGGACACCGTGTGTAGATGGATCCAACTTAAAAGATAGAATAGTTTTTATTTCGATTAATAGGCTTTATGTGACCATACCCGAGCGAAGCCAGAACGGGCCGCTAGTCCAAGTATAAAATTAAAAAAAATGTGAAGCACCCATTTTATATCTTACAAACTTAGCTCTATTAATCGCTGTGTTTTTATTCGATGATTTTGCTTATTACTACACTTAATACCTATAAGTAATAAGTACATTCACTTTTATTTAAAATATTTGTCTTGATCACAGTAATAAAAAAAACTCTTGGCATACTCTTGTAATATTTATTTTGTATTTTGTTTTTTTTTTCGTGTTTAGATCTCTCTGCAGTGCAAAAATGCAATCTAATGAGAGTTTAGTGTCACTTCCAGTCGAGTATGGGTATGTAATAAATTATCAAAGAAAACATTTATGAGTAGGCTCAGACGTTTTTTTACATAAAAACAAATGGAACTCTCTTATTTTTACTAAAATTGGTTAAAATACTTTTTGATTTTATCAAAAAAATCTACTTAAAGGTACTACTACAATGGCGGTACATGACACACACGCTCGATTTGAAGAATACTTAGTTTATATAATATGCCTAATAGCGTGGATAGCAATTTTGGCAGGTAACCCATTTCATACTTTAGAAGTTCTTACAACGAAAGAGGTGACAGGTCACAGGGGGTCACATAGTCGTGGTTATGCCACAAAACTGTGCCATAAGTATATGCATGCTTTTTAATCAGTGGTCCACCTAGGTACTGGACCAGGGGGGTCATTGACCCTCCCTCTGGATCCGCGCCTGTGAGAGACCTCTTTGCTCAATATCTTTAGAACTTATACGTCTGACGAGCGTAGTATAATGCTAACCTAGGTAGGTAATGATTTGGACTTCTCATGTTTATTGGAACATGTATGGAGAGGCACGCAGCTATTGAGCTCTCCATTGCTCCATTCTTCTCCGACTTGTTATGGGTAAGCATGTTGCTTACCATCAGGCACATGTCCTGCTCGCCTTGTAACTTATGTATAAGTACCTACTTAATATTCAAAAAATATTAATAGTAAAATACAGCCGAATATTTACCTACTTTTTTGAAGTGAATTAAATACATTATCATTTTTTTCTTGAGCCAGTGTTATTTTTAACAGAAATTGACGTTGAATTATCGTGAGATTACTTTTTATCAGACAACCTCAAGCTATAAATAGTTATCCACCGGATATTCATAAGTATGTAGATATTGTATCAAAGCCACAATAAAAATAAATACTTAGATGTTCAACTTGAAAACATTATACTAGATTTAATCGAAATCTAAGTATGTGGGATTATGTACCACATGTTAGGTAAATTATTTACCATTAAATACTTTTAAACATACTAAAATTTAAATAAATAAAAAATAAGTTAAGGGTGCTGTCAGCGCTTAGTTTCGTGTGGTCAGGAACAAAAATGAGATATTTTGACATGTACAAATTATCAGGCAGTGAGTATATCCGCCTCTCCCCTATCTCCCCTATCATTCAACCATCGTATATTGTTACAAGATTTCTTACTATTATACCGTAACAACCGGTGGCTTAAATCCTGTATCACTCTTTGGACCTTAGATCATTAACACTTTTAACTATATTGGTGTTTTTAAGTCGAAAGTAAATCAGTTTCTTCTACTTAAATAAGCACGCTCCAATGTGGACCGCATCGTCACTTAACATCAGGCCAGAAGGTGGCTTAGTGAAGACCTATAAAACAAGTTTTATGGTATAGGTACTAGCTGATCCCGCAAACGCTGTTGTGCCAACTAAATTATCAAACTAACGTCAAAGTCACTTGTATATTTCACGTCCATAAACTACGGTTTCTGAATGAAGAATCATAAGTACACTCCGCGAGGCATAAGCTGAGCTTTGCATTTGTGTGAGTGTACATGGATAGTGTAGGTGTGACAACCGGCCTTAGGCGCGGTGCCATTCTGTCTCGCCGCGCTCCTGTCTGATTGGTGATCACTCACACTAATGCAAAGCTCAGCTTATACCTCGCGGAGTGTACCTACCTACTTAAATGAAGAACATAAAGAGCATGTATTAACGACACTCTCAATATTCAAAGCCTATGCACTAGCGAAATACTTTTTCAATATAGAATTCAAATAGAAATAAAGAAATATTATTTCAAAATTAATTAAATTTTTAAATTATGTAATTTTTCTGCAATAAAAATCAAGCCTGCCCATACGCTATTTCCGATTATAATCTACGAGTATCTACATAGCAAATAGGTACAAAAATATATAGATCTTTTCAGGCGTTCGAACGTGACTATGATACTCGTGTTAATAGATAAAAATGTTCCCATCAGGCTTGCCACATTTCCGCGCTGTATAGCCAGAGAAACGTTTTGGCACAAGTATTGCCCTGATCGAGGGTCTCGGCCACTCTCCCGCAGGCGTCGGGTCAACTCTGCGACAAAGATTTTGGCCTCCGTGCCCCACGGACCTGCTGTCTCAACCGCAAAAGGGACGAAATCATACGTTGATTCCAGAGAGGCGTACTTGAGATGCTTTCCCCTCGCGGCAACTTCCGCACCCGCACCTGCAGCCCGAAAAATTGATGTAAGAAATAAAATGTACCTACCTATATTACACTCGTAGTAACCTAATAAAACGCTGGCAGCAATATTTAGCTTGATCTCAGCAACGGGGACTAAATATTTCCTCTCAAATCATCAACGTTCAACAACGCCTGACGCTGGACGCTTCAATTTTTCACGTTGTCCGCTCATAATCCGGCCCTGGCGAGAGGACTATTCTGTAAACTGAAAAAAAAATTTTTGTTTGTTTTATGAAATGGATTTTCACTTGATTTTCTCCAAACGATTTAAATCTAAAATTTAATTAAAAATTAATAAACACTTCAGATTCATATGTTCCAATTGGACATCAAGGAGTATATATAGTACGAATATATCGTCGAGTTACCTAAGTAATAATTTTCTTCGAGGTCTGTTAAAAAAGGGTTGTAATCATTACAACAGACAGTAGTAACTTCGACATTTTTATCAATGAAGAACAAATAAAGTTTAGTGAGTTTCTTCAAACGAATTGCTAAATCAAATTAACGCAATGTTCTAATTGGACCCTAAGGAGTATAGTACGAATATATCGTCGAGGTACCTAAGTAACTATTTTCTTCGTGCTCTGTTATGGTGTGAGGTATATATATAATTAGTTTTAATTATTATTATAACAGACAGTAGGAACTTTGACATTCTAATCAATGAAAAAACAAATAAAGTTTAGTGAGTTTGGGAAATTGGTCACAATTACCTAGTCTAAATCTTGTCATTCGATACCACATTTTCAAATTACATTTCTAATTCGATATCAAATATATGGAAAATGAAAAAAAAATCCAGAATAAGCTCCGAGCTTTGGAAAAACTAATTACACCTCCAGCTCGCAATGATAAAGCAAAGCCGTCGTATAGGATATTTTTATTCACGCCAAAATGAAATTCTCTACCCGAACGTCATCATCCAACTTTCCACCCTAACGTATCAACGTACAGTTCATTTTTGTGTACAAGTAAGGGTCATTTCAGGAGCATTGCGGAAAAATTTTTAGTAGGTGCTCAGTGTAAAATAATCCACGCATAATCTCGCCGAGGAAATCCCATTATTGTGATGATCCCCTAGATTGTACAGAGGGTTTCTTTGTAATAAAAACGGAACAAAACTCATTGGGCACGATTTTGCTACGAGGGTTTGTATTCGTTGCCACAATATTACTCTCAACATAATACTTACTAATACAATTCCTTTTTCAAAATCCTGTGTCATGATGATGATGATTGCTTCCAGTGAACTTTCACCAGATTAACCGATATTCACGAAACTTGGCTTTTATTAATAACTATTTATTAAAAACGATCTTATCGCTAATAGTGATATCTTCCACACCTTTCGTATTTTTTAAATTTTGGTGTTAATTAATCAAGTCACCCCGACCAAAAGTGCTCGTCAGGCTGGCGGCATTCCCACGCCGTACGGTCAGGGATATATAACCTAAGCCTATGGTAATTTGATTATTAGGACAGTATACATATAAATAAGACCGTAATATGTATCGTTTTTTTCCTAGACAACACGCTCCATCGTAGACCGCATCGTCGCTTAGCATCAGGCGAGACGGTCAAGTGCAATCCTATATTGGTATGGTATTCTATATTAAAACATGTGCAATCAATAATGTCAGTCAACGTTTGCCGTTTTTACCAGTATTTAATACTATAGTACAAAACAAAGCCAGAAATCGTTTCGAATCCGGTAATAATTCCCGGTTTCGGACGTTTGCTTCACGGGATTTGACCGTAAAAGTAAGCGCGGGCTGAATTTATTACAGAATGGGTTCCAGGATTTCTCGAGGATTGCGAGAGGTTCCCGGCATTCCAGATTTCACTATCGCCCGGATATCTCGGCTTTATGTCCGTGCGATATTACGCTCTTAGATTTTTCGCCTTGATGAAATAAAAATAGAAAACCAACAGTGGTCCAATGATAAGAAAGTTCAATTTTCCCAAGTACGAAAGTTAATATACAAAACGGTTGTGTGTTACCGCTGGCATTGAAGGAGAAAGAAATTATCGCAAGGAAGTTTAGTGATATATATTTTTGAAGGAAAACTTTTTTTGGCATCCACTGACAGATTTTTCGTGGGCTGTGAATTGAATTCTAGCGTCACGCTCGGGAATGATAAGAAATCTTCGTGTAAACTCGGGACCATGGTCATCTAGAAACGTATTAGGGTTTCCCATTGCTGACGCATTTGTAGATGGCCCTCCGGTTTCACCCGCGTAGTTTCCAAAGTAAGCTATTCAATTCTGAGTCATAAGTTTTCAACGCCAGTTCCTATGACTGCCAATTTTGTTTTGTTGCAATGATAGGTCTGTATTTGACCGCCAACTTGCCTGAATAGAAGAAATTGATTCTCAACTTGAAGACACCAAGATTGTAACCATCGGTAGAATCCAATCAAGCAATGTTTTTCTCAACCTAGACGTTCTTGTTACGAAAGTCGAGTCAACCTCCTCGTTTGGCTCACTGGCTCTAAGGGTGACGGAAAATATGGTGAAAAACCCGGCAGGTTCCTCGAATCTTACGAGGTATTAAATTCATGTTGACGTGACACAGACAATTTTCAATTTGCCGCCAAATCGTAAAATAAATGACAAATGAATGAAGTATATACTCAGTAATATTGGCAAAGAGTTCTATTTTCAAATTATAGAATTATTTTTTTATTATATTGTTTATAAGTGGCCAGTTCTAAGAACTTTCAGTTTGACCCTCGTTTTATCCGGCGAACCGCGTTGGACTCTTTTCTTGTCAGAGAAGGCTCGGAGTCCCAGCGATGGGAACGAATAGCAGGCTGCTTATGGTGTATATAATTTACTAAGTCTTAGTCAGGGTGTTTCTGTGTATGACAAGTACGCATTTACAACAAGATTATAAGTATTTTTTTGGTATCTGGCTCCCATTAAACAAGCTTTGCTTATTATTAAATAAATACACGGGTACACTCCGCGAGGCATAAGCTGAGCTTTGCATTTGTGTGAGTGTACATGGATAGTGTAGGTGTGACAACCGGCCTTAGGCACGGCGCCATTCTGTCTCGCCGCGCTCCTGCCTGATTGGTGATCACTCACACTAATGCAAAGCTCAGCCTATACCTCGCGGACAAAATTTCAAGCTCCTGCCTGATTGGTGATCACTCACACTAATGCAAAGCTCAGCTTATACCTCGCGGAGTGTAACTTATGTTTGATATAGTCAGTACAAGCTAAGCTTTGCTTAGTTTGAGGCTAAATCGTGTTGTACGGAAAATGTCCAGTAACATTTATTTATTACTAGCAGCGGCCCTTGGTTTTACCCGCTTAGTTCCCGTTCCCGTTATTTTCAAGCGATATAAATAGCCTATGTGCTTTCCCGGACAATAATCTTTGTTCTAAATTTCCACCCGATCCGTTCAGCAATTCCGACGTGATTAAGCAATAAATATCTAAACATCCAAACTTTGACTTTATAATATTAGTTAAAAAAAATAAGTAAATGGATCATTTTTTCCGCACGGTTCCTTTGTATCAATCGTAAGCAGATGAGGTGTATATTGTTTGCTATGGCAACATAGTGATGTGCCGCGACAAAAGTATGAGACTTCCACAAGAGCGACAAGACAAGAGCGATCAGACCCGCTCTTTCAGTGTAAAGGTACAATTTCGTGCTGAGACCGCGACACGAGACCGCGACTGGAGACCGCGATAGGCACTTGACACTATGAAATTGTATGCAAATGCAAATACAAAAATCTTTATTGCTGTTTGTAGGTAAGAAAAGATGGGATAAGATAATTGCATAAGATGGTATGGGCGCAGTTCGCGCAAAGACCGCGACAGGAGACCGAGACACGTGTCGCGAGATATGTGTCGCGGTCTCGGCGCGAACTGGCGTACATACAATTCCATAGAGTCAAGTGCCTGTCGCGGTCTCCGGTCGCGGTCTCGCGTCGCGGTCTCGTGTTGCGGTCTCCGGGCGAACAGCTCTATACGTAGTATATGTAAACTCTTTAGATATCACCTATATTTTTATTCCCAGATTAGGTAAGTATTCAAGTGCTCCATTTAACGGAGCTAATTAGCCGATTGCACAAGGATTGTATTTTTCCCCGAGGACCTTGCTTGCCTTTGACGACATTGCAAAAAGAACGAAATTGCGCCACCCTAATGTCACATCTAGATGCAAATTATTTGACCCGGGGTATTTACTTAAACTCTAATTTACCCTTTCACCCTGTAAATACCGCAAGGGTGAGCGAAAACAGGTTTTTACGCTCTTTTACCGCTTCAAACCGGTTTAAACTGCTTTAGGCACAAAGGAAGTGGAATGATAAGATGGCCAGTGTAGTTTAAAACTTGTTCGAACACAATTTTGCTAAGAATTGAAAAGTTAGCGTTAGTTTTAGTGTAATTTAAGTTAGGTTTTACATTTTCAGCGTAAATATGTTAGGAATATTATCTGAAATTCAAATTTAAGTTTTCATTTTAGGGTTCCGTAGCCAAATGGAAAAATACGGGACCCTTATAGATTCGTCATGTCTGTCCGTCCGTATGTCACAGCCACTTTTCTCCGAAACTATAAGAAGTATACTGTTGAAACTTGGTAAGTAGATGTATTCTGTAAACCGCGTTACGATTTTCAAACAAAAAATAGAAAAAAAACATAAATTTTGGGGGTGTCCCATACTTAGAACTGAAACTCAAAAATGTTTGTTTCATCAAAACCATACGTGTGGTAAACCATAAGTCCGACTCGCACTTGACTACTTTTTTAATTTTTTATAGTATGGAGTGGCAAGACAAGCAGGACATGTATTGTGCCTAGTAAGTACCTAACATGCCTGCCCATAACAGCACAGTGACACGCAGCTATTGGAACATGAAGAGTCCAAATCATTACCTAGCACTGCACTGCGCTCGTTACCGGAAATATAAGGTGTTTTATCTCTTAGCCCAGTAATTTCTCATACATATATTGTAAATATGTAAGCTTTTCTAGTTGACTTATTTGTATATAAATAAGTAGTGAGTACTACTCACGAGTGAGAGTAAGTAAGTTACGGCTGGTCTAGTCAGAATAACGGCGCCTGCCGATCCGGAGTTCCCGGGTTCAAACCCCACACGCACCACTGTCTTTTCGAAGTCGTGTGCGTAATGCCGTTAACTTAAAACGGTGATGAAAAACATCGTGAGGACACCGACATGTACCGAGGATCTTTCGTAGTCATGTGTCATCCACCAACCCGCACTGGGCCAGCGTGATGGATTATGGCCTTAACTCTCTCCTTGCGATAGAAGGAAAATGTCCCAGAAGTGGGAACATTTAGTGGGATGTTGAAGATTGATGATTGACTATTCACTACTTATTTGTACTTTTTTACTTCTGACTCAGAGTAAAAATATATAAACAACGTATTTTTTCCTTTACGAGGAAACGTATATACTTATAAAGAGGTACCTACTACTTTTGTGTAACCAAAAAAATCCATCAGCGTCATTTGAACAACAAAATTGGTAATTATTAATCTTGCTTATTAAAAAACTCCTTATTTGTTTTAAAGTTTTCCTTACGCCTTACGCCAATTAGATATTGATACGTTTATTACCAATTTTGTGTGTGATAAAACTTTACGAATGGTGATTGATATACGATCTATTATTGGCTGTTGTAGTCTGATTTTGAACACGTGATATACCTATGCTCAAGTTTATTTTTTCACTTGTCATATGGCTTAGCTCGTTGTGAGTTTGTCCACAGAGCCGGAAATCGAATTAATCGTTTTTTCTAGGTACCTAAAGGTACAAGTTCGCGCTGACACCGCGACAGGAGACCGAGAGCGGAGACCGCGTTTCGCGGTCTCCTGTCGCGGTCTCGGCGCGAACTGGCGCCCATACAATTCTATAGTGTCAAGTGCCTGTCGCAGTCTCCGGTCGCGGTCTTGTGTCGCAGTCTCCGCGCGAACTTGTACCTTAAGCGCACTTTATTCTAGACTCCATCGTCGCTCAACATTACGTGATATGGCGGTCAAGTTCAAACAAAAATGTTCTCAAGTCGCACTTAACCGTGAAGACCTAAAAGTGCAGATACCCAGGTATGTAATAAAGGTATCTGATCTGTGTGAGAACACCCAATTTCATAAGTTTGAGATCTTAGGTTCGTTCCGGTTTGAAGGGCAATGTTTCCAGGGAAATTACTGGGCTTAGAGATATATTATTTTAGATATTTGGGTGACGAACGCAGTGCAGTGCTAGATAACTATTTTGACTTTTCATGTTCCAATAGCTGCGTGTCACTGGGTTGTTATGTGGCAGGTATGTTGCTTACCATCAGGCACATGTCCTGCTCGTCTCGTCACTCTACCTATGCTATAAAAAACAAAAAGACGTCGCCAGATTTCAGTACATATACTCTTGGTGCAGATGTACGACCCACTGGCTTTACTTTTACGGTGAAGAATAACATGGCGAGGAAAGCGATGTGTTCCTAGAAAGTTCCAGCTTTTGAAGATATTTGTCTTTTCCAAACTGGACTCGGCCTCCGTCATAGATTATGGCCTTGACTCTTTGCTTCCGAGATATCCTTCTGAAATCCCTCCCGGGTCTCGGGATGGGCAACATAAAGTGGGTAATTAATGTGAATAAAAATGTGTCGAGACTTTTCACAGTACACTCAAGTACCGCAAACTAAGCTATATTTGTACAGGAAGCAGGTAGCTTAAATAAAACTTACTGACATATTCTAAAACATGACCCTCTGATAGTCTTCTGGCAAGTAGCTAGTATAATAAATGAGAAATGTTGGATGTTTATTGCTCAGTTACGTTGTAAGAACTGAAGATTTAATCTGAAAGTACTGATATAGGTTGTAGTACTCTGAAATAGCACGTAGGCATATCCCGAAAATTTGGAAAAAGGCTCAATAAGCTCGTGACCACGGCAGTTGTAACGCTGCCAAAACGTCGAGGTATTTAAACAATGAATTAATTATTCGTGATTAAGCCCCGTAGGTACCTACTATATACACATTATGTGTTCAAATCACGAAAGTTAAAAAACAATATAGGCCCAATAAAGCCTTTTTGAGCCTTTTTCTAAATTTTACGTGGAAAAAGTCACGAGCCATTAAATATCGAGCCGTGTATGTTAAATGTTTTTTTTTTTTAATGAATGGCTCTTTATGGATTAGCCTCACAATTCCGCCAAAGACACGTTAAATGATAGGCCGTCAAACAAAGAGATAGGGGCCAGTAATATGAGTATTGTACTAAGAGGATTTGTCACGTATTCTATGTTTTACTAGGTCGCAAAAAATATGAATAGAATTATTTTCAAATAATGTTATCGTCAATATCACAACACTGACATTTTTTATCCTGAGCTTGACAATATTCTATAATCAAAGTTGAGCATATTGATTGTCGCAAAGAGGATACATATATACGAGTACCTAGATTGTCTAGACTCCACCGGTCAAACTAAAATTCAAATGTCCTTGGTATAGGTAATAAGTTTAGTTTTTATAACACAATAAATAGGGTTTCACTACGAACTGTTGATGTCAAGTTGTTAATAATTTATTCATTTATTTGCACAGTGTACATACATTTATTAGATAGATCGTATAGCTAAAATCTATAACTATGTGTACAAAGACCCTGTTAGGGTGTTGCAAAACAGGACGACAACACAGTTTCGTCCGAGAGGTGTAATTATAAAATGTATTAAACATTTACATGAAAATATCAGGGTTATATAGCGTGCTTACCAAGGAGATACCTATTCCATTCTACATAGATCTAAAAACATTATAGAAGACTCATTCGGGAAATAATAAAAATTCCTTAGAAAGTTCCGGGCATAAAAACAGGGCAACGTCTGTCGGGTCAAAAAGTTCAGTAGGATAATGTGTAAAAGACAACAAACATATCGCAAGCTTAGAATTGTAGTGGGTTAACTAAACAGGTGTTAATCTATTTTTATGCGGTTTAAAAACATGCCATTTTTATTGGAAAAATATACAAAGATTAGACGTCACGTGGTTAGTCAAATTTAATCGAAAAATAAAAAGAACTGGTCAAGTGCCACTCACCGAGGGTTCCGTACAAACATGTAGATACATATGTAGCTAAATAAAGGTTGTGATATTTTGAGTTGAAAATTCTTAAAACTATGTTTATTATACAATGCAATGTAACTAAAAATTTATGCTCTTTGCAATTTTTACTTTATTTGTGCTAAAAGACGTGAGTTCACGGGAAGTACACTCCGCGAGGCATAAGCTGAGCTTTGCATTTGTGTGAGTGTACATGGATAGTGTAGGTGTGACAACCGGCCTTAGGCGCGGCGCCATTCTGTCTCGCCGCGCTCCTGCCTGATTGGTGATCACTCACACTAATGCAAAGCTCAGCCTATACCTCGCGGACAAAATTTCAAGCTCCTGCCTGATTGGTGATCACTCACACTAATGCAAAGCTCAGCTTATACCTCGCGGAGTGTACCCCTGTTGGTTTCGACTCTCTTCCGAGTGTCGGAAAATTTCAGCTTATACAGCTGTCTTTTGATTGCGTCGGTTTAACCGTTTGATTTTTTACAGCTCTAAGACATGAGTATTTGATATAAATTTCAGCGAGATACGTATACGTGTTCCTGAAAAAAGGGTCTTGACAGACGGACAACAAAGTGATCTTATAAAGGATTACCTTTTTGACTTTAGAGGAATGCCTTTCAAAAAAGGCTAATTTAATTAGCTCGTTCACCAAAAACAATAACTATTGACTAAGCCACTTTAACTCTAATGGTGTGATATTACTTACTACAAAAAACAGCAAAAGCCTAAATGTCGATAATAAATAATTAATTATATTGAAACTTATATTGTACATTTACTCTGTATTGTACTCGTAAGTGGGTCTACCACTATCAGTTTTATTTAACCTAGCTTGACCTTTCAAAGAAAATAACAAGTTTATATTTAATGTTTAATTAGGTAGAGGCATAGATTCACGAATTTTGTAAGGCGCGTTTTAGAATATAGACATACACTAGCTATGCCTCGTGGTACATCTATAAATTTTCTGTTCAAAATACTTTTCTATACTTTGCAATTATCATTCTCCGAATGTCATGTTAATTCCGGTTGCTTCTGAGTTATAGTGTGTTGTTTAGGACTTTTTGTCGATTAAGGCACTCAGTTAATGCATGCAAGGCAGTCGGATAGTTGAAACTTTTGCGTACCTACTATCTAGCACAAGCGAAAAGTGCTCCTCAAAAAGGTGTTCCCTTCCGAGGTGCAATTGCACGTCGTCACCTTGGCTGGATTTAGAACAATACCTACATTTATTCCGGATGTGCCGCCATCGATGTCTCAATCGGTTTAAAGCTATGTTATATTAGTGATTCAACCTAAGGGAAGTAGGAGCGGGATTGTGTAAAATAAAGTTTAGATGAAAATATATTTATTAATTACTAGCTGTACCCTGCCACGCTTCGCTGTGGCACATTGTGATGCAACAATTCGATGAAAACAATCCTTGATGCGGATTATATATCACTAGATGCCCGCCCCGGCTTCGCCCGTGGTATATTATATAGCACTCATCGGGATCCCGTACATATCCAACGGTGAAAGAATGACTGAAATCGGCTCACTCATTCCTGAGAATATCGATTTCAAACAAAAAACCTCTTCAGCAACCTGCTACGCCACCTGTCGGAAATTGGTCGTACCAACTCAGATTTAGAAAAAAAAATTAGCAAAGGTTTATATTCGAGGCACAGATTACTAAAATTCAATGACGCAATCTTTGACACATGCTGTCATGTGTCATGTCAAAGCACGAAACGTACGAAAACTCACAAAAGGGGAATATTTTTTCCCGATTTTGTTACATTCTTGTTTCATGCTCCGCTTCAATTAATAGTAGTTATTTTCTATAGCCTAAAGCCTTCCTCGATAAATGGACTATCCAATAGAAAAAGAATCTTTCAATTCGGACCAGTACTTCCCGAGATCCTAGCGTTCAAGCAAACAAACAAACAAACAAACAAACAAACAAACTCTTCAGCTTTATAATATTAGTATAGATTCCAAAATTTCAGCTGGATCGGTGCAGAATTTATTGAGTTTTTGAAGCGTACACAAACCAACATAACGTTTTTATATATAGAGATTATACTTAAAGATATGTCCAGCATATTTTTCTTTACAAAACCTCACTTTACAAACTATCAGTTCCGATTAACAAAAATTATACACGTGGAAATGATCCAAGAATCTTGGGTCAATCATTTTTCAACTCGCACTGGATGAAACGTAGTGCCTCGAGCCTCGATTCTCTCCTTTCGAGAGAAGGCTCCGAGTGCAAAGCAGTAGGAAATATTAAATTTAATGGGCTGCTTATACTAATAAGTATTTAACAACACATTCGTAAATACTTACCTAATACAATTTCTTTACCAAATGCCCCAAATAAACGCTCAGAACACACGGGTCAATTTCTGTTGTTTGTCTAAAGTCAGATCCATTTCTACCTACTTAATATTCAACTAATTTTCAGGGCTAGTGCACGGTAACCCTACTTACCGTTTGCAACCCGCTATAAACATTGTAACCTTATAAAGCGCCCTGCTTTGAATACGAAAGACATTTGAAATAAAATTTTGACTGTGGATTAAAAGTAAACATTGGGAATGGCGTAATTCTGCAAAGCGTAGGCGAAGGCCAAATGATTTTTGAAGCGAACTACCTGCTTGGTACGCTTTTGGGGTAGCGGTGGAGCCACGAAAACTGCGAGGGAATGGTTTATTTATTTACTAGCTTCACCCTGCGGCTTAACCCCAGTGCCGGCGTTAGGGTAGGCCGCGGTACGGCGACCGCCCAGGGCGCCGGATGTAAAGGGGCGCCGTGCCGCAAGTTCAGGCGACCTTTTTTGGCTTGTAACTAGGCCTTACTCAATGCTAGGCCAAGTCAAAGAAGAAATAAATATTGCCCAGGACGCTGGTACTGCTAAAACCGGCGCTGCTTAACCCACTACCGTAATATTTGGGCAAAAGCCTATCTTTAAATTCCAGTCTGAACTATAAGTAGTCCGTGTTCTAAATTTCAACGCGATCCGTTCAGCCGTTGCAACGTTATTGATCAACAAACATTCAAACTTTCGCATTTATAATACATATACATATTAGAAAGATTCAATGAGCATACAAAACAAAATGTTATAAACATTTGATTTGATAAATAAGGTTTTTTTATAATTAGTTTTTTATGGGACTTTTATGACAAGTCACATGGCAGGCCCATCATTTATAACAATTGTTATGCTGATAAGAAAGTGGTTAATAAGAAATGGGTAGGTACTAAAAGGCGTTAAGCGCTTTTTCACCATGTAAGAGGATCAGCTGAGGTTAGCCACGTACCTGAACAGGTCTCTGGGCGCGTCTGACGTGGGCTGAGCCTGCTTTCGGTGAAACTTCGCACATCGAGGCTACTCAGCTGGTAGCTCATCTCAACCCTCTCCCCCTGATAAATATGGTTGTTTTTAAGTAAAAAAGTACTCCTGTGGATATTTCATTTAATAATAACGTCAGTCGTTTCCATCATCGTAATCGATGTGAAACATTTTACACTCCACGACAAAAAAGTATACATATGTGGTATTCCAGACTAACATCCAACTATGATTCAAAATTTTGCTTGATCCGTTCGGGCTTTACGACGTGCTTGAGTAACAAACATCCAAACATCTTAAGTTTAATATTTCTAGTGCTAGCAGGATATCTGAAATATGGATTCTATGGGAAATAAAACTTTATATTTATTTGTGTACAAAACAGTTTCCGTACCCTGCAAAATTCCCAAACATTTCGCCAAGTTCGTGGCCCACGTTGTAATGTTTTGTATTAATTAACTGGGTATAATTAAAGTGCCGTGCGGGCGCCGACCAGGCCTGGCCCGGGTTGATGGAGACACCGCGTTTTGTGTTTAGACACAGAGTTGAGTCAATAGAGAATGTTCGCTCTTTAATTGCATTTTTAACCTCCTATACAAAAACAAGAATGTTTTAAATATCACGTGTTTATCTCTGCACATTACTGTCATTGAAATTCCACTTTTTTACTGAGTTTTTTTTTTAATATGAAGTGACGAGACGAGCCGGACATGTGCCTGATGGTAAGCAACATGCCTGCCATAACAGCACAGTTACACGCAGCTATTGGAACAAGAAGAGTCCAAATCATTACCTAGCACTGCACTGCGCTCGTCACCCAGTGATCTAAGATGTTATATCTCTAAGCCCTGTAATTTCTCTGGAAACAATGCCCTTCAAACCGGAACACAGTAATGTTTTCACATTACTGTGTACTACGGTAGAATAACTGGCAAAGGTGTGGTACTTCCCCAGGCGGACTCTGCTAGGAGTCCTACCACTACAAAAGAGAGTAGAGTCATGGGACGAGCAGGATATTAGCCTGATGGTCAGCAACATGCCTGCTATAACAGCAGTATCACGCAGCTATTGAAACATGAAGAGTCCAAATCATTACCAAGCACCACTGTACTGCGTTCGTACCCATAGATTTAAGGTGATGTGGATGAAGATCTCTATGTCCTGTAATTTCAAACCGGAACACAGTGATGTGCACTTTTCTACACGATTACATACACGTATTTGAACTGTCAAATATCAAAGACTGGCAGTGAACAACAACCAAGATAGCTCAAAACGATGTCTATCTGCGTATTTTTGTATTTTACGTAAATCATTTAACGTTGACTTCCACGTATTGTTGAGTTGAAAATGTTTATTAATATATTCTCCATGTTTAAAATAGTGATACAATGATGGTTTTACTATGAGACTCGATATAGTGACTGATGTGTCAGAGTACACAATATTGGTCTCATTGGTCTCCACTATAATGGCATACATGCTTTTGCTATTGCCACCAAGGATAGACCCTCAGTAACAAAAACAGAAGTATAATAATTAATTCAATTAGATGTCGTTACCTGTAACATTTTTATTTAATTTTTTAAAATAGAGCGACTTGACGAGCTGGATAATTGATGGTAAGGTAATCATCACAGTAGCTCACACATTTTTATGCAGTATTTTTATTACAAAATAGCTCATATTGGTTGTCCAGCACTGCGATCGTCACCCGCGCCTTAAAGATGGTATATCTCAAATACAAATACAAAAATCTTTATTGCTGTTTTCAGTTAAGAGTACCTGGTTCACCGAGATTTGCTCGGTTTTTTAAATGATATTTAGGCAGGTACGAGCTACGTAGTGATGACTTACTTAGACCTACTTCGATACGAATTAAATGCGTTTATAAAAGGCTCTAAGTAACAGATTTTCTCAGAAAAAAAAGAACAAAAAGGAAACACCCGAGTGTAAGGATTCGAACCGGGGCCTGTTGACTCCGAGGGCGAGCATATTCCGTCTGAGCCATTTAGACTTAAAGAACAGTGGCGAAATAAGTTATCGTGTTCTAATGACATTGTAGGAGTTTTGCATTGTCTAAAAACGCGCATAAAATGATGTTTTAAAAAAATAAAACCTAGCTAGATCGATTTACCGTCTCCGAAACTCCCTGTAAACATAATTTCATGAAAATCGTTCGAGCCGTTTCCGAGATTCAGATTCTATGTATACCTACGAGAATTGGTCGTTTAAAGGTATATATAAGATAAGGTGATAGAAAACATTTTAAAAGTTGACCCATACAAACTGGCCTCTTCCTCTAGAGGCATGCAATATCCCTATTCTATATATTTGCCTAAATATATTACAATAACTTTTTGGTCTATAATTTATCTAGAAACATTACTTTCATCATCAGAATATATAAGATTAGAATAATGATCCAAAATATGGTACTTCCTACACCCTCCTTGACTTTTGTGAACTCTGCAAAATAATTAAAACACTACATATTCTAGGAACTCGTGATTTTTTGGGATATAAAATAGCTTGCGCCCAATACGATAATCTATCAAAGTTCTAACTTCAGAATGACCCGTTCCGTTCGTACAACGTGATAGAGTAACAAACATACAAACGTCCAAAATTTCGCATCTGTTATATTAGCTGTATTCTCCGCAACTGCATGCAATATGTCTGCCTATTTTAGTTGGAAAACCTCCCCGTACCTCAAAAACGGTTAGGTTAATAAGCTCTCTTTACGACCTCCAGAATTGCGCGCGTTTCAGACACTACTACGTTTGCGTGAGTATAGCCGCTGATCTCCTGAATTTTAACTGTTATTTCATTTATTTAAACAAAGGATTGCGTAGTTTCACCGACGCCTCGGGCGCAGAGGTCATTAGTTTGTATAGCCGAGGGTTTATACTCGGAATCTCGTTGTGAAGGCTATTTCGATTTACGAGGTAAATCTGTATTTTGGGAAATTATTTCAGGAGTAATTTCGGTTCTAAATATATTTCAGTTTCATTTTAAATAATGTTCATTAAATTGCCTACAAAAGGAACTGACATATCAGAAGCCACCGCATTAGAAGTGCTATTATACTTCCCAATTATAAACGTATTATAAACTTGAATGTAAAGTACTTATGTATTATAGATGTTCGAATGTTGGTATTATTGGAAAGGCATATGTCTAGCTGTAGGCGAATGTGGGCTGATTTTGATGAATGTTAGTTGAACAATCATATCGTAACGCCTGAACAGATAGGGTTGAAATTTGGAACACTGATAGATAATAGTCTGGAATAGCACATTGGTTCTTGTTTATAGCGAACAAATTTCGAGAACGGTAACTACTCGAGTAAAACTAAGGGACACTACTCTTGAACGGTAAAACCTGAGCGACACGAGACTAGTTTTTCAAGCTTGGATAGCAAGTACTTCTAGCTTCGTAGACAAAACTAGCGTTGCGTAGTGTTGTCCACACGATGCTAGAAGTACTAGATTACTAGCTTGATTAGCCTTGTGTAGCTCAGGCAAAAGTCTATAAAGCAAAATCTCATCTAATTGATTTAGAATGTTGAAAAGAGACAACGCTACGAAAGCTCTCTCACCATGCCCGAGCGACACGAGGCTAGTTTCTCAAGCTAGGATAGCAAGCTAGTGTTAGGAAGCAAGTACTTATAGCTTCGTGTGGATAACGCTACGCAACGCTAGTTTTCTCTACATATGCGCTTGATGATAAACAACAGCTCAGTTTCACGCAGTAATCCGAACATGAAGAATCCAAATCATTATCTAGCACTGCACTGCGCTCGCAATCCAGAACTATAAAATGAGACTGCCCTAGTGGCTTAGTTGGTAGTAGCTCTGCCTGCGAAGCCGAGGGTCGTGGGTTCGATCCCCACCCAGTGCAAATATTTGTGTGATGAATTCAAATGTTTGCACTGTGTCTGGGTGTTTCTATGTATAATAAGTATGTATTTAAAACTATATAAGTATTATATCAGCTATCTGGCTGCCATCACACAAGCTTTGCTTAGTTTGGGGTCAGATGGTGTTGTGTGTGAATTGTCCACCAATATTTATTTATTTATTTATTTATTTACCTCTTAGCCCTGTTATTTCTCTTGAAACATATCCCTTTAAGCCAGAAACACTGAAGCGTACATCTCACTGAAAAAGGTGTGATACTTACCCAATTAGACTCTGGAAAGAGCACAACTACAAAAATAGTGTAAAACTCTTAAAAAAGGCGTTTCAGTCTCACGTTCATTAAACGAAATAACTTTATAACTTTTCTAGCTAAGTCCTAGCAATTAATGCAGCGCTGGGGTCGGTGACATCGCCACATGATGTCCCAGCGACTTCCTGTGCCTTAGTATTTACATGTGCGAATTGCTTTAATGGGTTTAATCGCTAATCTCGGAGCGCGTGGGACTTGGGACTTGAAAAAGAGAACTAGTGTTTAAAAGAAGGGTGATATAGGGTTGGTACTTTAGCTTCAATATCAGTTTCTTCTAATCTAATTATAATGTTTAAATTGTACAGGACTTAATCACGATATAATTGACTGGCCTTGTGGCTTAGTGGGTAGTAACTCTGCCAACGGGTTCGATTCCCACCGAGTGCAAATATTTGTGTGCTGAATTCAAATATTTGTACTGTGTCTGGATGTTTCTATGTATATATTAAGTATGTATGTATTTACAACTATATAAGTATTATATCAGCTATCTGGACGCCATATTACAAGCTTTGCTTAGTTTGGGGTCAGATGGTGTTGTGTGTGAATTGTCCACCAATGTATAATTATTTATTAAATTGTTAGCCATGTTCGCGCGCATAATCGCTCTTAGCTGGGTTCGCCGTTGACGAATTCGTCAAGGAGGACTATGTATATATATTTATTAAAATTCATTCTTTAACTGCCTCGACGTTTTGGCAGCGTTACAACCGCCGTGGTCATGAGAAGACTTCTAGGTACCTAACCTCCATCAGAGATTGTGTCGTCGTTAGATAGCGGTCAAGTGCAAACAATTACAGTAAAAAAAGATAAACATGTCTTTAATTTGGGGCTTGTTGAAAAGGAGAACTACGTAGTGGTTATAATATGAGGAGTGACATAGGGTGTGCATAGGGTTGATACTTAAGTTTCAATACCATCGTAAACCGCATTGTCACTTAACATCAGGTAAAATGACGGTCAGACAAGCATCTTGGATTAGATTTTTATGAATGTACATCTATTATTCTTAGGTACGAGTAGGTACATCTTGGATCAGAAAGTGTCTTTGCAAACAACGTATAACTTGGCCAAATAATTTGAGACACTGAAACTGGTTACTAAGTTATGAAAGTCTACAGATAATCCAGATTTTCAAACCAGTCGGAAGCGTGCTCAGCATGCTGGCGGCATTACCACGCTGCCAAATAATGAGCCAAAAAATGCCAGAATTTTGGTCAAGCGAGGCGTCAACTAAGCGCTCGGAAAGACTTTTGAACTTGAGATGAGCTCCCGGCCTCCGCGGGCCCAATCAACCCCAAAGGAATCAAATATGTAACCACTTCCGAGGGTTGCATTTCTGCCGTTTGAGCCGCTCAGTTGAATTAGCCGCTGCGCCGAACCTACGATGTGTTTCTGGAAGATGTGATGGTGCCAGAGTATCAACGCAAGCTGCGTTCAGATTAGGGGCCGACCCAACTTCCAAGACAACAAAGTATTCATTCAATTGTTCGTTTTTATTAAGAAACATATACCAGAAACATTCAAGAGATTAGGTGAGTCGCGGGGCGCAGCTTCTTTAGGTCTTCGTTATACCATCAACTCGCCTGAAAAAGAAATTACGCGTCAATATGTTTCCGCGATGGACTCCTAAACTACTTAACCGATTGCAAATTTGCACACCTTGTGCAGTTTGATCCACCTTGAAAAATAGGATAGATTTTAATGCGATTAATGGTCTTTATATTTTATGACAATATCCGAGCAAAGCTGAAACTGGCCGCTATTGTTATAAGTATAAAAAAAACTCAATATCTGACTATAGATTTAAATTAAATACTACGAATTTAACTCCCCAACTGCCAAAGGCCTGACGTCTTTCAATTCAAGATTATTTTTAAAAATAAACATCTGACATAACGTAATGAATGATTCGCGCCCGTCTGTCTGTCTGTACAGGACACATGTTCGCGATTTTAATTATCTGTAACGACAAATGCTCAGGCTATTTGTGGTGATATCATAAAAGATATGAATTAAACGAATTCTATGTGAGTTTGGTTGTATGTGATGTGAGGTAAGAATGAACTGTGTTTTATGTTTTAGAGTTTTGACCTTGTGATTTGGATCCCAGTTAATTGGGGAATTCAGTTACGAAGGTTATAAAAAAGAGACGTATCTTTAATATCTAGAGAGATATCTTTAATTTTTTTTTAATTCTTGAAATGGTTTTTAAGTTTTTGATTTTTTTACCTTTTTTTTTTTTATTTCATATATTCCTAATATACATAATCGTAACTATTATTTTTAGTTTGGAATTTTCAGTTTTCTGATGTAGTCGGCAGAACGGCAACTGCCGATCCGCAGCCCCTGGGTCGAAATCCGCGTGGATTTCAAGCCACTGTCTTTTCCAAGTTATAACTTAACGCTAACTTAATCATAGTGCAATAAAACATTGTGAGGAATTATGTTTTCTTTTCAAGTGCATGAATACATGTTCCTACAATCAAGATCACGGGTAGTCCACCAACCCGCACTGGGCCAGCGTGGTGGATTATGTCCTTGACTCACTCCTTGCGAGAGAAGGCCCTGAGTCCAAGCAGTGGGAACATTTCGTAGGCTTCTCATGCATGCATGCGTACCGCCAAAAGTAATATAACATTTATAATTTTATTGATACGATTACCTAAAATACATTATTGTAGTAGATAAAAACAGTTGCCACCGATGTACAAAAAACATAAAAACCGCGTCACCCACCGGAAATTGCCGATTGCCGCACATGGAGGCTTGTTGTCTCGAATTGATATGATTTCATTCATTAGCACTCATAATCAACCGTTGTAGCGTTTTGTTTCAACGCCTCTGTGGCGGTCGGTCGGTCGAGTGGGGGAATGACGTTTTCAGACGAAACAAGAAATAGTTTTTGGAACTTATAAACTTCTTTTGGCGATCTTTTTGGTCGCATACAGGTTTTTCGTTAATTTTGAATTGAGCCCAATTCTCACACTCGTAAATGAAAGACATTTTTGGGTGACCTCGGTCATCTAGAAATGCGTTAACGCGTTAATTAGATGGCCATTGGTAGAAGGCTAATCTTGATGACCATGCGTAGAAGACTTATTTAGACAATACTTTTGTGAGTTTTAAAGAGTGTTTTATAAGTTTGTGAACGCATCTCCATATTACCCTAGTCTATGGACTGACTCGTTCCGTTTCCGCTCTCCCCTTTTCGTTCTGTCATTCTTATGTACCGGTGGTGGCTCTCAGCAATAAATTAATTAATTCAATTCATGAGTATTCATTTCATATATTATAACTTTAAAGATTTATTCCAGACTACCAAAGCCCTCCGGTTTCAACCTCGTAGTTTCAAAAATTCCGATTGAAAAGTTTTTACTCTAATCGGCAGTTTCTACGAGTGCCATGTGTGTTGGATGTGTGCTTGTTTAGGTAATTTTCGTATTTAGGTAGAGGTATATAATTATGTTACGTGATAGCTAATTTTGAATCGATTTTAATGTTTTTTTTATTTGATACGAAATTGGTGTGGCAGTGTTAGAAATATGAACAATAAGCAAAATTTGCTTACATTTATCTGGACGTTGTACTCATAGCTTCTTAGGAAATTTAGTCGATAATTTAATTTTAAATTGAATTCGGTTTTTTTTCGATGAAAATTACTTATGCCTAAATCTACTAGTATTAGTATCATTAATTACAGGAGATTTGTCGTAGTTATCATAATCATACGTTAAGCCATGAGCCTTTCGTAGCTAGAGCCCAAAAAGGATTGACGACAAACAAAAGACAAATTAGCTTTGTAAAAAGAGGCTCAATTTCAAACTCCAGGTACAACCAGGAAACAGGAACCTTACACAATCCTGGGTACAGCACCTGATTGGACTATTTTAATGGACACGTATGAAAAGCACTACAAAATCCCTGAGGATGTGGGTGTTTCGTCATCCAGACCGGACATTTTCCTTTATTCTAGAGCTACGAAACGTATAGTCCTTGTAGAACTTACCGTACCGTGGGAAACTAATATACCTAAAGACCACGCGATGAAACAAAATAAATATTACGACCTCGTAAACGAATTAACAAAAAACGGCTATGTAGTTAGTTTATATGCTGTAGAAGTGGGAGCGAGAGGTATACCAGCAAAATCTCTCTATAACCTGCTGAAGGACCTTGGCTTATCCAGAAACGCAGTAAGAACGAGAATCTAAAGCTGCACTAGTAGGCTCATATCAGATTTGGCTGGGCAGGGAGAGAAAAACGAGTAGTGAAGGTGAGTGTTCATGTACGTCAGAAAAGGGCCCCTTAAAACTACGCCCGAGTCACAAGTCTCGGGATCTACTCGAGTTTTCTCTCTCTGCCACACGATGGACCCGGTACCTGCACGGTGAATCCATGGAATGCTAAGAAGATCGTCTCTACTTTCAACTTTGGCGTGTTAAAGAAAAATGACGACATTAAATTGATATGATGTGCGCGCACACCGTCACAAAAAACCAAACTCTGAAGTGATCTCGTCAACGTTTTAGTAAATATTGTGACTAACTTTTTTTATACTTAATATAGAGTGACGAGACGACCAGGACGTATGCCTGATGGTAAGCGACATTGATGCCACAGAACAGCAATGTGACACTCAGCTATTGGAACACGAAGCGTCCAAATCATTACCTAGCACGGCACTGCGCTCGTCACCCAGAGATATAAGATAATTCTCTCATCTATGAGTTAGCACGAGGAATAAAGAGAAGAAGCACTTCTTTACTGTGTACATACACCTTTTTTTTGCTTACTTATAACGCCCCCTGCCCTTGTTTTATAGAAAGCTTAAAACGTATTTTTTTGCTTTGAATTTGATACAAAATAAAAAATTAAAAAGACAAGTTTGTTCATAAACTCGCGGATTAAACAAAGCGTAGAATTTACGTTCAGAAATAGATTATTGTCATAAAGAGAGGTGTAATGTCCCCGCGTCGCCTGTTTCCGCATAAAGTTTCCGTAATTGTGGTTTTTGAACGCAACGTTGGGTCGCGAGTGTAAAATGTCTTTATAAGATGTTTAGCGCACGCAGGGGCTTATAGTCTTCAAAATAAAACGCTCGTTTTGAAATTTGAGAAACACTCACAATGTATTCTATTATGTTAAATATACCTATGTATAACATGCCTTAAATTATATATTTTAACCGAATTCAAAAATGGAGGTTCTCAATTCGGTTGTATGTTTTTGAAGTGAGAATTTCTTTTAGCGCACATAAAACTTGTTTAAAGCTCATCGTCACGCTCGTAAATGAAAGAAATTTCGGGTGAACTCAGGACCGAACGTATTTATAAATGGCTATGGTTAGAAGAGTTATTTAGACGACCATGCTTTTAAGATTTATTCTAGTCTATCAACACTCTCCGGTTTCACCCGCGTAGTTTCCAAAGTGAGCTATCAAATTCTGAGTTACCTATAAGTTTTCCTTTCTATCGGCAGTCCCTAGGACGACCAATTTTTAAGCTATTGCATAGCTTTTAATGTGTTTCAGATCGAATCAATTTTTTTTTTGTATGAAACCGCTAAGAAAGAGAGACGGAAGACACAAAACCATAACGAAAAAACCTGGCACCTACCAGGCCATTCGACTTTAAATCTTATTGTTACTATAACTTACAAACTATATTTGTATAGCAAGCTGTGTAACATTCTTTTATATTTACTTTAAGTAATAAGTCGTGTTTGTGTATGTTACGCGATACCTCCGCAAATTATGAACATAGTTTAATGTTTTATATTTTTGATGATTCATTGTTTGCTAGACCACGCTTCAGAAGTGGTTTAGTATTTTTTTTATCGAATACTTACTTCAGGGTATCGATTTTTGTGACAGTGTGAATGCGTATCGGAAATATTTACCTACTCTATTCATCTTTTAATAACGCTCCAAAATAAGTAATGGTTTAAGATATTTATGTTCTCAAAATTACGAGAGAATACATGTAAAAAATATTATTATTCATTACTTCGCAGGCTTCGAAATTATATCTATTGTTGAAAACACTCGGGTTGCAAACAAAGTCACACAGTCATTAACATAAACAATTTAAACAAGAAACAAATCCATATACCCTTCGAGCATCGTTAAAGTTTAAAGATGTACAAACAGGTATTTTTATATGCTATGGTTTTCTTAATAGCATAATAGTATCTATAATTCCAAAAATTCGTTCAAATCTTAGAACACGTATCGAAGCCGCGTGTTAAAACAATCGGATACTTTTTCTAAACGTTACTAACCATTTAACCCTAAGCTTCTCAAATCATGCAAACTATATCCACCGATTTCCGAGAGGAGAGAGATCAAAGCGACAATAACAAAGGAACCCTAAAAACATAATGAGACGTCGAAGCAAGTGCTCCCGTTCGCAGGGTCCCGTAGCAATTTCGGGGTCTCATAAATATGTATAAGGCGGTGCTCTTCTTTTCCTTTACTTATCAATTATGGGGTCGTTTAGGACCCCGCGCGGGACCAACCGCTGGAAAATATGCGACGGTGACGCAAGGGTTAAAAGGTTGACACAGGATGCTTTGAAGAATTTTGTTTTTTATGCAGTTGAATCAATATTTTTTTTTTTTACTTAGATGTTTTTAAATGTAGATGAAATCAAACTGGTGTTGTCTGAATTCCGCAATTCGGATTTCGAGTCGTTTAAATTGGAAAAGGTGTGTGTGTACAATTTGTATGTTTTATCGTGATATGTGTTTATTTAGCATAGAAATACTAATATATTTTGTAAAAAAAAACATTAGATTTTTTTCTTTTTAATGTGTGCGTGTGTTGAATCCCAAAGTTTTTGGGTCAGACACAAATAACATGACATTCACTCCATGCAGGCATGCATTATTATTTTCTAAAAACCAGGTGTTTGGAAAATAAACAAATTTAAAATGATTATTTTAAATACCTTTACACCACTTACCTGCACTGCAAAAGTATTATCCCTACTTACAAAGAATCACTCGGCAACCATCAACAGAGGGCGCTTGTGACCCTCAACCACCCGGGGCGTGAACGACCCCACATTTTAAAGCAAGGGAACAGTTTTATTGCAAAACTGTCAATTGAATGACGCGGGGTTAAAAAGGTGGTTCCGTAGTTTTAACCGAAATGTTTAAATCATAAACCGTAACAGTCATTTAAACTTAAGTGAATTGAGTATGAGTGATATCACAAATTTGACTTTACTGTTTTTGGTAGGGTTTTTGCTTGGTTGGAATACGGCAGCTAGTGGGTATAATGTTGAACTTTTTCAAAGTAAATTGAAAAAGTATCTTCTAAACTAAAACAACGTGCGTCTCTTTCGATGTCACTGTCGCTTACCATCTAGCTAGCATCAAACAGCACGAAAAATTAAACAATTTAAAACATTGCACACTATACGACATCTCATTTGAAATATGGACCACGGTAAATATGCAGAAATTAATTTTAGGAAAACTTAGTAAATTTTAAGTAAAACCTTCTTTAGCCACGTTAAATATTGCTCCGTAGAGGAAAATCTTATGAAATTGCATCACCTACATGCTAATAGCGTACATTCGGAGCGGTGGTGGAAGTCGCGTCACCAACATTCTAATAGTGACTTTCGGAGCGGTGGTGGAGCTGTAGAACGGTAAGTACGTGTTAAACGCTTTTTAGATGGATGGCATCTTGTGAGTTTCGAGTCACCGATGTGCGTAATAGCACTAACTAAGAATATCTGTGGCAATACAGGTGACGTTTTGTGCAACTTTAGTTATACTTAATACTAAAATTCAAAGACATAAGTTTTCACTTTTATCGGCAGCATCTACGACTGCCCATTTCTTCGATGGCTTAGTATTTTATTTTATTAATATTTTATCATAAAATCAAGTGAACAAGCAATCTGATAATCTGTGTTTTTTTTTCAATAGTCAAGTTGCCATTCCCTATGTATTACTTGATTGTTTTGAATTTTTATTTTTTGTTTGATTGTTAGGTGTAATAAAGTTAATAACTTTATATTTGAAGTTACGCTTTACGCAAATTTGTAGTTTTTGACGAGACAACGTCTTATAAATTGGTTTGCCGGGTGACACTTCAAGAAACTGCGTTACGCTCCGCTCACGTTATGCGCTCACAACGAGAGCGAGTGAGAGGCACGCGTCCCTTCCACTCGGGCATGGTTAGCCCGCCTAAGAGCGAGAGAGACAGACATAAAAAGTGAAAGGCACGCGTCCCTTCCGTAAAATTATTTTACCAATCAAAGTCGTTGTCACGTAAAACTTTCGCCCGTATACCGACTTTACAGGCAACCAATTTTTTTTTTCTATTATTTGCAGACTTAGCACTAACGATTTTAAATTTCACGTGCCAACGCAGACCCCTAAAATTCGACAATTTGACGCAGAGTCCAAAACGGCCCCGATGTCCCCGAGGTAGTTTCGATCCTGCCCGATTATGTTTAGGGTTAAAATGTCATTGATATTGCCGATCGGGCCATTGGAGAGTTATTCAATTTTTTTCGCCTCTAATTTGTACGGAGCACGTTAGCTTGGGGTATTTCTGATCTATCATTTATTGATAGAATTTTAATTAAATTCTGAGATGATGGATTTGTACGTGGTAGCGGTTTCGTGACATCTGTTAGTTCTACATGATCCAAGTTTCCGTGTTAGCATGTGCATGTCACCAGCAACAGATGTGGATAGTCTAGATTATGTTAGTTCTCACCAGTCTTTGCCCTTAATGAGATTAGTTATATATTGGTTACTTAGATAATAGGTAACTTTATTAAGCCCTTGCTCCTTTAAAATGTTTTGTCACCAATAAGATAGAACGAGAAAATTTATAATATAATAATAGCATTTTGAAGTCATGTACGTAATGCCGCTAACTGAAACGGAGAAGGAAAACATCGTGTGGAAATCGATATGGGCCTAGAATCATTCTAAGTCATGCGTCATCCAGCAACCCACACTCGGTCGAAGTGGTGGATTGATTTCTCCTTGCGAGAGTAGGCCGAGTCCCAGTAGTGGGAACATTTAGTAAGCTGCTTAAATGGTAACATATTTCAAATAAACATATTTCAACTTTTTGATTGGTCGAAATTGGATTTTACGAAAGACTAGCTGTCAGTCCCGGCTTCGTCCGTGGTACCTACACTTGGGGATCACGTACATATCCAACGGAGAAAGAATTTTCAAAATCAGTCCAGTAGTACCTGAGATTAGCGCGTACAAAAAAAAACTTTTCAACTATATACGAGTATAATTAGTATAGATTATGATCAGGGACATGACACTATTATTCACACACACCACCAACTCTTTTAGTACGACTTTTACGCAGAGATAATTGATCTAAAGAGCGGAGATCGCATTTTTACGTTTGCTACAACAAAGCTCAATCAATTCGCCGTAAAAATATCCACAGTATCGTAAAACCGAGTTAACAGACAAAGGTTTAACCACCAGTTAAGTTCAATAAAACGATTGTTAAATTAATTAACGAAATTAATGATGTTTTTTTTTCGAAAGAGTTTGGAACGTAATAGATCATTTTTTAACCGACTCCAAAAACGGAGGAGCTTTTATTTTGGTTATTTGATTTTTTTGGCCTTAATGCCGTCCGCTTAAAATATTTTTTAATAAAAAATTCACAGAATGTAATATTTGCAGTTATTCTACCGTCAAGAAATAGGTAATGTTTTACTGTTTTGTATACCTAAATAAATAAATAAATGTGTAAACGCTAGGTACTCTGTTCCAGTTTGAAAGGCAATGTTTCCAGTGAAATTACAAAGCATAGAGCTAAAACATCTCACATCTCTGGGTGACGAGCGCGGTACAGTGCTAGGTAATGATTTTGACTCTTCATGTTCCAAAAGCTACGTGTCACTGTGTTGGTATGGGCAGGCATGTTGCTTACCATTAGGCACATGTTCTGCTCGTTTCGTCACTCTATACTATAAATAAGAAGTGTGGCACTCGGGGACTGCCGCGGTAAAGCTATTGCATGTTGCATGCATTTTTATCAACATAAGCAATAGGGATGTTAACAATTTTACGGAATTGCTTTTATTTTGAAGAGTGACATTTGTTTACCATAATAAATATCACGGGAAATCGGTTAAGCTGGCAACACTGCTAAGATCATTTAGTCTGTAAAGCTCATACAAATAAGATTCAATGTCGAATGACCGAGTGGGGAGGACGGCGTTACGGTCTTCCATCCCTCTTTCTTGTGAACATAAGAAAGAGATGCACGATCACTAAAATTCGGTCCCCAGGCCCGCGATAAAAGCTATGCAATAGCTTAATAAAATCTATATCTGTAGTGTTCATCGTAGAGATAAAATTGAAACAACCTCAGAACCCACCATGCTCTATCGATACTAGTGGACTCCCGCTAAGCAATTATTAACACAAAAACAATAAAATCATACGGTCCGTCAGTTAATTGAGAAAGATGGCTGAAACTCTGTGAGAATTTTACGCCAGATTATAAGGGCCGTTTTACACTTTACTACTTTTTTTACGATGCTTTAATTAGCTATTTGTTGATCGTGTGACGCGCTGTGAGATTTTTTGAACTTTTTAATGGTCGTTGATTTTAATGAGTGCTAAGATCGCGATTAACTCGTGTGTAATGTTTACAATATGAGTTTAAATCGCAGAAGATTATGAACTATAGGTATATTAACGAGTATTACACTAAAATTATTAAAATGTTTGTAGTTTTGTATGTTGGTACCTACTTAACTATATTTGTTTTCACGAATCTCTGTAAGTTCTAAACGTATTGAAATGAAATGTAATAAGTAGTAATTACATTTTTTTATTAAGTACACAGTGATGAAACTAGCAGGATATGTGCCTGATGTAAACAGCATGTCTGCAGTGTCACGCAGATATTAGAACGTGAAGACTCCAAATCATTAGCACTGCGCTCGTCACCCAGAGATATTAGATCTTTTATCTCTATGCCCTATAAATTCACTGGAAACATTGCCCTTCAAACTGGAACACAGCATGTTTGCACGTTAGTGCTTGACGGTAGACAACTGGCCAGGGTGTGGTATTTTTTTAATTATAGAGTGACGAGACGAGCAAGGCATCTGCCTGATGGTAAGCAACACGTCTGCCCATAACAGCACAGTGACACGTAGCTATTAGAACATGAAGAGTTCAAATCATTACCTAGCACTGCATTGCGATATAAGATATTAAGATGTTTAACTCTAAGCCCTGTATTTTCACTTGTAACATTGCCCTTCAAACCGGAACACAGTAATGTTTTTACATTACTGCTTGGCAGTAGAATAACTGCCAAAGGTATGATACTTCCCCAGGTGGACTCAGCAACGAATTCCACCTCTACGAAAGTGAAGATTAAGGACTAAAGTACTTTGTTCGACAATTTATTTTCTTAGTCGGTTGGAAAAACATCGTCAAGATCTAAAGATTGACCGCACCGATCGTGAGTCACTAATTAAAGCCAAGCTGTGCTTTAATCAGAGAGCACAACGGGTAATTAGTTCATGAGGAGCCGTACGTCGGCCCTTTGACTAGTTGCGCTCAATGGGCATGGGAGAGGAAGGAAGATTCTGAACTTTGGACGAGACTTAACTAGTTATCTATGCGAGCGTAGTGATCAAATTAATCTAGGCTCTACCGCCTAACTGTTTAGTTTTTTGTAACATTTATTGGTTAACACTTGATCGCCATCGCGCCTGGTTTAAGCGACGATGCGGCCTACTATGGAGTGTGCTTTCAAGATGGTATAGAATCAGCACGGCGTCATGAAACTATTTGAACTCGAAGAGCCCCAATCTTTACTTACCTGTACTGCAGTCATCGCTTTGACATGTAAAACGTACAAGTTCGCCCGGAGACCGCGACACGATACCGCAACAGGAGACCGCGACCAGAGACCGCGACAGGCACTTGACTCTATAGAATTGTATGGGCGCCAATTCGCGATAAGATCTTGTTATCAAACCAGATCACGTACATTTTACGTACATATTTGAGCATAACTGTTTGGCAATAGAAGAACTGGCAAAGATGTGGTTCTTCCTTTATCTTTTTCTACAAACTGATCGATGTTGACCAATAAGACTTACACTCCGCGAGGTATAAGCTGAGCTTTGCATTAGTGTGAGTGATCACCAATCAGGCAGGAGCTTGAAATTTTGTCCGCGAGGTATAGGCTGAGCTTTGCATTAGTGTGAGTGATCACCAATCAGGCAGGAGCGCGGCGAGACAGAATGGCGCCGCGCCTAGGGCCGGTTGTCACACCTACACTATCCATGTACACTCACACAAATGCAAAGCTCAGCTTATGCCTCGCGGAGTGTACTATATTATGAATATGTTCGGTGGTCAACTTAACAAATCTTTAACAACTCGCTTCACTGTAACAGACGATTACCAGATTAACCAAACCAATCCTAGCCCTGATTAATTAAAGCAAAAGACAAAGGGTGAACGTTCGCCTAACAAAAAGACAAACATACTGTCAACTTTAAACTGTCAACATCAGCCCGCATGTCATTATTATCACTTAAAACTGATTAGTACGTTAATTATTGTGACGCATCAGATTGCTTATTAAGGGGCTTGATGAGACAATCGATGGGCTAAGAGTAAAATTGTAGAGACAGGTTCATTTAATTCTCAAGATTTGCTGAAGTGTATTTCTTGAAATTGAATCAAACTTAGCTATACGAGAATCGCCCCTCTAGCGCCTAACTAAATCAACTTTGGCTTTGCTATTGCTACCTCTATAATGCCAAGCGAAATAAAAAAAGAGAGCAGTATCGAAGCTAAGACAGTTTTAGTTGGCGGTAGACCCGCCGGTCATGTGCACACTCTTACCTGAATAAATAAATAAAAAATAATAAATAAATATTGGTGGACAATTCACACACAACACCATCTGACCCCAAATTAAGCAAAGCTTGTACTATGGCGGGCAGATAGCTGATATAATACATATATAGTTTTAAATACATACTTATTTTAAATAAAAACACCCAGACACAGTGCAAACATTTGAATTCATCACACAAATATTTGCACTAAGCGGGAATCGAACCCACGACCCTCGGCTTCGCAGGCAGAGTTACAGCCCACTAAGCCACGAGGCCAGGCCTTGAACAAGACTGTCGGATGCGGCTAAAACCATAGAATAGATAATATAGATAGAACGGACACTCCCCACCCCCGCCAATTTCAAGCTTCCTCACCCCTCAGGCCGTTTCGGATACGTTAGGAGCACTCAACGAAGGGCTGGTATCGAACATTTAATTCCTAACGAAATATCATCATGGTGGGTTGTTGTGCTGTTTACGGCTGTCCATCAACTAAACGGGACAAGATTAAAAGCGTTATTTCATTTCCTAAGAATAAAATAACGTAAGATTAGAAACTTTTAAATAACGTTGCTCTATAATAACGTAGTAATGTTTAACTCAAAGTTCGTAACTTACACACATTGAGATAATATTATTTACGTAGTAATAATTTCTCAAAGCTTACACAGCCAGTTTTGGGCACGGATTGATAATGCCTGGAGGAATAATTATAGTGACAGAATAAAGTTTCCTTCTTGGGTAAGTGTAAAATAATATGCGAATGTGTACCTACTAACAAAAATAGATATCTAGGTACCTATCGATCATCAGTTTCGTTTGATTTTACGCGGCAATACATACACACTTATAATTAGAATAGTATTATTTGGCACCATTCTATTTATGTAACTCAACATTACAGCAAGTTTATAAACTACTTTACGTCACCAGGTGAACTCAAGGGGCACAACTATTCAATAAAATAATTCAGTAGCCCTAGCGCTAACGCACACATTCACGCGTGTGTACGAACAACATCTGCGTAGTTGTGTGAAGAGTAGGTAGCTCCACAGCGGCGCTTGTATGGAGTTTTAGTGGAGTGTCAGGGGTGTGCTAAAACTTAAGTTAAGCTGGACCGATCATATGGCCCAGTAGACAGTAAACATCATATAGTAGATAGCATCATTAAATATGTTTGGGGCAATATGCAATGTTAAATGTTGTAGTTTAAAAAACGAAAAATAATAATAAGCCACATGATTTAGTTGAGGTTTCAACATTGCCAAACGCGTGCAAAAATGTTTTGCAAAAAAATAATAGTAATTTGAAATGTTAGGAGGGCATTATTTATGGACTAAAATACCTGTAGGTATAACTAAAACTGTCTTGGCCTCGACATTGCTCTCTCTCTCTGTTCTTTCCGCTTGAAATGATAGAAACAGTAATAGCAAAGCCATAGCCGATTTAGCTAGGCGGTAGAAGGGCAGGTCTACACCTCCGTGTTGAAGTTATAATAGAAGAGGTACATGACAAGTTTTCAGCTTACCTCAAATACCTGTTCAAAAATTGGTTCCAGCTTTTGTAATTTGATGAATTTGTATTTTACAAATTCATGCTGGCGTTTATTTAGATCAACGTATAGTAAACATATGTATAATTGTACAGTGTGTTAATAACGTCGCCAGGATGCTGATCACTTGATTATCTTTAGATCTTCACCGGTTTATGGATGATTTGGATGTACTACTTTGTGTAAATACTCGTAGTTAAGTATGTGATACTAATATTTACAGTAACACACTATTAACGTACCTATTACAAAATCTGATTTATCTATTTTATATCTCTATCGTAGGTACGTTTGCCGTCAAAATCTAGAAGATTTGTAAACGAATATTATGAAATCAATAATTTTACAGATTTTGGCTTGCTTACGTTTTGATTACGAACTTGCAATACGTATAAAACGGTTTTAAAAATATGAAAATAAAATCACAAGTTGAATACCGATAAAAAATCTAAATGATTTTAATCATTAACACCATCGTATTAACTTATGGTTTAGCTAAAATGTGGTAGCTCTACACGTGCCATCTATCGGCGGTTAGTCATAAATCATAAAAACTATAGGGATCATCGTCTAAAGATAGACGCCAGCATGAAAACAATCCGATGATGTTAACGATTCGATAATTACATCTACTCGGTAAGAACATCCTGTTTGAGACATAGAATAACTATACTACAGATAGGATACTGGGAAACCATTCCGAATTTGTACTTAAAATCGTACTAACATGAGTATTTCAAATAGGTACTCTCCGCGAGGCATAAGCTGAGCTTTGCATTTGTGTGAGTGTACATGGATAGTGTAGGTGTGACAACCGGCCTTAGGCGCGGCGCCATTCTGTCTCGCTGCGCTCCTGCCTGATTGGTGATCACTCACACTAATGCAAAGCTCAGCCTATACCTCGCGGACAAAATTTCAAGCTCCTGCCTGATTGGTGATTACTCACACTAATGCAAAGCTCAGCTTATACCTCGCGGAGTGTAAATGTATTTTTATGATGATATCCCGTAAATCGTTAGACAATAGTTAGTGTGTCCGGCCACTTCAACTTAAAAACGTTTTCGTATTTAGAATGCTGTCCGGTATTCAGATTTTATAGTTATTTAACAAAGATAAGTTTGTTCTTGACCTCCATCCCGCCTGATGTTAAGCAACGATGCGGTCTACAATAGAGCGTAGATGAAGACCTAAAAAATAAAGTTTTACTCAGGCAAAGCTTCCCCTGGACGTTCTTATTACAGAGTAGAGTCAACATCCTTGGTTGGGTGTTTTGAACGTCGACCGTGTATTACTTATAAATATAAAAAAATACGTAAAATTTACTACACAAATACTTCGAACCCATTAGGTCCGAAATTTAGTACTAAAATACTGTATCTCGATACCCAATGGCCATATATTACAAAACAGTAATAAATGATTGAATGGGATATTGTACATTCAAAATGTCCCATCTGTTTTTCCATCTATGATCGTCACACGGACGAAGTTGCGTGTGCGCACATGCGGGCGCGACTTATCACCGATCTACGGCCAATTGGTAAAAAAGCCCGCCAGTAAACCTAACCGTAAATTGCTAAAACGGCCAGTTTGATTCCGTTTACGATTTTGTTTAAAGATTGCTCTTTCCGATGCGGGCGATTGGATTTTATTGTTTACTTGTTTTTTATTAATGTTGATTAAGTTTTTATTAATGTTAACGGTTGGTTAGTTTGGTGTTAGCGGTTTTTAAAGATGTTACTTGTGACAAGAAATTTAAAAAAAAAAGTGACGAGACGAGCATGACATGTGCCTGATGGTAAGCAACAGGCCTGCCACATAACAGCACAGTGACACGCAGCTATTGGAACATGAAGAGTCCAATTGCACAATACGAGAATTTGATAGAGTTAATAATCAACCTTTATATAAGTGCGATTGAACATTTATTCAGTGTATGTACCTTGTAAATTCTGTTGACTTCGTTGGCGTTTATCACATCAACGAACACACAATATCACATAACATATAATGTACACACTTTACAGGATTTAATCACGATGAAAACTATAATTTAATTACCTCGACGTTTTGAGAGTTTCCTAGTGACCACGACGGTTTTAACGCCGTCGAAACGTCGAGGTATAATAATCGTGATTAAGTCCTTTAAAGTGTTTTACATTACGTGTTAAAATCTTGAAAGTTTAAAAACAATATACGAGTACTTAAAACAACATAACTGTGGTTTAACAGCATAAAAAATAATTTAATTCATATTTTCATTGATTTTCCTCCACCACCGTGCATATTCTACTGGTAGATACATACAAATATAGAATAGAATACTTTTATTAACATATAAAAACATTCTATTAACATTATTAACTCGAAAATATTGTTAAACAATGTTTAATAGGGCTTAATATATGTCTCGTCACAAAAACAATTAATATTATATAAATCAATATTACTAGTTTACTGTAAAGGGGCATCATTATCATCTATCATCATATCCTATTATCATCATCATCATAATTAGCATCTGTACATAAGAAAAAAAAAATTAAAAAAATTCGATACATTAACAAAAAACAAAAAATATTACAGGCATAGTGACTAAAAAAAACAAATTAAGTTTGGATGTCACATTCGTCGAAATTAAGAATCATAAACTCTTTTTTGCTGTACAGTGTTCTCTTTAATAGAAGAGTCTTGACTTTATTAAAAAAGCTGTTTTATTGGCGATGGTTTTAAAACTCTCGGGCAGTTTATTATACAAAACACGACCCATCTGTAATGGAGATTTTCTGGCCATGGCTAGTCTGCATGGTGTTGGTAACAAGACAGTCTTCTTCAGGCCTAATCTTCTATCTTGTGTTACGCCTCTATCAAATTTGTCTATGTTATGTCTGGTATGCTTAATGACTTCAAATATGTAAAATGCGACTGATGTCAGAATATTCAATTTTTTAAAGTGTTTTTTTTTTTAATAAAGAGTGACGAGACGGTCAGGACATGTGCCTGATGGTAAGCAACATGCCTGACACATAACAGTACAGTGACACGCAGCTATTGGAACATGAAGAGTCCAAATCATTACCTAGCACTGCACTGCGTTCGTCACCCAGAGATCTAAGATCTTATATCTCTAAGCCCTGCAATTTCTCTGGAAACATTGCCCTTCAAACCGGAACACAGTAATGTTTGCCCATTACTGCTTGGCGGTAGAATAACTGGCAAATAAATAAATAAATAAATAAATAAATTTCTTTATTTGCGAAAATGGGTAATTACAATAAGATCTTAAAGTTTACATTGAGAACTCCATAATCCACCTTACGGCATGCAAATATTAGGTTGTCTACGACAATTTGACAAAAAACTTTACAATTTATCACTCTGAGCTTCAAGGACTACCAATTTTACTCTATTATTATCTACATTACATAATTATACAAAACTAATTAAGCATTTTTAACAGTCCAATGATAATGGAAGCTAACGAATAAAGTAATTGAGTAATGAAAACAATTATACCTAGTACTAATGCCCAAAGTAAAACTCAAAAATCTGTAAGTGTTACTAGGTTCCGTAGAGTTGTCCATTCAAGGACTGCAAATTTCTTCTTATTATTCATTCACATATTCATAAATTGTTTATGTATTGCTAACAGAGTAATGATAATGAAAGCATTAGATTAATACATTTAACTAGTTAAGATACCAATATCCTCGAAATAAATAAAAGCTTACAAATCTGAATCTAATTTATCAGTCAGATACTCATTAACTGTATAATATGCCTTCTCTGTCAGAAGGCATTTTAATTTATTTTTAAACAAATACGTTTCTTTTATATTCAAAAATGTTCTGGTAAGTGGTTGTAAATCATAGGAGCCATGCAAAGTGCACTGTTTCCTAATTGTGTTGTGCTATGCACAGGAATTCTAATTTTATGTTTGTGACGCTCACTTTTAGATTTTCAAATAATGACAAATTGTTACGCACAAACATTACACATTCAAATATATATAACGAAGGCAACGTTAACATTTTTAATTTGCGGAAATGAGGTCTACAAGATTGCCTTTGACGCAGTTTACTGATAGCCCGGACACATTTCTTTTGTGATCTGAAAACCATATGCCTTCCTGAGCTATTGCCCCAAAATATAATACCATATCGAAGCAGCGACGAGACATTGCCATTATAGGCTGATAATAAAGTAGGTTTACTTGCTCTCTTTGACAACATATGAAGTGCGTATGAATACTGATTCAACCTTGAACATACGTTTTCGACCTGATTTTTCCAGTTTAAGTTACAGTCAAGATGTAAACCTAGGAATTTCGTTGCGTCTATTGTTTCGATTTTATTTCCAGAATAAGTAACGTCAAGTTTATTTAATTTGTTAATTCTATTTCTAAACGTCATTAGTTTTGTTTTGCTGAGATTTATTTTTAAATTATTAATTTTAACCAATTTATGATACTGTCTAGAGCCTTTCTAATTTCATTTTCAACGCATGAAATATTCGTACCAATGAATAGTACCGTACTATCATCCGCAAATAATACAGTCAGGTGCTTCGTTGCCTTTGGCAGATCATTAATGTAAATTAAGAAAAGTAACGGGCCTAACACGCTGCCCTGTGGAACACCATATTTTACTTTTTCGTATTCCGATGTATATGTGATCTCTCGTTTTGAATCTGAACAAATTTTGCAAATTTGTGTGCTCTGTTGACGGTTTGATAAATAAGATCTCATAAGGTCGTGCACATTGCCTCTAATACCGTACGCATCTAGTTTGTCTAATAATATATTGTGATCGACAAAATCAAACGCTTTAGTAAGGTCCATATAAAGCGCGCATACTGGCAATTTAGCATCTAAATTAGTTAAAATAGTTTTATAAAACTGTAAATCGCCAAATTAATACTTTTCTTCTTTCTAAAAGCCTAATTGCTCGGGGCGAATAATTTGTTCTGTTCAAAATAAGTATAAATATTTTCATAAATGGTCTTTTCAAAATTTTAGAGAAAATAGGGACTAAAGCTATCGGCCTGTAACAACTCATATCAAGCTCGTCACCTTTTTGAAAAGAGGTTTAATTATTGTTTTTTAAGTCGTTCCGGAAAAACACCTTGTGATATACTCTCATTGACTATGTGGCTAAGTACGTGAGAAATAATACTTGAAACGTGCTTAATTACTTGTGTAGTTATACCGTCATGTCCAGTGCTTTTTGTATTTTTAAGATTCATTATGATTCTATGAATATCTTGCGGTACCGTTGGCGTCATAAACAGAGATTTAGTACATCTCGATTTCATAAATTGTTTTGGTTTTACAGTTCGTTCTAGTACCTGGTTTGCAAAAAAACTATTGAAAGTACTGGCTACGTCAAGTGGTTCTTTTATGTAATCACCATTGACTTTTAGTTGTATAGATTCCTTGGTAGAATATTCTTAGTACCATTAATTATTTGCCATGTTGCCTTGTTTTTATTTGGAGCACTTCTGATAAAATTGTCATTCTGAGATCTTTGTGTCAGATGAATGATTTTATTGAGTCTCAGCGACAGGTCTTTGAAGTTACGTTTGTTTTCTTGGCTACGATTTTTCCGGTATGCCCAGAGTAAAGATCAAAGCAAAGGTGTGGTACTTCCCCAGGCGGACTCTGCCAAGAGTCCTACCACTACAATACATACACGGGAAACTTGCTTCTCAGCAGCATTGTCCAATACCCTTATAGCATTCATTTTATCATTCTTCTGCATTTTCTAAGAATTTTATAAGTGCAATGATTGTACCAAATAACAGTTACCACTCACAAATTCGGAAATATGTTGACTGTGTGATTTGAGACTTAAAATAATGAAGTTAGAAAATCGTTTTCAGAAAAAGTAAAAAACTCTACATTTTTTTTTAGTTTGAAACATGTTATTAAAATTTAAATTATGCGGAAACTAACGGGCATAGTTACTATGCGGCTAAAATTATGAACGCTGCTAAAATTCTATGAAAGTAATTAACAACAAAATATAACGTAAGTTAATAAGCAATCAACTTAAAACAAAGCATTGACGATGACCCGTGTAATCTGGCTTAGTGCAATTAGACCACCCTTGTCAATTTAATGGCTTATTCATAGTTTATTACACTGATTTTACATAATATGACGGCTCTTTATCAGTGGAATAGACAAACAGATCGTATCTGTGGAATTACCAGCCCTTGAGGGTACAATGTGTAAGTTTTATACAATCATTCCATCGATATAAACCAATGAATGTGCCCTGAGCGCCTTGAAATTGGTAGTAAACTGCGTCTCTGGGTGTATCGTAAATGGTTTACACACAACCAATCTACTTGACCCCTATTCGGTAGCGGCGAGATTTGCCGCGGTTCTACTTATTTTGGTTGTTGACAATGAACAGTGATAGGTAAAAACGTCCGGCGTTCGCCGCTTCCTGAAACCGTTTAGAACGGAGAGAGTGAGCTCACTCTTCCCAACGATGACATAATTCCGTGCGCTTGAAGTTTGGTAGGGCACATCCGTTGGTTTATATCGATGAATCATCCACTGTTGTAATATGATTTTACATAATCATGCAAGTGTTACAAAACCTAACGAGTAACGAAGTACGAGAGTACCTACCTAAGTATGAAATTGCCTCTTTCCCTTGATAACAAAATGATTGTGTATAAAATATCTAAGCTTCGTGTTGTATATTTGTTTTAAGGTAATAAACAGAAGTAACTGTTATAATTCGTTTAATCGAAAACTAATCAGTTTGGTTCATTTTTGATTTTTTGGCTTTAATTGTGGTTAAGCGTCGGTCAAATTATTTTTGTTTGTTTAACGATGCCGTTTACGAATCGCCACGAAACGGGCATTGACAGTTAAAAGTCAGGTTGGCACGCACCATACACTAAAAAGTTAAAGTTGAAAAACCACAGACACCACAGAGGACTATCCCAATGATGAAACACTAGATACTGGCGAAATTACGGTAGCCTTACCTAATAGACGCCAAAAGAAAAAGTTACGTTGATTTTTTTTCATTTATAAATGAAGAGTGATGAGACGAGCAGTACATGTGGCGGATGGGAAACAAACTTGCTACATAACAGCGCATAGCTGAGGATAGGGCTGAGTGGCGAGCCATGGGAGAGGCCTATGTCCAGCAGTGGACTAAGATAGGCTGATGATGATGATGTCATAACAGCGCAGTGACACGCAGCTATTGGAACACGAAGAGTCCAAATCATTACCTAGCACTGCACTGCGCTCGTCACCCAGAGATCTAAGGTGTTATATCTCTAAGCCCTGTAATTTCTCTGAAAACATTGCCCTTCAAACGTTTTTCACAGTAACGTTTCCACATTAATTGAATCCTTTTTGAGTTCGTTTGAATATTTGGAAGAGTGCGTACTTATTTATGTACGCACGTGTAAGCTAACAACTCAGAAAGTGAAACAAAGATAGCTTAAACCATTCTGTATTAATGTTTAACATCGGTATTTAAACTAATTAACCATGAACTGTATTTACATATAATATCTATAATTCATTTCAATATCCATCTTTTTTTCCATCTCAGATTTGTCTCCCAAACGAATTCCCCATTTTATTTTTAAGTTTTCAGCCAGTAATCATATTTTAGCAAGGAGTTTTGGACTAGCTAGCCTATTTGAACCTTACACACGCGAGAATTCAATACTTCTTTTCGTTATACCCTAAGAAGTCTAACTTCAACCATAGAATAGGATTTCATCGAGTGCTAGCTGAGCCTGCATCAGACGCGGCCAGATACCTGTTCGGGTATGTGGCACTCCTTAACTGATCCTCCTGCATGGTGAAATAGCCCCTAACGCTTTTTAGTACCTACCTCTTTCTTATTAGCAAACAATTGTTTTAAATGATGGGACTGCCATGTGACTTGTTATAAAAGTACCATAAAAAACTGATTAAAAAAACAGTATAGACAACATCTTCAACACAATATTAAGCTGAAGTTAGTTACAATGTTAGCTAGGATCACTTGCTTACTCCGGGGTGTCGATTTTACGTGGCAGTATGCGCGTTTCCTTTCCGCACCCCCCTTAGGGATAGGCCTTCGAGGAGGCGACGCGCCGCTGATTTCCGTTGCGCCACTATAGAGTCAAATGCAGGGTCACTAACGCCCCCCGGTCCGGTCCGCAATGACAGTGGCAGAGTCAGGGTCGTTGTAGGACTGCAAAAAGTGACCCCGCGACTCTGACCCCTGGCCATGCAGGAGAAATCTGTGGGGGTTTTGGTCGGTCACCATGTTGTATCCCATGGTGTCGAGCCCGACATACCCCACCATGTCCCTGCATGGTGGGGATACATAAATGTATTTCCCCTACATAAAATAAATAAATGAAAAGGGTGTAGATTTTACCTGGCAGTATGCGCCCGTATAGTAAAAAAATACTTTCATAATTTTTCCCGAACGCGCAGAAATAAGTACAACTTATAAACTTAAAAAACTCACACAAACAATTCACTCATAGCAACAAACAAGGGTAGTAGAATACTACCCTCACATTACAATATTTTGATATATTGCTCGTAATAACAGGAGAGGGTGACCGTTTCGCAGTTCCAAATCGGACGATAGGTGTTTACTTACGGGGAAATAGCCGTTTGAGTTCCCGTCTGTGTGGGTAGTTTGATGAGAGGGACCTACTGTTGGTACTCGATCACAGTTTTCTAAATCTATTTTACTAATACTACTAAACTATTTCATGCAAAAAGTACTGAATGTATAATAAGCGGCTTCTATACTTTGCAATAAATAAAACTGTAATATAACTGGTACCTATAACTATAATACATAATACAGATTTTAAAGAAAAAATGCATTTGTCTCTACGTAGGGAGTTTTTATAAGTTTTCGTCATGTTTTCGAGGTGTAAAGCCTGCAGTCCGTATCCTCTACGCTTGGCGGTACCGGTCGCTTCCGCTGATGACGTATTCCCACCACCGGCACCAGACCAATCACAATTCATTTACAATTACATTAATTCGTTTCCTTCAACCGCTGCCGCCATACAGGCAGATCGACAACAGTGTGATGATGAAATTTGACCAAATAATAGTAGATTACTCACCAAGGGAGTAAAGCACTGTCTTGTGTCATGGGCGTCATATTGGATCCTGAACGCAACGAGGGACTCGAGTCAACTCCCGACGAAGCGAGGGAGTAGTAGTGTCCCGAGTGAAGCGAGGGATCCAAGCCGCCCATGACACAAGACAGTTTTTTACTTCAGAGGTGAATACTCTACTTTTCATATCTTCTGCGAGGCAATCAAAAGAAAAGGCTATGTAAAATATTTTTTTAGGTATTTATCTTTCGATTTTTCCGGAAGAAGATTATTAATAATCCCTAAAGCGTACAATTTGATGAACTTCGGGGTCAATTCACTATCGCTTGAAGACATTTTGGTGTTTTTTAAGAATTAAAGTGATACAATACAAAACTGACAAAATTCGACTCAATGGTGTCTTTTTATATTTTCTTTTTTTGTGTTTTATTTCTGTGCGTGCGGGTGGCCAGCTCGATATTTGGAAAAAAAATGTTCGAGTTTTTGACGTGACAACGTCTTATAAATTGGTTTGCCGGGTGACACTTCAAGAAACTGCGTTACGCTCCGCTCACGTTATGCGCTCACAACGAGAGCGAGTGAGAGGCACGCGTCCCTTCCACTCGGGCATGGTTAGCCCGCCTAAGAGCGAGAGAGACAGACATAAAAAGTGAAAGGCACGCGTCCCTTCCGTAAAATTATTTTACCACTCAAAGTCGTTGTCACGTAAAACTTTCGCCCGTATACCGACTTTACAGGCAACCAATTTTTAATAAAGTCTTTTTACAATGGTACTATGGGAAGAATTTTCATACGAATTTTAACGTTCCAAATTCAAATCATTTTAATCACTATAGGGAATCTTGTCACAATCACTTGCTTTGTTTTGACGTTTCATGACATATAATTGGACTTTGTCGAGCAGGAGATAATTATGATAAAATATTTTAAGGTGTGGCATAAGTATAAATAACAAAATAAAAAAATAAGGTAGCTTAGTAGCTAGACCGTGCGTAAAATCGAATGCACTTGTGAGTATTTTTCTAAGGGTTGCTATTTATGTTTGTTTGTAGACAAGTTTGTCATCGCCACTGGCTTTAACAGTTACGATAAACAATGTGAAAAAACTGTCATGTTCCTAAAATCTTTCAAGGTCATGTCATGTCATCCACAAATTAGCACAACCAGTCAGCTTGATAAATTATGGCCTCGACCCTCTCCTTATGAGATAGTCCCTGTAGTGGTAACATTTATGCTGTGCTTATGTATCACGGCTGAAGGACTAGTATCCATGGCCAAGGATACATAAAAAAAAAAGCTTATGTATTACTTTTTTTGTAGTGGTAGGACTCTTGGCAGAGTCCGCCAGGGGAAGTCCCACACCTTTGAAAGTTTTTCTACCGCCAAGCAGTAACGTGCAAACATTACTGTGTTCCGGTTTGAAGGGCAACGTTTCCAGAGAAATTACAGGGCTTAGAGATATAACATCTTAGATCTCTGGGTGATGAGCGCAGTGCAGTGCTAGGTAATGATTTGGACTCTTAATGTTCCAATAGCTGCGTGTCACTGTGCTGTTATGTGGCAGGCATGTTGCTTACCATCAGGCACATGACCTGTTCGTCTCGTCACTGTTTATTAAAAAAAAACTTATGTATAGTAAGTACCTCTACGAAAATGAAAGTTTCACTTTTCTATAAGGATTTTTTTCGGATCCAATAAGTGGCGTAAACAGGGCGATACAACAACGTTCGAGTTCTCAGAGTAACCCACAGTTTTCACGTTTAAATTTTTTAATGATCACCGTTCGCTTCCGATGAGGTAAATAATTTGAAGCGATTGTTAGCCACACGACCTTTTTATGGCCTTTGTCCACGGTTGGGCAAACATTACCAACGATGGACAAACACGGTTCCGACATAACTTTGTAATTTTACTTGGAACTTGTGATTATTGCCTAGATTCAATACCGTTAATTGTGTTTGGTTTTGTATTGGAGGGTTTTTAAAATTAGTTACGTTTAACTAAACTTGTAGTGGTAGGACTCCTTGCAGAGTCCGGCTGGGGAAGTACCACACCAGTTATTCTACCGTCAAGCAGCAATGTGAAAACATTACTGTGTTCCGGTTTGAACGGCAATGTCTTCAGACGAAATTACAGGGCATAGAGATAAAACATCTTGTATCCCTGGGCGACGAGCGTGGTGCTAATGATTTCGACTCTTCATGCTCCAATCGCTGCGTGACACTGCAGGCATGTTGTGCACCATCAAGCATGTCTTGTTCGTTTCGTCACTGTGTCACTCTATACTATAAAAAACTGTTTAACAATTTTCTTACACTCGGAGACTCGGAGACATTTACATCGTATTTTCTTTATGTTTGAAGTGATAGAACAAGTAAGGCATAAGCTTGATGCTAGCAACTCGTCTGCCGGCAACGCGTAGTAGTCTTAGTACAATGCCAGGCCACTGCTTGAACTTGAAGAGTCGAAGTCACTACCTAGCAGTGCGCCGTGCTCGTCACACAGAGATGTAAGATGATTTATCTCTTTGCCATGTACTTGCTCTGACAACATTGCCCTTCAAACCGGAACATAGCAATATTAGCATATCACTACTTTGCGGTCAAATAACTAGCAAAAACTTTTTGAATGCGCTGTAGTGAAGCGTAAGAAGTGGTGTAAGACTTAAGGAAAAACTCCCTTGTTCGGAAAAGATGGACATCGTTAAAATTGCAAGTTACATTTAGTGTATGAGTGTATCCATGACTTAGATAGAGCATAAGTAAATGGATCAGTTTTTCCGTAATCGTAAGCAGATGACATTCATACTAGCTATGGCAACAGGATGATGTGCCGCGACAAAAGTATGACACTTCCACGAGAGCGACAAGGCAAGAGCGATTAGACCCGTGCTATTGGTGTAAAGCGTTTGTTCCAACTCTATACATAGTATTTGTAAACTCTTTGATCCATGACTATTTTCCCATGTGCTAATAATAAACTGATTCTAATGTATGTTATGAATTTGTTATTGATTCTAATGTATGCTTTTAAAATGTCAATAAATGCTGTCTTATCTTATGTCACAAGTTTGTCATGGTCACTCCACTGCACTCCATTTCCAGTGTGAAAGAAAACACCGTAAGGAGACCGACATGTCCCAAGAATCTTTCGAGGACACGCGTCATACAGCAATCCACCATGGGTTAACATGATTTTATGTTCTTGGGTCTCCTTGCCAGAGAAGGCCCGGAGACCCAGCAGTGGGGACATTTAGTGGACTGTGCTTATACTATAAGTATTGTAATACTGTATATAGTAATTAACTTTACTATACAATGTTATGATTAGTAAGGCCCTGCCTATTCTGGGCTAGTCCAAAGTTCGTTGCAATATAAGGGCCACTGGAGCCCAAAAGAAAGTCTTTTATTAAAAAAAAAAGAAAAAAAATACCTCAGACATCCTACCAGTATTATAAACTAGCAGCGCCCTGCGATTTCACCCGTGCAGTTCGTTTCCTTTATTTTCCCGGGATAAAAAAGAACATTATGTTCTTCAAGATTATAATCTGTGTTCCTAATTTCAGCCTGATCCGTTCATACGTTACGACGCGATTGAGCAACAAACATCTAAACATTGACATTTATAATATTAATGCGATGTAAAAGTTTGGATGTTGGAATGTTTTTTGCTCAATCACGTCGGAACTTCTGAACGGAGGGTCTACCGCCGGTAAGGTAAGGGTTCCGTTAAAATCTGGAGTACAGTTAGATTGTATAGTTTGGAATAGTACATCATCATCATCATCAGCCGCAAGTCGTCCACTGCTGAGCATAGGCCTCCCCCCCCTAGATTTCCACAACGAACGGTCCTGCGCAGCCTGCAACCAGCGGTTTCCAGCGACCGTGGAGGAATAGTAGTACATAGGCTACTTTTATTCCGAAAAAATATCGAGAACGGGAACTATACGGGTAAAACCACAGGGTTTTCCTAGTAGTGTATACAAAACAAATAGCTTTCCAATACACGTGCCCATAAAAACTAGACCATCATGACGTGACAGATTTCGTGATAACTTCGAAACCCCAGTGACACAAACCCACCCTTAAATTACTTAATACCCAACGTCTCTATTAACCCCTGTATTTTGTTTACCTAATAGAATAATGACCCATCGTATAATAAATTGGTAGATTTCCATACTTGATAGCGACCTGAGTTTATCATTTTAATACTTCAAAGTGCCCCTTGAGTTATGTGTGTCCGGAATTTGAGCAGACGCGACGATGATGCAGTGTTGCGGAGAATTTGTCAATGTCAGAACTGTCGATGACAGCTATAGTTTGAAACGTAAAGCTGTCAGGTCAAGCTGTCAATTGCTAACTGACAATTCAAGTTTATTCGTAAACATCAGCTAATTAATCAATTAGAATTAGAATATATTATCTTCTTGCATATCTGTATAATAGTTTTTTTTTTAACTATAATAGGTTCGCACTTGACCACCATCTCGCCTGATGTTAAGCGATGATGAGATCTACGATGGAGCGTGCTTACCTATAAAAAACCGATTCACTCTCGATTTGAAGACACCAAGATTGTAACTATCAGGGAAAACCCACTCAGGCAACGCATTCCATAACCTAGACGTTCTTATCACAAACGTGGAGTCAAATCTCTTCGTTCTTCGATATTGTGTAATTTACTCGTCAATAAGTATAATCATTTATAACTCGCCCATTGTCCATAGTATGCGTAGTCCAACCTAAAAAGTATTTTTATTTTTACAATATACTTATCTAAAAATTCTGCAATAATTAAAAAATATTACATTACGTCGGGTTTAAAGCTAACAATTTGGGTACCACCTTAATAGGGCAGCTAAAGTTTAGAGTATTTAATACATAAGTGAGATATCAAGAAGTGTAGAGTAGAGTTTACTTAAAACTGTGAACTGTTGTAAAATGGCTGAAATATATGGGCCATTTATTTTTTGAAAACTTCTTCTTAGACTAAGACTAAGTCAAATCGTGCAATAGGTCATCCTAATGCACGATTTGACTTAGTCTCAATTATGTTGCTTTGAGTTCAAATTTTCCATTAAAATCTTCGGGACTTTTGACGTCAATAGTCACAGAGAAAATTTTTACACAGTTACACTTTTTTATAAAATTGGTCAAATTTTAGCTCATGTTAGTCTTAAAAAAGTATTTTTTTAAAATATGGCGGTAAAACGTAAGTTTATCGTAAGTTTAAAACGTTAGTTTACGTAAGTTTAAAGTAAGTTTAAGTTAAGTAACGTTTAACGCTACTCGGAGGTCGGGACCGGAGGATGGTTTGAGGTCGGGGTCCACTGGTACTGCGCGTCCCATGTTGACTGGACGTCCACACTAAGCCTGGTATTAATATGGACCTCCCGGAGGAGTCTGGGAGGTGCAGGTTAACTAAGGAGGGTTGAACCGGGCCAGGGGGAAACCCAGCGGCCAAAAGTCCCCGTATCGGGCAGTAGTGGGATAGCGGCCGGGAGTGGGGGCGCAGTATCAGCCTGACCAATACAATCAGACCCCTTTCTTTGCGCGGGCGTGTGTGAAAGCGGTTCCGTAACTCTGACACTTTGCCATACCCAGGTGAAACCTGTGGAGGGTTTTTAGTCGGTAGGGGTGTCACTCTGACACCGAGCCCGACACATCGTGCGTTACTGCATTTTCCATCCACTAAAAAAAAAAAAAAAAGTTAAGTAACGTTTTGGAATGGAGGTAAAAGTCGGCACTTATTTAGTACAAATTAAATCATTCGATGACGTCGTTAGCTAGCACGTTTTCTATCACAAAACAGTTTCAAACCCTCCAAAAAGGAATTGCCGTTGAAAAATAAACCTAATGTCTATTGCTATAAACTTCCGAAGAGAGTTATTAAAGCGCATACATAAAATGGCTTCATAGACTAAAAAGGGAGTTGTCAAATTTGACAGAAGAGGCGTGTTATTAAATTGTGATACAAATTACACCCCATTGGTAAGCAATGATTAGTTCTGTTGTGATGGTGGAGTATGACCTTCTGTGTTATTTTTCTAAATTAATAATAATATTCCATAACATTCAGCCAACTGAAACTTGTCCAGGGATTTTATTTTAAAAGTTTCAAAGCTTCAAATATTCCTCGCAACGTGGTTTGGGCTAACTTTATTCGTGTAGAAAACCCTAGTTGTGCTTATAGAACTCGCGGCCTTCTCTCGTATGGAGAGACTCAAGGCCATAATCCACCACAAGCCAAGTGCGATTTTATCCGGGTACTTAGTCCTGTAAAATTAAATTTACGAATCTTCTCATAACAAGAGGAAAACAATAAAACTAATTGCTATCAGTAGTTAAACATACTCTGTTGCAAGCCCCGAAAGACCGCCGAAATAACAGGAACTTTCAGAACAACCGTCTATTTCCTCAATTTGTACAAAGCCGTAAATTCCCCCCAATGCAGCGGAGTGCAACCAAAAAACCCTTGCTCATCTTGCACGCCGCAGTTTCCACTAAATTGAACTTAATTTTAAAACTGGCCACACTCCTGTGTGTTTTTGTTTGGTATACCTCGTGGATGGAAACATACGTTGGGGGGTTTGTGGACGATAAAGCTCTTGCGTTTCTTACTCTCATTTGGTATTGTTTCCAGAGAAATTATAGACAGAGCCAACATTAACATATTTATCTGCGGTGACGAGCGTTAGTACAGCGATAGCTAATGATTTGGACTTCTCATGTTCGAATAGCTGCGTGTAACTGTGGTGTTGTGGACAGACGTGTTGCTTGCTAGGCATAATAAATAATAAATATGTCCTGGTCCAGTTGCATATTACAATAATAAATATAATAGGTATAAAAACCCCAATCGAACAGTGTGCTCACGCATAAGTCGTGCTTTCTGTTTGAATTGCGATTTAACAGGAACTTTACAGGATACTGTTGTTGTTAAACGAAAATAAAAAAAATTTGGTACATTAGACCAAATTACATGCAGGTCTCTTCAGTTGTTTGGTAAATAAATATTGGTTGACGTTTTACATTCAGCACCATCTAGCCCCAAACTAAGCAAAGCTTGTAATATGGGTGCTAGACAGCTCATACACATTTAAATACATGCTTATCATAGAAATAATACATAGAAAACACCCAGGCACAGCACAAATATTTGTTTTGGGTGGGGTTCGAACCCATTACCCACGGCTTTACTACCAACACAGCTAGCCAGATGGACAAACATCCATACATACATATTAGTATTTAATATATTAGTAAGATTATAAACATGGCTTCCAGTGTAATGACTGTCCAAACAAACATATTTATTTATGTCTTATCTATCGTCAGGCAATACAATGTTTAAAAAAATTTGCTACAAAAAATGTCACTACTATCAACTTATAATTTATGACTTTTTAAAACACAACTGATCCTCGTATATTCCACTCCTCTCGGAACGTAATTCAATTTGGGGCTAAACGTTTATTTGTTGTAACGCGGTTCTGTCTCATTTCCAGTCTAGTTAACCGAGCTTCGAAGTATAATTCAGTTAATTATTTTGACGAACCAGGTTCGTCGTATTAGTCCCACTTTATATACTGCTATACTACTGTGATACTAGTTCGGAGCCAATGGGTTCACAATTTACGTATACTGAAATTTTGTTATTTTTTATACCAAACAAAAAACAAAGTTAAACAAAATATTATATCTAGGTAAGCACGCTCCATCGTAGATCGCATCATCGCTTAACATCAGGCCAGATGGCGGTCAAGTGCGAACTTATTACAGTTAAAAAAAATGTACCATTAAAAATAACCATCTCGTATCACGGTGTCTCTCAAACTTACTCGTTGGAAGTGAATGACTAATTTTAATGTTCTTATTTGCTTTTATATAGTGTGAGAACAGGTCGAAAAGTATTTTTCACAAAAATTACATTAAAACTAAAAATACTTAAAGGTTTTAAATTATAGTACTACGAGCGGCCCGCGATTTCACCTGCGCAGTTCCCGTTAATTTATTCTTATTATACTATATAAATAATATTATCCGCTTGATTCACTTTCGGCGATTCAAGTTTACAATTTTGGCGGGAAAACGGGTGTCAGGCTACCTATGTAAGTGCGTCTGTTTACGCTTCGACATATGAAGTGCCGCGTTACTTGTACCTGTTTAAGCCCATTATTCTCAAGAGCGTTTCAAGACGCTTCTGGCGGTATCGTTTGTAAATTAATGTGCTTGAAATGTAAACTAACAATTTTGACACTTGTGTCGGATTTTTTTCGAGTTCTCAAGTGTTCCAGAGCTATTACATTTTAAATTATAAGGAAGACAGTGATTTTATTTGTTAAATTAATTGTATACAATATAACAAACAAAAAACTGCATTTGATAGATTAAATTTTTTTTTTTAATTTTTCACAACTTTGGGGCCATTTTCCCGCCAACAATTTTATTTTGTTTTTATTTTTTTATTTAACGATTTTCATATGAACGAACTTTAATTTTAACGTGGTTTATCTCAAAATAAAGACAGGTTCAAGCAGATGCCATTAAAACCAAATTAGTGGGTATACCTTCTCAAATAAAAATACCAAAAAAAAAAGTTTCCCGCCAAAAGCCCCACCGCAAAGTCTATTTTGTAAATTTTCGTCATTCGGTGTAATATAGTTACCAAAGTGTATCAAGCGGTTAAACGATACGACGTGATTGAGCAACAAACATCCAAACACATTTATAATAATAGTAAGAAGTGGGATAGTCTGTTTTTTTTTTAACAAACGAATAGGTCTGAGTGTTTCTCTGAGTGTTTCTCTCGCACATAACCGATAATGAGAAAGTGAGATGGATAAAACTGATCGGGATAGAGCCAACACCTTGTTCTTATTTTGAAACCGTTATGGCCCGTTCATATTGAATACTTCTAAAATCAAATGTAGAATAAATAATCAAATTATATTTTTATTACTAAAATTCTCATACTTGATAATTATACATATAATATACATATATTACATAATTTAAAGATATTGAAACGAAATTTTCCGGTCGCGTTATATGACATTTTCGTAAATAAAAGACAATAGTTTAATGTACAAAAATATCCAGTAGATCATACATGTAGAGGTAAATCAAATAATTATCAGACAATTATTGTAATCATAAAAGCTATCGTCATCACTGCCTTCTTGTGAACTAGATACTTATGTAAGTATTATGTAAACCTTCCCCACGTAAATTCAGCAAAAATGATCACTAGGTCAGTGCATCCTCACTCGCTCAAGGTCGCGCGGTTTTAGCCTACAGCTAGACCGTTCCTCGCACGGAACAAGTGCCCGGCGGTTGTCGAACGCACGTCTGAGCGCTCGCGCAACACGTTTCCCGCGCAAAATGACGTCGCGTGCATATTGTGCTGTATATGGATGCACGAGTCAAAAAACAAACAAAGAATTATAATTTTTTCCTAGTTGTACAAAAAATACCATTATTTTTTATATTTTTTTTCCAAAACCGTACAAAAAGTACGGGAGTGTATTAGTGTAGGTACATTAAAATATGTTACATATTTATCAAACAATATTTAGACGATCAAGTCAAATAAAAACAGTCAAAGTGTACTTTTATTGTTTTAATTTCAATGTGTCCGACCCTATGTTACGGCCTCTTCTAGCTGTCTTGCGCGTTACGAAGTAAATAACTAAAATATATAATCTGAGCTACAACGCTGACTACCTATGTAACGAAAGGTTAATTTAATTTTTTATTAGATAAAATATCGACAACCCTTTCGATGCGCATCATCCGCGCCAGACAGCGACAGAGTTACGCGTTAGAAGAGAGCGCAAATGTTTAGGTGAAAATCGCGATAGGCATTGAGCCCTAATGCGAGCTGAATTGCACTTTGTTGCGTCCCAGCAAGAGTCGCTATTTATCTAAAAAAATTCGCTAAGTGAGGGTTCTGTACTAATATTTATTCTGTGACTAGGTTCCTACTACAAAGTTCCATAGCTACCTTGATACAAACTCATTATTTAAAAGTGACCCAGTCTCATCTTTATATAAATAAAGCAGAAAATGTCTATAAAACGGAAAAACTATTGGCCTAAAACTACATCACAATATCGATGTTCGAAAATGACATATTAAACTAGAAATATAATGTTGCTGCCAATACGAATCCTTTACAAATAATGAAATAAGCCTACGAAAAGCGATAGTATAGAATAGTAACTCCGAGCATAGTTTCGTACCAATCACTTAGCCAACTTACTATTTTTAGCTTTACTGTTTACCCAACTCCCTCCTATTTTCTTCTTCTTCTCCTTATCCAAAATATGTGTAAAAAAATATATATAATTGTAATGACAAAGATCACGGACGCTGGAGTCTGTGGAGTGGCTAATTTAAATATAAAAAAAGCGTTACTGTTAGCATAAGCAGCCCACTAAATGTTCCCACTCGGGGCCTTCTCTCGCAAGTGTTAAGGCCATAATCCACCATGCTGCCCTAGTGTGGGTTGGTAGATGATAAATGACTTCGAAAGATTCTAGATACATGTTGGTTTGCTAATTATGTTTTTCTTTTTCATTTTAAGTTAGCGGTGTTTACACACATGACTTTGAAAATACAGTGTTGCGCTCATTGTACGCTTGCGCCGCATCTATCAATGTTTGGTATGACGTTGTCACGTTATACGAGGGTCAAACTGAAAGTTCTTAGAAAATCAAAAACTGATTACATTAGCCAGTTATTAGTTTTATTATATATTTTCAAAATATTGTCCATTCACGTCAATACACCGCTGCATGCGATGGAACCACTGGGAAAAGCACTTTGCCCACTCGTCCTTAGGGGTCTCTTCAATGGCATCGCGATACGCAGCCACCGCTTCTTCAGCATTCATAAACCGCTTTCCTTTAAGTTTTTCTTTAATTTTTGAAAATAAATAAAAATCACAAGGCGCGAGGTCGGGGCTATACGGCGGGTGACCCAGTAATTAAACGTTTGATGTCGCCAAATAGTCGATCGTTCGCTTGGCGGTGTGCGATGAGGCGTTGTCGTGGTGAAGGAGGATCCTACTGCGAGGTCGTTTCTCTCGAACTTTTTCCAAGACAAGTGGCAAACAATTGGTAGTGTACCATTCTGCAGAAACTGTTTTTTGATCCTCTAACACAATCGTTGCGAAATGACCTATCCTTCTAAAGAACGAGGCCACCATTTTTTTCCCCGCACTTCGATCTCTCTTCACTTTAGTTGGCAACTCCTCGAAAGGAAACACCCACTGAGCAGATTGTCTTTTGGTTTCAGGATCATAACAGTAAATCCAGCTTTCGTCACCTGTTAGTATGTCGAACACAGCATTTGAGTCACCTCCGTTAAATCTTTCAATCATTTTACGGCACCAATCCACACGATGGAGTTTTTGAGCCTCAGTCAAATTATGAGGTATCCACCGGGCGCAAAGCTTCCTGACCGCTAAATGTTCGTGTAGGATTTTGTGCACTTGACTCATAACGATGCCTAAGCTTGTCCGAATCTGCTGATAGGTCACTCTTTTGTCAGTCTCTATCATACGCCGCACAACACAGATGTTTTCTTCAGTCGTCGCCGTAGAAGGCCGTCCCTCACGTAAATCATCAGTGAGATTAGTGCGACCACGTTTAAACTCATTAAACCAGTTGTAAACAGTCGCACGAGATGGGGCTTCATCGTGAAAGGCCAATCGTAGTCTATCATAACTTTCTTGTTGACTTAAATGACATCGAAAGTCATAACAAATCATTGCACGAAAATTTTCTCGTGTTAAATTCATGTTGACGTGACACAGACAATTTTCAATTTGCCGCCAAATCGTAAAACAAATGACAAATGAATGAAGTATATGCTCAGTAATATTGGCAAAGAGTTCTATTTTCAAATTATAGAATTATTTTTTTATTATATTGTTTATAAGTGGCCAGTTCTAAGAACTTTCAGTTTGACCCTCGTACTATCGTCCGTAAATCAAGCGACTTTACAGACAACCAATTTTTTATTGAACGTTACGTTTTTTCATCGATAAGAAATCACATATTACAAACAAGAACAAAATTAAAAATTTTGATTAACCCCCGACTACCTTAGATTTGTTATCTGTAGAACATTCTACTAGTCAAGCCCTTTCATTTGATACCCATATTAAGGGAATTGTGAAAAAGGAAATGTAATTCGCCATTTTGTGGTAGCGGCCATCTTGGATTTGAAATTTGTCATAGTGCAAAGTATTCTACTAATCAAGCCCTTTCATTTGATACCCATATTGAGGTAGTAGTGAAAAATATTATATAATTCGCCATTCTGTGGTGGCGGCCATCTTGGATTTGATATTTGTTATAGCGTTTAGTACTCTACTAGTCAAGCCCTTTCATTTGATACCCATATTGAGGTAGGTTGTGAAGAAATATTTTGTCCGCCATTTTGTGGAGGCGACCATTTTGAATCGATATTAACCAAACACAGCTAAGAACACCCGCACGGATATTAACTTTCAAATAAAAAAAACCGCATCGAAATCGGCCCATCCGTTTGAGCTCTACGGTGCCACAGATAGACACACACACAGACAGACAGACAGACAGACAGACAGACAGACAGACAGACAGACAGACAGACATCGACGTCAAACTTATAACACCCCTTTTTTTTGTCGGGGGTTAAAAAGTACTTGATAATAATGAAATAACCCCGATCGGTGTGTTGCCATGTTGGTCTTTGCATCTGCGGCTATACTGAAATAGCTACCTACACCTATACCTTGAATAGTTTAGCTGACGTTCACTCTACAATTTTGTTCAAAATTACAGGGTGATAGCATTGTTACGGCCGGTCTGGTCTAGTCGGGAGAACGGCGACTGCCGATCCATGTGCGTAAAGCCGCTAACTTAAAACGGTGAAGGATAACACCGTGAGGAAACCGGCATTGACCTAGAAACTTTCACAGTAATGTGTTATCTAGCAACCAGTACTGGATTATGTGCCAGCAATGAACCAGCGTGGTGGATTATACCCTTGACTCTCTCCTTGCGAGAGAAGGCCCAAGGTCCCAGCAGAGAGAACATTTAGTGGGTTGTTTATGCTTTGTTTTTTTTAAGAAAATAAATTGTTATTAGTTTTGTCACTCTGTTACTGTTCTATAACATCATTCTCCGTAGCGCAAACCTGTCCCAATCACTCAGCAAGCTCAGCTGTCGGTGCACGGCCCGGCCGAATCGTAACTGCGAAGCATTGGCTTCGGAAATCGTAACGTTGAATGAACAGGCGATACAGTAGGGTTGAAAGTATCTAGAAAGTTTAGTATCAGCGCCAGCGTTAGTTTCAGCTTAAAACTAGTATTGATACCTACTGACATTTTCCAAGAGAACATCTTTAGCTGGAAACTAACGTGGTTATTACGCATTTTAAATAAATACACGGGTAACTCACGTTTTATACTAAATCAAGTCTGACTCAAGTTTCGATCGCATCCGTCGATCTTTTTCAAGGAGAGTGCGCGTGCGTGTTCGCAGCTGGTTTAGCACTTATATCAAACGTCAGTTACCTATGTATTTATTTAAAATCTTTAACAGGGTTCATCACTTTTGACGTGACAACGTCTTATAAATTGGTTTGCCGGGTGACACTTCAAGAAACTGCGTTACGCTCCGCTCACGTTATGCGCTCACAACGAGAGCGAGTGAGAGACACGCGTCCCTTCCACTCTAGCATGGTTAGCCCGCCTAAGAGCGAGAGAGACAGACATAAAAAGTGAAAGGCACGCGTCCCTTCCGTAAAATTATTTTACCACTCAAAGTCGTTGTCACGTAAAACTTTATCCCGTATACCGACTTTACAGGCAACCAATTTTTTTTAGACAGAGACACTCTTATATATGTAGATTCACTTCACCGATATGTCTTTCTTTAAAACTGCTGCTTTCTGAACGTTTTTGTTCACCGTTAAAACCAGTGATGTCAAATCCGGACGTACACCTGTAAGTACCAGAAAAACTACTCAAAGGTGCCAACGGGAATTGAACCTACAAGTGTGAAATCAGGGGTGGTAAAATTATAATTATGTTATATTAAGTTTCTTAGTGATAATTGCAGTTCATTAATTTAATAGAGTGTGCAGTTTTGTAGTGGTCTTTGAGTCTTTGTAGGTTCCTCCTGAGGAAGTACGAGTACGACACCTGTGTCAGTTATTCTGCTAATATGCAAACATCACTTTTGAAGGGAACAATGTTTGCAAACACTATACTTCGCTCGTCACTCCGAGATGTATGTATCTCTATTCCTTGTAATTGCTCTGTGTTCTCTGTGTTAATGTATTTTCTTATAATATTAAGCGTCAAGGCGAACAGGATATGTGCTTAATGGAATGCAATATGCCTGCCCATAACAGCAGTGTCACGCAGCTTCTGGAACATGAAGAGTCGAAATCATTCTCTAGTTATCATAACCTAGCACTGCGCTCGTTACCCAGAAGTATAATATTTATATCTATGCCCTGTAATGATACTGCAATCTTTGCCTATCAAACCAAAACGTAGTGACAATTTTCATATGACTGATTTGTACTTAAAATTGTACGTTACAACGGTGTACTACTTAGTCTGTGGTTAAAACGGACGCTGTAAAGTTTTGGCAGCCCTATTCAGCGTCCGCTGACATTTTTAACAGAATTGGGAGACGCAGGTGCTTGCGACCCGTTATCTCGTGATTTCCGCTAATCAATGGCGGATAAAGTGATCAGACGGAGGCAATTTCTTAGTGCCGGCCTCATGTGTGCCGATTGGAAAGCTTCGCAGAGGATTGGGCGAATTGGCACTTTCTAAAGCCTTCTCTAGATCTACTGAAAATGAGGAGTTATTTTGCATGCCCTCAATAGATAAAGCTGTTGATTGTGAAAGAACAAAATTAAAAATGTTGAGTTACCCCTGACGCAACTTTTAGCTTAACACCAGCTGAATACGACTAAGCTGATTACGAGCTGATTTTTAAGCTATTAAATTTTCGTTTTCAAAAGCAGTCTACTAAATAATGTTCCTATGGCTGGGACTCTGTGCCTTCAAGCACAAGGAGATAGTCTAGGTCTTGGCCATAATCCACTACGATGACCCAGTGCGGGTTGGTGGATGACCTAGAGAGATTCTTAACATGTCGGTTTCCTCACGATATTTTCCTTCGCCTTTAATGCTACTAATTTACGCATACGAAGTAGAAAAGACAGTACGCGTGAGATTCGAACAAGTACGCTCCAGATCGGCAGTTGCCGTTAAAAGTTACGGGTGGTCTAGTTGGGACCAGCCTTAACGTTTTTCGTAAGTAATAAAGTACCTACATTAAAAAATGCCAATTGGGCTCACAGCCCTATGAACAAAGAGAATCAACCTATGGTTTATTATATTACTTACTGTGACATACATTTTGTCAAATCTCTTTTTAGGGTTCCTTAGCCAAATGGCACGGGACCCTTATAGATTCGTCATGTCTGTCTGTACCATTGAACTGTATGAATTGAAGAATTATACTATTGAAACTTGTTAAGTAGATGTATTCTGTGAACCGCATTAAGATTTTCATGCAAAATAAGAAGAACACAATAAATTTTAGGTTTTAGTCGCCTTTTTTTGTTATAGTAATATGTTGACTTTTTTTTTACTTTATTTGAATTTTGTATGTGATGTTGTGTTAAAAGTACTTTCTGAATGTGAAACAAAAAATCTCAAGGACAAATTACCAAATGCTGGACACGCTTCCGACTGGTAGTGGGCTTGCACATCTTGATTATCTGTAGACCTTAATTGGTCTATGGATAATCCAGACGTGTTGTTAGTATAAGTAAATAGGTGTATAGCGTAGTGTAGTCCTCGTTGTATTTTGGTACTAGCTGACCCTGCGTGCGATGCTACGCCACCTGTCGGAAATTGGTCGTACCAACTCAGACTTAGAACAAATTTGATTAGCAAAAGTGTATAATGCTGTAATCTTAAAAGACACATACTGTCACGGACTTCAACGAACGCAAAGAAATCTCTCAAAAAGGAATATCTTTTCTTCTCGAATATTTTTTCCCGCTTTTGTTACATTCTTCAGTCATACTCCGCTCTTATTAATAGTAGCGTAATGTTATATAGTCTTTCTCGATAAACGGACTATCTACCAGAAAAATAATCTTTCAATTTGGACTAGTAGTTCCCGAGATTCTAGCGTTCAAATAAACAAACTCTTCAGCCGTATAATTAAAGTGCAGATTTTATTATTGTTAGTACTTTTGTAGGTTTAACCCAAAATACCTAGATATAGAATAGTAGGTAAACAAGATCGAAGCAGCTCCGATGGTATAATTGCGGTTGTCCTCGCGTCCTGATTACCACTTCCCGGGGATTTGTTATGATCTGGCTAATTGTGGATATCCCGGTCGAGGTTCCTTCCTCATTAGGGTGCTAGTGACGTCACCACGCTCCTACTGCGCCGTTTGTGGGTTCTGAAAATACAGGAATTATTGTTACTGGTTTTAAGGGTTTATGTTAAAGCTTGGGTGGGAAAGTATATCACATTATTTTTCTTAATAGTTTTATGAATAACATCGAACGTACTTTGGTTACTCATGGCTTTGTTGGTAGTAAGTCAGTTTGCGAAAGTGAGGGTCGTGGGTTCGATTCCCAGCCAGTGCAAATCACTCTCAATAATTTACAGCACTTTTAACATTATAGAAAATTAATTGTTAATTAACATATGTCTACATATAACCGAGGGCCCCAAACTAGGCAAAGCCTGTATCTTGGGCTCCCTCCTAAGTTTCCAGAAAGAAAACAATTCCATTGTTACAATTGCTGTTGACAATATTTACTAATGCTATGATTTAATGGACAAACTACATGAAAATAATAAATGCTAAAATAAAATTTTAATTACTTAACAGCAGTTTTAATTCTAAAACTAAATAATCAGGCACATCAATACTGCTGATCAGAATACAGAGAATTACAGTACCTACTGCAGATATGAGGAGTTAGTGACTTGTAAATTTGAAATTGTGAAATATTTGTATTTTGTCTAGCTGTTTCTATGTATAATAAGTATGTATATACTATATAAGTATTATTTCAGCTATCTAGCATCCAGAGAACATAGTTTCCATAGTAGCTTTGCTCAGTTGGGGTCAGATTTTGTTGTGTCTGTAATGTCTACCAATATTTATTTATTTTTTACCAACGTTTTCTTCCTGAATGTATGTTATGCGATAGCATCGCCAATTTTTTTAATAATACTGTTGATTATTTCTTCACTAGCAGTACCCCGCGGTGCTACCCGCGTAAGTAGTTCCAGTCACCGTTATTTTGCCGGGATAAAAAGCCTCTGTGTGTGTTTTTAGACTATAATCTACCTGTATTCCAAATTTCAGCCCCATCAGTTCATACGTTAGGATGTGATTGAGCAACAAACATCCAAATGTATAAATGTAATTTATATTTTTTAGTAGGATAGGATAAGCAGTGGTTTAAGCCGTATAGTTCCCGTTTCCGTTATTTTACCGCGATAAAAGGTAGCCTATTTGCAATTTCAGACTATATATAGTATATAGTAATTTCATCCAAATCTCTTCCTGAACATCCCAACATGCTCACAAACTTTAGCATTTATAATATTTGTATGATAGGTTTTTCATTTACTACAATATCACGTTCAAAAAACCCGCAAAATACTCAGGATAGTAAAACAAGATTCTTTCTTGAACATTAAAATTTCAGCAGTCACCGTATCAAAGGCCGATTCATGTACAAACAAAGTAAAGCTGGGTCCACACGCGCCGTACGTAAGCAAGGTTAGTGCGTACAGTACTACCAACTTACTTCCTCACTTCATTGAGGGAGCTACTATAGCATTTACCTTTTACAACTGACGGTAGAATAATAATCTTTGAAAAAAAATAGTTACATTATTTAGTCTACTTTAAAGTAAAGTTGGTCGGCTTGTAGTTGCGGCTCTGTCCATGAATTAAATATGGCCACCCGGCATGGAAAATGCCCGATTGCGTGTGTTGAAGATGTAAGATGCACTTGAAGGTTCCTTCCTATATGCATTTATTAAAAATATGTAATATTGTAGAGGAGAGTGAATAAATTGTACGTTATTTAACACTAGATCTAAATTACAAATAACATAAGCAGCCTGCTAAATATTTCCTCTCCTGGTTCGCTAGGCCTTCTCTCACAAGGACAGAATAATCCTCGACGGTGGCAAAATAACGCATAACTGCGAACGATACTACGATCTAAATTATCTAGATCTTAACGTATAACTGAGGAAACCAATGAATAAAATTTAGATGTAATGTTTATCACAAATATTTGTGTGATGAATTCAAATGTTTGCACTGTGTCTGGGTGTTTCTATGTATAATAAGTATGTATTTAAAACTATATATGTATTATATCAGCTATCTGGCCGCCATAGCACAAGCTTTGCTTAGTTTGGGGTCAGATGGTGTTGTGTGTGAATTGTCCACCAATATTTATTTATTTATTTATTTATTTAAATAGTCTTTACAAATTTAATGTTGTGAAATTTCGTTTCTCTTAAAGCTTGTGAAAAATAATTTCATGAAAGTAGGTACCTAGTTTATTAATTTTCTAGAAAACTAGCTGTACCCTGCCACGCTTCGCTGTGGCACATTGTGATGCAAAAAATAGATAAAAACAATCCTTGATGCGGATTATATATAATTCTAAAATTTCAGCTCGATCGGTGCAGAACTTTTTGAGTTTTTGAAGCGTACACAAACCAACATAACATTTTTATGTATAAGATTATGCCTCTATAAATAATTACAGAAATATAATACAAGATACTACCAAACTTTAAAAAAAAGTTGGCAGTCATAAGAACGGCCGATAGAAGTGAAAACTTAAAACTCAGAATTTGATAGTTACTTTGTAAACTACGCTGGTGAAACCGGAGGGCGTGGCCATTAGCATGGCCATCTAGAAAAGCGTCAGTATTTCTAGATGGCCAATGGCCATGGTCCCGAGTTTACCCGAAGATTTCGTATCATTCCCGAGCGTGACCCTAGAATTTAATTCACAACCCACGAAAAATCTGTCTGTAGCGAGCCCAAAGAAGTTTTTCATTTAAAAAATATTTAGCTTAATGTATGTATATTGTACAGGATCACTTATAAAAATGTTCAGTCTAGAAAAGTTACAAAGCGCTATTTGTACTAGAATAGAAAACTAAGCCGTAGGACATAATCGTGTTTGTTCAGCTACAAAATGGATGCATAAACAAAAAGATTTTGAAGTGATTTTAAATCATGTATGTACTTACATAAAAATTTAAATGATGAAGATATTTTGTTTTCAAGAGCATGCACATTTTTTATATGTATATCATTTAAATTATTAGTTTTGACTACCATGAAGCCGATATTATGTAGTGTATACGTAAACGGCGCTCAAGCATAAGAATATCAAAGATAACAAAATAAAAATATTTTTAAGCAACCCATTGATTAAATGAATATTTTTTACACAACGTTTAGACTTAAAGCAACGTATTCACGCATATTGTATTTCAATAACAATTTTACTCTAGAAAATAGTATTCAACCATATACACAACAATATTTCATGACAAAATCCAATTTCCACCAAAACTTTTTCATTCAACATAACCTCAAAAACACAACGAATGCAATTCCAATCAACACATAAAAAATACAATTTTCAATCATCAGCATGTCATGTCCAATCCATTTCGCGAATCCAACGCGTTCCGTATTCAAAACAATCCACGGGCAAATAACCGATTCTCTGTCCCGCGGGTGTCGTTCCCGCTCGCTTTACTTTTTCACGTTATTTCGGAACGCCTGCGTGCGGTGCCCATTACCTAAGTGTTTATTTTTATGAAATGTTAGTATACGCTAAGCTTTACAACGCACGCGAGATTTTCTTGTAATGATTTTTCAGAGGCGCTGTAATTCTTTGTAAGTTATGCTGTGAAGGAGTTTATGTTCAAGGGAAACGAGATCTTATGTTCACGTAATAAGTAACTAGAATTATTTAATGTACACAGTTTTTTTTTGTTGTGTTTATGATAGTAGCGTTTTTCTTCTTATTTGTGAAAACAAATGAAAATCGATCGAGCCGTTCTTAAGATCATTCAATTCAATTCATAAACGTATGCAATTTCGACAATGTGTTCTTATGACATTATCAAGTAAAATTATCGTCCGTAAATGGACTTTACAAACGTCCTTTTTTGACGTGACAACGTCTAATAAATCGATGAACGCCGGCTGCATGTACGAAAAAGTGTCTCGTTATGTCCCGTTACGCTCATTGTACGCTTGCGCCGCATGTATATTTTTTTCGTTATGACGTTGTCACGTTAAACTACCGTCCATAAACCAATCGACTATACAGATAACCATTTTTTTTAGTTAGCGGTATTACGCAGATGACTTCTAAATAAAAGTGGTCAAGTTCGAGTCGGACTCGCCCATGAAGGCTTCCGTAGCAGCAAGTAACATAATATAAAAGTTCTTGTAGTTCGTTGTTACTTTAATCAGTGTTTTAACAACAGTGAATTTATGATGTATTAAAATAAAACTACTTACTAGATCTCGTTCAAACCAATTTTCATTGACAGTTTACATGGTACAATGTACATCATACATTTGTTTTAGTTTTGCCATTCTCATTCTCTTATTTTAGAAGTTACGGGTTTACATTTTACCACTTTGGAAGAGTCTCTCGCGCAAACTATTCAATATAGAAAAAAGTAAGTACGTTAGAAAACTCAATATCATTTTTGATGACCTATCCATAGATAGCCTACACGTACGGTTTTGATGAAAAAAATTTTTGAGTTTCAGTTCTAAGTATGGGACACCCCTAAAATTTATTGTTTTTTTCTATTTCTTGTATGAAAATCTTAATGCGGTTCACAGAATACATCTACTTACCAAGTTTCAATAGTATAATTCTTATAGTTTTGGAGAAAACTTACTGTGACATACGGACGGACAGACATGACGAATCTATAAGGGTCCCGTATTTTGCCATTTGGCTACGGAACCCTAAAAAGAGTAGTTAGTATGCGTAGGATTCGAACCAGAGGTTCTTTTCTCTATCGTCAGTTGCCGTTCTCCCTACTACTAGCAGTATTTTTTTATACATAGCCCGAAAGAATAGTTAAAGTAGGTACTTGTAGCATTGCTATATTTTCAACATCATGTCAGAATAATCCAGCGGCTAGGTCATACAAAATAGCCAAGTAGCAGACATCAGAAAGATGTTCTTCTTTAGAATCGCACGTTCTGGCTCTAACTACGTTTGTGCCGATTTGAATCTCAAAGATTTCGAATTTAAGTTCCGTAGCGCTTCAGGCTTTTAGGTCAGGCGTAAGGGACAGGAGGTAAGCGGAAAAGTAACATTGACATTCGCTTCAATCAGACCTCCACAAAGGGTAACTACCAACTCTAAGCAAAAACAGTTGTACATACCCGCTCAACAGTGTGCGAGTTTTCAGGTAGGTATGGTTCGAATATACTTAGTGCTTTATGCTAAGTACCTATGCCTCACGTAACTATGTATATGTGTAAGTGTAAGTATCCTACTAATACTATCCATAACACAAGCTTTGCTTACTTTGGGGTCAGATGGTGTTGTGTGTGAATTGTCCACCAATATTTATTTTTTTATTTTTAATATTGTAAATGTCATTGTTCGGATGTTTGTTGCTCTGAAAGGATCGGTAATTTATTTACTCCGAAGAAATAAAAACCCGTGTTCAATTTAAAGTTGAACTCAGACACAAATTTCATAATAATCTACTTAAGTAATGACTTTTGGACACATTTTTTTATGAATATTTCTAAAACCTCTACACCGATTTATATGAGACCCCCTCTGAATTATATCTATCCACACGAAAAAAGCTCTAGTAATAGGGACTGCCGTTAGAAGTGAAAACGAACTACTCAGAATTTGACAGCTCACTTTGGAAACTACGTGGGTGAAACAGGAGGGCGTGGCCATGAACATGGCCATCTAGGTTATACGAGCTTACTGGAGCATTTATTTCATTTACGAACATGACACTTGAGTTTTATTCACACTGCACAGCCCATGGCAAATCTGTATGCGGTGCGCTGAAAGACATTTTTACTTCAAAATTAGTGAAGCTATCGCGTAACAAACATACAAAAAAAAAAAGAAGTGTGGCACTCGGGGACTGCCGTGGTAAAGCTATTGCATGTTGCATGCATTTTTATTAACATAAGCAACATAAGTGACATTTGTTTACCATAAAAAAAATATCACGGGAAATCCGTTAAGTTGGCAACACTGCTAAGAGCATTTAGTCTGTAAAGCGAATACAAATAAGATTCAAAGTCGAATGACCGAGTGGGGAGGACGGCGTTACGGTCTTCCATCCCTCTTTCTTGTGAACGTAAGAAAGAGAAGCACGATCACTAAAATTCGGTCCCCAGGCCCGCGATAAAAGCTATGCAATAGCTTAAAAACATACATCCGAATCGAGAACCTCCTCATTTTAATCCCGAGAAACTAACAGGAACGGGATCTGTGCAGATGAAACCGCGAGGTGCAACTAGTGGTTAAAAGAGTAGTACTTATTATTATTTTTTACGTTTTTCAGATTTCCGCTACAACCCATAACTTGTACCACCATCTCTTTATACGCAATATTCAATTCTGATACCCTTTGAAACATCATCTTTATGTATTAGCAGTCAATCTGCCCCGTTATCTGCCTCGCCGGAATACGGCTACAGGGGAGGCTGGTTACTGCCTCAATTATTATAGGAGCGTATTTCCCTTGTATATTCATCAATTGTAGGTGGTCAAACGGATTGTTTTCAGAGAGTACTTTTGAAGTTATACCTACTTATATTGGCGTGTTAGCGAAAAATAAAAAAAGGATAAAATTTGGGGTTACAGAATATTTGTAATTTTTATAGTTGTTACGTTACTAAAAATTAACAATGATAAAAATTTAGTAAACAAGAAATTAAACCAACTTCAAAACCACAAATAGGCACTCAAAAGCGCAAAAATAAATTAATTTCATTATTATAAGCGCTATATACTCACTCATCTACTTGAATTCGGTGCCAGTCAAATCAAAACGCTAGTAGAGTAGCATAGTAGATAGATATATTATGTACGTAGTAAATAGGCATAGGTAACTAGTATATATCTACTACCTGTAAGACAAAGGCTCTAGATAGACGGACTGCATTTCAATTGCAATCCAACTGCTAATTGCTGTTCAGGTGCTGTATGAATGCAGCTGACCGACTGCAATGGAACTGCACCTGAACTGCAATTTGCAGTTAAATTGCAGTTGAAATACAGTCAATCTGTATATAACCTAACTATAATCATTGGATAGATAATAGTAGTAGTGGTAGGACTCTTGGCAGAGTCCACCTGGGGAAGTACCACACCTTTGCCAGTTATTCTACCGCCAAGCAGTAATATGCAAACATTGCACCGTGTACCGGTTAGAAGAGCAATGTTTCCAGAGAAATTACAGGGCTTAGAGATATAGCATGCTAGGCAGCGCAGTGCAGTGCTAGGTAATGATTTCGACGCTTCATGTTCCAATAGCTGCATGTCACTGTGCTGTCATGTGGCAGGCATGTTGCTTACCATCAGGCACATGTCCTGCTCGTCTTGTCACTCTCTATTTAAAAAAAGAGAATATCTTTAACGCTAGAAGTATTAACCTGAAGTTAGTAACAGTATTTACTAAAATATTGACTTGCTAATTTCACGGTGTCAGTTTTTCGTGATAATGAGCGCGCGCGTCAAAAAAATACTCACATCATCTTCCCCCGGAAAAAGTAGTATAACTTCAGTACGAACCAAAAACCTAATCTTGTATCTGTATCCCGTATGGGGCAGATTACTTCGTGGACGAATAAGATCAGCATAAAGAGTCCCTGGCTAAAAACTCGTGCGATTTGTAGCGAGATTAAACTGGGAGTGAATATATCACATATTTTACATTTATTTATTGCCTCCCCTGTTACGATTGTTATGATACTGGGAAGAAGGGATGTAAATGGGCATTTTTACTTGCGCCTTCTGCGCTAGCCTTAAGTTCGGTAGGTAGTAGAGGCAATTTGAAGTTAAACGCCATAAGTCCCGTTAAAAAAGACTTAAGTTGATCGACGTAGGTATTCATATGCAATGTGTTTGTCTACCCGTGTCGGAGCCTGAAATGGTAAAATATTTGATTAATTTTATCGACCAATCAGGATTTTTTTTCTTTGAAAAATGTTTTTTATTATATTTTTGTTTCGAATTATTTTCTGCCTTTTATCGAAATAATATTTCCAAATGTTTAACCACGTTGAAATCACACGTGATTAAAAAAAGATAACATTTATTTTATCTTTTATTATTCATGGTTAGTTATGACTAAATTCATAGAAGCGCCCAAGGGTTAATACCAAAAAAAAAACAAGGAGTAAAAAAAATATTAATCCTGATTTGTCGATAAAGTTGTTCATTTATTATATGATATATAATCATACATTAATATATTCATATATTGTCATACCATTTCGGGCTGCGACACGGGTAGACAAACACATTGTATTTCTTTGCCCTCTCATTTCTATAGTTAGTAATCAAAGTTATTCGTGAGCTGTGTTCCAGTTACTGTCCCCAGCTACTGTCCCGGTGTCCGTCCGAATTAGCCCGCGCCGTAACTATCGGACCCACCTCGGCCGTAAATTAGGAGAGCTACGTACTACACGAGTGCGACGCGTTTCCATTATCACACGGGTTTCAAATATTCGCTTATTGTTTTAAAGTCAAAGTACTTTATTCATAAATGTACAATTTACACGTCAATTAATAAAAAACAAAAGAAAGAGCATACAAATTGTATACATTTTCCAAATTTGAAATGACTACTTTACTGTATTATAATAATTATTGTGCAGAAAACTGTCAAGTATTATACGAGTATAATACGGCTTTAATACAATTGTAAGTTTAGAAAATAATTGTACTATAGTCCAAGATCCCAGAGCCGCCAGACATCACGTATTTTCTGATGAACGAAATGTGGACGATTGAGTAGAGTTAGTACGTACCAAGAACTCATGCTTACCCGCTAACTTGCTTAGACGGTCAATTTTGAGATATGGGGTCCAGAAGATTCTTACTTCACACATTTTCTACTAACTGATTTTCACGGATGTTATAGGCAATATCTTTAAAAATAAGGCCCCAATACTCCCAGACACTTTCCGTCGGCCGTTTTGCTTAACAGACGCTTTAAAACTGTCAAAATAATGACTTAACTTCAGTTAAATTCTTATCCATACTAATATTATAAATGCGAAAGTAACTCTGTCTGTCTGTCTGTCTGTCTGTCCGTCTTTACCGCCTAAACCAACCAACAGATTTTGATGAAATTTGACACATAGATAGAATAGATCCCGAGAAAGGACATAGGCTACTTTTTGTTCCGAAAAAAGGGTTAAAAGGGTTAAAATAAGGGATGAAAGTTAATATGGAAAACTTCGTCATTGTTGAAGAACTATGAAACTTTACGTCTAGATATTTAACACGAAACCATAAAATGTATGTTTTAGCAGTTTTGTAGTTTCGAACTGTACCTACGGGGGTGGAATTGGGGGTGAAAGTCTGGAAGTTCAATATTATTGAAGATGAAACTTTGTATCTAGACACTTGAAATGGAGTCGATATACGTTTGTTCCAGCAATTTTATAATTTCTAACTATACGGGGATACTTATATAGCCGCTTGATACACTGGCCGCTTTTCGCGTTTTACAAATTTGGCGGGAAAACGGGTGTCAGGTTACATAAGTGCGGTGTTTGTTTCGGCATATGAAGTGCCACCTTACTTTTACCCGTTTGAGCCATTTACTCTCAAGAGCGTTTCAAGACGCTTCTAGCGGTATCATTTATTTATAATTAATGTACTTAAATATATTCAAGATGGCCGCCGCTACAAAATGGTGGATACTTTATGTTTTATTAATCCCATCAATATGGGTATCAAATGAAAGGGCTCAACAAGCAGAATACAATATACTATAAAAAAATTAAATCCAAGATGGCGGCCGCTACAAAATGGCGGATAACGTAGGTTTTATCAATCCCATCAACATGGGTATCAAATGAAAGGGCTCAACCAGTAGAATACAACGTACTATATAAAATTAAAATCCAAGATGGCGGCCTCTACACAATGGCGGATAACTTAGGTTTTATCAATCCCATCTACATGGGTATCAAATAAAAGGGCTTGACAAGAAGAATACAGTGCACTATACAACCTCAATATTTAAGATGGGCGCAGCCACTAAATGGCGTATCAGACAGAATTTTTGATAGTCGACGAGATTTCCATGGTGTCTTATTTTGATAAGACACCATGGAAATCTCGTTATGCATGATGGACGCTCGATTAAGGCAAATTAAGAACTGCGAAAATGAGTTTTTTGGAGGAGTAAACGTATTACTTTTCGGTAATCTTTTACAACTGCCTCCTATAAAATGATCAGGAACACCTGTTTTCAATTATAATACGAAATTATATATATGAAAGTAGCTCTCTCTGTCCGTTGCCGTCTAACGCCTAAGCCACTTAAAGAGTTTGTTACAATTTGGTGCACAGATAGACTAGACTTAGGAAAGGACAACGGCGACTTTTTATCACAGAAAAAGAGTTGAAAAGAGTGGAAATGAGAAGTAAAAGTGTGCATGGAAGGATCTTTGCACTCTTTGTATGCTATTTTTAACCGACTTCAAAAAGGAGGAGGTTATCAATCCAGTTGTATTTCAATTGTGAATCAATTTAGATGGTTATTTTTTGGTTGGTAGATTATAGTTCAGAGGTGGTCATATAAATTTTATCGAAATCAGTGGGGCGGTTTTTGAAATATTAACAACAAACTAAAATTTGCGTTCATGTAATCAGACGATATATCTACTAATATCTACTAATAGACTCTAATAAAATTTGGTGGACCGTCCCAATATGATTTTAAATTAAAGTCTGTTTTTGATTAATTTTTGAGAACAGTTTTTTTTTGTAATTTGTCGTGTAAATTGTACATTTATTAATAAATATAAAACTTTGACTTAGACCGATTTTGATTAGGAAACGTGAATTTGTATGGTAGTAGACATACGAGTAGGTACTGCCTCAATTACGTTAATAAATATGTGGCGCGGACGAAGTCGCGGGTAAAAGATAGTACTCCATATACATACATTAGTATGTTTATCAGACAACTATTTTAAAGGCTTTTTCGAAAAGACAGACTGATCTAAGAGGGCCAGTCATCCCCAAAACTCATAATCTCGTACATAAATGTGTTTATGTACCTTCTAGACCCCATATCTCAAAATTGGCCTTCTAAGCAAGTTAGCTGGTAAGCTTGTGTTCTTAGTAGGAATAAACTAATAATTATAGTCCCAGCCTCGAATTTTGGAGGAGGTCACCAGTACGCAGCCTCAGGTTTGGGGGGTCACAAGTAGAAATACAATAAATCGAGCAAAAAATACTTCACTAGTAGCGCCCCACGATATTACCCGCGTAGTTACCGTTCTAGTTGTTTTCCCGCGTTAAAAAATAGTGTATGTACTATTAGATATTTTTTTTTCTTGGATTTTTTGTTTAACGTATACGATTTTGGGATGCCCCCTGTGACCCCCCTCTCGGACCGTGCATGAATCCTACGAACTAACTCTAATTGATGGTACACATTTCGTTCATCAGAAAATACGTGACGTCTGGCGGCTCTGGGATCTTACTCTAATAGGCTACAAAAAAAAAAAACTAATTAGTCCGTTAGTTCTTCGTTTCACAAACTAAAAAATAACGGAGATACAGTGCTTAGAAGTTTCGCGTGACGTCACTCGTAGGTATGATTTTTACCAACAAGTGACGTCACGACACCCTCTCTGGAAGTTTGATGTAATATTTTTGTCGGTTTTTAATAATTTACTAAACAAAAAATACGTGTCATATATTTTTCCATGATCTGGCTTACGGTAATTAGAATTTGTTTTGTTCCAGTGTCCAATACCCTATTGCATAACACAGAAGAAAAATAAAACTCATTAGTTCGACTAGCCTCGTGGCTTAGTTGATAGTAAGTCTTTTTTTTACTTTTATAGGTTTACACTTGACCGCCATCTCGCCTGATGTTAAACGACAATGCGGTCTACGATGGAGCGTGTTTACCTATAAATAACCGATTCACTCTCGATTTGAAGACACAAAGACTGTAATCATCGGGGAAAACCCACTCAGGCAACGTATTCCACAGCCTAGACGTTCTTATCACAAAATTAGAGTCAAATCTCTTCGTACGTGTCTTTGGAACATCAACCATGAAGCGATGTCGCTTTTTCGAGCTACGAGCATTCCGATAAAAAAGGGCAAGGTGGTATCAGATCATGCAAATCATTCGCACACTCTCCGAAGTGCACACGCCGAGCCGCGTTGGACCAGAGTAATAAATGTATTTTGTATTATTTTCGAATATGGAGACTAATATATGGTTTTCGTTTTCTTTTTTTGTAATAATTTAACTTTAAGTGCTTCATATTTTTTAAATTCTTATATATATGTATGTACGAGTACTACTATTAAATAATAATTTAGGTACATAAATTAGTTGAACATTTTTGGGAAGACACTGTTTGCTGCAACACAGCTAACGCTAAAGCAGCAGACAGGGTTCCTTATTTATACCTATTGTGCACATTGTTTTTTCTGGAAATAAATTATTTTGTATTTTTGTATTTGTAATATTGATATATCTAAGCAGCGGCTAATTCTACTTCGTCTCAAACACCGATTACCTCTAAATACAAATCTTAGAAGTGGTTATTTATATATTTGAATCTTTTAATGTTGAGGCTCCCGGCCCTCATAATTACATGAAATAGTTTCAAAGCGCTTGGTCGACGTCACACATGACCAAAATGCGTTCACTGCCATTTAGCGTTTTCGACCTTCATTGGTCTATGGATAATTCAAATGTGCTTAAAAATATTTGTTACTTCTTATAATTTCGTTGCCAAAAAATGTATGTCACTGGCGTATCCTCCGAACGTAAATTATCCGAGATACTCGTAATTTCAGAGTCGTTTGACAACGGACACGAGCTATAAAGCATGGACCATAGACTTTTAATCAATCTGCACGAGCGATGCGGGAGTGCAAAAATGGCGGAAGGCTGTACCTTAATTAAAACCATAAGGAAAATTCTCCTCGAATGGATGTTCCTCAGTGGTCTTGTGTGATGCTTTTGCCGGACATTTGGATGCGTGGTTGACCATAGTACCGGTATTTCGGCATGAAGATTTGTCGTGTTTTTCTTACATCTGGTACCTATTTACACTAAGTGTAGGTGGTTACATTCATCGATATAAACCAACAGAAGTGCCCTGAGCCACTTGAAATTGGTAATAAACTGCGTCTCTGTATACTCTCTGTATAGTTACATACAAATGCTGCGGTTTTACTTATTATGAGTGTTGACAACAAATAGTTATAGGTAAAAACGTCCGGCGTTCATCGCTTGCTGCAACCGACTAGAACGGAAAGAGTGATGAGCTCACTCTTACCAACGATGACATAATTCCGCGCACCTGAAGTTTGGGAAGGCACATCTAGTAGTTTATATCGATGGTTGGTGGTGATATCGTCGCATAAAGCAATTTCTTGCAACCAAGCACACGGCTGGTTGCAGGAAATTGCTTTAAGCGATACCACCACCAATCTGGTAACAAATTGTTACTGAGTTTCTAGGTTTTTAACCGATTCCAAAAAGAAGGAGGTTATTAATTTAACTCCTATGTTTTTTATGTATGTTACCAAATCAAATTTCTCGAGAACCCTCGCACCGATTTTAAAATTTATTTTTATGTTCGGATGGGTATGCTTTCCGAATGGTTCCATATAAATCTTATCGAAATCAGTCAGTGGTTTTTGAAATATGAACCAAAAACGAAAATTTGCATACTTACAACTTTCTGGATGACGTAATTGTAGATTTCACAAAAGTTATGAAACTCGAACTTGTCACTACGAAATTGGGTAAAGTTTTGCACTAAAAAGGGTAAAATGAACTATTTTAGTAAAAAAAATAAACCGGCTTCAAATAAGTAGATAAGTGAGTAGCATTTGTAATAATGATATTAATTTATTTTTCGCTTTTGAGTGCCTATTTGTGGTTTTGAAGTCGGTTTATTTTTTTTGTACGAAAATAGATTATTTCTTAGCATGACTCTGATAATTAAATTGAAAAAAATTTGAGAGTCATAGGGACTGCCGATAGAAGTGAAAACTAACACTCAGAATTTGATAGCTCACTTTAGAAAATACGCGGCTGAAACCGGAGGCGGGGCATGACCACTTTAATTTAACCATTTGAATTACATTTTCCGTGACGAACTAACTTTTTGTGGCAAATGTACAACAACCTATTTTTATAGGACTACTCGAAAAAAGCAACATCGTTTCATGGTTGATGACGGGGAGGTTTGATTTCAATTTCGTAAAAAGAACATAAACTGTCCATACGCCGACAGAGTAGAAATTATCTGATGGACAAAGTATGGTGTCTTCAATGGGGTGTTTTAAAAATGCAAAAAGACATGTCAAAGACAGTTCCCAATTTCACCATAGGTGGCGCCAATGTTTTATTTAGAGAAATTTCCAAAAACAAACAGTGGTATCACATTTGGCAAAATTTTGAACAAGACAAAAAATTTACAAGACATATATTATGTGTAAGATTATTATTAGCGTAAGATTATTAAATGTATGTGGTGTGTGTCGTCTTTCGCCGGCACCAGCGGATGACCAGCGCCAGTTGGATCCAACCGGCATTATGCTGAGCTGGGGCCGGCTTGTTGCAAAAAAGCTTATACTGAATAGATTTTATAGAACGATGTATTTATATACAAATTTGTATTTATGTATTTTTTGTCACAATAAATAATTTGTCATTTGCATTTGGATAACGCCTCATTCTGGCGTGACTCTAGGTACCAACTACTTCTAGGTACATAAGCATTCTCGATTTAAAAATAAGGCATTCTACAGCCTAAGCGTTCTTATCATAAAAGTGGAGACAAGCCGCTTCATTCGAGTCTTTGGAGCACAACCGTGAAACGATGTCTCTTTCTCGTGATACAAGCAGTTTGGTGGAAAAAAGGGAAATAAGTACATTTAACCACTGAATTCGTTTTCATATTATGATGCCACTGTAATATGACAAAATAAGACAGAATATGACACGCCGAACGAGCCTGCACATCGTCCGACCTCCAAAGATTGACTATGACAAATACGCGACCAAACCAACGCCGCGCCGGACAGAACTCGGAACGGTTTCCGCTGGCTTCATTGCGCTTATAGTTTTTTGATGTGGGGGCATAGAATCAACGGGTTTCAAGCTAATATTTTAAAATAGGTGAGCCCTGCGGGTTTCCTGGCCTAATTCCCATCCCATATTTTTCGGTGTAAAATGTATATTTGTTCTTCCAAGCATTTGTTTTTAAACAAAGAGTGACGAGAGTAGCAGGACATGTGCCAGATGGTAAGCAACATCCCTGCCACATAACAGCAAGTGACACGCAGCTATTGGAACATGAAGAGTCCAAATCATTACCTAGCACTGCGCTGCGCTCGTCATCCAGATATCTAATGTTGTAACTATGTCATATCTCTAATCTCTAATTTCACTGGAAACATTGCCCTTCGAACCGGAACACAGTAATGTGTTTGCACAAAACTGATTGGCGGTAGAATTACTGGCAAAGGTGTGTTACTTCCCCAGGCGGACTCTGCTAAGAGTCCTACCACTAGGTACTAGGTATAGTCTGTGTTCCAAATTTAAATTCTATCCGTTCATACGTTACAACGAGATGAAGCAAAAAACATCCAAATATCCTAACATTGACATATTTGTCAAAACATTGACATATTTGCAAATTTGACCTATTTGTCAATGTTTGAATGTATATTGCTCAATCAGTCAATCACGTCGAAACGTCAGAATGGATCGTGTATGTATATCTCACGCTCAAGTGGCAAACTTGGTAGTTTACATTAATTTGAAGCACAGTATTTTATACAAAAAAAAACACCAATCTTAATTTGCTTTTTATACCAAAACAAATCTAATATGAGATTTTTCTCTCCTTTTTGCATTTTCTGAGAACATTTACCATGGTAATGTTTGTATTGTCTTACATTGTCAGAAAGAAGAGATTTCAACGAATAAAAAGCTCACCGATTTTTTTCAAAAAGCTTATACCTCGCTTATATACATATTGCCTGGAAGAAATCGCTCTTAGCGATAAGGTCGCCAATTGCTACTTTATTCTATATTTTTCTCTGCGTTATATTGTTATTTTTCTTTGTAATTTTAAGTGCAATAAAGAGTTTATCTATCTATCTACCTCTATTTTGATGTGAAATTTTATTGTTTCTTCGATATTACGTCAATTTAAGGTGAAACAAATAGGTTTCATGCTATTTTTTTTTTTTTGTTTGATACTGGTCTACTAATATCAATTTAACGATTTGTCATTGTCGATATTATCTATTTTATGGATTTGTTTGACGTCATTTGAAAATGCGTCATCTGGTGGTTGACAGATGAAACGCTATTGTTTCACATTGTTATAACCTCGCACATTCATGTTATCCACCATTTTGTTGATAAATTTCCTGGTTGTTATAATTTCGCAAATCCATATCATCCGTAATTTGTTTTGATAGATATGAGATAAAGGATAATGTTGATAGATTTCCTGATCCATTAGCATAGAATAAATAATATCTATTAGACAGAATTGCGGAGTTCAATAGGGATTTGAACCGAACATTTATTTAAAATTGTGTATCTAGCGCCATCTAGTTGCAAACTGATGAAGCGATTCCGTTTTGCGCAAGAAAAGTGGTTTCATAGCGCCATCTGTGATCGGTAGTTTGATTTATGCAAAGTAACCACAGTTACCGATTTAAGAAAATATACAAGTTATTTCCTTATTCCTTAGGTACTTCGGAACACAGGCTTAGAAAGTTAGATTGGTCATGTTATGCTCCTGTTTAACTACAAAACCTACAAAATTACTAGTATGTCCACAAAAATTGGAAATAAACCAGATGATAACCTATAGGATTTTTTTAAGGGAACCGCTACTGCCTATGTACCTATTCTTTTACTAGGTACTATTTCGGTAGGTACCTACCTATATCTGGATACCTAGGTATTTATTCTGTGCTAGTCTGCTAGTGCTTCACTATATGCATTATTTTGATTCTGATTCTGACTTGGTACCTAAGTTTAGAAAAATTATAACATGTACTTAAGTAAGTACTTAATTTTTATAATTTTCATGATTCAATAAAAAAATACATTGGACAAAAGTATAGTCTTGTTCAATGAAATAAGTAATTTTATTCTGTAGTTTTGTTGCCCACCATGAAGTTGTCCACTATTAAGGTTGCATCATTTGTCACCTGTCTCGAGATCGTTTATTTGATAGTTTACAGATGTAGCCGACGTTTGGGATGATGTGCCACTGACCAATCTAGTGAGTGAACCATTTGGGCAATGGATGCGGACAATGAACATCGCTTATAGTTACTGCTTCTAAATATAAATACATATATCTCAAACGTTTTTATCAGTGTGCGAAGTGCAAAATAAACAGTATAAGTAGGCTACATAAGGATTACTTTTCCTGAAAATCGAAACAACCTACTTAGTTTTTAAAATTCATATAGGTATATATAAATTTAGTTATAATAATAAATCATACAGTTCAGAAATGTCAATAAAAGTAATAATAAGCGAGTACTTATACTTACCTGTACTGTACTTACCCATACCTATATCGATGTATGTATACTCGTAAGTATTTGTTTTTTTGCCACAAAATGTAATGTTTCCAAACACAAATAAAAAAACCAGGTATGTTTAAAAAAACTTCAAACCATAATTTTCAACACACAAAAATATATTGGCGGTCATACACTACAATAACTCTTTATTAAAAAGCCACAAAGCACAAAAAAAAACCTCAAATAATACAAAATATATATATATATATAGAAAAAAATATCTTAGCGATTTAATTGGCGGCCTTATCGCCTAAAGCGATCTCTAGGCAACCGTGCAAGGATAGAAGATGGCATACCAAAATGTCATAGGGACTGCCGATAGCTCTGAATTTGATAGCGTACTTTGGAAACTACGCGGGTGTAACCGGAGGGCGTGGCCGGGCCACCATGGCATGACATCTAGAAATGTGTCACCATTTCCCGCTGGCTAACGCATTTCTAGATGACCATGCCATGGTAGCCAGGCCACACCCTTCAGCATTTGCCATTGGCTGAAGCATTTCTAGATGGTCAATGCCCATGGTCCCGAGTTTACCCGAAGTTTTCTTATCATTCCCAAGCGTGACGTTACAATTCAATTCACAGCCCACGAAAAATATGTCTGTGCCGCGCCTAAAGAAGTTTTCGCTTCAAAAACAAATATTTCGATTTTGAGTGTATGCCGTCAATAACTTAATATAAGGCTGAGACTCTCCCAAAGCGGAGACATGCGAGCGGAAACGAGCTGTGCTGCGATTGACCAATAACTTATAACTTTGACGAGGAAATGAAGGACTCTCAAACAAAACATTACAACAAAGCGCTAGTTCAACTTGTCAAAGTTGTCAAAGTCATTTGATTTTGATAACTGACTCGTAATATCGCAGTAGTGATTGCAATCCGGCGTAATTTTCAGTCCGGCCGGATCCGACTCAATTGCCGTCGATCAGTTAACAGCTGGTTTATCAAATCACGATAATTTTCGTTTTTCGGTTCAAAATGAACTGTTAGTAAGTTAGCCAAGTGTAAGTAAGGTATAATAAAGGTGGATTATAAAAATGAAAAATCACGAGTTCATCAATTTTGATTTTGATCGTATAATTAATATTTATTGCTTTTAAATTTAAATAAATAAATAGAAAAAATTGGCAGTCATAGGAACTGCCGATAGAAGTGAAAATTACTTAGCATTAAATTTTTTTGCTTACTTTGTACAATACATGAGAGCATGGCCATGGCATGCTGACGCATTTCTAGATGGTAATGGTGACGCATTTCTAGATAGCCCATGGAATATGTTGACGCATTTCTAGATGGCCCAATGGCCATGGTCCCGAGTTACCCGAAGATTTCTTATCATTCCCGAGCGTGACGCTAGAATTCAATTCCCAAAATCAGTCAATTAAAAAAAGGCAGTCTGTGCCTCGCCAAAAGAAGTTTTCACTTCAAAAAGACAGTGATAGGAGCTAGACAGCAGCAGCAGCAGCTGATTGTTTCTTTCTCGCTCGCTCTGGATTACCAGAATTTTTCTTTCATTAACGGGCGCAACGATGCTTCACAGCTCACGGTAAAATCTTTGCGTAGTGCGCACAAAGAAATGTTCACTTCAAACATAAACTCCTTATGCCGGATCCACCGGAATATCAGACTCGTTTTGCCGGATGGCAATCCCTATTTATTTATTTATTTCTCAACTACTTGCACACTTACAGTCACGCCAAGACGTGTGTCAAGTTATAACATAGGTAAATTCTTAATAAACATACATTAATAAAGAATAGGATAAGCACTTAAAAAGTAAAACGATGTATAATGTAACTAATACAGTTACATAGAAAATTTGGATAAAACGTTAACAAGAAAACATAGGTAATATTGTTTTATATATTAAAAAAAAATAAAAAAATTAAAAGAATAATAACTTGCACATACTTGTACATCCTATTTGTATACTGGTAACGAACTTAAACAAACATTAACAAACGCATACAATTTAATGACAAAAATGTCAACTTCTGGATGCTGAGAGAGCAGAGCGTTGAGTAGGGAGATGGCCTGCGCCGTGGGCGCGTGCTGCGCGGTGCGCGTGCGCGCCGGCGCGGCCGCCAGCAGGCGCCGCGTGTGCGGGCGCCGGGCGCGCGGCGGCGCCACGAGCGCGAGGCGGGACAGGGTGCTCGGGTTGTCAATCCGGTTGTGCAGCAACAGGTAGTAGTATACCATAATGGCACACTTACGCCTGAGCTCCAAGGTGTCAATCCCAACCATTCCCGACACGAATAGGGATGGATATATATACGGATAGTATCCATAGAGCTTACTGTACAGGTACCGAGCGAAACGCCTCTGCACCTTCTCTACCATGAGTTTGTACTTGTCTTCATGGGGGTCCCAAATTATGGAGTTGTATTCCAGTTTACTCCGCACAAACGCATAGTAGAGGGCAACGATGGTACTCCTGTCCGTGAAACGGCTGGACTGCCTCATGACAAAACCCAAGGATTTATGAGCGCGACTACACACCTCGGTAATATGATCGTTAAAAGTTAGCTTAGTGTCAAGAGTCAGACCCAGATCACAGATCCGCTCAACTCGCTCAAGAGGGACGCCGTTAATATTGTACGGGTGCCTGATTGGTGAACAAGTGCGAGTGAAAGTAATAGTTTTACACTTGGATTCGTTGAGTTCAAGTATATTCAGCCCACTCCATACCCCAACACTATCGATGTCCCTCTGTAGTGCCTCACAGTCGGCCTGAGTTTCAATGGCCAAGAAAAGTTTTAAGTCATCAGCGAACATCAGACACCTAACTGCCCTGACGACTGTCGGCAAGTCATTCACCATCACAGAAAATTGGGTCGGACCCAACGTACTGCCCTGACTTACGCCGGAGCAGGTTTCGTACGGTTCCGAGCGGTAGTGGGAAAGCTGAACATACTGGATCCGATTTGAAAAATAGCTGCAAAAAAGTTTGAGCAAACTTGGAGTGAATCCGACCGCCGCAAATTTTCCAGAAGTACATCGTTATGGACGCGGTCAAAAGCCTTTTTAAAATCAAAATAGGCCGCATCTACCTGTTGACCACAGTCCATTTTACTGACAGTGTAATCTACGAAATTTATGTGATTTGTGGCGGTGGACCTTCCCGCTCGAAACCCATGCTGCGCGTCGGTCATGCGCGAGCCAATCTGCCTAGTAATATCCCGGTTTAAAATTGACTCGAACACCTTACCGAGTGCTGAAAGCACAGCTATTGGCCTATAGTGTTCAACCTTCGCAACAGAACCTTGCTTGGGAATCGGCGTAACTCTCGAGACTTTCCATTGAGACGGATAAGTCGCAGTGTTCAAAGATAAATTAAATATATACAATAGTGGAAATCTAAATATTTCCAAACAGTCCTTAATAATATAAGGTGGGATGCCGTCAGGGCCAACCGAAGAGTGTGACTTTAACCGACGAACCGCGTATGATAGATCGCGAGGTTCCACGCTATCAACCGCGATACGGTTTGCATTCGCATACAGCGAGCCCGCGCCGGCGCAGGCGGACGCGCGCTGCGCCGCCTCGGCGGACAGGCAAGGCGGGTCGGCCAAAAAGACTGACTTGAAATAAGCGGCAAAGGCGTTAGCGGCGTCGAGCCCCGAAACGGTACTCCCACTATACTCGAACTCACAGTTCGACCGCCTGATCGACCACTGGTTTTTTATAAACTTCCAAAACTGTTTGGGATCGTTTTTAATATCACCCTCCATTTTATTCAAATATTGTTTAAATGAACTGTCAGTTAGAACTTTAACTTTCTCATTTTTCTCATTTGACACGTTATGTAGGTACTAGGAATTGAAGTATAATAAATAATTGTTTTTAAATTGCTTTTTCGAGTATTACCACCCCTTAATTGACAAAATAATGATGTACTTACTGAAAATATGATATATCATCTCATTTTCACTTTTTTGTTGTAATCTTTGCACGACAGTACGATGCAAGACACCATCATAGGGAAGTAACCAATGCGGCCGGTAGGTGGCAATGTCATACAACGACTGACGTAAAATTGCCTGGCGTGTGGCGTTTTCGCGGTTGTTGAGCGGTGCCCTATTTGCACGCTGACCTAAAATCTCTCTTGTTTAAATATCGTTGACCAATAACAGTCATGTGTTAATCAAAATTAAAAAGAAGTGTTGACAGCGTCAGGACTCGGATTGAGTTTGACACTGACGTACTTTGGGTGTGTTCATAACATACCCAAACGGTTTATCTTTCTACGTGACATTGGCGAAGTTGTGAGGCTAACCCACAATAATAGCCATTAAATCAAGAAGTTTAGTTGAACATAACCAAACCGATTAAATTGAAACTTATTTCAACACACCGGACATACATTTTTTCGTAGGTTGTGAATAAGGGTGATCGTCACGCTCGGAAGTAGAAATCTTCGATGAAAGGCTGGATCGGCTGAACTTACAACGGTAGAGTGCAACCAAGCTTCCGTGCTACAAAAATACACTGTATCCTTGTTACTCGGAATCTTGGATGCCCTACTAGCTCTAATTTGCGAATTGTTTCTCGTATATCTCACTGGGACCGTTCAAGTATGACATAAGCAGGTGTATTACAATTATTAACACCCCCTCCTCTCTTGTCAAAAGTGAGCCAAGATCTTACACTCGTCTGTTCGTCCGTCCGTCTATCCGTCTTTCCGTATGTCAAAGCCCGTCACAGGTCACAGACACATTTTGGGCAAATATACGAACTATACTGTTGAAACTTGGTAAGTAGACGTATTCTGTGAACTCCATTAAGATGTTTACACAAAAATTGAAAAAAAAAACAATAAATTTTGGCGTGCCCCATAACTGAAACTCAAACAATTTTTTTTCATCAAAACCTTACATTTCCCAACACGTATCCATGGATAGGTCTTTAAAAATTGTATTGAGGTTTGTAATATTTTTTTTAACCTGAATAATTTACGTGAGATACTCTTCCAAAGGGGTAAAATGTGAGACCCACGTCCCACCCCCTGTAACTTCTAAAATAAGAGAATGACAAAAATACAAAAATATGATGTACAATATCATGCAAACTTCCACCAAAAATTGGTGTGAACAAGTTTTGTTATCGTCACAAATACAAGTATTATTAAAACATTGACCAAAGTCACAAGAACATACTAGAATTTTTATATTATGCTACTTGTTGCTATGGAAGCCTTCATGGGCGAGTCCAACTCGCACTTGACCACTTTTATTTAAATCAGTTGCGCTACAAGCTATCTAGTGACTAGGCTAGACTAAGCTGTACTAAATTGGACTACAGACACACACTAAACTTGATAACACCATGATTAGCGAGCCTACAAACGTTTACTTTACGAGGACAAGACGTCAGAAAGGCTTATAAGCTCTGTGTGAAAAGGCAACTGGGAAAAAGTATCGAAAAAAGTTTTCTTAATTTTTTTTCGCTCAGCAACCACCAATATTTTATGCGTATTACGCGTGATGTACTTGTTGTAATAACTGTTTTATATTAAAAATGTTTTAAAACTCACAATAGATAGGTAGGCCTGCATCTATTGAAATTGCCATTTTTTTTAAATAGCCGAGCATACAACCTATATTTACAAGCAATTATTGATTGGTATTAGCATTTCTAGATAGCCATGGTTAGAAGCAAGGCCAAAAACTTGTTCTTTGAAGATTACAAACAGACAATTCTATTTAATTCATTTTTTTAAACTATTAAATTTCCTCTATAAATCGAAAATAATATTTGTTACAGTACATGCAAACTTTCGTCGGCGGAATACTTACCCGAATACTTATAATTAATTCACTGGTTACAATTTTACATGTTAGATGTACGTTGTCAGTTCCGTGTTCTGAACATACCCAGTTTGTTTTGAAACCAAAACATAACCTCTACCTCGTCGGTTTTATTGGAAAAACTGCAGTATTAAGTTGATTTTTCAGTAAAAGACGCTGTTTGTGGAAACTTTTTCGATAATTTTACCAAGAAATGATAGAGTAGTTTTACATTTTAGTCATATTTAGCGGTAATTCCACTTCGCACGTGGATCTAAATCATTCTTATTTTTAGCCCATTTATTTTATATTTTACTTATTACATTGTTACATAGACGTCAAAATAGTGTGTATTTATTAGCAATAAAACGTAGGAAACCAAGTGTTTCCTGTTTTATTGTAGTTTAATGCTAAAATACCTAACAAAAGTTATTCGAAATCCGCTTAAGTCGTTCAGATATAAATTCAAAACAAGTAATTTTTCTTTTTGGAAACCTTTAGTAATGGCCAGTGAAAGTGGTAAAAGTGAGTTAAATTTGACTTCCGAATCTCCTCCGACCAAAAAAATGAAGGTATATAATGATGGTGAAGTGAAAGAAGTGTTGACAAGGACTGTCGCTACTATGTGTGGTGCTTGGAGACCCGAGGAAGTTGATGGGGGCTTGATCTTAGTGTTCAAGACCAGGGAAGCTTGCTTAAGTCCGGACCCAACACAGGAGAGCGACTATCCAGAGAACATTCAAGACTTTTGGGAGGCGAGCTTGATGGCCGCCGACAATGATCAGGTAAGGATATACATACATAAATATAAAGGATACTTTAATAAATTAGAATTATTATTGGAAACCAATAACCTACATCAAAAATTGTAAGAACAAAAATGCTGTATTATCGTTACCAAAAGAACATTCCAACCTTTGAACAAGAGATTGTACAATACAGGAAAAAGAAACACAGTTAACCTGTATATAATTTACCTTTTTTAAAGCTAGTAAAAGCCTGCATTTTAACACTAACTCACACTTTGCATCGTTGCCCGAAAGGAACTTGCAAGAATGTATCGTTGTTGGTGTTATAGAAAAAAAGTGCTGTTATATTTGGTTGAACAAGAACTGGCTAAGGTGAAATTAGTCTTACATTCATTATTAAGAACATAAGAACAATCATAATATATTAGTAAATGGGCTGGGCACATAACTGGGCAATGCCCAGTAAAAATAATTGAAACATCTGTTTGTCATTTTGCCGGTTTAACTTGACGTTGAAACTCACAATGATTTGATAGAACTTATTTGTCTATGTGAATCAGTGGCAAAAGGCAATATAAGATTATAAAATTCGTAATTGTGTATATTAATTATAATGTGTTTATTTATAAAAAAGATTTGTACGGAAGAATAGAATACATACAATGCAATATGTGGAAAAATATTTTATTTTGTAAAATAAAAATATGTTCCATTACTTTTTTTTAATTCTGCGCCATCTATGTGAAATCTAAAGAACTATTTTCGCCGAGCTAAAGTGGAAAGCCGTTTCTTTCATGACGGCCGAAAAAGTTTAGAGTACTTTGCATAGATGGCGCCTTTATAAACTGTTTTTCTATTTAATAGATGGCTCAGTAGATGGCCCTTTGTACTTCTTTTCTGTTTATTTTGAGACAGTGTGCAAGTGATCTGCATGATCTAATATGTACCACCTTGCCTTATTTTCTATCGGACTTCGCGTATCTCTGCGACATCGTTTCATGGTTGATGTTCCAAAGACACGAACGAAGAGGTTTGATTCGATGTTTGTAATAAGAACGTCTAGATTGTAGAATGCGTTGCCTGAGTGGGTTATCCCTGATGGTTATAATCTTGGTGTCTTCGAACGGAGAGTAAATCGGTTTCTTCTAGGTAAGGATATTCCGTCGTAGATCGCATCGTCGCGTCGCATCAAATGCGAACCTATTTTAGTATAAAAAAATAGATTTTTTATATGTATAGGGCCAATAGTTCCTGTAGATTAGCGCCTTCAAACAAAGAAGCTCTTCAGCAGTATAATATGCCGTCTACATTTTACGTACACACAAAACACATCTACTGAAGTAAAGCTATGAACTAACTGCCTCTCTCTTACACCCGTAAACTGTGCGAGGGAGAGGCCATGGCCTTTTAAAACCTTTTTCTTGAATGACGCGGATTATATTAAATCTCCACAAACAGGGTTAAAAGCAGTGCTTCCTAATGAGAGGTCCTCGAGCACTAACGAATTAAAACAAAAACGCTTTCTAAGGCAGGGCTCTCACTGAAAGATGTTCTATGCCGCTAAGCTGCGTAGGAGCGCAAGCTAATATTCCGAGAGCTGGTAACAAAATTTGGGTAGGTATTTAAGCAAGCTGGAAACTTGTATATACTTAGTTCTCGTATTATGTCCCGACACGGAGGTGCCGGCCTGGCTGACAAATGCTGACGCATTTCTAGACTGACGTATTCTGACCTGAAGATTTCTTATCATTCCCGAGAATGACACTAGAATTCAATTCACAGCCCACGAAAAATCTGTTGTGGTGCGTCAAAAGAACTTTTCACTTCAAACACAACCACAGTTTGCGTTCTGATTTAGATTTTCGCATAATGGGTATTATTAACTTTATTTAACGTACAGTTATTACACAACATAGAGTGACGAAATAAGCCCATTAGTGATGAATCAGTTAAAAGGTGAAGTAAACTCATAAAATTAAATAATACTCCATCAGAAACGCGAAACCTCTTTTGACGTGATGCCAAAACTAATGCGCTTTTTCCGTTCCCAACAAGAGTAAAGTTTAAAATCGTCTAGAATCCGCAAATTGATTGAAGATCTCAACTTAGTCTGCGCTTTATGCCCGCAGTAATTTGGCTGGAGAGATGAAATGCGATGAAAGATTATAGAGCAATGGAATGCTGTTTTTTAATCTTTTCAATTTTGGTAGCGGCAGATTTTGTAGGTTTGTCGGCTACCCAGCGGTGATAAAAAAAAAGTGACAGTCATAGACTGCCGATAGAAGTGAGAACTTACGAGCATAACTGAGAATTTGATAGCTCACTTTGGACGGAAACTACGCGGGTGAAACTGGAGGGCGCTGCCCTGCCAGTCTGCTGGAATAATTCTTCATTTCAATAAGCATTATCGTCTTTTTTTTTTACTGTTATTGGTTTTCACTTGACTGCCATTTCGGCTGGTGTTAAACGATGATGCGGTCTACGATGGAGCGTGTTTACCTATAAGAAACCGATTCACTCTCGATTTAAAGACACAAAGATTGTAACTATTGGGATTAAACCCATTCAGGCAACGTATTCCACAGCCTTGACGTTCTTATCACAAAAGGACAGTCAAATCTCTTCGTTCGTGTCTTTGGAACATCAACCATGAAACGATGTTGCTTTTTTCGTGTTTAAACCGAGCATAGCTCCATCGAGGTACTTATTTAATCGACGCTGTAATTAAATGATAATTTATATTGCGATTTAGTCCTATCTTAGTCCTTATCATAGTCCTTAGTTAAAGTGGCTGCCTGGAAGCTTCCAGGCAACCACTAAAGCTGAAACCGATCTCTAGAGATCGCTTTTAGCGATAAAGTCGCCATTTGCTACTATTGTTTGTTTTGTTAAGTGCAATAAAGAGTTTATCTATCTATATGGGTTCAGCCACGAAAGTTTAACAAGTAATTATAACATCAACTTTGCCATTCTTATCATAGTGTCGCAAAATCCCGGCATCCCTTCCTGTTTCATCGAAACCAAAATGAAGGACAAAAGAGCACTTTGCCAAGCTAAGGAATCTATTAATTATAACAACAAAACTTTACCTATTTATACCGTCGGATACAATTTAAAACGGTTACTTCGACCGCCGCGTTGTAGAACTTTCATCCATCTTGGGCGTCAAAGAGCACGAAATAAGTGACACTGAGGTGACGCGACTTGGTTTAGAGTTGAGACGGTTACGAGTTACGACTTACGAATTAACCGGCTGGATCTGGATTGTTGTTTTATGGTTCAAAAACTTCTTTAGCTGCGGTGAGCCCGTTTTGGTTGGGTTTTTTTTATGGGTTTGCGTTACCGACTTGCTAATGTAGCGGCGTAGTGTTGGAGTGGCGGCGGCGCAGCGTTGCGCGTTTGACGTTTTTGGCATGAGTGAAATCTTTTTAGTTCATGTCACTGACAAGCGTATAATTTACAGTGCCCTTCAAACGGGGACACAGTGTTTTTTGCACAAAAAGACAACGAGCCCTCTGTGTTAGCATATTATTGTGTGGCGGTAGAATAACTGGCAAAGGCGTAATAGTTGCCCAAACGGATTCCAAAGAGTCCTACGGAAACGGATACCAATTTGTTTGTAACAAACAAATTGGTTGTCTGTAAAGTCGGTTGGTTTACGGACGATAGTTTAACGTAACAACGTCATAACAAAATATTGATACGGAGCAAGCGCACAATGAGCGTAACGGGACATAACGGGACATTTTTTTCGTGCATGGAGCCGGCGTTCATCGATTTATGTTACATCATTTTGTGGTGGCGGCCATCTTGGATTTGAAATTTGTTATAGTGTATAGTACTCTACTAGTTAAGCCCTTTCATTTGATACCCATATTGAGGTAGGTTGTGAAGAAATATTTTATCCGCCATTTTGTGGAGGCGGCCATTTTGAATCGATATTAACCAAACATAGCTAAGAACACCCGCACGGTAACTTTCAAATAAAAAAAACCGCATCGAAATCGGCCTATCCGTTTGAGCTCTACGGTGCCACAGACAGACACACACACACAGACAGACAGACAGACAGACAGACAGACAGATATCGACGTCAAACTTATAACACCCCTTTTTTTGGTCGGGGGTTAAAAAAAGGTTAGCTAGAATCCGTCAAACAAGCACCGTCGCGTCTCTACATGTAATGACAATACCCTTCGCGCGAACTTTTAAAGAATTCTCCACGAACTTGGGCCGGAATCTGCGTAATTTTGTACGTCGTTCCCGAGAACTTAACCCCGGAATCCACCTTTGTCGTGTCATAACGTTTTCGTCGGATGGCGTGTTTTAAATAACGCACTTTATCGCTGTTATGGAGGTTTCCCTTTAAAGTTTCGACTTTGATGGTGTTTTGTGTTCTTAACTCGCGACGTTGAAAATGGAGATGTTGTTAGACTCATCTACTTAACTGCTGTTTGCCTGTCTGTATGCGGTCCAGTTCGGGTTAGTTACATATGACTTCGAAAGATTCTAGGTACATCTCGGTTTTCTCACGATATTTTCGCCGTTTAAGTTAGCGGCATTAAGTAAATTACTTCGAAAAGGCAGTGGTGCGCGCGTTGTTTTGAACCCGGGTTCTCCGGATCGGCAGTCGCCATTCTCCCGACTAGGGCAACCGTAACTTTTAGTAATCTTATCTTATACCTTAAAACGAGCAATTCTTGTGGGTATATGTATATATAGAATCTGAATCTCGGAAACGGTTCGAACGATTTTCATGAAATTATGCATACAGAGGGTTTCGGGGACGATAAATCGATCTAGCCAGGTTTTGATTAAAAAGCCGTTTTATGCGCGTTTTTACAATTTATTGACAATGAAAACTGTTACATAAACATTACAATGCGACGGTGAATTTCGCGATGCCGCGCGACAGCATATTAGCTCAGCCGGGAAGATATGGTAGGTCCGGGTTCGAATCCAGCCGGCCGCCTTTCTTTTTTCAAGTTGTTTTTTTCTAGAAAATCGGTATGTATATAAGTAACCGAGCAAAGCTCGGTCACCCAGGTACTAGTTATTAAGAAGGCCAAATGAAATACATGAATTTACAGTCAGAATCAATCTAGCTTATATCGCTTACCTAAAATCTTTACTTCTGACGCTCAGAGCCTTGTCTTAGAAGAGAGTCAAGTGCATAATCCTCGTTGGCCTTTGTTGGCCTCATTGGCAGGCGTTCTGGCCATTGCCATGTTTGTATTGGAACACGATGCTTTCCTCACGAAATGTTATGTGAAACCAGAAATGCCAATAATGTAATAAATAAATGGTAAAATGGCAATGATTCCAAAATTCATGGTAGGTAATGACAGTCTTAAATACATTTTAAATGCACCCAACTCCCCCTATTTTCCTTGTACTCTTTCTTCTCTTTATGTTCTTCTCCTAATCCAAGAAATATGTAAAAAAAGAGAATCGAAAGTCAGAGAAAGACGAAAGAAGAAAAAGAAAGACAAAGGTCACGGACCCCGGAGTCTGTGGAGACAGTGGCTCTAAATCTTTACAAAATAGTAATAATAGGAAATACTACTAATATTTTAAATGCGAAAGTTTCGATGTCTGTTCCTTTGTTCCTCAGTCATATCGGAACTGCTGAACGGATCAGGTGGAAATTTGGAACATATAGCATGGAATAACAAAACTCACGGGAAAAAAGGGAACGGAAACCGCGCGTTTAAAAACCGCGGCGTGCTGCAGGTAATATATGAATCTTATCTACTATTATTAATGCGAAAGTTTGGATGTTTGTTGCTCAATCACGTCGGAACGTTTTAATGGATCGAGCTGAAATTTTAAATACAGTTAGATTAGAGTGTGGAAAATCATTTATGTACCTATTTTATTACGGAAAATTATTGGAACTACGCAGGTATAACTGCAGGGAGCGGCTAATATAATAATAATACTCAGAGGTACTCAAGACTTCTAGCTCATAATCAGTAATAAATAATTTATGTTTTGTTTTCTACTACAATTCTTTGTGTCACAGAAGCCATAATCACGACGTATATTGTTACGGAAACCTATATCAAAACTCTGTTGTAATTTTGTGAATATTAATACCAACATATATCCACAAAAATCAAAGCATACTTAAGGCCAGGTAGTTCTGTCAAATTAGGCATTTAATGCTGTCTTGTTCTCGCGACCGTCACCGACCGCGGAATCGGTGCCACAGTGCAGAAATAACATTAAAATATTGGACTATGTAATTTAAACTCATTTTTTGTTCAAGATTTGTTTATACTGTTTATACTAGTGATAACAATTTTGTGAATTGTGAAGTGAAACGAAGAAATACTAAATTTATCTATACTCGTAGATATACAAAACTCAACCTTTTCTTTTTGGTCACACTATAAGTTGAGAACGGCTTTTCCAATTTCATGCATCTTTTTAAAATGTTTCCTAATAATTCACAAGTTCGTCAAAAATTTTTAAAAATGTGCTGAAACGTAATGAAAGGCTAGTAAAAATATAAGGTTTTTTGGTCAACTTTGCACTAAATTTCTAAACCAATTTTTTTCTAGGAGGTAAAGATCACTTACTGAGCATAAAATTACAAAATGCTCACAGATCCAGGTAGAGCTTCAAACGCCAATTGAAAAAAACTGTTTTAGCTGATATTTTGGAAACTATATATTTTGAAAATAATTGTAGAAAATAAAATTTTGCATCTTTTGTTGCTAGTAAACTTTTTTTGTAAAACTTACCGTTTACGATTTATAACCCATTTAATAATACGATTGCGATGATGCTGATAATAGTGGATGTAAATGATGTGGTATTCTCTAATTGAAACAAGCACAGTGTACCTCGTAACCCCAAGGTTCGAACCTTCGACAAAAACCCACTCTGGCAATGCGTTTCACAGCTTAGTTGTTCTTATTACAAAAGTGGAGACCAAACTCTTCGTTCAACTCTTCAATCATGATTTTAACGGTGCTATTTATTCGAGCAACGAGCAATATGATAGAATAACTTTAATTTAAAAACCCCGACTACAAAAAAATCTACACGTAAAAAAATATTACCTACTACGAGGGTCAAACTGAAAGTTTTTAGAACTGGCCACTTATAAACAATATAATAAAAAAATAATTCTATAATTTGAAAATAGAACTCTTTGCCAATATTACTGAGTATATACTTCATTCATTTGTCATTTGTTTTACGATTTGGCGGCAAATTGAAAATTGTCTGTGTCACGTCAACATGAATTTAACACGAGAAAATTTTCGTGCAATGATTTTTTATGACTTTCGATGTCATTTAAGTCAACAAGAAAGTTATGATAGACTACAATTGGCCTTTCACGATGAAGCCCCATCTCGTGCGACTGTTTACAACTTGGTTTAATGAGTTTAAACGTGGTCGCACTAATCTCACTGATGATTTACGTGAGGGACGGCCTTCTACGGCGACGACTGAAGATAACATCTGTGTTGTGCGGCGTATGATAGAGACTGACAAAAGAGTGACCTATCAGCAGATTCGGACAAGCTTAGGCATCGGTATGAGTCAAGAGCACAAAATCCTACACGAACATTTAGCGGTCAGGAAGCTTTGCGCCCGGTGGATACCTCATAATTGGACTGAGGCTCAAAAACTCCATCGTGTGGATTGGTGCCGTAAAATGATTGAAAGATTTAACGGAGGTGACTCAAATGCTGTGTTCGACATACTAATAGGTGACGAAAGCTGGATTTACTGTTATGATCCTGAAACCAAAAGGCAATCTGCTCAGTGGGTGGCCTCGTTCTTTGGAAGGATAGGTCATTTCGCAACAATTGTGTTAGAGGATCAAAAAACAGTTTCTGCAGAATGGTACACTACCAATTGTTTGCCACTTGTCTTGGAAAAAGTTCGAGAGAAACGATCTCGCAGTAGGATCCTCCTTCACCACGACAACGCCTCATCGCACACCGCCAAGCGAACGATCGACTATTTGGCGACATCAAACGTTGAATTACTGGGTCACCCGCTGTATAGCCCCGACCTCGCGCCTTGTGATTTTTATTTATTTTCAAAAATTAAAGAAAAACTTAAAGGAAAGCGGTTTATGAATGCTGAAGAAGCGGTGGCTGCGTATCGCGATGCCATTGAAGAGGCCCCTAAGGACGAGTGAGCAAAGTGCTTTTCCCAGTGGTTCCATCGCATGCAGCGGTGTATTGACGTGAATGGACAATATTTTGAAAAGATATAATAAAACTAATAACTGGCTAATGTAATCAGTTTTTGATTTTCTAAGAACTTTCAGTTTGACCCTCGTATCTAAGGACACTTTGGTGAGTCAGACTAGTCTTAGAATATCTTTGTTACCAAAATCCATCCAGCCGTTTGGAAGATATGTGGAAATAAAAGATTTACAAACATAAAGGATACGCGCGAACAACAAACAGAATTCACATCTTATTATTTTTACATTGTTATCATCAAATTTGACATAATAAATCGTAATCGGTAAGTTCAAAAAAAAAAAAGTTTACTGGCAACAAAAAATGGGAAATTTTATTTTCTACAATAATAATAAATAGGCTTTCTAACTTTTTCAGAATATCAGCCAAAAACGTTTTTTCGAGCTGGCGCTTGAAGCTCTACCTGGATTTGTTATTATTTTGTGATTTTATGCTCAGGAAATGGTTCTAAACCTTATATAAAAAATACGAATCGGAAATTTTGTGCAGAGTTAAATTCTACGAGTAATTTTACTGCCTAAAAGGCTTCTTATCAAATTTGGTAAAGTGTCTAAATTTCTATGAACAATATTAACATTTTCATACAAAAAAAAAAGAAAAACAATAAATTTTGGTGGTGTCACAAACTTGGAAAAGAAATAAAAAAATAAAAATTCTAACAAAACCGTGTATCTATGGAAAGTGTTCAAAATTGTATTGAAGTTCCTAACATTTTTTTTCTAAACTGAATAGTTTGCGCGAAAGTCTCTTCCAAAGTGGTAAAATCTGTATGCGAGGACTTTTCTTCCAAGTACTAAGTACTTGGAAGAAAAGTCCTCGAATTAGAATTTACCTAAATGGCATGTATATTAAGGGATTTACGCAGGGGATTTCTCCCCTCTCATTATTTCCGGATGAATATTTTACCGATACTTATCTATTTTCCATTGCATCCGCATTGAATTTTTTACTGATATGGTATCGACGTCAGTTTTTTGAGACTCCTCTTTTGGTCTACAACATAAAGTAAACAGTGTAGTAATTAGTATCAGCGTCTATTTGCAATTCCAATGAAAACGGTATCAAAAATCAAGATCATAGCGTGCTTCACTAGTAATACCTACTGATATTGTTATACTGTGGCACTATGATCGTAATATGTAAAATTTATCGGTTGTCAAAATTGCAAAATCAAGCACAGGCCCGTCGTCCGTGAGCGCCGAAACGCGACTGATCAGGCTTGCCGAACGGCGCGCTATACATATGATAGATATTAAAACGTAGTGAATAACTGATACTTTTTATCAAGGCAAGCTCTGCGAATGCATCTATAACTTTTTAGTAGCTTTCGTTGAGTATAAAAATTTAGTAAAAATATTAATTAGTTTAGTCTTAAACTTGAAAAAACCTTTTGAAAAGGGGTAACTTTGGGATTTTTTTCTATCAAGTAAAATTCATTAAATCGTGTTACTGACTGCGAATTGCACTAGATTAGATCCTTAACTATTACATATATTTTTTTCAGAGTTTAATACACTATTTTAAAGGTCATAAAGTTGTTTTAAAAATTCAAAATTACGGCCCACACGCCCTTAATGTTTACCCAACAAGAAAAGTTTTGAAATTTGCTTAAACAACATTTACCAAAGTACTTATTAAATACAAAAGTCTTACCCAAGTGAGCTCAGAAAATGTTATTTATAGACCTTATCAAAAATATCCCACCATCGACTTCCACCCTAATTCTTCGGTCCCAAAAACGGCCATCGTTTCTCAAAATATGAAGCGAGTTAATCCACATAATTTAGCATTTACGGAACGGAACCCACCGGTTCCGAGCCGGCATCCATTATAGACACGTTCAACCGGATATAGAGGAATGGTTCTTATGTCAGCGATAAATATATGTATTTATATTGGCGGACATTGGGGCCGTTCAAATATTACGCAGATTTAATACAATTTTTGACACTCCTCCCCCTTGTCATCAATAGTAAGTAAATCTCTAACAAGTGTCATGCCTAAAACTAAGATTCAAACTTTTAATTACAAATGGATATTTATGTAAAAAATCCATACGTTGATAGTAATTTGGTTTAATCGGGAGAGCAGCAACTGCCGATTTAGAGAGATTTAGACGGTTCGAATCCCACGCGCACCACTGTCTTTTCGAAGTCATGTGCCGCTAACTTAAAATGGTGAAGGAAAAAATTGTAAGCAAACCGACATGTATCTATAATCTTTCAAGGTCATGTGTCATCCACCAACCCGTAGTAATCCGTACGTCGTAGCATTGGAAACATTTAGCGGGCTGCTTATGTTTATAAAGGGTGCAGCTAGTATTTCCTATGTTCATTAATAAATGTTTTATATTCTATCAGAAAAAGTTAATTAAAATCGCTTCCTCTTATGGCTTGTAACATTTGTTTACACCTTGAGTTCGCAAGGAGTGACGTACTAACTACGTCTGTGGCGCTTGCAATTTGGGAACGCCAGACACGGGCCTGTCAGTTCTAATTTAACTACTTAGGCTTGCAATTCTCGTTATCAAGTTTAACTACATTTTCATAAGTTTAGATTTTGTTTTCAAACATTTTGACTGTTGTTTAACGTTTTGTGTTGTCTTACTAAAGCTAATAACTCATGGAGTGATTTTCACGCTCGGGCCGCGGGTCGCCCGCTGATTCGGCGACGCGGCGGCTGCGGAACCGCAAAAATAAACGGTCTTGTGAGTTTTGAAATAAAACCGTAGTTCCGTAACCGCGACGGTCGCGGGTAGAAATAGCTCTATGAGTCCTTAGCCCACACCCTAGCCCTATTTCAACAGAGTATTTTAATTCGAATACCTATATGTTAACGAACGTAACCTTCTTTCTGGCTTGTAGTTTTCGTGAGTCCATGACGGTAATCACCTATCACGACAACAATATGGTCATTTTGGGAAAGACTTTTCACGTAGTTGAACACTTCAAAATCCAGGGAAAAAGGTCCACGTGAACCAAAGCAGATCAGTAATGTGGAAACATTACTGCTTGGCGGTAGAATAGCCGGCAAAGGTGTGGTACTTCCCCAGGCGGACTCTCTGAAGAGTCCTACCATTCGACATTCGACACGCAACCCTAGCGACGTTTCTAGCCATCGTCTTCTACTTATTAAAAAAATATAATAGAATTAAAGTATAAATTAAAGTGTAAATGATATTATTGTATTTGTAAATGGATCTTAAAATTTCTGAAATAAAAAGATTTTAATTAGATCCTTTGTTTGTTCGCTTCAACTGCGCCCAAACCCAAACCCTTTGCGAAGTCCTCGACTTTGTCCCGTATCCGATAACCAATATTACTGCTCCGTTTTGTGTAACTACCCGTTGTTGTCCATGGGTTATGAGATTCTTTACGCATGGCCCGGAATACGGATTTCAGGGTACATTAAACCTGATACCCCAGCTGCAAAGCCAACAAAGTTCGCTCCCGGAAAGTTATATTCATATTTATTTTCGGACAATTTAAATTTATGTGGGATGAAAAGTTAATATTAGATCCAGAGTTTAATTTCAGCGAAGTGTGAATGAGATTTTGGAATGATGACGTAAAATAGAACTGTGAGGTGATAAAAACGAGTTATTCAAGTACATTGGTTGATAATTTAGATTTTCTGTCTTACGCCTTTTTAATTACATCATTTTTTAGAAGACCTGTGACAGTTGGCCTCTCTATGTCTACTTTCTACCGAACATAAGGCTAGACTAAGGAACTGCCCGCGTAAACCCTAGATTAGATAAAACTAAGTCCATTCTTGGAGAAACACTCAGAAGTGCAACCAGACCCTGGGGACAATCCAATCCCTTTCTCACGTTTTATGAAGTACAATCTAAAGATTCCAAATCTTAAGTTTAGGAACTGTCGCTCTGAAATAGTTCAGATTTGTAATGCCAAACACAAACACATCAGCGCTTGTGCTGCATAGAAGCAGACATCAAAGACTCAAAATGCACACTTCTAATGGACACAGAGGCACGCTTTCAGTCCTTGAAGCGAAATAGCCTTTAACCTGAATCTGGACAGGATGGTCATATTTTACAAAGGGACGGCAGGTGGCCTCAGATGGCTTTTTCTGCCTGCCGAATTTAGGACAACGTGCTACATTTGCTTTGACTGACTTTGTTCGAAAAAAAGCCATTGTCAGTTTAGTCAACATACTCGTAACATGTTATAGCTATTGCATAGCTTTTATCGCGGGCCTGGGGACTGAATTTTAGTGATCGTGCATCTCTTTCTTATGTTCACAAGAAAGAGGGATGGAAGACCGTAACGCCGTCCTCCCTACTCGGTCATTCGACTTTGAATCTTATTTGTATTAGCTTTACAGACTAAATGCTCTTAGCAGTGTTGCCAACTTAACGGATTTCCCGTGATATTTTTTAAAGTAAACAAATGTCACTCTTTAAAATAAAAGCAATTCCGAAAAATTGTTAACATCCCTATTGCTTATGTTGATAAAAATGCTTAAAATGCAATAGCTTTACCGCGGCAGTCACCGACTGCCACACTTCTTTTTTTGTATATATTTTATTATTTTGTTTATAATGGCGGTGGTCCAAGTGACCGCAGTAATGCCCGAGCGACACCTGGTTATAGCAAGCAAGCAAACTAGTACTTCGTGCAGACAACGCTACGCAATTCCAGTTTTGTCTACACAAAGTTACTAACACAAGCTTGAAAAACTAGCCTCGTCGCTCGGGCATTAGTATCCCGTCATTAATAATACTAGCTTAAAACAATGCGTAATGTAACAACTTCTTAAGAAACTGATATCGTTACTTACAGTAACAAAGTCCTACATTCCGACCCCAGACTACTTATAAGCCTTATTTTATCCTCCCGAATCCGAATGCCCGAAAACGAATACCATTCTATTATTCCATTACGCGTTACCATTTGGCAATCATGAATGTGAAACCGGGATGGAATATGATATCTGTAATAGGGACTTTATGGCGTTGAAGATTATGATCCTAGTATTTGATACTAGCGGGCTGTCCCGGCTTCGCCCGTGGTACATGATGTGAAACTCGGGGAGTAGACAGAAAGTGTGTGTGGTAGAAGAAATTTTGAAATCGGTCCAATAGTTCCTGTGATTCGAGAGTTCGAATAAATTCTCAGCTTTAGCTATGACTGACTAAGCTAAGACTATAAGTAGTAACATTGATGCAAAACAAAATAGTTCTAATAAGGATCTTTTGAACAAGCGTTTAAATCTTTACATAAGCTGGGAGCAAGTACGAGTAGATGCGACCAGCACAAGACCGTACCATGTGGCAATGTATAGAGCAGCAACTGTCGCACTAGATCTCAATGTACATATTCTTAATTTTTCTGTGTATCCTTTTGTTTAGTCTGTCAAAACTGCAGCTCTAACTATGTACAACAGAGCCCTACGTCTAATAGTGGATGAATATTAGATAAGCTGATGATGACCTTAAAATCTGAGTTTGTAGTTGTATCTGAAGTGTGTGGTGTCTTGGATTTTGTAAATTAATATTCACTTTAACTTGTACATTTTCGACGATTGTCAAAATAAAAAAAGAATTTGTCACTACATAAAACTTAAAGACTTTGATGAAAAAACGTTATTTTCGGGCGGTACGGATTATTTTTTTTTTTCTAAATTCGATTAAACTTCTCTCCAGCATTCAATACTTTAAAATGTTTCGACCCCGAAACGTTTTCCACAAGTTTTTCATTTCATCTCGAATTTAACTCTTAAAAGGTTTGAGACATTTCGAATTACTGCGAGGAAACGAGGAAAGATCTCGGATTTGCCTAAGTATCTATTTCGGCGCAAATTGGTATTCCTCGGTGACGAAATTTGAAATCCTCGGTCGACCTAAGAGCTCTAATTTTGCTATAAATAGAATTGATAGGTTTCTCGCATCAAGTTAGGAACAGACAAAACGTCACCGATTCTTAACTCGGTGGTAGCTCTAACATGGATCAACTATTTTCAAATCTTATTTTTTTTTAACGGGCAGAGTATGAAGACTTTTCTAATAAAACTAATCTATTCGTTCATGCTAAAGAAACAGTTGAAAAAAAAATGGCCGTTCCTTTTACCAACTTGTGTTTGTTATTTGGAGAGCAGGAACTAATTTTTGGGTATATGAGAGAATCTGAATTCTCGTCACATACCGCTACTAAATTCATTTTTTTTTAAATAAGGAGTGACAAGTCTAGCAAGACATGTGCCTGATGGTAAACAACATGCCTGCCACATAACAGAACAGTGACACGCAGCAATTGGCTAAATCATTACCTAGCACTGCACTGCGCTCCTCACCCAGATATCTAAGATGTCATTTATATCTTTAAGCGTTGTAATTTATCTGAAAACATTGCCCTTCAAACCGGAACACAGCAATGTTTTCACATTACTGTTTGGCGGTAGAATAACTGGCAAAGGTGTGGTACTTCCCCAGGCGGACTTTGCCAAGAGTCCTATCACTACGAAACTCACTACGACTACAATAGGTACCTCAACACGGAACTGCAGACATGGCTGTAGAGTAGAGGGTAAAATGAATCCCTAAATTAGCCGCAGTTTACCTCACAAGGCTCTGCTAGTTTCAAACAATAGTGAAGATAATGCGACGCTTTTGGCTTTACCCAGGTGTACTACGATTGTAAACAGAAATATTATGCAAACTACTGGTTAGTTTTACTCAAGATGATGGTGAAGCTGAAACATCAAAACATTGAGGATTTGATCCACCTTTTTTGGAATAAAGTTCCTTGCGACAGTCTTCTGGGAGATAGGGCTGCGCGACCGTACTCAAAAAAATGAGACTCGAGCCGTAAGAAAAATATATAACACTAGCGGCCCGCCCCCGGCTTCGCCCGTGGTACATGTATATAACCTACAGCGGTCAAGGATTACGAACATATGAAATAAAGGTAAACGATTTTTTTAAATCGGTCCAGTAGTTCCCGAGATTAGCGTGTTCAAACTATATATATGCTATAGGCTACCTTTGATCCCCAAATTATCGTGCTGTTTACTGGGTCAGAAGTGACACCTGTCACAATGACGATTGATCAGTTTTCGACCGGAGAGGAAAAATGATTAAATTACTAAAACGGCTATTAAAAAATAAGGGTTGATCGTAGAAGGGTGAAAATTGAGGATTGTATGTATTTTTGTATGTTGTATCATAAAAAAATAGAAATTAAAAATTTTGTCTAAAAATAAAAAAATATTAATTTAGGGTGGACTACTCCTAACATTTAGGGAGATGAAAAATAGATGTTGGCCGATTCTCATAGATACCGGATAAGCACAAAAAATTTCATCCAAATCGGTCAAGCCGTTTCGGAGGAGTATGGCAACGAAAACTGTGACACGAGAATTTTATATATTAGAAGATAAGTGACGCGTAAAACTGCCCGTGACTAGTGTTGCAAATTTTATTTTTCACATGATCGTACCATAAAAAATAAAATTAAACTTTTTTTTTTTTCAAATCGTGTTGCTTCAATATTATACCAGACACCACATCATTTTTTTTTGTTTGACATCTACTGCCTACCGGTTTTTGGACTAGCGTAGAAGGCCTAAGACTTATAGCTAAGTATAGGTACTTATAATTAGTAAGTTTAGGTTAATGCCAAATCTACTAACTATACATACTCAAATATTTAGATTGAAATACTTAAAAGTCGCTCCGCCGTATAACCAAGGTTGATAACCAGTAACCAACGATAAATGAGTTACCTTAAAATAATGTTTGTTCTGTTACCTTGTATAACTTTAACAATGTAAGTGAAAAAGGCGATTAGAAATTGCAGAAAGATTAAAAAGTTGACTCGCTACTCTTTTAGTTTGATCTACGTACCATTTTAAATGAAACAGGTCGAGATCAAATGAACAGATGAGATCAGATCCCTAGAACTGGCCCAATCACTGCCACCTGACGTACACTGAAAATGTCATCGATTTGCGATCTCCGTATCAGTTCAATCGCGAGAGAACTAGCGATTTCACTCGTATCCTTCTGCTCATATTTTGTAAATAAATCCTCAGGCATATACACTTTGAATATTTATCGACTGTCTACGACATGCATGTACGTACTCATACATTATTCGTACGACGTACTCTAGCTGCTACGAATGGAAGGTATTTAGTTTATTCCTTGAAAATTAACAGATATAATATTAATAATTATTTTCGTAAAATAAGTTGGTCTCATTTAATAAGCTTACAAAACAATTTAAAGTATAGAAACAGTTGCCATTGCAAAATTTTAGAATGATAATAATCGATCAAATTGTAATTAAGTAATTACTTAGAAACTAAAAAAAAAAGAAAAATAAATTTGAAACAATATAAATTCATGTTAATTAAGTAAGACTGCTATCCGATTCAGTCTTTGTGTGTAACATGAAGAAGCACCAATGAGCTATGTATATGTATGGACAGTCCACGCACTGCAAATATTTTTTTATATTATTGATATTCATATCCCACATGCAGTTATGACCAGTTACCAATAGTGAATGTAATGTTTTGAGAAAAGCTTCGGATATGCTCGATGTTTCCCCGTACTAAATGAGAACTACTGTAACCTTCTGTTCCCGATTGCTGTCAAAGATTGAGGCCACGGTTAACGCCTTACAAGGCCCTACCATTTCCTATTTAAATTAGTAGGAGTCACTTAGATTTACCCGATAGCAGTTAAAGAATGTGTTTGCGTGTAGGCCGTGACCAGAAATACCATGAAGGCGAATATGAGTCAAATTAGTTTTAGTAAGCAATTTTTCAAACTACAAATCATGTGAAGGAAAATCGTGTTTTGACCAATTACCTGCCTATTTACGGAAAGCTAAAACTATTTAGTTTACTGCCGATAGAAGTTAAAACTTATAACTTAGAATTATAGCACTAATCTCTTTGATGTCTGGATGGATGTCTCTCATGATGTTATGATTGAGCTCTATTCTCGGCTTCTCTTCTTCAGCCACTGCATGGTGCCTTACGTACATAGGTATATCGTCACTCCATCCAGCTTCAAGTGGCCTAATTTGAGTGATTAACTGTATTTTTTATTGTACGTATGTGTACCATATAACCTTGGTAGCTTACATGGTACACATACATACAATTTTGGATCAAAGTTATTGCCAATACTGTGGTCAGTATTGGCTTTGCTTGATTATTTTTTATAGTAAAGAGTGATCAGACACATAACGGCACATTGACACGCAGGTATTGGAACATGAATAGTCCAAACCATTACCTTGCACTGCACTGCGCTCGCCACCCAGAGATATACTTATACATTATTTTAGATCTATGCCCAGTAATTTAACTGGAAACATTGCCCTTCAAACTGGAACACTGTATGGTTTGCATGTTACTGCTTGGCGGTAGAATAACTGGCAAAAGTGTGGTACTCTGCAAAGAGTGCTCTACCACTATAGTTACAGAATTTAGGGTTAAATTGTGTTGTGTAGGACCACTGATATACAGACATGCCTACTCGATTCTACTGTAGTGGTTGTGATCTCAGATCACCTAGGAATCACAGTGCGAACTGGAAATCGAGCTATCGATCATCTCGGCAATATGCTCAACCGTTGACTTGCTAGTTGCCAATTGCTGTCTATTGGTTTGCAAACGGTTTCGACAAAATCGAAGGGCTTCGTTATTTACGTACATTAGTACGTGAAACAAAAACTTTGTACCTCTTTTAACAAAAATTGTGGGGACGGAGGAGTATGAAATTTCTCACACTTGAAGATCGCCGCAAAATTGCTAGATTATCGGTTTTTTTATCGGATACATTTCGGAGAGTGTGCAACTGATCTGCATGATCTAATACCACCTTGCCCTTTTTTCTATCGGAATGATCGTATCTAGAAAAAACGATATCGTTTCATGGTTGATGTTCCGAAGACGCGAACGAAGAGAATTGACTCTACTTTTTTTATAGCATAGAGTGACGAGACGAGCAGGACATGTGCCTGATGGTAAGCAACATGCCTGCCACATAACAGCACAGTGACACACGGCTATTAAGGCCAGGTAGTTCTGTCAAATTAGGCATTTAACGCTGTCTTGTTCTCGCGACCGTCACCGACAGCGGAATCGGTGCCACAGTGCAGAAATAACAATAAAATATTGGACTTTGTAATTTAAACTCATTTTTTGTTCAAGATTTGTTTATACTGTTTATACTAGTGATAACAATTTTGTGAATTGTGAAGTGAAACGAAGAAATATTAAATTTATCTATACTCGTAGATATACAAAACTCAACCTTTTCTTTTTGGTCACACTATAAGTTGAGTACGGCTTTTCCAATTTCATGCATCTTTTTAAAATGTTTCCTAATAATGTGCTGAAACGTAATGAAAGGCCAGTAACAATAGAAGGTTTTTTGGTCAACTTTGCACTAAATATCTAAACCAATTTTTTTCTATGAGGTAAAAATCACTTACTGAGTATAAAATTACAAAATGCTCACAGATCCAGGTAGAGCTTCAAACGCCAATTGAAAAAAACTGTTTTAGCCGATATTTTGGAAACTATATATTTTGACAATAATTGTAGAAAATAAAATTTTGCATCTTTTGTTGCTAGTAAACTTTTTTTGTAAAACTTACCGTTTACGATTTATAACCCATTTAATGCGATGATGCCTATAATAGTGGATGTAAATGATGTGGTCTACGATGGAACTTGTTTCTCTAATAGAAACAAGCACAGTGTACCTCGTAACCCCAAGGTTCGAACCTTCGACAAAAACCCACTCTGGCAATGCGTTTCACAGCTTAGTTGTTCTTATTACAAAAGTGGAGACCAAACTCTTCGTTCAACTCTTCAATCATGATGATGAACGGTGCTGTTTTTTCGAGCAACGAGCAATATGATAGAATAACTTTAATTTAAAAACCACGACTACAAAAAAATCTACACGTAAAAAAATATTACCTACTATCTAAGGACACTTTGGCGAGTCAGAGTAGTCTTAGAATATCTTTGTTACCAAAATCCATCCAGCCGTTTGGAAGATATGTGGAAATAAAAGATTTACAAACATAAAAGATGCGCGCGAAAAACATAACCCTTCTTCCATTCCGGTAAAAAGGGACATGTTTATGCTACTGGGAACAGAATACATAATAAATCGTAATCGGTAAGTTCGAAAAATAAGTTTACTGGCAACAAAAGATGGGAAATTTTATTTTCTACAATAATAATAGGCTTTATAACTTTTTCAGAATATCAGCCAAAAACGTTTTTTCGAGCGGGCGCTTGAAGCTCCACCTGGATTTGTTATTATTTTGTGATTTTATGCTCAGGAAATGATTCTAAACCTTATATGAAAAATACGAATCGGAAATTTAGTGCAGAGTTAAATTCTACGAGTCATTTTACTGCCTAAAAGGCTTCTTATCAAATTTGGTCAAGTGTCTAAATTTCTATTAATAATATTAACATTTTCATACAAAAAAAAGGAAAAACAATAAATTTTGGTGGTGTCACAAACTTGGAAAAGAAATAAAAAATAAAAATTCTGACAAAACCATACGTGTATCTATGGAAAGGTGTTCAAATTTTTCAATTTCAATTTCAAGTTCAATTGTAATGAAGTTCCTAACATTTTTTTTCTAAACTGAATAGTTTGCGCGAAAGTCTCTTCCAAAGTAGTAAAATCTGTATGTGAGGACTTTTCTTCCAAGTACTAAGTACCTTACTACCAAAGAATTTACCTAAATGGCATTTAGGTAAATATTCATATATTAGGGGATTTACGCAGGGGATTTCTCCCCTCTCATTATTTCTTTATCCCGATCTCTGATTTAACGAACGAATATTTTACCGATACTTATCTATTTTCCATTGCATCCTGCATTGAATTTTTTACTGATGTGGTATCGACGTCAGTTTTTTGAGACTCCCTTTTTGGTCTACAACATAAAGTAAACAGCGTACTAATTAGTATCAGCGTCTATTTGCAATTCCAATGAAAACGGTATCAAAAATCAAGATCATAACGTGCTTCACTAGTAATACCTACTGATATTGTTATACTGTGGCACTATGATCGTAATATTTAAAATTTATCGGTTGTCAAAATTGCAAAATCAAGCACAGGCCCGTCGTCCGTGAGCGCCGAAACGCGACTGATCAGGCTTGCCGAACGGCGCGCTATATATATGGTAGATAATAAAACATAGTGAATAACTGATACTTTTTATCAAGTCAAACTCTGCGAATGCATCTATAATTTTTTAGTGGCTTTCGTTGAGTACAAAATTTATTTAAAAAATCATTAGTTTAGTCATAAACTTGAAAAAACCTTTTGAAAAGGGGTAACTTTGGGATTTTTTTCTATCAAGTAAAATTCATTAAATCGTGTTACTGACTGCGAATTGCACTAGATTAGATCCTTAACTATTACATATAATTTTTTCAGAGTTGAATACACTATTTTAAAGGTCTTAAAGTTGTTTTAAAAATTCAAAATTACGGCCCACACGCCCTTAACTATAAACTATCTAGGACTTACCTCCGTATTCCGAGCATAAACATCCCACTAAATGTTCCCACTGCTGAGACTCGGGGTCTTCTCTCGCAAGGAGAGAGTCAAGGCCATAATCCACCACGCTGGCCTAAAAGGGTTGGTGGACGACACATGACTTCGAAAGATTGTAGGTACATGTCGGTTTCCTCACGATGTTTTCCTTCACTCGGGGACTATTTTTTCGTAACTTCCACCATTGAAATATCCACCAATATAGTTACAGCATAAGCATTTATTATATTCCCCCACACTGTTGGGAATCGGAGCCTTCTCTCGCTAGAATTGAATTAAGGTTCCATCACGCTGGCAGAGTATGTGTTGTCGGATGACACAAATGTTGGAAAGACGTCTTCTTTGAACACGCTGGTTTCCTCACAATGTATTCCATCACCACTAAAGGTAGTGGATTTTAAACTTTTGAATAGTGGTGAACTTTGATGTTACACATTTTATTACTAAACTGTTAAGTCACGTCCACCGGTTGGATTGGAACATATAAACTAACACACTAATTGTTTTAGCTATGAATTAATTATTTTTTCCATTAATACTCTTCACTCTAATCGTTACAGGCAAAGTATCTGCAGAATCTAAAATGAATCTTAATATTATCCAATTCAGAATTCCTTTTTCAATAATAGGTTAGATGTCACTTACTACAACTGCCTAAAAAATCAACAATGTTACAAAAGATAACGGATATTTTAGTTAGTAGCACACGCTGCCGTTGTACTGTAGATAGCGATTTTAAAGAAATTTCGACCTTCTCGATCTGTGCTTAGAATAATTAGTCCGAAAACATTGTTAACTTTGTTTTAAAAGTAAACTAACAAACAATACCTGTTGTATTATGGACGAACCAATAGCAACGCTCATTAAAATCATACGTCATATTTTAAAATTCACCGTAATTATAAATTAACTTGTACAATTTTTTTGCAAAAATCGGTACACCGCATTGTGTTGCGTTTGTGGGTAAAATTTCAGGATTGTACGATGTTCACTCTAGAAGTTATAAGGCTTCAAAGTTACGGTCCTGCATCGCACATTTGTGTTTTTTTACATTTGAAACATGTATAGGTTGGACGGTGTTTTACCGTCGGTCCTCCTCAGGGTTCCCTCATTGACTGACCTGCCGGTTGCCTCATCATCGCTTGGTGAATCGTGTCGGCCTCGGACGCCACAAACCAAACATCGACTAATACGACAATGAACGACCACTACTCCTTTGGGTTTAGTTTGGCGTCCGGGGCGCGGCATTGATCACCGAGCGAGGTGAGCTGTGTGACCGGCGGTGGCCCAGCGTGGGCCGCGGCAGCCTGCCTGACGTCGAGCTGGCACCATCCATCTCGCCGCCCACTCAGGCTCCTGTGCTTGGAAAACGAGGGGCCCTAGGGGAGGTACCCGCTGAAGAAACAGCGATAAAAAATACTCTCTCTCAAAACACAAACCACCAAACCTTTTGTTTTTTTACTCACTAACGCAGTAATTAAAAAATAAGTGTCCTTTCAACTTAATCTATGTTAGTCTAAATTTTAAACAAATCTTTTTTTTTACGAGTCGAACAGGAAATGGACTTGATCATAAGCAACATGCCTGCCTATGACAGCACAGTATCACGCACCTATTGATACACAAAGAATCCTTGTTTTATCATAACTTAGGACTGCACTACGCTTATCACCCAGAGAAGTAATATGAGTTATCTCCATGCCCTGTAATTTCACTGGAAATATTGCCATTCAAACCTGAACACAGTAATGTTTGACAATTTATGCTTGGTGGTGGAATAACTGCCAAAGGCGTGGTACTTCCCCACAGTAATTTTTGCACATTACTGCGTTCCGGTTTGAAGGGCAATGTTTCCAGAGAAATTACAGGGCTTAGAGATATAAGATCTTAGATCTCTGGGCGATGAGCGCAGTGCAGTGCTAGGTAATGATTTGGACTCTTCATGTTCCAATAGCTGCGTGTCGCTGTGTTGTTATGTGTCAGGCATGTTGCTTACCATCAGGCACATGTCCGGATCGTCTCGTCACCATTTATAAAAAAAAAAAAATCGGCGTTATCGAATTGACCAAAGACATCACAAATTAAAGCATAGCAGAAAACATGGGAATTAGGCGGTAGACCTGCCGGTTGAAATTTGGAAGACAGTTGGATTTAGCCTGGAATAGCACGTAAGCCTTTGTTTCATCATCATCATCAGCTTGTGTTCGTCCACTGCTGGACATAGGCCTCTCCTATAATACGCCACTCGGCTGAAAGCTTTTGTTTTACCCTGGAATAATGGGGCCGGGAACAATGTTAATGGAAGAGTAAACCCGCGGACCGATGGTATGTAATATATACCATTATCTAATTTAGATTGCCGACGATCACAGGACGACAAAATATCCAAGTCAACTAAATCAAACAGAAAACTAGGTACAAGCTGATTACAATCGTAAAAGTTAACTCGAGAAGGGAATCTCGAAGGTATTCCATCTGAGGACACATCTCTCATCAATCAACCAAGTTTGAATCTCATTAGGAATACTGGGATCTTCGCCGAATCGAATCCTCTCAGGACTAGTTTAAGTAACATTTGTAATACTCCCGAGTGTGATGCTCAATTATGTCACCTAACTTGCCGAATAGTAGGTAGGACTTTGCAGAGTCCGCCGGGGGAAGTACCACACTTTTACCAGCTATACTACCGCCAAGCAGTAATGTGCAAACAGCACTGTGTTCCGGTTTGAAGGCCAATGTTCCCTGAGGTTATTACAGGGCATAGATCATCTTACTACTACTAGGTGAGGAGTTCAGTGCTGTAGTAATGATTTAGACTCTTCGTGTTCCGATAGCTGCGTGACACTGTGCTGTTATGGACACGTGTTGCTTACCATCAGGCGCATATATTGCACCTCCTTTAACTTTATATTCTAAAAAAATATCAAAGAATATTTTAAAAATTCTTGTAAAATTAAAAAAAATATGTAAGTTTATACAAAATTAATTTAGTAAATTGTTTATTACATTTTATTTAATTATTACATAAATTTCGGTTAAAATTAAAAAAAAAAATAACGAATTAAGTGTAGTAAGTAAAATAACAATCATACTTGCGTGATCTCATAGACATATGTATGTATTTTAGTATGAAAACTAAAGCTGGTTATTATACACGGGAAACTTGAGTTGAACTGGACTGACTATATCAAACGTGAATTATCCGTATTTATTTAAAATATTTTAGTAATTTGTCAAGAAACCCATAAATATTTAGTATTATATTTTTATGGCCGCCGGACGCGGCCGAAACTCGAGTCAGATTTACCGACCATATATATATATACGTGAGTGTCCTGTAAACACATAAATAATGTAAATGAACAAAGTATTTCAAAAGCACAATGAAATAAATCGATCTAAATTGTACATCATAACATAATAGAATAGATGAAATTTCTGTTTACCCGTTACAGAAATACGTAGGATGGAATATATATTCGCTAATATAATATGTAAGTACTTACAAATACACCGACTTCTGCCTTTATAATATTAGGTGGGATTCAAAATGACATACTGAAGGCAGAGTCACTTAATTGCCTACCATTGTGTCTCAGCGTCCCGAATATCTCCCGGCAAGTAGCAGTCCATTCACCCACCCAAACATCAAAGCGAAAGTACTCTCCAGCACCCAATCAGAATTTCTAATAACTGAACAAATATTCAAAGATATTATAATGTAAATCGCTGCTGAAACCTTTATGTTAATGAGAAATTATGAGCGAAAAAAAGCGAAATAACGCCTTTGTTTAGGCGCATTTAGCCAACTTTTAATTAGACAAAATACTTTAAAGCCTCTACCTTTTTGTTTGTTAAACTTATTTTGTGCCTACAAACTGCTTTTTTGTTCTATTTTTTTGTGGAACTTTTTACTTCGCTGTTAGCCGAGGCTTAATTATGAGCGTTCGGAGTCGTAAATTGGGACTGAATAGAGTTCAGCGGTAGAAATAATGACACGATTTTGTTACGTGTTTAAGGTAAAGAAGTAGATATTTCCGAGTTGCTTGAGAATAGGCATGACGACAGATCCTGCAATTATATTAAATTATTTGATATAGTGACAGTATTTACATAGAATAATATATGGACTTTAATTTTGATATCTTTTTGTTTAACTTTATGATCATTCAAAGTTGGATGGGGAAGTCCATTTTAAAAGTACGAAATTATTAGAAAATGTATTTACTATTGAATAACCCATTAAATTTCAAGTGGCTTTTATTATGAAACTAGTTTCCTAAACGCAATATTTAATATAGCTAATATACAAACTACGCGCGACGCATAGAAAATACCCGACAGTGACGTCACGCTTTAGTAGTGTTTTTGTATGAAGCGTTTTTGGGAAAGTCCAAAATTGTGATTTTAAAATCGTGATTTTAAATTCACGGGAAGTTTTTATAAGATAACAAAGCAATTATTTCACCAACGTTTCAGTTATTGAGTAGCCTTTTGATGGGACATTAAATAAAAAATGAGTCGTCATGCCTATTGGTTTGGTTGGTGCAGTCTTACTGATTACTTTTTGAAGTGAAAACTTCTTTAGCCCCGTTGAGCATTTTGGTAGGAGAAAATATCACGAGTTCGCGTCACTGACATGCGTAGCGTTCTAGTCGAAGATGATGCATGCTCACCTTGATTTGTTTTGAGCTATCACGGTTGTTTCTTACAATCAATATTACAATAGTGTTATATATATGTTCATTACAATAATTACGAGATTTGTTACCGTGATTATATGCTTGTTCGAGTCCCGGTATTTCGATGCAGTTTTCTGCACCATGTTTTTCTCAAACTTTATGTGTTTCATTTCACTTATGTTGTGAAAGTCATGTTTGGCTGTTTATTGTTCAATCACGTTGTTTGGTAATTATCTCGTCAGGCTAATTTTAGGGACTCGGATTTTTATTTGGACTAGAATGACTAGATCATAAAATCCTGACACACAAACCTATAAGATACAATAATACAATATTCATTATTATGTAATTTTGCTTACCCATACCAAACTTAATGAACTACCAAATTTTGTACTCAATTTAAGATACAACAATATGTACCTAGTTATGAATATCGCTTCAAGCTTATCATAACATATTACAGATATCGCAATATTCATCAAAATGAAAATGGAATAAATTCAAAGATAGGACGGGTCTAATGTATTTGGTAATTAGTACCGAATGCTAGACGTAGGTGAGTCTGGGGTTATACGCGCGCTTGTGTGAACATAAACTACAATTAAACTCTGTGGTTTTTAAACGCTCGCTTAGTATCGTTATCTAACACATTTTTTTGTAGAAATTAGTCCTAGGGGGTTGAAGTACTTTTTTTCTCTGGTGGTTTTATGGGGCTAATTTCTTGCTAATTACCTGCTTATGTAGTGTTAATAATTATAAGGGTATTTCTAGTGGACTTTGCAAGACTCTTTGCAGAATCCGCCTTGGGAATTATACCTTTACCAGTTATTCTACAGCCAGGAAGAAATATGCAAACTTCTTTGTGGGTTGAAGGGTAATGTTTCTAGAGAAATTACAAGGCATATAGAGAAATCGTCTTATAACTCTGGGTGACGAGTGAAGTGCGGTGCTGGGTAATAATTTGTTTATGTTTCTATAGCTGCGTTACACTGTGCTGTCATCCACCAACCCGCACTGGGTCAGCGTGGTCGATTATGGCCTTTCCAGTTTCCTTGCGAGAGAAGACTCCGAGTTACTCCAGTGGGAACATTTTGCTAGAAATAAATTTGTGGAAAAATATCCTTTCATAGGTTTTGGGTCGATACATATAAAAATATGTGTATAATTCACAGCCGTGAAAGATATTTGACAATGTCAATTATCGGATCTGACACCGTCGCATTTAGTCACTCCATCCAGGCTCTTAGACCGTATCCATATAACTTTCAATTCGGCACGCCCTATAATAAATTGTCACATCATAGCTTGGAAGGCACGTAGCTTCTACCTCCATCCTCATATTCCCAGATTGGGGTCGCCAAACGAGAACTGTGACGCGGATTCTCGGCCTTAATCTCATATTATCCGGACTGACTGTCTGTTTTGATTCCCTTGTTGCGGTATCAGATATTAGAATCGTTTCTATTTTACGCTTCTTCGTTATGTTTTTCTTCCTTAATACTGGGCGCAAAGGAGGAAACTTAACTTTTTAGCTTTTGTTGCTATATATTATGTACATATATGGCGAGTTGTGATATGATAACTACCAAATCAAACTTTGTGTGATGAATTCAAATTTTCCACCGTGTCTGGGTGTTTCTATGTATAATAAGTAGATATGTATTTACAACTATATAAGTATTATGTCAGCTATCTGGCCGCCATATCACAAGCTTTGCTTATTTTGGGGAAAGATGGTGTTGTGTGTGAATTGTCCACCAATATTTATTATTATTATAAATGATGAGAGGTGATGAAAATACAAAATAATAAAATGACTGGATTTATTTCATTTTTTGAGCCCAGAGGCGGAAGTGGTGTTACACTGGTAACGTGCGCTGCTCTGTGATTGGCTAGACTGGTGTAAATACTTTGTGCACGGGTGGCGTAGTTGTGAGCGCGCAGTGACAGTCATAGCGTGCGTTGCCAAGTATAACGCCTATGGAGCTTCCTTATTTAAATCAAAACTGTTAGAACTGCAGTTACGTGATTCAATTGAATGAGTTATATCTCTTTCACCTCAATTGCTGCACCCACAGATCGGCTCTCTGTTCTGACAAAATACTCTATTAGCGTTATAAAACAAAGTAGAGAAAGAGAATACACAAAACAATAACACACTATGGGCACAAATAGCAAAGCAGTGCTTTCACTTTGCATACGTAGATGTATGTGGCTAAGATTAGTTAGTTTATGTTACTAGGATGAAGTGCGTATTATAAAATACACAATTTGGCACAATTGATCGTGTCGTCGCTTATGACACGACGTTGCCTGCAAATGCAAAATGGATTATCGGCACGCAACGAGGAGGTTAAACTCAAATTGTCTATATCCTAAATAATTAATATGAAAAGTATTTTAAACTAATCAATGGTATCGCATGGTAATCCTACGGAGCAATACCATGTGCATTTCTCGCGAATTAATATCGCACGTATATCCCGTGAGCCGAATGTTATGGCTCCCCAAATTCTCGACCTCGGTGAAACGGTGTAAATACTCGAACTTTGGTCCTTTAGTGTTCACTTAATAACTTCGATGTTACTGATAGAGTCGAAAATTATACTTGTCCAGAGCACGCAAAAATCAGAATTAATTTGGACATCTGCTTCTATCATTTGGGGGCTATGGATTCAATCGAAAGACGTGCGAAAATGGCGCTTTGGCACTGACTTGTACGTAAAGACTTTCAAATCTTGAGCATCGTTGCAAAGTTGCATGCTTATCGGAAGGTGTACAGATGATTTTCATGATTAAATATCTCGCTTATTTTTCTTACGGAGTGCTCGTAGTCATAAAAAGCAACATCGGTTTAGGGTTGATGTTCCAAAGATGCATTTTGAATCCACTTTCATAACAACAACATCTAATTTGGAAGACGTTGTCTGAGTCGGTACTTCCTGATAGATGCCATATATTCGCTAGCTTGCATTGGGCCACCGGCAGCGTAGTGGATTATGGCCTTGGTTCTCTCTTAGCGATGGAAGTTCTCGCGTCCCAGCTGTGAGAACTGAAGCAGTCCAAGCGGTTGGATGACCACTGCTTAGTAGCAGTGGGTAACGCAACAGCAAAAGATTTAACAATTAATCTAAGGAAATTATTTGCAAAAAATATTTACAAATGCTCAAGAACATTTTGTGGCCTGCTGCTTAACTCAAGCTTATGCTCAAAATTTCTCGACCAAAAGCCGCTCGTTCCAAAACGCAATAAACTTATCCTGTAAAGGTATTATGATAAACAGTTTGCACGTCCAACGAGTAGATTGATCGTCTCCGGCCACGGTTCATTGCATATTTATTGGGGCAAGTCGAAGGATCGCAGTATATTGAATAGTGCAAATTCAATTTGTGGTTATAGTCGATAAGGTATTTAAGCCGGCTGCGGTTACCAGTTTTGTTTCGGCGGTTGACGGCGATAATCGATATGGTCGGTTTTGTGGTTCGATTATAATGGACTCGATGTTTTAAATAATTATTTTACTAATCGATTGTGTTGATGAACTTGATTTTGCATTTTAAGGTATCTTTTAGAAACTCTAGACATTATAGATTTACTCATAAATGTCGGTGATGAGGTGTTTTGCGAACATTTTTTGAGCCAAGACGAAGCTACCGTGCATTTCTGGAATACAGTGAAGTACTTTGAAATTGCATTACTGTTCATATTTGAGCGCCACCAATTTCATTTGAAAATCTATACTAATATTATGAAGCTAAACAGGTTTTTTGTTTATACTGTCCAATCTCAGGAACTACAGGCCGGATTTCAAAAAATCTTTCACCATTGGATTTATAAGTGATTTTTTTCAAAGAAAAAGATTTTGTGTTTGTTTTCTGTATTTGTTGCAATTTCCTTTTTGTTTTCTGTCACTTTTCGTAAATCTTGAAAATGGTCCTAAATAAGTTTTGAACTAGGTATTTGAAATTGTTCTTTGAGAAATTTGGTGCTTTCTTAGCAACATTTTGTTATGCTTTGCTATATCTTGTTATCAAGCTGGCTTAGCTACGGTATTGGTTTTCAAATGTGGTCGTCTTCACCTTCCGGTCTTGACCTTAATTAACTTTAGCCATCAAGGTTTGAAATACATATTAGATACTTTGTGAAGACCTCAAGCTGTGGTACGTTAGACTTTCAGCCATGATGTTATGGGTAGGAGTGTAGCTCACCACCAATCGGTTGTCTTGCGCGTCCACTTACTCTATCCTACTAAAATTAAAACTACCTAAATTTCGATGTTTCTTGCTCTATCTGGCTGAACTGTTCCGGTTCACTTTAAAAATTGGTAACACAAATTAAAGCCGAGGAAGCTTTGCTTACTTTTTGAATCCCAAAATGCTTTTATTTTTATTTTATTTTTTAAATAAAGAGTGACGAGACGATCGGGACATGTGCCTGATGGTAAGCAACATGCCTGATACATAACAGCACAGTGACATGCAGATATTGGAACATGAAGAGTCCAAATCATTGCACTGCGCTGCGCTCGTCACCCAGAGACCTAAGATCTTATATCTCTAAGCCCTGTAATTTCTTTGGAAACATTGCCCTTCAAACCGAAACACAGTAATGTTTGCACACTACTGCTTGGCGGTAGAATAACTGGCAAAGGTGTGGTACTTCCCCAAGGGGACTCTGCCAAGAGTCCTGCCACTACAAAACATTTAAACAACATTTCGTGCACCGCCACTGTGAATTGTACCCAGGGGATAAGACAACCACAAAAAGTTTAGTGTCAATTGTCTCGTACCATCAGCCAATGGTACGGCGCCGAGCACAGCAAAGGGCGAACTTATAAACGTCAAACTTGTCTCACCTTGTTTTACAACAATTGTAAAGCTTGCGACAAAGCATAACATCAAAACACGATGCAATTGAAGTTATCCAAACAAAGGAAGCTAGCGGCCACGCGATCGGGAAATAGCTCGCAGGTGCAACACCCAACTTGTAACGAGATAGGAAATTGAAACCGAAACATATTAAAATGGAAATGTGGCGGGTGCATTAGCATGCAATTTTTTGACGGTGCTATCATTGACATAATTGCTAATTTCGCGTGCGATCGTTTTTTATTTTGCTACGTTGAACAATAATAATTGTCATATTTGATGAAACATTGCAACCGAAACATATTGAAATGGCAATGCGGCGGGGGCGAGTGCAATTTTTTACGGTACTGTCTCATTGACAAAATTGCTAATTTCGCGTGGCATAGTCACTTTTGCTTCAGGGAAGGGTAATAATTAACAGAATTATTGAAACCGAAGTGGAAATGTGGCGGGTGCATGCTATTTTTGACGATGCCGGCTTTGATGTAACTACTAATTTTGCGTGCGATAGTATTTTTTTGCTACTTTTAACGGTAATCATTGTCAGAATTACTTATACCGAAGCATATTAAAATGGAAATGTGGCGGGTACATGCAATTTTTGACAATGCCATCATTGACATAATTACTATTTTCGCGTGTAATTGTAGTACTTTCGCTAATTTCATAGGTAATAATGGTCATACCTACATAATTATCGTCCAGGAAGCTTACAAATTGTTTCCGATGTGAAATCATTTGTTAAAACAATGAATTATATCGTGATTAAGTCCTATACATTATAAACATGATGTGAAATCAATTATATACACAAGGGTGTGTCTGATAACGTTTTGATGATAGTTCGAAAGTTGCAAATTGTGTGATTATAAAGAAGTTAGAAAGGGTTGAATATATGTATGACCTGTTGCCGACACTTATGCAGTAGTTCTAACATAGTAATAGTACTCACTTGCTTAATTTACATTTTAAAGCTTGACATTACCTCCTCTACCTCTCCTACCAACCCCTCATCTTGTAAAGCAAAGGTAGTACTGTAATAATCTTTATATTGTAAACTTTAAATGGCAAAAAGCAAATTTTGTCGTGTCATCTAGAATCTCTAGAAAAAAAGCCCTTTAACTTCCCTTTTGAGGGGAAAGGAAATGATTCCTTTCGTCTCAATGCACGCTAATGCTTGAGAGTAGATTAACTGGCCAAACTGTTGTGCTTGATGCTGGGGCAACACTAAGGAGAAAGGACATTAATTATCGCGATAATGGACGTTAACCGTAGGTGTAAAAACACACCTAAAGGTAGCGGTGCGCCCGGAGACCGCGACACGAGACCGCGACAGGAGACCGCGACAGGAGACCGCGACAGGAGACCGCGACAGGAGACCGCGACAGGAGACCGCGACAGGAGACCGCGACAGGAGACCGCGACAGGAGACCGCGACAGGAGACCGCGACCGGAGACCGCGACAGGCATTTGACTCTATACAATACAATTACAATTACAATATGGTGTCAGATGTAAGAAGAATAGTTTTCTGTGGTTCTCTCGTTAAATTTCGTAGAGTAGGCCAAGTGACTATAAAATCGAATTTAAAAATCGTAACGTCGCGTTGTAGGTTTGAATTCCCACTTCAATTCGGAGTAATTTTTCAAGTACAAATGTACAAAGGGGTTTGAATACTTTTGTATGGTACTGTCGTTTAGTAGTGTCGTTTTTTTAGCGGCCAATAAATAGTACTTTATAGTACAAGTGTGTAATGTTGGTGATTACCGCTAAGGCGTGAGGTTTTAAGAGAGCCGAGGACGATAATCATCAATACACACGTATTTATATTATACGACGTTCTTCAACACCCTTGTGAAGAAAATAATAATAGAAACTTAAATTAGTAAATGTGCAACAGCTTATAGTTATAGTGAATTTACATATAATAGTAACTAGCTTTTACCCGCGACTTCGTACGACACATATTTATTAAAGTAATTGAGGCAGTACCTACTCGTATGTCTACTACCATACAAATTCACGTTTCCTAATCAAAATCGGTCTGAGTCAAAGTTTTATATTCATTAATAAATGTACAATTTACACGACAAATTACAAAAAAAAAAACTATGTTCTCAAAAGATTAATCAAAAACAGACTTTAATTTAAAATCATATTGGGACGGTCCACCAAATTTTATTAGAGTCTATTAGTCGATATTAGTAGATATATTATATCGTCTGATTACATGAACGCAAATTTTAGTTTGTTGTTCATATTTCAAAAACCGCCCCACTGATTTCGATAAAATTTATATGACCACCTCTGAACTATAATCTACCAACCAAAAAAAATAACCATCTAAATTGATTCACAATTGGAAATACAACTGGATTGATAACCTCCTCCTTTTTGAAGTCGGTTAAAAATAGCATACAAAGAGTGCAAAGATCCTTCCATGCACACTTTTACTCCTCATTTCCACTCTTTTCAACTCTTTTTCTGTGATAAAAAGTCGCCGTTGTCCTTTCCTAAGTCTAGTCTATCTGTGCACCAAATTGTACTAAACTCTTTAAGTGGCTTAGGCGTTAGACGGCAACGGACAGAGAGAGCTACTTTCATATATATAATTTCGTATTAGAATTGAAAACAGGTGTTCCTGATCATTTTATAGGAGGCAGTTGTAAAAGATTACCGAAAAGTAATACGTTTACTCCTCCAAAAAACTCATTTTCGCAGTTCTTAATTTGCCTTAATCGAGCGTCCATCATGCATAACATTTGATAAGACACCATGGAAATCTCGTCGACTATCAAAAATTCTGTCTGATACGCCATTTAGTGGCTGCGCCCATCTTAAATATTGAGGTTGTATAGTGCACTGTATTCTTCTTGTCAAGCCCTTTTATTTGATACCCATGTTGATGGGATTGATAAAACCTAAGTTATCCGCCATTGTGTAGAGGCCGCCATCTTGGATTTTAATTTTATATAGTACGTTGTATTCTACTGGTTGAGCACTTTCATTTGATACCCATATTGATGGGATTGATAAAACCTACGTTATCCGCCATTTTGTAGCGGCCGCCATCTTGGATTTCAATTTTTTATAGTATATTGTATTCTGCTTGTTGAGCCCTTTCATTTGATACCCATATGGATGGGATTAATAAAACATAAATTATCCGCCATTTTGTAGCGGCGGCCATCTTGAATTTATTTAAGTACATTAATTATAAATAAATGATACCGCTAGAAGCGTCTTGAAACGCTCTTGAGAGTAAATGGCTCAAACGGGTAAAAGTAAGGTGGCACTTCATATGCCGAAACATAAACACCGCACTTATGTAACCTGACACCCGTTTTCCCACCAAATTTGTAAAACGCGAAAAGCGGCCAGTGTATCAAGCGGTTATATAAGTATCCCCGTATAGTTAGAAATTATAAAATTGCTGGAACAAACGTTTACCGACTCCATTTCAAGTGTCTAGATACAAAGTTTCATGGTTTTATCTTCAATAATATTGAACTTCCAGACTTTCACCCCAATTCCACCCCGTAGGTACAGTTCGAAACTACAAAACTGCTAAAACATACATTTTATGGTTTCGTGTTAAATATCTAGACGTAAAGTTTCATAGTTCTTCAACAATGACGAAGTTTTCCATATAAACTTTCATCCCTTATTTTAACCTTTTTAACCCTTTTTTCGGAACAAAAAGTATCCTATGTCCTTTCTCGGGATCTATTCTATCTATGTATAAAATTTCATCAAAATCTGTTGGTTGGTTTAGGCGGTAAAGACGGACGGACAGACAGACAGACAGACAGACAGACAGAGTTACTTTCGCATTTAATATTAGTATGGATTATACCTGAATTCAGAAACATAAAAACTCAATCGATCACGGAGCCCCGGAGACCGTGGAGTGGCTAATTTAAATAAATAAAAATAAAAACTTCTTTAAACTTGATCATTTATTCCTTGCACAATACACCCTCATTTTTCACACGCCCTTTTCGTCATTTAACTCTTGGGCAAGATTCCTCAGAGGAACGAGCCAAGTGCCCTCGGGCCTGTTGCATCCCCTTGCCGGAAACAAAGAGTTTTGAGTGCCCATGAGATGTCGAGGACATAAACGATGGTACAAGCGAAGCTGGATGAACATTGTGTTTCTCAACCATTTCTTGTGAAATGTAGAACGACTGGAGATATACATACGGTTTTGACGAAAAATTGGCACAAAGATTTAAGGTCATCACCAAATTATTGCCTTTTAAATTAAATAGAATCACTCAAATGTGTGTATCTACGTGCATCATTTCCGACTGAATTATACTTTTGACTAGCAGCGTTACGCGGTTTTACCTGCCCAGTTCCCGTTTACGTCATTTTCTCGGAATAAAAAGTGGCCAGTGTTCTATTCCAGACTATAATTTAACAGAACTCTGTTCTAAATTTCAAAACGATCCGACGTGATGGAGTAATAAACTTCAAATATTGTCATTAATACTATTAATAGGATTGATTATCAGTTTACTCATTTGTCGTGTAGTCGGCCCAGTTAACTCCAGTTGGACTAGCGAGCAGCGGTCGCGAAGATAGAAATGAAAGATGCCAAAGTTTTTTTTTTAATTGATTAAAACAAGCCAAATGTAACTTTAATCATTCGATATTCATCGTTGACGAATAAATCAATCTATTCCCTAAGTCACACAAGGTTTATTCCTCCACTGACCTTGAGACCAACACCAACCCGCCTAAGCTGACAGACAACAAGCACGCGAATTTCACCTCTAGCGAGATAGCGACAGATATGTTTATGCCGCTCGTAAAATTAATATGCAGTGTCCATTTCGAGTTTCATAACGCGTAAACGAGTTTAGTGCTGTATCAATTGTCATTGTCTCTTAGGGCTGTCAGGGGGTGCCACTGAAGTGAAACATAATTAAAATAATTATTATTTTGGTTGAAATTTTAAACTCAGCGCCATCTAGCCCCAAACTAAGCAAAGCGTGTTCTATGGGAACCATATAGCTGATATAATACTTACACTGGGACAGAGTCGTTTCTGGGAGTGGGAAAAGTGACCCTCCGACCCTGACCCCTGGTCCTGCAGGAGAAATCTGTCGGGGTTTTAGTCGATAGCGGCCCCATGTCTGTCGTCGCCATGGTGTCGCGACACACCTGCTATATTCCTTCACGGTGAACGGTGCAAAGGTATTTACCCTACCAAAAAAAATTTATAATACTTACATATGTTTAAATTCATACTTATTATACACATAAAACACCCAGGCACAACAAATACAAATAAATTGATACCTGAAGAGACAAGCAAAAACTTTGCGGGATTAAATTAAAATACATTTTCATTGTATTATTAGGTGACCTCGCAACGTAGTTCTGCTATTATATAAATATATAAATTATATTTACCCGCGTAGTTCTCATTCCTGTTATTTTCCTGCAATAAAAAGTAACTGATGTGCTATTTTAGACTATAACTTAACTGTATTGCAAATTTCAAACCGATTCGTTTAGTAATTTCCATGTGATTGAGCGACAAACATCTTAACATAAAAAATTTTGTTTATATTAGTAGGATTAGTACCTGTAGAACCCCGCGGCTTTCCCCGCGTATTTCCCGGTCACGTCATTTTCTCGTGATAAAGAGAGTACATTCTAACTGCATTCGAAATTTTAACCCGATATGTTTAGTCGATCCGACATCACTGAGCAACAAAGGTCCGAACATCCAAACTTGGCATTTTTAATTTTTCAATTATTTCTTGCTGATACCACAGAAATACGATGTATCCCACGCTGATATCGGCTTCGGCAACTGATTTTACATTCAAGTTAGAACACAAAGATGGTAAGTTTTGAATTGAAAAATTGCCAACCCTATGTCTATGGGGGATGGCCAGCGCAAACTGTTTACGCCTCCTTACAGTTTTTGATGTCTCTTTTGCACAGGAAGGATGACTTTGAATTGCTAAGTGCGCTTTGCATGTTGTTTTGAATTCTTCGGATGGAAGGCGTTATTTTATTACAAAATTATATGTATCCAAAGTACGGAACACCCATGGCTTTACCAAAAAGTGAGATCGGAAATACCAAAGAAAGAGCTAGAGATTTTTTTTGACAATGATAGGTTTCCACTTTGTCTGGAAACGTCTAGGTTGTGGATGCGTTGCCTGAGTAGGTTTTCCCCGATAGTTACAATCTTGGTGTCTTCAAATCGAGAGTGAATCGGTTTCTTCTAGGTAAGCACGCTCCATCGTAGATCGCATCATCGCTTAACATCAGGCGAGATGGCGGTTATAGCTCAATCACGTCGGAACGGCTGAACGGTTCGAATTTGAAATATAAGCAACTTACTAAATGTTCTCACTGCTGGGATTCGGGGACTTCTCTCGCAAGGAGAGAGTCAAAGTCATAATCCACCACGGTGGCCAAGTCCAGGTAGATGGATAGCACCTTAATTTAGGTACATGTCTGTTTCCTCACAATGTTTTCCTTCAGCTTTTTAAAATTAGCGGTATTACGCATATGCCTTCGAAAATACAGTGGTGAGCGTGGGATTGGATTCCGGGGTTCCGGATCGGATTTACTAGAGCCGTAATTTACTAGACCATTCAAACTTTACAACTTTAGACTAAATTGAAACACAGTTCAATAAAATGATAGTCTAGATCTAGAATATCACAGGATTTTGTAAAACTTAGGGGTCTAATGACAATTAATAACAATTAGAGTTCCTGAAACCAATTGGAACAGTTACAATCCCACCTTTTTTTCCTCAGCTAATTCCTAGTGTTGTCCAACATACAGCTTGATATGTGTACAAATTTGCAGTGACCAGCTAATGAGAGCCCGACACTCGACGACACAAAACCGGTGGAAACGAATACCCGACTGAAAATTTAAATGAAACGAGGTAGGATGTGTTTTCGTCGCTTGTCTAATAAAGTGTTCGCAGTTTTTTTTTATGTTGAATCCTGAAAATGCAACATTTTAGTTGTGGTAGGACGCTGCAGAGTTTCAGTGATGCTGGGGCCACACTAACGAGAAATGCCATTAATTATCGCGATAATCTACTTTATTTTACACCTACTGTTAACGTCCATTAAGGTAGCGGTTCGCCCGGAGACCGTGACACGAAACCGCGACCGGAGACCGCGACAGACACTTGACACTGTGGAATTGTATTCGATGTCTTTTTTTCTAAAATAGGTTTGCAATTGACCGCCATCTCGCCTGATGTTAAGCGGTGATGCGATCTACGATGGAGCGTGCTTACCTAGAAGAAACCGATTCACTCTCGATTTGAAGACACCAAGATTGTAACTATCGGGGAAAACCTACTCAGGCAACGCATCCACAACCTAGACGTTTCCAGACAAAGTGGAAACCTATCATTGTCAAAAAAAATCTCTAGCTCTTTCTTTGGTATTTCCGATCTCACTTTTTGGTAAAGCCATGGGTGTTCCGTGCTTTGGATACATATAATTTTGTAATAAAATAACGCCTTCCATCCGAAGAATTCAAAACAACATGCAAAGCGCACTTAGCAATTCAAAGTCATCCTTCCTGTGCAAAAGAGACATCAAAAACTGTAAGGAGGCGTAAACAGTTTGCGCTGGCCATCCCCCATAGACATAGGGTTGGCAATTTTTCCATTTTTTTTTTTTTTTTATAAATAAAGAGTGACGAGACGATCAGGACATGTGCCTGATGGTAAGCAACATGCCTGACACATAACAGCGCAGTGACACGCAGCTGTTGGAACATGAAGAGTCCAAATCATTACCTAGCACTGCACTGCGCTCGTCACCCAGAGATCTAAGATTTTATATCTCTAAGCCCTGTAATTTCTCTGGAAACATTGCCCTTCAAACCGGAACACAGTAATGTTTGCACATTACTGCTTGGCGGTAGAATAACTGGCAAAGGTGTGGTACTTCCCCAGGCGGACTCTGCCAAGAGTCCTACCACTACTAATTCAATACTTACCATAATTTAATTTAGTTAAATTATAATTTGTGTTCTAACTTGAATGTAAAATCAGTTGCCGAATCCGATATCGGCGTGGGATACATCGTATTTCTGTGGTATCAGCAAGAAATAATTGAAAAATTAAGAATGCCAAGTTCGGATGTTCGGACCTTTGTTGCTCAGTGATGTCGGATCGACTAAACATATCGGGTTAAAATTTCGAATATAGTTAGAATGTAGTCTTTTTATCACGGAAAAATGACGTGACCGGGAAATACGCGGGGATAACCGCGGGGCTCTACTGATCCTACTAATATAAAAAAATATATAAAATTGGATGTTGATCGCTCAAATTTCGCTCGAAAGATGTTTGTCGCTCAATCACATGGAAATTACTAAACGAATCGGTTTGAAATTTGCAATACAGTTAAGTTATAGTCTAAAATAGCACATCAGTTACTTTTTATTGCAGGAAAATAACAGGAATGAGAACTACGCGGGTAAATATAATTCATATAATAGCAGAACTACGTTGCGAGGTCACCTAATGATACAATGAAAATGTATTTTAATTTAATCCCGCAAAGTTTTTGCTTGTCTCTTCAGGTATCAATTTATTTGTATTTGTTGTGCCTGGGTGTTTTATGTGTATAATTAGTATGAATTTAAACATATGCAAGTATTATAAATTTTTTTGGTAGGGTAAATACCTTTACGCACCGTTCACCGTGAAGGAATATAGCAGGTGTGTCGCGACACCATGACGACGACAGACATGGGGCCGCTATCGACTAAAACCCCGACAGATTTCTCCTGCATGACCAGGGGTCAGGGTCGGAGGGTCACTTTTCCCACTCCCAGAAACGACTCTGTCCCAGTGTAAGTATTATATCAGCTATATGGTTCCCATAGAACACGCTTTGCTTAGTTTGGGGCTAGATGGCGCTGAGTTTAAAATTTCAACCAAAATAATAATTATTTTAATTATGTTTCACTTCAGTGCCACCCCTGACAGCCCTAAGAGACAATGACAATTGATACAGCACTGAACTCGTTTACGCGTTATTAAACTCGAAATGGACACTGCATATTAATTTTACGAGCGGCATAAACATATCTGTCGCTATCTCGCTAGAGGTGAAATTCGCGTGCTTGTTGTCTGTCAGCTTAGGCGGGTTGGTGTTGGTCTCAAGGTCAGTGGAGGAATAAACCTTTTGTGACTTAGGGAATAGATTGATTTATTCGTCAACGATGAATATCGAATGATTAAAGTTACAATTGGCTTGTTTTAATCAATTAAAAAAAAAACTTTGGCATCTTTTTCTTTTATTTTTCTATCTTCGCGACCGCTGCTCGCTAGTCCAACTGGAGTTAACTGGGCCGACTACACGACAAATGAGTAAACTGAGAATCAATCCTATTAATAGTATTAATGACAATATTTGAAGTTTATTACTCCATCACGTCGGATCGTTTTGAAATTTAGAACAGAGTTCTGTTAAATTATAGTCTGGAATAGAACACTGGCCATTTTTTATTCCGAGAAAATGACGTAAACAGGAACTGGGCAGGTAAAACCGCGTAACGCTGCTAGTTAGTTTAGCAAAAATTTGGTGATGACCTTAAATCTTTGTGCCAATTTCTTGTCAAAACCGTATATCTCCAGTCGTTCTACATTTCACAAGAAATGGTTGAGAAACACAATGTTCATCCAGCTTCGCTTGTACCATCGTTTATGTCCTCGACATCTCATGGGCACTCAAAACTCTTTGTTTCCGGCAAGGGGATGCAACAGGCCCGAGGGCACTTGGCTCGTTACTCTGAGGAATCTTGCCCAAGAGTTAAATGACGAAAAGGGCGTGTGAAAAATGAGGGTGTATTGTGCAAGGAATAAATGATCAATTTTAAAGAAGTTTTTATTTTTATTTATTTAAATTAGCCACTCCACGGTCTCCGGGGCTCCGTGATCGATTGAGTTTTTATGTTTCTGAATTCAGGTATAATTACTATTATATGTAAATTCACTATAACTAGAAGCTGTTGCACATTTACTAATTTAAGTTTCTATTATTATTTTCTTCACAAGGGTGTTGAAGAACGTCGTATAATATACATACGTGTGTATTGATGATTATCGTCCTCGGCTCTCTTAAAACCTCACGCCTTAGCGGTAATCACCAACATTACACACTTGTACTATAAAGTACTATTTATTGGCCGCTAAAAAAACGACAGTACCATACAAAAGTATTCAAACCCCTTTGTACATTTGTACTTGAAAAATTACTCCGAATTGAAGTCGGAATTCAAACCTACAACGCGACGTTACGATTTTTAAATTCGATTTTATAGTCACTTGGCCTACTCTACGAAATTTATCGAGAGAACCACAGAAAACTATTCTTCTTACATCTGACACCATATTGTAATTGTGAACCAAAGAAAACAATTATTCTTACACCCGACACCATATTTCTTACATCTGACACCATATTGTAAACAACAGGGAACCGGGATAAAATAGCGGAATGACTTAAATAACGCTACAGCGCCCAATAAAACTTCCCCACGGCGCGGCGCCGTAACTTTTGGAACAGCCTTAAGTACAAATTATGTAATATCGCTAAAATTTCCTAAGCACCCATTGGCCTACTTCACAAAAATGGTGTAAACTTAATTGCCGGTCGGCCCGAAATCCGATAATTGGCTGCGAACTTCCACTGTAGAAAGCATCTGCCACTGAAGGCAGGATGTGTACCTAGTGCAATTAGTAAGGGGACTTTTTTGTATGGTATAGGTGAGTTTAAACTATTCTTTCAAATAGTTTTTCACGATTTCACTTTTATTGATTACGAGCGGTCCCCCCCGCGGCTTCGCCCGTGTTACGTAATATACAGCCTATAGGGCTCAAAGATCACGTACGTACCCAACGGAGAAAGAATTTTTGAAATCGGAACAGTAGTTCCTGAGATTAGCGCGTTAAAAAAAAATTGGTTGTCTGTAAAGTCGATTGGTTTACGGACGATAGTATAACGTGACAACGTCATAACAAAACATTGATAGATGCGGCGCAAGCGTACAATGAGCGTAACGGGACAATGAGCGTTACAGACAGACAGAAACGCTTACATAACGCAACGGGACATAACGGGACAATTTTTCGTGCATGCAACCGGCGTTCATCGATTTATTAGACGTTGTCACGTCAAAAAGCTTTGGCTTCAACTTTATAATTTCCACATTTACACGACTATATATAGATGTAGATTATAAATATTACACAAGTTTTTGACGTGACAACGTCTTATAAATTGGTTTGCCGGGTGACACTTCAAGAAACTGCGTTACGCTCCGCTCACGTTATGCGCTCACAACGAGAGCGAGTGAGAGGCACGCGTCCCTTCCACTCGGGCATGGTTAGCCCGCCTATGAGCGAGAGAGACAGACATAAAAAGTGAAAGGCACGCGTCCCTTCCGTAAAATTATTTTACCACTCAAAGTCGTTGTCACGTAAAACTTTCGCCCGTATACCGACTTTACAGGCAACCAATTTTTTTTTCTACAAATCCTACTGCTTTTATGAACTGTGGCATTAGTAACGCCACTTACTGCTTTAATGCATTCTTTTATGTTGATCGATGGTGTAGCCGAGACTGTCCCGTGTAAATCGAGTTTCCCGATTCGTCATTTGTCTTTGTCGGATAATATGGAGTGGGACTGGAAAACTTGCTTTTTTTACTAAGGTTGATTTACGGAACGCTTTCGAAACTATGTCAATAGGTTCAAGTAACATGCTAATCTTTAGGATACTGCTAAGTAACTCAGTATATATATGTCAAAACTATTTAATCACACGTTCCATTATCACGACTCATTAGGATGGTTGCCTGGAAGATATTTCTCTCAGCAATAAGGCCGCTATTTGTGGTACTAGTTCATATGTGTTTCATTGTAATATTCATATTCGTTTGTGTCACAATAATGTCTAAGAAGATGTTTGACGTATTCCTGGCCTTGACCTATTTTCGCTTTTTGCTCCCTTAGCTGGTTGCCAGGAAGAGATTGCTCTCAGCAATAAAGCCGCCACTTCGTTAAAACGTTAGTTTATTAGTGTTTTACTTTAATATTTATATTCGTTTGTGCCACAATATATAGTTTTCTATCCATTTATCGTATTTAAAAGTATCCGAAATAAAAAAAAATAGTTTGTTTTATAGGTGGTCTAATGCTAGTAATACTTCACTCAAGAGTGAACTCTTTTAATACTAAAAGAGTTAACTTTTGCTAATTTATGTGTTTAGTTTTTTTTTTTATTTTTATATAGAGTGACGAGACGATCAGGACATGTTCGTGATGGAAGCCAACAACCCTGCCATATAACAGCACATTGATACGCAGTTAATAGAACATGAAGAGTCCAACTCATTACTTAGCACTACACTGCGCTCGTCACCCAGAGATCTATGATATCTCTGAGCCCTGAAATTCTCTGGAAACATTGCCCTTCAAACCGGAACACAGTAATGTTTGTACATTAATGCTTGGCTGTAGAATAACTGGCAAAAGTGTGGTACTTCCACAGGCGGACTCTGGCAAGAGTCCTACCACTACTAAACAATAACATTAAGCTGGCCTTCGTGGCTTAGTATAGGTGGTTAAGTCTGCCGCAATTACGGAGGCCGTGGATTTGATTCCAACCCAAGACAAATATATTTGTGTGATGAATACGATGATTTATTTCGTACCTGCTTATTTGCCATCATGTTAGTATTGTTGCTAAGTTTGGGGCAAGATAGAGTTGTCTGATTTTTTTTAAAATGTTTATTTTAATTTATCTTACATTTTAACGGTGTTTACTGCCTTTTTCAGGTATGGTTTAGTCTGTCAGACTTCGAAACCCCACCACCGAGAATAAGAACTCACCTGAAGTAAAGAGTAATGAAATGTAAATAAGTAAGTGATAAACAGAAATATAACAATTTCCACTTTCACTCCATTTTCGTAATGAAAACTTCTAAACTATGGAATGCGTACTAATACTAGTAAGTAAAATAAGTACTTGGTCGGTAAACATTTGGCGATACGGCGGTCAATTTTACAATTTTAATTAAAACGTATGTTCAACCTATAAAGGAACAATCATACGTAGATTAGAAGTGGGCATTGAATCAACGAACAGTTAATGTAACTGTTTACTAAGCATGAACGGATAGACTAGTTTACAGTTCCCGGTAAACTAGTCGAAGAATGAACTACACAACTATTGTTTTAGTTAAGGGTATTCCGTTTATGGCGTAAACTAGACGAAAATTGAACGGTTTGCTATTCCGTTTATGGCGTAAACTATTCGAAAATTGAACGGTTTGCTATTCCTTTTATGGCGTAAACTATTCGAAAATTTTGCTATTCCGTTTATGGCGTAAACTAGTCGAAAATTGAACGGTTTCTTAGACTAGTTCACAGTCGACGGTAAACGGTCTCGCTTCGTTTCGTCGACGACCGACGACACACCTCTCTAAGTTGTATATAAACTATGAGAGTATAATATAAAAGCATACCAATTTCCATAAAAATATCACATATTTTTCGGTTCAGTCGCGCTGTAAAATCGCCAACTCCTGCAAACCTGTCGTAAGGAATTTGGTTCCAATAAAAATTGTGACAACAACAAATTTAATAAGTGTTTATTTTGGAGTTCATATAATCCTTACTTATGTAACTAAATGTACTTACTGTAGAAAAGAAAAAAAAAGAATTTGACAGCCTCTCCATAGTAAGTTATGTTAATTGCTGTCCGTTCCTGGATGTCGGAGGTTTTTCCCCAATATTTTTTTTCGCAGGCCAATTTGCTTGTTTTCCTTTGAGCCTGACCTTTCCGCTTGAGAAAGTTTTCGTTTTAGAAATTTAATCATTTACTTTTTGGCTATAGAATTAAATATAACTAAGAACATATCGATGATACATTTTGTGCTATTACAAACTAGTATTATTAATATACGACACAGGTTGCCCTAGTGTGAGTACTGGTGTACCTACTCTTGCTTGTATACTTTTGTGTTTGCTCATTAGGTATAAACTAACTTGTTTTGAGTAATGTATTTTGAATACATTTCATTTCAATTACAGTACAGACGTGACGATATTGATGATGATGATGTTCAAACAGCTTTTACTGTTCTGACAAAACACAACCAGCGCGAGCTACGTGTACGGTAACGCCATCTAGTCTTACTCTATGAAAAGTGTTGGATGTTTGCATTTCAGTGACGTCGGGCGGCCTGAACGGAACGAGGTTGAATTTGGAATTCAGTTAGGAATATTGGTATTCGACCGAACTGAAAAAAAAAATATGTAAGAAAAGTATCTGACATAAGTGATGTGTAAAAACTGCTCGTGACCAGTGTTGCCTATTTTTTAGATGATCGTACCATAAATTAAACAAAATATTCAGCATAGAAAAAAAAAAACCTCAACATAATTTTTGAATATCTATCCATTAACACTTGTTTATTGTTTTTTGTTTTTTATAGGTTTATTGTTTTTTTTAATATATTTGTGTAAAAATCTTAATCCGGTTCACTGAATACATTTACTTACCAAGTTTCAACAGTATAGTTCTTATAGTTTCGGAAAAAAGTGTCTGTGACATACGGACGGACGGACAGACAGACCTGACGAATCTATAAGAGTTCTGTTCTACGTTTTACGAAACCCCAAAAAGGTGGATTCTGTAACTACTACCTTATTACCAACATTTTGAAGTGTTGGAGTGATATGGTTCTTTGCTGAGTCCGCCTGGTTATATACTCGTACACTACAACGCGGTCACATTAACTAGACGCTTGACTATTTGACGTCATTTTGGCGCTCAAGTACGGTGTGCAAAAAAACCGGCCAAGTGCGACTCGGACTCCCGCACGAAAGGTTCCGAACCATCATCTATAAAAGATAAGTTTCTATCTATTTATTACTGTGTTCCAGTTGAAGGGAAATGTTTCAACTTTTAGACGCTCGTTAAATATTTAGCTAAACAACTTTTTAAATATTTCGTTCTAAGTAGCTCGTAAGGTACTGGCGAAAACTATTTCTAGAAATTAACCTTTCCATTAATAAAAAACCCTGATAAAACTCTAATTATCTGCCATCCGTCAAAACGAGCCAACTTTTAACCCCATTTCCGAAGACCATTAGTTTCCCCGAATCCCAATTAGAATTTCGGGAAACGCTTAAGGATCCCATTTAAATTATGGGCCTGTTATAGGGTGGCCCAAATTTTTGTGCCCCACTTGCCCTTTGGCTTCTTAATGGCGAGACTGAAGTATCTGATTGGTGAGTTTGGATTTTCGAAGTGAAAATTTATTTTAGCGCACCTCACACAGATTTTCGTGGGCCGCGAATCAGGCTCAAGCGTAACGTTCGTAAATGAAAGAAATCTTCGGATGAACTCGGGCCTTTTCTAGACGCATTTCTAGATAGTTTAGAACATTTAGATGGCCATGCTTAGAAGACTTTTGTTGAATTATTTTTTAATTTATTCTTGACCATTGATACTATTCCTTCAGCCGTATATATCTGTCACTGTAGTGTCGCTGTGCTGTTTTATTTTTAGTTATTAAAATTATGCAATGATTTTTAATAGTTATTTTTTATTTTAGTGTTCACTTCTACCATGTGGTCTTAATTAAGCACACACACATTTTCTTATTCATTATCATTTACTTATTGACTAGCATTTCTGTGATATATTAGTTTCGTTTTTGTTTCTATAATAACCGTTTCATTCTTGACGGTCCAAAGACTCGAAAGAAGAGGTTAAACTATTTTTGTAATAAGAACGTCTAAGCTGTGGAATGCGTTGCATGAGTGAGGTTTCCCTGATGGTGACAAATTTTAGTGTCCTCAAGTCGATAGTGAATCTATTTCTTTTAGGTAAGCACAATTCAATTCACAGCCCATGAAACATCTGTCTGTGGCGCGCCAGAAGTATTCATTTCAGAAATAATAGGTACCGATCGAATTGATAACCCTATCCTGTTTTAACTCGACTAAAAATTGTTCATATTACAGAACAAAAAAGTGCGCATTCAGGCAACGATCACAAAATGCCATTATCATCTTATTTGTCAGTGTATGAAGTGATGACCTGGCGACCTTTTACCAAATCGAATCCCGAGATCCGTGTTGACAGGGCGCCATTGTTGGCGGTGATAGATCGAACGCGCGACGATTCCCGTCTGACTCGCACGTACGGAGCTGTTTGACTTTGGATTATAAGGCCCGGAATCCACCAACGACAAGACGAGAGCATTCAAATGCAAATCTATCATTATATTAATAAACTAGATGTCCGCCCCGGCTTCGCCCGTGGTACATATATATATAGCACTCATCAGGATCCCATACATATCCAACGGTAAAAGATTTTTTGAAATAAGTTCTGTCATTCCTGAGAATATCACTTTCAAACAAAAAACCTCTTCAGCTACCTGCTACGCCACCTCTCGGAAATTGGTCGTACCAACTAATAGAAACAAATTTGGTTAACAAAGGTTCAACGCCGCAATCTTAGACACATGCTGTCATGTCAAAGCACGGTGCGAAAACTCACAAAAAGGAATATTTTTCCCGTTTTTAACCCCCGACCAAAGAAAGGGCTGTTATAAGTTTGACGTCGATGTCTGTCTGTCTGTCTGTCTGTCTGTCTGTGTGTGTGTCTGTCTGTGTCACCGTAGAGCTCAAACGGATGGGCCGATTTCAATGCGGTTTTTTTTATTTGAAAGTTAATATACGTGCGGGTGTTCTTAGCTATGTTCGGTTATTATCGATTCAAGATGGCCGCCGCCACAAAATGGCGGACAAAATATTTCTTCGCAACCTTCCTCAATATGGGTATCAAATGAAAGGGCTTGACTAGTAGAATACTATACACTATAAAACAATCAAATCCAACATGGCCGCCACCACAAAATGGCGAATTATATTTTTGTTTTCACTACTACCTCAATATGGGTATCAAACGAAAGGGCTTGACTAGTAGAATACATTGCACTACGACAAATTTCAAATCCAATATGGCCGCTTTCACAAAATGACGAAATACGTTTCTTTTTTCACAATTCCCTTAATATGGGTATCAAATGAAAGGGCTTGACTAGTGGAATGTTGTGCAGATAACAAATCTGAGGTGGTCGGGGGTTAATTAAAATGTTTAATTTTGTTCTTGTTAGTTACATTCTTGATTCATGCTCCACTTCTATTGATAGTAGCGTAGCCGAACGAAAACTGTCTTAGCTTTGGTGTTTCTCTCTCTTTTGTTTCCGCTTCATATGATAGAAACCGCAATAGCAAAGCGAAAGCCGATTTAGTTAAGAAGGCCAGTACTTCCCGAGATCCTAGCGTTCAAACAAACAAACAAACTCTTCAGCTTTATAATATTAGTATACATAGTTTATTATCTCCGAAGGAACAAAAACCGACTTTACTGTAAAATTTACCGCTGGAAAGAGATCGGGCGATGGAAGCTTTGGACTAGTCTGGACTGGATTAAGTGGAGAGAATTGGGGGAGATCTTTGCCCAACAGTGGGACATTTTTTTTTTAAACTTTTATATGTATACACTTGGCCGCCATCTCGCCTGATGTTAAGCGACGATGCGGTCTACGATGGAGCGTGTTTACCTAGAAAAAACCGATTCACTCTCCATTTGAAGACACAAAGATTGTAACCAATAGGGAAAACCCACTCAGGCAACGTATTCCACAGCCCAGACGTTCTTATCACAAAAGTAGAGTCAAATCTCTTCTTTCGTGTCTTTGGAACATCAACCATGAAACGATGTCGCTTTTTCGAGCTACGAGCATTCCGATAGAAAAAAGGGCAAGGTGGTATTAGATCATGTAAATCAGTCGCACACTCTCTGAAGTGTACCCGATAAAAAACCGATAGGCTAACAATTGACAATTGAGATAGATAAAAAAAACACAATAAAGTTCAGACATTCGACAAAGTTTCATATGAATATGTCTTCTTCAAGGATATGTTCAGATGTTCACTATGTCGTCTTAATACATTTTACGAAATTTTAGTTTTGTTGTCAGAAACCGCTTCACCAATTTCGATAACAAATGTGACGGCCTCTGAACTATGATCTACTAAACAAAAAAAATCCTTAAAAAGTAGTTGTCTGTAAAGTCGGTTGGTTTCCGGACGATAGTTTAACGTGACAACGTCATAACAAAACAATGATAGATGCGGCGCAAGCGTAAAATGAGCGTAACGAGACAATGAGCGTAACGGGACGAAACGGGACACTTTTTCGTGCATGCAGCCGGCGTTCATCGATTTTTAGACGTTGTCACCAAAGTTTTTTTTTCTTCTATAATTGAAACAGTCTTATGTTTAACAGTGCTATGCAATACAAAAATACAGTGTATGAAGCAAATATTAAAAGCGTGTATAAATATATCGCTAATAGTGATCTCTTACAGAAAACCTTTTGGTTATTAGGACGATTTATGAAAGTATGTCCAGTGGAGATGAAATCCTTGATACATCCTTCGTTTTACAGTGTTCACAAACTATTTTCTATACAAATATTGTAACGTTATACAATTTATTTTAGCTCCCCTGACGTACACGAAAGCCGCACTAAATCATATATTTGGCATTGTCACTTTCCAAGATACATACGAGTCCTGTTAAAGTCTCTCAAACTTGTGACAGGCTTTTACCTTCAAAGTACAGACTAACCAACTTACAGACGAAGCTGGCTTAGTAAGCGATTCAAAACTAATTTTACGTACTAACGAAAATTTTGATTGGAGATGCAAAGGTGGCGCTGTCATTCGAGCGAGTTGGTGGTATGTTGGTAGGATCTTGGTGACACACGCCTACTCTTCACCTTATTGGGCGACTGAAAGGTTGCGAACACCTACTTTGACATTTGTGGTTTTGAAAGGGTACGAACTTGTCGCAGGTGCTTTGTTTCCAAAATCTTATTAAGTTTTGTGAATAATTTTGGACACATTTGGCTTTGTACGTATACTGTTACAAAAAAAAAGATTATCGGTTGTTTCAGATTAGTTTTTTGGTGCAAGTTTAATTGTATAACCAATATATAAAGAATAATGTAATGTATAATAAATAAGTGTGTGTTTTGAACTATCGCCATAGTACTAGAATTGCAATTCACACACAACACCGTCAGACCCCAATCTGACGGTGTTGTGTGTGAATTGTCCACCATTATTTATCTTATACCTTTAAACGACCAATTCTTGTAGGTATACAGGTATATATATATGTATAGAATCTGAATCTCGGAAACGGCTCGAACGATTTTGCATGAAATTATGTATACAGGGGGTTTCGGGTACGATAAATCGATCTAGCTAGGTTTTATTTTTTTAAAACATCATTTTATGTGCGTTTTTAGACAATGAAAAACTCCTACAATGTCATTAGAATACGACAATGTCATTAGAATACGATAACTTATTTCGCCACTGTTCTTTAAGTCTAAATGGCTCAGACGGAATATGCTCGCCCTCGGAGTCAACAGGCCCCGGTTCGAATCTTGGACTCGGGATTTTTCTTTTTGCTATTTTTTTTTCTGAGAAAATCTTATACTTAGAGCCCTTTATAAACACATTTAATTCGTATCTAAGTAGGTCTAAGTAAGTCATCACTATGTAATTCGTACCTGCCTAAATATCATTTAAAAAAACCGAGCAAAGCTCAGTCAACCAGGTACTGTTTATTTATCCTCAAATCCCGCGTTAATTTTATTATGGTTCACATTTTAACTTCTTAATAGATCAAGATTTCTCGATCAATTCTACTTATCTACACCCAACCCACCTAACTTACGTACCTACAACGTACTCGTATGTGTTGTTGTCGGTTTGCCTGTTATTTTAAGCATATATATTATGTCCAATTGTGATAAAACCCATTTGTTACCTGTACCACATTTTTGTTATGAACACGAATGTTTGATCTGTGTCTGGGTGTCTTTGTATCATAAGTATGTATTTTGTGTATTTATAAATAAATATTAGTGGACGTTTAACACACACATCGAATTATTTGTCCAGCATCTAGCGGCCTTTTTCAAGATGAGTGCACGCGCCTTGGTGGACCACCTATACTCGTATCACTAGTGAGTTATCCATCAATGAAGAATGTATAAATATTTATAAGTACTAGCGCCTTGTTCAGGCTTCGCTCGGATAATGTCATATACAAGGAGTGGTCATATATAATCGGTTGAGTAACTCATCAGTGATACAAAATTTTTAATAATATGAGGCGCCTTCTGTTCCAGGCTTATAAAAATTACGATTATGAAAATTACAATAATCAATATTAGTAATCAATTTATCGTTTATTAGACATTTCGAAGGCCATTAATTGAAATAAAAAAGGTTTACTGTTAACAAGTTGGACCAAATTACACATGAATGGCAACATTTGCGAGAATCGAAAATCGAAAGGCAATTTTTGAAACACAGGCCTTTGCCCGTCTCGTTAATCACCTACCGACAAATTGTAAAAGTCTGCTTGTACTTTTGAAACACAGGCCCTAGTCGCCTTGTTTTTCATTTCTACCCACATATGGTAAAAACCACCCCTAATTTTATGTTTGTTTTAATCATTGTAGTATTGTATAAAATATATTATTAAGTGCTGTCTCCCACGTCACAGGACCGACCTAGTGTGGGAGACAGAGTTCACACCTGATTAGTTTGCAAATATGTATGACGTCCTAATTACGCAGTGCAGTGCTAAGTAATGATTTGAACTCTTCATGTTCCAATAGCTGCGTGTCACTGTGCTGTTATGTGTCAGGCATGTTGCTTACCATCAGGCACATGTCCTGATCGTCTTGTCACTCTTTATTAAAAAAAAAAAAAAAAATAATGTCGCAAATTCCATGTAAACTGTTCAAATAAAGTTTTTTTGATTTTTGATTGAATCGGTTGACTTAACGAAGAGTTCCCTGTGAACATGCTTCATGCCACTGGGTTTTAAAATACTAGCAACACCCTGCGGTGTTACCCGCTCTGATCCCGTTACTTTCCCGTGGTAAAAAGTAGCCTATGTGTTATTCCAGACTAGACGTATAATCTAACTGTGTTTCATGTTTCAGTCCAATCCATTCAGACGCTGCGACGTCATGGATCAACAAACACCTTCAAACTTATACTTATATAATATTAGACAGATATATTATAACTCTTTATTGAGGCACAAAAACAAATATTACAGTAAAACACTTATGAACTAGCGCCGCAAATGACGGCCTAATGGCTTAGAACAATCTCTTCCAGGCATCCAGCTTAAAGGAAATTCGCTTACAAACATAGTTAGGCGAAGCGAGTAGTATATTTATGTAGTACTTAATATTAGATACATAGATAACTCTTTATTGTGACACAAAAAACAGAAATATTAAATTAAAACACTTATGAACAAGCACCACAAATGGCGGCCTTATTGTTTTAAGCAATCTCTTCCAAGCAACCAGCTTAAAGGAAATTCGCCTACAAACATGGTTAGGCGAAGCGAGGTGAGATTCTTTCTAATATTACCAATTAAATACCATACTATAAAACAAATTAATACATAATATACACAAGCATCCAAAGATAATAAATAACAAGAACAAAATTAAAAATTTTGATTAACCCCCGACTACCTTAGATTTGTTATCTGTACAACATTCTACTAGTCAAGCCCTTTCATTTGATACCCATATCAAGGGAGTTGTGAAAATAGAAATGTAATTCGCCATTTTGTGGTAGCGGCCATCTAGGATTTGAAATTTATCATAGTGCAAAGTATTCTACTAGTCAAGTCCTTTCATTTGATACCCATATTGCGGTAGTAGTGAAAAAAAATTATATAATTCGCCATTTTGTGGTGGCGGCCATCTTGGATTTGAAATTTGTTATAGCGTATAGTACTCTGCTAGTCAAGCCCTTTCATCAGGTGGTTCTTACCAGTACCAGCTCATTGTAAATTGCTCCGTATATTTTAATCAGAAACTTAGTCAAAAGTGGTTGATATTGTGTACAATTTGTGTTAGTGCATTCAAGATACGCGATTTCACCTGTGCAACCATTAATTATAACAAACAAACGTGAATTTCGTACGTAATTCAGTGAATTAATGATTTGTTTTGATCAAGTGTTTTGTTGCTTCTCAAAATCTACCCCCTATATAATAGTTGTTCTACTCATATACAGCCACTGATCAATTTTTCTGAGCAAGTTGCATCCAACCACTATAGCAGTTGATAATTATTGCCTGTATACGACTGACTAAATTACAATATCAATTCGTCAAAACTCGTTAACACATCGAATTTCATCAGTAATCCAAGAATTTAACTACTGATATAATATTGATCTGAAAATAAATTGCTCAGCTTGTAACAAGAATATAAGCACAAGCCGCCAGTTACAATGTTACCGCTGTAGCTCGAAATATCATTCAGAGTGCCTTAATCTGAACAAGAACAAAATTAAAAATTTTTATTAACCCCCGACTACCTTAGATTTGTTATCTGTACAACATTCTACTAGTCAAGCCCTTTCATTTGATACCCATATTAAGGGAATTGTGAAAAAGGAAATGTAATTCGCCATTTTGTGGTAGCGGCCATCTTGGATTTGAAATTTGTCATAGTGCAAAGTATTCTACTAATCAAGCCCTTTCATTTGATACCCATATTGAGGTAGTAGTGAAAATATTATATAATTCGCCATTTTGTGGTGGCGGCCATCTTAAATTTGAAATTTGTTATAGCGTTTAGTACTCTGCTAGTCAAGCCCTTTCATTTGATACCCATATTGAGGTAGGTTGTGAAGAAATATTTTGTCCGCCATTTTGTGGAGGCGGCCATTTTGAATCGATATTAACCAAACATAGCTAAGAACACCCGCACGGATATTCACTTTCAAAAAAAAACCGCATCGAAATCGGCCCATCCGTTGGAGCTCTACGGTGCCACAGACAGACACACACACACAGACAGACAGACAGACAGACAGACAGACCGACAGACAGACAGACAGACAGACATCGACGTCAAACTTATAACACCCCTTTTTTTTGTCGGGGGTTAAAAATGAGCAGTTCTATGCTTTATCAATTGAACAGCGCTCCAGTTGGTCTTGTCCTTTATGCTGTAACGTCACAAATCGCAACAGACAAACTGAAAAAGACAATACGCCCGTTCGCAGTGCTCAAGAGTCTTTTGCTGACTTATCGATGAACATGTCCTTTGACACATGTGACCAGTGTGTTGTGCAGTCGTCTGTACTGTCGTGCTCCGCTGTCGGCGCCGCCGCCGTGCCCACGGCGCATGTTCACGGGCCGCAGCATCCGGCTAGGGCGCCGCAGCCTGCCCCTGCGCCGCAGCCCACACTCGCACCGCAGCCTGCAGTCACACCTAAGCCATCAGTTACGCCGACCACAGATTATAGCGTAGTTACTATGGAAAAGATCGGTGCATTACTGGATCAGAAACTAAACAATACTTTGTCTGTTTTTATGCACGATTTTCGTAAGGCGCTAAAGGCTGATGTCAAAATATTTGTGCGTGAAGAAATAGACGCCACAGTAAATAGTCTGAAGGATGACTTCACCTCTACGACTGACTTCATCTGTGAGGAGCAGTCTGCCATGAAACACGAGATTGAAGAGAAGACGCGTAATATAAAAGAACTTGAAAATCAAATTTCAATCTTACAAACCGAAACTAAAGTTTTACATTCGCGTGTATCTTCCATGGAGAGAATGACTCGAAGCCAAAACCTTGAAATCCAAGCTGTGCCGGAGGCCAGAAATGAAAATCCTATTGTGTTATTTAATAACCTCTGCAGAACCCTAAATTTGGATATTCAACAGGATCAGGTTCACTCTTGCCGCAGAGTGGCTAAGGTTAACTCTGCGTCCGACAGACCTAGGAACCTGCTGGTGACGCTCACTAATCCTCGCTTGCGGGACACCGTTCTCTCAGCCTGCTATCGTTACAATAAAACACATAAAAGCGAACTGTTAAACTCCGCGCACCTGGGCCTAAGTTGCGAAAAACAGAGGATATATGTCACTGAACATCTATCTCCAGAATGCAAGTCGCTGCACGCTGCTGCTAGAAAAGCGGCTAAAGAAAAAGGTTTCAAATACGTGTGGGTGAAATACGGCCGGGTCTACTTACGCAAAGATGACGGAACAAGCTGCATTTTAGTCAAAAATGTAGATACCTTAAACAAATTATCTTAGGTCAGATTAGTTAACATTTTAAGATTTTTAGTTAAATGTTTTGGCAAGCCTTTCATCTTTAATGATGTTAGTGTTTTATCAGAATGTAAATCGTATTAGGTCTAAGCCTAAATTAAATGAAGTTTTCTTGAATATTATGAACTGTAATTACGATATTATTTGTCTTGCTGAAACTAATTTTAATGATACTATTTTTGATGGCGAATTTATAGATAACCGATACAGTGTTATAAGACGCGACAGACACACGACTAATGTAAAAAAAAAAGATGGCGGCGGAGTATTGTTGGCTATTAAAAAGGATATTAACTTTGTTCGACGATCTTCATGGGAATCTAAGTATGAAGATATTTAGTTAACTATCATTCCTGAATGTGTAGATCACAAAAAGTTGAATTTATGTCTGTGTTATCTACCATCTCATCTTAAAAATACAGATATGACTGATTTTTATAATAATGTCCAAAGAGTTGTATTACAAGACCGAGACCGTGAGGAATACCTTTGTATTGGCGACTTTAACTCTCCATATATTTGTTGGTCTAAGCCTAATGAATCAGTGTATATGCTGCCAAGCAATCCCCGAGGTGAGAGATCAGAATTATTAATTGACAACATGACTATTTGTAAACTCTATCAATTTAATAATATACCCAATAGGTATGGTAGATTCTTGGACCTTGTTCTATGCACATCAGATTCCTTACAAGTTTATGGGTCTGAGCCTCTTAGTAAACTCGACAGATATCACCCTTCTCGTGTTATTAATATAGAGTCTCTGAAATTAACCGAAAAGCCTTTAAACTATTTAAAGCCTAAAAAAGACAAACGGTTAAATTTTAATAAAAGCAATTATCAACGCATATGTTTTGATTTAGTTTCAGTTGACTGGCACGATACCCTAGATGTTGAGGATGTTGACTCCATGCTAAATATATTCTACGCTGAATTTAATAAAATACTAACTAGTCACACGCCGCTTACAAGGCCTTTCTCTGATAATTTACCGACGTGGTTCTCACCAGGGCTTAGAAGTAGCCTCAAAGAGAAGTCTAAGTATCATCGCAGGTATAAAAAATTCAACAATCCTCGTGATTACGACACATATTGTATGTTACGTTCGAGATGCAAGAAACTCATGGAGGCTGATCACAAAAAATATCTTAATTCTATTGAAACTTCTATTGAAGATAATAATATCAAGCATTTCTGGCGCTATGTTAAAGACAAAAAAGGTACCGACTCCATACCTTCTACTATGTCATTCGGTAACTTAACTTCATCCAAACCCAATGAAATATGTGAATTATTTTCAGGCTATTTCAGCTCAGTATTCGAACCGACCAACTCCATAGCCGACAGTAATTCCTTCTCTAATCCCATGATTAATGTTTTAAGTAATATTACTATTACGCGTGCTGATGTCATTTGTAAAATTTCTAAACTCGATATCAACAAGGGCGCAGGACCTGATAAGATTCCGCCCGTAGTAATAAAAAATGCAGTAAAGAGCTTAGTGCACCCCTTGTCATTATTTTCAACAAATCATTACAGTCAGGCATTTTCCCAGCGATGTGGAAAACGGCTCACATTGTACCAATATTTAAATCCGGTGACCGATCGCGTTGTGAAAATTACCGCCCTATAAGTATACTTTCGTGTTTGGCTAAGGTATTTGAATCTGTAGTTTATGATGTCCTCTTTTTCCATATATATCCAATTTTATCCCCCAGTCAACATGGATTTATTCGCAATAGATCAACCACCTCTAATCTTCTAGAGTACAAGAATTATCTTTGCAGAGCTTTTGCTAATCGTACTCAGGTGGATTGTATTTATACTGATTTTGCAAAGGCATTTGACAAAGTCAACCATAAAATACTAATTACCAAATTATCACAACATTTTGGGATACACGGTAGCCTATTAAGATGGCTGGAGTCATATCTTTTCAGACGGAATCAGCTTATTGCACTTAAAGGCTTTTTATCAGCTCCTGCAACAATAACATCCGGTGTACCCCAAGGTTCACACCTTGGACCTCTGCTTTTTGTCTCGTTCATTAATGATTTGATTGATTATATTCGTTGTCCTTGCTTGCTATATGCTGACGACTTAAAAGTGTATTTCACTGTGAAAAGCACTAGTGACGCCGAAATACTACAAAATGATTTGTTGACAATTGACAAATGGTGCCAAAAAAACCTTATGTTCTTGAACGTCAAAAAATGCTGCGTAATCTCATTCACTGCTAAACATAATACAGTTGTCTTTGATTACAAACTCGAAAACCATATTTTAGAAAGAAAATCAGTAGTAAGGGATCTTGGTATCCTCTTTGATCAAAAATTAACTTTTCGGGACCATTATGAAAACATAATCAATAGAAGTAACAAACTGTTAGGTTTCGTTTCACGAACCTCAAAGAACTTTACTAATCCCTACTGTCTCATGTATCTTTACTTCGCTCTAGTACGCAGTATTTTGGAGTACAACGCAGTTATTTGGTCTCCATTCTATAAAGTTCATAGTAATCGTATCGAACGCGTTCAGTCTAAGTGTCTTAATATACTTTTTTACAGGCTCGGTATCCATCGCCAAGTACGCTCATATACCAGTCGGTTAAAACATATTAAATTAGCATCTCTTGAAAATCGCCGCAAATACTTGGACTTTGTCTGTCTTTTTAAAATCACTCACTCTTTTAATGATTCCCTTCTCTCCTTTCTAGCATCAACATCAATATCTCCCCAGCTCACGTAGGTCTTTTGAAAATACATTTTCACTTAGTGTGTATAAGAACAATACTTTCTATACAACCCCATTGTCAGAATGTGTCGCCAATACAATGATATCCTCAAGAAACATCATCAATCTATTGATGTATTTGAATGTAATTTAGCCAAATTTAAGCGAAATATACTAGCCATTATTTAATTCCGTTATATGTAAGCCTTAAACTCAACAAACATATTATTAACTCTACTTACTAACTAAATTTCCTTTACTACTAAATACTTACTAACTAAAGTTTTGCCACTGTTACAATATTTTTTAGTTCACGTTGTGTACACATATTTAGGTATACGATTTGGAACTGTACCTGTTGTTTTATAACTTTGTTGTCATTTGATTGTATACTGTTCTGTGTACCAAAAAAAAAAAAAAAAAAAAAATTGATACCAATATTAAGGTAGGTTGTGAAGAAATATTTTGTCCGCCATTTTGTGGTGGCGGCCATTTTGAATCGATATTAGCCAAACATAGCTAAGAACAACCCGCACGGATATTAACTTACAAATAAAAAAAACCGCATCGAAATCGGCCCATCCGTTTGAGCTCTACGGTGCCACAGACAGACACACACAGACAGACAGACAGACATCGACGTCAAACTTATAACACCCCTTTTTTTGGTCGGGGGTTAAAAATGAGTCTAAAAACAGGATAATATTTGTAGTAGTTTACGAGCGAAACCGCGGCCCAGAGTCTAGTCTCCGATATTGCGGTAATGTGTTTCGTGACGCTAGCAGAGTGCCGCGTGCTTGTTTCATTTTCCCCACGATTTCGTAACGCCGGCATTGAATAAGACGATGAGTCGACTTTCCTCCGTGTTTGCCGGGGACTACGCTTATTTTTCATTTAACCGAAATTATGTTTGACTTGCCGCTTTTTGCTGTTTCAATCATGATATTTCGGTATTTGGTAACGTGACGTATTCGTGAATAATCGAAACGATTTGATTCTAATCATTGATACAAATCAAAAGATGTGCCCTGAGCACCTTGGAATTGTTAACAAATTGCGTCTGTGTGTAGCGTGAGTGGTTTACAACTACCAATCAATTTGGCCCCTAGAATCGCTAGCGGTGAGGTATGTTGCGGATCTACTTTTTTTTAAATAATGAGTTACGAGACGAGCAGGACATGTGTATGATGATAAGCAACATGCCTGCCACATAACACCACAGTGTTAGCAATATTAGTAATTCATATAAGTTGGTATTTAAAGAATAGTAAGAATACTGTAATGCACTCTATGGCAACCCTAAAATTCCGGGTGAATATGATTTGTTTGTAGTCTGTGGGCTGCGATAGTTTTGGCGGGAAACTAGGAAGCTCACGTTGGTCTCGTGGGAACATGTTGATAAAAAATATATACGGCAGCAAGTCTAAGCGAAAGGTTTAAATTAAAAGTACTCGTAACCAGTAATAAGTAAATATCTAAGTAAAAGTAATAATTGTACATCTGTTACTGATTTTAAGGTACTGTAAAGCGTTTTGTTTATTATAGTACGAAATGTACTACTTGATCTGCACGAGGCAGCTATGAATAAGTTGGTATGAAGGACTGATTCCGAAATATAATGCTGTAGACTGATCATAGCTGTTTTATTTATGAACTAATGGTGTTCTTAACTTAGAATAAACTATGTTCCTAATATCTCAGAAGTGGGATCGGCGGACAAGTAAACCATAATTGTCCGTTGGTCCCGCCCATGTGATATATTTTTTCTTTTCAATGTTTTTCTCTCCACGTTTAACATCTGCTTGTTAATGTCACTCAATACGAGAACTCTATGATCAGTATTTAATTTGTGATAAAATGTACGGTTTAATGAGTTGCAGAGCGAACCATCGATATAAACCAATGGATATGCCCTGAGTAACTTGAAATTGGTAATAAACTGCGTCTCTTATGTGTGTCGTAAGTAGTTTACACATAACCAATCTACTTGACCCCTAAAATCGCTAGCGGCACGATATGCTGTGGTTCTACTTATCTTGGTTGTTGACAACGAATAGTGATAAGTAAAAACGTCTGGCGTTCACCGTTTCCTGCAACCGACTCGAACGGAATGAGTAAGCTCACTCTTCCCAACAATGACATGATTCCGTGCGCCCTGAAGTTTGGGAGGCACATCTGTGTATTGAGAACTTTGGAGTGAACAATATCACGTAAGTGGATTTTTCCGTGTAGGTACTTAGGTACCATTTTGAATTTTTATTGCAATGTGGTCCTCACTACATCTATTACTGGAATAAGTCTAGTAGACTGCGTCTTATACCGCATTTTCGAGGTGTTCATTATTTTATCTACCCGTTTAATTGAGCACACAAAATTGCACATAATAATAAATGTGTAAACAATGGCTATACATAATTTCTATGCAATTTAAAAAGGGTATGCCATTTTACAAAATTCTATATCATATAGTTTTCGAAAATCATGCTTCGATAAAAAATATGTAACATCCGATAACCGCAATGTCAGTCATACTGGACAAACCATTAACGTTACTCTGAGACTTATTCAAATGTTCTTTTAAAACTGTGGTCGCCCAGTTGTGAGAACGTTCGATTTACACGAGGTTATGGTTCGAATCCCGACTGTACGTTTGAGTATTTTTCCATGTTCTGTTAGTGAAACTTTGTCATGACCACTGATGTCATATATGATGATAATGTAAGTCACAAGGGGACCGGCGTGGACCTAAAACGATATCTTTCAGGGACACTCATTATCCGTCAAACCGGACCTTGATAGAGTGGTGGGTAATGGCGTTTATCTTCTTTAAAAGAAGACCAGAGTCCCAGTTGTGGGAATAAAAATGGTGACACAATAGACATGCATGTCAGATCACGGGTCAGACGTCGAAGCTGTATGTACGAACCTCATAGTAGATCATAATTATAAAATGTTTTCAAATTACTGTGTAGAGTAACTAAGACGAACCGAAGCGGTAATGCATTCAGTATATATGACAGTATACGGTTTGACGTTAGCTCGCTCGTTGTTTTTCACTCGCTTTTGCCTTTTGGCATATAATATATCTATATCTTGGATATATACATGGATATATACATGGAGATCCGGACAAAGTCAAGTTTGTCTTTAGTGTACAGAGTCGTTTTAGCGATTAATTCAATTAGACAGATAATCTTATGCACGTAGAAAATTTTAAAGAAACTGTGTTTAACTGCTGATCCAGATAACCATGGGCATGTGACGTATATTAAATTAAAATCTTCTTTTCTACCAATAGCTATGAACTAAACTGACATTGCCAGTGATATGATCTTAAGTCACAGCATGCGCCGTTCATTGAGAATGGAGGTGGCTATTGCGACTGAGGTGGCTATTGTTCAACCAAGATGTAACTTAATAAGGCAAATCTTTATAGATACATTTAAACGGGTTGAAACCAGAGTCACGCGCGACTAGTATCATCAAGGTAGAAAAGTAGAGCTTCTCATTGCAGTTTAGCAGTGTTCTAAACTAAAGTAATCTGAAGAAAGTACTTGCTCATATATGGAAAAGATAGAGTTAAAGGTAGGTTGAGCAATTATTAATGCCTTTGTTGGAAGTTCCAGATTATGGATTGACCGAACCAAGGACGCAGAGATAGCGTCGAAAGTTGTGGCATGAAGAGTGAACCTGAGACCTAGCGCTATAAAGGGCACGCTCGGATAACGAGTATTCCACCGATTGACAAGGACCGGAACGAGGGTGGAAGGAGTCTGAGTAACAGGCAAGTCCACAAGCGTTCTAATTTAAATTTACTCAGTGATGATGTAAACTGATACTGAGAACCGTAGCCAGGAAGTGGAAGGAGTCTGGATATCAGGCAAGTCCACAAGCGCTTTAATATGAATTTGTTTAGTAATGTTGTAAATTGACACAGTTGAGAACCAGAGAACCAGAAGATGTGGAGGGTAGTCTGGATTTTAACAGACAAGTTCACAACCGCTATTATTTAGATTCGATTTATGATGTAGTAAATTTGACGTTTAAAGAAGAGTTGTTGAGGCCACAGAAGGCTCATAATATGATGACAGTAATAAGATAAACGATAATGATAGACATAAAAGATCACGGGTTTTCACGAAGATTCACAGTCTAGCGAAAGATCGTTCGCTCTTGGGAGGAGGAGAAATTGTGGAGCATTACAGTATAGGCGATTCTGCTCAAGGTTTACGCAAAAAGACGCGAGAGAGACGCTGCAATTATAGCGACACCTTTAAATTATTTAAATTATTAAAAAATATATGTATATTTTGTTTTACACTTTGCAAAACATCACTTCTGTTCATCGAATTTTGAACATGAACTTCATGATGTTCTTCATACATTTATTTAATGAGTTAAAAAGTGTTCATGGACATTTGACTGCTGAGCTTTCTTTTACAAACGTAAAACCAGAGTTTGATCTAATGTTAAAAGTCAGACTACAATGATTTGAGTAACAAAGTAATGTGTCAAACTTAACGAGTGGGACGAAAATAAAATAATCCATTTTGCTGTACTCAATAACCAGGCATCGCAAAATCTCAGAAACGTTACTCTAATAGTTGGGCCGAATGGATAAGAAAGCTTGGCGAGGCATTCTCCCGCTGCCACTGGGACAACCGTGCAGGGTTACTATTATTATTAGGCTTTAAGACTTGCCAAACTTGCACGTCATGGTCTTATGGAGGCAGTACCAAAGAGCATGCACAAGATTATCGCAGATGTAGAGATACGGAAGGTAGCATAATGTTAATTACACAGAATTGACGATCGATTAAGAGTATAAATTTGGGAACCGTTAGAGCCATTGCTCAAAGTCAACGTAAACATAAAAACTCAGGATGTATCAGAAACTATCGAGGATCAGTTTTGAACGGATCAGTTTATAACGGTTTTACTGAAAATAAAATAAAAACAGAAGTCGCTATTCCTAATAATGTTAAAGTTACTTTGTATTTCATAGTATTATAGAATGATGGTGTAAAACTGACATGTACTTGTTGTATTAAGAATTCAATATGAATATAACAAATACGCCAGATGACTTCTTGTCGGAAATAAGGTCCGAACCAAGAGAATGTCTTAAGTTAAACAATGAGGTTGTTGTTGGTTCGTCACCCGACTAGTAGCTGTTCCAAGAAAATCACAAAGCGAAGTATTAAAGAGGCAATCTATGCAGACTGTTCAATTCATGGTAATAGCTCTAAAATAAATCTTAATATACACAAATTACGTGTCGCGTTGTTTGTCCGCGACGGACTCCGCAATTGTAGTCTGGTTTGCGCACCGTGTAAGATTTGATCCAACTTGAAAGATGGGATAGTCTTTGTATGGAGGTTTCGAGCGAGGTTGGAGCGGGCCGCTAATATCTATATGTATTACTGCCTTCCCAATTCACACTTGATGATGGTCAGGAAATGTTATTCGAAATCTCGCTGAAGCGAAGATTCGGTTTATAACAATACGTTAGTAACTCAAATTATGCCTACAAGTTATAATGAACGATATCTGTCCCGTTGCATATGATAATAACGACCACTTCTTCAATGGTGACTAGTAGCCAATACTTTTGAAAAAAAAAAAGAACTACATAATTTGCTCGTTGAATATAACGATTACTTCTCGTCCGAAAAATAAAAGAGATTTAGGAGTTTGCCTCAACTCATGAGATGAAGGATACGAAGCCAGGAATATACAAGACGTGTCGTATATCACACGACAAAACAAATCAGGTAAAGCCTCGAACTATCGCGGTGGCATATCTTTCACGCTACAATTTAACAGACTTTTGGGGTTTGAAGTCAGTAGTGACGGTTTAAAGCCTGGACTTGAAGGCGGTTTCTAAGTAGATACTTTAAGTACACCAAAAACGCATACGAACTGGACTTATATAGTTTTCCGTGATTTGCGGACCATTTGGCCGGTCCACACAGATTCAAGAGAGTACGGCGTGGCAGGTATTCTGGGGTCCTTAGGACAGTCTCTTACAGTAAAAAAAAGAAAGACAGAAACCTGAGAGGAGTAAAAGCTCCACTCATTCGAACTTGAAGCCTCAGCAGTATCCTCTCTTAGTAAATTTAGAGTTTACCTTCAGAGTATCCCACTTAAAATATTGTCAAACTGCATTGTGCCGAGAACCACACTCACTAACAGAGATCTAGTACCGTGTGGTCGTTGAGGGGTGTAGTTCAAGAATTTAATGGCGACATCGCATATCGAGCGAGCAACCCTCATTTGGATGCTTTAGAATAGGAGTCCCAAGGAGAAGCTATAGATTCAAATCCCAGACTTTATAGAGTATTCTGAAGATTGGATACAATACAAAACACTTTATTAGGTATATCACAATACAATAGAAAAAAGTGACTAAACATGTAAGTAATTAAAATGTTGTACACAAAAGTCTAGCCTATCGTTAATAGCGATGTCTTCTAGATGACTTTTTGGTTGTTAGGACAAGGTAACTAGTAAAGGCATGGGTGTGGTATCCTTGATAAACTTATGTACCCATATAAACAATTACACAAATAGAATACATATCATTTAAAAGTAAATCCGTTGTACAGATATGGTACATATCTATTGTTATACCTACTTAATACTAATATTATAAAGATAAAGAAAATAAAGATAAATCTTGTTTGTTTGAACGCACTAATCTCTGAAACTACCAGACTGATATCAGAGTTATTACATTGGTTATGTGCGTGGTCGTTGCACGCTATAGGCTATAAACACACCTACCGCAGGCCAGGGTGCATGGCTAGTAAATAATATAATGCATGAACAAAATATATTAAAATAGACATAGGTACATAAACACACTTCATAACATTGAATACCTACGCGTAAAGGACAATACGCACGTGTTTACGAAACGAAGCTGAAAAGATATCCACTGTTCAGCAACAAATCCGAAAGTAGTAATTATTGAAGATTCTATAAATAATAAATCATTGTAATTTCGTATAATATAAATAATAAACATATTAAAAGAAATATATATCGTCGATATAAAGATAAGATTTATAGAGTAATCAGCGATAATGATTAGATCCGAAACATACTTGCATACTACTAATCAATAAAGTTCAACGACGAGGATTTAGTAAGTACTTGTATGTAAGGCGTGGAACGCCAAGTGATGATAAAATTAGCTATAAAATTTCAAGGCCTATATCGGATTAGAAATTTTGACAAATATTAGGCATCTGATCAATGATATGCCTTTACTCGCCGCGGTCGTTATGAAGACGTGGTAGCCGCAGATACGAGAACTCAAACCAGTGATGGTGTTAATAGTTGTTTGAATACGTTTAATTCGAATCAAGTTCCAATAGAGACTATCAGATTGTTGATCACGAAACAATCAATGATTCCCTATAAGTATCAGTATAAATTATTTAGTCGCTCATATGAAGTAGGTTATTATGCTAATTGATTAGACACGCTGAAATCATCACATTGCCTAGTAGAGAAACCATTGACGTGATTCATCATCATTAATTTATAAGTAAATGACTACTTTGGATTATGTTCAACGAATAAAACTTTCAGTAAAGTTATAACAACTACGACCAAAAATTGTTGTAAACAATTGTTACGTAACTTAATTATTAGGTGTATAATAATATTATGAATAATTCGGTTATATTTGTTTTGTTTGTAATGAAATGCAGGTTATCTTTTGACTACCGCAAAGTATAGATAAGGTATATTATCGTATATGACTGAAATTAGATATATGTATTTATATAATTATAATTTTCATGTGATAATCATCAGAAATTAAAACATAATAATGTACCACGTTTAATTAATTATACGTACTCGTCATGATTCGCTGAATCGGTACTTTGAATTGAAAACTATTATTATATAAATCTAGCCCATATTTTTGTATTTTTGTAGCAAAATTATTTCACGAAAAAGCAAAATAGATACATTGTAAACAGGTGTCTAGACTCCAGGTGTCTGGATACATGCCTAGTTTGAGATTAATTGAGAGAAGTTTAATTTATAATGCGACAATAATGCCTACTTACTATATTCTTATCTAAAATCCAAGTAAAATCGTACAATCTTATTATTGTGAATTGTAAAAAACAAATATAATAAATATTGTTTAACTGTGTGTATCAATAATGCATGATATTAATTTGAAAATGTATCTATGAAAATATTGCCCTTCTTAAGTATAGTGACACATTTAAAGATATTTATAGTGAGTGATGATGCAATGTGCTCAATTTGATTTGTTTTCTTTTGAACATAACTAATTAATTATGCTCGTTTGATATCCAATTTGTAGCTACATGTAACATACATATTATTTAAAATAGATTTATTAACTAAATGATAATAGATAAATTTGTAATCCTTTGCTATAAGATGATTACTTTGTTAAACATATTAGGTTAACTAGAAATAGAATAGAATTACTCGTATAATTTAGTCAAGATGTAAAATAAATTTAAAACCCGAGCGCGAGGACTCGCTTCTGCAGGATGGCCGAGCTGTTAGCAATATTAGTAATTCATATAAGTTGGTATTTAAAGAATAGTAAGAATACCGTAATGCACTCTATGGCAACCCTAAAATTCCGGGTGAATATGATTTGTTTGTAGTCTGTGGGCTGCGATAGTTTTGGCGGGAAACTAGGAAGCTCACGTTGGTCTCGTGGGAACATGTTGATAAAAATATATACGGCAGCAAGTCTAAGCGAAAGGTTTAAATTAAAAGTACTCGTAACCAGTAATAAGTAAATATCTAAGTAAAAAGTAATAATTGTACATCTGTTACTGATTTTAAGGTACTGTAAAGCGTTTTTGTTTATTATAGTACGAAATGTACTACTTGATCTGCACGAGGCAGCTATGAATAAGTTGGTATGAAGGACTGATTCCGAAATATAATGCTGTAGACTGATCATAGCTGTTTTATTTATGAACTAATGGTGTTCTTAACTTAGAATAAACTATGTTCCTAATAACAGTGACACGCAGCTATTGGAACATGAAAAGTCCAAATCATTACCTAGCACTGCACAGCGCTCGTCACCCAGAGATCTAAGATGTTATGTCTCTAAGCCCTGTAATTTCTCTGGAAACATTACCCTTCAAACCGGAACACAGTTGTTGGTTGTTGACAACGAATAGCGATAAGTATAAACGTCCGGCGTTCACTGCTTCCTACAATCGATTAAAACGAAAATATTGAACTCACTCTTCCTAACGATGACATCATTCCGTGCGCCTGAAGTTTGGGAGGGCACATCCGTTGTTTTATATCGACGATTCCAATACATTTATTTTTAACAATGATAGATTTGCACTGGACCGCAATTTTAGATCAAACTATTTTTCAGCTCTGTAGTTATCGAAGCACAAGCAGAGAAAGTAATTTCCATTATTAAGTTAAATCTTTACTAAAATAATAATACATTCTAAGCTATTCTAAAGAATAAATCACCATCTAGATTAAAATTAATAACCTAAACTCGTAAACTTCCTTCTGCAAGTCACAATAAGTCATCGACAGAATAACATGATAAAGTAACGCTACGCTTCATGCAAATGACTTAACTTCAATGCACGATGATTCAATTAATTGATGATTAGGCACTTTGTAGGTCAACGTGCGGTCATCGTCACTTACTGTCAGCCGAGTTGGTTGTCAAACGCGGACCTAGTATACGCGGTAACAAAAATTGGGTATTGTTGATACAGAAGTAATAAAATATTCGTACTCTGAAATTGCTTGACCGATTTGGTAAGTAACTGTCGTAAAGTATTTTGCATTCTACTGCTCCCACTGTTCATTTTTATAAGTAAATCGCTATTTTACTATTTCGTTTGCACAATGTCTACGTATGTATGTTATTTGGCCGTTGTTCACTGATGTGAAACTATTAATCTATCCATTCATCCAGCCTCGTCATTTTGATATTTCATTCAATTCATTCCATGGCCGAACAATGTTTGCGAGGTCAACTTTAGCTTACAAAACTCTAAACAAGTCGATGTTGAGCAATAAGCAACAAACAATCAGAAACCTTTAACTGATTGAAAACACAAACAAAGAAACCAGTGAACGAAAATCAAAAGCAAACAAATTATTATTTTCAAGGAATAAAACACTTCAGGGATGCTCAACCTTCATCCCCGCGATCTAAACGCTCTTAATTCAGTCCCAAAATTTAATTCCGATACTACGTCACTCGAAAATTGCGTACGGAAAACAGCTTAAGGCGAGGTATTAATTTCGAGCTGAAAATTTAAACTGTTCATTATGTGCCAAATTCAACTTAATTTTCGTCTCAGATGGGGCGCGGGCACACTCGTGCTTGAGGAAAACGAGACTTCAAATTTAGAACGTATTCGGCCAAGTGCATTTCTAACGTTCACAGTTTGGATTCCGTAGCAGGAAAGCATTGTTTTTTGTCCTTTGTTTCGAAATGACGTGAAATTTATCTTACACTGGGCCAAATTATGTTGTTTTGACAATATTTTCTATCGGAATGCTCGTAGCTCGAGAAAGCGACATCGTTTCGTGGTTATTGTTCCAAAGACACGAACGAAGAGATTTGACTCTTTTTTTGTGATAAGAACGTCTAGGATGCGTTGCCTGAGTGGGTTTTACCCGATGGTTACAATCTTTGTGTCTTCAAATCGTGAGTGAATCGGTTTTTAACCCCCGACCAAAAAAGGGGTGTTATAAGTTTGACGTCGATGCCTGTCTGTCTGTCTGTCTGTGTGTGTGTCTGTCTGTGGCACCGTAGAGCTCAAATGGATGGGCCGATTTTGATGCGATTTTTTTTATTTGAAAGTTAATATCCGTGCGGATGTTCTTAGCTATGTTTGTTTTATATAAATTCAAGATGGCCGCCGCCACAAAATGGCGGACAAAATATTTCTTCACGATCTACCTCAGTATGGGTATCCAATGAAAGGGCTTGACTAGTAGAATACTATACACTATAAAAACATTAAATCCAAGATGACCGCCACCAGAAAATGGCGAATTATATTATTTTTTTAACTACTACCTCAATATGGGTATCAAACGAAAGGGCTTGACTAGTAGAATACATTGTATTATAAATCATATTTAAACACGTATTTGGTGTAAAATATAAGCAGAATTTATTAAGCACAAGACATCATAAAAACATTTTATATTCACAAAAAAACCGAACACAATGTCAGTCATTTCAATAAATTGGAGTCGGCCAGGATTAGCAATAAGGTTTTAACCCTCCAACACGCCCTCTTAATCCTGGAGGACTTCAAGCATATCTCGTACAAACGACAAGTGCTTACAGCTAGGCAGTGCCTTCGTGAGCACATCAGCAGTCATCTGCTCTGTTGGCATGTACATCAGTTCTAACACCCTATTCTCAACAGCTTCACGAATATAGTGATATCTAATGTCCACATGTTTTGTTCGCTTATGGAACACTGGGTTACTAGCCAGCTTCGCCGCAGACTGATTATCACTATACAGGGTTACAGTGTGACATTGACCTATCAACTCGGCAAGAACCGCACGGACGTATACCGCCTCTTTGGCAGCTTCAGACAAAGCTATATACTCCGCCTCGGTAGACGAAAGTGCGATACACGATTGCTTATAACAACCCCAGGAAATAACATTCCTACCTAGCTTATAAATATACCCCGTGTAAGATTTACGGTCCGCCCCGTTAGCCCAATCAGCGTCAGTAAATCCATAAACATGAAATTTATCATGTTCATCACTTTTTCTGTACACAAGACCTAAATTCATTGTGCCTTTTAAATATCGCAATACACGTTTGGCCGCTGCAAAGTGTTCCGCTGTGTAGCAAGTATTAAACTGACTTAAGAAACATGCAGCAAATGAAATGTCAGGTCTTGAGGTCACAGCTATATACAATAAACATCCTATCAGCTCCTGATACGGTAGTCTACTCGTGGGTGGCGCTATCAGAAAACTTCAGACCTACATCTAAGGGCGTTTTAGCAACTTTACAGTCACTCATACCGAAACGTTCAAGAAGCTTTTCAATATAGGTTTTCTGACTCAGCTTCAACTCACGACTAGTGCGCTGTACTTTGATGCCTAGCATATGTTTAACCTCACCTAAATCTTTAATTGTGAAGTGAGACTTCAGTGACGTTTTTAGCTTATCAGCAAGCTCGTCACAGTCGTAAAAACGAAAAATCGTCTACATAGAGAGCAATAATAATAGTTCGCTTACCCACTCGGCGACTGAAGATACAGCTCTCATACTTGCTCTGCGTGAAATTCTCTGCGAGTAAAACTTCCTTTACCTTATCGTACCAGGCACGTGACGCCTGTTTTAACCCGTACACGGCTTTCTTGAGTCTGTAGACCATATGCTCATTGCCTTGCTTGACGAAACCTTCAGGCTGTGACATATAAATTTCTTCACCAAATTGCCATTCAGAAAAGCAGTCTTGACGTCAAGGTGATCAATCTTCAGATCTAATTCAACCGCAAGAGACAACAGCATTCTCAACGAACTATGTCGCACAACCGGAGAAAAAATATCCATGTAGTCAATTCCGAACTTTTGGGTAAAACCCTTTGCAACCAATCGCGCTCTATAACACGCCACTTTGCCATTGGCGTCACGTTTGATTTTAAACAACCATCGATTCTTGACAATATTCTTGTCTGCCGGTCTGTCAACTAGCTCCCAAGCCTCATGCTTATTGAACGAATCAATCTCATCTTGCATAGCTTGCCGCCAAAGCTTACTATCACTCGATTGCAAAGCTTCCTTGACATTCGTCGGCTCACTCAACTCTGTCTCGAGCGCAGACACCGTCCTCGGTACTCTCGGCCGTAAATTATAGGCTGGTCCGTCAGATGGTGGCTTCCGTGGCATTCTGGTTGTATCAGTAGATGAACTCGGCACCTGCTCGACAGCCTCAAACCACACTTCAGGCGCTACCGGTCTCTCCGCCTCAACCTCAGCCTCTACAGTTGGTAGTGATGGCATCTCCACCTCAAGCTCAGTCCCAGACTGATCACGAACATCCGCATCTTCAACGGTATCTCCGTCATCACTAGTCGGAAAGAAGATCTCCACGGGCCGTTTACTCTTGACACCTGGAAAATTGTTTCGTTAAAACAACATCACGACTACGAAAAACTATATTTTTCGCCGAATCGTAGAGCCTATATCCATTACCGTCATAGCCAAGAAATATACAACGCTTGCTTTTTGGTTCAAGCTTATTCCGCTTCACTTTATCAACGTGAGCATAAGCTTCGCAGCCAAATACACGTAAGTGTTTCAAGCTAACCTTCTTACCTGTCCAGGCTTCCTCAGGAGTTTGCCCTGAGAGCCTTTTCGAAGGTGACACATTTATTAAATGTGCAGCAGTACAGGCAGCTTCTGCCCAAAACTTGTGGTCTAGGTTCGAAGTATACAAGAGGCACCTTACTTTTTCTAGGAGGGTCCTGTTTAGCTTTCCGCACAACCGTTCTGTTGAGGGCTGTAAGGCACAGTTACCTGATGGACTATCCCTTACCTTTCAAAAACCTTCAAGGTCTCTGTTCACATACTCGGTCCCATTGTCCGACCTCAAAACTTTAACTTTGTCACCAGTCTGAGTTTCGACTAGTTTAATAAAGTTTTCGTGTATTCACTCACCTCGCTTTTACGCTTCAGAAAATACACGAACACCTTCCTCGAATGATCATCCAAGAATGCCAGGATATACCTCTTGCCTCCAAGCGAATTCACCGGCAACGGACCACACAAATCGGTATGGATTAAATCCAACCGCTTTACAGCCACAGACTTCTCAGGATTGCTGGGAAAAGGAAACCGAGCTTGCTTTTCCTTTAAACAAACTTCACAGGCAACGTCTTTACAAGGGTCGTCCTGAAAACTAATATCATTAGCAAGTCCCTGCCTCAAAAGCTTCATATTGTTGGCGCTTAAATGGCCAAGTCTTTGATGCCAAGTTGCAGTGCTAATAGTAAGATTCGCCCGTAGACTGCAGGTCTGAAGTCTGTAAGCCCCTCCAACATCATTTGCCTTAATCAAAACATCGCCCAGCTTAGAAATTGTACAACCAGTAGTATCAAAATTAACAATACAACCATTCTTAATCAATTGCGAAACAGATATGAGATTTACACACAGCTTAGGTATATACAACACATCAGTTAACGTCGCGCTATCCGACAACTTAACAGTACCTATACCTGTACACCGCAGTTTATCTCCACTAGCAATGGTGACGTGACCATCTCGCGATTTGAAGTCTGTCATCAAATCACGCCTGCCAGTCATGTTATTTGTAGCCCCGAGTCTATGTACCACGAAGATTCCGAGTCAGTTCCAGTACTATATGCTGATAAGACACAGTTTCCTGAAGAATCCTTCGCGTTCCGGCAGTCTTTCTTCAGATGTCCTTTCTGTCTGCACTTCCAGCACCACGGTTCTTTCTTTCTAGCGGAATTATCCTTCGCTTTTGACTCATCCTTGTGCTGCTGCGCTTTTCTCGTCCAGGAGTCACTCGTACTAGCGCCTTTTCTTGTAGAATACAAGCACTCACTCGAATCTCCACGAGTAGTCCAACGTTGATCCTGTAGCAGTTTCGATTTGACTAGATCAGCAGTAATGACAGCTCCCGAATGCTCTAGTGCCATGATCATGGGCTCGTAATCTGTCGGTAAACCTTTGAGCATCAACGCACCAAGAAACTCGTCATCAACAGGTTTGTTCATAGTCGCCAATTGCTGCGCTAATGACAATACTTCATTGACGTAAGCTTCCATGCTAGAATAGTTCTCCAGTTTGACAGCGCACAAGTTCTGAAGAGTTCTCACTCTTGAACCGAGTCCTTTATCATCATATGCACGTTCCAGTGCATTCCAGGCGTCTTTCGCCGTATCCGCTGACATCAAATGTGAAAAACATGACTTTTCAACGCTCAAGCAAATTTTTGATTTTGCAATTTCGTCACGTCGATTTTTCACTTCGGACGTTGTTTTGTCATCCTTACCATAACCGCTTATACAGATCCATAAATTGTCGTGAATCAATGCATTTTTCATAACAAATTTCCACTCGACGTAATTTTCACGTCCGCGTAATTTTTCATGTGAAAAGCTATGATTTTTCGTTTCCGACATATTTACAATAACGTTGTACTATTTTTGCTGAACCATAACCTATTATAAATCATATTTAAACACGTATTTGGTGTAAAATATAAGCAGAATTTATTAAGCACAAGACATCATAAAAACATTTTATATTCACAAAAAACCGAACACAATGTCAGTCATTTCAATAAATTGGAGTCGGCCAGGATTAGCAATAAGGTTTTAACCCTCCAACACATTGCACTATGACAAATTTCAAATCCAAGATGGCCGCTTCCACAAAATGGCGAAATACATATCTTTTTTCACAACTCCCTTAATATGGGTATCAAATGAAAGGGCTTGACTAGTAGAATGTTGTACGGATAACAAATCTGAGGTAGTCGGTGGTTAGTCAAAATTTTTGACGTGACAACGTCTTATAAATTGGTTTGCCGGGTGACACTTCAAGAAACTGCGTTACGCTCCGCTCACGTTATGCGCTCACAACGAGAGCGAGTGAGAGGCACGCGTCCCTTCCACTCGGGCATGGTTAGCCCGCCTAAGAGCGAGAGAGACAGACATAAAAAGTGAAAGGCACGCGTCCCTTCCGTAAAATTATTTTACCACTCAAAGTCGTTGTCACGTAAAACTTTCGCCCGTATAACGACTTTACAGGCAACCAATTTTTTAATTTTGTTCTTGTTTCTAAGTAAACACGCGCTCCGTCGTGGACCGCATCGTCGCTTAGCATCAGGCGAGATGGTGGTCAAGTGTAAAACTAAAGTAAAAGTTAAAAAAAATACGATTATATACATCATTAAGGAATTATTGCTATAATTTAAACAGTTTTAGGTGTGTTTATACACGTGAAACATGTTGTAATTTGAAGTTATAAATGTGTAGCTCTTAGATACATAGTCAAATCCATGACCGATACAGACCCATGTATGTAGAAGTAGTTTCAAAAAACTTTTCTGAAATTACTTTTTTTTTACAGCCGTCGCAACAACGACAAGTTATTATACGTTTGCCGTGTCTCTCTCTGTGTGTGTGTCTGTGTCAGCGTATCTCCCGAATGAATGAACCGATTTTGTTTCTTTTTGTTTGAAAGGTGAATTAGTTGGAAGTGTGCTTAGCTATGTTTATAATAATCCGTCTTAGATGGTCGCCCGTCCCTACAAAATGGCAGGTAAGATATTTTTTCACTACTACGTCCATATGGGTACAAAATAAAAGGGCGTGACTAGGACACTGACGAATTTCGATGCGAACGTTTGTTTGTATGTATGTTTCTCTGTTTCAAGCAAATTTGGTACATAATAGATAAGATAGTTAAATATATTATTATACAAATTAGGTTGATTGCATTTTAAACTGACGACCTCTTATAAAATGCAAAGTAATAGTAATCTTCTGTAGACATTCGCGCGGAACTCCGAAAATGTTACAGGCCCCTGCTAAAAAGGTCGAGGTAGGGCGATAATTTCCACCATTTTATAAAGGTTGGCTATCTCGTAAATTCTGGGCATCTTTTCTTTGTGATAACATTTTTGTCGATGTGAATTTCATTTGGTACCTGTGTCGCTAAATATCACACTAATATTATACAGGCGAAACTTTGTGGGGTTGTGTGTATGTTTGATTTTACTTGTCTTGTAACGGGTGAAATGTTACCCAAGACGAGGTTGTCCTAGTGTTGGTTGTACACTTGTTGATATACTTGTAGGTCTGTGAATTAGGTACTAACTGACTTAGTTTCAAATAATGATTTTGAACTAAATACATTTCCTTTCATTTTAACCCCCGACCAAAAAAGGGGTGTTATAAGTTTGACGTCGATGTCTGTCTGTGTGTGTGTCTGTCTGTATCAAATGAAGAGGCTTGACTAGTAAAATACTATACATTTAAAAAAAATCAAATCCAAGATGGCCGCCACCACAAAATGCCGAATTGTATTATTTTTTTCACTACTACCTCAATATGGGTATTAAATGAAAGGGTTTGACTAGTAGAGTACTTTGCACTATGACAAATTTCAAATCCAAGATGGCCGCCACCACAAAATGGCGAATTATATTATTTTTTTCATTACTACCACAATATAGGTATCAACTGAAAGCGCTTGACTAGTAGAATATTTTGCACTATGACAAATTTCAAATCCAAGATGGCCGCTACCGCGCTACCACAAAATGGCGAAATACGTTTCTTTTTTCACAACTCCCTTAATATGGGTACCTATCAAGTGAAAAGGCTAGTAGAATGTTGTACAGATAACAAATCCGAGGTAGTCGGGGGTTAATAATTTTTTAAAATTTTGTTCTTGTTAATTGACTCTTAAAAATTAAGAGGTTGTCGGTTGTGTGTATGTTACGTGATAGCTCGGCTGATTGGGCATCGATTTCAATGGTTTGTTTTGTTTGGTAGAGCATATGCAGAGGTGGTATCATATAAATTTTATTGAAATTAGTGTGGTAGTTTTTAAAGAACCCATGAATGAAAAACTAAAACTTGTTTAATTTTATCCAGATGACATTATTAGTGTCATCTCACTTTTATACCAGTAAATAAATTGCTCCTTGAAAAGAAGTTCGTAAAAAATAGCTTTTTCTGAAATAAAGTACGTGTACTATATGTACTAGTTTAGACAAAACTCATCCCTACGATTCGTGTAGACAAAATGAGACACCATTGAGAAAATAATCATTGGATTTTCATCGTTTTGTCTCTACACTTGGGTCCAACTGTTAGTAGCTTTGAGTATGCATGATGTGCGCAATGCGCTCTCGAAAGGAGCATATAAGCGCAAACTGAAAGACTGGCTTATCGAACAGGCATTCTATAAGTTCGATGAAATACTGAAAATTTCTTTAGTTTAAGTTATTGTAATTGGTTTCTTTAGTTTAAATTACTGAATTGATTCTCAAATAGTTATTATTAGTACTTTTTTATCTGACATGTTCATATTTTTATTTGATTATTAGTATTAATTAATTTGGATGTGACATGTTTTATTATTATTTGAGTGATATCAGTAGTTTATTTTGATATGACATTTTGTATTACTATTTGACATATTTATACATATTGTGTTAAATGTTTGTTTATAATAATTAATTCTCGGATATACCGAGATATTTTTCGTATACCTACTCTATTTTGAGTTTGACATGTAACATAAATGGTTATGAATAAATATACATAGTACATATGGAAGAATGATTTGTCTGAGGTTAGAAGTACCATATTTTTGTCGGGCAATGATATTCTTCTTCTTTTTGAAGCGAAAACTTCTTTTGACACAGATTTTGTGGGCTGTGAATTGCGCTCAAGCGTCACGCTCGTGAATGAAATAAATATCCGGGTAAAGTGGGGCCGTGGCCATCTAGAAATGCGTTAGCATTCTATTTTTCTAGATGGCCATGGCCCCGCGGCATAGTGATGGCTACGGTGGCGTAGCGTAAAAGCGGTGGAGCGGGACATGGGCGTTAGAGTTTAGTTTTTTTTAAATATATTGGTTGGCAATTCACACACAACTTTTGGGAGAAATCTTGCAAGTTAGAGTCTGCGTAATAGCATTATATATTATCTGTAGTGAAACATGTGACGCATTGTGCAACACTCGTGCTGTTTGATACTCCAATCCTAAAAAGTTTCATTGCCATCGGTAGTCCTTAGATTGCCTATTTATTGAAGTGAAAACTTTTTTGGCGCACCTCAGACAGATTTTTTTGTGGGCTGGAAATTGAATTCTAGCGCCAAGAAATCTTGGTGTAAATTCGTGACCATGGCCTTTGGCCATTAAGACATGCGACACCATTTTCCATGGGCATCTAGAAATTAATGTTTCTAAATGCCCATGCTCGTGGCAACGCCCTCCGGATTCACCGCATAGTTTCCAAAGTAAACTATCAAATTCCGAGTTGTAAGTTTTAACTTCCATAGGCAGTTTCTATGACTGCCATTTTTAACCCCCGACCAAAAAAAGGGGTGTTATAAGTTTGACGTCGATGTCTGTCTGTCTGTCTGTGGCACCGTAGAGCTCAAACGGATAGGCCGATTTCGAAGAAGATAGGTTTTTTTATTTGAAAGTTAATATCCGTGCGGATGTTCTTAGCTATCTTTGGTTAATGTCGATTCAAGATGGCCGCCGCCACGAAATGGCGGACAAAATATTTCTTCACAACCTACCTCAATATGGGTATCAAATGAATGGGCTTGACTAGTAGAATACTAAGCACTATTAAAAATTCAAATGGCGAATTTTTTTTTTCACTACTACCTATATATGGGTATCAAACGAAAGGGCTTGACTTGTAAAATGTTGTACAGATTAATTATTTTTTTTAATTTTGTTCTTGTTTTCTTTTTCTTCTTTTATACACACTGAAATTGTTTCTTTAAACCGTGCGTGATAAAAGGCTCCCGTATTTTTCGCTTGAAAAATGTATGATTGCGTAATGTATTACGAAATGTAAAGCAAGATTTTCTTCGTATATTTATCAGGCTTTGGGGATTTAAGTTCTGTGTTTAGCTGACAGTGAAAAATTAAGATAAATAGTTTAGTGAAATAGAGCTATAACAGGATTAAATTAAATCCTACGGATCTTAAGATTGGTTGTTTGCTCTTCAGTTAGTTTTTTATAGTATAAAATAACAAGACAAAAACATTGACACGTAGTTTTTTGAAGCTGAAGAGTCTAAATCATTAATAGATTATTTATCTATTAATAGTCCTGTAATTTTTCTAGAAATATTACCCTTCAAGTAGGTACCTACACTTTACAACTTCTGGAACTCGGTAATATTAGCACATAACTGCTTGGCGGTAGAATAAATTGCAGTGGTGTGGAACTTCCCGAAGAGGACTTTGCTAAGGGTCTTTCTTACAACTACAAATCGTTGTAAGAAGTCACATCAGTCCGAGATTTGGAACTTCGATTATGGATACAATAGCGCGTACTTTATATCTTCAAAAAAATATGGAGTGCCTTAAAGAATTATTTTTCTATATGGATAAAGTCGTAGATACTAGAGCTGAATAAAGGCTGTATAATCCTACTAATATAATAAACGCGACAGTTTGTGAGTATGTACGGATGTTTGTTCATCATCATCAGCCGCAAGACGGCTCCTTCTAAACATAGGCCTCTGCCCTAGATTTCCACAACGAACGGTCCTGCGCAACCTGCAACCAGCGGTTTCCAGCGACCTTTGTGAGGTCATCTATCCATCTAGTTGGAGGCCGCCCAACACTGCGTCTTCCGGTTCGTGGTCGCTATTCGAGAACCTTTCTTACCCATCGGTTGTCGGATCTGCGAGCGATGTGGCAGATCACATTGCCACTTCAGCTTGCTTACTCTCAATTCAATTAATTTATTCGAACCATAAATTCATAAGAACACTTGGTAACGTCATTTACAAATGGGCAAAGAATCTGTGTACATAATAAAATAAAATAACGATGTCAAAACGAATAAAGCAGCTGTAAAGGGGCCTAGTCAATTAAATGCAGCAATAAAAAGGCTTTGTCGAAGACAAAATAACAAATGATCAATACACACAGTATACCGATACTACATTAGTACAAATAATGTAACATCGAAAGTCTTATAAATTTATTATTTTACCTTATTACAAGATTATAATTTCGACACATTTCTGTTACTATCTTTAACAAATTTGTCTATATTATAATATGCCTTTCTCAATAGGTAGCTTTTTATTTCATTTTTAAACTTGGTTTCATTGAGACCTTCCACTTCCTTCACCACCTTCCACCCCTTGAGCTATTTCGGCTAATTTCGTTTTAGAAAGAAAGAAATAACGAAACGATATTTGTTACTTTTGTAGTAAATAAATCAAACAAAAAGTAGCGGTGTTGTAACCTTATTAAATCCTAATTATTGCAGAACAAAAATAAATCTCACACTGTTTCTTTTCACAAAATACAAATACGAACCGGGAGTCCATTCATTACGAACCTGCCTTATAACACACGCGGTTATTACCTGGCTATATATTCCCCCCAAAAAAGAAGGCATACTCGTATATTTTAGCCGAAAATGAAAGGCTGCTCTTAAGAAAGAGCCAGCCGCAATATTCAAGCGAAAAGAAGTATTTATTTGGTGCGAATTCGTCCTTTTTCTGTAGAGAAAAAGTCTCAAATGTTCTCAATATTGTAACGGGAACTGTATATTATGTTTTACCAGTAGCGCCCCGCGGGTTCTCCTGCGTGGTTCCCGATCTCGTATTTTTTCCAGAATAAAAAATCGATGTGTTATTCCAGACTATTCTTTAACTATACTCGGAATTTTAATTCGATTACAGATTTGAAAATTTCAGTGTTGCAACGTTATGACAAGTACTAAATAGTGACGTTGCGAAATTATTCGATATAGAAATGGAATATTTCCGGATCGATTCTTCTCGTTTATAATTTTGTTCTCATAAACTAAGTATATCAGGAAATTAAATATTTCTGAACCGATAATTTAGTTTAGACGATTAATTAACGATCTGAGATTTTTCTTTTATAATTGTGTGTGAAATAAATAAAAAAATGTGAGCTCGATTTTGAAATCGATTTTTGTTTTCATCATTACACTATTATATGTGGTATCATTATTTCACAACATGACAGTAGCTAATGTCAAATCTGGAATCGAATTAAAATCTGAGTATATGTACCAAATTTCATCTAGATTTCCTCAAAATGTTGCCACGTAACCGTGGTAAAATAACCCAAAATTTATGTGAATACTGGTAACCTACAATTTATTCAAGGGTCCCGCTAAAATTCGTTTAAAAGACGCTAAATTCTTGTGAAAACGTATAATATCCTATCGTCGTCGAATTATATCACGGCATTGAAACCGGTCGACCACAATGAGGCCGGAAAACGTCATTCCCTACAGAATTTCACTGGTCATTACTTTACCTTTTCTGAACCCTGCGCTGTGGAGAGGAACTCAGTAGCATAGCTTCCGATAGGTGTCATTATATCCGGAGTATGTTTTTTTAAGTCAATAATATATATACTGCCTAAGCTGCGTTATACCAAAACCCAAAAGCTATTCAGGGACGCATTCCACAGTTACAAGGCCTTATCACTTTAGTGCAGTAAAACTTTTCAGTTCGGATGGTAAAAAAGTAATATTACGATCCCATAATGGTTATTAAAATACACTAAAAAAAAACTCAATGAAAACACAATGTATCTTCTGAATATTATATATTCTATATTAGTATATTCTGGAATAAATTTGGTTCGGTTTTGGAAACGGTTACGAATACTTTCGGTTACGAACATTAGATTGTTATAAAAATAAACATAAATGGTATGTTGCCTATCACCTAATTAATATTAGGTCATAGGCTATCACCTAATTAATCACTGTTTTAATAGTCAAAATTGTGAAGAAGAAGGAAAAATAAGAAAATGCAGTTTTGCAGCCTCATTTCTCCTTGCTTATTACGAGTATTTTAGAAATTCGATAGTTCCGGTTACAATTACGGAGCTTCATATCATCCCTAGTATCTATATACAATACATACAGATATGTCAGTAATGATAAAAGTACAAATAAAAATGTAAAAAAAATGATAAAAGTAAAATTGTCGTAAGTTCAGCATCATGAAGTCAATTGTTTACCCCATCCCAAAAATGTCCAACACTCTTTAAGAAGTTTTGACTTCAAAAACTATGTAGGGATCTCCATCACTGTACTCCACTGAACCAAGATTAAGCTCTCGGGTTCACAGCCGCGGGTCAGGTGTTCATATTATGTATAAAGGTATGTGCGAATGTATGTGTAAATCCATGTATGTTGGACACGCGCTAACAATTTGTTTAAGCGAGTTGGAGCCGCACTTCTGTTGAGTAAATGCATGGAATTTATCATGGGGGTACATTTTGAATCGGTAATACAGTTCCGGGATTTTGATTAATGCGTCCGAACGGCTTGAATTTAAAACTAGCTTTTTTCGTGAATATAATTTTATTGTTTGTTTTCCAACATTTTATACAATAGATAACGAAAAAAGGATTATAATTAGTTTAAATCGGTAGTGTATTGAAGTAAAAGATATCATATAATTAAGTTACGTATATTTACCTATGTGCAAAGATTGTTGAACTCAAGATTTGCTCTGAACATCTTGACATTCGTAACAAACTGCGTCTGTGACATCTGTCTCAATCTAAGACATCTCTGTCTCTGTCTCAGGCATCTATTTCGCTCGCGCTAGTTATAATTGGTATTATTATCTCTCTGTCACACGGTGATGTGTAACCGGCGACGGCGATGTAATTAGAAAATATTCAAAATAAATATAAATACTGTACTTACGCATGAAATGTAATTCTATTAGATTTATTTGAATTTCTAGAATTATTAACACTTATTGAATGCACAGGAAGGCATAATCTTTTATATTTATGTTCAAAATGATCAAAATCAGTGTTAGGTATAAACGACGGTATCCGTTCTTTTGAAAAACTTCTTTTCACAAATGTACACCTGACCAACGTTCGACAAACTCAGGGGTCGTCAAATGATTATTACACAAAAAAACATTTCACAAATTGGTTACATCTCAAAATATTTATTTGACAAACTTTCATTACATAACGTATTATTTGACAATTGATTCGTTTAATATTTTAGTTAACTAATAAATGTTTAAAAACAAAACCAACACTTGACACATTTTTATTTTACAGAGTGTTGTTTGACAAACATTTCAAATTAAATTTTAATTACTTAACAACTTAAACATAAAAACATTTCATTTAACAACAATTAAAATTAAATTCTACATCATTGGCAAATTTTTTGGCCAAGCTACTGCTCTGGATTCATAAAAAAGTTGTTTAATTCATCGGACCGGTTAGGTAACTTAGGACCCAGATCCGACTCAGAGCACCCCGGCTCCACCTAGTCTTGTCGCTACTACCCCTAGAGTGTATATAAAAGTGCGGGAGCCAGAAGCTCAAGGAGGTCCTGAGTGGAGCGAGCCATGCGAGGTCAAGCGTAGCGAAGGGGAGGTGGCGAGCGAAGCGAGCCGGCGACCTCCGTAGTGGAGCGCAGGCCGAGTATGGAGAAGCGACACTCAGGGCTGACTGCAGAAACTTCTGGCGGAGCCCATCCGAGTCAAATCTTAGTAATAGATCCTAATCGGACAGGTTAGGTCAAAACTCTGTGACAGGACCTAATCAGAACGGTTAACTCCTATGGACAATTTAATGGGTACTTTTATGATTTTGTACCTAATTTCACAACGGAAGATTTTTTTGGTAAATGTTAAATTTGTAAAGTGAATAGTATATGAAACAAAAATGTACAAATAACAAAATATCATTCGATGCATTGTCTAAATGTAACGTTTGCCGGATAAATGGTTATAAAATGATGGTTTGTAAAATAAAATATTTGTTGATGTAAGACATTTATGAAATAAATATTATGCAAAACGTTGTTTTTAAAATGAAACATTTTGTGGTGTAAAGTTTTCGTAATGAATATTATACGACTAGTTGGTTTTAAAGTGATGTTTTGTCAAAAAATGTTTGTGAAACATTAGTGAACCATAAACGACCGGCATTCTGCGGTATTCCTACATCTGACTAGCACGGAAAGAGTGAGCTCACTCTTCCCAACGTTAACACGATTCCGCGCGCCCTGAAGTTTGTGAGGGCTAATCTTGAGTTCTATGATCTATGCCTATGTGTCAATAGCACATTTTTGTATTTGTAAGATTCCTTACAGAATCTGCCTGGGGAAGTACCACAGCTTCAGCAGTTTTTCTATCGTCAAGCAGTAATGTACAAAAATTACTGTGTTGCGGTTTGAAGGGGAATATTTCAGGAAAATTACAGGTCAAAGAGATAAACGATCTCTGGGTGATGAGCGCAGTGCTGTGCTAGGTAATGATTTGGACTTTTCATGTTTACCATCAGGCAAATATTTATGTCCTTTTCATCCCGTCCCTCTTTATGGTAAAAAAAACAGGCGACTTCAGATAGTAATAAAAATGAAATGCTTGCAATGCCTTTATGAAATCCGTGTCGAAGCTTGCTATAACCAAAACCTATTGTTCGATAGGTCACTACAAAAATGCTTTTTCATCATCGTATTTGTCGCAAAGAAACTCAACAGCTACGTAGTTCATCATAGAAATGATCAAGACATTTTGCTGCCGACGCCAACGTGTACAATTTGAATATCCGAGCTGGAAATATGGTGTTAAAATAAAATGAAAGTTGTTGAACATTTTCTGCGCTTCAATTTACGGGGTGAACTCGAAAGGAAGATTAAAATTGTTTGATCTATACCTGAATTTGTGATTTTTCTGCTGATTCATAGTTTTAGATTTTCTTTTGCAAGACCGATGTTCATTTGGCCGTCGATATAAATCAATAGATGTGCCCTGAGCATGTTACAATTATTAACAAACTTCGTCTGTGTATGTATCGTGTGTGGTTTACATCTATCGATCTACTAGACACTTAACCCCTAGAATCGCTAGCGGCCAGGTATGTTGTGGTTCTACTTATTTTGGTTGTTGACAACCTATAGGGATAGGTAAAAACGTCTGGCGTTCACCGCTTCCTACAACCGGCTAGAAAGGAGTGAGCTCACTCTTCCCAACGATAACATGATTCCGGGCGCCTGAAGTTTGGGAGGGTACACATCCATTGATTTATATCGATGCATTTGGCTGCGATTGGTTGAAAAAATATTGTTCTTTGGATTTCTATCGCTTTCCCTTAACATCTCGCTAACGCTGAATTTGACTAATTTCGGTATTTGGCACATTTACGGTTTGTGAAACCAAATTTGGTTTTTCCAATCTCTTTTGTATGATTGTATCTAGAAAGATGTCGAGTCTCTGAAAACTAAGATAGGCTGTGGTTACCGTTTGCGATGAAAAGTTTGTCTGTTTAAGAAGTTCAAAGGGAGATTTAAAGGCGTACTTCTAATGAAACATTTATTGTCGATTGGATCAAATATTTGTAAACGCAGTCTAAATAGGTCTACGACACCATCTTGCCTGTACGCGTGCTGAGTAAAAGATGCACTTAATAACATTTCAGATTTTACCTCTCACGAAGTAATAAAGTCCAAACAAATCAATATTTATGAAAGATAGAAATGCAAACAAGTTGATGAACCATCTAACCTGAAATGGTAACCGCTGCTGATGTAGGTATATAGGTATTTGCGACATTTCAAGCGTAGACTATGTTTCACTAATCCCTAAAGTTGCTTAAAGATACCCATTTTTAAATTATCCACGTTATATCTATGGGTCGTTACGCGTTCTGGCAATCACGAAACTATTGATTGCTATTGCTGGTAATAGCGGTTTCTGAAACTACTTATACTAATAAATAGTTTTAGGTCGGTTTTTAGTTATTCTCAATAGCGGTTTTGAACGATAACTGTTTGTATGCGGCATCACGTTGCTACGACGCGAGATCGAGTTACTCGCAAAGACGTTATAAGTTAGGTACAACGTCTTTGGTTACTCGTCTGTGGCTGGTTTAGTAAGAATAGCTAGTAGACATTGCGCGCTGCGATAGCGGTTTTTGGCTGTAGTAGAAAAATGCTGCTATTATAACTATTGACGTCGCGTAACGACCACGACTACCACGTTATATAAATCTTAGGAAAGCGTTTGCTTTTTGTGTGGCCTTTTGTCCAATCGCTTATTATCAATTTTTTACCCTATCGTACCTTTAAACTCCTTGAACGGACTGAACACACTGATCACAAACAGTCATTATTCAGTTTTCAGTATTCATCTACAATTTACGAGTATGTTCGAAGTTTTGTCGCTACCTTACTACATAGAATACATTTCATTGAACAATACACCTCTATAGATGATATAATTCCAGCCGCGTCCTATACAAATTCATGTTGTAATTAGTAAACATTATATTCAGATGGAATACCTCCACTTGTGATACGCTGACAACCCAAGTATTTGGGGTTCTTTGAATGGAGTGCCCACAGAAACTGCAGTAATCCTACTTACTGCTATACTCCATTTTTTTTTAACATGAATATGTTTACACTTGACCGCCATCTCGCCTGATGTTAAGCGACGATGCGGCCTACGATGAAGCGTGCTTTCCTAGAAGAAACCGATTCACTCTCGACTTGAAGACACCAAGATTATAACTATCGCGAAAACCCCACTCAGTAGCATTCCACAGCCTAGACGTTCTTATCACAGAAGTATATAGTCAAACCTCTTTTTTCGTACCTTTTTGATTATTTACGGGTTCCTTATAGTATGATGTGGCAGGGAAGCAGTCGCGTGCGCGACTCTGCTGTAAGTTCTTGTGAAAAAGACCGCCGATTGCAGCCGAAACCTCCAATCCAATGTATACGACAATATCAAAGCGAAGCTGGAACGGGCCACTAGTAATTTATAAATATCATCATCCTCCAGTCTTCCTTTACCCACTGCTGGGTATAGGCCTATCTATAACTTTCCCTTCTGCCTCCGTCCTGTGCCAATCGACTCCAGGTGACTCGTGATAGTTACAATGTCGGTGGTGGTTGTACGATGCTTCGTTTATCTTGCCTCGGGCACCATTCTATCAAAAATGACTATCCTTGCTACAGAAGGCTCCCAATTCCAGTAGCGGAATATTAGACTGCAGTTTAAACTTGAGTGAACGTGAGGTGAGACAGCAATTTTTTTTCGAAGGCAGATTTAACAAATTGTTTCAACTGCATATCGAACTTTGGACCAGCGCAGAAGTAGCAGGGCCCTACTCGAGAAAGCCACCTTGCTATACACTTTGTGATTAAAACTAAGTCCCTTATTGATCTGAATATAAAACGATGGGATCGAGGCTGTAAAAAGACTTCAGTTACATCCGTCTATGAACTGCGTTTCGACTGTGGATCCATAGACTCCACAAGCTTTTTTTTGCATAGGATAATCACCGGATATTTCTTGCTGAATATTTGCACTGTGACAGTACTTTTGTTATTTACATTGTGAGCCAGAAGGATTAGTCAGCGAATCCGTTTAAACAATAGGTATTTAGCTGCTTCCCTTCGACTTTACGACTGGTCTCGCCTCCTGACTCTACTTAACGTATTGCTTGCTGAGAAATATATTCGACTTGTTTACAGACATTGAAACGGAACGCATTAGTTTCTGCTGATAAATAATTTGTTTTTAAAGAACATATACCCAGGGTGTATCCTTGGGCTGTTGGACCTGTAACACCAGGGACCATGACGGCAAGTAGTTATCCCAGATATATAAATATACTCGATATTTAAATACATCCTTTTTTAGGGTTCCGTAGCCAAATGGTAAAATACGGACCCTTATAGATTCGTCATGTCTGTCTGTCTACATCCGTCTTGTAAAACTCCGTAAAACTTGATAAGTAGATGTATTCCGTGAACCGCATTAAGATTTTCATACAAAAAATAGAAAAAAACAAGAAATTTTAGGGGTGTCCCATACTTAGAACTGAAACTCAAAAATGTTTTTTCCATCAAAACCATACGTGTGTATTATGTATGGATAGGTCTTCAAAAATATTTGTTTCTAACGTATTTCATATCTAAACTGAATAGTTTGCGCGAGACATTCTTTTCCAAAGTGGTAAAACGTGTCCCCCCCCTCTAACTTCTAAAAATAAGAGAATAACAAAACTAAAAATAATGTATGATGTACACTACCATGTAAATTGTCAACGAAAATTGGTTTGAATGAGATCTAGAAAGTAGTTTAGTTTTATTTTAATACGTCATAAATCCACTATTGTTAAAACACTGATTAAAGTAACAACGAACTACAAGAACTTTTATGTTATGTTACTTGCTGCTACTGAAGGCTTCCCTTCAGGGGCGAGTCCGACTCGCACTTGACCACTTTTTTAATAGTGCTGTTTCCTTATAGGCGCACCATCATACCATGTAGACTCGCCATGGTGCTATGTTCTATGATTGTGTGTTACGTTATCCTTGTAGGCGACTGCTAAGTATCGCTGCTCTATTCTGCATGCTGCTTTATGTAACTAGGCCTGGGACTTTTCAACGCTTTTTTTAGTCAAAGAACAATATTATTTACCTCACTACCTGTTTATTGGGAAATGGCGATCGTTCCCTATATCGTTGACGGCATGTTGTTTGACCAAAATATGGTAGGTAAAGAAAGTTTTCGAAAGTCCCATATTCTTGTAAATCGAACAAAAATATTATTTTGAAAATTCCGGTATATACGTGGTTCCATCACACTAGTGTACCATGCAATGGTTTTATCATAGCTCCATAATAGTTTGTACTTCCCGTGATGATCGTAATAGCAATATTAGCAAGCTTAGAAATTCAAGGGTCATAAAAAACAATCGTTTTTTTTTTTTGTATTTAATTTTTTTGACAACTTTGTAATTTTATTTTGACTATATTTAATAAAATGGATCTTTGTAATGAAATATATCTAATTTAAAGTAAAATACATTTTCTTTATTTGCGAAAATGGGTAATTACAATAGGATCTTAAATGTTTTCATTGAAAACTCCATAATCAACCTTACGGCATGCAAATATTAGGTTGTCTATGACAATTTGAAAAAAAAAAAAAAACTTTATAATTCATCTTAATTTAAACTTATCGTACAAAATATTAGTCGTACTAACAAATTTATTAGCATTCCAATTAATTACCTTACTCATACATCATCAGTCTTATACACTCCGTCAAGTCTTAACCAATTAACAGATATAATTATAAACGATGAGTTATTAACTGACGACGGCTATAATAACGTTAAATATTAGTGTTAATATTTTAAAATGGCGGCCGCTGGCGAACTGCCAAATTGTAAAGGTTTATAGTATTCAGCGCACGACGGGATTTTCACACTAAAATTGCCTTCGTGGTATTAATTTCTTATTAATCTTGCCAGGATTAAAACTCTCATATCGCCATCGATATGAATCAATGTATGTGCCCTGAGCACTTTGAAATTGTTAACAAATTGCGTCTCTGTGTGTAGCGTGAGTGGTTTACAACTTTTTTTTTAACTAGAATAGGTTCGCACTTGACCACCATCTCGCCTGATGTTAAGCGATGATGCGATCTACGATAGAGCGTGCTTACCTAGAAGAAACCGATTCACTCTCGATTTGAAGACACCAAGATTGTAACATCGGGGAAAACTCAAACTACCAATCTACTTGACCCCTAGAATCGCTAGCGCCGAGGTATGTTGCGGTTCTACTTATTTTGGTTGTTGACAACGAATAGCGATAGGTATATATACGTCCGGCGTTCACCGTTTCCTACAATCGACTAAAACGGAAAGAGTAAGTAACATAATTCCATTATTTATATCGATGCATATCTCCACAAAATATGAAGTAAAGTTTTAACCTTTTAACATTTCGTGTCTGTATGATTTTGATCAAATAATTTAAATAAGAACAAAATTAAACATTTTGAGTATCCCCCGACTACCTCGGATTTGTTATCTGTACAACATTATACTAGTCAAGCCCTTAGCTGTTTAATACCCATATTGAGGTAGGAGTGAAAAAAAAATATTCGCCATTTTGTGGTGGCGGCCATCTTGGATTTGAAATTTGTCATAGTCCATAGTATTTTACTAGTCTAGCCCTTTTATTTGATACCCATCATCGGATTTGATCAAAGTTTATAGTCTATTCGTTAATTATAATAAATAAATATACTTTTAACGCAGAGGTACTCAGTCGTTCGCTTGCAAACAAACAGTAATTTTAATTTAAACATTAATTTCTCAAATGTACTCAGCCCGTATTGTGTACACTGACTCGACTTTAGTTCGTGACAGATTAACACGCGATCTGGTTTTCAATTCGCAATTATTTACCCTGATTACATTTTAATTGTACCACATTCAAATAACAGTTTTAGGTAAATGTTACAAATTGCAGTCCACATAGCTCAAAGAGTGAGCAAGCTCAAATGGCAATGGGCAGGCCACATCGCTCGCAGAACCGACAACCGTGTGTGTGTGTGCTAGCGCGCATTACATGCACATCACATGTTTGCATAAATCTGAGGTACTACCCAATACTGTAAAATTTTACAGTAATCCAAGTAAACAATGTTGGCACACAAACTAGGTGTAACCTGTATGATGACATACCATATGGCATATGTCCATAATTCAGTGAACATAATTCAGTGTTACTCGTTCACACTGAAGCTCCATACTGTAGCAATCACACTTACACTGGCCTGTCAAACTTCGTCAAACTCTGCCCCTGTGCTTGATACCTTTAGACCAACAGACTGCTCCTAAGTTTATGCGCGGCCCGAAAGTTTGGGAACCGCAGGTAAGGCGACGAATTAAATTCCAGTTTGATGACTGTATCGTAAGTGGCAGTTTGAGAATGTGTCGTCTTGTTATGTGATACTGTTTAAAATAGAAACCTTAGGTGAGGGTACGACTAACATAAATGATCTAAAACCACTTTGCCCTTTTTATATCGGGCATGTAGATCGAAAAAGCGATGTCGTTTCATGGTTGACATTGCAAATACTCTAACATACAAGTTTGACTCCACTTATGTGATATGAACGCATAGGCAGTGGAATGCGTTGCCTGAGTGCGATTTGCCCGATGTTTACAATTTTTGTGTTTTTAATTTGAGTGTGAACCGATTTTTTAGGGTTCCGTAGCAAAATACGGGACCCTTATAGATTCGTCATGTCTGTCTGTCTGTCCGTCCGTATGTCACAGCTTTTCTCCGAAACTATAATAGCTATACTATTGAAACTTGGTAAGTACATGTAATCTGTAAACCGCATTAAGATTTAGATACAAAAAAATAGAAAAAAAACAAAAATTTTTGAGATGTCCCATACTTAGAACTGAAACGTGTAGGGTATCTAAAATAGGTCATCAAAAATGATATTGAGGTTTCAAGCATTTTTTTTTGTAAACTGAATAGTTTGCGCGAGGGACTCTTCCAAAGTGGTAAAAAGTGTGCCACACCCCCCCCCCCTCCTGTAACTTCTAAAATAAGAGAATGACAAAAATAAAAAAGTGTATGATGTACATTACGATGTAAACTATCAACGAAAATTGGTTTGAATAAGATCTAGTAAGTAGTTTTTTTTAATACGTCATAAATTGAATATTGTTAAAACACTGATTTAAGTAACAACGAACTACAAGATTTTTTAAAATGTTACTTGCTGCTACGGAAGCCTTCATGGGCGAGTCCGACTCGCACTTGACCACTTCTATTTCTAGATAAGCACGCATCATCGTAGTCTGCTTAACATTAGACGAGTTAGAGAAGTGCAAACCAATTGGAAAACAAAGTTACAACATTGACTAAGTATATTTAACGAAGAAATAAAATAGCAATTCGTTTTCCGCTTGAACTTTGCAATGATGCCATAAAAGTATGCTGATATATAATTTTCAACGGCCGATACTTGGTTTAGGGGCTGGAAAGTTCTACAACTTTCATAATAAAGTTTTACAAGGAAATCATACACAGCCAGATCGATTGGTTTATTTCTTTTCTGTTATGATTTTTCTCAGAAATTTTCAATAAATAACGTGACTTGGTTAACGTGAATTGGTTACGTGGTTCACGGTTAAGTTTACTAGTTATCAAGTTTAAGGTCTTGTGCAAAACGTAGGCCTGCGTGGTTGGTGCGGCATTCGCTGTTGTTTTGTTTTTTTCTGAAAGCTGTGCGAACCAAAGAGTTTACATATACAACGTATAGAGCTGGAACCCACGCTTTACACGGAAAGCACGGGTCTGATCGCTCTAGCCTTGTCGCTCTTGTGGAAGTGTAATGCTTTTGTCGCGGCACAGCACTCTGTTGCCATACCAAGTATGCACGTCATCTGCTTCCGATTGGTACAATGGAACCGTGCGAAAAAATCTGATCTATTTACTTAATCTCTATCTAAAACCCTCGACACACGAGCCCTAAAATCAGAGGAAATAACGTAAAACTAGTGGGGAGGACCCTACATCGCACCATAAATCACCAACCATATGGTGCGATGTCGACTCCTCCCTACTACTTTTACGTCATTTCCTCTGATTTTAGGACTCGTGTGTGGAGCGTTAACTCAGAATTCGATAGCTTATTTTGGAAACTACGCAGGTGAAACCGGAGGGCGTGGCCATGAGATTGGGCATCTAGAAATCGTTACGCATTTTACAGATTGCCAATGGGAAATGATAATGATTACGCCATATTTGCTGCGGTTATGTGATAACCCCTCCATTTAAACGCGGCAAATATCTCGCAATTAACGATACTAGGTTAGGACAGTATTGTATAACGCTCTACAGGAACTCTCAAACAGAGGTGGCTGGGAACGAGCGCCGCCTGCGGGCATTTTACACAATGCAGTACAGATTGCGAATTCACTTTGTCACTGCAATAAACTGTGAGTGAACGTTTCAAGTGCTCTGTTCGTTGCTAGATCTAGATATGAATAAAAAAATATGGTAGACATTAACTACTGTAGTAGTAGGACTCTTTTGAGTGTGCCTGGGGAAGTACCACACCTTTGGCAGTACTAATTTCTTTTTCTACCGCGAAGCAGTAATGTATTAACATCGCTGTGTTCCGGTTTGAAAGGTAATGTTTTTCTTAATAGCTTAGAGTGACGAGACGAGCAGTACATATGTCTGATGGTAAGCAACATACCTGCCTTGTAACATCACAGTAACAAGCAGCACCTACTGCAACATGAAAAGTCCAAATCATTACCTAGCACTGCACTGCACTCGTCATCCAGAGATCTAAGATATAATATATCACTAAGCCCTGTAATTTGTTTTGTTTTCAGAGAAATTACAGGGCAAAGAAGTAAAGCATGGCGTCATAGTTGGGACTTGGGGCCTTCAGTTGATGTCATCTACCATGCTGACTAAATGCGGGCCAATCAGCAACGATATTTTCCTTCACCATTTAATAAAAGTAATAATGATAACAAACTGTACATAATACTCAGAGGTGTTTATAACCTACAGCTACACAATGGTGAAATCGGATACTCAGACTGCTTGTAAAAAAGTGTTAGAAAAACTTCTTAAAATCTCTCTATGGTCGGTCCCTCATGTCTGAGGATCGTGGTCAGTATCGGGGCTATATCTGGAGCGGATAATCTGCCTCCACCGGTCCCGGTCCAGCGCCTCTCTCACGACCGCGTAGAATTTGGAGTCTTTCACTTGATCGGTCCATCTGGTTGGTGAACGACCACGCGATCGTTTGCCTTCGGTGTTCCCAACGACAATCAGTTTTTCCAGACTCTTATCGCCTCTGCGTACTGTGTGACCGAAATAGGAAAAGATGCGTTGTTGGCATAAGGTTGATAAACGGGTTCTTATTCTGAGCCGACTCAAGATAGACACATTGGTGCGTTTTGCCGTCCAAGGTATTCGTAGTAGTCGCCTCCAGCACCACATCTCAAATGCATCTATTCTTTGTCGTTCTCGGGCTAAAATCGTCCACGTTTCCACTCCATACAGGAAAATAGGAAATACCAGGGCTCGGATCAACCTGATCTTGGTTTTAATACCTATTCCTCGCTTCTTCCAAAAGGTGTTCTAACGAGTCATAGCATCCTTAGCCATTCCGATTCGCCTCTTTATCTCGGGGGCTCAGCTGCCGTCGTTGCAGATTTGGGAGCCAAGGTAGATGTAGTGGTCAACAACGTTAATACCAAGAAAGTTGGATGTGACATTTTTTTATATATAAAGAAGTATTTATTACCAATGCGTACGCGCAACTAATGCTCCTTCTACGCTGGACCTAAGTTGGTTAGGCTGTAGAGACCAGTAGGTCTCAAGTGGCCTCTAATTATAACAATAGGTCCCTTAAGAAAACAACGCTGTATTAACTTTAGTTTACGTAAAGTTTAGAGATAGCCAACTTCAACGTATCTTTTTTTGAAGATCGGTGAGAGCACGCATCGTTAAAAATTCACACTCGTCATTTTTCCAAGCTCGCCAAAAGAAGTATAATTTCAATAATAATACAAGCACTATGCAGGAATTATTTTGATACAAAATATTATTTAACTATCCTGACGTTTCATCATTCAGCATTTGCTTACAGCGACCATTCGCAACCGAGTCCAGGGATCTAATCTTCCAAAATTAAAATCGTTTGCATTGTATGACTTCGCTGAGTAATCGTAAGTCCTGACATCAAACGTGAAATGAGCCCTAAAATCAGAGGAAATTACGTAAAACTAGCGGGGAGGACCCTACATCGCACCATAAATCACCAATCTAGTGGCTTAGTTGGTAGTAGCTCTGCCTGCGAAGCCGTGGGTCGTGGGTTCGATCCCCACCCAGTGCAAATATTTGTGTGATGAATTCAAATGTTTGCACTGTGTCTGGGTGTTTCTATGTATAATAAGTATGTATTTAAAACTATATAAGTATTATATTAGCTATCTGGCTGCCATCACACAAGCTTTGCTTAGTTTGGGGTCAGATGGTGTTGTGTGTGAATTGTCCACCAATATTTATTATTATTATTATTCAGTTATTTATTCATTCATCTTAATTTCTAAGTTTTTTACAATAGGTATAAAAATATAAACATTATAAAAAACTTAAAAACTAGGGTGCCGCCAGCAGCGGGCAGGACCCAAGCTACCGGTGGTTAGGGCTGCAGAGAGGAACCTCCTGACGATGCGTGCTGTGTCAAGGATGACTGCCTTCTGGATCTGGCCCTTAACCCAACCGTCTAGCGAAAGTCTCTTGAGATGTTGGTCGAGACTTTTCGCTATAAGGCCGTTTGCCGACACGACTATTGGGACTATGATCGTCGAATCAACTTCCCACATGGCGGTAACCTCATGAGATAAGTCAAGGTACTTGCTAAGCTTGTCCTTCTCGGCTTTCACGAGGTTCTCGTCATGTGGTACGGTGATATCGACGATCACAGCCGGCGCTCGGACCGGTCTACCATCACGATATCAGGCTTATTGGCGACAATAGTCCTGTCCGTGATGATAGAGCGGTCCCAGTAGAGCAACGCACGACCATTCTCGAGAACTGGCAGAGGTGCGTACTTATAGTACGGCACCTCGGACTCGACAAGGCCGTGTCGAAGAGCAAGTTGCTGGTGGATGATCCTGGCTACTAGGTTATGTCTGTGCAAGTACTCGCCGTTAGCAAGATGCGAACAACCGGAAATAACATGACGAAGAGATTCGCCTGGACGGCGGCATGCCCGACAAATGTCGACCGTACCGTCCTTCATTATGTATTTCCGGTAATTGTTCGTCTTGATAACCTCGTCTGCAATTGCACAGACAAAACCTTCGGTTTCTCCGAAGAGGTCCCCGAAGCGTAGCCAGTTCACCGACGCGAGCAGATTCACATCGGGTCCCGTTGGGGCCCGATAGAATCGCCCGTGCAGCTCCTTGCTCTTCCACACTTCCTTGCGATCATCAGTGCTGAGCACCGATGGTTTACGCCAGTTCTCGTTTGCCAGTGAAAGAGGCGTGAAGCTTCTGTCAACTGCCACAACATCGCGATGCATCCCGGACTCGCTGTTGCGGAAATAATCCCTGAGACTGCATACTTCGCGGTTGTGTAGGTTCTTGGCATTTAAAAAGCCTCGACCTCCCACTTCCGCGGAATATACAGTCTCATAACAGACGAGCGCGGGTGTAGCATGCGATGAGTTGTGAGCAGTTGACGGACCTTCCTGTCCAGGGCGTCAAGCTCAGTCTGAGTCCACCTCAGTATGCCAAGGAGTATATCAGCAGAGGCATTACCCAACCGTTGAAGGCTCGCGCTTTGTTACCGCCTGACAGAAGACTTTTAAGTACTTTTGTCAGCCGGCAAAAAAGCGCTCCTTCACCGATTTCTTAATGTCATCTGCTGATATACCCAATGACTGTGACATACCGAGATATTTGTAGGTCTCGTCTTCGGAGAGAGATCTGAGAGTTATAGTCTCGGAAAGTTGTAAATTCTCTGAATTTACTACTTTCCCTCGCTGTACATGCATGACCGCACACTTGTCTCACACCGAACTCCATCTTGATGGCGTTACTAAAAACCTCCGTGGTTTTTAATAGCTCCAACAAGTCTTGGCGTTTCGGTGCAAAAGTTTGAGGTCGTCCATGTACAACAAATGAGATATAACCTCACCTCCTCTACGAAGACGATAACCTAACTCTGAATCCTTCAGCAGAGTGCTGAGAGGATTCAGACTTAGGCAGAACCATAGGGGACTTAGACTGTCACCCTGAAAATGCCTCTTTCAATCCTAATCAAGTCCTCCGAAACAAAAGAGCTGTCTACGCTACCTGGTTGACGAAGGACTGTGACCCACTGTCCCATGCATTTGCTTAGAAAAGATTTTAGAGTTGGATTTATTTTGTACAACTCTAAAACCCTTTCTAGCCATGAATGGGGCACCGCATCATAGGCCTTCTTATAGTCAATCCAAGCAGCGGAGAGGGCTCCTTTGTTTCGTTTGACTTGTTGGCAAATGGTCGTGTCAATGAGGAGTAGCTCCTTAGTACCACGGGACCCAATCTTACATCCATTCTGGGAAGAGGCCAAAACGTTATTCGCGACAATATGCGCATTAATTTTTGCTCTCAGAATAGATGTAAGCAGCTTGTAGATGGTAGGTAAGCACGTAATGGGTCTGTAGTTCTTCGGTTCCGTGGTACTACCAGACTTATGGAGCAGGAAGGTGACTCGGTGGTCAAGAAACTGGGAAGACAACCCGTCTCGAGGGCTTCTTTGAATTGCGTTGCCAAACGTTCATATGAGCACCGAAACCATTTTATCAAAAGTTGTGCAATCCGTCCGGCCCAGGACTTTTCCAGTTCTGAGCCGGCCGGATAGCACAGCTAACGTCTACGGAGTCTATCGTAATAGACTCCATGGGTTCGATAGGCTCACATGTACGTTCGATAACACGCATCCAAGCTCCCTCTGTGTGCTCGACAGGCACCGACCAGATGCCGCGCCAGAAATTTTCATAGCGCTAGGATCCGGTAGCTGCCCGTCGTTCACGTTGACCAGTTCCTTCCCAGTTTCGGTACACCTTTCTTTGATCACTCTGAAAGTCGCGATTTTGTCGATATCGATCCACACGCTCTCTGTGGCGGCGAATACGGTTTGCCCACGCATAAACTTTCTGCTTCAGGTAGTCAATACGTTCCGCAACATTGGCAAGATAGTGCTGAGGACTGATACCAGTCCCAGCGAATGCCTGTGTTACGAAACGCATGACTCGGGGACGACTGTTCCCCTGTCTGAAGCAGATTAGCTTTGCAATAAGAGTCCTGAATTTGCTGATACGCCGTTCTATTCGCACTTGCCATGCGGGTGCATCTCCGGCGGTTCGCGTTGCACGGTCAGTGTCTGGGAACTTGACACGTGCAACGCGACACGCCGCGATAGCACCACAGTACAGAATAGAATGGGTATCAGTCAAATCCTGCTAGTTCCCAGGTAGGGCACTAGCAAAGTATTCAGGGCTCCCATCAAAGCCAAATTACGTCTATGTGTGGGCAAACGTGGTAATCGCGGCCTAGAGTTGGGTGTGGATCTATACCGCAAAATCGCGTCTTCCAGAGTGCTCCTCAGTTGCTTATTATTATTATTATTATTATTAATCATATGGTACGATGTAGGCTCCCCACTACTTTTACGTCATTTCCTCTGATTTTAGGACTCATGTGTGGAGCGTTTAGACATGTTGTCATTACATATATATATATATATAAATATACTTATATACCCTTAGCACCAAATAAAGAAAAACTACCGGTAAGACGAGGGCGACGTTTCGGCAGCGTCACAACTGCCGTGGTCACGAGAAGACGTCTCGTGATCAAGTCCTGTATATAGTGTTTACATTGTGTGCCATTTGTATAACTTCAAGTCTTTGAATCGATTTCACGAAACATCAAATAAATTCGTCTATGCAACTGCAAAAAAGGCAAAACACTCGTAAAATGAAGATCACAATAGTCCCGAGACCCTTCACAATTTATTCACTAGTATACGATAGAATAATGCAAATGTACACCGTAAGGCATAGACGGCACACCTAAACTGGGGTTTACTGTCGTATTCCAGTTTTGATGGCACCCGGTCACGAGAATTGGGTGCCTGCAGGGTTGGATTAAGGCGGGTTCTTGTTAGAGCTTGCCTTATTTGTAGAATAAATAATCTCACTTCATTGAGCATGGACCTCGTCCATGATGTTCACAAAAAATCGACCTCTTGAATTAGTTTAAAATTATCACAACCAAGGGTAGAAGAAATGATTAGAATAGTTGTGTTCACGTGATTCCTTTAATTTTTAATTCTCTATGAGTCAAATTGATGGCTTTTTGTTTTTCATTGTGCATGTCATTAATGGATAGACCGTCCGTTATACAACAACTATTCTTCTATTAATAAATACCAGCATTTTAATATGTTACACGTCCAAAACCATAACTCTTCCATAAAATATCATAAAAACAGAATAACAATTACGATAAACCTTATTAAAATATTTTAAGGCCGTATCCCGAGCTAATAATCTGGAGTATTTCTTACCTTAGAGAAACAGTAAAATTCGTGGCTATTTTACGCTCAAATTTTAGAATAAAATCATATTTTTTAAGGTCTCAGGTATTTGAAAAAAAAATCTATCAAAATGGAATTCTGGCCTATCTGTTGGTGTAAGTACAAAATCCAAATAATGGCGGCTTTTCGGGTAGACGCATGATAATTATTTCAATTTATATGGTTTCGTTGTATGGAGATTATTTAAACAATAAATTCAATGACAAAAAAAAAACTACTTATTTTATGTATTTTTACCAGTTGATATTTGTTTTGGTTAATAAGTAGATAGAGTCTGGCCAACGAAAGTAGATACTGGATTTTTTCGCAAACTTTTTACATGACAACACTTCAGTGTTCCTACCATCGGGTATTTACCCTACGAATTGGGATATTTTAAACAGAAAGTACTTAGGGACACTTGATTCCAAAAGGCATTTTCAAAACAAACTGATTTAAACATTATATGAAATAAGTTTTAAAAATTCGTATGTGATCTAAAATTGTTTTCATCAAAAATAAGTACGACGCATGTACGTGTTGGCGATTATTTCAAGACCAACACTAAGCCTTAAGTTGGCCTAATAAATAGATTCATTAATTACGCTATTTAATAGAGAATAGCTAATGCAATTTCATGTTAATTTTTGGCGATAATCCGAAATATTTGGTAGAATCAGTATCAGTGTATGGTACCCCCATCTCTGACGCAACAAAATGGCGTATTTTTTATGTTTCGTAGTAGCTGGCTTGTGTTTATTTTTGGCGAGATTTTCAGTTTAGGGATGCCATGCTGATATATTTTAAATTTGCCGCGCTTTCTCAGTATCAACTTTCGTTAGCCAGACTCTAGCTCTGAAAACTGGACAAAGATCTCGTTTTGCTGGGGTACGCACCTTGATTGGCAGCCGCTTAGAAAGATCTACCAGGCTATCTAGTTAATTTTGGAGTTCATCAGACAAAACTGGTGTAAATCTCCTCTGTCCTTCACAAGTCACCAACCGTCAAACATTGCAAACATTTGCTTAAAGCGACCGCGAGTGGCAGGCATCAATTCATCAAACATTAAAATCGTGTACGTTGCGTGGCGTTGCTAAGTAATCGTACGCCCTTACATTTAAACGTAGACATATTGGCAACACATACACCCTTAGTTATAGTAACAAACATGTTCTTACTACGGTCCTGTGCTGAACGGCTTTCATTTCCTTGCCGCACCGTTATGGGTACTTTTGTGATTGAACAGATGATGTCTGTATTATTTAGGTTTTCAACTATTGTGGGACATGAAACAAAATCTGTTCCTTGCTAGAGATATCGTAAACTTTTGTGTGCATATATCACCGTAAAATTGTAGTTTCCGTCAGTCCGTAACAAAACACGTAATTATAAACCACGTGGAGGAAATGCGTTTAAGATGGTTGGGTTATGTGGGACTTGACACCACGGATGGACAAGGCTCTCCTACCGACTAAAACCTTTTCACCTCACAAAGGGTTCACCTTTGACGCTTACGGGGGAAAACAGAACCCACTCTAGCATTCTTCCGCGATTCCAACGCGGGTTACCCATCTCCGGGTCTTCCTATGGAACACACCCTCGTCACCAGCGCAATCGAACACAACATACGCCATGATCAGCTCGGATACCAACTAGTGACAAGAGCTATTATTGTTGTCTCTTTCTTTGGACGATAGAATATTCGAAAATTAAAATTTCTATACTGGTTACGTGTGAGTTTTTAGCTCATTATCTCCCTTAAACTTTGGGTTTTTTGTACTGGGTATAAACAGAGTATAGAGATATAGAGTGACTAAATTAGCTCGGCTGCATTTTGGGCACCTAGTTGTGGGGTTTGCCGTTGCCTATGATCATTGGCACGTCTTTCGATCAATTCCAGAACCTTCAGCTGGTACTTAGCCGACCCAATAAAAAGGTGTGATGAGTTCTCCCTACGGCTGAATATCATTCAGGCCGCGAGTTAAACGGTGCTGTTTAGTAAAGAGACTAGGTTGTTGATTGAATGGCTGACTAAGATAGTTGGGTGCTGCATATACACGATATACATATAGCTCATGGAAAGCATGTAGTGACGATGTTTCAAGCTTTTGTTCACTCAAAATGTACACACGGAAATAATAATATATCTCATGGAATACGTTCGGTGACGATGACGCGAGTTCCATGATAATTGTTCGCCCAGAAAGTGTTTAACACACCTAAAAAAGATTTCATTTCAAATAGAAAGCATTAGGCAAACGTGGCATAGTAATCCAAAACGAGAATGCTGTAAGCTAATTGAATTTTCTAAATATACCGGGTTACTTGGCAACGGAGCGGACGGCAGACGGTCGGATTGACGGCTCTCTTTGTTGGCTACACGATGGTCGGCTCGATTTTCTAAATCGAGAAATATTTAGGACAACGTCCAGGGGGTTCGAGATGGGACGGTTTGGATGGGCGTTTTGCGCTGGACGATCGTTTTGACTATTGTTGTTGAGATACCTACGTACATTTTGGAAAGTGTACAAGTGATGAGTTTTCCCGAAGGGTATGATCCCGATAATGGGTGGATGATTGGTTTCTTCTAGGTAACCACGTTCCATCGTAGACCGAAATCGTCACATAACATAAAGCAAGATGGTGCTCAAATGTTAACTTATAATAGTTAAAAAAATAGCATAAGTATGTTTTTCATGATTACATAAGCATCAGCCGAATATCGCGGTTTTATACGCGTATTTACCGTCCCATCATTTTCGCGTGCTGAAAAATACTCGTAGCTTATGTTTGATTAAATACTTACAATCTATATGTGTTCCAAAGTTAGTTTACCTCGATTGTTCAGCGTTTCGACGTGATTGAGAAACATACATCCAGACATTCGCATTTATAATATTTGTTGGATCGTAGAACACCTGCTTATTTTTTCTGGTTCTGAGCGTCAGTCGATTCAGTAACCAGAAATAGTTATATATTTTAATTTAATCACAGCAAAGCCGGTCGCAATATAGCGCCGTATGTTCACAAAGATCCAGAACTATCGATATCGTTGAAAAAGCTTCGTGTTTCTTTGAGTTTCGGGCTTCAGTTTACCTGATATCTGCTCTTGTCATCTGTCCAATTGATATTGACTCCATCTTGGTACTACTGTTTTGGACGATACAAAATGTATACGTTATAATATATTTTTTTTTTTTTTTTATTTTATTTTTTTAAGTAAAGAGTGACGAAACGGTCAGGACATGTGCCTGATAGTAAGCAACATGCCTGATACATAACAGCAGAGTGACACGCAGCTATTGGAACATGAAAAGTCCAAATCATTACCAAGCACTGCACTGCACTCGTCACCCAGAGATCTAAGATGTTATATCTCTAAGCCCTGTAATTTCTCTGGAGACATAATTATAAAGCTGAAGAGATTTTTTGTTCGGTTTGAATCCCGCTTATACCTTTTGTTGCGATAGGACTATATCAGCCAAAGTGCACCTTTCACACCTTTGCCAGTCATTCTACCGCCTAGCAGTAATGTGAAAACATCACTATGTTCCGGTTTGAAAGGTAATATTTCCAGAGAAGTTACAAGTTATACAGATAATGTTAAAGCTCTGGGGGACGAGCGCAGTGCCGTGCTAGGTAAGTCAAACTTCGTTATTGATAAATGTACAATATACACGTCAATTTTAGAAAAAAAACAAAATAAGAGCATACTAAGAGTATACATTTTTAAAGTTTAAATTGAACATTCTATTGTACGATAATAAGTATCGTACAAATAAGTGTCAAACATTTAAATATATGTATTTATTACAACTATAATGAACAATGTCCATTTTTTACAATTTTATTGTGAGTTTGCCATCACTATTTAAAAACTCGCTGGTGATTGGATTCACAATAATTGGCGACGATTTGGACTGGTAATATTTCAATAGCACTGCACTGTACTTCATGCATGGGCCTGAGTGGTGGATTATGGCATTGACTGTCTCCTTGTGAGACTCGGGTGTCCCACCTATGAGAACATACAGTGGATTGTTAATCTACCACGCTGGCCAAGTGCGGGTTGGAAGATGACACATATTTTCCTGTTTCTCAATATGAAAGAAAAATGTCTTTCGTGACAAATAATATACATCTGCATTTAGATTTATTTTTTTCAAAAGAGCAGGCGGGAATCGAACCTGCGTCCTTACGCTTGTGAAAACTGGACGTGACTAAGTCATCAAAGTTTAGCTAACGTTGCAACAATGCTATGAGTGTCATATAAATTGTATTTAACTGCCAATTAGTGGACACAATTCACTAATTAGTTTATTGCATGACCGTTAGGACAGGTTACATTGTATTATGTGCCGTCGTTCCAGAGTAATTCTACCGGGTTTTGAATACTTACGTTATACAATGTAAGTAACAAATATAGATTATTTATTTATTTATTTAGGAATGACAACAGGCACAAAGTCATATCTTAAACTTAAAGTAGATTTTTAAACTTCGTGCCCAATAACAGCCATACTCTACTTATATATCGTCGTTGAAGTTCTAACACCACGTAAGTCACTTTTTAGCTATTTTGACTTTTTGATGCCATTCGCTAGAGAATCGGAAGACGCATTGTTTAAGCCATCAGGAACACGTAACGACCAATAAAAACTCGTGAAATTAAGAAAAAATGCAACTACACGGGATCCACCAAATCGGCGTTATATTTGGAAACAGCACGTAAATCATTTAATTCCATACTGAGAAACGGACTACCCTACCAATGTTGCTCCTAACAATTTATGGAATAAAGGTAAGAAAAATCATTACATTATTAAAAGGTTGTATTTTTCGATTTTTTAGATATTCCTATTTTTTTCTCTCCTGAAAAGTTGCTATTTTTGGCATACGTGGTGTTAGAACTTCAATGACGATATGTAAGTTGAATGTTAATGGGGCGCTCTCAAGAGGCAAAAATACCCGTCAAAGACAGCTCCCAACATCGCCGTAGGTGGCGTCACTGTTTTATTTTAGTGGCGCCGCACTTGGCAATATCTAGAACTTTCTCTGACAAGCCCCTGACAAGCTCTGATTCATTACATCTAGCGTTAGACCGAAGTTCGGACTGAGTGGTGTTTTATGGGAGAGGCCTATGTCCATCAGTGAGTGAATACAGGCTGATAATGATGATGAAATGTAGCGCTCAGAAGTTTTACCCGTGTAGTTTCAACCCAATCCGTTCAGACGTTTCGACGTGATTGAGCTACAAACATCTAAACATTCACATATATAATACTAGCGGCCCGTTCCGGCTTCGGTCGGATATTGTCACATAAAGCCCATTAATCGAAATAAAAACTATCCTATCTTTTAAGTTGGATCAATCTGCACACGGTGTCCAAATTTTATTAAAATCGGCTAAGTAGTTTAGGCGTCCATCGCGGACAAACATCGTGACAGGAGATTTATACATATTAAGATAATATTAAGATTAGTAAGAAGTAAAATGCAGCGCCCCACGCTTTTGCTCATAGGGATTGAAGCTTGTGTTAGTCCAGACTAAGTATTAACCTATCTATAGCTTGTTGCTAACCATAAAGATCATATCTTGCTCCTCCCGTCGCTCTATCTCAGGGGTTCCCAAACTTATTTTGTCTTCTACCGACTTTGAGAAAATATTATTTAGCACTTTTTTTCACGCACTTAAAACCACTATAACTTCAAATTACTAATTAATTATTATGAGCTATATTAGTGGAGATTAAACATTCATTGTAACCGAGACTTTGACTATAACCCGCAAGAGTTAACTTGAGACCTGAGTCCAGTAGGTAACACAATGGAAAGGCTACACAACGCCCCCATTTTTTTTTCTGGCTCTCTTACCATTTAGGCCTGCAGCGCTCACAAGGGGCGTTATCGCCCACCTTGGGAAAGACTGGGAGAGTGTAAAAAACTGCTCTCTAAACCCTCTACACACAAGTCCTAAAATCAGAGAAAATTACGTAAAAGTAGTGGGGAGGACCCTACATCCGCACCATATGATTGGTGGTTTATGGTGCGACGTAGGGTCCTCCCCACTACTTTTAAATTTCATCTGATTTTAGGGCTCGTGTATAGAGAGTTTAGACAACCTACTTCCTAATGAATGTCAATGTATGGATGTTTGAATATTGTATAGAATTATGTTTATCACTTTAAGATATTTGACTTAAACAAGATTCTACTATTATTATAAACTCGAAAGTTTGTAAGAATGTATAGATGTATGTTTGTTACTCTTACGCAAAAACTACTAAAAGGATTTGGATGAAATTTGGTACGTTAAAAATGGTCTGGAATTACTCATTTGCAATTTTTTTATTCCAGTAAAATAACGGGATCGGTTAATACGCGGGTGAAACCGTAGGACGCTGTTAGTTACAAATAAATTCTTTATCGGCAATATAATAAAATCTAGCCTCCAGACCTTGACCGAACAAATAAACTCATCTTTACAACATCTAAACTTTATGCTTTCCATCAAATCGCGACCTGTCTAAAGACCTACCTTTACGTTTTACGACTATAGCCATCAAATGAAGTCTAAGGACGACCTTAAGCCTGTACTAGACTGTGCAGAAATCTAGACCGCACAGAGAAGCTTTATCATCATCATCATCAGCCTATCCTAGTCTAGGACATTGGACTATACCGTGATAAAGCACTCAGCCCTATCTTCGGGTTTTCAGTTGGCTAATTTCAGGGCCGACGTCCTATACTAGCTCAAGCATGTAATGTTGTAAATGTTGGTTTTATAACTGTAAGTTTCATGTTTAAATTGTATTGAAATAGATAAATGAAGACCCTCATATGTATAATTATGATTGATTTCTTAATTCTGTAATTTCTCACGTTTAAGCGATGTTAGAGTAATGCTTAGCGGTAGAGTCACTAGTTAAGGCAAAGCTCTTTAGTTAACATTAGCACCGTTTCTGTATATTCACATTGATCCGTCGAGATCGATCTATTTAGGCATTCGATTTCGTAACTGGATTTATTATCCAGCGTTGTTGGGAACAGAAGGCTAGGATTTGAACTGTTTTATTCATACGCTCCACAACTAGGCCCTACCATGTGCACCACACACTCAATGTGCTCACTAGACATCGAATCTGATCTGAAATTCAAATCATTCTAGAATCTATGTTTTTTCAGTGTCATAGGTTAACACTTGAACGCCACCTCACCTGATGTTAAACGACGATGTGGTCTGCGAAAGAGCGTGGTTACTTAGAAATAAAATTGGTTGTCTGTTAAGTTGGTTTACGGAAGATAGTTTAACGTGACAACGTCATAGATGCGGCGCAAGCGTACAATGAGCGTAACGGGACAATAAGCGTAGCGGGACATAACGGGACACTTTTTCGTGCATGCAGCCGGCGGCGGCATTCATCGACGTTGTCACATCAAAACCGATTCACTCTCGATTTGAAGACACTAAGGTTGTAACCATAAGGAAAACCCTATTCAGCCGTGACGTTCTTATAACAAATGTAGAGCGAACCAAATCTCTTTGTTCGAGTCTTTGGAACGTCAACCATAAAACGATGACTCTATGACCTGACAACGTGTAATAAATTGATGAACACCAGCTTCATGCATGAAAAAGTGTCCCGTTACGCTCATTGTACGCTTGCGCCGCATCTATCAATGTTTTGTTATCAACGTTAAACTATCGTCCGTAAACCAACCGACTTTCCAGACAACCAATTTTTTGAGCAGTACAATAAAGGTCAAAGTGGAATCACGAATCAGATGGCGCAGATCAGCTGCACACTATCTGAATATCATCTCGGTATCATGATGGTTTAACCATTAAGCTAGGTCCTAAAATATCTTGGTTACAATGTTGTCAATTGAACGGTTCACTAATGTTTCACAAACATTTTTTGACAAAATATCACTTTAAAACCAACTAATCGTATAATATTCATTACGAAAACTTTACACCACAAAAATGTTTCATTTTAAAACAACGTTTTGCATAATATTTATTTCAAAATGTCTTACATCAACAAATGTTTTATTTTACAAACCATCATTTTATAACCATTTATACGGCAAACGTTACATTTAGACAATGCATCGAATGATATTTTGTTATTTGTACATTTTTTGTTTCATCTACTATTCATTTTACAAATTTCACATTTACCAAAAAAATCTTCCGTTGTGAAATTAGGTACAAAATCATAAAAGTACCCATTAAATTGTCCATAGGAGTTAACCGTTCTGATTAGGTCCTGTCACAGAGTTTTGACCTAACCTGTCCGATTAGGATCTATTACTAAGATTTGACTCCGGGTGGGCTCCCGCCAGAAGCTCTGCGGTCAGCCCTGAGTGTCGCTTCTCCATACTCGGCCTGCGCTCCACTACGGAGGTCGCCGGTTCGCTTCGCTCGCCACCTCCCCTTCGCTACGCTTGACCTCGCATGGCTCGCTCCACTCAGGACCTCCCTTGAGCTTCTGGCTCCCGCACTTTTTATATACACTCTAGGGGTAGTAGCGACAAGACTAGGTGAAGTCGGGGTGCTCTGAGTCGGATCTGGGTCCTAAGTTACCTAACCGGTCCGATGATTTAAACAACTTTTTATGTATTTTATTTTCAGAAAAATCCAGAGCAGTGGCATGGCCAAAAATTTGCCAATGATGTAGAATTTAATTTTAATTTTGTTAAATGAAATGTTTTTATGTTTAAGTTGTTAAGTAATTAAAATATAATTTGAAATGTTTGTCAAACAACATTCTGTAAAATAAAAATGTGTCAAGTGTTGGTTTTGTTTTTAAACATTTATTAGTTAACTAAAATATTAAACGAATCAATTGTCAAATAATACGTTATGTAATGAAAGTTTGTCAAATAAATATTTTGAGATGTAACCAATTTGTGAAATGTTTTTTTGTGTAATAATCATTTGACGACCCGTAAGTTTGTCGAACGTTGGTTATCAGGTGTAGATTTGTGAAAAAAAGGTTTTCAAAAGAACGGATACCCAATTGAACACATTGTATTACAAAATATGTATGTGTATATATATTTTATTTTATTAAATCTATACTAATATTATAAAGCTGAAGAGTTTGTTTGTTTGTTTGAACGCTAGGATCTCGAGAAGTATTGGTCCGGATTGAAAGATTCTTTTTCTATTGGATAGTCCATTTATCAAGGAAGGCTATAATAGGCTATAGAAAATAACGCAACTATTAATAGAAGCGGAGCATGAATCAAGAAAATAACAAAATCGGGGAAAAAATATTCCTTTTTGAGAGTTTTCGTACGTTTCGTGCTTTGACATGACATCATAATCATAATCATAATCATAATCTTTATTGCGTAAATGTTATCTACATGTCAAATTAAAATATTATAATAATGTCAGGTTACAAATAAAATTAATATACAGAAACAGAAAATACCTGTTTTAGCAAAATTGATTGTATGTACTTGAGTACATTTATTTATAGCTTTTACACTCAAGAAACTCCTTGAGGCTATAGAAATTCTGATCGACAAGCCAGTGCCTCAGACGAGACTTGAAACAGGCCTGGCTAGAAGCACCAATTACGTGACGAGGTAGCCTGTTGTACACAGTCGGTCCCATAACATGAGTGAGCTTGTCAGACTTCGCTAGTCTCCTGGGAACTGGCTCTAGTTGCCCTGCGCGTCGTGTAGGATATGCAGTCCGATCTCCACATGTAGTATATGTGTGTAGGTTTTCCCTCACATACAACCCTACTTGGAGAATTACTATACAGGGCAACGTAAGAATACCCAGTTTTTTAAAATGCGGTCGTACGGATTTGTCGCTGCTAATGCCTACTATCGCTCGTACGGCCCTTTTTGCATGCGGAAAGCACGCTCCCATTCCGCGGCGCTTCCGTACAGCTCGGCGCCGTATTGTAGCAGAGAGTGCACCGTGGCGAAGTAGCACGTCCGTGCCACCCGCGTCGGCACCACCCGCGCCACGCGGCGTAGTGCATAGCACGCACTAGCAATTTTTCCACATAGTTTATGTATGTGATGTTCCCAGGTTAGTACCGAGTCAATTTCGAATCCTAGGAAGTTTGTAACTTTTGTTTGTTTCAATTCGATATCATTAATGCGAACTCTCAGTTGTTTATATCGTTTTCCCCGACAGGTTAAAGTGAGTAAATTGGGTTTTATTCAGATTCAACGCCAGACCGTTGATTCCACATGACATGACAGCATGTGTCTAAGATTCCGTCATTGAATATTATAGATAACATACCTCTTGAATATAAAACCTTTGCCAATCAATTTGTTTTTTCTAAATCTGAGTTGGTACAACCAATTTCCGACAGGTGGCGTAGCAGGTAGCTGAAGAGGTGTTTTGTTTGAAAGCGATATTCTCAGGAACGACTGAACCGATTTCAGTCATTCCTGAGAATATAACCATTGGATATGTACGGGATTCTGGTGAGTACTATATAATGTACTACGGGCAACGCCGGGGCGGACATCTAGTAAGAATATGAAAATCATTCATACGCGATTAAGGTTTGTTTTCAGTGTAAGTTCAAATCACGAAAGCTTAAAACCTTATAATGTCTCAAATGTGTGTGAAACATATTCTTCGGTGTGTTTTGACTTAAATGTATGTGTTTTTGTTTCAGGTACATGTTCCAGTACACATAAAACGAGGAAGTCTCAAGAAAAAGGAATTTGTAGATTCATCTCAACAAATCAATCACAGATACGCTTTTGGATGGAGTACTGGAGAATGAAGGAGGAGAATGGAGTCACACCTTTGGGATGGGTTGGCTCAGTACCAGCTGGAGGCTCGTGAATCCATCGACAAGGCGTACTAAAAGGCATATAGGGAACGACACCCTTATTCAAAAAAGATTTCAAAGTATCCAACACCGCCGTAAAATTCTGCTCATCAGTTTTTATCCGATACATTTCGGAGTGTTCAACTGATCTACATGATTTAATACTTTGCCCTTGTTTCTATCAGAATGCTCGTAGCTCGAAAAACAACATCGTTTTGTGGTTGTCGTTCCAAAGTATCGAACGAAGAGTTTTGACTGTCATTGTAATGATAGATAGCGCCTAGGCTTTGGAATGTTTTTCCCGATGGTAACAATATTGATGTCTTCAAATCGAGAATAATTTAGTTTCTTCTGCGTAATCTCCCGTTCCACCGTAAACTGCATTGTCGCTTAACATCAAACAATATGGCGGACAAGTGCAAACCTACCATTGCGAAAATATCGTCCGAATCTTTCTGACAAAAACTGAGATAATTACACTCGCACTTCCGCTCCAAACAAAGGCTTCCTATTCGTCTAACGCAACCACAAGTCCGAAAGCTACCTACAAAAACCTCACTAATTTATCAAGCTCTCGAGAACAAATGGTAGTGGTCGAGTCGGTGTAACTATTATTTAAGCTGTGGCCGAGTTCCGACTGGCTCTGATGGATTGTGTAAATATAGAAAACATTTGAACTAGACTCGAAAAGTTTCAGGCTCTGAAAAAAATAACTAGATTAATATCTACAGCTTACCAGATCGCCACTACCGTGTAGGTACTTATACCTGTGCATGAGCAGCTTGCTAAATGTTCCCACTACTGATGCTCGGGGCTTTCTCTGTCAAGGTGAGGTCAAGGCAATCACTCATCACACTGGCCAAGTGCGGGCTAGCGGATGACCTCGAAAGATTCTTGGAACATGTCGGTTTTCTCACAACGTTTCCGTCACCGTTAAAGCCAGTGGTAATGTCAAAAAATTTCCAAGTACAGATGTACAAGCATCTGAAAAAAGCATCAAAAATACTCCGAGGTGCAGACAGGATTCGAATAGACGACCTTACCATTGCGAATCGCACGTTTTAGTCACTAGGCCACCAAGGTTGTTATATGTAATTACTTACAAGATGTAAACCCTATAACAGTATGTGTAAGATCTATTTTCGTCTCAAGCTTCTGTAAGTGTTCTATTATCTTTACCAGGTAAACCAGGACCTTACATAAATCCTTATATAATTTTATGCATTAAATCAGTAACTATCATCATCAGCCACAAGTTTATCTGTAAATAGTGTAAAAGAAGTAATGGTAAAACAAAACCGTCAATCTGTGAAGCAGTGATACTGAGGGACTTTTCCAAAAATTTCGTACCATATTTCAACCTTACTTTTCAGGTAGTTTTTACCAAAACGAGCACATAAATAAAATAGCGATTTACTACACCTTCGTAACCCCAAAATAGTTTCATACGAAGTTTTCCTGGCCGGGGAATATTATGTAAATCGCAATACTCGCGTTGTGATGAATCGCTTTGTAGTGTTATATTTATATGCGTTTAAAACTTTTTATGGTGGCCATTTTTAAAGAAACGTTCGTTTGTATTCAACGAATTTTTATTGTAGTTCGCTTGTTTCATTTTAAGATATACTATAGATTAAAGTATTAAAAGGCAGCTGATCTATCAACCTAACGGTATAGCGTGCTGACGTATTGTGTTAATAGATAGATAGACATTAGAACACCATAGAGCACAGGCCCGTGAACAAAATTTATGAGTCATATGATACAGCAGGAGATCTATGTAGGATGATAGAAAGGTATAAAATAATAATATTCATCACTATTTCAGCACGACAAAACTAATAATTAAAAATTTTTTTTTAATTTTTTATAGTTTCAATACCTGTTCTTATCCATTATTCCGCAATGCCGTACAAAAATCATGCGACAAGAAGGAAGGAGCGAAGGTCGCAACCCCTATCTTCAATTTACACTCAGTGGGACAGCTTTCAAATGCATAGTGCTCAATCTTATTACTTTATACCCTTCTATCATCCGACATAGGTCTCCTGCTGTATCATATGACCCATAAATTTTGTTCACGGGCCTGTAGTCTACCATAAAATTTACGAAATAACTATACACAAGTAAAGAAACTATTTGCACACTCAACCATTGTTTTAAGCTGTCATAGTTGGTGTCCGTTGTCAATAACGGGATATCCTACTAATGTCGTAAATGTCAATGTTGTGATGTTTGGATGTTTGTTGCTCCATCATGTCGTAACGTCTTAATATCTGGTTGAAATTTGTAACACAAATAGATTGTAGTCAACACATATTATGCTACTTTTCATCCCGGAAAAATGGCGGGAACTACGGCGCGCTAGTATCTAATACAAGCTGGGTTCGAACCTAGAACTCACCCTTTACGTTATTGGAAGGTTTCGCCATTGGGTCACAATTGTGTTCTTATATGGGAACTAAGCCGAAATATAGATATAAACGTCGCATTATAATGTTGGTAATTTTACTCGTTACAAACACGCAAAAATCCAATCATTTATCTATATAACAGATCGTATCTATCTCGTTATATTTTCTAAAATTTTATATACAGCCGGCGAAACCATTAAAAATTTAAGTCCGGGTAGCTGATGTGAACTTTTCCTGTTTCCTTGTTTAAAATGCCTTAATATAATATAATAGCGTTTATTAATGCACTCGCTAAATTAAATAGCAGATAATAATGAATATAAACTAGTAATAACTACGGCCCGCTTACTCACCGGCCCGCTGTTGACTTTCGTAATTAAAAACACTGATGCACTCAGAAAATGTACCTTCTTCGTTAAATTAAACAGACTGGCATAAGTTGCAGGCAGCCGTTGTGAAAAATTGCTGAAAACCGGTACCCACTAAGCCAGGGGTTCCCAAACTTATTTTGTCTGGTGCCCACTTTGAGAATAAATATTTTTAGCGCCTCCATTTTTTTCAGATAGGTACTTAAAACCACTAATTACTTCAGCAGCATAAACAGCCCACTAAATGTTCCCACTGCTGGGTCTAGGCTCTAATCCACCACACTGGCCCAGTGCGGGTTGGTGGATGACATATGACTTCGAAAGATTCTAGGTACATGTCGGTATCCTCAAGATGTTTTCCTTCACCGTTTTTAAGTTAGCGGCATTACGCACATGACTTCGAAAAAACAGTGGTGGTTTTGAACCCGGGGTCTCCGGATCGACAGTCGCCGTTCTCCCGACTAGACCAACCGTAACTTACAATTACTTCAAATTGAATTAATTAATAATAATATTAGCGAGATTAAACATTCATTCTAAACGAGAATTTTACTAAGACCCGCAAGAGTTAACTTGAGACCTGAGCCCAGTAGGTAGGATACAAAGCCCCCCAATTTTTTGCTGTGGCTCTTATTTGCTTTTGCTCTTATCACCCCTCTTTGGGCCTGCAGCGCCTCTATAGTTATATTTAGCTATCATAAAGCATTTCATTATAATTGCAGCTTAACAACATTAAATCTGCATTGTGACAGTTGCTTGTCAATAGTCGCTAGTCATCGCATTAGGATTCCCTGAGTCGCGATGACTAGTGCTCTCCGGGGTGCGGAAATAATATTATGCTGAATTGTTAGTCCGAACGTAAAATGAAAATTAAACAAAATTATGGAAAAATCTATGGGGGCGTTATCGCCCACTTTGGGAAAGGCTGGACTAACCGGTGCATTTTTAAAACTGCGTCAAAGTTCGTGTGTTGGACATCGGCGGGTGGTTGTCCTGTGTCTCGTTTTGGCAATATGAATTTGTGAGGAGGTTGTGAAGTTGTTTCTGAATTGTAAAAATATGGACGGACAGTCCTAGGAACTGCCGATAGAAGTGACAACTTATATATCAGAACTTGATAGCTTATTTTGGAAAGAGAAACAAGTCATAGAGACCGTTTTTGTAGAAAATAAAATTTCGCATCTTTCGTTTTCAGTAAACTTTTTTTGTCAAAGTTGCAGTTTATGGTTTGTGTCCCATTTAATGATGCAGTTGCGATGATAGTGGAAGAAGATGATGCGGTCTACGACGAAGTATGCTTAATTGCTTATCCACTAGAAACAAATTGTATTACTAAACTATGAATATCGCGTGTATGTCTTGAGCAATCCCGCTCCCATAAGCAGCACTCGTTTATGAGTTTGCTACATGTGCCAGCAATCAGATCTCTTCGGCCATTTTTAGGGAAGAGCGCAACACGACACACTCTGTTACCGCAGGAAATAAGTTTCATCGAGCACGAGTGCCCAAGCTATGCAAATTAGCAATACCATGCTTTTACCCGCATCGTTGCCGTTCCTGTAATTTTCCTGGGATAAAAAGTAGCCTTGTTACTGCAGCCTATATTCTATCAATTTTCGAAATTTCAGTCTGGTTCGTTCAGTTTTTTTTTTAAATAAAGAGTGATGAGACGACCAGGACCTGTGCCTGATGGTAAGCAACATGCCTGCTGCATAACAGTACAGTGACACGCAACTATTGGAACATGACGAATCAAAATCATTACCTAGCACTGCACTCGTCACCCAGAGATCTATTATGTTATATCTCTAAGCTCTGTAATTTCTCTGGAAACATTGCCCTTCAAACCGGGACACAGTAATGTTTCCACATTACTGGTTGGCGGTAGAATCACTGGCAGAGGTGTGGTACTTCCCCAGGCGGACTCTGCCCAGAGCCCTACCACTACTATCTACCTGCCTACTGTCAGTTGACTTGGTTGAGCAACAAACATGCAAACATCTAAACATTCAGATTTATTCTAGGATAGTAGTAAGTAGGATACGAACAAAATTGAAAAGTTAACTTCCACATTTTGAAACGAAAACAAATTAAATACAAGCCGGTTTTAACCTTTAGTGCGTTGTTTTTGCACCAAAAGAATGTAAACATAATTAAAATTCCCCCCAACCGGGGTAGTTCATTCTTGGGGCGCGTAATAAAAACTTTACTTAAATGTAAACACGTCTGGAAAGCGTAAAATATTTTTATACCCTCGGAGCGATGGGCTCGAGTCATTTTACAGGTAAAGTTAAGTTGGCCAAGTTTTTATGTCAAAGGTTGAGGTTTGTCAAAATTCGGGACTTTCTAATCGGTTCATTCATTCAACTGTTTTGAGGAGTATATGCGATTCAGGGAGCAAACCTTATTTATTTAGCCGCCATATTGAATTTACACTAATTTCATGTCTTTAGTGTCACTCGCAAAACTATATGTACATGAATCATGAAATTCGGCCCAGGCGTTTGGTCTGTATAGTGCTTCAAAGAATCATACATACATACATATATAGACTGATAAACACATTACCAATCCTTTGCGTCGCGCAGTCGGGTAAAAATGCAACACTTTTTATAAAATCCAGCCATAACTTCTAATAAATTTAACACTTACAAAGTATTTTTTTATAAATCGAATAGAGCAAATGATACTTTGTTAACCTGTAGAGTTAGCTCTACTGATGTTAATACATTTCTTTTTTCACGACTCCTCAATATGGGTATCAAATTACATGAGTGGAAGAGCTTGACTAGTAGAATGTTGTACAGATTACAAATCCGAGGTAGTCGGGGGTAAATATTTTTTACTAGATGTCCGCCCCGGCTTCACCCATGCTACATTATATAGCACTCATCAGGATCCCGTACATATAGAAGGGTGAAAGAATGACTGAAATCGGTTCAGTAATTCCTAACAATATTGCTTTCAAACAAAACACCTCTTCAGCTACCTGTTACGCCACCTGTCGGAAATTGGTCGTACCAACTCAGATTTAGAATCAAATTTGATTAGCCAAAGTTTATATTCGAGTTGTTTAATCTGTGATATTCAATGACGCAATCTTAGACACATGCTGTCATGTGTCATGTCAAAGCACGAAACGTAACAAACTCTCAAAAAGGAATATTTTTTTCCGATTTTGTTACATTCTTGATTTATGTTCCGCTTCTATTAATACTCGTAGTAGCGTTATGTTCTATAGCCTATAGCCTTCCTCGATAAATGGACAATCCAATAGAAAAAGAATGTTTCAATTTGGACCAGTACTTCCCGAGATCCTAGCGTTCAAACAAACAAACAAACTCTTCAGCCTTATAATATTAGTAAAGATTTATTTTGTTCTTGTTTATTATTTAGTCACGTATCGTCCGAGAAGGCGAGGCGTACTAGACTACTTCCGGGAGATGAAAAATATTATCAAAGTCCTCCAACGCGATGGAAAGACTAGCTCATGGGATTATAAAAGCTTGGAGATTGGATGATCCATCTTACAATCAGTTCAGAACCGGATTAAGTGAAGAAAATTGGGGGAGAACTTTGTGAACCGACTTAATTAAGGCAAAAAATATATAGTAATTTAACTCATGTCTACTATTGATATACAGATACAGATACATATTTTTATTAATAAATTCACAAAATTTACACGTCAAATAAAAATCTTAAAATTGGTACATTGCAAGTACATCTTCTTTATATAAAAATGTTATGTTGGTTTGTGTACGCTTCAAAAACCCAAAAAGTTCTGCACCGATCAAGCTGAAATTTTAGAATGATATATAATCTGTATCAAGGATTGTTTTTATCTAACTTTTGCATCACAATGTGCCACAGCGAAGCGTGGCTGGGTACAGCTAGTATATTATGTATTGTTTAAACATTTGTCATTCAAGAATACATTAACTGCATAGTAAGCTTTTTCTTCTAGAAGAAGCTTTAATCTAGTTTCAAATATATCGTATGATGCTGCTCCTTTATACGCTCCGGAAGGTGATTGTAAAAGGTAAAACCGCGTACGTAAATCGATTTCGCAGATTTCGCGTGACCAGTATATAAATACTCTTTATTGTACCCACCAACAACAAAAACGCTTATACAGCAGAGACGAACAATAAAAACAAGAGTTACAATAGGCGGCCATATCGTTAAAAGCGATCTCTTCCAGGCATCCTTAGGATGGAAATAACAAGAATAACTAGCAGTTATTGCAAGAATAGCAAGCGGGCATTTTTAAATTTAGGCATATAAACAATTATATGTTTCGATATACTCGTGCTAGCGGTCCACCCGGCTTCGCCCGTGATACATATAATAGCCTACAACGCTCAGAAATCACGTACCTACATATATTTTATTAAATAAAGAGTGATAAGACGAGCAGGACATTTGCCTGATGGTAAGCAACATGCCTGCCACATAACAGCACAGTGACACGCAGCTATAGGAACATGAAGAGTCCAAATCATTACCTAGCACTGCACTGCGCTCGTCACCCAGAGATCTAAGATGTTATATCTCTGAGCCCTGAAATTTCTCTGGGAACATTGCCCTTCAAACCAGAACACGGCGGTAGAAGAACTGGCAAAGGTGTGGTACTTCCTAGGCGGACTCTTGCCAAGAGTTCTATCACTACAAAAACAATATATCCAACGATGAAAGATTTTTTGAAATCGCTCCTGTAGTTCTTGCAATTATCGCGATAACAAATGAACTCTTCTGCTCTATAACATTAGAATAGATATCACGCTCAGAATAATAAAACACTATATCCCTTAGTTCACAGTTCCCACAAATTTAAATAAACTGTTATCGTAATAAGCCATGACTGTTTCACGAACAGTCCTCACATTTAATTAAAACACGCTTCACTATTAATCACGCACACTCATACTTCATAATTTGAATGGAATGTTAAAGTACTGAAATAGCTGATATTATTGTAAGTCATAAGTTGCTCTATCCAATTACATAACACAATTATACGGAAAGTGTTTTTTTTGTATTTACTAATTGTTGCCCGTGACTTGATCTGCATTTCTGTTGACTAACTTAGCAATATAAATGTATTGTAATACGTTTAGAACGTTATCTAATATATACAATTCTTCTGTCACGGGGTGCGTAATCGAACTCCTCCGAAACGGATCGACCGATTCTCATGAAATTTTGTGAGCATATTGAGTAGGTCTGAGAATCGGCCAACATCTATTTTTCACACCCCTAAGTGATAAGGGTTTTCACACCCCTAAAAATATTTTTTTAAATTTTGGTAATTTTTTTTTGTTTTTATTTTTTTATAATGTGGCATTAAAAATACATACAACCCTAAATTTTTACCCTATTATCACCAACCCCTATTTTTTAATCTAAATAATTATGTAAAAATCAATGCCACTTTTCGTTGTAAGTGAACTCCATCTAAACGGCTCGACCGATTTGAATGTTTTTTTTTGTATACGCTTGGGTTTTGCAGGGCCCTGAAAGGTTTAGATTCACAAATCAGCCCGGTTGATGGCACTGCACTTGATAGTTTGGTTACTATCCGAGCGAAGCCGGGAGAAGCCGCTAGTACTTATGTAAGAGACATACTCCGAAGCGACTGGTCTTCCGCGTGACGAAGGCAAATACCTGAAGGCATGACTTAGACCGTTGTGCCTTGGATGTTGGGTCAGCCCCTAGTGTAGGATGCAACTTTCGTTGATACTCTGGCACCGTCACGTCTTCCAGAGACACGTAGTAGGGCCGGTACACGGTGCAGGTCTTTAGTCTTCGTCAAACGAGCTATTGTTACGTCCCCCGGTTTCAGGCATCAAGCCTATTACCTAGAAGATCATCTGTATCACCCTGTATTCGTTCACTACTGGACAGAAACATCTGCCACTCAGCCCGATCCACGATCTTACGTTTCCAACCGTCGCTCGACTCTTTTGGTATATCGTCACTCCATCTAGTCTCAGAACGTCCTACAGTACGTTTACTAATCTCCACCCCAGAACTCGTATACCCCAACGGTTATGAGATCTGCACGGTTTATAGGTCTACTTTTTTTTAAATAAAGAGTGACGAGACGATCAGGACATGTGCCTGATGGTAAGCAACATGCCTCACACATAACAGCACAGTGACACGCAGCTATTGGAGTATGAAGAGTCCAAATCATTACCTAACACTGCACTGCGTTCGTCACCCAGAGATCTAACATCTTATAAGCCCTGTAATTTCTCTGGAAACATTGCCCTTCAAACCGGTACAAAATAGTATAGTACGGTAAAACACAGTAATGTTTGCACATTTTTGCTTGGCGGTAGAATGACTGGCAAAGGTGTGGTACTTCCCCAGGGTGACTCTGCCAAGAGTCCTACTACTACAAAAAATATAAACTAATCATTTGTTAAGAATCAGAGAATAATAATTAAGTTAACAAAGTACTAATTGATCCTGTAACTTAGTGTCTTAATTTAATCTGTTTGCTTAGTCTGTTTACAGGGCGAGGTAAAAATCGCCCAAAACGCTTTAATTTCTTAATACCCTCTTAATTATCCCCAAAATAGCTGATTAATGATTTACGGCGTTACCTGTAAAGGTATCGCGCTGAATTGACTTAATTTGAAGAATCTTTGATCTTTAGTTGAAACCCCTTCAAGCGTCTCATCTAAAAAATGTCGGTAAGGTGAAATTTTTGGGTAAATTATGCCGATAATTTTATTCTGAACCTACAATCAAATTTGGGTTGTGTGTGGCAAATTTAAAGTTGCGATTTACAGTTTAAACACTAAGAGTAAGAACTCATGGAGCGATTTCCAACCGCGTCCGCGCGCGGGCGCGTTAACGCAGCTGCTGTAAAATGCAGATTTATATGATAAAATTGAAATCAAAACTCACGAGGCGGTCGCCACCCGCCCTTCACCCACCACGTTCGCGGGCGAAAATCTCACCTGCGGCGCCTGAGAAACCGCGAAAATCAACGATCTCGTGAGTTTTGAAATAAAACCGTCGCCCGTCGCGTTTCGCACCCGCGCGCGGGCGTTGTTTGAAACCGCTCCATGAGTTCTTAGCCTTAGTTTTATAATGAAGTCTGGACTACCACGCTATAGTATTCATGTGGCAAAATATTAAACTAAGCGTTTAAAACCAAAAAGTATTTAGTCTTAGACAGTAATATCACAGTAACGCCGCGCAGAAACAGACTAAAGTGTTGGTGGAATTTTCCAAGAAGTCCATATTGGTCGTAGAACCTCGTAGCATAGTTACAATGTAACGGCTTGTAGCTTTTAGTAGCATTATGTAGCATGTAATCTTAGGATGTATGTATATCATAATAAAATTTGTGAGGATAGATTTGAATGAAACTTCACAGTAAAGCTCGTTAGAATAATAGAAAAGCTACTTTTATCAAATCAAAATTAAAAAAAAAATCTTTATTTGCGCGTATGGGTATTACAAGTGTTAGATACAGAAAAAAAGAGCTCCACATTCTGCCTTTCGGCATGGAAAAACACTAACTATATTAATTAGCATAAAAAATACTTGAAAAATTATTTGAAAGAAATATTAAGTATACAATAAATAAATAGCCATATTTGTCAAGGTGATTTTCAATTAATGTTAAGATTCGTAATAATTATATTTAGATGTCAGAATTATAGATTTTTTATACAGTAATGTTCAGTAATATAACATGTCAATATGTAGATATTATGTATAACCATTTTATGTCAAGTCATGATAAGTAAACAAGTTTTATCATTTAGGTACTCTTCAACACTATAGTAAGCTTTCTCCACGAGATAACATTTAAGCTTGTTTTTGAAAGCATGTTCAATATCTGTGTCAAGTACGTAAACACTTCGGTAGATGATTATAGATGATAGGAGCCATACAAATAACACTACTGTTAAGTAATAGTATAGTTTAGTATTAAGTATAGTTAATATATACCTCATGTTTGTTTATTTTACTTACAATATTAGCATAAAAATTTTAATTACCACGCACAAACACCGCACATTCATAAATGTAGAGACATGGAAGCGTTAATATTCCCAAATTTTGAAAATGTGATCTTCTTAAATATAACTTGCCTTTCCGCACAGCGAGCGAGAATGCTTGATCCTATAACTACGAAAAGCGACATCGTTTCATGGTTGATGTTTAAAAAAACCCAAACGAAAAGTTTTGGCATAATTTTCGTAAAAATAAAATCTAAACTTTGGCATACGCTGTGTCATTCAAGTCCATAAAGTTTCATCCATAAGTTCGGTTTCTACTAGATGAGCGCGCTGCATCACGGATCATATTATCGCGTCGCTTCTCATCAGGCGAAATAGGGGCCAAGTGCAAAGTTACTATCGGTAAAATTGATATGAAATTATTCAAATTTAATTAAAAAAAAACACTCAACAAAAAAAGTTTTTGTAAAAGTTTTATTTTATTCTCTTTTACAATTCATTACAGCCTGTAAATGTGTCAATATCATCAAACGTATCATCTTATGTCTGGAGGACGAGGTTTTTTAAACTCTTATACCTATAAGACACTACACTTGACCGCCATCTCGCCTGATGTTAAACGACGAAGCGGTCTACGATGGAGCGACTTTAGCTAGAAGAAACCGATTCACTCGCGATTTGAAGACACAAATATTATAATCATCGGAGAAAACCTACTCAGACATATTCCGCAGCCTAAACGCTCTTATCACAAAAGAGTCAAATCTCTTCGTTCTTGTCTTTGGAACATCAACCATGAAACGATGTCGCTTTTTAGAGCTACGAGCATTCCGATAGAAACGGTATGAGATACGAGCACAGTGCAGTGCTAGGTAATTCGGACACTCAGTTTTACGGCGACAGTGTTATCTGCTGTTTCTATAAGTCTATATATGCCATTTTGGGTAATTTATTTTAATTATTTTATTTATTCGTCCTTGACGTATGTATGTGTTCACGGCATAACACATTGACTGCAATATTTTCAGACAGACAAAAGTGACGATCGACCGTCCCAGCTAAAATTAAATACCAGCGAACTACCAATCAAACTTCGACGGTTGTAGATAAAGCAATTTTGCTCTACCTGTACAAACATTATTTGTCCGCTAACCGAGGGCGCCGCTATGGATATTTCTCGGGAAAAATGAAATTTTCGTTGGCGATTGTGGGAAATTTTTGTTCATATTTTTAGTCAATTCACATATTAAGTTGGTGGCATTGTAACTGCATTGATTCGTGGCACGAAAGGAAAACTTTTCTGAATCGGCGCTTTGAAAAATATGTCTATTGACAATGGCATATTGTATCATGTTATGTTAAAAATAAACCACGCTTTTCGATTTATGGGGTTTTATAAAGTTTATTAGCTATAATTACATTATTTGCAAAAATAAGTACGTAACATAAGCAGCCTACTAAATGTTCCCACTGCTGGGACTCTGGTCCTTGTCTCGCAAGGAGAGAGTCCAAGTCACAATCCACCACACCGGCCCAGTGAAGGTGAATGACCTCAATAAATTCCAGGACATGTCGGTTGCCTCATGATGTTTTCCTTCATCGTTTTAAGTTAGCGGCATTGATCATCGCCGAAAAATTGCCAGCCTATCGGTTTTTTATCGGATACACTTTGGAGAGTGTGCGACTGATTTGTATGATCTGATACCACCTTGCCCTTTTTTCTATCGGAATGCTCGTAGCTCGAAAAAGCGACATCGTTTCATGGTTGATGTTCCAAAGACACGACCGAAGAGATTTGACTCTACTTTTGTGAAAAGAACGCCTAGGATGTGGAATACGTTGCCTGAGTGGCTTTTCCCCGATGGTTACAATTTTTGTGTCTTCAAATCGAGAGTGAATCGGTTTCTTCTAGGTAAACACGCTCCATCGTAGACCGCATCGTCGCTTAACATCAGGCGAGATGGCGGTCAAGTGTAAACCTATAAAAGTTAAAAAAAAAAAATTACGCACGAAAAGACAGTGGTGCGCGTGGGATTTGAACCCATGGCTTCCGGATCGGCAGTCGCCGTTCTCCCGACTAGACCAGCCGTAACTTCTAAAAACAAGCAAAGTAAGTTCTGAAATATTTACATTGATAGCTTTATGATCAACCTTCCTGCGTGTAGTTTTAAAGTTGCCTTCAATAATTTTACAAGCGTAAAACATGTAAATAAAGGCAAATCGGTGTCTCGCTCTCTCAGGGTTTCTCTGGATCTAAAATCTGTCAGGTTTTATACCATTCGTTGAGTACAATTTTATGCCATGACAAGTTTATGGAGTCAAATTAATTCTATATTACCTGCCCCTGCCACGCTTTGCTGTGGCACATTGTGATGCAAAAATTTGGTAAAAACAATCCTTGATGCGGATTATATATACATCATTGTAAAATTTCAGCTCGATCGGTGCAGAACAAAGTTTTTGAAGCGTACACAAACCAACATAACATTTTTATACATATAAGACTAGCGGCCCATTCCAGCTTCGCTCGGATAATAACCTAGATACCAACTGCAGCGCCATCTGCCGGGGCGATTTGTGAGTGTGTCTAAACCATCTAGAGCCCTACCCAAACGTGAACAAAAAAAAACATTCAAATCGGAACAGCCGTTTAGGAGAAGTTAAATTACAACGAAAAGTAGCATTGATTTTTACATGTTTAGATATAAATCCCCATTCCCCGTCTCTCGTTGTAAGTTGAGAAATAATTTGTATTTGAATTTCTAATAGCGTGTAGAAGGTACTTAAAAAAATAGGAATCCGCGTGCGATAAACAACAATTTATATTTAATCTTTAAACAAAATTTTCACACTTTAAAAAAATTCAAGAAACTATAGCGTGAGTCGAGTCCCGTAATCCTCCATTATAATCCTCGTGTTCGCGACTCGTTCTGGAAATACGTCAAATGTATGCTCGGAAGCAGCTTATATGCGCGATAAGCCTAGTTTCTAAAGACGTGGTTCGAGTATTAGCGATCAGCGCAGCGGAAGCGGTTTAATGTGGAGCCACCACTACAAACAGTATCTATACTAATATTATAAAGCTGAAGAGTTTGTTTGTTTGTCTGAAAGCTAGGATCTCGAGAAGTACTGGTTGGAATTGAAAGATTCATTTTCTATTGGATAGTCCATTTATCGACAAAGGCTATATATTATAGAACATAACGCTATTATCAATAGAAGCGGAGCATTAATCAAGAATGTAACAAAAACGGGAAAAATATTCCTTTTGAGAGTTTTGTACAGAGCTTTGACATGACAGCATGTGTATAAGATTGCGTCATTGCACCTTTGCTAATCAAATTTGTTTCGAAATCTGAGTTGATACGACCAATTTCCGACAAATGGCGTAGCAGGTAGTTGAAGAGGTATTTTGTTTGAAAGCGATATTCTCAGGAATGACTGAACCGATTTCAGTCATTCTTTCACCGTTAGTCCCGATGAGTGCTATATATATGTACCACGGGTGAAGCCGGGGCCGATATCTAGTAAAACATAATTTATTTTGTTACCAAGTAAGCAGTTACAACATTTTGAATTCCCTACATTTTGTTTTAGTTCTAAAGACTGTGTTGCAAAAAGTAGTAGAATAATACAAATTTCCAATTAACGTTATAAATAAATACGTTTGGATTTACAATTATACAAGTATTATATCAGCTACCTGGTTTCCATAGTACAAGCTTTGCTTCGTTTGGGGTTAGATGGTTGTGTGAGAAATGTCCAGCAATATTTATTTATTTATCCGAATATGCTTATAATTGGACGTATTTACATACACGGTTAACATAACTAAACTAATTAAACATCACAATCTTATACATCTATAGAAGAGTGGTATAGTGGAAGAGCGGTGTCACACAAAAAAAATTAAGAAAAACAAGGTTTAAAACAGCTTTTAAAAGACTTTGTGGAAGATCTGAACGTCTGAGAAGGACACACTTTTTACTCAACATCGTGGAAAGGTTACAATTCTACATTGAAAAATAAATCTTCAACTTCATTCAATTCATAATCATCTGTACAATTTGCCAAGTCTAGATTTTGTAAATAAAAACGATACAACGGTAAATTTACATAAAGTTTGTCCGTCTGTTTGTTCCGGCTAAACGCTGAAATGGATCGACCGATTGTAACCGTATTTCACCGATAGATAGTCCCCTTCTCTCCACTCTCTTTCACACCTTATACTATTATGGTAAAAGCAGTACCATAATATTATTTTAAAAAAAGTGGAACTGCGCTGAAATAAAATTTAAACAATGTTGAACGAGTTAATTAATCCCAATATTAAAATATGTCGGTAGGAATTTTGCCGGGTCAGTCAGTTAAAACATACGTGTTTATGACATGCAACTTTTTTCGTTCCTCTTATCGCCCCGCTTAGCGTTAGCGCTGTGGCCGCAGCCTAAGTAACCGCTTACATCCATACATTTCTGCCTACTATTGTAACTCGTAGGATATATCTAGAGATTTGCTTAATAAGTCTTAATATTAATAATGCTTTTGTTATTTAGATACTCAGTAAATCTTGGTGACGTTAATAAAGCTTGATTTTATCATACAAATATTATTAAGCTTTTCAGCTTCGTTCATTTGTATGTATTACTCTTTTAACTTCATCTTATTTCAACGGATTTGATATATTTTTATGAAGACAAATGACCTCTAGATTTAATGTTTCGAAGTGTGAGCCATGATGACCGTGTGGTTAGGACGTACGATTAACAACTGTGAGATCGTAGATTCGAATCCCGTTGGCATCTCTAAGGCTAAAAACTCATGGAGCGATTTTCAGCCGCGCCCACCGCGGTTTCGGGTCCGCAGCTTCTGTAGAATGCAAAAATGTAAAAATTTTAAGCACAACTCACGACGCGTTTTACCCTGACGCTACCGCGCGGTCTCCGACCGCCTGTCACCCGCCACATTCGCTTTAATTATAATATTCACTGTGTCTGGGTGTTTCTATTTATAATAAGTATGTATTTATGTATATATGTATTATATCAGCTATCTGCCCGCTATACCACATGCTTTGCTTAGTTTGGGGTCATGTGGTGTTGTGTGTGAATTGTCCACCAATATTTATATTTTATATTTATATTTATTCGGTGATAATCTCACCGGCGCGGCGGCGGCTGCGAAACTTCGAAAATCAGCGGTCTCGTAAGTTTTGAAATAAAACCCGCGCGAGCCTGCCGCGGTTTCGGCACCGCGGTTGAAAATCGTTCCATGAGTTCTTAGCCTCAATAGTAGAAAATTTAACGTCTACAATCGTAGACGTTCAATTTTCGGTCATCATTATTGGTTTTAGTGGTGAAGGAAAACATGAGAAAAACAGCGTGCGTAGCGACGCGTTACATTTAAAGTCAAAGTACTTTATTCGTAAATGTAAAATTTACACGTCAATTAATAAAAAACAATAAACAAAAGAAATATCATACAATGGTATACATTTTCAAAGTATGAAATGACTACTTTACTGTATTATAATAATTATTGTGCAGAAAACTGTCAAGCATTATACGAGTATACTATGTCTTTAATACAATTGTACTGACCCATGTCAAATTTATGGGAACTTTGCCATCACTCTCTAAAAATTCGCTGTAACTATAAAAAGCTTGATCGATAAGCCGCACTTTAATCTCTGTAAAACTCACTAGCAACATCTCTCGGTTTCACACGCTTAGTACCCGATTGCGTTATTAAGAAAAGTAACAAATGTGTTATTCCAAACTATGTATAATCCAAAATGTCAGCTCGAACTATTTCTCCGACTTCGTAAAGCAAACAAAGATCAAAATCTTCGCTCTTACAATATTTGTAGGATTATCTATACTAATATTATAAAGCTGAAGAGTTTGTTTATTTGAACGCTAGGATCTCGGGAAGTACTGGTCCGAATTTAAAGATTATTTTTCTATTGCATAGTCCATTTATCGAGGACGGCTATAGGCTATTATAGAACATAACGCTACTATTAATTGAAGCGGAGCATGAATCAAGAATGTAACAAAATCGGGAAAAAAATATTTGAGAGTTTTCGTACGTTTCGTGCTTTGACATGACAAATGACAGCATGTGTCTAAGATTGCGTCATTGAATTTCAGTAATCTGTGAATTTAATATAAACCTTTGCCAATCAAATTTGTTTCTGAGTTGGTACGACCAATTTCCGACAGGTGGCGTAGCAGGTAGCTGAAGAGGTGTTTTGTTTGAAATCGATATTCTCAGGAATGACTGAACCGATTTCAGTCATTCTTTCACCGTTGTATATGTCCGGGATCCCGACGAGTGCTATATAATGTACCGCGGGCGAAGCCGGGGCGGACATCTAGTTATTTTATAAGGTCATTGGAGTTAGTTACTATTCTCCACGGGCACCGTCAACATTTATCGCAAACAGTTTTATAAACAAAAAAAGCGCTAACTCTTTACTCCTCCCCAATATCACCGCGTTAGTGCACAGTGGGGTGAAATATCAACAATTTTACGACTTTTAGTACGGAACGTAGGCATACATTCACATAATGTAAAATTCGTGACTTTGCACGACTTTCCTCTTATTTTTCACGTGGAATTGCCAACTGTAGGCCGTTTGCCGGGTTAATGTGGAATACGCGAGCGGCTTTAATATCGGTGCTGATTTTAAAATATTATAGATGAAATTTTTAATTTAAAAAAAAAGCGTAAATTAGAATGTGCGCCGTTTCGTTTTAACACAAACTCGGCGTGAATTTTCACACGCCGAATTTAGAAATTACAAATTAATTTGCATTACGATGTAACGCGCTAAAGGAACACACTATAGGAGTAGTGTAGTGTTTTAAAACACTTAGCACTGCACTATGCTCGTCACCCAGATCTATATATCTGGGTGACGAGCGTCTGGTGTTTTATCTCCATGCCCTGTAATTGCACTGGAAACATTGCCCTTATTGACAGTATTGTATATGATTTTTGTGGGGGTGACTTGTAAATCATACAGTAATATTATTTAGTTTTTTTTTAACGGTGATAGGCACTTGACCGCCATCTCGCTTGACGTTAAGCGTTGATGCGGTCTACGATAGAGCGTGCTTACCTAGAAAAAAACAATTCACTCTCGATATGAAGACGCCAAGATTGTAACTATCGAGGAAACCCCACTCTGGCAACGCATTCCACAACCTAGTTTTTATCACAAACGTGGAGTCAAATCTCTCCGTTCGTTCGTGTTTTTGGTACATCAACCATGAAACGATGTTGCTTTTTTGAGATACGAGATGTCTGATAAAAGAAAGGGCAAAGTGGTATTAGATCATGCAGATCAGTTGCACACTCTCCGAAGTGTATCCGAAATATCAAACAACAATATTATTTAAGTAGTTTAGTTTTTTTTATTGTCAGACTATGTTTTAGGTGTTAGCTAACGTAATATAAAAATAAAACAAAACATTTATTTGCTTCCTCGGCGCATTCACTCTAAATCTATCAGACTCGTCTGTTCCGGATGCGCCCGTAAACCCGATGCATCGGGTTTCCATTCGGCCAAATAATTCATCGAACTCCCGGGGTGTTGTGCCGCGTCGCACTCGTAAAACCAGGAGACACTCTTAGAATGTCCCTAATGCATTTACAACTAACAGCGTCCCGCGTCTTTACTCGCATAATTGCGTATTTCCCCGTTAATATTTTCTCGGGATAAGATTACTTATATGTAATTCCAAACTATAATCTAACTATATTCCAAATTTCAACTCGATCCTTTCAGTAGAACCGACGTGACTGAGAATTAAAAAAAAAAACATTTAAGGCCAGGTAGTTCTGTCAAATTAGGCATTTAACGTTGTCTTGTTCTCGCGACCGTCACCGACCGCGGAATCGGTGCCACAGTGCAGAAATAACATTAAAATATTGGACTATGTAATTTCAACTCATTTTTTGTTCAAGATTTGTTTATACTGTTTATACTAGTGATAACAATTTTGTGAATTGTGAAGTGAAACGAAGAATTACTAAATTTATCTATACTCGTAGGTATACAAAACTCAACGTTTTCTTTTTGGTCACACTATAAGTTGAGAACGGATTTTCCAATTTCATGCATCTTTTTAAAATGTTTCCTAATAATTCACAAGTTCGTCAAAAATTAAAAAAAAAATGCTGAAACGTAATGAAAGGCCAGTAAAAATAGATGGTTTTTTGGTCAACATTGTACTAAATTTCTAATTCAATTTTTTTCTATGAGGTAAAGATCACTTACTGAGCATAAAATTACAAAATGCTCACAGATCCAGGTAGAGCTTCAAACGCCAATTGAAAAAAAACTGTTTTAGCCGATATTTTGACAATAATCGTAGAAAATAAAATTTTGCATCTTTTGTTGCTAGTAAACTTTTTTTGTAAAACTTACCGTTTACGATTTATAACCCATTTAATAATACGATTGCGATGATGCCAATAATAGTGGATGTAAATGATGTGGTCTTCTCTAATTGAAACAAGCACAGTGTACCTCGTAACCCCAAGTACCGAACCTTCGACAAAAACCCACTCTGGTAATGCGTTTCACAGCTTAGTTATTCTTATTACAAAAGTGGAGACCAAACTCTTCGTTCAACTCTTCAATCATGATGATGAACGGTGCTGTTTATTCGAGCAACGAGCAATATGATAGAATAACTTTAATTTAAAAACCCCGACTACAAAAAAATCTACACGTAAAAAAATATTACCTACTATCTAAGGACACTTTGGCGAGTCAGACTAGTCTTAGAATATCTTAGTTACCAAAATCCATCCAGCCGTTTGGAAGATATGTGGAAATAAAAGATTTACAAACATAAAAGATACGCACGAACAACATAACCCTTCTTCCATTCCAGTAAAAAGGGACATGCTTATGCTACTGGGAGCAGAATTCACATCTTATTATTTTTACACTGTTATCATCAAATTTGACATAATAAATCGTAATCGGTAAGTTCAAAAAAAAGTTTACTGGCAAAAAAAGATGGGAAACTCTATTTTGTACAATAATAATAGGCTTTATAACTTTTTCAGAATATCGGCCAAAAACGTTTTTTCGAGCTGGCGCTTGAAGCTCCTGGATTTGTTATTATTTTGTGATTGTATGCTCAGGAAATGATTCTAAACCTTATATAAAAAATACGAATCGGAAATTTAGTGCAGAGTTAAATTCTACGAGTAATTTTACTGCCTAAAAGGCTTCTTATCAAATTTGGTCGAGTGTCTAAATTTCTATGAACAATATTAACATTTTCATACAAAAAAAAGAAAAAACAATAAATTTTGGTGGTGTCACAAACTTGAAAAGAAATAAAAATAAAAATTCTAACAAAACCATACGTGTATCTATGGAAAGTGTTCAAATTTGTATCGAAGTTCCTAACATTTTTTTCTAAACTGAATAGTTTGTGCGAAAGTCTCTTCCAAAGTGGTAAAATCTGTATGCGAGGACTTTTCTTCCAAGTACTAAGTACCTTACTACCAAAGAATTTACCTAAATGGCATATAAATGCAAGTTATCATTTATGATACCTAACTTGCATTTATATTAGATTTACGCAGGGATTTCTCCCTCTCATTATTTCCTTATCCCGATCTCTGATTTAACGGACGAATATTTTACCGATACTTATCTATTTTCCATTGCATCCGCATTGAATTTTTACTGATGTGTTATCGACGTCAGTTTTTGAGACTCCCCTTTTGGTCTACAACATAAAGTAAACAGCGGACTAATTAGTATCAGCGTCTATATGCAATTCCAATGAAAACGGTATCAAAAATCAAGATCATAGCGTGCTTCACTAGTAATACCTACTGATATTGTTATACTGTGGCACTATGATCGTAATATTTAAAATTTATCGGTTGTCAAAATTGCAAAATCAAGCACAGGCCCGTCGTCCGTGAGCGCCGAAACGTGACTGATCAGGCTTGCCGAACGGCGCGCTATATATATGGTAGATATTAAAACATAGTGAATAACTGATACTTTTATCAAGTCAAGCTCTGCGAATGCATCTATAACTTTTTAGTGGCTTTCGTTGAGTATAAAAATTTAGTAAAAATATTAATTAGTTTAGTCATAAACTTGAAAAAACCTTTTGAAAAGGGGTAACTTTGGGATTTTTTTCTATCCAGTAAAATTCATTAAATCGTGTTACTGACTGAATTGCACTAGATTAGATCCTTAACTAATACATATATTTTTTTCAGAGTTTAATACACTATTTTAAAGGTCTTAAAGTTGTTTTAAAAATTCAAAATTACGGCCCACACGCCCTTAAACCTTTGATACCTAAGTAGCATATCATACGAACTATTTCTAATTCCATCAAAAACATACTCTGCATTGAGGGCCAAGTTAGATAGATAGATAAACTCTTTATTGCACTTAACAAAACAAACAACTTAAAAAAAAAACAATCTTAAAGTATAGTAGCAAATGGCGACCTTATCGCTAAAAGCGATCTCTTCCAGGCAACCATGGGATGGAAAAGAAGTTAAAGTATAGAAAGACGGGAGTAATCAAATAAAGAGTTATTTGATACCTTAATATATAAAATTTAAAAAAAAAATGGTTAATTAAGATACTAATCATTGACTAAAATAAAACGAGTTTTTTTTGAAAAAAAAAAACTAACGAGTTTTTTACCACGGTTTTTTTAGTATAAGTATAAAGTGACGAGACGAGCAGGACATATTACTGATGGTAAACAACATGCCTGCCACATAACAGCACAGTGGGACGCAGCTATTGGAACATGAATAGTCCAAATCATTACCTAGCACGGCATTGCGCTCGTCACCCAGAGATCTAAGATGTTATATCTCTATGCCCGGTAATTTCACTGGAAACAATGCCCTTCAAACCGGAACACAGTAACGTTTGCACATTACTGCTTGGCGGTTGAATAACTGGCAAAGGTGTGGTACTTCCCCAGGCGGGCTATACACTAGTAGCTAAGTTAGTTTGTATTCTAAGGTCGTTAGAGTATATACTGATGGTTTTTAGAATTATACGGATACATGTTTAATATTGTGGCAATCGAGATATTCTTTAATCCAATAATAGCCAAACCCACATTGGCTGCGCAGAATGGCGTTTTTTTTTTACGTGACAACGTCTAATGAATCGGTGAACGTCAGCTGCATGCACGAAAAAGTGTCCCGTTATGTCCCGTTACGCTCATTGTACGCTTGCGCCGCTTCTATCAATATTTATTATGACGATGTTACGTTAAACTATCGTCCGTGAACCAAACGAATTTATAGACAACAAATTTTTAATAAAAAATCGTACCTCCACGGACTTCTAGGTCCATCGATGCCTTTGTCTAATGCAGGAAGACTTAAATATTAGATCATATTTCTAAAAAACTAAGCATCTACATGTTAAAAAGATTTAGGTTTTGACAACAATGACATAAAATAGTAAATTGGCCACAAAACCTCGCCCGTAAAAACTCCAACCCGTTGGCTTCCGCACAGTCCTCAATTACAAACATAATTTTCCCCACAAAAGACAGCGTCATCTCTTCAAAGCGCATAACTCAATAATCCCACTATGCAGTGCCGCAATCGTTTTAAACATCCCACGTCAAGTTACGGACAATATTCGACATAAATCCCAACAGGGGGCGGTGGTGTACGCTTGACGAATTTAAATTGTTACCTACTCAGGTAACCACGTTTACCATTTTTTTGGGACATTGTTCATGTGAAAGTTCTGGACTTGGACAGGAAAGGCAATAACTTCTTTATAAGATAATAATTTTATACGTACATTTTTAAGTCAAATAATAGAAAAAATCAAACCATAAAAAAAGTTTAAAAAATATTTTCAATTGTTTATGTTTCAATAACGTTATTTATTCCTTATTACTGATTTTGACGTGACAACGTCTTATAAATTGGTTTACCGGGTGACACTTCAAGAAACTGCATTACGCTCCGCTCACGTTATGCGCTCACAACGAGAGCGAGTGAGAGGCACGCGTCCCTTCCACTCGGGCATGGTTAGCCCGCCTAAGAGCGAGAGAGACAGACATAAAAAGTGAAAGGCACGCGTCCCTTTCGTAAAATTATTTTACCACTCAAAGTCGTTGTCACGTAAAACTTTCGCCCGTATACCGACTTTACAGGCAACCAATTTTTTTTTAAATTTAAATTAGCCACTCCATAGACTCCGGGGTCTGCGACCTTTGTCATTTTTCATTCTTTTTGTACATATTTCTTGGATTACGAGAAGAAGACAGCTACAGCTACTGATTACAGCTTAATTATTAAACTTTATTACAATCATGTCATATTGAATGTATTTTGTAAATGAAATCTACTAAACTTTTAAATAAACCTTATGACGCTTTATTACAGATAGGCTTTTCTACCAACCAGACTTTGGGTGCGCGTAGGAGCGCGATTCGGTCCGGCGCTCTAACGTGATTGTGACAAAAACGAACAAAATAATGATTTGTAGCACCCCAATATTGAGATTGCCATTTATATATTTTTTTTCGATCAAAAATCATTATCAACAATTTATGAAAGATCAGACAACAAAGAAGAAATTGAGTGAGATTGATAGTCAGTAGTGGAAACGCTAAGGTTACTTAACAAAGTGATTCACTTGTATCCCAATATGTCCAAACTACATGGTCACTTTAACAGCTAGCTGTCATATTACCGTTTGCGTACGAAGAGCAATGAAATTAGTTGCAGCTAACATTTATACGTAGAGAGAACGGTAGCCGACGCGACGTGTTAATGTCGAGGGATACGTTGGGTGGATTAAAATACTTTGTATTTTTCCATTTTTGTGTGTTCAGGTCAAAAGCACAATGTTGGATCTAAAATCCTATACTGTGTTCTATATTCTGCATGAAAAAGGACTGGTGATAAATTATACCTTACATTACGTAGCACCATTGAACAATTATAATAAGTATACTTCCTCTTTGGAATTAGCATCGTCCAAATTTTTTTAATTATCCCGATCTAGTTTCGCCATCGCGTCGTAGTTAGAGTTGACTGTTTGATAGTATCTACGAAAACCTTTACTCATCAATGAGGGTACATTTGGCATATTTAACCTACCTTCACACATCAGGATACAATTGGAATCGTTAGGCCCAGCTACCTAAAATGTAACATATTTGCAGGCAGTATCAAATTTGCCACTAGTCCCATTTTTATCTCTTGTTTTAGGATGAATATCAAAATCTACAATCGTATTAAGCAAAAACAAAGTAATTTAGTTAAAATTAAGACCAATTCCAATCTCGCAAACATTTCTCAACTGTTCCAGAGAATGAACAAAAATATTTTCGTCGAAAGCTAATCCAGTTTGAAAATTTGGCTGTAAACCTGAACAACAAAGGAAAGTTCTGTAATAAAATCAGCATGTCTGATAAAGCGGAACGAATAGATATGAATGGAGATGTATGAAGTGAGGTAGTGAATGTTACAGACGATCTGAACACTCGTTCAGACTTTGCATTCAATTTTGTTGAAGAGAACTGTTGCAGACAGGTTTATTTTATGTTTTTATAGGATAGAGTGACGGGACGAGCAGGATATGTTCCTGATGGCAAGCAACAAGCTTGCCCATAATAGCGCAGTGTCACGCAGCTTTTGAACATGTAGAGTCTACAATATTAGCACTACACTGTGGTCGTCACCCAGAGCGTGCGTACGTCCGGAACGTAGTCCGGAAAGTCTGAAGGGAAATATTTCAGAAATAAATCTTTATTTCTATGCCTTATAATTTCTCTAGAAACATTGCCCTTCAGACCGGAACGTACGCACGCTCCATCGTAGACCGCAACGTCGCTTAACATCAAGCTTCAGGTGAGATGGCGGTCAAGTTTAAATAATAGTTTAAAAAAAAGTAGGTACATAAAACGAAGTTCAACAAAAACTTAACTTCAGTTTAAAATTACATACCTGTTAGACTCTCGACCAAATTTAATCAAAAAACTATTACAATATCGCCTAAATACGTTAAACCAAACTTTAGTATTTGTTCACATTAGCTGCGTGTCACTGTGCTGTTATGTGTCAGACATGTTGTTTACCATCAGGCACATGTCCTGATCGTCTCGTCACTCTTTAAAAAAAAAAAAAAAAACCGCCACACCGATTTGGACCTCTGTACTAAGACCTATCAAACAATATTAGTAGAATGCTTAATACACTGTACAAAACTACGTATACCTGCGAGAGTAAACATCATTTCATATTTTTCCTCCACGCGAGATAAATCGTCTGCAGCCAGAAGCAAGACGTTTAACAAATTGCATGTGTAACGCGGCCGAATCGATATACACCGCTTTGTCTAAAGGTGCTTGTTTTCCCCACACTGGGACTTGTTTTGACGTAACAAATACTTGTTCAAAGGAGAACGTGTCGAATACTGATACTAGTTTTATAGAGAGGAACTGTTTTCGTACGTTTGTTTGAGATCTTGCGAATAAATTGAAAAGTATAGTGCAACCTGGTTAATTGTATTAAGCCATATCACTGCTAAATAGTCATAATACAGAGTTACAACGTATAAAAAGCGTATTAAATACTTTATTTTGTCCGAAATAATAAAAAAAACGACTTCAATTAAAAATTTTACTCACACTCGTCTAAATCTCATATCACGTTTTCCAGAAAAATGCTATCAAATTCAGGGTTTTATTTAGATGAAATTTATAGGGACCACCTCTGAAATGTTTTATACCTGTGTGTGTTTTCTATCGATGATAAAAAGGAATCATCAAGATCGATTCTTAATTGACAGAGTTAATCCATACTTACAAAAAAAAAAACAACAGAATTGCGGTATTCTCTTTTTGAAATCAGTCAAAAATAAAGAAATTTAATCAAAGTAATGAGAAAGATTATTTGTAATGTTCGTTAATAAAATAACAAAGGTGTTCGTATGGTAATGTAACTTTAAAATTAGGTAGCCCTAGTGTAGGGCTCAGTGCACACTAACACAACATGTATTTGTTTTTTGTATTTTCTTCTTGTAACAAACATGTACCATATCTTGTGTTTTTGTTTATTTCTCTCGTTATTGACACAATAAACATTTTTTCATTTTCATTTTCAAAATTATATTGTTTGAATCTAATAAATATTCTTGAACGACACAAAGAAATTCTTAGCAAATAAAGTGATTGAAGTAAAATAATTTGAGACCGAAGATGGAACAGATCATTAACTATCTAGTCTAGACAACTTGATCCGTCTTATCGAGAAATTAGATAAGATTAATTCAAAAGAAAATAGAACCTTATTGAATTTCCAGTCTCGATGAAACTCGATCGAAAAAGGTTCATTTTAGTAACGTCTTTGCTACTAGCTTTAGTTTCGCCCTGGAGCGAAAATAAATTCAAGTTAATAATATTACTAGTATAATGGGGGTCTGTTGGTTTCGACGCGATAATCTCGGTGCTATCAGTTGGAAATTCTCTTCACATGTTAGTCTTTTACTATATATATGAGACTCGAACTAAGAGGTAATCTAAAATCTTTAGTGTGGAAATCGTCGCTTGATTAGGTATTTTTTCCTTGATGAAAATAATCTTAGTATTAGTACATACATAGCAAATAGCTGTTACGAGTAGCTGTGTGGCTTACAATTAGGTGATTGTAATGCTCGTCCTTACACTTTGTATTGTATAACAAGAACACAATTAAAAATTTTGATTAACCCCCGACTACCTTAGATTTGTTATCTGTACAACATTCTACTAGTCAAGCCCTTTTATTTGATACCCATATTAAGGAAGTTGTGAAAAAAGAAATGTAATTCGCCATTTTGTGGTAGCGGCCATCTTGGACTTGAAATTTGCCACAGTGCAAAGTATTCTACTAGTCAAGCCCTTTCGTTTGATACCCATATTGCGGTAGTAGTGAAAAAAATAAAATAATTCGCCATTTTGTGGTGGCAGCCATCTTGGATTTGAAATTTGTTATAGCGTATAGTACTCTGCTAGTCAAGCCCTTTCATTCGATACCCATATTGAGGTAGGTTGTGAAGAAATATTTTGTCCGCCATTTTGTGTAGGCGGCCATTTTGAATCGATATTAACCAAACATAGCTATGAACACCCGCACGGATATTAACTTTCAAATAAAAAAAAACGCATCGAAATCGGCCCATCCGTTTGAGCTCTACGGTGCTACAGAGAGACACACACACAGACAGACAGACAGACAGACAGACAGACAGACAGACAGACAGACAGACATCGACGTCAAACTTATAACACCCCTTTTTTGGTCGGGGGTTAAAAATATGATGGTAATATGGCATTTGTCATAACAGCTCTGTTTAACTAATCTATTGATAGATATTTCTAAGCTGTTTAACATACGAGTTACTCGTAGTATTATTGTAGGGCAAATGTCTTACAATAATTACTTCAAGTTGCATTTAACGATAGAAAATATACATATTTACTTATATACATATTGTAGTAAACCTCTTGCCCAATTGCCCTGACAAATTAAAAATCTCACACCATCCTGTTTTCCCGGTCATTTGAGGGCGGGCTATAGAACTCCTTTCCTCAGAAGATTTTCCGCCGAAATTTGCAACTTTAAAAAGATATCTTCAAACACCTCTCCGGGGTGATAAAACATAATCAGTGACTTTAATATTGCAGATGTATTTATGGGACAACGACAGCTTACCATTTGCCCAAATGTATAGTTGCTGTCATTCATTCCATATTAGTAAAACTACAATAAATACCGGAAACAATTTTAAAAACACAATTTATGCAATATGATTACAAAACACTGGAAAGTTTGCTTGTTTATCTTTACAAGCATTAGCCTCGAGTACTACCAACTAGGATTTAAGTACTTAATATTGTTTCATCTTATAATCCAATCCATGGGAAAGGTTTTAAGCTATATAACATCTAACAGTGAAACCATACAGTTCTTAAAATGTATACCTAAAGTAGGTATATTAGATATTTCTAGAATAACGTCGATACAAGGTTTATTCCCAAAGGAACATAAGTCATACAAGCAAAGAAATCGAAAGCGCCATTAAGGCTCACCAGGGAACTTTTGTGGCCAGTTCAACAAGGTCTCCTACTATCACTGACTTGCACAAAAGGCAGGGCTTTTTCTTGTCCGGTCATTGTTTCAGAGTTGCCAAAATGTCTAGAGCTCTCACCCTTGTCTACGTTTTAGATGAAAGGGATCTAGGTGTTCTGGTAGGTGCTTTACTGAGGACTTGGTTAGAGTAAGGAATAGGAGTCTGCACTTAATATAGTTAATGTATGGTCATTACGGTTTTGCCTCAGGTCGCTATTTTCTTTGTTTAATAGTGTTTTCTTTCGGAAAATTTATCATTTTAGTCTTAGTAGAAATTTAAGTAAGGTACGATAGAGTTTATTCTTAGAGCCAATGAAAATGTCCTTCCTTCCACTCGACACCACCAAAACGACACCATCCGTGGTGTCGTATGGAATCTCTAGTCCATACGACACCACCCTAGTGATGTGCTGTTTCGCCATTAGTTTTTATGTATTTTATGTTGTCAGTGTTAGTATCCATGTCCATTGTAAAAATAAAAATATTCGGACGGAAAGACAATAATATGCAAATTGCAATGAACAATGTCAAGATGACCATTTGAGTGACAGATAAATATAAACATTATCAAATGACATACCTCATTAATGAAACTGCTTGAACTTAATTGGAGTTTTCATATCAACAACTTTGTATGTAGGTAACCTCACTATTAGTCGGTGGTGTCGTATGGACTAGTGATTCCATACGACACCACCGATGGTGTCGTTTTGGTGGTGTCGAGTGGAAGGAAGGGAAAATGTTATCTCTGGTCGATTGTATTCTTAAAATGTTGTCTATGGTCGTTTCTATTCTTTTAAGTACAACACAGATTAAGTGCACTGTACCTACTGTAATGGGAAGGCCTTTATCTTACCATCAGACGCACGTTTTGCTCAGTTTGTTACTGTCATAGAAATATTTTTTCCTCACAAAAACTACAAATTTTGTACTCGACGCCATATACCAAGTCGCGTGTTGTAAATTACACAGTTCCTGTTGTTGATAGCATTAAGATTAAAATAGATCACAAAGAACTCTATGCCTGTTCAAATTTTATGACATGACGTTTATGGCAATTTCGTTCTGACATACAACGCGTCACTTTAAATTATTTCAATTACTAGGGCGTTTGCTTCATAAATGTCACTTGATCTCGAATTAATTTATGTCAGCGTCTAATTTATTCGAACCATCAGAAGATTTTGTAACGCTACGACAGAAAACAAAGCGTTTTTGTTAGTATTTAATAGACCAGTATAAATCTACTAAGATTATTGTCAAAGAATAAAAATCGGCGGAGAATTTTAAGTGAAGAAAGACATATGTCGAGTGTCAATCTTGTGGATTTTGTAATTATAGATAGTTCTAATAATTTGTTATCTCCGAAAAAGTAAACACCGATTACAATTTAAAATTAAAATCGGACGCTCCACCAAATTTCATAAGGAGCCATCGCTAATGGCTGAGGCTAGTTTTTCAGTTTTAGAATATCAAGCTAGCAAACTAGTATTTCTAGCTTCGTGTAGACAATGCTACCCAACGCTAGTTTTGTCTACATGTAGCTTACTAACACTTGAAAAACTAGCCTCGTGTCGCGCGGGCATAAGTCATCGGGTAAATGTAAATTTTAGTTTTTTTTTCATAATTTCAAAAGAACCATCAAAATTGATTCACAATTGGCGGATTTATCGCGTAACATACATAAAAAAACATACAATCGAATTGGGCACCTCCTCCTTTTATGAGGTCGGTTTAAAAACGGCTAGTTATTCTTTGCTTTCTGAGCGAAGGCCTAGTGGCGGAAACGTCCGTTTCACAATCGTGAGGTGTACGGGTTCGAATCCCGCGTGCATCTATGGGTGTTTTGCCAAGTGCAGATGTACAATGCTTTTAATTATAAAAGGGACAACATCAAAAAGAAACCGGCATGATCCTAGGAAGAAATTTTCCGAAGACATTGCGTCATGCGCCAATTCGCATTTGCCGTGGCATCGACTATCCTATCATATTGGTCTTGTGAGAGAAGTTCTTGGGTCCCAACAAAGGTGGACTGCTTAAACTGCACTGAATCATCTAGAAAAATAAGATGACTCTTGAAACAGAGAGACATCTATTGAGGGTACGAAAACCCGCTATTGGTCGGAGTAGTAGGTTATGATCTTGAATCTCTGTCATGTGACTGAAAAGCCAGTTCGAGTAGTGGCTACATAAAGTAAGCTGAGTATCCCATTATTATGAGGAACGAATGCAATCAGAAACTGTAGATCTGTGTGTAGACTGTTAGGGTGATCGCCCACGGCCACTTTTACCAGCGATGCTGTGGCGCGTTTCGTAAACGCGAAACAGCATCGCTACTTCGTCGCATTTGCAACGCGCTACAGAAGCGATGCAAGCGTGCTACTAAAAACTATTAAGAGTACATATTACAATCTACTCCTGCCTATGTATTAAATAAATATTGGCGGACAATTCACACACCATCTGACCCCACACTAAGCAAAGCTTTTTTTTTTTTTTTTTAACTTTTATAGGTTTACACTTAACCGCCATCTCGCCTGATATTAAACGATGATGCGGTCTACGATGAAGCGTGTTTACCTAGAAGAAACCGATTCACTCTCGATTTGAAGACACAAAGATTGTAACTATCGGGAAAAACCCTCTCAGGCAACGTATTCCACAGCCTAGACGTTCTTATCACAAAAGTAGAGTCAAATCTCTTCGTTCGTGTCTTTGGAACATCAACCATGAAACGATGTCGCTCTTTCGAGCTACGAGCATTCCGATAGAAAAAAGGGCAAGGTGGTATTAGATCGTACAAATCAGTCGCACACTCTCCGAAGTGGATCCGATAAAAAACCGATAAGCTAGCAATTTTCCGGCGATGTTCGAGACTTTGCAGTCTTTTTCGCACGAGAATGCCATTGCCTATGAGCTTGGACTAACGCGGCCACTAAGAGCAGCAACAAAGACAACATGACTAATGTTGCTCAGTCCAATGAGTCCATTTTGGAACTGAGTGAACGCAGGCATTATTGTGTCATTAATGAATCACGTTTCTATCGCCACTATATCGTGGTTATGCGGGCGATATCGTGGATAGGCGCACAGCTAGCGAACGCATCGTGACTGTATCGATGCGAATGCTCGTTACAATCGCATCGCTACTGCAACGCTGCAAAAAGTCGCCGTGGGCGACCGCCCTTAGAGTTTGATCCCCACTGGAGTCCGATTCCCGATATTATCTGTCGGTCTTTATTAGTCTAGAGTAAGCAAAAAGCAATAAGGGAGCGTGCCATATCCTAGGTCACATTATTGCTTCATCATTTTCAGACCGTAATTGTCCACAGTAAAAAAGCAAGTCATAAAAAATCATAAAAAAATCATAAAAATGTATTGAAATATCGTAAGTGCTCATAGTATTTAAATATGTTGTACAATATATGCTTGAAATAAATAATGAGAATAATTATACAACGGGCCGGTCGTATCTGTCACAGAACGGATAACCGTTGAGGTAGACGTGTTCTTGAGTCCACGCAGATAGATTCGCTGTCTGGAGACCACGAATCACTAATCGTAGTGTACGACACTCTCTAGATGGAATGACGATATACGGAAGACAACATGCAGAGAAAGGAAACATAAAGCCAAAGATCACGCTGATTGGCGAGCCATGGTAGAACCAGTAATCCTATAGTGGACAAGTGTGGGCTGATTATGATGATGCTGAATCTTAATGGTTATTTAAGTAATTCTAGTATATAAATTTCAATTTTTTCTCATTGTAAATCATTAAAACCTAATTTAAATAATGTCTGCACCAATGTAGTTAAGTTTGAAAGTGTAAATTCAATTTTGTTATGTCAAATCCAACATTCCGTTTCGATTTTGCCTTCTACGTGACAGAGTTCCACAATTTCATTTTAAAATCAACTATTCTTCTTTCCGCAATAAATTGCGTAACTAGCGCGGTCGGGGTTCAATATTGACGCTGTATACTTTAATCGATCAGTACATAAAGTCACGCCATCGTCGCTTTCACCCTAGATTTTTCAATTGCCAATAGTCAATCTTAGTTTTGAGACAAGTTTAAGATGCCAAAATACTACTTAAGATCCGGCTCGAAGGACCAAATGTACAATTGCTAGCCTATCGAAGCGTCGATAAACTAACAATTGCCAGAGAAGTCGGTGCAAGCGCCTAACAACGCATTGTTCAACGCTTGTCTGACTTGGTTGGCAGGCTCCCTCTTGATGGTCTGCTCTGGGTGTGGTGGTGTGCGGAGTCCGGTGTTAGTCCGACCGGACCCGTGATGCACGATAGTAAGAGGACGTCTCCAGTATGGGAGCGTCCGAGCGGTTGTCCCCAGGTTGACCGACCGCGACTTTGAGCCGAACGTCCAGTACGGGGCGTTCGGGGTGGAGGTCGCCGAGTTGACTCACCACGGGCGGAGGTGTCGTATCCCGAGTATCAGGGAAGTTACGGCTGGCGGTCGCCAAGTTGACCTTCCGCTGGTGGTGATGAGGGACTGGTACTGTTGCTGCCAGTCCCGAGGTTGCCTGGTTAGCCTGTCTTCTCGGAGATTGAGTTGTAGTGATCCAAACACAGGTTGAGTGATGAATGTTTGTTTAATAAATTGATAGTGTTTATATACAAAATTCATATGACGGTTTAGAGTTGTGAAATAGCTTATGTAGTAGTTTTGTTAGTGGAATGTAAAATGTAAAAGGTTAGTAAAATTATTATAAAGTAAACAATTTAGTGATCGAGATGCTGACTCGACTCAGCGTTTTATCATATTGGTGTCACACGTGTATGTTGCCGTAATATCAATAAGGGCAAGCTCCAAACAGTATGGACAATTTGGACAGCCAAGATACTACTTTTTTACGTGGTAATGTGCTGGGTATCTTGATTTTCAACTAATTCTACCTAAGATGATTGAACTTAATTGAAATAATTTGGGAGTCACCCTGTCGCATAGAGGATATAGAAAGAAATCGAGGAAGCAAATTATTGTACCTTTTTCATTTAAATATCATACTGAAGTAGATGTAGTATGTGTGTATATTTGTATAATGTCTATTGTTGTATTAAATAAGCAAATTTAACCTAAAGATTTGGTTTTTAAAATTCTCATAAGAACTTATTTTTAAAATCAAAGAAAAAACGTTTTTAGTTAGTAGAACTCGAAAAGTCGTACCAAACGATAATAAAAAAAATTGTCCAAATTATTATCATCATCAATGTCCGCTAATATCAGTTTACTGTGGCCTCATTTCTAATTAAATAAGTTATAAATTTATTTTTAATTAAAAAATAGATTTAATACAATACATAATAATATAATTTATTTATCTCTTCAGAACATTTGCATAGATTATATGAATATAGCGCCATTTTAATACAGATACTACAACAGTACTCGTAAATTGTCCTGACGTCTCTAAATAAGTGTTCAATTTCAAATAATAAATAAATTTTGGTGGATACCTCACACACAACACTATCTGGCCCCAAACTAAGCAAAGCTTGTAAGATGGCAGCCAGATAGCTGACATAATACTTATATAGTTCTAAATACATACTTATTATACATAGAAATATGTATTATATTTAAAGAATTTTACTTTCGGTTGTAAAATACTCTTCGAATCGCCGAGTCACCTTTATACCTTTATGGTTTTGTTCCAATAGGTATTTGTAAAAATCAATGATCGTTTCTATGCATTGGTATTTGTAAATTTCATTCACTGGAATGAAGTGTCTGGGGATAACGGGGTCGCAGGTGCCATTTCGACGAATGATGATATTCAATAAAGTTGGGTACATACACGATAAGAATGTGGAAACTTAAAGTTTCGTTTTGTATGCAATCGGAATAAAAGTATGAATCGAGTAATTCTTGGACGTATTTGATATGATGCAATACAGAGAGCCAAGCCTGACATTTTTGAAGACCTAATGAGGGGAAAACGACAATATCCTCATTTCTCAATGCGTCTACCCACAAATTCTTCGGTTTTTTAGTGACAAAAACCACGCGAGCGAGAGGACGTGAGGAAATAAAAACGTGTTCGATTTGAATTCAAAGATATTTGAGTTTAAATATCTTTTCTATTCCACTTCTGGGCAAAGGTCTCTTATACTACCCTCAACTTCCATCAGCCATCTTTCAAACATTCAATTTCTGAACTAATAACTTAAAATTGTTATCATGTCTGAAAATGAATGAAAGTCACAGAAAACGACCTTCACAAATACTTTCTAAATAATAAATCAGTCTCGAAATATCACTCGAAAGAACTTTTTGCTCAAAATCACTCTCAATTTGTTCGCAGATGCAACAGTTGGTTACACAAGCCAATTCCCCCTCGGAGTGCTCTAAAAGGGCTTGGTAATGATAAATAATTATAACAATTTGAGCGTATTCTTAGTGGGGGGTAGCTTTCAGAAACGCTATTACGTTGCGATTCTGAGAGACCGAAAAGGTCTTGTACTCCTCATGCCATTAACTCAATGAAGATATAGACAGTATGGACGGATATTGAGGTGTTAAAATCTACGCCGAACATATACCACAAGTTTATTGCGCCATCTTCATGGGTATACTGACGAAAACAAAGAGTTGACAGCAAAGTTTCAAAGGAATATATTTCTCTCTAAAGTTTTCACAATTCGACCGTGGTATATCTTTGATATCCACCAACCAGCGCTTGGCTAAGGGTGTGGATTATGACCTTACTTGCTTTACTTACTCTCCCTTGCAAGAGATGGCCCCGAGCCCCAGCAGACGGAACATTTGCTGGGCTGATTATGCATATCTTTTATGATTAAGATTTCAATCAGTTCTTAGCAGGGCCCGCTCTGTGATTTAAAATGCTGTATTTTAGTATGACAACTAACGTGGTTGCTAAATATTTTATACTAGATGCCCGTCCCGGCTTCGCCCGTGGTACATCATATAGCACTCAACGGGATCCCGTATATATCCAACGGTGAAAGAATGACTGAAATCGGTTCAGTCATTCCTGATAATATCGCTTTCAAACAAAAAACCTCTTCAGCTACCTGCTACCCCACCTGTCGGAAATTGGTCGTACCAACTCAGATTTAGAAACAAATTTGATTAACAAAGGTTTATATTCAATAACGCAATCTTGGACATTGGCAAAATTACGGTGACATTACCGAATGGAAGCCAAAATAAAAATTTGAAGTTGAAGTTGACGTAATCTTAGACACATGCTGTCATGTCGAAGCACGCTACGAAAACTCTCAAAAAGGATTATTTTTTCCCCGTTTTTGTTGCATTCTTGCACAGATTTCTAAACAGATGAAACCTTCGTGAACGACACTGTGAGGCCAGTAATTAGTTATGTATGCGTGACAGCTCTCACCGACGTTGTCAAATTACTCACGTTGGTGTGCGTGTAATGTTCCCAGTCTTAAGAAAAAAAAACCCACTATTGTTGTCTTAGCTCCGGAAATCTTCGCGTATAATAAACACATATATTATAATGTTAAAATAATTTATTATTACACCGATTATATATTATGCAAGGATTTCTTGTTATTACTATTTCCATCCTATGAAGTTACGAATTTTGATTTAGCATGCAACTAAAAATTCGAATATTCGTACAGAAAATTCGGAATAAAAAGACAACGCCGAATAATAGTAAAAGTCATGTGTGTGTTTATTTTGAGTATTTTATCGGAGCTTCTTGTGAAATTTTGAACATTATGCTTGACAAAAGGTGGCAACTACCTTCTCATTTAATATCGGTGAACACAGGAGGTGCAGAGAATTTTTGTCAACTGATTTGATGTTGGGGGGCCATATCATTCAATTTGCTTATTATCCAATCTTTGTCTGGACGCGTGTCACAAACGAAAATTTCACCTTTTCAAAAAATGTTGATACAAACCAACGAAAACCGTCTAAGAGTTTTAGTAAATCAGTTGAACATTATTCACATCGCCACCCAAAGTTACGTCGTCCAAATACCTAACGTTTACATTGGACTAGAGACGTTAAATGATAGAGCGAATGGCCAGGGCGAAGGTCGCATGGCCGAAGATTCACCAAGTTGATAGCCAACGGAAGATAGCATAGGATTGTTTTGATAATTTTGTGGTCTGCCATAACATTGCCAAAAAAATTGTAGAAGTCAAGAATTTTATTTTTCACTTCAGACAACGGGGCTCCACGATCAACCAAATTAAAGCCATTTTTGACGTCCACCTTTAACAGCCCTCTCCCCAATTTTGGACAAAGAAAGTCAGGACAGAATGAACATCAGCCTCACGTCCACTCAGAGAACTTAAATCAAGTTTGTTGGAACAGGGAGCTCGACAGCTTTATACAACCCACCTTGGTAGCAAGGCCAGTATATGTGGTGCCAACAGCGTTTAGCCTGATCCCAACATCTTTTTTGGGTAAGTATGTACGCTTAGATTAGCACCGTATAAAGCTTCGACAATGTCACTACTGACTCGACCACATAACATGAGGTTGATTAAAACGATTAGATCTCTCAAAAGAACTCGCCTACTTTTTTAAGCTCCACTATACCTACTTACAAGTATTAAAACTTGCTTCATAACTATAGTTTTCATCAACACTATTAGTATTTTTATAAAAACGAGTAATGACGTGGATTTGTGCTAAGCATCGATTGACATTAAATAAAAAAATTACGATTAAAAAATAGGGTTTAAAATAGAATAATACAATGTACTTAAGTACATAAATAATTTGGTCTACGAGTATCTTCAAAAAAATCATAATCTATATTTTACCTTAACTTTAGGGAAAATAATTTCAGTTTAGTACAGGAACACTAACCAATTTTCGTTGAGGTGTTGTGTTTCTATTCATCAATCGAAATGAAATCGCCTAAATTATACAAAAAGCAGTAAAAATATTCAAACTTTCCTATGAAATGATATTCCTCTTTCCTTTTCTTACTTTTGAGAATAATGTTTGCAATGTTTGAAGACACAAGACGGCATAATCTTGTACAAAACTTAAAATCACACGGGACTCCCGTACGAGACGAAAGTCCGTTTCGTACTGACTGTAGTTTGTATTTGCTTTGGCGTTTAATATTTGCTTTCTGGACCTAAGGATCTGTGTTCTGCACGTTCCATCTGCCTTTTGTTTTAGAAATCTGTGCATTCTTGATTCATGCTCTGCTTCAATTGATAGTAGCGTTATGATCTATAGCCTTCCTCGATAAATGGACTATCTAATAGAAAAAATAATCACTCAATTCGGACCAGTACTTCCCGAGATCCTAGCGTTCAAACAAACTCTTCAGCTTTATAATATTAGTATAGATTAGGTAATTCAGCGGTCACGTCAGTCAGGCCGCCAGGCGGTCAGGCAGCCGGATGCAGCTGAAACTTAAGTGGGACTGGACTGAATATAGCACAAGCGAGTTACCCGTAAAGTAAAATATGTATTATAAATATATATTTGCCGTGTAGTTTCTCTTGATTATTTTCCTTTCAAAAAAGACTACAATAATGTTTGCTCATTACGCATGTTAGAAATTTATAAATGTGCGGAGAGCATACTAAATAGCCATTGCTTAAGCTTACTGTTTCTTTATAGTATAAAGTGATGAAACGTCCAGGTCATGTGCCTGATCGTAAGCAACATGCCTGCCCATTACAGCGCAGTCACACCAATCCAATAGCTAGTATTGGAACATGAAGTCCGAATCATTATCTAGCACTTCACTTAATTACGTACTAACTAAGTAACTAACTACGTAATTTCACTGGAATCATTACCCTTCAAACCGGAAGACACTGATGTTTTCACATTACTGCTTGGCGGTAGAATAATTGGCAAAAGTGTGGGTACTTCCCCAGGTGGACTCTACAAAGAGTCCTATCACTTTATGTACATACTCGTATATAGTCCAATATGGACAATTCACACACAGCACCATCTGACCCCAAACTAAGTAAAGCTTGTATTATGGCGGCCAGATAGCCGACATAATACTTATTTAGTTGTAAATACAGGTACTTATTATGCATAGAAACACCCAGTACAAACATTTGAATTCATCACACAAATATTTGCACTGGGTGGGGATCGAACCCATGACTTCGCAAGCAGAGTTATTACCCATTAAGCCACAAGGCCAGTCAAATATGTGTTGTAATTATGTGTGTAATAAAACACCCATACTGTAATAAAGTCGATTCCATCCCGGGAAGACAATAAGGGACGTTTAATTATTAACAATTAACAAGATATTGCGTAGCGCTACTGCTGCGTGTCAACTGTGTTAAGGAGATAGTGCTGTTTTGTGACGCTATTTGTCGGCGTTAACTGTTAACTTGCTATTTCGCTCCGGTTTGTGACGCGACGTTAATTTTTATCTGTTAGTAGTGTTGCCAGTGCTTTGAACACGAATTTCCGTCCCACTGACGGATCTAAAAGTAACAGGGATTTCAGTTTTTCAAGTCATGCGCTCGCTGTAAATTGAATTGCTGTCATGCATGCTGTCTGTCATAAATTAGTCGTGGTAGGACTCTTAGCAGAGTTCATCTGGGGAAGTACCACATCTTCGCTTGTTATTCTAGCGCCAATCAGTAGTGTGAAAACATTACTGTGTTCCGGTTTGAAGGGCAATGTTTTCAATGTTTTTTGTCATTTCCAGTAGCTGCGTGTCACTGTGCTGTTATGTGGCAGGCATGTTGCTTACCATCAGGCACATGACCTGGACGTTTCAGTACTTGTTGACGTTTCAGTGCCCTGTTCGTCTCATTACTCTATACTATAACAAGAACAAAATTAAATATTATTTTGACTAACCCCCGACTACCTAGGTTTTGTAATTTGTACAATATTCTACTAGTAAATCCCTTTCATTTGATACCCATATTAAGGGAGTTGTGAAAAAAGACATGTATTTCGCCATTTTTTGGTAGCGGCCATCTTGGATTTGAAATTTGTCATAGTGCAAAGTATTCTACTAGTCAAGCCCTTTCGTTTGATACCCATATTGAGGTATTAGTAAAAATATATATAATTCGCCATTTTGTGGTAACGGCCATCTTAGATTTGATTTTTATAGTGTACAGTGTTCTACTGGTCAAAACCTTTCATTTGATACCCATATTGAGGTAAGTTGTGAAAAAATATTTTGTCCGCCATTTTGTAGAGGCGGCCATCTTGAATCGATATTAACCAAACATAGCTAAGAACACCCGCACGGATATCAACTTTCAAATAAAAAAAACCGCATCGAAATCGGCCCATCCGTTTGAGCTCCACGGTGCCACAGACAGACACACACACAGACAGACAGACAGACAGACGACAGACATCGACGTCAAACTTATAACACCCCTTATTTTGGTCGGGGGTTAAAAAATGCAATAAAGACGTTACCGCCTTTATGCTTGTCGCTAAGATAATAGTTTGTGATTTATTGTGCGACTAGGATAGTTTTGTGCTTACATTGGATAATGGTTGGTACGACTGAAAGTTCTTAGAACTGGCCACTTATGAACAATATAATAAAATAATAATTCTATAATTTGAAAATAGAACTCTTTGCCAATATTACTGAGCATATACTTCATTCATTTGTCATTTGTTTTACGATTTGGCGGCAAATTGAAAATTGTCTGTGTCACGTCAACATGAATTTAACACGAGAAAATTTTCGTGCAATGATTTGTTATGACTTTCGATGTCATTTAAGTCAACAAGAAAGTTATGATAGACTACGATTGGCCTTTCACGATGAAGCCCCATCTCGTGCGACTGTTTACAACTGGTTTAATGAGTTTAAACGTGGTCGCACTAATCTCACTGATGATTTACGTGAGGGACGGCCTTCTACGGCGACGACTGAAGAAAACATCTGTGTTGTGCGGCGTATGATAGAGACTGACAAAAGAGTGACCTATCAGCAGATTCGGACAAGCTTAGGCATCGTTATGAGTCAAGTGCACAAAATCCTACACGAACATTTAGCGGTCAGGAAGCTTTGCGCCCGGTGGATACCTCATAATTTGACTGAGGCTCAAAAACTCCATCGTGTGGATTGGTGCCGTAAAATGATTGAAAGATTTAACGGAGGTGACTCAAATGCTGTGTTCGACATACTAACAGGTGACGAAAGCTGGATTTACTGTTATGATCCTGAAACCAAAAGACAATCTGCTCAGTGGGTGTTTCCTTTCGAGGAGTTGCCAACTAAAGTGAAGAGAGATCGAAGTGCGGGGAAAAAATGGTGGCCTCGTTCTTTAGAAGGATAGGTCATTTCGCAACGATTGTGTTAGAGGATCAAAAAACAGTTTCTGCAGAATGGTACACTACCAATTGTTTGCCACTTGTCTTGGAAAAAGTTCGAGAGAAACGACCTCGCAGTAGGATCCTCCTTCACCACGACAACGCCTCATCGCACACCGCCAAGCGAACGATCGACTATTTGGCGACATCAAACGTTTAATTACTGGGTCACCCGCCGTATAGCCCCGACCTCGCGCCTTGTGATTTTTATTTATTTTCAAAAATTAAAGAAAAACTTAAAGGAAAGCGGTTTATGAATGCTGAAGAAGCGGTGGCTGCGTATCGCGATGCCATTGAAGAGACCCCTAAGGACGAGTGGGCAAAGTGCTTTTCCCAGTGGTTCCATCGCATGCAGCGGTGTATTGACGTGAATGGACAATATTTTGAAAAGATATAATAAAACTAATAACTGGCTAATGTAATCAGTTTTTGATTTTCTAAGAACTTTCAGTTTGACCCTCGTATGGTCGCAATAGCGAGATATTCGTGACTGCATGATAAATATTAGTTATCTGTAAAATGAAAGCTCTGTATTTGAAACGTTCCTCTTTCTTGCCTTATTGTTTTAGCGTGACTTAATTTTCTTTTTGTGTGATTTTCTTCTGAGTCAGCTTGCTAAAGTGTAATTTGAGTGACATACAAAACACAAGCCCATTTTCAATAAAGTTATATACTCATGAGCTTCAACTAATGATTGCAAATTCGGAATAAAAATTACACGTAGTCTACCTGCATGTATGCCAATTTTATTGAAACATTTTATTTAATTTAGATCGATGTTAACAAATCACATACATACGAGTACAGACGATTTAACAAATTTAAAAAACTACAACTGTAACTTTTAGTTAAATAAATTAATGGAAGAGTAACGAGGTATGCTTCGTAAACGGTTAAAAAACATAAACGAAGGATCCATGGTCTCTTTTAAAAAGTGTTTTCAAAGGGAAAACAAATTTCAAATTCCGTGATATTTCGATGTTCAGTTTGCTTTTGAAGCTGATCAATTGGCGCTTACAGACGAAATCGAATAAAAACCGATGCTGGGACACGGCAATAAAATCAACATCACGATTTGGGTATTTTAGTTCGAGGGCCGGTTAACCGAAAAAAATAGTCTTTGAACGTATATTACATCTTATCTAAAAGTTCACCGCAAAATAACTACATACCGCAATCTGATGTTCACAACGATAGTACATCAGTCTACAACATTCTGTACCAGTGAGGGAGATGGCGTAACACCTCACGAAGAGGTTGTTGGGAGGTATTGATCAGAATCTCGTGTATAAGTCAAATAAGAGGAATCCATAAGTGATACAGTAAGGTTGCAATTTCACAATAAACTCAACTCGTAATAAACATTAAAATTGAAGCGAAGATCAGTCCTTTTTTTAGGCACTTGACTGCCAACGATGTACCTATTTTATTGAAATGAACAATTTGTATTTGTATTTAAGTATCGATTCGATTGACATCGATTGATATTAAGTGAAAGTGAAGATGCCGTCTACGAAGCAAGCTTATCTAAAAGAAACCGATTCACTCTCGACTTTAAGATACCAAGATTGCTTGGATCCATTGACAAAAATCCACTCAGGCTACGCATTTCACAGCTTACAGAATTTACACATATTCATGACTAAAGTACAGCCAACTCTTCGTTCGAGTCTTTGGAGTAGGTATAATTTGTGTTTTTGTTCATACCGTGTTATTTGAACCGCATTCGTTCCTTCAAATCAAACGATTCAACCGAAGTAACACGCGCGGGACGCGGAATAAATCTGCGTTAACGATCACTTTGCTGCGTCAAAGCGGAATTAGGCTGTCTATATCAAAGTACAAAGTACCTACAAAGTTCGAGATGAGACGATCACAGCGCGCCCGGGCCTCTATTCTCGAAAACACACGTGTGATCATAAATCATCAGTGAAAATAAACGTTGGATTCTGATCGGGGTTTTATACTGTTTATACTATGAATGTTTTTAGTGACATTCTTCTCATTACATTCAGTTGCATTAAAGCTATGGCATACTAGCAGTTTTACCCGCGTAGTTGCCGATTCCCATTCTTTTCTCTGAATAAAAATATTAGTCGAAGGTTATTCCAAACTATTATTTATGTGCCAAATTTTATTGAGATCCTTTTAGTAGTTTTTGGGTGAATGAGTGAACAAACATCCATACATACAGACTTTAAGATTTATAATATTAGTAGGGTTTGTGCATCTGCACGTGAAAACGTTCTCAAGGTGCGAACGGGATTCAAACCTGCGACGTAGAATTTAGTAATTTTCTGGTTTTGTTCGTTTGCAAACCAAACGTTATTATCACTAGACCACCCAGGAGGGGTCGCAGCCTCAGATATGGAGAGTGTCACCAATAACAGTACATAATGTCGAGTATAAAACACTTTTCTTAGAAGCGCCCCACGATTTTACCCGCCTAGTTGCCGTTCTAATTGTTTTCCCGCGGTAAAAAAATAGCCTATTACGTACTGTTCGATATTTTGAGTTTTCAATTTAACATACATACGATTTTGGGTTACGTCTCCTGTGACTCCCCATGGTCACCACGGCTTCTAACACCCATGACGTAAAAACTCAAACTATGTGATTCGATCGTTTGGAAAAACATCACACGTTTGTTTCGTAAATAGAGTCCCTGCGCTCATGTAGCAAGATCGTAAAATTACGTGATCAAAGTCGTGTGACGTCATGTGAAAGCGTGCCCTGTGCTTACACGCGTTGGCGAATGTACTAAAACGAGGCGACTAATTTAACTGAACAACCAAATGGAGAGCTACTTTTTATTATTTAAGTTTAGTGTAAAGCGGTGTTGAACTTTTTGAATAGAAAAATTTCTGTGGCTGCGATGAGTATTTTTTGGTAGAGGATATCTATTGGATTCGCGTCACCGACATGCTGATGTCGAGCATCCATTGCCATTTGGTCCCATAAATTTTGTACAGTTGGGCTCAGTAGTTTTCCTTTCATGATAGATAGATAGATAGTTTTCATTTCATGAACATATTTTATGAACATATTTGTTTGTCCGGACGATGGAAGAGTACACACTTTTCTTCTACATCTGGTATGCCAGATGCGGATAAAAATAAAACTGTCAATCATCTTTCTACTATTCCTACTACAAATTTTTCTCCCTTTGTCTTCAATGAATTTACCGAGTGTGATGTTAGGAAGAGTTTTATATCAATCTCCTCCAATGCAGTGGGAAGTGACAACATAAGCCGGAACATGGTGTTCCTTGATATCATCCTTCCCATCCTGTGTATCATTTTTAATAACTCCGCTTTTAGTGGTATTTTCCCTGCTATATGGAAAGATGCTAATATTTTACCTTTACCAAAAAAACCCAACCCACAATCTTTTTCTGAATACCGTCCAATCTCTATTCTTCCTTTCCTTTCCAAAATTCTTGAACGTCTTGTCCATAAACAACTCAATGATTTCCTTGTTAGGCAAAACCTCCTGACCTGAAATGACTACTTTACTGTATTACTTTAATTATTGTACAGAAAACTGTCAAGCATTATACGAGTATAATTTCTTTATTACAATTGTACTGACCTATGTCAAATTTATTTCTTTACATTTTTATGGGAACTTTGCCACCACTTTCTAAAAATTCGCTGTAACTATAAAAAGTTTGATCGATAAGCCAGCACTTTAATCTGTTTTTGAAGCTGCCGAAACTTGGGGCCGATATAATTATTTTGGGAATAGTGTTTGTAAAAGTGGACGTGTGAATGGACTAAATGAGTAGACCTCAGATGGTCTCTACTGTCTATCAGGCTCATTTTATATTTGATATTTCAAAGGCTGGAACGAAGAAGTTAGAGCCCACTTTCGTAAAACTTGGAAGCCTGAGTTTTTGATGAATAAATCTGAGTGTTTTCAAGTCTTGAGTAAATAAATTTATTGTAAGAAAGCGCGATCCATCATGGACTGCATCGTTGCTTAACATGGGACGAGATGCCAGTAAAGCAGAAATGTATTTTTTGGTAGTGGTAAGACTCTTTGCGGAGTCCGCCCGAGGAAGTACCACACCTTTGCTAGCTAGATTTTTTTTTTTTTAAAACATCGTTTTATCTTTGTTTAAATTGAGTATAGCTTGGCTATTAGGTACTATTAATTTAAGAAAAAATTTATCATTTGTACAAAAAAAAAGATTTCTCAGCAGTGGGAATTCTTGGGCGTCTTTCGGCTATGCTCATTTTACTAAATTCCTAAATGTTACATACGTTTATTAGTTCGAAATTGTAATGCGGACGTAAAGGCACGTAAAACAGGTCTAACTGAAATGTAAACGCTAAACATTCAGCTGCCTATTACACGGTTTACGGCCGCATGCGAACTGCAGTTAGCCCACAATATTGCCGTGCGTCCGTCAGACGCGACATACCGCTGATAGGGCCTGGCCACACTACGCCTAGCGAGACCGGTGGCGTTTTGTATACAAAGTAACGTGCTCAAAATCCTACGAATATTAAAAATGTGAAAGTTTGGATGTTTCCGTGTTCGTTGTTTAATCAGTCGGAATAGTTTAACGATGGGTTGCAATGTAGAACACAGTTTTAGATTATAGTCTGGAATAGCACATAGGCTTCCTGTCGCCGCGGGAAAAGTACAGGACGGGCACTTCGAGGTAACATTGTGCCTCTACTGTTTTCCCCACAAGTTTCTCCAGCCTTGAGTTGGCGGCAGAGTCGCGAGACCGCTCTCGCATTCAACCATAACCCTGCGATCCAGTTCGCTGCTTCCAGTACGCCGCTGGTTTCCGCCGCGTTAACTCCTCGGGAAGGCACATCTCTAAATGAGGTGCTAGATGACTCTAAACGTCCGAAGCCTCAGACTTTCCAGAGGAGACGGGATGCGAGTAAGGGTGCCCTCCAGACTAGCTCTTTTGTCCGCTTCTGCCTTATCAGCTGAACAGGAGGTAATGTCCACCTTCACGACCACGGGATAGCCGCGGTTCCACCTCCATGGCCACATTGTCATCTTGTTCTTCCAGAGTGCTTGCGAAGGGCTCTCGCCTGGAAAGAATACAAGATGATTTATCTCTCTGTAATTTCTCTGGAATCACTGCCCTTCACAGTGATGTTTTGCACGTTACTGCTAGTTGTTATACAAAACAAGTGACAACCGTAACACAGCAGCGTTTACTGCGTGTATATTCCAGTGTGGTCCGATCTTTATCCAGTCAACGCAGACTTATAGCCACGTAATACCGATTTATTGCTTTAGTTTGGTACTTTATTAGTACGTTCAATAAATATATCTGTTCTGCAAAACTATTTGAGAATTAACTTTACTCCACATCATTTGTGTAAATAACAGACTATATTATGTGCGTGTGCGATTTCCATGTAATGTTTTCTTTCGCCGGAAGGTCGAGCTTAACCGATGTGTAGTATAAAGGTACTAACTTGTTCGTGCTGAGACCGCGACATGGACTTGACATTATGGAATTGTATGGGCGGCAGTTCGCGCCGAGACCGTGACACTTGCGTGTTTCGGTCTCCTGTCTCTGGTCGCGCTCGCTGTCTCCTGCCACGGTATCATCGCCAACTTGTACCTTAAGACTGACTATACAAAAGAACGGCCGCAGGCTGTGTGGCAAACATTTCAATAAAATATTTATAACTTTTCGTTAAATGAATGGGAAAGTGTATTTTTGAAGCGAAAACTTAATTTGGCGTAGAAAAGCTTCTTTTTCTAGAAATGCGTTAGCTGTACCCATAGCCAGAACCAGAGGGCATGGCCATGCTCTTGGATCTCGTTTCACCTGCGTTGTTTCCAAAGTAAACTATCAAATTCTGAGTTTTCTGAATTTCACTTCTATTGGCAGTTCGTATGACTACCACTTTTCTCTATGTTCGTTTAAGAGATTAGTCGGAAAAAACGATGCCAGTTCGTTTTTCTACTAATCTCTTAAACGACTCGACTAATTTTGACAGGACTTTCTCTGGCAGCTATTGTAAGAAGGGGAAAAACTTTAGAATTCCCATAAAATAAAAACATAAATAAATAAATATGACATTCGTTTAGATAAGTCGCGGTTTACACCGCGGGACGCAACTAGTTGGAAAATGAAGCCAAGCTCTCGTAATAAACAGAGTAATTGAAAAAACACAGATGCCACATGACCACTGCCCTTTTGTTCTTAATTTAAAGCATTTGCATTTAAAGTAGAAGTGTAATTAATTATACTGTAGCATCAACGTCCGGCTCCTCACACTAACCACAGTCTACTGAACTCAGGTTAATTAGAGACAAGAACAAAATTTAAAAAAAATGATGTACCCCGACTACCTCGGATATGTAATCTGCACAACATTCTACTAGTCAAGCATAAATAAATACGATTGGACACAGTGCATGAATTCACTTTACAAATATTTACTAGCTCAATATGGATACCAAATGCCCTTCATTTGGTATCCATATTGAGGTAGTAGTGAATAATAAATATGCAATTCGCCATTTCACATATTGGTCTGAAGGTCAAACCTTTTTTCAGCCATTTTTCCTTTATTTATATTTATTATCTTTGTTCAAATTTGCAACAGCTAGTCTAGGTAAAAAAATGAACACTAAAGATATAGCTAAAAAAAAGGTTTGTTTTATGACCTCACCTAAAGATTTTTTCAAAAATCTGACCATAATTAATTTCAGGTTAAAGTCTAACCCGACTGGGCTAATCTGTTTTAACCTCTTCCATTTGACTGAAGCTATATGTAGAACTCCAACGTTTTACATCTTCGTGGAAAGTCTCATTTCAAGATTCCTCGTATGGTCTTATAGCCTGCTACCTAGAACAGCTCGCTCCGTGGGTTGTTAGTGGAATTGGGGTCTCATAACCAAACTTACGTGGACGTCCAAGACTAAAAAGGGCGTAATGATCGATTATTTTTGTAACTAAAAACAACAAAGATATCATAAAACAAGCTTGTAATAACATCAATATTCCCCAAAAAAATAATAACAGTCAAACGAATTAATTTTCATATCATTGGTTGAATAACAATCTTCAACTTTTTAAGGTGAGGACTCAAAAGGCACCGTTGTTTATCATATAAAATTAAATTGACAGTCATAGAGATTACTGGTAGCAGCGCCCCGCGGTTTTGCCTGCTTAGTTCTCGTTCACGTTGTCTCTCTCTGGTACTCGTAAAAAAGTAGCCTGTTTTCTTCCAGTCTATAAACTAACTGTGTTCCAAATTTGAACCCGATCCGTTCATACGTTACGACGTAATTGAACAACAAACATCCAAACATCTAAATGTCCATAAAATAACATTCATAATACTAAAATATAACAAGAAAAAACAAGAACAAAATTAAAAATTTTGATTAACCCCCGACTACCTCAGATTTGTTATCTGTACAACATTCTACTAGTTAAGCCCTTTCATTTGAAACCCCCATGATTTATATTGAGGGAGTTGTGAAAATAGACATGTATTTCGCCATTTTGTAGAAGCGGCCATCTTGAATTTGAAATTTATCATAGTGCAATGTATTCTACTAATCCAAGCCCTTTCGTTCGATACCCATATTGAGGTAGTAGTGAAAAAAATAATATAATACACCATTTTGTGGTGGCGGCCATCTTGGATTTGAATTTTTTATAGTGTATTATATTCTACTAGTCAAGCCCTTTCATTTGATACCCATATTGAGGCAGTTTGTGAAGAAATGTTTTGTCCGCCATTTTGTGGCGGCGGCCATCTTGAATCGATATTAACCAAACATAGCTAAGAACATCCGCATGGATATTAACTTTCAAATAAAAAAAAACGCATTGAAATCAGCCCATCCGTTTGAGCTCTACGGTGCCACAGACAGACACACACTCAGACAGACATCGACGTCAAACTTTATCCCCTTTTTGGTCGGGAGTTAAAAACAAATACGCACGCATTACGACACGAACTCACATGAATTTTTCCCCGATGAAAAGTGCTCGACGCGGGTACCTAATGAAGTTTTTTTCACTAAAATAACTTAAACAAAAAGTATGTCTATCGTAAGTAGGTTTTAGAAAAACCAGCCCTAGCATTGCCTTACTTCTTATCTCTACCGATTATCCCTCTTTCATGGACTTAGGGTTTCTTGTGTTCCCTCGTTGTGGCAGAATGTTCGCTGTAACTGTTACTACTGTTTTAACTGTAGCATGGGAGGAGGGCGTGCGAGGCCGAGATAGCCCTCACGCATCGCCAACTCGTGTTTAACCCGGATATAGAGAAATAGGAAAGCCATATTAATGTTTTATTTAGAAAAATATGTTTTATCGAAGAAAAGAATATGACCGAGCGTTTGAACTTGGCTCTTGAGGCAGTCTCGAAATGGGGCGATGCCAATTTAGCCAGGTTTAACGAAGGAAAGACACAGGCGTGTTTGTTCTCCGCTAAAAGGAGTCCGTTCCAACTGGCTCCTACTTTTCGAGGCGTGTCCGTGCCGGTTACTGACCATCTCGAGCTTTTGGGCGTTTCTTTGTCATCGACGCTCAACTTTGGCACATATATTGAGTCTAAGGCTGAATTAGCCGCCAAAAAACTGGGTGTTCTCTCAAAGGTGCGAAGATACTTCAATTCTGAACAGTTGCTCACGTTATACAAAGCACAGATTCGCTCCTGTATGGAGTACTGTTCGCACCTTTGGGATGGATCAGCTAAGTATCAGCTGGGGACTCTGGAATCTATTGAGAGACGTGCCAAAAGACTCATAGGCAATGACACTCTTGTGCGTAAAAGACTTCAAAGTCTTGATCATCGCCGCAAAATCGCTAGCTTATCGGTTTTTTATCGGATACACTTCGGAGAGTGTGCAACTGATCTGCATGATCTAATACCACCTTGCCCTTTCTTCTATCGGACTTCTCGTTCCACAAAGGGCGACATCGTTTCATGGTTGATGTTCCAAAAACGCGAACGAAGAGGTTTGACTCCACGTTTGTGATAAGAACGTCTAGGTTGTGGAATGCGTTGCCTGAGTGGGCTTTCCCTGATGATTACAATCTTGGTGTCTTCAAATCGAGAGTGAATCGGTTTCTTCTAGGTAAGCACGCTCCATCGTAGATCTCGTCATCGCTTAACATCAGGCGAGATGGTGGTCAAGTGCAAACCTATTATAAAAAAAAAAAAAAAAAAAAAAAGAAACACTCATTTGGCATCTATTGAGTGACGATGTTTTTTAAGACGGGAGCGATTATTATCCATTTTCAATTTAAAACTCTCAAATTGTCTGTTATGGGAAAATTCTACTCGGACTCTTTATTTCAACGTTTGACTGTGCGTATCAAAAATTACACAATTTGTGATAGAAATTTGCAATATATACAGAAAAGTTATGGTGTCATGGGACTACTTTCCCATATGGCGGTATAATGGTAGGAATGGAGTTTCTTCGGATTATACAAAAAAAACACGGTTGGAAAAAAAACTGGCAACTCTAATCATTGGCAGTTTTTACGCGTCACTTGCGTTATATAGTTTTCTTGCTTTTTTAGTCTCACATTTTTAGGGTTCCGTAGCCAAATGGCAAAATACGGGACCCTTATAGATTCGTCTTGTCTGTCTGTCTGTCCGTCCGTATGTCACAGCCACTTTTCTCCAAAACTACAAAAGATATACTATTGAAACTTGGTAAGTAGTATTCTGTAAACCGCATTAAGATTTTTGTACAAGAAATAGAAAAAAACAATAAATTTTAGCGATGTCACATACATAGAACTAAAACTCAATTTTTTTCCATCAAAACCATACATGTGGGCTATCTTTGGATAGGTCTTCAAAAATGATATTGAGGTTTCTAACATATTTTTTTCGAAACTGAATAGTTTGCGCGAGAGACTCTTCCAAAGTGGTAAAAAGTGTCTCCCACCTGTAACTTTTAAAATAAGAGAATGACAAAAATAAAAAAAATGTGTATGATGTCCATTACCATGTAAACTATCAACGAAAATTGGTTTGACTTAGATCTAGTAAGTAGTTTTATTTTAATACGTTATAAATTCACTAGCGTTAAAACACTGATTAAAGTAACAACGAACTACAAGAACTTTTATATTATATTACTTGCTGCTACGGAAGCCTTCATGGGCGAGTCCGACTCGCACTTGACCACTTTTATTTTCAGTTCGTTCGCACAATAAAATCCCTGTTTCCGCCAAGCCAGCCGTAAGGAACTTCATTCCATGACTGAGAAGAAGGACCGTAAGGAACTAAATTCCTAGACCTCCTACTAATATTGTCCAGTCCAGTCCAGTCTGCCCTTGTAAGTCTCTTCAGTTATTCATAGTCTCGTCAGCCATCGATAGTCTGGTTGGCCCCAACATTTCTGTCCGGCCCTGTATAAAGAACAGTTATCGCTTTATTATTGCTCCCTCTTTAATATCAATCGAAAATGATTATCCGGACTAGTATCCTTTGCCCTTGTTAGTATTGTCCGCCCTAGATAGTCTCGTCCACCCTACATAGTCTTATCAGCTAGCCATGGTCCTGTCCGGCCCTTTATTTTGTCCACACTCTCTGTTCAATAGTTTAACTAGAACGGTTACCGCTTTAATATTATTCTCTCTGTCTCTCTCTTAAAAATCAATCAATAATAAAGAGAGGGGAATATCAAAGCCTAGTCTATTTTAGGCGGTAGACCCCGCGTTTTCCCACTCGTCGGGCCCATTCTAATTGCTAATTATCTCAAGTGGTAACAATACTTCACCCGGCCCGGGCTCATTTGGGTCCCGTTCATTTTCTTTGAATGTGACGTTCCTCTAATGTCGGTATTTAATGACTTTGATCCGGAAAATTGCAGTATTTAGGTCAAGTTTTTCTGAAGTTTTTTCTTTCATAAATCGGCACTCGGCCGCCGTCTGGTTTGATGTTAAACGATGACGAGGACTTTGTTTTAAGCTATCATAGTTGTTCACTATACTAGTATTATCATTATAATATAAATAGGGGATGTGTTAGGATGTTTAAAAATAAAAAAACGCGTTAAATTGTTTGCCAAATAAGAAATACAGGTGAATAGATGTTTAAGATTTACGTTTGAGTTAAATTAACAGTAATAGTCATGCCAAAAGACTTAGAAAGTAGGTATTTGTACATGACTGTTGACTGCCCTTGATTAGAAACTAATATATCAACTGCCGCTATTCATCAGATGAATTGTAAAAATAACTTTTACAACAATTTCTTATGAATTTGGCTATCATACGCAAAATAAACTGCTCAAAAAAAATGGGTACATTCCCTGACTAGCTTCTAGTTCCAATGCATATGCTATGACATATCTAGAATATTACATGATGGCGCGACAGTGGTTTTGGCACCTAGTTTAAACAGTGCAACGTGGCCGTAATTAAAGCTTCTAGGTAAATGGTGTGCGCTGTTGTTTCAGTTGCCGCTTGGCACCACTCGGCGACTTTATTGAAATGAGATGGACAACAAACGCAACTATCACATGTCCGAATTAAAAAGCTTTTTGAGAAATAATTTTACTTCACACGTTGGAATGAGTTAACACAAAAATAACCAACATTTAGAATGATTTTTAGCGGTGTAGTAAGTTTGGACTCGATCGCCATCTCGCCTGATGTTGTGTTGAAGACGAAAAGCACACCTACCTTTTTTTATAAACTAGCGATCCGCATATATAATAAATATACATATTGGGCGTACATAATATCATTATTGATGATTAAGGACATTATTATCTACTATATATAATAGCATATAGCACTCGGGGATCACGTACCTACATATCGAACGGAGTAAGATTTTTTTTCAATGATCCTGTAGTTCTTGAGTGCTGCCTAACAGCTGCAGTATTATATATGCTGTCGGCGTGCGGTGTTCCAGACAGTTGAGTTTGAAAAGAGGCGTTGACGGAGAACTGTGTACTACGAGAACTGATATAATAATTATTTCATTGTAAATACATACTTAGCATACATAGAAAACACAAAGACACAGAACCAACACCCGTGTTCCTCACATAAGGGCTAGAACACTATATCAAATGTTTGCACGAACACTAAAACTCCGATCATTCAAGGTAAAAAGAAAACATTGTGTTGCAATTCACTCATCCTAACCCAGTCGAACATAAGCCAAAGCTTTCAGTTTTCAAACAAACAGTGCCTTTGTATATTTCATACTCGACACGGTTCGATAGATCCCCATCCATCTTGCGATCCCCCGCAAATCCCTTACGGAGAAAAATCCCCGAAGCTTAAAAATGCACAATAACCGCGCTCGTCCCTCAGAAACCTCGCGTGAATAGTTAAAGTGCGGGAATTGTGACGGAAACCCATCGACACATCGGATGATCCCTGCACACTGGCGCCCGTAACATCTTCTGCTTTTTAATCGCCGAGGCGAAAACGCCAAGGTGTTATAACTATGTTTGTCTGCGGGTGTACATATGGGCGTGCACGTTAGCATGCGTGCGTTTGAGTGAGTGAGTGTCTGCCGGTGTGTCATCTAAGATGGCCGCCGCTATAAAATGGTGGATTGCATATTTTTACACAACTTCCTCATTATGAGTATCAAATGAAAAAACTTGAATAGTAGAAAACTATGCACTATGACTATGACAAATTTCAAAGCGACTTTGTCCAAGACTATACGTACTATCGATCTCGCATTTTTTTTGTGTTGCGATAATAGTAAACTGACAGTGAAATCTGTCAGTTGCAAGTTGATCATAAAATGCCATTTTAAGCAGAGTGATCGTTATCTGTTCCGATAAAAACAAGAACAAGTACCAATTTTAGTTGATATAAAATAAAAACTTTCACATAGGTTTTAACGTCAATGTGAAAGAGCCTGTGAGTTTGGGCTACCTTTTGTATCGACCTGATTGAAGGCTGGTGGAGTGCAACAAATGGTTTGTTTTCGTCTATTTTGGTTCAGATTTATTTGTACGGTCAAAATCTACGCGATAACCACGAGACATACTGTTTTTTACATGGAAACGTTTCGTTCTATCATTTGTTGTTTTTTAGCTTACTAATATCTGACTGCGTCTTCCTCAACGTCTATGAGTATATAGGGAACTTAGCATTTTTTCGCGACAAAAGTGCTACATGCCAGATAGTTCAAGAACGTGATAGAGAATTATCATGTATTTCACCATCACCAAAGAATTAAGGTTGAGTCTGGTCTGACGAAACTCATTGATAAGTTCATTAGAATCGTTTGTTACACTCAAAATAACTCAGTATCTTTTGCTAGAAATCTTACTTTCGTTTTGTTTCTTTTTTACCCCCGACAAAAAAAGGGGTGTTATAAGTTTGACGTCGATGTCTGTCTGTCTGTCTGTGTGTCTGTCTGTCTGTCCGTCTGACTGTGTGTGTGTGTCTGTCTGTGGCACCGTAAAGATCAAACGGATAGGCCGATTTCAATGCGGTTTTTTTTATTTGAAGGTTAATTAATATCCGTGCGGATGTTTTTAGCTATGTTTGGTTAATATCGATTAATGATGGCCGCCTCCACAAAATGGCGGACAAAATATTTCTTCACACCCTACCTCAAAAAGGGTATCAAATAAAAGGGCTTGACTAGTAGAATACTATATATACTATAACAAATTTCAAATCCAAGATGGCTGCCACCACAAAATGGCGAATTATATTATTTTTTTCATTACTACCTCAATATGGCTATCAAACGAAAGGGATTGACTAGTAGAATACTTTGCACAATGACAAATTTCAAATCCAAGATGGCCGCTACCACATAATGGCGAAACATATTTATTTTTTCACAACCCACTTAATATGGGCATCAAATGAAAGGGCTTGACTAGTAGAATGTTGTACAGATAACAAATCCGAGGTAGTCGGGGGAAACTCAAAAGGTTTAATTTTATTCTTGTTATACATATAGCAGAGCTTATTATGATATTTATATCATATTTTAAAAATTCAGCCTCATCCGTTCAGTTTTACAAAATTGTTACTTAGATTCTGTATCTATATTGTTACAGAACACGTGGATATGTCGAAACACTACTTTTTCTTTGGATTTGTTAAACACTCTGTTTACACGTGAGTGAATAAAACTACATGTAAATATCTAGTAATCGCTACATTTTACAACGCTGTATATATCCCGTAATTAGTAATATTATTTTGTTATGATTTTCAAGTTTATCCATGACAAGAATAATTGTCACCCAACTTTTACCTATTTCTTGTCTGTAAAGTCGACATTTCTTTGTGAAATTTTAAAATGGAGAAAAGCATAAAAGCAACACTACTATAGAAGCGTCATATTGTAATTTTACGGTATACAAGTCTCCTACGTACGAGAGAATTGAATTGAGAACGTAAAACTAATGCTCTGGTAACATCCGCGTATAAAACGTGGACGGAACATGGCACGACAATCCTATTACCGCATGAGTTATATTGCGATTGTCTGTGGTTGCAGCTTGCTAGCTCGTAAAGCTGAACGTCGACCTGAGCTGTGCTAGGAAGCGGAGAGGTGTGAGGCAGTAGAGTAGGAGAGTATACCTGTCAAATGGTCATTCCATATAGACATAGAATAGATAATATAGATAGACGGACACTCCCCACCCCCGCCAATTTCAAGCTTCCTCACCCCTCAGGCCGTTTCGGATACGCTAGGAGCACTCAACGAAGGGCTGGTATCGAACATCTAATTCCTAACGAAATATCATCATGGTGGGTTGTTGTGCTGTTGACGGCTGTCGGTCAACTAAACGGGACAAGATTAAAAGCTTTATTTAATTTCCTAATGATAAAATAACGTAAGATTAGAAACTTTTCCTGATCTAATCTATCATCGGTTTCGTTTCATTTTACGCGGCAATACAAACACCCACAACGGCCGACGGAAAGTGTTTAGAAGTATTGGGGCATTGTTTTAAAGATATTGTAGTGGTAGGACTCTTGGCAGAGTCCGCCTGGGGAAGTACCACACCTTTGCCAGTTATTCTACCGCCAAGACAAGCCAAGAGCCTTATTTTTAAGCCTTATTTTTTATTGCCTATTACATACGTGAAAATCAGTTATCAGAAAATACGTGATAAAAATAATAAGAAATGTGAAAAGTACAATCAGTTAGACCATTATAGGTTTCAAGTCTTCATATCGTGCGCCTCGTCTTCATATCAGCGCCTCGTGGATAATATATTATGTATATTATGGCACGAGTGTGTAAAGTTGATCGATCAAAACATTTTTAACAACAAATTAACTAATAAAAAAACTCTATAACTAACTAGTAAGTAATAGTAATGAAAACGTCAAAGTTTGATTATAAGTGTCATTAGGTATATGCCTGAATGCGGTGAAATTAGAGCCACTTTATGAGCAAGTGTGTTGAAAATAATATGATTGCGATTAAATCGTGTGTTATATTTTGATTCTGAGTTGAAATCTCGAAACTATATGATTTATATTTTTAGGACTATCTAAATAAAGCTATTAGTCTCTTTGACTGGACTAACTTAAAAGGAAACGGTACCAGAACACTTAGTCAAACCCGTGAAATACTTGAAACTTAAGATAGAAATTTACCTGCGACAGTTGTCAGTCGCAACCATTGAGTGCCTACTCAATGGTCGCAAGTTTCATAATTACACTCCGACGCTAGCCGTCTTCCCAGGGATCATAGGGATTTATGCCGGGATTCTAAACAGAAATGACGTTTCAATTTTGCTGTAACAGCGAACACACATTTTACGTCGTTTTTTTTGTTAGTACATGGAGAGTGAAATATTGAGTTAGATTGGGGTAATGATTGGGCCAATAATAAACCATATTAATTAGGCCGTCAACTATATTATGAAAGAATATGGGACACGTACTTTTTAGGGCTCCGTAGCCAAATGGCAAAATACGGGACCCTTATAGATTCGTCATGTCTGTCTGTCTGTCCGTTCGTATGTCACAGCCACTTTTCTCCGAAACTATAAGAACTGTACTATTGAAACTTGGTAAGTAGATGTATTCAGTGAACCGCATTAAGATTTTCATACAAAAAAAAGAAAAAAAAACAATACATTTTGGGGGGTGTCCCATACTTAGAACTGAAACTCAAAAATTTTTCTTCCGTCAAAACTATACGTATGGGCTATCTATGGATAGGTCTTCAAAAATGATATTGAGGTTTCTAACAATTTTTTTTCCAAACTGAATAGTTCGCGCGATATACTCTTCCTAAACTAAAAACTTCTTTTAACTAATAAAAATTTATGATGTACTCTAACATGTAAACTTTCAACGAAAATTGGTTTGACTGAGATCTAGTAAGTAGTTTTATTTTAATACGTCATAAATTAACTATTCTTAAAACACTGATTAAAGTAACAACGAACTACAAGAACTTTTATATTATGTTACTTGCTGCTACGGAAGCCTTCATGGACGAGGTCGACTCGCACTTGACCTTTTTTGTTTGTGAAACAAAAGAAAGATACGTGTACAATATTTGTTAGTAATCTAGCCAATGGACTACGTAATTAGAATTGTATATTTTTGACCCAGAGATCATTCAATTTTAAACAAATAATTTTCTATGATCTAACAGAAAAAAACACCAATTAGTTTGTTTTAGTCATCATGTATATTGATAACCTATTGCGATGTAACGAAACACAACGAAATCGAAGGAAAATTAATGTTTAAATTGATTTAGTGGAGTACATGGCACCTTAAAAACTTCAGACGAAAATAGACCTTACCCCACTTGGCGTCAACCTTTTTAAATATTTTAAAGTTTTAAAAGATTTAAAAATAAAATAAAATTTTATAGTTTCAAGTTCCTGGCGATGGCAATCTTATTTCGTCATTTTTGACGCTCAGTAACAATTACTGTAGTTTCGTATTTCGTAGGTTTTATGTAAAAATAAATGTTTTTCTCTGTTTTTGATGTGACAACGTGTATACAATAAATCGATGAACGCCAGCTGCCATGCACGAAAAAGTGTTTCGTTATGTCCCGTAAGTCCCGTTACGCTCATTGTACGCTTGCGCCGCATCTATCAATGTTTTGTTATGACGTTGTCACTTTAAACTATCGTCCGTAAACCAACCGACTTTACAGACAACTAATTTTTTCACATCATTTGCACTGTAAAAGGCGAACCACCGAAAAAGGCCAAAATATTCTAGGAATTCATTTACCTCAACGAAAACCGCAGCCGTACTGATATGGGTTTTTAAAATGGAATTTTACGATCCATTGCGTTTTATTTTACTTTGGAACATCGACCAGGTTTGGTACACAGTGTAACCAGTAGGACAATCGCAAATTAACGAAGTATACCATGACATTGTAAATTAATTATGACTTCGGAACTGAAGTTGTTGAACAGATTGCTTGTCTTTCAGCAAATAATCAAGTAAATTAATTAAAATGTGTCAATATCTACCCGTGACTTTTTCGCGTAGAATAATCGTAAGCGGTGAAAAGGTTTAATATTAACTCGAACTGACATTTAACCACGGTAACTAGCAACGCCTTGTGATTTTACACGCGTTGGTACCTTCCCCGTTATTTCCCCGAGATATAAAGTAGCCTATGGTTTTTTTTTCAGGCTATAATCTGTATTCTAAATTTCAGCGCAGTCCGTTCATACGTAACGACGTTATTGAGTAACAAACATCCACACATTGTGATGTATAACATTATATCATTTATAATATTATTGTCAGCGTCCCGTGGTTTCACGCGCTGTGTTCTTGTTCCCGTTATTTCGTGATAAAAAGTAGCTTATATGTTCTTCCGGACCATAACCTATCCGGATCCGAATCCCGTTAAAGGCACGTTACAACGTGATTCAGTAACGGACATCCAAACAGCCAAACGTTGATATTTTATCTCTATAGTATATAATAAGATCATCTGAAAAAAAAATTGGTTGCCTGTAAAGTCGGTATACGGGCGAAAGTTTTACGTGACAACGACTTTGAGTGGTAAAATAATTTTACGGAAGGGACGCGTGCCTTTCACTTTTTATGTCTGTCTCTCTCGCTCTTAGGCGGGCTAACCATGCCCGAGTGGAAGGGACGCGTGCCTCTCACTCGCTCTCGTTGTGAGCGCATAACGTGAGCGGAGCGTAACGCAGTTTCTTGAAGTGTCACCCGGCAAACCAATTTATAGGACGTTGTCACGTCAATAAAGTCAAGCAACAATTGTCTCGGGCAGTTTTACGCGTCACTTCCGTTAAATTTTTCTTACGGTTTTAGTTTCACATTTTTTCAGTTCGAGCGCATTAAAATCCCTATCTCCTCCAAACCTGCCGCATAAAAACTTGTTTCAATATATTCCCACTTCTCTGCTTATACTGTGTCACCGTAGGGCGATGTTCGGTTTTGCCAACGATACGTTATTGTCAATTACATGCCGCGCGGCTCCAACAGTTGGTTGATTGAATTCGCCATATTTCACCGCATTAAAATGCCGTTAATGCGCTTACCGTATCGGCGTACGGTGAAATGTTTACGTTCCCTGGAAGCCGTGAGCTTGGCGTTGAAATTACGTATTACAGACGCAGATGCGAGTTTCGAGGGTTTAACTCATTTGCTGCTCATGTGAACGACAATGATAACCATAAATAGCTGAATGAGCCTTGAAAAGGATTTGAAACTGTAGGAGGATCTAATATGGTTAGTTTTTGTAACTTGACAAATTTAAGGCAGTTCTCAATTCGGTTGTAATTATGTTGGTTTTTTGTATGTATGAGTTTACTCGAAGCTCCACCAATAGTAAATTGATTTTAATGATTATTTCTTTGTTTAGTAGATCATACTTCAGAGGTGATCCCAATGAATTTGTCGAAACCAGTTCAGCAGTTTTGACAACAAAAGAATCTGAGATTGAATTAATACTCTATGATGTCCAATACATCTTATTAAATCACTCCCAAAAGTTTGCTCCTTGGAACAGTGTGTTGGTTTCCCAAAATGCTGACGAGACTCTAAGTTCAGATTTAAATTAAAGTTGTTGTTTCTTCTCTCGGAGATTATTAAATATTTGTTTACCATGATAGATTTTCACTTGTCCCCACGTCGCCTGATGTTAAGTGATGATGCAACCTACGATCCGGCGTAGTGACCAGAACATCTGATTTTGCTATTTTGAGTTTGTAGGTTCGAGTCCTGCACCTATCAGTATTTGGCTAAGTGCAGATGAGCAAGGTCTTCATCAGCCATGCCTATAGCGATGTTGGAAAATATACTGATGTAGCTGACATGTCTGTCCCAAGAAAGTGAAATTACAGGGCATAGAGATAAGACATTTTTCTCTGGTTGACTAACACAGTGCAGTGCTATCATCTTCCAATAGCTGTTTGTCAGTGTGCTGTTACGGGCAGGCATGTTGCTTACCATCAGGCACATGTCCCGGTCGTCTCGTCACTTGGTATTCTCAAAAAAAAAACAAGTTCTTCTACACCACTATCTTTGACGATGATTGAACAAATACTGGCGTATCCCTAGAAATATATCTGCCGAAAGCATGTCTCCGTATTTCGCTAGCGTGGTGTGTTATTATGGCTATGGCCTTCCCGTTTTTTTAATAAGGCCCTTAATGTCAGCATTTGGAATATATTTATAGTGGGCTACTTGTGTTAAGTTTCTATCACGTTTGTCATTTGACATAATTGTTAATAATCTTCAACGTGTTCATTAATGAACAATTCGGAGCGTTCCAGTAAACCTTGCCTTTGAACATTTAAAGACAAAGATCTAAACAGTACCTTAGGGTTCCAAAGTGAGGCATCAAATATTCTCAAGGGCCGACAGCGGGTCACTAATTGCTTCAGAGGCCGAACTGCAAATTGTCTCGAAAGCTCATCCAGTATTGTTTAGTAATTAATAGATATTGTACTAGAGGGAGCGTGGAAAATGAGTTTAGATTGACCCGTACCTACACTGTATTTTATTTTTGGATACGTTGCTAAATTTCTAATTAGCATAACAATTTAATAAATACTTACGTGTTGTTCTCTCATTAATACCATACAGATGTTGTGTTTAAACTTTTCCGATTTGAACACATATTATTTGTATTATACGGGACTTAATTACGAACTAAAATAACAAAATAAAATATAACTTTGAACTTTGAATCAGCTTCTTCTGGGTAAACGCCATCCGTGAATCAGCTTCTTCTAGATCAGTTTTAAGCGCTCTACAGACGATGCCCTGAAATCGGAGGTTATGACGTAGATGTAGTGGAGCACTAAAATAGGGTATTCTCTACACACGTACAAACCAGTCAGTACGATACTGGCTGTACAACAGACTGGTCGTCGATCAGAGCAAAGAGTATGTAATTACTACGTAGGAGTCGGCACTCAGTACAAACCAATAACAGCAGTTAACATGTCAGTTCAATACCAACCTAACAAATTATTTAGTTTTCATAATATATGTAATATTAGACTTTAATAAAGTTTCTAGTGGAAATGAAAAACTTCTTGGTAAACTACGTTTTATATTTACAATACAATAGAAAAATAAATTTACAGCTAATAAAGAACAAAAAACGCGGAAATAAATCAAAGAACAATTATGATCAACACGCAAATGCCACAATGACTAAACAATGCCAAATTGACAAATCGCCTAAATTGGTAAAGAGATGCCCAATGATATGATATTATATTATATATCGTAAAATACTATTGCCTATTATAAAATTTGAAATCGGATCGGTTGAAACTGCGAAAACAGTTGGATTATAGTCTGGAATAACTTAGACTTTATCAGCTGACTATTATTTTCATTGTATAAATTCAGACCAGTAGAAACTGTGTTGCCAGACATATTGCATGCTTCTAGAAGAAGAGGCCAGTTTGTAAAGGTCAACTTTTAAAATGTTTTGTATCACCTTATCCTTACCTTTTAGTTTAGTTAGTTTATGAATAATATTTGTAGGATTATGATGGGCAACAAATTTGTGTGTTTCTAATGGATAATACTGTTGGGGCTATTAAAAATTTATCATTTTTACTATGTATAATGTAAAAAATGTCATCATCATCAGTCTGTATTCGTCCACTTCTGGACATAGGCGTCTCCAATAATATGCTTCTCAACCCAATCTTTGGTCTTACGTCTGCTACCGCCATCAATTGTTTTTCATGTATAGTCATTCCATCTAGTATCTCGAAATCCTATACTACGTTAACTGATTCGCGTTTTGGCCAACAGCTTGATGTCTTGCTTGAAGTCAATCTGACCAAAAATCGACTGTAGGTATATAGGAACAGGAACTGAAACAATTTTAAATTCCAAAAATTTCATCAAATAGTGAGTCAACATGGATATAAATACTATTTTAAAGAGTAACCTACTTCTTTACACACGTATTTATTCTGTACTAACTAAAAATACTAGTTGTGGAAGGGTCATACTTTTGTCGCGGCACATCCCTATGTTGTCGTAGTTGACATAAACCTTATCCGCTTACGATTGGCACAAAAGAACCGTGCATATAAAACTCCTATCTATTCTATCTATTGACTTACATTTTATCTGGTTTCCGCAAATTTCAAATTTATTATAGACCATCTTTTCGGCGGCATTGTAGTAAAACTTTTTTAAAAATTCACTGCTTAATGCTTACATAATATTATTATGCAATATCTTCTATTCAACTTCTATTTCTTCTTCTTTTTCTATTAAGCTCCTCGATTAAAATACACGAAACACAATACAAGCAATGTGACGGACATGACCACAGACTTAAGTAGATACTTTGATATAACAGTGAAAGAAAGAGAAGCTATACATACTGTGCTCTTGACATGCACCGTGTAAATTTCATACATTTATAATTGTTCCAAGTTATGATAGACTTACAACTTACAAAACTAGGGCGTGTATTCCGCAATTCCGAAATCTTGAGAGATTTTTCGATACTTAAATTCCGAAATTGAAACACTTTAATATCGTTACTCCAATATCGGTATTTTGACTACCAACTACTTTTCTAACGATACACACACGCGATTAGTTATTAAAATAAACCTGAGCGGCTCCAAAATTATTGAACTGGATTTGTTTAACCCCACCATTCTCCTACTTCAAAGAACTTTTAAATCTTTACATAATTACCATAAGCTTCCTTTTAGGTCAAAATCAGTCTTTCCCTAAAGGCCCCTTCTGCTTTAACTAAAATGTTCGATGGCATATCGTTTACTTGCAGGGCGGGCGACTCAGTTATGGAATAAATTGCCCGTGCACATCAAGCATTCTCCTTCACTGAACAATTTGAAAAATATGTTTAACAATTATATTTGTTAAAATTGTAGACTTGTTGTTGGAAAATTTACTACTTATGCAATTACAGGCGTTTTTTATTTATGTTGTAATCGCATTACATTTATTTATAATCGTATTAATTAGTATTGGTATTATACATCAATAATTAAGTACCTACTAGTATTGTTGTATAAGATTAACTAACTACAATATCATTATATTGTGTTTTTATTATTATTGTGTCTTTCATTCCGTTTTTTTGTTCTTGTTTGCGCACCCATATTCTGACTATTTTACATATTCTTTTCCGTCCTAAGGTTGGCTGGAATAGATCGCTTTCAGCGGAAAGGCCGCCCACTGTCGCAGTACTTTACAATGTTTTGTTGAGTTTTGCTGTGCCTTTTTAATGTGTCAATAAAGAGTAAGCATAAATATTAATAAATTTTGTAGGTAAAATCCAAATACATTTTCCAGTTTCGAAACTGTTCCGGAATTCCGATATTGGGTATTTACTATCATGATTCAGTGCAGGAATTGAAAACTTCCCGATATTACATTCCCTACTTAAAACAAAAACATAAGTGTTGCCATGGCACTTACTACTGAGAAAAGAGAGACTCAGGTTAAAAACGGGTTGTAAAAACATCATGAATTATAGACAAAAACATTAGGGATGTTTTTTGAAAACTTGTTGTAGCGCACACACAGATTTTTCGTGGGCTGTGAAAGAAATGAAAGAAATGTTCAGATGAACTCAGTATCGCCCAGAGGAGATGATCGATATTCATTGATGGTGATATCAATTTAATTTTGCAGATAAAAGTAGTACTGCATAGTGGTACTAGGCGCAATCCGAACGGCTCAAATTCAAAATGACAATCCTTGCTTCTGTAATTCTAAACAGATAAAACAAAGACCGAGATGTGAGATTCCGTGTCGGATCAATCCGACTGGGTTTGGAATTGCTACGCTGGTTTCATTTAATTTCTTCAATGTGCAGACATATTGAAGGGCAATGTTTCCAGAGAAATTACATGGCTTAGAGATATAGCATCTCAGATATCTGGGTGACGAGCGCAGTGCAGTGCTAGGTAATGATTTGGACTCTTCATGTTCCAAGAGCTGCGTGTCACTGTGCCGTTATGTGGCAGGTATGTTGCTTACCATCAGGCATATGTCCAGCTCGTCTCGTCACTATTTTTAAAAAAACACAGTGATACGCAGGTATTGGAACATCAAGAGTCTAAATTATTACCTAGCACTGCACTGCACTCGTCACCCAGAGATGTTTTATCTCTATGCCCGGTAATTTCACTGGAAGCATTGCCATTTGAACCGGCACGTAGTAATGTTTCCACATCACTGCTTCGGGGTCGAATAACTGGTTATTTATTTCAAGATAAGTTAAGAAAATATTTTGTGTACGATTTCGATTACTCGATCGTATTTCGTACTATAGCCAAAAAGTCGTATAAATACGATTTAAATCGTATGGTTGACAACACTGGCTGAAATCGGACCCGATTTTTTGAAAAGTGATTTATCACGCCCCCTCCGCCCCTTTTTCGTCATTTCCTCCGATTTCAGGGCATCGTCTGTAGAGCGCTATACTATCGCGTTTTGACGTGACAACGTCTTATAAATTGGTTTGCCGGGTGACACTTCAAGAAACTGCGTTACGCTCCGCTCACGTTATGCGCTCACAACGAGAGCGAGTGAGAGGCACGCGTCCCTTCCACTCGGGCATGGTTAGCCCGCCTAAGAGCGAGAGAGACAGACATAAAAAGTGAAAGGCACGCGTCCCTTCCGTAAAATTATTTTACCACTCAAAGTCGTTGTCACGTAAAACTTTCGCCCGTATACCGACTTTACAGGCAACCAATTTTTTTTGTACAAATATACCTTTTTGTACACTAAACTGTGGAATATGTTGGTTGAGTAGACGCTCCCTGAAGTATAAAAATGTATCTTTCATTCCCTTTTTCAGGTAAGAGCGCCATGGTGGTTCAAGTTACATTTCTTAATCACGCGAAAAAACTAGAAACGTAAGTAAATATTTATTCAGAACTTAAGGCAGCCCCCGTGGCCGTTGAAGTCGTGATGGGCGAGCACCTAGAACCTGCGATTCACAATCGCTATGTCGTAAGTTCAAATCCTGCCTGCACCTCGTGAGTATTTATAGTGCATGTGTACAAAGTCGTCAACAATGATTTTAACGGCGAATGAAAACATTGTGAGGAAACCCGAATGTTCTAAGCATCTTCCAAGGTCATGCGTCATACGCCAACCCGCCCGAGTTAGCGTTGTGAATTCTAGCCCTGATACTCTCCTAGCGAGAAAATACCCCGGTTCCCAGCAGTGGTTACATTTAGTGAGCTACTTATGATTATGCAGATGTGTAGAAAAATAAATAGGACGCCTTGAAACTAGAGGGAGTGACGATATACGAAAGACGGGCTGGTGGCGGTTGGAGACGTAAGATCGAGGATCGAGATGATGGCGTATTATAGGAGAAGCCTATATCCAACAGTGGACGAACACAGACTGATGATAATGATGCACAAAAATAAGTTGTTCAATCCCAAGGAGAAATAATGAATAATCCAGTTACTCTAGTGCTACTCGATTGTCAAGGATCTAGCTCTTTAGCCGGCAAATATTAATATCTGATAGTTTCATCAAAACCCTGAGGGGGCAAACACTATCGCTCCAATTAATCCCCCCTTTTGCCCCCCTCCTAGCCGATTTGTAAGTAAAATTAGCATACAGATTGGAAAGTTGGGGATCAAGCGCTTGAGGTCTTCGGCGGAACTGAGTATAACCTTATTACACCGAGCTTCTTCTGATACTGATTGGGAATGGAAATTCTTATACAGGGTTCTATTGGAAGGATTATAAGTTTTATGGTGATAGAACTCTCTGCTGAATCCGCTTATGTCTGCTTTTCAATGTACCTATTCTTAAATTACAATCTTCATCCTAAGGTTGTCCATAGAGTTCGCTCTTTATCTGTCTATTGCCAGATATTCTATTTAAAAGTTAAAACCATACTTTTACTGTGTTTAATAAGCAAGATATGCGCCTAATGGTAAGCAAAGCGCATGATCATAATAGAATTTGACACACAGTTATTTTAACTTGAAAAATCCAAATTTCTGTCTAGCACTCGTGTATATATGTATATATATTAGATTTTTGGGTATAGAGCGCACGCTCTATACCTAAGACGATTTATCTCCTTGCACTGTGATTTCGCTGGAAACATTGCCGTTCGAACTAGAACGCATTAATATTAGAATATTGCTGATTTAAGGTATAGTAAAGATAAAGATAATTTATTTAACAGAAATACATAACTAATATAATAACTGGCAATATTACATAGAAATAATAACTGGCAAGTGCGGTATTGCCCCAGAAAAAAATGCAAAAAGTAATATTTTACTAAAAAAATACTTTCTGTAATATCACACTAGGAGCACCCGCAGGAGGGTTTCACCCGATCCAGGTATTTTACCGAGTTAAAATAGCCTAAGTATTATATAAATGGATAGTATAAATAGATTGATAGAGGTATACCTATAGATAGATAATTATGTACCAACATTTCAGCCAGATCACTTCAACTTTAGTAGTGGTAGGACTCTTGGCAGAGTTCGCCTGTGGAAGTACCACGCCTTTGCCAGTTATTCTACCGCCAAGCAGTCATGTGCAAACATTGCTGTGTTCCGGTTTGAAGGGCAATGTTTCCAGAGAAATTACAAGGCTTAGGGGTATAACATCATAGATCTCTGGGTGACAAGCGCAGTGCAGTGCAGTGCTAGGTAATAATTTTGAGTCTTCATGTTCCAATAGCTTGCATGTCACTGTGCTGTTGTGTGGCAGGCATGTTGCTTACCATCAGGCACACGTCCTGCTCGTCTCGTCACTCTTAATTAAAAAAAGTCAAGCGCAGTCCCTCACATATATACTCATTTATAATATTGGTAGGTTTTTGAGTGTTCTGGAACACTGAGTGTTCACAATTGAATCCTAACTGAAGCAGCACGGATCAGATATCAGATTGAATCGAATAAATGCAGTTCACAGGACTTTGCCAAGTTTCTCTTTACATCGTTATCTTTCAACTCATCGGTCATCGATTGAAAGCGTTCAAGGCGACGACTGCGTAACCCGTAGACGTGCAACATTCTTCAAATAGTTCAAGTTTTATAAATGCTAAAGTTTGGATGTTTGATGCTGAATCATGTCAGAACGTCTGAACGAATTGGGTTGCAATTTGAAACGCAGTTAGATTATAGTCTGTTATAATATATAGGCTAGATTTTATCACGTGGAAATAACAGGAACTCCGGTCCTCGTTATTTCCACGTATTATTTCCAACGCTGGTATAACGCTGTTAGCAATGTATAAAGTTTTACTAATAGAACTAAGTTTGAAATCTTAAATCAGTTCTGAAATCAGGAATAAAAACTTTAAAACTCTTTAATGTTTACATTTTTTCGCGAAATCCCTAGAGTTATTGCAACCCGACCGACTTCCTACGACATATGTATATTTTATACAAACATGTTCACTAATATTTTATGCAGTATCGTGTCAAGGACTAGGGTCGTCGTTGGTCAACTCAATCAATATACCTACGTTTGTTTTAACTTTCTTAGAAACGGGCTCTTGAGTAATTGTGAAATTGTATTGAAGGGTGATTCGGCGAGCAATCGAAAGTTTCCCATAATTCCCGAGAGAGCCTTTGTGTTTTCTTTTCTACGAAACTTGTAAAAGCCTTCATATTTTTCATAGTCTAATGTCTGCGCCGTTAAATTATGTTACTAAATCCTCGAGATCTTTTTGAATTCAAACTCTGGGTCTAGAATAATGTGGTTATTACGCAGAAAAATGGTAATGATGTATTTTATGTACTAGTAAAATTTTACGTGCTTTTGTACTTAACTTAATTGCTTTGTATGAAAATTGAAGACAAAGAACATTTTTTACAGGTCAAAGAGGTGAGCTAATGCACATATATGTAAAACTAAATATATAATGTATAATACATAAAATTTGTAAAACTAAATAAAATGAGTACCTACCTAAACCAATAAATGTATTGCATCTATGTGACCGTAAAGTTTTTTTAGTAAATAAGAATATCATGAAGTAATTTCTTTTTTAATTTTAAAAAACCATTCGAAAATGTTCAATGATCTTTCAACGGGACCGCGCGCGTCAAAAGCGAAAACTTGAATAATAATTATTACGTAGAAACATAATAAATATATAGACACGTAAATAAACCGTTACCAACGTAACGGTAACAGTGTCACAAGTTTAGGTGTTTTGTCTCATCTCAAAAATACTCGAGAGTGATTAAAGCAATTTGAACAAAAAATGAAGATTCAGGTTTTTTTCAAGTAATTTGGAAACAGATTCAAAATCATTGAGAACTTCTTCGGTCGGTTACAAACAGCTATCTTTTACGAAAATCCCTAACGTAGATTTAAGAAATCGTGCTTATAGATTAGACTACAGCCTTGACTTGGTATCCACTATACGATTGTAATTCCTACGATTCTGACCGTTCGAGCTTCACTCAGATAGCAATCATATTATTCTCCAGCAAAATACCTGGCTATTAAGACCACCCAACGCCATTAAGATCGATTAAAGACCACGAATGCAAACAAAAAGTTTTATAATTGCGTATATCGCTATAACAGAATCTATATTGGCCGACATCAAACGACGACTCGGCTATTCGTCTATGCAACATCGGTTGCGTGTTACACGCCATACATCCACGTGGTATCACTTCTACCTCAAATCGTAACTAAAACGACTTGATAATGTAAACTCTACTGCATAATTCACAGAGTAGCAATTCCTGTAAACAATTTTTAAAGTTATGCCATTTTGGTATGTGCAGGGGTAGGTCTTATCATGTTACTAGTACGATTCGCGAAGCTGAATTAAAACTCAAAGGTGAGTCACCAAAATGTATATCCATTTCTATTTCGCGCTGAAGGTTTAATCTATACTTATAATAAAACTGTAACGGGTCGAATTCTGTACATTGAAGATATTTAGAAAAAATTTTTTTTGGGGCACTCCATAGTCGATACTGATGGCGAAACTGCATTTTTTTTCTTTCATGTCTGTCTGTCTGTCTGTCTGTCTGTCTGTCTGTCTGTCTGTCTTTCTGTATAGGGATCACGCATCACGCCGAAACTACTGATTCAATTCAGCTGAAACTTGGCATGATTTTAGTTTACACTAAGGAGATTGCTGTAGGCTACTTTTGACCCCCAAATTCTGATCGGTTTTCTTGCGGGAGGGGGTAAAAGTCAGAATGTGTATTTGGTTGTAACTCATGTTTGCGTTGTTTAATTTAATTAATTCTTTTTTGTTAGAAAGAACACATTTTTATATTGTCCCGTCAAAATTTGAACAATATCGGTCTGTTGGTTCGGAAATTACACAAACATTAAATAATAACGACACGCGCGGCGCGTGGTACATACTAACTTCTAAGTATTCTGTGTATCACAGACGATCCACAGAATATCTAGATTCTAGATTCTAGAAAGTGCCCACGTGATCGCGTCGCGTCGTCTTGGATGACAAAATAATTGTCAAAAAATATATTTTGTGTGGAAAACAAACATCATTCGGTTATAATCGACTTCAAACAAGGAGGATGTTCTCAATCGGGTTGCATGTTTTTTTATTTGGTTTTATTATACGCGATAACTCCGCTAATTGTTAGTTGATTTTGATAATTCCTTTTTTGTTTGGTAGAAAATACTTCAGAGGTGATCTTAGATATCGAAAACAGGGAGGTAGTTTTTCAAATATCAACAAAAAACTAAAATCAGCTTAGATTTATCTGTACGACATAGTTATACCTTCTTATAAAATGTAGTCGAATAACAGAATTACATTACCTGTCATTGAAGTAGATTTTTGTATTTTGAAGAAAACATATCAGCATACCACACTCGAAGTTGTTGACGAATACGTCTACCTGGGTCAAAAGATCCAATTAGGTAGATCCAACTTCGACAAAGAGGTCCAGCGAAGGATCCAACTCGGATGGGCAGCGTTCGGGAAACTTCGGCACATCTTTGAGTCCAAAATACCCCAATGCCTAAAGACGAAAGTCTTTAACCAGTGCGTGTTGCCAGTGATGACTTATGGAACTGAGACGTGGTCCTTCACTGTTGGTCTCATAACGAAGCTCAAAGTCACACAGCGAGCTATGGAGAGAGCTATGCTCGGAGTCTCTTTGCGCGACAGAATCCGTAATGAGGATATTCGCAAAAGAACGAAAGTGGCCGACATAGCTCAAAGAGTAAGCAAGCTGAAGTGGCAATGGGCAGGCCACATCGCTCGCAGAACTGACAACCGATGGGGAAAAAAGGTTCTTGAGTGGCGACCACGAACCGGGAGACGCAGTGTTGGACGGCCTCCCACTAGATGGACAGATGACCTCACAAAGGTCGCTGGAAACCGCTGGTTGCAGGTTGCGCAGGACCGTTCGTTATGGAAATCTAGGGGGGAGGCCTATGTTCAGCAGTGGACGTCTTGTGGCTGATGATGATGATATCAGCATAATAAGTAGCAGTATAAACAACCTATTAAATGTTCTCAGTGCTGGGCGTCGAGGCCTTCTCTCGCAAGGAGAGAGACAAGGCTATAATCCACCACGCTAGCCAAGTGTCGGTTGGTGGATGACATATGACTTAGAACTTAGATTATAGGTAGATTTCGGTTTCTTCACAGTGTTTTCCTTCACCGTTTTAATTACCGGCATTACGAACATGACTCTGAAAAGATAGTGGTGCGCGTGGTTTTGAACTCTAGGTCTCCGGATCGACAGTCGCCGTTCTCCCGACTAGGTCAGCTGTAACTTACTAGACCAGCCGTAATTTATTAGAAAACGTATTATTTCAATCCAAATACTGTTTAAAATTTAAAGGTAGTGCTCAACAAGCTTCGGTGACCGAAGCAGACCGTTGTTAGGGTTCCGTACACAAATGGTAAAAACGGGACCCTATTACTGAGACTTCGCTATCTGTCCGTCCGTCCGTCTGTCTGTCACCAGGCTGTATCTCAAGAACGGTGATAGCTAGACAGTTGAAATTTTCGCCGATGATATATTTCTATTGCCGCTTTAATCATGGCGGAACGTATCAAGTGATTGGGTTGAAATTTAAAATAGAATTAGATTACAGTCTGGAAGAACACATAGGCTAAACATTGCCTATGTATAAGTACTCAATGTATTACGTAACAAACATCCAAACAGTGACATTCATAATATTTACAGGACAACGTTGGAACGGCTGAACATATTTGGATGGAATTCGAAACATACGTAGTTTGAACTCAGAAATAGCAAATCGGTTACTTATAGGTTACTGTGACGTAGGAAAGACTAAGCAAATTTGGTAGAAAATTGAAACAGAAATAACTCATAGTCTGAAATACCACATTTATGTTTTTATTACCTATCAACCTGAAAAGAAGCATGAGTCCTAAGGAAACAAATATTAACTATCACGTCAAAACGGCACAACGATATGGGTTGACATACGAAACACATATAGTTTAGAGTCTAAAATTTCACATGGGCTAATAAGTCTACATTTTCATTTAACTCCATATTAATATAAGCATATATTTTCGTCAGGAACTTGATGTGATGGTAAGGTAAAAGCCAAAATGAAAATATATGCACCCGTTTTGGCGTAGATAATATAGGTGATTTGCGTTCACAATCAAAATAACAAGCAACATAATATTCTCATTAGACGGCGTTAATGCCAGTTTAAATCTAAAAGCACTAAAGGTCATTTAAATCGATGTTTTGCTATTATTGTGGTATCTATTTTTCTTTCATCACTAGGTGGCGTTACTGGTATTCTAAATTGTACTAATAAGTTTTGCTGCTAAAAGGATTGTGATGCCAAATTTGGATTCTTTCGTTCTTGATTTTTTTTCTGTGTTACCTACAATTAAATTCATACATTAACATTTCACTAGGACTTAGCTTAGATTTACGGGTTCAACTTGCTTGAATATCATTAAAACTCAAAATTTTAATTATTTTGATTCCACTCAGGCTTCGTTCAAAATTTTACGCCGGAAGTCGCGGGTAACAGCTAGAAAACAGCTTACGGATAAAAAGAAATAGGTAAGTAGGTATCAGATCATGCACATTAGCTTCAGACTTTTCATAATGTATCCTATAAAAATCCTACAAACTTAACACTTGCGGCTATGTTAGATACTAAGAAACCTTACTAAGTATGTTTGATTTTGTTTAAAAAAAGGAAAATAAAGATGATAAAATAAATAAATTTTTGTGTGGAAAAACAAATTCACTCAAACTCAAAGGTTTTTCAATGACTACTTATCCAAATATTTGACGTACGATACTTTCAATTAATGTATAAGTCAGTAACATCTGCTTACGCGAACGAAGTAGCGGGTTCAGCTAGTGTCTTCAATAAAACTTGAGGTGTTACTAGCTACATATATATATATTGTCAAATGTACGTAAGGTCGTCTAAATGATATATAGAGGTCGGAGTGAAGTATTTTCTTTTGTATGGAAAGGTTACTCTATCTTCGATTATAATTATATTACTTGCGGCTCGTTCCGGCTTCGCCCGGATAATAACCTAAATATAGTGAAGATTTAGGTAAGTAGGTGATATTATTTTGAACAGAATACCACACAGTTCCCTATGCGAGGAAATTTGAAGAGACAGCGCTATTGCCTCTTCTCACACTCATATCAACTCGATAGCGCTGTCTCTTGAAATTTCCTTGCATAGGGAACTGTGTGGTAGTCCGTTTAAAAATGTATCACCTACTTACCTAAATCACCAATATACCTCCCTTCACCTTACCAACTGCAGCGCCATCTGCCGGGCTGATTTGTGAATCTAAACCATCTAGAACCCTACCCAAATGTAAAAATTCATTCAAATCGGTCCAGCCGTTTAGGAGGAGTTCACTTACAACGAAAAGTGGCATTGATTTTTATATATATAGATTCATTTTATGAATCAAGCAAATACTTAATTCCTTAACTCGCATAAATATGATAACGTGTATTCTTTTCTACTACGGTTAGCCACTTACTGATAGAAACTGACTTTGTGGCAAAAGATGGAGCACGGATTTTAAAAAGAAGTTATTTTTTCACTGTCAAAAACTGTCATTCGTAGGTCTCCAGGATTAAAAAAGCGGCAAGGTATATATTCAAATTACTGACAGTTCATTTTGAAGCTCAAGTCCGTGTCAACTTATAAAGTCCCCACTGTTGAGCCACAGGCCTCCTCCTAACCAAGTAGAGTTTAGGCCATAGTCCACCACACTGGACAAATTGCGAGTTATCAGACTTCACTTGTCATTGAATATGTAAAACAAATCTTCTCCTGTTTGTAATTCCTTCGCCTATTTTAAGATAACAGTAGGTATTATGCACATGACTTTGGAAAAACGTATTGATCGTAGGATTCGAAACAGGACCTCCAGATCAGCAGTTGCCGTTCTCTCGACTAGACCAGCCATAACTTATTTTAAGTATTAGGAAATTAAACCTCAAATATTACTGCTGGCGTTATACAGTGTTATTTACAATTTGAAACTGCTAAACGGTACGGAAAACTAGACCAACAATAACACACATAAGTTTACCCATTAATTAATTTAGAAATATAATATTATGTATAAGCATATCACTTTCATAGTAAAAGGGCAAAGATACTTTTGAATTCATTCTTAACATTTTTTTACGTTCTAGATCATCGATATAATTAAAGAAACGAAGATGAGGTATGCTATAATCTAAAGACAACATAACGTGGCGAAAATTTGTTTGAAAAATTGAAAATTGAATTGTCAGCGAACGTACACAACTCCTTGTTGCCACTGAGACTAAATCAGGAGACGTCACCTGATTTTGCATCGCCATAGTGGAAGCGCGTTTGCCGCTTCTGCCGTTTTTAACAGTTCGATGTTCTAGATAGAAAAAATATTTCAGAATAACGAACGAGAAACAATACTCAGTGATATCTCATTAAAATTATTTGTGATAAAATACAAATAAATAAAGCGAGTTTCTAGATAGGCTATCTAAAAAATCACTCACTTTTTTAAATGAAACGGTCATGGTGCGAATCGGATTTTGCGTGGAGAGGGTTCCACACGAATAAATGTATTTTCTAAAGTACGAGTAACTGCCGATGAACTTTGATTTAAACAAATAAGTAATTGAACCAAATTGAGAAATTTGGTTTTGTTGTGGTTTGAAAGTATTTATAAAAGATGCATAATTTAATATTTCACAATTTTTTTTTCTGTATCGTGGCTTTTCTCTAAACACTGATATGGTTTTCTTGTCTATGATATGTCTTCTGCAAATCCAAGAAACATGTAAAAAATAACCCAAATGACAAAGGTCACGAAACCCGCGAAGTAGCCAATTTCTATAAATAAAAATGTTATGTTGGTTTGTGTACGATTCAAAAACTCAAAAAGTTCTGCACCGATCGAGCTGAAATTTTACAATGTTATATAATCCGCAAGGATTATTGTTATCAAATTTTTGCATCACAATGTGTCACAGCGAAGCGTGGTAGGGTACAACTAGTTAAAAATAAAAAGCAAAGCAGCTGCGACAGACGAACATAAGAACAGAAATAGTCATATTGAAGTTTGTTTTGTCACTCAGACGCACGGAACCCTAAATAACAAGCTTTACAAGCTGCTGCTCAAATAGACATAATTCTGTCTTCTCGTAGTGAACTGTAATTCTGGTAGCCAATTTGGCTAATTGGCTCACAGTTCACAATATTGCCTATACCTAACTATGCTTAGAATGTACCTCTACACAGCTGCCACAGTATGAATAAACTAGACTGCAACTTCGTTATTAAGCTATTGTATCTCAAGGAAACATTGACTAGTATGTGTCCTGTAGGTACATTTCACTGTTGTAGCGAACCAAAGAGGTGCCATTTTCGAGAGCAGTTAAATCGGTAGGATTTTTAACAGACTTGTCCGCCATCTCGCCTGATGTTAAGCGACGATGCGGTCTACAATGAAGCTCACTTGATCCACTCTCGAGTTGAAGAAACTAACATTAGGTAAGTACAGAATGTATGATAATGTGCGCCTCCACTACGTGTTGGTATATGAGACAGTGGACTCTACAAACATCCAGTCTTTCCAATTAGTAGAATTTAAAAGATAAGAAAAAAGCAGCCCGGTTCCTGGAAAACTAGGAGTGTCTTAGCACAGTGTCTTATTAAAGAAATATTTGAAGATATTTACGAGTTAATTTGTAATGCTCTATAGTCTAAACTCTATACTGTACCCTTGAAAGAAGAGCGCGAAACGAAGAGTATTCCAAATTCTACAAGTACGGACTTGTAGAATGAGCGGCCGAATCGTACACTGTAAGACTTCCAACGCTGCGTGATCTAGGACCTTTAGGTAACTTGGGTAACCTCTAGTGATACTCGTATAATATGGCTCTACAATGCAAAATATAATTTCGTCATTTTTCCTACTGTTCTAACTGTGAAATCACGTGATTATTGCATGAATATGTAATACCTACTGTTCAACCATCCTGAAATTCATCTATCATTATTGACTGACGTGCCGTAATTATGTTATGAGTTATTCAAGGTGACTCAATTGCTTTACGCTGCTTTGGTTTAGGGTAATTGTATTGTAGCTAATCTATTACATATTGTGAGATATCTATATTATCAATAGGTTCAATTAATGTAAGTTGGAACTACTAAATAAATACAACCACGTAGCGCCACTTTTCAAGCTAAGCTTATAGAATTCCAACGAGCAAACCTGCTCAAAATATTGTGTCTAATACATAATTTATAGTATTTTCCATGGTTTGTAGACATCAAAATATGCCCTGAACATCTTGACATTGGTAACAAACTGTGTCTGTGTAGGTAGCGTGAGTGGTTTACACTAGACATGAGACTAATATATCGAAAAGAATCTGAAATTCTATTTCAGTCAGAAATCGTATCGATATTCCAACATGTACAAACTGATTTCAAAAATGGATTATAAAATATGAAAATAGATCTTGCAGATAGATCATTTGCACTCTCTGAAATGTATGCAATTAAATAACCGATAGATATGTAACTTTGCGGCGATATTCAAAACTTTGAAGCCTTACGAACTAGGAACTCGTTGCCCATGACCATTTTAGCATGTCTTTTGATTGAATCCAGCTGGTTCAGCTGGTGTTTAGCTAACCTACTACAGAGATGAACAGTATTTACTCCATATAAGTGCGATGAAGGGAGGGCTTCTCCATGTTGTTATAACCGGCCCTTCGACCGCCTAAACTGTCACCGGTTTGCTTTCCTTATTATTTCTCTTTAATTTGAAGCGAAAAGAAAGAGATAAATATCGAAGCTAAGACCGTTTTCCTAAGACGGTAGACTACCCAAAACATCGTCATTAGATAATTCACTCTCCTTAGTGTTCTCTGCACTCATTCCTCTACTTTGTTTTATCTAGGCCTCTTCATCTTCTCTGCGATAATAAACTAAAATTGCATTATCATTTGTAACTATCCTGAAATATCTCGCGTCCCAAAGTGATGCCAATTTATATCAGAAAGTATATTGGTTTAGGCGTTAAGCACACAGATTACCCCTGATTGGCACATCGAGGTCGAATCGCACTGGGAGTATCTTTATCTGAATATTGCGACATCATTCATCGTTCTACTCATCATTAACGTAAATTAAATTTTACATTAAAATATGACAACCGTCAATAAATGTTTTTATTCACGACAATAAATGTTCTTGTGTATTCGTACCCCAGTCTCTTCTATAAATAATTTATGTTGTTATGTCAAAATGCTTAAAATTACTCATTTTAAGGTACATGTTCGCGCTGAGACCGCGACACGACACCGCGACAGGAGACCGCGACCGGAGACCGCTACAGGCACTTGACTCTATAGAATTGTATGGGCGCCAGTTCGCGCCGACACCGCGACAGGAGACCGAGACACGTGTCGCGAGACAAGATACGTGTCAAGTGCCTGTCGCGGTCTTCGGTCGCGGTCTCCGGGCGAATCGTTACCTTTAAATGTCACTAATGTACAAACATATATTCGGTTCATTTCTTGAAATTAAACTTAAAATAACTAGATCGGCAATGTGAGAGTAGTGAAAAAATAAATATATTTCAGCATTTTGGGGTGGCGACCATAGTGGATTTGAAATTTTGTCTGAATTTGTTTTGAATTTGATCGGGGGTTAAAAATAAACAGAATAAATATTATTTATGTTTGTCGTTGTTTCTTTAATATTGACTTACTAGCAGCGCCCCGTATGGCCTATTCGTTACTATGTGATTGAGCAACAAACATCGAAACATTGAAATATATAATAATAGCAGGAAAACATTGTAGTTTTACTCGTGTATCTCGCATTCCCATAATTCTCCCGTAAATAGTAGCAAGTACTATATCAGACTTTTCTATATTTCTGTACCAAATTTAATTATTAAAAAAAACATATATACGGTCGAATTGAGAAACCTCCTTTTTTTGAAGTCGGTTAAAACAAGAATAATGTTTTTGAATGAATGAAAAACGAACTTTCATATTTCAATTACAATGTCCATACACACGATCTTTCGCAATCAAAATATTAGTAAGATGAAAGGTTTACATCAAACCGTATATCATATAATATATTTTAGCTTGGTTTACTTTGAATGAAAATGACATTGCGTCAACAATGAGGGTTCTAAAAAAGTTAATAATTTTAATTGACTACAAATTTTAAGGCCATTTATATGCTCGTTCTAGCTCTCACAATTTATATTTACATTATACCATAAAATTGATTGTCACCAATATTTAAATTATTTTGATGATTTAATTTAGAGTGAATATTTTTATCGTATTATATATCGGGTTGTAATACTACTTCGCAATGTTCACGCCCTGTAAGATTGTCTCTATATACTTCACCCAGATCCTAGAGGGTTTTTACCCTAAATTTACACCCATCACAACAGATCAAAGGGTCGGCTGTACCAATCCCGATAATACTGTCGTGGAACCTTTTGATGGTAATGAATGCATCTCAATCAGCGAATTCTAGCTGTTTTTGGCTATTTTCTCATCAAAGAGATATTATCTTGTACTCAGAAAACTAATTTATCAGCATTAGTGTAGGGACTAATTGTTAATTAACCTTTGCTTTGTCTTCGCGTATGTCCTATAAATAACCTTTATTTGGTAGTTATTACCAATCGGCTTATTATTTAGTCGTCTGAATGGTAAGCTGGTCTGGACCCCTGTAACAAAGAGTGTGCAACTGATTTATATGAGCAAATAGGATTCCACCTTGCCCTATTTTCTATCGGAATCTCTCGAAATCTCGAAAAAGCGACATCGTTTCACTTTTGATGTCGAAAGACACAAACGAAGACATTGTCGAGTCGAGTGTAAAACTATAATGTAAAAAAATGGTGAACGATGAAACAACGGACACAGTACACAAGAACAAAATTAAAAGTTTTGATTTACCCACGACTCCCTCGGATTTGTAATTTGTTCAACATTCTAATAGTCAACATGCCCTTTCATTTGATACCCATATTGAGGTAGGTGGTGAAGAAATATTTTGTCCGCCATTTTGTGGAGGCAGACATCTTGAATCGATATTAACCAAACATAGCTAAGAACATCCGCACGGAAATCAACCCTCAAATTAAAAAAAATACATCGATGTCATCCCATCCGTTTGAAGCCACAGATAGACAAACCGACATCGGCGTCAAACTTATAACACTCCTTTTTTTAGTCGGGGGCTAAAAAGGGAAATTATGCAGATCGTATCGGACATTTTTGTATGGGTGAAGTCTTGATGATCGCGTCACCGTAATAATAGTATATGTGTAGCTATATAAGTGGCATATAGTGCATTATTAGTGCTATTTAATAAACATTAACTATCATTTAAATTTTTTACTAATTTTATTGACAGATCTTGTGACTGACATTTTTTTTACAGTTAAAAGTGATGAGACCAACATGATCAGCATACAGGAAATGCTTTCCCGTAGCTGTACAGTACCACGGAGCAATTTGAAAATGTAGATCCATTACATAAATAATCCAATATTAATTCCATTTGCCTCAATATACATAGGGCCTCAAATCCAGTAAATACCGTGTGAAAGTTCGCCCTGGCAATCAGAAAAGAACAGAACTAATAGAACCGCCACAAACAATTTCCTATTCACCGGACACCTGACTTATTTTGCCGATATTTTCTTACGTGTCCCGTTTTCTTACGCTAATGCCGGAGCATATTAGTTCTGGGTAACAGTACGTGAACTTTTTATAATATAATTTTTTACTTGACTTAGCTGCTTTAAAAAAAAATAAAAAGTGACGAGACGAGCAGGACATGTGCCTGATGGTAAGCAACATACCTGCCGCATAACAGCACAGTGACACGCAGCTATTGGAACTTTTGAAGAGTGATGAGCCTAGTCTATAACTGATGATATATCTCATCAGCATTAGTGTACATCATCAGCATCATCATCTTACTGAAATTGTAAATATCTCGATAGACAAGCACGCTTGAAATCAAAATGAAAACTGACGTGGTTTTTGCAAAATCCTTAATTAACTGAAAGGTTGCTCACGCTTGATGTAGGCCAGCCTGGCATAAGTTTTAGTGGAATTTAGTGGCCATTTTTGGTCAGGATTCGATAGAGAGAAGAGACAAAAGGCTCATAAGCAACGAGTAAGTACTCGAAGAAGACTTCAAAGTCGTGAACATCGCTGCGAAGTTGCCGGGTAACGAACGGTTTTCATAGGGCTTCATCGAATACATTTCGGAAAGTGTGCCGCTGATCTACATGATCTAATATTACTTTGGATTTTTTTCTATGGTATTGGTCCTAGCTCAAAAAAAGCGACAGCAGTTCATGGTTGATGTGTGAAACACTCGAATTAGGAGGTTTTCAACTCCACTTTCGTAATAAAAACTTCTGCAGGATCTTTCCCATTGATTACCGGTTGTGTACGTAATACATTGTGTTCTGTTTTGAAGGGCAATGTTTCCAGATTCCAGATTTCCAGAAGATCTTAGATCTCTGGGTGACGAGCGCAGTGCAGTGCTAGGTAATGATTTGGACTCTTCATGTTCCACTAGCTGCATGCCACTGTGCTGTTATGTGGCAGGCATGTTGCTTACCATCAGGGATATGTCATGCTGGTGTCGTCACTCTTTATTTAATAAAAAAAACAATATAGGTCTTGATGTCTTTAAGCCCAGAGTGTATTGATTTCTTCTAGGTTAACACGATCTATCATAGGCCCGTATCGCCATATAACATATAACACCTGTCGATATGGTGATCAAATGCAAAACTCTCACTCGCTTTTTGACTATATATTTCACATCCAACAGGTGACCCTACAGCCTTACCACTTTAATTTCTCCAATAAGCTATATCTATTTGTTAGTGTCGTATATTAATGAGGGTATGACATATAAGTCTACCCTCTATGTCATTACTTATATGAATAAAGTCAGTGTTCAACCAACTACGTGTGTTTCACTACATGGTGGCAGCGGTGGGATTTTCTTTTCTTTGAAAAAGATTTGGAACCGTTTGAAAACAGTTTAGTTATTAGTTTAGTGTGAGTTGTGTGCACTAAACAATGGAACACGCGCGTCCTCCAGCGGAATTGTTACTCGAGGGCGGTCCAGCCTCGCGCTCGGAGTCGTGGCGCAAATGGCGGAAGCTTTTTGAGGTGTTTTTAAAGGCGTCTGGAGTGAGCAAAGAGCCTAAGGAAATGCAGGCTAGTTTGTTGGTGAACCTCATCGGACCGGCGGGATACGAGGTTTTCTCGACCTTCGCATTCGACGCGGGAGAAAGCGAAGATGACGTCAGCTGCATTTTGAAGAAGTTCGACTCGTATTTTGGTACGAAACCAAATATTACGGTGCGGCGGTACAAGTTTTTCACGCGCAGCCAGGAGGACGGCGAACACGTCGACCAGTACGTGACGGCGTTACGGCTGCTGAGTCAACATTGCGAATTCGGCGAATTGAACGAGAGCTTACTGCGAGATAAAATCGTTTGCGGCATCATGAGTACCACGCTCAGGGATCGACTGCTTCGTACGGACGATTTAACATTAGCTAAAGCGATACAAATCTGTCAGGCGGCTGAAATATCGCAGGAAGAAAGTCAATGTATCGCCAGCTCATCGTCGGAGAACGTGCAAGTGAACGCGGTGCGAGCCGCAAGCGGAGGCCGAGGCGCGAGCCGAGCGGGCGCGCGGCGCGCCGGCGCGGCAGGGCGCGGCGCGGCGCAGCGCGCTCGGCGCGGCTGCCGGGCCTGCGGGCGGGCTCGCTGCGCGGGCAGCGACCGGTGTCCGGCGTGTCACGCGATGTGTTTTGTGTGTGATCGTAAGGGCCATTTTTCGCGAGTGTGTGCACAGAAGAAAACTGTCGGTAACGTGTCCAATTTAGATGTAGGTTATGAGGACAGCGACCCTGAACAGGATTCGGAAAATATGTTTCATGTCGGCGTCATCAGTGACGACAAAGAAATGCGTAAGTCGTGCAGAGAATGGACTGAATGTGTATTATCTAACGGAAAGAATATTGTTCTAAAAATAGATACGGGTTCCATGCTAAATGTTATTTCTAAAGAAAAATATTTATTCTTGGGTCTGTCGATTAACGACCTTAAGCCGTTTGCTCAACGTGTACATTCTTTCACAGGAAACAGGTTACCTATTATCGGAACCGATAACGTGTCATTCACCTTCCGTAATAAATGTTATTGTTTACCGTTTGTTGTTGCTGATTTAAATTGTCAGAACGTATTAGGTTTGGAAGGATGTGTCGCATTAGGCTTGATCGCTCAAGTAAACACAATTAATATTAGCGAGTACGATGACTTATTTAAAGGTTTGGGTCAATTGCCAGGGCAGTATAGTATTTCTGTAGATAGAAGCGTGCAGCCGGTCGTGTGTCCTACCAGGAAAATTCCTTTCGGTTTGAAAGATAAACTCTTGAAAGAGTTAAGTAGGATGGAAGCTTTGGGCGTCGTGAGGAAGGTCACACGGCCGACTGAGTGGGTCAATGCAATCGTTGTAGTTCCGAAGAGAGACGGCAGTATCCGCGTGTGCCTCGACCCTCGACCTCTGAACCGCGCGGTGCGGCGCGCGCACTACTCGCTGCCGACGGTGCCCGAGCTGGCGGCGCGGCTGCGCGGCGCCGCCGTCTTCAGCGTGCTCGACGCTCGCTGCGGGTTCTGGATGGTGAAAATCGATGACGCGAGCGCCGACCTTTGCACCTTCGGGACGCCTTTCGGCCGTTATCAGTTCTTGCGCTTACCTTACGGAATAAATTGTGCACCCGAAGTTTTTCATGCGAGACTCCGACAACACCTCGAAAATCTGGAAGGGGTAGAATCGTTCATCGATGATGTCATCGTGTGGGGTCGGGACAGGGCCGAACACGACCGCCGACTGGGCGGACTCCTGCGACGCGCGCGAGAAATCGGCATTAAATTTAACCGCGATAAGTGTAAGTTCGGAGTATCGGAGATAACGTATCTGGGCCACAAGTTCGACGCGACCGGGATGCGCGCGGATGATTCTAAAATAAAGGCCATTTTAGAGATGCCTTACCCGGATGATAAAAAATCACTAGAAAGATTCTTGGGCATGGTGAATTATTTGTCTAAATTCATACAAAATTATTCAGAGAAAGTGAACGTGCTGCGTGGTCTGTTGAAAAAGGACTCCGAGTGGACGTGGGAGCCGCAGCACTGCGCGGCCGTGGACGAGCTCAAGCGGAAGCTGAGCGGCGCGCCGGTGCTGGCGCTGTACTGCGCGCGCGCGCCGCTCGTGCTGTCGGTGGACGCGTCCAGCGTGGCCGTGGGCGCCGTGCTGCTGCAGGCCGGCCGCCCGGTGGAGTTCGCCTCGCTGACGTTGTCGGACGCGCAGACCCGGTACGCGCAGATCGAGAAGGAGATGCTGGCCATCGTATTCGCGGTCGAGCGCTTCAGGCAGTACATCTTCGGGCGCGCCGATGTCACCGTGCACACAGATCACAAGCCTCTGGAAGCGCTGTTCAACAAGCCGCTCGTGGCCGTGCCGGCGCGGTTGCAGCGGATGATGATGCGCGTGCAGGGCTTCGAGTTCAAGGTGGTGTACACGCCGGGGAAATACATGTACATCGCGGACACGTTGTCGCGGGCCCCGCTCCGGGAGAGGATGCACGACGAGGTCACGGACGATGTGGACGTGCAGACGTGCTTCATGTTGGAGAACGTGCCTTTCAGCGACGCAAAGCTCGAAGCGGTCAGGAAGGCGACGGACACGGACGCAGATTGCAAAGCTTTGATTCGGTACATAACGGAGGGTTGGCCTAACAGCAGACGCGATGTAAACGCGGCGAGTGCCGTATTTTGGCCGTACCGGGAAGAACTGCACTACGTCGGCGGAATAATTTTTAAAGGTGAACGCGTCTTCATACCGCGCACTCTCAGAGATGAGATGATAGAGCGGGTACTCGAGGGGCACCTCGGAATAGATCGCTGTAAACGGCGCGCCCGCGAGGTGATGTTCTGGCCGGCGCAGGGCGCAGGCATAGAGCGAGCCGTGCGCGCGTGCGCCGCGTGCGCGCTGCACGCGCCCCGCGCGCGCCGCCAGCCGCTGCTGCAGCACGACGTGCCCGCGCTGCCGTGGCGCAAGCTCGCCTCCGATATTTTTGAGTATAAAAAGAAAAGATACGTCATTTTAGTGGACTACTTTTCTAACTACGTTGAGGTCGGCGAACTGACGAATACGAGTAGCAAGCAGCTAATACAGTTTTTGAGGGAGCAGTTCGCGCGACACGGGATCCCGTCGGAGCTCGTGACCGACAACGGCCCCGCCTACGCCTCGCGGGAATTCAAGACTTTCTTGCAGAACTGGGAAGTGACGCCTGTAACGTCATCCCCCAATTATGCCCAATCGAATGGGAAGAGCGAGAGGACCGTTCAGACGGTCAAAAATTTACTTAAAAAAATGTGTGGACTCGGGTCAAGATTTTTCGATGAGTTTACTCAATTATCGAGCTACGCCGCGGAACGGTTTGGATTCTCCAGCTCAAATGCTGATGGGCAGACGTTTAAATACGAAATTGCCTACGCATTCCAAATTATTGACGGAACCGGTAGACAATGAGCGCAATTATCGGGCGCTAATGGACAACAGAGCGAGTGTAAAACGGCAGTATGATCGCACGGCCAAGTCACTCGATCGCCTGTCGCCGGGAGACTCGGCGATCATGATAGGTGCCGGTACCAGAAAGCCGGTGTCCGTAGTGGCCCGTACGCGTGAACCTCGTTCTTATCTAGTCGAAGATGCGAGCGGCGGTCGGTATCGACGCACTCGAAGTCACTTGATCTTGCGTTCGAAAGGGAAATTTGAACCGGTACCGGTACAGGCAAAAATGAGTCAGAAAAGTTCTATGTGGTCGACTAGCACGCGAAAACGTCGATTTAAGACGACAAGAGAAGAGCAGGTCACGGAACCAGATCCTGAAGTAACCTCTAACTCTGAGAGCGCAATATCATCACCGAAAAGCGCTCCCTCGCAGGATGTTCATGACGTCACGGATAACCAGGACGAGAGGTATCAAAGCGTTTCGAGTGAGTCCAGCTCGTCTGCACCGGGGTCGCCGGACCCGCCCGCCGTGCCCGTCACGAGGTCGAAGGAACGAACCGCGCGAATGCTTACTAACCTATTGATTGATTGATTCTAAAAAAGATTAGGTTTCATTGACCCCATGGTTACTATGTTGTTAGTGTATATAAGTGTTATACCTATCCAATTTTTTTTTTGTTGAAATATTTTTTTTTTTCGGATGTAGTATTATGATATTTGTTTTCATTTCGATTCTACAAGGGATTAAGTATCATTGACCCCGCAGTAAGTACTTTATTTCTAAGTTCATACAAGCAAATTAGGTATGCGACATGTGTTTTATATTTTGTTAGATAGGTTTGTAAATGTATTTTTAAGACTACTTTTGTTCTTTTATTTTCTAAAAGGGATGAGATGTCGTATATTAATGAGGGTATGACATATAAGTCTACCCTCTATGTCATTACTTATATGAATAAAGTCAGTGTTCAACCAACTACGTGTGTTTCACTACAGTTAGTTAGTCTGCTTAGCTTGGGGTCAGATGGTGTTGTGTGTGAATTGTCCACCACCACCAATATCTATGCCGTCGTCACTGAACAGTTCGCATTATTTCATGTCCCTTTACACTACAGTTCTCTTACTGGTTTTGGGTCGGTCCCTGGATCTTTAACCAGGGGCATAGATTAAATACACTGTTGATCGGGGATAAAAGGAATCTGCTTAAATTCCTAAGTCACCCGCGGGGGCGCTGGACGAGGTAAAAACCGCGCTGCGATAAGCCAAATATCCATGACACGTGCACTACTTACCACCACTGATTGGACAAAACGAGATAGAGTTATGCAAACTTCTAAGGACAGACCAGGATGCAAAGAAAGACGTCAACGGTTTGTCACTTTTGTGCCGACTTTTCCACTGCGTTCCACTGTCCCAATAAGGTGAAATACGAAGCAATCTCCAAGGGTCCATTTAATAAATTAGTTTCGGATTAATGGAACGACCAAATTGAGTTGAACGAGTAATGATAACTCGCCCTGCGAGGGTTCGCCCTTTTCTTGAATATTCTCTTTGTTACGGGAGGCGTTGTGACAATGCCTTATTATTCTCGAAAAAGAAAGCCATTGATTTACGGAATAAGGTAGGATTTCCAATAAGTATTAGTGTTGTTTAATCATTATAGTGATGGCAAGTGGAATAAGTCTCTGACCTAATGGAGATAACCAACGAAAAAATATGCATAGGCCTGAAACACCAATATTGATACATATATTAATACATTGATTGCCTGATGTAAAACGTTTTTTTTTATCACAAGATCCTACTAACATTATAAATGCTAAAGTTTGAATGCTTGTAGCTCAATCACATCAGAATGGCTGTAACAATCATGGTTAGATTGTAGTTAGTAACACATAGGATACTTTTGTCGCGGAAAAATTAGGGGAACTGTACCTAACTACACGGGTAAAACGCCAAGGCTGTTAGGAATAAATATTGGCGAAAAAGGAGGAAACGCACGCACTACAAACGCTCACACACAACGTTAAACATATAACAACCCAACAAAAGACTGTCGGGGACTTAAAACATGTTCATAAACGCAAAACGTGCCATTTAAAACAAGCAAACGTAACAAAATAACTATTACACTGTTGTAGCCATTTCCGAGAATCGTCGTAACAATCCCCAGTGTCGCTCAAAATAACGTCTTGATCCTAATTCAAAACGATTAACTGCAGTCCCTACATTCCTCCCGACTAATGTCGCCCCTAATTACAGAATCGCATTATCTCATCAACGGAATACCCCGTTTCAAAGCTCTATTCTCGTGTTTACTAAGTAAAGGAATTTTGTATTGGTATCTCTAATGTTCTCGGTTTCAAATGAGAGGATTTTCTAACGATAATAGATTTGAATTCTTGCGTCTCGTCTGATGTTCAGCGATGATGCGGTCCATGATAGAGTGCGCAAACCTTAGATAAAGAATAAGTAAATAGATCAGGGGTTTCCACACGGCCTATTCACTCTGCACTTGAATACACCCAGGTTATATACATCAGCATATACCTACAGATATACATAAGCATATACCTATATCCTTGTATATAGGTGAATATCTTTTTAACTGGTTGTCTGGAAAGGGTTGCTCTCAGCACTAAGACCGGCCGGCAGTTCTGGTGTTTGTTCAAAAATGTTTTATTGTAATATTTATGTTTGTTTGTTTCACACTGAAGAGTTTTCTATCTGTATGTTTTAAGGAATCTAAGGAAATACCCAATCAGGCAATGAATTCTTAAATGTAGATTTATTCTGAAAGTGCAATCTTCTACGGTGTCTTAGTAATATGAAACGTATCGGTTGTCGCTCTCTGGAGTTTGCTGGAGCCAAGCAGTCCGATAGAAGAAGAGCAAGGTGGTATTAGATTAAGTACCGTCAAATTGCAATCTCTGTCACAGTTAACAATGTAACGCGTGAGATTATAATTTCACGGTAGGTTAGATTAGTTTATAACATAGATTAAGCACCCTGTTGATCGGGCATGAAACGTATCTGCTTAAATTCATAAGTCACCAGCGGGGGCGCAGGACGAGGTAAAAATCACGCTGTGGTAAACCGAATATCCGTGTCACGTGGCACTACTTTCTACCAATGATTGGACAAAACGAGATAGAGTTATGCAAACTTCTAAGGACAGCAGGATGCAAAGAAAGACATTAACAGGTTCCCATTTCGTTTTTTTAATGTTCGTTTTAATTTTCTAGATTGATGATGTTTTGTTTTTCTAATTATTGCATTAAATTACTTTCTTGTGAAATGATATACCGTCCTTTGTAAAGCTGGATGTCCTGCTATTCTTTCCGCACCATTTCACTGAGCAGAAACCCATGTTTTTTTTTTTGCTAGCGCTTTCTAGTCGGAATCGAAAACCTGACTGACCGAACTCGCAACAGGTGAAATGGTTAGATGTGCAATTATGCTTATAAACGCTACGGAGGGTGAGTCGTACGATCAGTCAAATGGGTATTGTCTTTGGTTTATAATCTAACAGCTTTTACAATTTTTCTATGACAGATATATACGAATGACTCATAACTTGTATCGAAAAGTGTACTGACCAATTTATCTAGTCTTAACGCTAAAGAGATTGCATTCCAAACGTTGGAGTACGTCTGTCGTATTTTAATAAACCCTTTGGCATTGCGAGCTCGAATTGCAAATTTCACAAAGTGGACTTCTCGGTTTTTTTTAGCCATTCGGAATATTTTAGGGAAACATGAAACCGTTTTCCGAACATGGAAATTTGAATTGTAGATTTTGCGGTGCAGATTTGAACTCGTATAGAAGTCGTGTTTTCGTGTAAAATGGAATGAGGATATTGACTGCGAATATGTCAAGTACCTATGAACACATATTAGAACATATATTTTTGTATAAAACTAGCTGTAACCTGCGCGCGTTGCTACGCCAACTGTCGAAAATTCGTCTTACCACTCAAAAACCTTCTTTGACGCATACACAACAAGTTCACCAAAGATCATCACATGATAAAATGCATATAGTTTACAATTCTGTAAAGGACATGCAGACAAACATTCATTTTTATGTATAGATAGGTTTGCACTAGACAGCCAGATGTAAAACTATGGTGCATTCCCGGACTGAGCAACCGTTTCACTCATGACTTAACATAAGCTAAATGTCCCCACTGCTGGGACTTGGGTTTTCTCTCACAAGGAGAGATTCAAGATCATAAATCACCACGCTGGCCCAGTGTGGGTTGGTGGATGGCTGATGTCCTCGAAAGATTCTAGGCGCACGTATAGGGTTCCTTACGATGTTTTCCTTCACCGTTTAAGTTAGGTCAAGTTAGCTGCTTATGCAAATTTAGCGCGGTCGAAGTCGCGGACATATGTAGTACTAAATAATATTGCGTTACTGATCACACAGCCATCATGGACCGTACAATATCATGGAGCAGCAGCGTCCCTCGCTTTCACCCGCATAGTTCTTGATTCTCTTCACTCCCGGGAATAAAATTAGCCTATGTGTTATTCCAGACCATAGTCTATCTATGTACCAAACTTCATCCAAATCGCTTCAATAGTTTTTGCGTGAAAGAGTAACAAATATACATCCATACATTCGTACACTCCGCGAGGTATAAGCTGAGCTTTGCATTAGTGTGAGTGATCACCAATCAGGCAGGAGCTTGAAATTTTGTCCGCGAGGTATAGGCTGAGCTTTGCATTAGTGTGAGTGATCACCAATCAGGCAGGAGCGCGGCGAGACAGAATGGCGCCGCGCCTAAGGCCGGTTGTCACACCTACACTATCCATGTACACTCACGCAAATGCAAAGCTCAGCTTATGCCTCGCGGAGTGTACAATGTTTCGCCTCTATAATATTAGTATGATTGTCCACGCAACCTACAATTTTGTTACAAAAAAAAAAACAATTATTTGATCGCGTATCTAACAAAGTAATGAAAAATAGCAATAACACTAAAAGTCAATTTCCGTTGATAAACGCTATCAATTGAAATTCGTAAATGGAGTTTCAGCAATTTTGTTTCTGCTTCAACGGAAAATATGTTTCTGACCGTTTTGAACTAACAACTGCTGTGCTCGAGATATTGGGACATTTCTTTTACAAATAAATTTATCGAAATCTTTTTTTGCTTGCACAATTGTATTACGATAGAATGACTGGTTAAGGCCAGGTAATTCTGTCAAAGTAGGCATTTAATGCTGTCTTGTACTCGCGACCGTTCTGACGCGCGGAATCGGTGCCACAGTGCAGAAATAACATTAAAATATTGGACTATGTAATTTAAACTCATTTTTGTTCAATATTTGTTTATACTAGTGATAAAGTTTTGTTGCTATATAAATGAAGAAATATTAAATTTATATATACTCGTAGGTACGAGTATACATAACTGAACCTTTTCTTTTTTGGTCACACTATAAGTTGAGACCGGCTTTTTCAATTTCATGCATCTTTTTAAAATGTTTCCTAATATCTCAAGTTCGTCAAAAATTAAATAAAATGTGCTGAAAAGTAGTGAAAGTTCAGTAAAATAGACGGTTTTTTGTTCAACTTTGCACTAAATTTCTAATCCAATTTTTTTGTATGAGGTAAAGATCACTTACTGAGCATAAAATTACAAAATGCTCACAGATCCAGGTAGAGCTTCAAACGCCAATTTTTTTTGCATCTTTTGTTGCTAGTATACTTTTTTTGTTAAACTTACCGTTTACTATGTATAGCTCATTTAATGATACGGTTGCGATGATGTCGATGATAGTGGATGAAAATGATGCGGTCTACGATGGAACTTGCTTCTCTAATAGTAACATGGTGTACCTCTTAACCCCAAGGTTCGAACCATCGACAAAAACCCACTCTGGCAATGCGTTTCACAGCTTAGTTGTTCTTATTACAAAAATGGAGACCAAACTCTTCGTTCAACTCTTCAATCATGATGATGAACGTTGCTGTTTTTTCGAGCAACGAACAATATGATAGAATAACTTTAATTTGAAAACCCGGACTACAAAAAATCTACACTTAAAAAATATTACCTACTATCTAAGGACACTTTGGCGAATGAGACTAGTCTTACAATATCTTAGTTACCAAAATCCATCCAGCCGTTTGGAAGATACGTGGAAATAAAAGTTTTACAAACATAAAAGATACGCGCGAAAAACATGACCCTTCTTCCTATTCGGGTAAAAAAGGAAATGTTTATGCTACTGGGAACAGAATTACATCTTATTTTTTGGCTTCGTAGCCAAATTTCAAAATATGGGACCCTATATACGTTATGTCTGTCCATCCGTATGTCACAGCCACTTTTCTCCGAAACTATAAGAATTATACTATTAAAACTTGGTAAGTACATGTATTTTATGAACCATATTAACATTTCCATACAGAAAAAAAGAAAAAACAATAAATTTTGGTGGTGTCACAAACTTGGAACTGCAATTAAAAAAAAATAAACTATAAAAACCATACGTGTATCTATGGATAGGTGTTCACAAATTGTATTCAAGTATCTAACAATTTTTTTCTAAACTGAATAGTTTGTGCGAGACTCTCTTCCAAAGTGATAAAATGTATATGTGAGGACTTTTCTTCCAAGTACTAAGTACCTTACTACCAAAGAATTTACCTAACGGGCATATAAATGCAAGTTTCATCATTCCAATTAGGGGATTTACGCAGGGGATTTCTCCCCTTTCATTATTTCCTTATCTCGATCTCTGATTTGACGGACGAATATTTTACCGATACTTATCTATTTTCCATTGCATCCGGATTGAATTTTTTACTGATGTGGTATCGACGTCAGTTTTTTGAGACTCCCCTATTGGTCTACAACATAAAGTAAACAGCGTACTAATTAGTATCAGCGTCTATTTGCAATTCCAATGAAAACGGTATCACAAATCATGATCATAGCGTGCTTCACTAGTAATACCTACTGAGATTGTTATACTGTGGCACTATGATCGTAATATTTAAAATTTATTGGTTGTCAAAATTGCAAAATCAAGCACAGGCCCGTCGTCCGTGAGCGCCGAAACGCGACTGATCAGGCCTGCCGAACGGCGCGCTATTTTTATGGTAGATATTAAAACATAGTGAATAACTGATACTTTTTATCAAGTTAAACTCTGCGAATGCATCTATAACTTTTTAGTGGCTTTCGTTGAGTACAAAAATTTAGTAAAAAAATTCATTAGTTTAGTCATAAACTTGAAAAAACCTTTTGAAAAGGGGTAACTTTGGGATTTTTTTTTATCAAGTAAAACTCATTAAATCGTGTTATTGACTGCGAATTGCACTAGATTAGATCCTTAACTAATACATATATTTTTTTCAGAGTTTAATACACTATTTATAAGGTCTTAAAGTTGTTTTAAAAATTCAAAATTACGGCCCACACGCCCTTAAGTTAGGATTAAAGTTAAGTTAGGATATTTTTTCATCGATAATAGGTTTGTACTACTTAACCAAGATAGCGGCCTGATGTTAAGCGACGATGCGGTCCACTATGGAATCAAGGGCGGATACTGCTTTGGCGTCAGGGGTTGCAGATCTCATAGTCGTGGTCAAGTCACAATACCAATAATTGCACGCGTGCGTTGCAATTAGCAATTGACCTAGGTGCTGCAGCCAGCCCAAGGGGGCGGGGTCTTGCAGGGTCACGACCTCACGACTCCGATATCACCCCCCCCTCTTTTGATCCGCCCTTATATGGAATGCACTTGCTTCGAAAAACTGTCAACACTCTGACTTTAAATATGTTAATAAAAATATTCTATTCTATTCTGTTCTTGAAGTCATCCAGATTATCCACTAAGGAACACCCAGTCAGGTAACATATTCCTCAGTTTAGATGTTCTTATGACAAATGTGGATTCAAATCTCGTTAAAGTATCGGGAATCATGAAACGATGCAGCAAGGTGCAAACTATCCAGATCAGCAGTATTTTCTCTAAAATGTATTCGACTGAAAAACGAAAACCTACTCTACTCTGAGGTGTTTTATTTTAATTTTTACTGTGTAGTTTGGTTAAACTCGTACGTATTCGTGGCTAAAGAAAAGATTGGTCATTGCATTCCATATTATGCACTTGTAACTTTTTTTTAAAATAAAGAGTGACGAGACGATCATGACATGCGCCTGATGGTAAGCAACGTGCCTAACACATAACAGCACAGTGACACGCAGCTGACTGCACTGCGCTCCTCACCCAGAGATCTAAGATCTTATATCTCTAAGCCCTGTAATTTCTCTGGAAACATTGCCCTTCAAACCGGAACACAGTAATGTTTGCACATTACTGCTTGGCGGTAGAGTAACTGGCAAAGGTGTGGTACTTCCCCAGGTGGGCTCTGCCAAGTCTGCGTTTTTTGGAACGAAGTTCCTTATGCTTGGAGGAGATATGAATTTTGATTCGCGACCGAACTGAAAAATGTGGTCAAGTGCGAGTCGGACTCGCCCATGAGGGCTTCCGTAGTAGCAAGTAACATAATATAAAAGTTCTTGTAGTTCGTTGTTACGTTAAATCAGTGTGTTAACAACAGTGAATTTATGACGTATTAAAATATTACTAGATCTCATTCAAACCAATTTTCGTTGAAAGTTTACATGGTAATGTACATCACATTTGTTTTAGTTTTGTCATTCTCTTATTTTAGAAGTTACAGGAGGGGTCACATTTTACCACTTTGGAAGAATCTGTTGCGCAAACTATTCAGTTTAGAAAAAAAATCATGTTAGAAACTTCAATATCATTTTTTGAAGACCTATCCTTAGATAACCCACACGTATGGTTTAGACGAAAAATTTATTTGAGTTTAAAATTAAATAAAAAAAAAAAATTGGTGGACAATTCACACACAACACCATCTGACCCCAAACTAAGCAAAGCTTGTGTGATGGCAGCCAGATAGCTGATATAATACTTATATAGTTTTTTTAAATACATACTTATTATACATAGAAACACCTAGACACAATGCAAACATTTGAAGTCATCATACAAATATTTGCACTGGGTGGGGATCGAACCCACGACCCTCGGCTACGCAGGCAGAGCTACTACCAACTAAGCCACTAGGGCAGTAGGGCACTACGCTAGTTTCAGTTCTAAGTATGGGACACCCCCAAAATTTATTGTTTTTTCTATTTTTTTGGATGAAAATCTTAATGTAGTTCACAGAATACATCTACTTACCAAGTTTCAATAGTATAGTTCTTATAGTTCCGGAGTAAAGTGGCTGTGACATAAGGACGGACAAACAGACAGATAGATATGACGAATCTATAAGGGTCCCGTATTTTGCCATTTGGCTACGGAACCCTAAAATGTGAGACTAAAACCGTAAGAAAAATATGTCACGGAAATGACGCGCAAAAACTGCCCGTGATCGGTGTTGCAAACTTTATTTTTCAGATGATCGTAACTTTTATATACTTAATAACATTAAGCAATTTTGTTTTTTTGCAAATTGTGTTGCTACTATATTATACGAAGGAATTTCGTTCCTGTCTGGTGTCGTGTGATATCACATCTTTTTTTATTAATTATCATGTAATGCACGTCTGATATGACCGTCTGAAACCAACTTGAGTTCAACAAAAACGTTAGTTTCCCAAGTAAAATTCCCTGTAGTAAACGAGTAAAGTGATTTTCTCAAACTGTTCCACATTCGGGCCACAAGAGAACAAGCTGTACAATGTACATGCAGTGGTCGCCGTGAAATGTTCCCGAGCTCAACTCTGAGTTTTCTTATTTTATTCATTAGGAGCAGTAACTTCTGGGAGCATCAGTGTAACCTACACCGAGCATTGTGGTCAACTGTATGCAGGGCTGGCAACGCAGCAATAATTAAGCCAATTGTTAACGATTTTAACATCTAGGATGTGGAATGCGTTGCTCGCGTGGATTTTTTCCTATAGTTACAATGTTAAGTGAATTCTCCCGACTAGTAGTAATACACTACACACTCTCTGAAATGCGGTTTCTTCTGGGTATCTGCACTTTGTTGGCCCCCTACCAAAATAAACTAGGAAAAAACTACTAAAACTAACTACTGCTAATGTAGTATTTAGATAGGCATGTAGAGAAATAAAACGAATTAGTTCATTTGGTAAACATTGTACACGTAATTATCAAAAATTATGAACATAATTAATTACAGTTCTTAGATGTTTCGCGTGACGTCACTTCATTGTACGATTTTTACAGATATGTGACGCCATAACTTCCCCAGTCTGGGAGTTTGTTGATGTCAATTATAAATGATTTGATAAAACAAAACAATATGCGTTCCCAATTCCTTGGTCTACCTGAAGGATTAATTAGAATGGCATAATTTTGTCCAGTCATCCAGTCCAGTTGTCCAGACAGACCTAGTCAACATCCCAATTGGAAGTGTGCCCAAAATTTTGGTGACTTTGGTACCTTAAATACTTAAATGTTGAACTCAATTATATAAATTCATAAGAACACTTGGTAACGCCATTCACAAAAAGGCAAAGAATCTGTGTACATAATAAGATAAAATAACAATGTTAAAATGAATAAAGCAGCTGTAAAGGGGCTGAAAGTACATGAGTACAAACAATATTACATCAAGAGTTTTATAAATCTACTAGATGTCCGCCCCGGCTTCGCCCGTGGTACATTATAAACCACTTATCGGGATCCTGTACATATCCAACGATGAAAAAATGACTCAAATCGGTTCAGTCATTCCTGAGAATATCGCTTTCAAACAAAAAAACCTCTTTAGCTACCTGCTACGCCACCTGTCGGAAATTGGTCGTACCAACTCAATCGTAATTCGTTCAAAAGTCGTATCTCAATCGTAATCGGTCGTACCAATTAGCAAAGGTTTATATTTAATGACGCCATCTTAATCACATGACGCATGCTGTCATGGTGTCATATCAAAGCACGAAAACTCTCAAAAAGGAATATTTTTCCCGTTTTTGTTACATTCTTGATTCATGCTCCGATTCTATTGATAGTAGCGTTATGTTCTATAGCCTATAGCCTTCCTCGATAAATGGACTATACAATAGAAAAATAATCTTTCAATTCGGACCAGTACTTCCCGAAATCCTAGCGTAAAAACAAACAAACAAACAAACTTTTCAGCTTTATAATATTACTATAGATTATTTTACCATACTACAAGATTCTAATTTCGACACATCTCTCTTCTATACGTTACTATCTTTAACAAAGTCGTCTATATTTTATTATGCCTCGCGCAATAGGTAGCTTTTTATTTCATTTGTAACCCCCGACCAAAAAAGGGGTGTTAAAAGTTTGACGTCTGTCTGTCTGTATGTGTGGGTGTGTCTGTCTATGGCACCGTAGAGCTCAAACGGATGGGCTGATTTCGATGCGTTTTTTTTTATTTAAAGGTTAATTTCCGTGCAGATTTTCTTAGCTATGTTTTGTTTGGTTAATATCGATTCAAGAAGGCCGCCTCCACAAAATGGCGAACAAAATATTTCTGCACAACCTACCTCAATATGGGTATCAAATGAAAGGGCTTGACTAGTAAAATACTATACACTATAACAAATTTCAAATCAAGATGGCCGCCACCACAAAATGTTGAATTACATTATTTTGCTCACTACTACCTCAATATGGGTATCAAACGAAAGGGCTTAACTAGTAGAATACTTTGCACTATGACAAATTTCAAAACTAAGATGGCCGCTACTACAAAATGGCGAAATACATTTATTTTTTTCACAACTCCATTAATATGGGTATCATATGAAAGGGCTACTAGTCATAGTAGAATGTTGTATAGAATATGGGGTAGCCGCGGGTTTTTTTTAGTTTTAAATTTTGTTCTTGTTAAACTTGGTTTCATTGAGATCTTCCACTTGTACTAATTGAACTAAATAAATGCCAGTGGTTTGGTCACGCGTCACGGACACCAAGCGGTTTGGAAAACGTTTGTAGAAATAGTTGCTGCTCACAGCCCTAGCATAGTTCAACGACACAGCATGGCCTGGCGCGTCGTGAGCTGAATCCCTAATACCCCCACCGATTCGGGGGGTGGATCCGCTGCAACACAGTAATGGATTATTTGCACTATACCAATTACGTTTTTTTACTTCATCTTAGTTTTCTCTTTGGACTGCAAAACTCAGCTAAAATAAGTCTCAATTTTCTACTCTGTTTTTTTTAGAAAGTACCGTAAACAGTAGTTTGCATACGTTGCTGTGTTAAGACAAGCGCAGTGTAGTGAAGCCTTGGGCAGGCGTGTATTGGACTTTCGGTCTTGCTTGTGTCATCACTTAATTTCATTAAAAAAACACTAAAACTCAAACTAATTAAATAGCAGGTTTTGCTGGCGTAGTTCCCGTTTCTGTTATTTTCCCGCAATAATACATAAGTTACATGTGTGCTATTCTTGACTATAATCTGAGTGTTACAAATTTCAACCAAATCCGTTAAGCTGTTCCGATGTGATTAAACAGCAAACATTCTAATTTTGACATTCATAACATTAGTTGGATTATAACATATCTAGAAGCAGTATTATGGAAATAGTCAGTTTACCGCTGCGCTGGTTGTAGGTTGCGTGGGACTGTTCGTTGTGAAAATCTAGTGGGATGCCTATGTTCAGCAGTAAACGTCTTGTGGCTGATGATGATGATGAGTCAGTTTTAAGGCCGTACCCCTAGCAAATGACCTTGAGTATTTCTTACCTCATCGCACACCGCAAGAAAGAGCAAGAGAGAAAAAGTAGGATTTGTTGCTGTTTTACCCTTAAATTTTAGCATAAAATCAGATTTTGGTATTTTGAAAAAAAAATCTACCAAAATGTTTGTAATGAAATTGCCTACCCGTTGGTGTAAGTACAAAGTCCAAATAATGGCGGTTTTTTGAGTAGATACATGATAATTGCAATTATTTCTATTTTTTTGGGTTTCGTTATGAGGCGATTGTTTAAACAATAATCACTAACAAAACTTATGTTTCTGTAACTTATGTGTTTAAGGTGCGTCCCCCAGCAAAACGAGTTTTTGTTCAGTTTTCAGAGCTTATCTACTCATTAGCCAAAACAAATATCAACTGGTAAAAAATACATTAAATTTTGACAATTTCTTGGCTTCAAAATGGTAGTTTCTTTTGTTTTGTTAGTGAGTTTGTTGTTTAAACACAAAAACACAAGTGTGTTGTTTAAGGTGCGTCCCCCAGCAAAACGAGTACAGCACTGCGACATGTAAGACAAAGAATTTTAAGACACTGCTTATCATCACTGCACAGCGCACAGCGCTCTTTTCCTGGATTTTTTATCGTGTTTACATTTACTATCAAGCCTGATGTTAAACGACGCGACGATGCGGTCTACGATGAAATTATGATATTAAATAGCTTACCTTTATCCTTTGTTGTTCTCTGAGCCTCATGTCCTTTGCGTTTAAACCAGATCATACCGATATTCGCACATTACTACTTGGTGATATAATAACTAGCAAAGGTGTAATCATCATCAGCTTAACATCAGGCGAGATGGCGGTCATGTGTAAACCTATAAAAGTTAAAAAAACAATCTTCGATAAAGAAAAAAACATACCGTACACGCTGATGAAACGATAAAAAATATATAGAGTCCGTAAAAATCTCCAAATCGTCGCTATTGAAGTAAGCACGTACAACCTTAACTTAATCCCGAGGTATGTCATAACTTTGTGTCTCAAGTTGGAGTCGAGTTCATCGCTCGATAATTCACATTTGCGAACATCAAATTAGCCATGAAATGGAACTGCATATGCTTCGCTGATAGTTGTGGAAACTTTAGAGTTGGTTGGTTACCGTTACATTTGAATGAGGTAACTTTTACAAAGTAATTTTATGTTGTTTAGTTAATTATATAGGAATTAAATCAGCTACCCGGTTTCCATAATACAGGGTTTTCTTAGAGTTCAAGGTCTATTAACATTTATTTTAATTCACAAGTAACTCACGTACGATATGGTTGGTCCAGCCCGACTTAAGTTTCGACCGCATCCGGCGCTCTTTTTCAAGGTAAGTTCACGCTGCGTTTTGCTGCTGCAGCAGCGATCACACGAGATCGGGGTTCGCATTAGAGATACATATCTAATGCGAAATACTAACATACCAGGCTACAAGACAAAAAAAATATCAATGTGCTAATGTATCGTGTGTAATCGCTTTCAGCGATAAGGCCGCCAGCTGTTTCACTAGTTATACTGTTTTCCTATATCAAATACAAATACAAATACAAAAATCTTTATTGCTGTTTGTAGGTAAGATAAGATGATACAAAACATTTTAAAAGTTGCCCCATACAAACTGGCCTCTGCGAGAGGCATGCAATATGTCTGGCAAGACAATTTGTTAGTAATTTATAAATAAAAAAATAATTAAATAATAGTCAGCTGATTAAAGTCTTCTTCTTCCTCATCTTCTATTAATTTCTGGTTTTATTTATGTCATCTGATTCTTCATCTTAGATTAATTTCTGGCTTCTATTTGGTTGTGATATATATTTGTGTGAGATAAATGTTTGGTGAGCACAATTTCGCCAACATCTTGTGTTTCATCAGGATATTGTCTTGTGTTTTTGAGTTTGATCAATATATCCATCCAGGGTCTAAGGTCTAAGGTCTTGCATTAGTAGATCTTGCAGTTCATCCATGTGAGGAATGTCAAAGAATGTATAAAGTGTGATAAATGTATATAATCAAAAATGTCGTTAATTATAATATTCATGTAAATACTCAAAGAATATCAAAATGTAATACAGTACAAACTAATTCATCATTATACAATATATCATTATATGGTCTTATGTCAGTTGACTGTCAAATTTCATCATGGAATAATAATATCTATTGAGATATTAATGGAATAAGGTTTAAAGATTGTAAAAATTTCATGTTAAACAATGTCTAAAATATTAGTATTCCAATTAATTTCCTTATCATTTAAAAATTCAGTTACAGTATAATAGCATTTGTGTATCAGCACTTTTTTAGTTTACTTTTGAACATTGTTATGTTAAGTTCTTTTATGGCATTTGGCAGCTTATTATATAAAAGAGGAGCCATACAAAAATGCTGTCACTCATAATCTTTTTTGCGTTTGTCTATGAGCAGTCTACACTTATCACGCCGGTTACGTTTTACTTTGTCACTCAATAGAGGAAAATAATGAGGGTTATTCCTTACAAAACACATAACTTCAAATATGTACAGGCATGGCAGGGTTAATATTTGGTTGTCTATGAATACTTGTCGGCAGCTATCTGTAACTTGCATCCCGAACATAGCACGGATGCATTTTTTTTGTGCTTTGAAAACTGAGGCTGTATCAGTTGAATTCCCCAAAAATGATCCCATATCTCAAGACTGATGCCACCAATCCATGGTAAGATGTAAGAAGAGCCTCTTTCTTTACCACTGGAGCAAGCCTATGCAGAGCATATGCCGAGCTACCCAGCTTCTTGCAGAGAATCTCAACATGTGCCTTCCAATTCAATTTCATGTCTATTGTTAGGCCCAAAAATTTTGTTGTAGTGACTTCTGCAATTTTTTTATTTTGATAATTTATGTTTATGTTACTCAAGTAATTTTTCTTTGAGTAAATTGCATGAAATTGGTTTTGTTTAAATTAATTTTAAGTTATTAATGTTTAACCAATGGATAGATGAATTTAGTGCGGCATTGATATCTTCCTCATAATTAGCTTTATCTTGACATGCTATTGTTATTGTGCTGTCATCTGCAAATAGTGACATTGGATGCTCAATTACTTTAGGAAAATCATTTATGTAGACAATAAATTGAAACGGTCCCCACACACTTCCCTGCGGCACACCAAATTTGACAGTTCTTTCTTTAGAGGTGAATATTTCCTCCTGTTTAGTTTTAGTATTAATCTTCGTAATTTTAGTAACTTGCCTTCTGTCTGTTAGGTAAGATTTTACTAAGTCAAGCACATTACCTCTAACCCCATAGGCTTCAAATTTACTCAGAAGAATATCATGATTGACATAGTCAAATGCCTGGGTCATATCACAATAAATGGTACAGATAGCATTGTTATTATCAACATTTTCATTACATTGTTAAGAAAATCATATATAGCAATATTTATAGTCTTATTTCTTCTAAAACCTTTTTGCTCATTACAAAGTATATTGTATTTTTCAAAATACTGAATGAATTGCTGGTTAAAATATTTTTCCAATATTTTTGACATTATAGGTATAAGGGCAATAGGTCGGTAATATTCCATGTGCTCCTATTTTCTTTTTAAATACAGGTATGATTATACTTTTTTTAAGGGCCTCGGGAAATGTGCCTGTACTTATACATAAATTGATTATATGACTAAGAGGCCTACAGATAGTCTCTTTAACAGGCCTACAGATATCTTATGTGTTATTTTAAGTTGTGAACAATAAAGAGTTTTCATTCATTCATTCATTCAATGTGCCGCAATGTTTTTATTTACTGTTCTCCAAAAACAGCTTAACCGATTTTAAGGTTTAGCATTTGTGTATTTGGTAGGTATGAGAACAGATCGTAATGTATTTTTTACTCTCCTTTCCCCACTAGTCATTTTATCATTTTTGTATGAACAATGTCCAATTGTCCAATTTAACCGTTAGTTACTCGATTGCATGAAGTGTCTCGCTTATACATACATTTTATTCGCCTAAGTATTCATTATTTTGAAGTCAACTTTTGCGGCATAAGCTAATGTAAAGTGATATAATTGATTAAAAAAAAAAAGTTTTGTTTCAGAACTAGTAACATGCAATACACGTGTTAGTAGTACCTGCTTATTTGTGGTAAAAATTAAGTATTCGTTAAGTGTCCTCAGGAATAAATGTACTTATTTCAGAAAGTGTTTTGTGTAAGTTGACCAAATTTAAAAGATTCCAGGACTAGTGACTTCAATTTCTTTACAAAAGCTATCTCCAAGTTAGCAAACCACAAGAGCCGAGACATTCTTATTTCTTATCTAAAACACCTGAATGCTCGGAGGGACTGGATTCGATCGCGATGCCACCTCGCCACACTATTTGGTTATTTTATCGACACGGGGCATTAGGGCCCCGAAGTTACACCGAAACGAGAAATACTTAAAAAACGAATTTACTTTTAAGCAGTGGTTACCTTTTTTTTTAAATAATAAGTGACGAGACGAGCAGGACATGTGCCTGATGGTAAGCAACACACCTGCCACATAACAGCACAGTGACACGCAGCTATTGGAACACGAAGAGTCCAAATCATTACCTAGCACTGCACTGCGTTCGTCACCCAGAGATCTAAGATGTTATATCTCTAAGCCCTGTAATTTCTCTGGAAACACTGCCCTTCAAACCGGAACACAGTAATGTTTGCACATTACTGCTTGGCGGTGGAATAACTGGCAAAGGTGTGATACTTCCCCAGCCGGACTCTGCCAAAAGTCCTACCGCTACCAAAAAGTGGCCTAGTGGCGTGAATTGTCCAATACGAAACGGATATCATAGCGAGGAGATATTCAAAAGTACATTTTTAGAGAATATGTGCCAACCTGCAGTTGGCCAGCGTGATGTCCTCGACTTATGAGTCCGAGTCCTAGTAGTGGATTCTATGTGGTACGTGTTTTAATCTTTGACGTACAAAGTAAGAATTATAATCTTTATTGTATTGAACTCAACAAAAAACAGTCAAGATGAAACTTAAAATGTGGTTGCGAATAGTGACAAGTTTGCTGCCGCTATTTTCTTAAAGCTATTTCTGCCATTAACAATTTTACGATTCTTAAGTAAGTCAGGGTTTTAATGTTAGTCGTAAGTTACGGCTGTTCTAGTCAGGAGAATGGCGCCTGCCGATCCGGAGGCTCCGGGTTCAAACCCCACACGCACCACTGTCTTTTCGAAGTCATCTGCGTAATGCCACTAACTTAAAACGGTGAAGAAAAACATCGTGAGGAAACCGACATGTACCTAGAATTTTTCGAAGTTATGTGTCATCCACCAACCCGCACTACTGAACTGCAGAGAAAACCCGAGTCCCAGCAGTGGGAACATTTAGTGGGCTGTTGATTAAAGTTCAAGGTTCAAAGTTATTTATTAGTAAACACAAAATTTACACGTCAATTAATAATATGAAATAATAATAAAATGATTTCATAAGTAAAAAAACAAAATGTCAGCTTACATTGGGCTCGCGTGGAGCATAACACGGTTTCAGTTTTTTCCACACAAAAACTCGTCAATTGAGTAAAACGTTTCTTGAACGAGCCAGTTTTTTAATTTGTTTTTAAATGTGTGATCACTACATGCATTAGTAATATCTGACGGCAATCTGTTATAGACTTCGACTCCTATAACGCCTGTCAACTTCCTCGATCGCGTAAGCCTCGTGTGAACGGGCGCGAGACTGTTCACATTGCGAAGGTTATATCTGAACGAGTGGCTAGCGCCTCGCTTCTCAAACGAGTCCAGGTTTTGTCTCATGTAGAGAGCTACCTGCAGTGTCACTAGGGACGGCAGCGTCATTATACCGAGTCATTATTATGATGACGGGTGTCTGTGTTTCTGACACAATTATATAAATCTACGGCTTGAATTCGTTTCTGTTTTGATCGATAACTAATTTTTTTTTCGCTCTGTCCATTAAACACAAAATGTAGTTATGTTACATAATACACAACATAGTCGTAATTTTAATCGCGTTTTTTTCGTTCCTTCAATTTAATGATTGTCCAAAATTTCAGTCAAAACTACCATTTACTTAATATGCAAATACGAATATATTATTTCATAATTATTATTCGATTTAATTATTGTTGGACAGTAAAAAAGCAAATGCATTTCTGTTAAAACGAGCAAATTTCATGGCCCTGTTAAGGTCGGTGCAGTCGACACATAGGCGGTTTTACGGCGGTTTTACTGCTAACCGAAACTGTTAACTTACCCCGAGACGTGTAATCGAATTGTAGAATTTGTGTATCTTTGAGGTCATTCGCCGCACGTTTCATGAGATTTGTTTGCACAATGGTGCAATATTGAATAATGTAAGAGTAGCGATTAAATAATGTAAGAGTGGATGTCGTGATTAAGGGCGTGTGGGCCGTAATTTTGAATTTTTAAAACAACTTTAAGACCTTTAAAATAGTGTTTTAAACTCTGAAAAAAATGTATGTAATAGTTAAGGATCTAATCTAGTGCAATTCGCAGTTAGTAACACGATTTAATGAATTTTACTTGAGATGAATCCCAAAGTTACCCCTTTTCAAAAAGGTTTTTCAAGTTTATGACTAAACTAATTAATATTTTTACTAAATTTTTATACTCAACGAAAGCCACTAAAAGTTATAGATGCATTCGCAGAGCTTGACTTGATAAAAGTATCAGTTATTCACTATGTTTTAATATCTACCATATATATAGCGCGCCGTTCGGCAAGCCTGATCAGTCGCGTTTCGGCGCTCACGGACGACGGGCCTGTGCTTGATTTTGCAATTTTGACAACCGATAAATTTTAAATATTACGATCATAGTGCCACAGTATAACAATATCAGTAGGTATTACTAGTGAATTAATAGTGATTTTTGATACCGTTTTTATTGGAATTGCAAATAGACGCTGATACTAATTAGTACGCTGTTGTAGACCAATAAGGGAGCCTCAAAAAACTGACGTCGATACCACATCAGTAAAAAATTCAATGCGGATGCAATGGAAAATAGATAAGCATCGGTAAAATATTCGTCCGTTAAATCAGAGATCGGGATAAGGAAATAATGAGAGGGGAGAAATCCCCTGCGTAAATCCATCTGCCATCTGCCATTTAGGTAAATTCTTTGGTAGTAAGGTACTTAGTACTTGGAAGAAAAGTCCTCACATACAGATTTTACCACTTCGGAAGAGACTTTCGCGCAAACTATTCAGTTTAGAAAAAAAATGTTAGGAACTTCAATACAATTTTGAACACCTTTCCATAGATACACGTATGGTTTTGTTAGAATTTTTATTTTTTTATTTCTTTTCCAAGTTGACACCACCAAAATTTATTGCTCTTTTTTTTTTTTGTATGAAAATGTTAATATTGTTCATAGAAATTTAGACACTCGACCAAATTTGATAAGATGCTTTTTAGGCAGTAAAATTACTCGTAGAATTTAACTCTGCACTAAATTTCCGATTCGTATTTTTTAATTATATTAAGGTTTAGAATCATTTCCTGAGCATAAAATCACAAAATAATAACAAATCCAGGTGGAGCTTCAAGCGCCAGCTCGAAAAAACGTTTTTGGCTGATATTCTGAAAAAGTTATAAAGCCTATTTATTATTATTGTAAAAAATAAAATTTCCCATCTTTTGTTGCCAGTAAACTTTATTTTCGAACTTACCGATTACGATTTATTATTTCAAATTTGATGATAACAATGTAAAAATAATAAGATGTGAATTCTGTTCCCAGTAGCACAAACATGTCCCTTTTACCGGAATGGAAGAAGGGTTATGATTTTCGCGCGTATCTTTTATGTTTGTAAATCTTTTATTTCCACATATCTTCCAAACGGCTGGATGGATTTTGGTAACTAAGATATTCTAAGACTAGTCTGACTCGCCAAAGTGTCCTTAGATAGTAGGTAATATTTTTTACGTGTAGATTTTTTTGTAGTCGGGGGTTTTAAAGTTTTAAAGTTATTCTATCATATTGCTCGTTGCTCGAATAAACAGCACCGTTCATCATCATTATTGAAGAGTTGAACGAAGAGTTTGGTCTCCACTTTTGTAATAAGAACAACTAAGCTGTGAAACGCATTGCCAGTGTGGGTTTTGTCGAAGGTTCGAACCTTGGGGCTACGAGGTACACTGTGCTTGTTTCTATTAGAGAAACAAGTTCCATCGTAGACAACATCATTTTCAGCCACTATTAACGGCATCATAGCAATCGTATCATTGAATGGGTTATAAATCTTAAACGATAAGTTTAAAAAAAAAGTTTACTAGCAACAAAAGATGCAAAATTTTATTTTCTACAATTATTGTCAAAATATATAGTTTCCAAAATATCGGCTAAAACAGTTTTTTCAATTGGCGTTTGAAGCTCTACCTGGATCTGTGAGCATTTTGTAATTTTATGCTCAGTAATAGATCTTTACCTCATAGAAAAAAATTGGATTAGAAATTTAGTGCAAAGTTGAACAAAAAACCTTCTATTTTTACTGGCCTTTCATTACGTTTCAGCACATTTTTTTAATGTTTGACGAACTTGTGAATTATTAGGAAACATATTAAAAGATGCATGAAATTGGAAAAGCCGTTCTCAACTTATAGTGTGACCAAAAGAAAAGGTTGAGTTTTGTATATCTACGAGTATAGATAAATTTAATATTTCTTCGTTCATATATCAAAAACTCTTATAACTATTCACAAAATCGTTATCACTAGTATAAACAAATCTTGAACAAAAAATGAGTTTAAATTACATAGTCAAATATTGTAATGTTATTTCTGCACTGTGGTACTGATTCCGCGGTCGGTGACGGTCGCGAGAACAAGACAGCGTTAAATGCCTAATTTGACAGAACTACCTGGCCTTAAGTAAAAAAATTTTGGTCTTTTGCCGTACGTTGCATGGGATTTCTTCGCAGAATGTTGCCATATTGAACCATGTAAAATCAGCGCTTGTCGTCGTTATTCGTGAAAGGTAACATTATCACTATCAACCTATATTAGTCCACAGCTGCACATATCCCTTTCCCATAGGTCGTCACTCAGTACGTAAGTGTGAAAGGTAATATGATTCATGCATTTCTTTGTCATAATTAGTTTCGTTACTCAGATATAGTGTACATTATTCTACTGGCCCTTTCATTTGATACCCTATATATATATATATTTACTTATTTATTTATTATACACCTATTATATATATTGTGTTATTTTATTTTTAATGTCTACATAATTAATACACGTGTTTATGTATATTGTTTGTTAGTTGCACCACTGCCCAAAATCTTACAAATCTTGTTTCCTTACAAATCAAAGGTTATCTGGAAGAGATCGCTTTTAGCGATAAGATCGCCTTTTTGTGCCCATTATGTTTTTGTTATTTTATGTGTTACTTATAGTCAACTTTGTTTGTGGTGCCAATAAAGTGTTTTTGTATTGTACTGTATTGTACCCATATTGAGGATGTGGAGAAACTCTAATCAGAGTCCGCCTGGGAAAATACCACAACTTTGTCTCTTATTCTGCTACTAAGCAGTGACCTGGATACATTTCTGTGTGATGGTTTGAAATAACATTACATCATCACAATTGTCATCTTGAATAGCCATACACAAACGTATGTATTATCTCTAATTTAATAATATTATTATCAAACCACTGTACTTAAACAAATATCGTTTCTAGGCCCACATAGTTTGGAATGTGTACAGTTCTGTACAGTATACTCTTATGTTATAGTATGTGTTTATTGCAGTCTGTTTTGTGTGCTCATTGAATAAATAAGTAAATAAACACTTTCCGTTTGTCCAACAGTAGGTTACGTATTAAAATTTAATAATATTACGAATAATTTTCAGTATAAGTACGATATACTGAAAATTATTGTATTTCAGAACCGTGGCACTATTTCTCGAACAGATGTATTTACAGCTTTACCGTTCGCTCCTAAACTCTGAACAGTAATTATTATAGTTCCTAACCTAAATTAAATTAATTACGGAAACAGTAACTGGTTAATGGGGGTTCTGAATAACTCTTACATTTAATTTGGTCCAAATTAATATTGCTATTTTACGATCATATTAAATCGGCATGAAAAACGTCGTAACCAAACAAAAATGGAGATTTTATCATGGCCGCCGCTAATAAAAAGGTTGTAACAAATTATTTGTCCGTAAAAGTGGATGTAAGTAACACAGTAGACGAAAATGGTGTATGCAGAAACAATATGATAAGCTCAAAGGTATATTTTGGTATATGTATACGAGTATGACTGATCCAGCACGCGTTGGTACAGCTTGTCGTAAATTGGCCGTACCAACTCAGATTTAGAACACATTTGATTTGCAAAATGTTTATAATAACACAATCTTAAAAGATAGACACACAAGTCACGGACTTCAACACGCAACGAAAGCTCTCAAAAAGGAATATTTTTGCCCGTTTTTGTTATATTTTTCATTCACACTCCGCTCCTATTGATAGAAGCATAATTTTATATAGCCTTTCTCGATAAATGGACTATCCAACAGAAAAATAATCTTTCAATTCGGACCAGTAGTTCCTGAGATCCTAGCGTCCAAGATAACAAACTCTTCAGCTTTACAATAGTTTTTTTTTAATTATTTTTTTATTTAAATTAGCCACTCCACAGACTCCGGGGTCCGTGATCTTTGTCATTACAAATATATATTATTATTTTTACACATATTTTGGATAAGGAGAAGAAGAGAAAATAGGAGGAGTTGGGTACATTTAAAATCTAGTGCTCGTCTGTAGAGCCGATCACTACCGGCTGGAATTCCGCTAATAATCGGCTCGACATCGAGTGTTTGCCTAATTACCTTTTGCCATTTGCCTAAGCTGCCTCCTCCCGGCCCAGAGCCTCCACAACGGCCGCATTTCTGTCCCTGATGGCCATCTGTAGGTTGAAATCTCGGATGGTCTTTGGTAATGCAGCCCACGCTCGCCGCACGAACCGAGCCGCTTTACAATAGTAATATAGATAGTAACGATATTTTGGCAATTATTGATTGATAGTAGGTTTGCACTAGACGGCCGTCTCGTCTGATATCAAGCAACGCTGCGGTGTACAGTCAGCGTGCATACCTAGAAGAAACTGATCCACATTCGACTTCAATCTTCAGGTACTGCTTAGAAATCTCCAATCAGTATTTGGTCAATCAGGAAAATCATATTTTTAAATAAAATAAAAAATAGTAACGAGCAACACAAACGCGTAATGGGAAGTAACAGTTTGGTCATAACACCACTATACCACTTAGCTACGAGTATTTGAGCCTGAAGACTGCAAATAACTACTTAGCACAGCACGGTGCGCGTCGCCCAATTACATATACGTACAAAATTATTTATTTATCTCGCTGCCCTTTAATTTTTATGAAAATATTGCCCTTCAAACCAGAACACAATGTAGAACGCTTGGCAGTAAGACGCATACGGGTTAATTCAACAAAAAAAAAAACATGTTTAAGGACGATATTCTAAGTGATTTTGCTTTGAAATCATAACTTTTCCTATTACCCCAGCACACATAGGATTGTAGGTTAACGTTGCTGTGAAATTATTGTGATGTAGATTGAGAGATAAAAGTCCTCGCAGTTACGTTTTATTTTCGTTGAAATTCTCAGGAATGTTTGAAGCTTTTTTTTTATAAATAACTACGTTACGCTTAATTATAACGAACAACTGTTATAATAAGTTAAGTTAACACGTGATTTCATGTAAGGAAAAAATATGGGTCCTTACGCGGCTTAAATTAATAAACTACGACTCTGCTAGTAATAATCACGAATATGCTATGGCAAGCGAAATATCGCTATAATGTACTAGCTCTACCCTGTCACGCTTCGCTGTGGCACATTGTGATGCAAAAATTAGATAAAACAATCCTTGATGCGGATTATGTACTCGTATCATTGTAAAATTTCAGCTCGATCAGTGCAGAACTTTTGAGTTTTTGAAGCGTACACAAACCAACATAACATTTTTATATATAGAGATCTTAAGAGGTCGATACGACACGTCCTTTTATTCCCCAGTCATTTAAAGATCGACACATTCTTGTCTTACATTCTTACCATTAACAGTCAAGTTTATGTATTACTTCATAAAATTGTTCTCCTCTTGAGAATATTAGGTATTCCGATCTGTCACGCACACAGTCCCACCGGTGGGCCTCGAGAGTCGTCCAAATACCCCAGTTTCATTGCTACCATAATTTTCATTCATTCACGTACATGGCTCGGAACGAATTACGCGCCATATTTCAACAGCTTATGTGCCAAATGCGTCTAATGATGAAGGTAAATTTAGGAGAAATTTAACACACTGTTCTGTATTCACACGTACATGTTGATTTTAATACGTAGGATCATATTTTGTTGTAAGTTATCACGGTTGTTCTCAACATCGACATTATTAGTCAGCAGTCACGTAAACATGACGCATAAAACTGTATCGAAATATCGGGAACCCATTTTTTTAAATTTAATAGATTAAACCATAACTCTACCATGAAATCACGATGAATAGTCATGTAATTAATAAGACTATCATCAACAGTCCACTAAATGTTCCCACTGATGGGACTCGGGCCTTCACTCGCAAGGAGAGAGTTGAGGCCATAATCCACCACGCTGGCCAAGTTGGCGGGTTGGTGGATGAAACATGACTTCGAAAGGTTCTAGGTACATGTCGGTTTCCTCACGAAGTTTTCCTTCACCGTTTTAAGTTAGCGGCATAATACAAATGAGACCATATAATGTTTTGTTTGTTGGGCAATTTTTGTCTGGTTCTGTGCGGTTTTGTGTAGTAATTCGATAAAATCCTACAAACTTTGGAAATATGAAAGATTGGATATTTTTGCCTAATCAAAACATTACCCTTAAAAACAGAACACGGTAATAATTATATTAGGTGGTGGAATAAACGAAAGAGATATAATGTTTCCGCAAGCGGACCTTTATTTTCCCGTAGTACTCTGTAAGAGTCCTCTGCAATTAGTCAGCGTATGACATTTTATAGTACCAATCCCGTTGGAGCTCATTAAAGTTTTGCAGTATTATTGAGTGGGCACACACTGAGAGCGGACCACATTAGCAGCCCGGGTTATGGAGCAATAATGTATTGACCACTTAGTGTAATGGACGCTTTACTTCGTCCGTTAACTGCACGCCGCTCGATTCTCCCGTTAATGCTGATTGTGTTGGCTGAAAACACACATAAGTATTCAATGGTATATTATCATCCTACAAATATTATAAAGGCGAAAGTTGATTGACTATTTGTTGCTCCAGCACCTATGCGAAAGGTGGAATGTTTGTTTCTCAATTACGTCGCAACGATTGGTTCGAGTTTAAATTTGGTACGTATAGTTTACAGTCTGGAATAGTTCTTTTATCCTGGAAAAACTACGATATCTAAGTGGGTGAAATCGCAGAGATTTTGAAAAAAAACTGGCGTGATTTGGTTTGTGTAAAAGGCTGTGTAAAATTTCACGACCTTTCACCAATAGGCAGGGGAATTCGAAAAATCATCAAAATTTTATGAACTAAAGTAATTAATGTCGATGTTTAGGCTGTCTTCCTTCTATTATTGTTTGTACCAATGTAAAACGAGGATGTGGTCTAAAATGTATCGTTTGAAGAATCCGATTTGTTCACTTTTTGAACCCATATTATATCCAACTTGGGAAAGATACATTCGGCAGCATATTGCATTGTTTTTTTTAGAGTTACGAGACGATCAGGACATGTGCCTGATGGTAAGTAATATGCCTGACCCATAACAGCACAGTGACACGCAGCTATTGGAACATGAAGAGTCCAAATATATTACCTGGCACTGCACTGCGCTCGTCACCCAGAAATCTAAGATATCTCTAAGCCCTGTAATTTGTCTGGAAACATTGCCCTTCAAACCGGAACACAGTAATGTTTGCACATGTACTGCTTGGCGGTAGAATAACTGGCAAAGGTGTGGTACTTCCCCAGGCGGACTCTGCCAAGAGTCCTACCACTACAAACCTACTGTTTGGCTGTGGGCATAGAGTTTACATACTACGTATAGATTTAGGCCAAACGCTTTACACCGAAAGCACGGGTCTGATCGCTCTTGTCCTGTCGCTCTTGTGGAAGTGTCATACTTTTGTCGCGGCACATCACAATGTCACATACACCTCATCTGCTTACGATTGGTACAAAGAAACCGCGCGGAAAACCCTGATCTATTTACTTATTCTTTATTTAAGGCTGTATCGAAAGGTATATCGAACTAATTCGGAACGTGATCGCTTCCTCGAGTTTCGGGATTTTCGATAGAAAAACACTCTCCGAAACAGTCCCATTTCTATTTTGAACCCTATTGATAAAAAAATATTAATTGTTTTTCGCAAAGCCTTACGATGTATAAATATAATACAAATATATTTCCTACTCAATACATCAGCGTCGTTGTTTCCACCTACATCACAGATCAGTTCCCGCGGGGTCCGGGACATAAATCAAAAACTTTCCGAATGTCATCGAAAACACACACAGTAGAGTAGCCAATTCGGGTCGCCCGGGCCGGTATTCACTATGACCAATACGTGAAGGACCGCGATTCTACCGCCCAAATAAGACTGTCTTAGCTTTAATACTGCTCTCCCTTTTTAACCCCGACCAAAACAGGGGTGTTATAAGTTTGACGTCGATGTCTGTCTGTCTGTGGCACCGTAGCGCTCAAACGGATAGGCCGATTTCGACGCGTTTTTTTTTATTTGAAAGTTAAAATGCGTGCGGATGTTCTTAGCTATGTTTGGTTAATATCGATTCAAGATGGCCGCCGCCACAAAATGGCGGACAAAATCTTTCTTCACAACCTACCTCAATATGGATATCAAATGAAAGGACTTGACTAGTAGAATACTTTTCACTATCAAAAAATTCAAATCCAAGATGGCCGCTCTCACAAAATGGCGAAATACATTTCTTTTTTCACAAGTCCCTTAATATGGGTATCAAATGAAACGGCTTGACTAGTAGAATGTTGTACAGATAACAAATATGAGGTAGATAGAGGTTAATCAAAATTTTTCATTTTGTTCTTGTCTTGTCATCATCATCATCATCATCAGCCTTAAAACGTCTACTGCTGAACATAGGCCTCCCCCCTAGATTTCCGCAACGAACGATCCTGCGCAACTTGCAACCAGCGGTTTCCAGTGACCTTTATGAGGTCATCGGTCCATCTAGTGTGAGGCCGTCCAACACTGCGTCTTCCAGTTCGTGGTCGCCACTCGAGAACCTTTCATCCCCATCTTGTCTTGTACCTTTAAATAATAGAGACTGTAAAAGCATAGCCAAAACAGTTAGGCGGTAGAAGGACCGCGACCGGTATAATTAGGATGACGACTGGGTCAAAAATATACTATACCAATTTGTCCGTCAGGTTTGCGACGTCACGTCTACGTAAAAATAGTACAATGATGTGACGTCACTGGAAACTTCTAACCACTGTATTTTAGTCGGTTTTTTTTTTGCCAAGAATAAATACGTTTAATTAATCTAACTGACGGACTAATTAGCCATTTTAGTCACCATGCCTTTAGACTAGTTGCGATTCTGCGCAACCGTGGCCATGGATCGAATTATGTTGTAGTGTGTTTGTGTTCTTGCTTGTTGGTTGTCGTGAATCGGGGTTGATGAAGGGACAGCGCAAACTTTGTCAAGTTATTTATGTCTCAATCCGACCGGTGAAATATTCAGTCCTTTCTATCAGGGTGCTATTTTTAGATGGACACTTTAGTTAATGAATTTATGATCAGCTAGAAAAAATATATCGGTCCGCATACGAAGGGCAATTATTTATGTATGTATCAGCTAGCTGGTTCTCACAATAAACATTTGTTTTAAACAATTATCAACATGGATTTTTTTAAAGATACCCAAATTTTATTACACAGGAAAACGATTCTAAAATTTTTCATCGTCAATTTATAGTAATGCATTAATTGATCTAAAGCAGTCGATTAGTTAAATAATCAGTTTAAATTTAAATTCTTTTTGTTTAACGAAATTTATAAGTGGAATTTAAATATAATTAAACTTTAATAAGATTATAAGATTTTTATCGTGATTGGTATTATTTCTGGCAAGTTATGAATTATTGATGGTCGGCGGTTAAATCAAATCTTTTTTAGACTTGAAAACTTACCTTCATAAATCTTGTCTCCCGAATTTGGTATTCAAAGACTTCACGAACATTCTTGCGCGGACCCACATCCCAAAGGGTGCTCTCGGTTTGAGGGGTTTCAATAGCACTTCACATTTCCAAAAATAATCATACCGCTTTCAACTTTGACCTTAACATCAGCCTGGATTAAAATCCTCGACTTGGGGCCGATTTTGTTAAAATAATCGCTTAGATTACGCAATTTTGCCATTTGCATCGCCTGTTAGTGTAAACGGTTAATGCCCAGAGTTACTGTAATGGTGTCAGGGCAATCAGGATTCGGTGTTGGGGAGTCGGTTATTTCCTTGAATGTTCGTGGCTTATGGGAAATGTGCTACAAGATAACTTTACTGAAATCTGAATAGATTGTGGTTGATGTCAAACCCTTGTGAAAGAGATGGGGTTTTATCACGTTTGACGAGTCTTGTGTGTATGTGATGTCAAAACTCTTCAACGAGAACACTGCTTTTGATTGTTTTTTTTTGTGTCATTGTTATTATGGTCCACTGTCTAAAAAATATTTTCTTTTTTTATGTTTTTGTATTGTGCAGTTTTTTTTTTGTATCTTATTTATGAATAATAAATTTTACGTTTATGTGAAAAGAACAGCAAAATACTGTATAAATAGTATACAGTTTTTTTAATTTTCGATCGGTTTATAACTAAGTACTACTTTTTTAAAACAATAATAGGTTTACACTTGACCACCATAACATCTGAGTTTGAGCGACGATGCGGTCAGCGATAGAGCGCACATAAATAGACAAAAACCGTTTTACTCACTATTTGAAGACACCAAGGTTGTAAATATCGGGAAATACCCACTCTAGGAGTGCACTCCACAATCTAGATGTTCTTATTACGATAGTGATGGCAAACCTCGTTTAAAAACGTGTATTTAGAACGACAACCATGAATCTATATCGCTTTTTACTGCTACGACCAGTCCGATAAGAAAAAAAAACATACTCAAGCATAGTTCTACTAGTTTAAATGAAATTTTAGTTAAGTATTCCAGTTTTATTCACGCGGCCATTAATAAGAGTATTGGCAAACCGCCGAAACCAAACCCCCAACTTAACCTGGAAGCGGTAGCTTGTTCGAAATGATTGATCCACATTCATCCATCAAGATTGCGTCAATCAGGTTCGACCTTAATTCACTCGAGTAGACTGATGTCAGAATCGAATATTGACGTGACTGTCTTATGTTTCACGGATTTGGACGTGATTTAACTAGAGAGAGAAAGTGAAGAACAAATTGTGTTGATAAATGATATACTGTTTTTTGTATCGACTGGCCTCGTGGCTTAGGGGTAGTAAATCTGCAAAGTCGAGAGTCGTTCGGTTCGTCGGGTTCGATTGCAAGCGTGCAAATATTTGTGTGATGAATTCAAATATTTGTACTGTGTTTGGGTGTTTCTGTGTATATGTATGTATTTCAAACTATATAAGTATTATATTAGCTATCTGGCCGCCATATTACAAGATTTGCTTAGTTTGTGGTCAGATGGTGGTGTGTGAATTGTCCACCAATATTAATTTATTAAAATAAATTTAAAAAACTGTAGTCTGTTGTCGCGACATATAATAAAAAATGTATATTAAAAAAATAGAAAAATAAAAAATGCATGTGCTTAAGACCGCATCCCAGAAGTGAAATATTCATTATAATTAATAATGACAATTTTATTATTAGACATACATTGAATATAGTAAACAGCAGTGAAGAGCAACTGATTGGATCTTTCTCGATGAACACTTCTCACTCAACATTATCTAACCCCAAAATAAGCTTGTTTTGTGGGAGCCAGATAGCTTATATAGCACTTATATTGATTGTAAATATACATATTTTGTTAACTATTATAGTATTTCGCTTGACCTCCATCTCGGCATATGTTATGCCACGATGCGGTCATCAATCATGCTATCCGTAGAAACACCTAAACAAAGCCATAAAATAAAATATCTACATTCATCGCACAAATATTTGACCTGGGTGCGAATCGAGCCCACGACCTTCAGCTTCGCAGGCACTTTATAACCAACTAAGCCACGAAGCCAAAGCCAAAGGTTTTTTATTCATAAATGTACAATTTACAAGCCAGTCAACAATACATACATATCTTAAGTTTACGCTAACAACAGTCCAAAGTTTTCACTAAGCAACAACATGTCGGCAGTATATTTACATCTGGACAGTCACGACGAGGTAAGCAAGATTTATATCCCCAACACTGACACAAGGGCCGAGGGAAAGGGTAATAGAACACTGTTGTTAGTTCTTACTACGGCTGCGACCTTGCGGTGTGCGTGACGTAACAGATCTTAGATCTTTTCGCTGTGCTTCTTCGTAATGAAGAACTACAAATAGGGTTTGTGGTGTTGCTATTCGTGACTGTATTTTTGTTGTTGAAGTCGGTGAAATTTTAATTCGCTGAAATCTCATTTCTGAAGTGAACACTCTTCAATCTTAGTATTTTCTCAATTTGACCCCAGATTTTAACAATCAACAAAAGAGTATTTATGCATAAAGAACTATACACCCGACCCTCAGACCAACTATTCTTAATCCTCAAAAACCCGACCATATTACGTATGTACCTAATATGGTCGTGGTATATATAGACCCGACCATGGATACACACGTGTATTCATAGTTGGGTCTATATTTTTTTTTATTCTTTTTATATTTTTTTATTCGCCGTGGCCTTTTTGAATGAGAATGCATGCACGTGACCGCTGCTTTCTTGGCATTAAAACTGAGTTTATTGTAAATGTATAACTACCACGTTAGCTCCATATTATTTTAATCGCTGCCGCTTATGTTTTGTTACTTATTAATGTTTACAGGTTCTTGTAGACACATTCTAAGTACCTATGCCGCTGTGTTTTCAGATCTTGGACCACCGCTAACACAAGTTACTGTGTACAAGTTGTGTCTTTTACGGCAACCGTGTTGTAAGGCTGCCTGTTATATCAATTAGAGTGGTCGAATGCTTTGATGGATTTGACAAGCTTTTGTTACGCTCAGTGGTAGGACTATTTGCTGAATCTACCTGGGAAATTACAATACTTTTGTCAGATATTCTAATGACTTGTCAGGAGTGTGAAAACACCACTATTCCGGTTTAAAGACAATGTTTCCAGAGAAATTAAAGGGCATATCGATAAAACAACTTATGACTCTGAATGATAAGCGCAGTGCTGCTTTAGGGGAATCTTATACCTTTAAACGAGCAATTCTTGTAAGTATATATATATAGAATCTGAATCTCGGAAACGGCTCGAAAGATTTTCATGAAAATATGTATACAGGAGGTTTCGGGGACGATAAATCGATCTAAGCAGGTTTTGTTTTTAAAAAATGCCGTTTTATGCGCTTTTTTAGACAATGAAAAACTGTTACATAACGGTTAGAACGCGACGGTAAATTTCGCGACGACGCGCGACAGTATATTAGCTCAGTCGGGAAGATCATAATATGGTAGGTCCGGGTTCAAATCCAACCGGCGGCCTTTCTTTTTCAATTTTTTTAAATCAGCATGTATCTAAGTAACTGAGCAAAGCTCGGTCACCCAGGTACTTTGTATTTATGTGACACGGTGTTGTTATGGGCAAGCATGTTGCTTATCATTAGGCACATGTCCAGTTCATTTCGTCGCTCTATACATAAAAAAACCAACTATCCTGATGTGTAAAACAATTTACACAACCATATAGGTAGTTTTATCTGAACTATTTTGCTAATACAGCTTCGGAGTTAGCTTAAAACAACTTCAAATAAAGTGATTCCAAACTTTTCAAAATCATGCCAAAATTCAGAGTCGAACAATCACTGGGATGTTTTTGCAAAGGGATGCAAACTCGAACGTACGAAATCAACTTGAAGCCAAAAACCGATTAGAGCAATCGTAAACTTCAATCAATCGTATAGGAGCTTATTTTTGAACGCACACGTCTTTGATAACTTTTTTTTTTTGAAAGATATCTAAAATTGTCGTTAACTTACATATTCAAATACAACATTTTTTAGACCACCTATGACCATAGGTGGTTGTCATATTCGGTCCAGTCAAACTTAATTTGGGCATTGCCAAAAGACGCGTGAGTGGGTGCATCTTTGTTTGATAAACGTGGTCGGATGTCTGGTCAGACCTTCGTTCTTTTGGATGAAGCCAATGAATATAGACTTTGGCTTATTTAAATAAGAAAATTAAAAAAAAACTGTAAAACATTTCATCAATATATTTGTAAACTGTAATACTATGTAGTGCGTTATTATACTTTGCGAATATATCCATCAACAAAACATGTTACAGGGTTAACATTTGTTCAGCTGTGCAAATTGTGTGTGCTGTTATTAGTCAAGGAGAACGTCATAATATATGGACCAAGCACCGAGCTTTGTCGTACGCTCGACTAGTAGTGTACGCTTGTTTGCGCGACTAAGATAAATTGATGTCAGCTTCTTATGGGAGAGCAATAGCAAAATCATATATACTCATAAATATGAAATGTATGAAATATAGCGAGTGAGTTCAAGAATAGGGCTTCTACGAGTATCTCTCGAAAACAATTAGACGATCTATGCAGGCTGTTCGTGTAGCAATTGCTATGAACCACTTCGTAGTAGGTTCTACATAAAATGGAGAGATCTGTAGCAGTTTTCGCACATAGCGTGTTTGTTTAATTACATATGTATACATAATTTATTTTTACGGACTACCTACTCTGATTTTTTTAAAGTGTTATAATGTGTTAGCGTAGGCGCAAATCAAAATCTACGTATTTCAGCTAACACTAGTAAGGTGTGATGTTCTACGAAATGTGTGTAGCGGTTACGACGGATAAGCTAAATTCATGTAGAGCCTTCTACGAAACACTATATTGTAACTGCTTCTACGAAATCGGATGTTTCCTGATAATACATAGATAATATTGATTTGGAAACTCGCAGAATTGACTTTAATAGATTAAGACTAATAATGCATGACTACTTGACTGTCTGCTTGTAACTAGATATTACATACGAGTACATTTACTTAAGCAAAACCTTTAAGAAATTTCAATTCAATCATTCAGTTCAAACCGAGACCGCGACACGAGACCGCGGCAAGCTCTTGACATTATGGAATTGTATGAGGGCCAGTTCGCGCCAAGACCGCGACGCGAGAAAGTCGCGGTCTCGGCGCGTCAAATTTCATATGCTCCGTCGACGCAATTTTCGGTAAAAGTGGTACAACATTTTGCCTTCACGTATTAACGTGATTAACTATCACATATATTATTATTTATAGATACAAACATTTGAGAAACTATAAGCTAGTTATTTTCGCATCTGTTTATAAACATGACTTTTAACAGTGAATGAGGGACAAACTAGTGAGGCAGACATTTCTATAATACCGATGCGTGGATGCGTTATTAAAGCCGCTTGTTCGTAAACACGAGCGAGAGATTACAATGTTACAGAGACCTTAGTTGAATTTTCAATTTATGATTGATTAGCACCGCTCCACGCTGTGTTCCGGTTTGAAGGGCAACACCCATAACAGCACAGTGTCACCCAAATATTGAAACATGAATATTGAACAGTCCGAATCATACTTGGCGGTAGAATATCTGGTGGTGAATTAGGTGTAATACCTCCCCAGGCGGACTTTGTAAAGTGTCCTTCCAACACATTATCCATTCTGGCCAAGTTCAGGTTGGCAGATGTCCTCAAAAAACCGTTTTTTTTTTTAAAATATAGAGTGATTAGACGAGCAGGACTTCATGCTCAACAACTTTGCCCATTTGCCCTTTGATCAAATGCATAGTATACGATTCTATAAAGGACGTGCAGACAAACATTCATTGGTATACAAATAGTTTTTTTTTAATGAGGAGTGACGAGATGAGCATGACAAGTCCCTGATGGTAAGCAACATGCCTGCCACATAACAGCACAGTGACACGCAGCTAGTGGAACATGAAGAGTCCAAATCATTACCCAGCACTGCACTGCGCTCGTCACCCAGAGATCTAAGATGTTATATCTCTAAGCCCTGTAATTTCTCTGAAAACATTGCCCTTTAAAACGGAAGTTTGCGCATTACTGTTAGGCGGTAGAATAACTGGCAAAGGTGTGGTACTTCCCCAGGCGGACTCTGCCAAGAGTCCTACCACTACGAAAACATATTGTATCGTAACAATGACTGGCCTAGTAGCTTAGTTGGTAGTAGCTCTGCTGGCGAAGCCGAGGGTTGTGGGTTCGATCCCCACCCAGTGCCCAGTGTGATGAATTCAAATGTTTGCACTGTGTCTGGGTGTTTCTATGTATAATAAGTATGTATTTAATACTATATATGTATTATATCAGCTATCTGGCTGCCATCACACAAGCTTTGCTTAGTTTGGGGTCAGATGGTGTTGTGTGTGAATTGTCCACCAATATTTATTTATTTAATGATTTGTTGTTGTTAAGCGAGGATGCAGTCTACGATGGAGCACGCTTACATCAGGCGAGATTATCGCTATCTGAAAACTTGCTATCGTTAAAAAGTTACATTTGTGACATGAACAATACTAAGATTTCCAAGTGGGATTGGAATCTACGACCTTTTTTCATCATCATTATATTTTTGATATGAAAATCTCTTTTGGCGCCCAACAGACAAATTTTTCTGTGAATTGAATTCTTGCGTATTGAAATCTCGGGAATGATAAGAAGTCTTCAGGTAAACCTTATCGGGTACCTGTGGGTACCATTTCCACCCAAAGGTTGCCTGGAAAAAATCGCTTTCAGCGAAAAGGCCGTCTGTTGTAGCACTAGCTGTTATTGTTTTTTTTTTGTCTGTAAATCTATTTTTCTTTTGGTGTGAACAATAAAGAGTGTCCATCTATCTTAACTCGGGACCATAGCATTGACTATCTAGACGCTGATTCTCGATGGTCATGCTCATAGCCACGCCTCCGGTTTCACCCGCGTAGTTTCCACAGTAAGCTATTAAATTCTGAGTTATAAGTTTTCACTTCTATCGGCAGTTCCTATGACTGCCAATTTTTTTTTTTATAGAGCTTAGCTTGACCACCAACTCACCTGATGGTAAGTACCGGTGTTGTAGAAGATAACGAATGCTCCCGTTGAAAGTACCTATTAACTCTTACCTTGAACAGTTATAGATGGTGTCTCGCAGGGAACAATATAAACTTATGGAGCCACAATGAAATCGGACATTTTCAGCACTAGGCTGCCACGGTTATATTTTTACTGTCCTGCTGTACCCTATCACGCTTCGCTGTGGCACATTGTGGTGTAAAAACTAGATGAAAACAATCCTTGATGTGGATTATATATCTTTCTAAAATTTCAGCTCGATCGGTGCAGAACTTGTTGAGTTTTTGAAGCGTACACAAACCAACATTATATATAGAGACTAGCTGCCCGTCCCAACTTAGCTCGAATAATAACCTAGATACCGACTGCAGCGCCATCTGACGGGCTGGTTTGTGAACTAAACCACCCGGGGCGTCATCCAAACGCATACAAAAAAATCCAGGTCCAGCCGTTTAAGAGGAGTTCGGTGACAAACACACACACAAAATAAAATATATATATAAAGGCTCATAAAAGATTCATAAAAGTCGTTGAAAATGTTCACACATCCCTCTGTTCGTCACGCTATTCTAGTGTGGTATGATGCCGTCTGTACATCAAAGCTTTGATTCGGCAGCCGTGTTTGATTAATTACTGTTCAGCCAGTCGGCGCCGGCGGCGTGATGCATCCCTAGCTGTCTTTTACATGTTTTGCGAAATTAAGAGCGTGTATTCCGTAAAGCATCACTTTCAAGCTTTCGCTATTCAAAAATCATACTTTATACTAATATTGTAAAGCTGAAGGTTGTATTTGATTGAACGCGCTCATCTTAGAAAGTACTGAACCGATTTCAAAATAAAGTAGTTCAATTCCAAACGAGCAGCGATCACGCACGTCCACTCTCCTTGAAAAAGACCGCCGAACGCGGCCGAAACTAGAGTCGGAGCGGACAGACCATATCATTCGTGAGTTACCCATTGAATTAATAAAATACAAGTATGTGTAAGAATATAGCATAATAGGGCTGGTTAGTGTTTTATAAGGCACGTCTACCAATATTTATTTATAAATTAACCTGTCATTGCGCGGTGTTACAACGTGTCCTGAGGCTTAAATTAAGCTTCTGTGTTTCAATTTTGGCGACCACGGAATACAGACGCAGACAGGATTGAATTCCGGGGTCGATTGTTTTGCGTTGATTTGCAGTTATAAGCTGTGAGTTTGAATCTTTTCACTGTTTCATTGTGATTGTGAAATAATTTCATTGGAAATAGCGTTGGAAGTAAGAATCAGTATTTCCACATTTGCATCAAACTTTACTTTAAAATGGCGCATCGTAATTACAATGTTAGGATACAGAAAGATAGATAGATAGATTAACTCTTTATTGCACTTAATATAAAAACAAACAAAAGTAACTTACAATAAACAATATAAAGTAGCAATTGGCGACCTTATCACTAAAAGCGATCTCTTCCAGGCAACCATAGATATAATAGCTGGACGCTCTGGAAACGATCGAGAGACGTGCCTAAAGGCTCAGAGGCGACGACACCCTTGTTCTAAAAAGGCTTCAAAGTCTTGAACATTGCCGCAAATTTGCTGGCTTATTGTTTTTTTGTGTTGCATTTAGGAGAATGTTCCGCTAATTTTCATGATCCAACCCTAGCTACCCTTTTATATCGGACTGAAATCTAGTTATCTAAAACAATTTCCATCCAGTAATATCTGTGCTCATCACACAAATATTTACCCCGAGAGAATCAAACCAACGACCTACAGATCTGTAGCCAAGAACTATTAAATATACTGAACGTATTTCGATGAAAATTTATGGTACCTATTATCTTAAATTATGTTAAAATAAAGTAAGGTGAAGGAGGTATATTGGTGATTTAGGTAAGTAGGTGGATGGATACATTTTAAACGGACTACCACACAGTTCCTATGCAAGGAAATTTCAAGAGACAGCGCTATCGAATTGATATGAGTGTGAGAAGAGGCAATAGCGCTGTCTCTTCAAATTTCCTCGCATAGGGAACTGTGTGGTATTCCGTTCAAAATAATATCACCTACTTACCTAAATTACCAATATGCCTCCCTTCACCTTATATGTTAGTTTTTGAAAAAAATAACAAATAATCAAGTAAAGTATAGTGAGGCAAAGAGCACAACAGCATTTCACAGCTATTGTAACGTATGTTTCTTTACAAGTCAGGTTTCAGCAATTTTCCTGTTGAAACCTCAACCAAATAACAAAGCCGAACGCAAATCCAATAACAAGAAGCAAGCTCAGACTAGAGATGCCGTGACACGTACCATCTTGATTTGGAAAATATGCAAGACTGAAACTTTATAGATTTTTTTTTATTACATCAAGAGGTAGGTATAGCTCCACTTTCGTAATAAGACAATGTACATTTTGGAATGTGTAGCCTGAGTGGGTGTTTCCGGTTGAGTTTAATCTGGGTGTTTTCAAATTTAGATTGAGGTTTCTTCTATGTACGTTAGCTCGCTTCACCACATCATCGTCATCAATAAAAAAACATTGGTTGTCTGTAAATTCGGTTGGTTTACGGACAATAGTTTGACGTGACAACGTCATAACAAAATATTGATAGATGCGACGCAAGCGTACAATAAGCGTAACGGGACATAACGGGATACTTTTTCGTGCATGCTACCGGCATTCATCGATTTATTAGACGTTGTCACGTCATCAAATAACTTTCGTAGGAACTGCCGACAAAAGTGAAAACTGATAACTAAGAATTTTATTACTAAACAATACTAATAAAGCAACTGTACGTCCTGTACCTATAGCTACAGATATTAGGACTGCTATTACGCTTGTCGATGATGTGACCTCACAAGATTTCATCCATCCAAAGAGCGTATATTTTCTCCAACCAAAAAATGCTCAATGTTGCTAAGGGATTTTGACGTGACAACGTCTTATAAATTGGTTTGCCGGGTGACACTTCAAGAAAATGCGTTACGCTCCGCTCACGTTATGCGCTCACAACGAGAGCGAGGAGAGGCACGCGTCCTTCCACTCGGGCATGGTTAGCCCGCCTAAGAGCTAAGAGAGACAGACATAAAAAGTGAAAGGCACGCGTCCCTTCCGTAAAATTATTTTACCACTCAAAGTCGTTGTCACGTAAAACTTTCGCCCGTATGCCGACGTTACAGGCAACCAATTTTTTTTTCACTTAAAAACCTTTTTTCGTTAATACCCAATGTGATTTCGTTACTTAATATGCAATCTCAAGATCAAAATTTGATCAGTCTTGGTTCTCCATCAAAACAACACTACACAAAAGCATAATCCGCGTTTTCCCGTCGGCAATGCAATTATCCCGCGCAGCCTCACAATGCCACATATGTAAAGCAATCCGTTTGTACGTCTGTCTGTCTTAATTAAGCGAATGTGTCCTTAGTGAAGCTGCATGTGCCCCGACATCCGGCTTTTCGGTGACATCCAGAGCTTTTGACGCAGTTCTCTACTTATTATCCACTGTAGCATTGTTGAATAAATTTTCTAAGTTTCTTTGTTATACGAAAATTTGTTAAAGCAATTAAACAAAGGCGAATCGGTTTTCGAAGGGATTGGAAAGTGGCTGCGTTCCGTACAATGTTAATCTAAAATAGCATAAGCGTCAACGTCATATTTAGTACCTGCGCATTGTAGCCTAACATAGGGTTAAGATGGTGGTCAAGCGGGATGGAATAGAAAGTTCCGATGGTATTGAGCAACAAACACCCAAACACTTAAGCTTGCGCATTAACGTTATTAATTAGTAGTAGTAAGTAGAATTTGTATCTCCTACCTTTAGTACCTACTCATAGACTCATCATCATTAACTGGCCTCGTGGCTTAGTGGGTAGTAACCATGCCTGCGAAGCCGAGGGTCGTGGGTTCGATTCCCACCCAGTACAAATATTCGTGTGATGAATTCAAATATTTGTACTGTGTCTGGGTGTTTATATGTATTACAAGTATGTATATACAACTATATACGTGTTATATCAGCTTTCTGGCCTCCATATATAACAAGGAATTGTCCACCGATGTTTATTTATTAATTTATAGAAAAAAGTGACATAAACATTTGCAAGTAACAATCGTATATGTATAATAAATAATATGCTAAATTTGCAAACCCCGATTCAGTACTACTTTGTCATAATAAGGAGCGCGCGTTGAAATTCCACTTAGATTTTCCAGTCAGAGGGACTAAGTGCATCGTCAGAGGTCGTCGACCGAGATTTAGGCTCGCTTCGCACGTTACGAGACAACGCCGCCTGGAGCGATGGGGACTGCGTGTAAAGCCTTAAAAGGGTTGATGACGTGAATTATAAACACGTGTTCGGTGAAGGCAAAATTGTTCAAGCATTTTGTAACGAGGCGAGTATTGTACTAGGTTCGGACCTCGGCTGCGCCATTGAGTATATTTCAGTAAGTGCAGATATTTATTTTCATTCTGGGATCTAAGTTTTTACAATGTTTTAATATAAAAACAACAAAAAAGTTATTATAAAAACCAAAGCTTAGATTGCCGCCGGCAGCGGGAGAGGGCCCAAGCTACCGGTGGTTAGGGCTGCTGAGTGAGGAACCTCCAGACGATGCGTGCAGTGTCGAGGATGACCGCCATCTGCATCTGACCGTTGACCCAACCGACTAGTGAACGTCACTTCAGATCATGTGACCCAACTGTCTAGCGAAAGTTACTTGAGACTTCTCATCATAAGCCCGTTCTCCGACACGACTATCAGGACTATGATCGTGGAATCAACATCCCGCATGGCGGTAACTTAATGAAGCTAAGTTATGGTACTCGGTTTCCACGAAGTACTATTATTGTTATTACCGGTATCGTGGTATAGTTGGCAATAGAGTAGTTGGCTAACCTAGATTATAGTTTTTAATATCAAAAACAAATGCCCAAAAAAAACTTCAATTCAAATCAAATCAAAACATAATTTACTGCGCCTTCCATTGCAGAATTGTGATAATAATATTTGTATATTTACTAGTTTTATTAGTAGTATTGCGAACTCTGTAAAATACACAAAACACTACAAAATGTGACTTATTTGGAAAAACTTTGATATTATATAACCTTGCCAAAGTGTAGATGATTTAAGCAATCACTTCGAAGCGGCTTAACGGATCGGTTTGATATTCTTAACAGAGATTATACTCTGGAATAGCACATAGCGCATCCCGCAGGCTTGAAAAAGGGGAAATGCGGCAAAAATTTAATTCGTACTGGACTGACCATATCATACGCTAGTTACCCATTAACTAATCCGCCTGGGGAAGTAGCACACTTTTGCCAGTTATTCTACCGCTAAGAAGTAATACAAAAAAAATCTTTATTGCTGTTTGTAGGTAAGATAAGATTATACAAAACATTTTAAAAGTTGCCCCATACAAACATTTTAGTGTTCTGCTCTGAAGCGCAAACGTTTTAGTGTTCTGCTAATGTAAATATTAGTGTGCAAACATTTTAGTGTTCTTCTTTGAAGAATGTTTCCAGAGAAATTACCGGGCCTAGAGATATAACATCTTAGATCTCTGGGTGATGAGGGCAGTGCAGTGTTAGGTGATGATTTTGGTTCTTCATGTTCCAATAGCTGCATGTCACTGTGCTGTTATGTAGCAGGCATGTTGCTTACCATCAGGGACATGTCCTGGTCGTCTCGTCACTCGTGAAAAAAAAACAAATCTATTTGTATATAAATGAACTAGATGTCCGCCCGTGGCACATATATAGCACACATCGAGATCCCGCACATATCCTACGGTGAAAAAAATTTTGAAATCGGGTCAGCCATTCCTGAGAATTTCGCTTTCAAACAAAACACCTCTTCAGCTACCTGCTACGCCACCTGTCGGAAATTGGTCGTACCAACTCAGAGATTAGCAAAAAGGTTTTATGTTTTTTTTTTTTTTTTTTTAAATTAGCCACTCCACAGACTCCGGGGTCCGTGATCTTTGTCATTACAATTATCGTTTTTTACACATATCTTGGATAAGGAGAAGAAGAGGAAAATAGGAGGGAGTTGGGTACATTTAAAATCTAATTCTAGTGCTCGTCTGTAGAGCCGATCACTACCGGTTGGGATTCCGCTAGTAATCGACTCGACATCGAGTGTTTGCCTTGTCATTTGCCTAAGCTGCCTCCTCCCGGCCCAGAGCCTCCACAACGGCCGCATTTTTGTCCCTGATGGCCATCTGTAGGTTAAAATCGCGGATGGTCTTCGGTGATGCAGCCCACGCTCGCCGCACGAACCGACCGATGGCGTCGTCGGTGTCGTCAGCGTAATATGTGAAGGTCCCCGTGTGCCGTGAGATTGCCACTACCGCATGGGGCACGCTCTCGTGCAGCTTCATGTTTGCCTTGGTTTTGATTACGATTACCGACTCGTATGTTAGTCCTTGAGCTTCATGGATAGTAAGGATGCGTGACCCGGTGCCTGATCCATAACCCTGGTTTGTCAGGGTCTCCTTCTCCTCTTGAGTGTGAACTAAGAAGAGGGTATTTGGTAGGGTGTTGGGTATTTGCGCTCCCTTATATCTTCTCTGTTCTAGGGACTTTATACGGGACGCTGAAGAGTACATACCGGAGTATATTTCCCTCAGTGCATATGCGACGTCCATTGGGTTTCGATGTGTGCAGAGCAACTCCTGGCTGATCTTTGTTACCAGGTTCGGGCGATGATACCTCATTTCGAAGAGATTTTCCCTGTCGATATAAGGCAACTGATTGACGTCTCCAATGAGGACAATTTCACCAGCACCAGACAGCCTTGAAGCCATCACAATGGCTCCAAAATGGTTCATGAGAGCTTCGTCCACCATGAGGCGACTGAAACTTTCTCTACCGAAACCATTTACCAGAGCAGAAGCCATGGTTCGCACTCTGGTTTTGACCAGGTTTCCGATTCGGTGCGATAGCTTTCTCTTAGATCTTTTGCTGCCTCAGTTGTTGTAGTGATGATGGCGTCCTTGACCACGTCGAAGTGTCTAATCACCCATGTTGTTTTTCCACATCCTGGAACTCCGTTGACCCACTGTATTCTCGGTACCTTCCAATTTTCCCAATCTGCTTTGACGTTTCCGTTCCCTTCGATGGTCTTGGCCATCTCTAGGATCTTATCGTCCAGCATAATCTTGGTGCATCGGGCAGTAACTACAATTGGGTCATTTGGTGGTGTCGCATAAACAGGCACTCCCGCGCGCTCTGTCTCTCTCTCGTTCAGTGTCACGAAGCCATTTTCTGCACTGTAAGCTGCCATATACTGTCCTGTCATGGTTCCCTTGATGACCCGGGAAGTGACATTATTGTAAATGGCTGCTTCGGCCTCCTCGAGTTTCGCCTTTAAAAGGCTTTCACTTCCTAGCCTATAGGACTGCATGATGTTTTCGCAGGTCTTGAGGTTGACTTGTCGTGTCGCGCTCAGTGTGGCTATGAATTCGATGAAGGCGTTGCGTGCATGGCTCCGCGGCTCCGAAGCCGTGACATAGCGGGGCGGTTTAACCTGTCCCATGTCGGCTCTCGTTCGGGCTGGTTGTTGCTGTGAAGCTGCTTTGGGGTCTTTGACGTCGGGGGCGATGAATGGGATGTGATTCGGGTACGCTCCTTGCTGCTGCGTTGAAAGCAGTCACGAACGCCGTGTTGGTGCCTCGGCTGCTAGTTAGATTGGCTGAGGCTTTTCCGCGGCTGCCCTCTGCTGTACTCTTTCGGAGCCGGTTTGGATGGTCGAACTAGGAACAGGATGTCCCCAGCTGTCAGTTGCATTTGTTTGGTCGTGCGAAGGGGCTCTGAGGAAGCTCAGATTTTCTCCCCTGTCTTCGTATACGACAACCTCATGATGTTTAGAGGCCTCAATGCAACCCAGCCGGTCTGCGACTCTCGCTCTTGAATATTCGATTGCCATCGCATCCACGCTTATCACCCGGGGTGTTTCACCTGCATTTCTGCTCAGATGTGCGAGCAGCGCACTTGCCTGTGTGAAAGGCGTCCGACCTTCCGAGTACTCTATTAGTGCAATCGTTTTGTTTTCGATCGCACCAACCGAAATCGGTGGCCGTCTACCTCGCACACCGGCATGGCGTCGTAGGTTTTCCGCTTCATCGTAACTTTTGCGGTACTCCCATTGAGCAGGCAAGACAATCCAGGCGACAAACGGGCTCGTTTCGCTCCCAAGCGAAGCAAAAGCTTATTCGAATCTTTCTTTGTTGCTGTCCATGAAGAGAGCCACTCCGCGGATACGGATCCCTGCTTCTCCTCGGTCTGCGTTCTCCAGTAGTTGTTTGACGGAGATGCTCTTCGAGGAGTTATGTTGAGCAGGAACCGCATGCCGCGCGGCGTCCACAGACAGCGGGGCAGGGGTGTGGTTGTGATGGGGGCGCGTATTTGAATTAGTGGAGTTTCTCATGGCCGCTATGCGGAATGAGCTCTCCATGAAGGACAGGAGCCGTGTTCTGTTATCTGGATCTACTAAGATGTTGTGGAGATCCGAGACAACCAGTCTTCTGTCGATCATAGATTCGAGCTCATGTCTTGCGACCATGAATCGGGGACAATCGACTAGCACATGCCAGACTGTTTCGGGTTGGTTGGGGTCACACTCGCATGCCGGACTGCTCTTGAGCTTAAATCTGTACAGGTAATCTGCTATTCCTCCGTGTCCCGTCAACGCTTGTACCTGGAAGGAGTCAGTTTCGTGGTTCTCATCACCCGATATGCGTTTGCTATATCGGGGAGGAACGTCTGGGTGACTTTTCCGGTGTCCGAGGTCTCATATCGATCCTGCCATTTCTTGACCGATTCTTCGCGGATTTTCCTTTTGACGTAGGACAGGGGATCCCTCGTAGTCCCTGGGTGACTCCGTGAGTGCCGCCGATTTGGCCAGTTCGTCGGCTCTTTCGTTGCCGACGGTGCCAACATGCGCTCTCACCCAGAAAAGACGAAGAGATCTCCTTCAGCATTTATCTGTCCAATGTTTTCCTTTACGCACTTAACCAAGGGGTGGCTCGTTTTTGGGTTACTTAGCAGTTCGAGTGAAGATCGGGAGTCACTCAGGACATTGACTTCTGGGTCCTTGCTCTTTAACGCCATTTGAGTTGCCCGGTACAGAGCATAAAGTTCCGATTGAAAGACTGTGCATTCGGAGTGGAGCTTGAAGGTCGAGTTCTTGACTCTCTGCCATTCTCCCACCATGTTAGAGCAGCTCCAACTTTACCTTCAATTTTACTGCCATCAGTATAAATTTGAGGTCCTTGTGGAAGATTGGAGGTGTCTTCTAGGAGCTCGTACTCTACGGATAACTGCGTGGACGGATGGGGTTGGTCCAGGCAGTTAACATTTCGTTCGAGTTCCACTTCTGGTGGGAGGTAGTCTTGGGAGAGGTGTTTTTTTACTCTGTACAAATTTGCCGCTTCCTGTATTCTCAGATCCAAGGGGAGCAGACCGGAAAGGGCAAGTGCTGCTTTCAGAGAAACAGTACGGTACGACTTACAGATTTTCTGGGCAAAACCTCTTTGGATAGCGTTCAACTGAGCCTTGTTTTCCTCGAAGTCTGCCGCTTGCGCCCATACACTTGAGGCATACATGATGATAGGTTCCACCACCGCGACGTAGATTGTTCTCGTGATTTCGCCATTTAATCCCCAGGTCACCTTCGCTGCACATGCGAGCTGTCTATAAATGTTCGCCACTTTTTTACATTGGGCGGTCACATGTGCTTTAAAGTTGAGCCGGCGGTCGATCAGTAGGCCTAGCAGTTTGACTTCATCGACCAAATCGAGCCGGACGCCGGACATGACTATGTTTGGAGTTTCGTATTTCAACTTTTTTGTGATAAGCATCGCGTTGGTTTTATGCGCTGCAAAGTTGAGTTTGTTAGTTTTACCCCATTCCACTGTCATGCTCAGCGCCCTGCTCGCCTGCTGTTCGATGATATTCGAGTTGCCTGTAAACACGAGAACGACGTCATCTGCGAACGCTTGACAGTACACTCCCTCTGCTTCTAGCATTCGCAGTAACGAGTCTAGGATCACATTCCAAAGGTCGGTCCGCAGATGGACCCTTGGACGCATCCCTTGGTTGTTTCCTTCTCGTAGACTGCTCTTGCATAGTTGACCTTGATTTTACGGTCGCTGAGGTAAGAGTTTACCATGTCGTAGAGGTTTGTTGGGCACCTCTTCTTCGCTAATTGATTTTTGAGGGTGGGCCACCATGCATTGTCGAAGGCGCCTTCTATATCAGGGAGATTAAGAGTACGGTGTCTTTACTGTCTACTCCTTTTTGATGTGCTCTACCAGGTCATAGAGGGCGTCTTCAGTGCCTCGCTGGGGCATGAAACCGTACTGTTTCCTACTAATGGTTGGGAGGAGATGCCATTGGAGACGGTTTACCAGAAGCTTTTCGACGATTTTTCCTAGAACGGACAGAAGACCTATGGGGCGGTATGATTTTGGATGTGTGTAATCTGTCTTACCGGGCTTGCGTAATATGACCACGTGCACTTCTTTCCATTGCTTGGGAAGTATTTCAACGACAAGCATTTGTTTGCTATCGCCAAGAAAACCTCCCATTCGCAACGTATGGCTGCTTCACAGATATCAGCGGTTAGCCCGTCTGTACCGGGAGCTTTTTTCGGATTCAGAGTTCTCAGTACTGATTCCGCTGATGTGAATGGTGGGTCATTTTCCGGTAAGCCCATAGGCGTTTCTGTAATTCGCTCCCGTAGCTCTGTATGACAAGGTTGGTCTGTGCTCTCAGAGTCGTCGGGATAGAAAGTTTTGGCAAGTAGTTCTGCAGATAGCTGCGGGGATAGAGTGTTACCTTCGGTGTCTCTTAGGAGTATTTCTTCCTGTCTTGTCGAAGTTTGTTTCATCACTCTGTAGATCTTGTCCCACATGCTTTCTTTCTCCTGATTCGTGCAGAACTCCTTCCAACTTACCGTCTGAGCTTGTTTGACTTTTTCCTTGTAGTCTTGTCGAGCAATTTGATACTGCTCGACTACAAGTTCAACTCTGTCGGGGGCGGCATTCCTGATCCGTCTCTTTCTTCTGAGAACTTCCTTTTCAGATTATCGAGCGTTTTCGTATACCATGGGGGTTGATTTCCCTTCGGCGAGCTTACCAGTGGGATGGTCTGTTCGCAGGCTTCATGTATATTAGCTGTGTAGCTCGTAATCATCGACTCGAGTTCAATGGACTTTCACATTTCTCCACTGACTCGGGCGAGATGTTTCCTTCTACAAGGGAGGATTTTAACTGTGACATAAAGTTTGACCATTGTGCCTTCTTGGTGTTATATTTGCGTGTTGTTATTGGTCTCTGTTGTTCGAGAGCTTTAACTAGACGCAAAGTGAAGGTAATTGCGTTGTGGTCTGATGTTGTAATACTTTTGTCAACATTCCATCCTCGATTTTTCCCAGGAGAGACTCGCTGCACGTTGTTACATCTACTATGCTTGTGCAGAGTCTACCTTCCTAACGATCTCGAAGGTTGGTGTATCGCCAGAGTTGAGAATAAATAAGTCCATTTCGTTGAAGAAAGAGTTTACGGCTTCTCTCTCTCATTTTGGGATGTACTTCCCCACCAGTGGGACCACGCATTCACGTCACCAGCAACAATCAGATCTTTTGTCGCTAGTTTTCACTGAATACTTTAATCCTGCTGAGGTAGGGGTCGACTATTTGGTCTCCTTCTAAGTAGACAGAAATAACTCCCAGTTTTAGGCCTGTGCCAACCAACAGGACAGCCGCTTCCGTTTCGGTAACAAGTTGGGGTCATGGATTACCTCAGTTTGTCACCGAAGACTATTATGGCTGCCTTAACTGGTTTTTGCCTATTTAAACTGCACTGAATAATACGAGTTCCAGGATATTGTTTCATTACGCCTTTGTTTCCCACATAGGGTTCTTGAACAAGGGCAACTGAAACTCCCCTTTCTCTCGCGACCTTCAGGAGTTCTGCTGTTGCATTCTGGGAGCGCTGCAGGTTTGCTTGAATGAAACGCATACCTGGTTCGCCTACTCTTTGGGAGACTGAGCCACGTTCCTCATGAGTGCCCTTAGCAATAAGATATTCGAGACCGCGCTATCCCATCCCATTTTAACCTTTCAGGGCACTCGCTACTAAACGCATTGTGTGCGAGTTCTTTTTGGGGTCTGTTGGGATGAGCAGTCGCGCAGTTCTTGCATTTGGGGGACAGGTCTTCTTTCCTTGCCTTGCATTGAGTCCAGGAGTGAGTTTTCCCGCAGTGACTGCAGTACTCATCCCTATCCCGACAGATCGCCTTTGTATGACCAAAACCCAGACACTTCGAGCATTGCACCAAGGGCGAGTGGTCTGCCACTGGTCTCCTCTGAAGTCCTATGTAGACTTTTTCAGCATCCAAAAACGCTCTGTGAATGCGAGGAGAGACCTCGATCACCGGATGGCACTCATGAGGGTTACGTGCTTTTTTCCTGTACCGCACTCTAATCGCGCTTTCTTGCAAATTAACCCCCTGTAGCAAATGTTTATTCTGCGCCAAAAGGTTTTCTACTATTTCGTTGTCTTTGTGATAAGACAGGACGTCTCGTATGATGATCAGTGGATTACCCGCTTTCGCAGTTTCCACCTTTAAAGACTTGTCCTGCTGCACACGATTTCTGACCAGACCAAGGTCTTCCTCTGTGCTGCAACTCAGGATGACTTTCCTGTTTCGAGCTTTTCGCACTCGGTCAACTCTTGCTCCAGTCTTCTTCGTGTCCAGAGCTAACGCTATCCTGTCTATTAAATTTTCGGCGGTCGTGGGGATGTGGGATTCGCCGTTGTCACGATAAGAGTGTGGTTCGGTTTTGGCACGATCGGCTTAGCCGCTATTTTTGCGTAGTTAGGCTTTGGTGGCTTGCCCGTCTCCGCTTGGCAGATTTCGGCCTCGATGCTTAGGGCTGGTGGGGAAGAATTAGTTTTCCTGGCGCATCGTCCGGAGTTCTGACGATACAGCTTCTAGACGTTCTGTAATAGGCAGCACGTGCTCGTCGATGTTTATTTTAATTGGGGCAGAAGATGGGGTGGTGTTTGTTTCGTCAGCATGTTTTCAATTTTACTTAGCTTATCCGAATAGTTTGGGGGGGTAGGAGGTGGTGGAGCTGAGGCGAGTTCTTTCAGCATATCAGCGTTTTGGTGGAGGGCCTCGATGGTTTTCGTCCTTTCTGCGTTAGAGTCCCTCCGGAGCTCGTCGACCTGCCTCGAAGAATTTCAATACCGGTTTTAGGCCAAGATAGTCATTCTGCAGTGGAGTCAGATCAACGGGGCGCTTCGAATTGGAGCAGGCGATTTAAGAAAACCACTGATGTCCTTCACCGCTTCGGCCGTTGCTTTAATTTGTTGATGAGGCTCTCTTGATTCAAAGCTCTGCCAATCTCTAATGACTCTTAACTCTTTCTGGAGTTCGGTGAGTGTTTCCTGGCCAAAGCTACCTCCTTTGTTAGATCGTAATGAATTTGTTGTACTGACTTAGTGTGGGCCCTTTCCACCGAGAGCAGCTCCACGGCGTGTCGAGTCCGCTCCTGTTCGAGTGAGGCGATGTGTCGATGCCTGGACTCGGCCAAGGAAAGGACTATCTCGAAGAGCGTCTGGAGACTCTCGATCGCGGTTTGTTCTAAATCCCGTCTTTGGTTAGTGGATTGTTCGAGAGCGTCCTTTCCCCGGAGTAGTGCGTCATTTGCCACTTTCGTGGCGCTGTCCATCTCGACCCCCGTCCGCTTAGAGCAGTGTGCGATTAGCATACTGGTTCTTTTGCACCGGGCGGAGGTCGGGAAAGACGATTCTGACACACTGTCCGTTTCCTCATCCATCGTCAACTCCTTTGGAGGTGATATTCCACACTGTTTCCAGTTCTCGACTCTATCTATTGCGGCCAGGTGTTCTGGGCTCGACTCTGGCACTGATGTTACCGGCACAGAGGTTTCGCTTACTGTTTGTGAGCGCGGTGGCGATGGGACTTTGTCGAGTAATTGATCGCAGCGGGACTCTACCTCGGGGTCATCTACGGGCACACCGGGGTACCCCTCCCGATTTTGCGTTGGCGGCACCACGTCTGACGCGCTGGTCCTAACATTTTTTTTTAAAATGCGCTTATGTAAGCTTGACGCTACTGACCTTACAGGTTTTATGTTCAAGAGGTATGTGATCTGTGATACTCAATGACGCAATCTTAGACACATACTGTCATGTGTCATGTCAAAGCACGAAACGTACGAAAACTCTCAAAAAGGAATATTTTTCCCCGATTTTGTTACATTCTTGATTCATGCTCCGCTTCTGTTAATAGTAGCGTTATTTTCTATAGCCTAAAGCCTTCCTCGATAAATGGACTATCCAATCGAAAAAGAATCTTTCAATTCGGACCAGTACTTCCCGAGATCCTATCGTTCAAACAAACAAACAAACTCTTCAGCTTTTTAATATTTGTATAGATGTCTGCACGAATATATTGTTTGTTATAGAATCGTATACTATGCATTTGATCATCATATAACAGCGACGTTAGTTTTCGTTGATTTTTTCTACAATTTATAGGTTTACACTTGACCGCCATCTCGCCTGATGTTAAGCGACGATGCGGTCTACGATGGAGCGTGTTTACCTAGAAGAAAGCGATTCACTCTCGATTTGAAGACACAAATATTGGAACCATCGGGGAAACCCCAACATATTCCACAGCCTGGACGTTCTTATCACAAAATAAGGTTTCCATCCAATCCATCCCAAAGGTACGAACAGTACTCCATACAAGAGCGAATCTGTGCTTGATATAATGTGAGCAACTGTTCAGACTTGAAGTACCTTCGCACCTTTGAGAGAACACCCAGAAAACCTCATTTTTGTTTCTGAGCGACCTTGAACCATCACAAAACGCCACACAATTGTTTACTGACTGTCAAAAATCCTCGCCGAAAATCCTATGAAATTTAGTAACATTTCGCATCAAAATTCAGTTATCCATCATCTGTTACGCGGATTGTTTCGTTTTACTTTGTCTGAGTAGAATTTATTCAATTAAAACAGTTTTAGATCGTAACTTTTGTTAAAAAGCAGAATCCCAACTCAGAACAAGTACTTTAGTAAAGTAATATCGTTTCATGCGTGAAGTTTCACTTCATATTCATGATAAGAATATCTAAAATGTGGAATACGTTACTTGCATTCCAGTATTTCTTGATGGGTAGGTCTTACCTTCAAGTCAAAGTTACGTCTGGAGTAGTCGGGAGAACGGAGCTTGCCGATCTGGACCCCTCGGGCTAAAATGTTATGCGCACCATTCTATTTCCGTATATATTGTCGTAATACTTAAAAAATGTGAAGGAAAACATCGTGAGGAAACCGAAATCTTTTGTAAACATGCGTTATCCAGCAATCCGCACTTAACCGGCGTGGTGGAGTCCGCTCGCCACCCAGATATCTAAGATGTTATATCTCTAAGCCCTATTTGAAACCGTGCATTGAATACGACTGTTTTCTTGGACCAGGTGTTTTACGTAATTCTGTCAGCGTTTTCTATTTGAATGGTATAAGGGTGAGGGCACAATATTATTGGCAGATTTGTACGTTGCGGCGTCGCAATGCAATAAACGACGATGCCGCCAAACGCATCGTGAAAATTTGGGATGCGATTCCGTAACGTACTCACGAATTTTTGTAGTGGTAGGATTCCTAGCAGAGTCCGCCTGGGCATTTCCGGTTTGAAGGGCAATGTTTCCAGAGAAATTACAGGGCTTAGAGATATAACATCTTAGATATCTGGGTGATGAGCGCAGTGCAGTGCTAGGTAATGATTTGGACTCTTCATGTTCCAATAGCTGCGTGTCACGGTGCTGTTATGTGGCAGGCATGTTGCTCCGGCACATGTCCTGCTCGTCTCGTCACTTCACATTTAAAAAAAGTACAAATCTGTGATGCTACCATGAATATCTATATATACCATCTCTCTTCCATGTAGTGACCATACTTTTAACGATGCACTGCAGTTTAATTGAGATGGTGGATTACGATATCGACTACCAGCCCTAGAAGGGCTGGTAGCCGCCTAATTAAATCGTTTATGACTTTGCTATTGCTGTCTCTATCATTTCAAACGAAAAAAAAGAGAGAGCTATATCAGAGCTAAGATAGTTTTAGTTAGGCGGTAGACCCTCCGATATCCTTAGGACCGTCCCGTGACTGGAACTGAAAATATTTACAAAGAACAATTACGACACTTTGTATGATGAAATGTTTGCGTTGCGTCTTCACATCGTACTACCACATTATAAAAAAGAACCTGTAGGAGGACGCGTTTGAACTTTTAAAAAAGTGACAACCATCTGCTGTGATAAATAAAATAAAAATCCGGCCGAAATGATAACCTCGTCACTTCTCGATTAAAAATGCTTTTTTTTTCTAATTATTTCATAATTATCAACATTGTTAAGTATCAACAACGTTATACACATTTAATTGGATAACGGGACACTCACGTATATACGGTCGGTCAGTCCGACTCGAGTTTCGGCCGCGTCCGGCGGCCTTTTTCAAGGCTAGTGCACACGCGCGGTGGCTGCCCGTTAGGCACTGCGGGCTGCCGCACGTCGCGCACGCAAGCTCAACGGCTGTTTCGGGGGTGCAGGTGAGGGGGGTGCGAGAGGGTTGCGCAGGTATACACTCGAACTCTCCATCACTGGTAAGCTGCGAGTCGGGAACATTGCAGCACACTGAGCTCACTGTGTCTTCACTCATATCGCGAACACCATACCGAGCACTATGGAGTCGGACTGACCGACCGTATATACGTGAGTGTCCCGTTATCCAATTAAATATGTGTAACAACCACGTTAATTTTAATACTAAAACAACGTTATAAGGAACATAAATATTTATTAACAATCATTATGAGCAAAATAAAAACAAAACATGTGTCAAACGTTAACCCTGAAACACACTCCCAAAGTGCTAACATTTTCGTGTTCGCAGCTAGGGAGCACTCTTCCTGCGTCTCGCCTCGCACGTTCGCCCCGTCTAGACGTGTTTGTCGAACGACTACATGATTTATTCGATTACAGCAGTGCGACGTCGTTTTGTAGATGTGACGCCGCAACGCATTGTTGTGACCTCGCCCTTACTGTTTCTATTGTCGTAGCATTTATTAATACATATTGTTATTTTACGCATAACAACTGTTTGACCGCATTATTTGAAATTGAAATGAATATTTAAAACTAGAATAGGCCCACAAATAATACATCCGCGTAAAATTTATGGTTACAATTTTCGGCCAAGTCGAGTCCAGTTGGTTTTTGCTAGGTAAGCACGTCATAGACCGCATCGTCGCTTAACATCACGCGAGATGGTGTTCACGTGAAAATCTAATCTTGTTGAAAAATGTACATGTATAAATGTAAGGCCATTCGTATTTCGATTGGATACAACCTAAAAATAGAATATGATCGAAGCCTATCTGACTTGAATTTGTAGGATATTTCGGGCCAGATAAACATGGAATCGACTACGTCACCTTCGATTCGGAACCATTTCGGAATAACGGAAATATTCGCACATGACTGCACACGATTCGTGCCGCCCACGGCGCTGTAGTGTGCAGTGTCGGATGTCGCAGTAAAAACAAGTTGCGGAAACATTTTCGGCTAAAAAATAGACGAATTGGAATAAAGTTTAATTGTTAGCTACGGCTCGTTTAGTCGGAAACTCCGGTACGGTACGGTCCGGTACGGTAACTGCTGATCCGTAGCCCCTGCTTCGAATCTCACGCGCACAATATTTTTAAGATCATGTGTGTAATACAGCTGACTTTAAAGAAGGAAAACATCGTGAGGAAATCAACATTTTTTTTTTTTAATAAAGAGTGACGAGACGATCAGGACATGTGCCTGATGGTAAGCAACATGCCTGACACATAACAGCACAGTGACACGCAGCTATAGGAACGCGAAGAGTCCAAATCATTACCTAGCACTGCACTGCGCTCGTCACCCAGAGATCTAAGATCTTATATCTCTAAGCCCTGTAATTTCTCTGGAAACATTGCCCTTCAAACCGGAACACAGTAATGTTTGCACATTACTGCTTGGCGGTAGAATAACTGGTAAAGGTGTGGTACGTCCCCAGGCGGACTCTGCCAAGAGTCCTACCAAGAACATGAACCTGAAATCTTTCGATGTCATGCGTCATCCCCAGCCAGCGTGTCTGATTATGGCACGGTAATATTATCTATCAGTAATTTAACTGAGCCGTTTCTTTGAAATTCATACCTACAGCTGCAAGCACGTAAACAAACGATAAGGTTTATGCGACTTACACGACTCGGCTACCTTATGTCATGCACGTTAAGATAGAGATTACATTGGGAACACGTACCGAGCGCGCCCCGAGATCGAGGCGCGTAGGTACAGCCCGCGTTTTGTCCGTTTGTACGAAGTCGAAATACTAGTAGTTAATATTACCGTGATTATGGCCTTAACTCTCTCCTTGCGAGAGAAGGGCTAGGTCCCAGCCGTGGGAGCATTTAGTAGGTTGCTTGTATTATGTAAGTATATAAAAATAACTAGAAGATGTCCGTTATTAAAATTGGGCGAGGCCGCTGATCTGGTCAGGACTTGATTCCAAATGTTTTCCTGACTTATACAGCGGGGGAATGCAGCAAGTTTGATGGGCACATTTAGATGTGGGTTGTCGACTGGCGGTTTCTTTTTACTAGTTAGTTTTTTTAAGTTGAAATAAAGTTAGTAAAAAAAGTCAAAACTACATGCGACTAGCGGCCCGTTCCGGCTTCGTTCGGACGCATGTTGTTGTAAAGACTACTAATACCGACGAACCAATAGTACAAATATAAAATAAAAAAACATTTATTTTTTACTTGCCATCGACAAATAAAAACTTTGATGCATCTAAACGAATGTCTTCCAAAATCTAGTTCACTGTCTTCAATTCCTCAGGCCTGTTAGGAAGCAATACGGGGATGTTTCCCGTATTAGCATCTAAGGTATGCCTTGTGATGGTAATCTGTGCGGAGCCTCCGAAATGGTCAGCGGTTTCGTCAGCCAAGTGCCTTCAGTTGTAGAGTCGGCAATTTACCTCAATGCCATTTGCTGACTGCTGAGATTGCTATTTTCCTGTAACCCTTTTGGATAAATGAAATACTATGAAATGTTAGTATGAAAACTAATGTTGTTATTCTATATATTTTGTTAATTCCTGGGCAAGTCGCGTGTGATATGGTCCAGTCCGACCTAAGTTTCAACCGCATCCTCCGGTCTTTTTAAATAACTTTAAAAATAACGAGGTTGTCAATTCGGTTGTGTGTGTTTTTTTTTGTGCATTTATGGTTCTTTTTTGTTTTGCTTAATAGATTATTATAGTTCACGACGTGCAAACCTACCTACAAATTTTGTCAAAATGGATGTGGCGGATTTGGAAATATAACAAAAAACAAAAATTAGCTCTCATGTATTTAGACAATATAGGGAGAAATTCTTACGATTGAGGTCGAGTTCTGAATTTTATTTAAATTAAAGTCAGTTTTTGCTATAGTTATGTACAAATCTATTAGTGATAAAAAACTTAGTAAATAAATAAAATTTAATATCGTATCTGTTCTGATTTCACAAACAAATAGTAGTGTCGTATGTATTATACTGTTATTATCGTAAGTGTAATGCTTGCAGTTTGATGTCTGATTCGTCAACAATTTAAGTTGCATTATAATTTATATTTCCCCGAAAGATCAAAAGACTTCAATTTAAAATTAAGTTCAGAAACTTGAATAAATTACCTGATTTTGGGTGAATCTATTATCACGTTCCGTCCTCCAGACATAGTATTGTAAATTTTAGTTATTTGTTGATGTGTATTTAAAAAACCACCACACCGGTGGCAATAAAATTCATAGGTATGGTAGCATTTCTGAACTGTAATAAATAATCAATCAAACAAAAAAAAAAGAACCATAAAATACGATAGACAATTTTGGCAGAGCTATTCGAGCTTACAAAAAAAATACATTCAGCCGAGCCACTTCAATTGAGAGCCAGCTTATTTTTGTAAGACGGTTAAATATTGTACGACTAGTAATTCGTGTTTTTTTTATTTAACCACTTACTGATGTTTGATATGCTAAACATAACTCAGCAATTTGCAAAGTTCGTTCCACCGTCCGTAATGTAAATTGGTTATAATTTCTGCTGGATGCTCCACCGGGTTACTGAGTTACCTAGCACGTGCCTGCATCTCGCGCTCGCAAGCTGGGAGATATGAGCGAGTAAATGGACTCATTAATCATAAAAACACAGTTATTTCTACGACAAATGGCAAAATTTTGCTATGAAAACTAACGTGGATGTTATACATTTAATTTATTCACGGGTAACTCTTTTGTGGCAAACGAGTTACGGCCGCACGCTTGCATTCTCCTTGAAAGGTGGCGTTTGGATGAATGCGGCTGAAACTTTGTCCAACTTGATCAGCCATATTGACAACTGCCGTCAGCGCAAAATACGTATGTTTCATGTAAACCAGAGAAAGAATTATTTTGTGCAAATTACAATTATTTCTGTAAAGTTACAATTATTTTTTTAAAGCATAAAGTGATAAAACGTGCAGGACATATGTCTGGTGGTAAGCAACATCCTTCCCATAACAGCACAGTGACACGCAGCTATCGGATCAGGAAGAGTCCAAATCATTACTGCACTGCGCTCGTAACCTAGAAATATAAGATGTTTCATCTCTATGCCTTGTAATATCACTGGAAACATTGCCCTTCAACCCGGAAAACAATAATGTTTACTTACTACTGATTGGCGAAGGCAATTATAACTGGCAAAGGTATGGTAGGTACTTCTCTAGGCGAACCCTCTTATAAGTTAAGTTTCAACCGTTTTCTGCGGTCTTATTTGCGTTTTTTATTATTTTATGATTATTTATCATTGTCAGTCATGTGCGTAATGCCGCTAACTTAAAACGGTGAAGGAAAATATTGTGAGGAAACCGACATGTACCTAGAACCTTTCGGATTCATGTGTCATCCACCAACCCGCACTGGGCCAGCGTGGTGGATTATGCCCTTAACTCTCTCCTTGCGAGAGAAGGCCCGAGCCCCAGCAGTGGGAACATTTAGTGGGCTGTTGATAATGATTTATTATTGTACTCTGTTTCAGATTGAATCCTTGCTTTGCGACGATCAAACTCAGATATCTTTGACAAAAGAACACGTTTAATTCGCTTTAAGTGCATAACTTGAACCTGGGATTAGGATGAGCTCGTATTTTAACATGATTTCTCGTGTTTACACTGAGATTACACTTCCTCAGAAGTTGCGTATTAATATGGCATATTAATTAACATGTAATTATTGTTCATAAGTTGTGTATAGTGTTTTATTTTTGACTAATTACTCAATCTAAAACTAAAACGCTCCACACACCAGTCCTAAAATCAGAGGAAATGACGTAAAACTAGTGGGGAGGAGCCTACATCGCACCATATGATTGGTGATTTATGGTGCAAGCTAGGGTCCTTTTAATTTCCTCTGAATTTAGGGTTCGTGTGTAGCGGATTATAGTTGTCACCGCTGATAAATGCGAGGAAGCCTACTACAAGCAGTAGCTCTATATATATGGGCTGACAATGATGCTGATAACATATGAGTGCTGCGGTGTAAATAAGCAAATCAGTGATAACTTAGCGGAATTATCTTATAATTAGTTAAAATTGTCTTTTTTTACCTTTTATAGGCTCACACTTGACCGCCATATCACCTGATGTTAAGCGACGATGCGGTCCACGATGCAGCGTGTTTACCTAGAAGAAACCGATTCACTCTCGATTTGAAGACACAAAGATTGTAACCATCGGGGAAAACCCACTCAGGCAACGTATTCCACAGCCTAGACGTTCTTATCACAAACGTAGAGTCAAATCTCTTCGTTCGTGTCTTTGGAACATCAACCATGAAACGATGTCGCTTTTTCGAGCTACGAGCATTCCGATAAAAAAAGGGCAAGGTGGTATTAGATCATGCAGATCAGTTGCACACTCTCCGAAGTGTCTTATTAAATTATCTTATATTTAATTTAATTGGAATTATATTATTATTAATTAATTCCTTTCTAAGCGAGATCTTCAATTTTATCTTCGCCCAAAATCTTGAGTGTACTAATATTAATTAATAAGCCTAGGATCGGGGTTTGTAGTGTAGTACTTATAGAGGAGATAGATGTAGTGAACTAATGTATAATTTAAATAATTATATTCCTAATCATCGGCCCTGAGGTTTTTACTACCCTAAAATATGTAGAGCATAAATATTTATTGATTTAATTGGCACAAAAAATAATTAAAATATCTCAAATACTTATTAATTATTATTTTCCTTCCATCATCATTATATTGTTATAAATGTCTAATCAGTTTTTGTATATGTAACGTAGATAACAATAGAGTAAAATTAGTAGTTCTTGAATAGGCAGCTTAGGGTGATGAATTGTAGAGTGAATTATAAAGTTTTTTGTCCAATTGTCATAGACAACATAATATTTGCATGCCGTAAGGTCGATTATGGAGTTATCAATGTAAACATTTCAGATATTATTGTAATTACCCATTTTTGCAAATAAAGACATTTTATTTTTGAAGTGAAACTTCTTTATCGGCGTTGGAAAAAAATTTACCGTCACATTTTTCGGTTACGCGTCACATTTTTCCGTTACGCGCCATCTTTGTTCTTGCCCCTACCACGGTTGGTTCAGATGAAGAGTACTTTCACTTTCTCTAACGGAGTAGGGATAGCATGTCGCTTAAGCGAAATAACAAAAATGAAAAAATGTAGGTTAAATGTTATTTATTGTGGAAATGCTGTAATAATCTTAGTAGCAAAAAGGTAAAGTGAAATAATTGTATTATTTGTATTCATGTCTATGATAATAAAATCCTTTTGTTTAAACTTTATCTAATTTAACTTTATTTAACCAATTTCTAGAAAGTTGCATGTAGATCATTTTTCGAAAAATAAGGCCATAAAGAAGTTTCACTTCTTACGTGTGTACACTAGTACACGCACACTTTTTTTTTATTTATTTACTTTATGCATAACTCTGCCAAACAGTTTGTGGGTAGCAATGCTCTCAAACCACATTTGTAGTAATTAATCTATCTATACTTAATATTATAAAGCTGACCAGCTGTTTTTATTTGAGCACGCTAGACTCGAGAACTACGGGACCGTTTTTAAAAAATCTTTCACCATTAGATATGTACGTGATCCTGCTATAGGTTATATTATGTATTACGGACGAAGCTGGGGCAGACCGCTAGTACTGATATTTTTGCATATTCATATTTTGATTTCAGGTTGTCACTATACATACACACTATGACATTGCGAGCTGACATAATCTCTATTTATAAAAATGTTATGTTGGTTTGTGTACGCTTCAAAAACTCAAAAAGTTCTGCGCTGATCGAGCTGAAATTTTAGAATGATATATAATCCGCATCAAGGATTGTTTTTATCTAATTTTTGAATCACAATGTGCCACAAGGAAGCGTGGCAGGGTACAGCTAGTTATGTTATAAACTACTGTGAGCAAGAAATATGCAATCACATTCTCTTCAACAACACATTCTTCAAAGCTATTTTGAAACGTACATTATCTCCTCATTTCTCTCATTTCCTCTTGTGAAATAATTATAATAATATTCTAATTCTTTACCACGAGGCGTAATACCGAGTTATGGAACTGCCAGATGTAAATTCGTGATGAAAAGCTGTCAGCTTCCAAACACATCTGGTGCGTCTGTTCCACCTAATTGAAACTTACACGCTCGCCATTTTGTGAACTCTATTCCATCTGAAATATTTTCAACAATACTCTTTCTTCGCAATTATACAAAAACGGGACGCTATACAAATCTAACTGATAATATAAAATACGCGCGGAATGTGCAAATCTAACTATCCCAAAGTTCTAAAAATAGCCTTTTTGGTTTTTTGGTCATATTGAATATGAATATTAAAAATTATTAGAATATTGAAAATGAGACAAACTATAAAGTAATAATAATGAATTGCATACAAAAGCACTTTAAGGGCACCACAAAAGTTACAAAGTGCATATGGTTGTTATCGCTCTTTGCTTCGACGGTGAAAGAAAACATCGTAATGAAACCGATGTGTTACAAGAATCGCAATTATTTGAATAATTAGAATTTTCAACTATCAACTTACGTTCAAATTATAATATACACACAGAGTAATTAACACAGAGTTGATGTCCCGTCTCTAGAGCGCGTATTTCATTAGACGTTATTAATTTTCAGTAGGGGGGTGCTACCAGCTCTATACTATCGAATTAACGCCTTATTTCAACAGCTGTAAGGTTCACATTAGAGCGATTATTGATCTTGTTGATTCCTTTAAGATCAGCGGTTACGTCAAAATTAAACTATATTAGTTTGATACATCGATAGAAGAGCAAATGTAACCACAGACAGGAATAGAAAATGTGCTTTATGTTTAGTCCTCTTTATCGTATTACAGACGTTATAAAATAATTATTAAAGCTAACTAGCTCCTATAGTACGAGCTGTGTTCCGGTTTGAAGTGCAACATTCCCAGAGAAATTTCAGGACATAGAGCATAGATATCGTCTTGTATGTTTGGGTGACGAGGTCCATGATAGGTAATGATTTCGTTTTTTTTCATATCTAAACTTTCATCAACCGATTTCAAAGAAAGATTAACACTTGAAGTAAAAAGTGTTTTTGTTTCACATGTTAGTATTTAGAGTACCTGGGTGACCGAGCTTTGCTCGGTTATTTAGATACATACTGATTTTCTCCAAAAAAATGCAACTTGAAAAAAAGAAAGGCGGCCGATTGGATTCGAACCCGGACCTACCATGTTATGACCGCCCATCTTCCCGACTGAGCTAATATAAGTTCATTGTCTAAAAACCCGCATAAACGGTGTTTTTTATAAAAATAAAACCTCGCTAGATCGATTTAATGTCCCCGAAACCCTCTGTATACATAATTTCATGAAATCGTTCGAGCCTTTTCAGAGATTCAGATTCTACATATATATATAGATATATACATGCATTGCTCGTCCTAAAGGATAAGATAAGATACAGCATTCGGGATGTTCAGTTTATCCTGATTCTGCAAAACTCGGACATGTTCGCTGATGCACATGTTGTCATTTCCCACGCGATCTTGTGGTCTGGCGCGGCATCTTCTTATTACTACGAGTACTTCGTATATTCAGTGAGATTAGGGCACCGTTAAATGTATTGTCACTTTTCTGTACAGATGTTTTAAGCTTTTTGTGACATAATATTGTTTTTTTAACTGACTCCGAAAAAGAAGATGACTCTCCAAAAGGATGTTCCAAAGACATAAACGAAGAGATTTGACCCTACTTTTGTGATAAGAACGTCTAGGCTATGTAATGCGTTGCTTGAGTGGGTTTTCCCCGATGGTTGCAGTCTTTGTGTCTTGAAATCGAGAGTGAATCGGTTTCTCCTAGGTAAACACGCATCATCATAGACCGCATCGTCGCTTTTAGTAAAACAAAAAACGAGATGGCGGCCAAACGAAAACCTATAGAAGGTTAAAAAAAAAGTGAAGTAAGCCGTACATTTTTGTTAGTAGTTAATTTATATATGCTCCATAAAAGTAAAACTTGATTGATAACTTGTCGACGGTTATGTGCTTGTCTGACCAAAGGTTCGACTTGTTACTTGCCAAACCTTGGCTAGCTCCAACGCTGCGCTGTCCTGTACATAACTGAGGGGACGATTAGACTGTATAACACTTAGAATAAAGTGTAATTAAAGTGTTATTTTTTTTGACGTGACAACGTCTAATAAATCGATAAACGCCGGCTGCATGCACGAAAGTGTCCCGTTATGTCTCGTTACGCTCATTGCACGCTTGCGCCGCATTTATTTGTCAATGTTTTGTTATGATGTTGTCACTTTAAACTATCGTCCGTAAACCAATCGACTATACAAACAACCTTTTATTCAAGTTAAAATCCTAAGAAGCTATACGTGTGCGAGCACAACCATTTTTTTTTTGCTTTGACATTCGATTTCTTTGAGTACAACTCGCACATGACAGGTTTATTTAGAGTTTCTAAATGGGTCATCTTAAGACTGATGGATGACCAAATGTGACATGGATGTGTGTGACGGGTGGATAATATTAAATACTTATAAACTTTTTTTATCGCGCTTAGGTTCACGTTTGACCACCAACTTATCTGATAGTAAGCGACAGTGTGGTCGAAGATGAGGCACGTTGACCTAGAAAGTCTCTATTCACTCTGACCTTGAAAATTTCTAGATTGTATCTCTCAGGGAACAAGGAGGCCGGCAACTTATTCCACTCCAACTCGAATTAGAATTTGTTCTAATCCTTTCTATGTGGTGATTCAATTTTATTTAAACTATTTTTATGTCGCAGGTATGACGAGAGTAAAAGTCTCCACAAGAAAAGGCTTCACATCCGTTACGTGAGTAAAATTAGTTAGTTTATTTTGAAGTCGTATTCTTTTAGAATGCCCAAAGTCACGCCGTTGTGTGACTTTCATAGCATAGCCCTCTCCATAGTTCGTTAGCTATGAAGAGGGCTATGCTCGGAGTCTCTTTGCGCGACAGAATCCGTAATGAGGATATTCGCAAAAGAACGAAAGTGGTCGACATAGCTCAAAGAGTAAGCAAGCTTAAGTGGCAATGGGCAGGCCACATCGCTTGCAGAACTGACAACCGATGGGGAAGAAAGGTTCTCGAGTGGCGACCACAGACCGGAATACGCAGTGTTGGACGGCCTCCAACTAGATGGACAGATGACCTCACAAAGGTCGCTGGAAACCGCTGGTTGCAGGTTGCGCAGGACCGTTCGTTATGGAAATCTATGGGGGAGGTCTATGTTCAGCAGTGGACGTTTTGCGGCTGATGATGATTCTTTTGGAAAATTTGCCTGGCCAACTGCAGGTAGTTGCCCAGTGCGTTGTCAGGTTGTCACTGATAGGCTGACACGCACGCATTTACACAAGTAGCGCGTGTGATGACCCACTGATGTTTGCGTGTCAGCCTGTGTGTGACAGCGCACACGTGCATATTATGTGGCCGACTCGATGGACACAGTTTTTGTTTTAGCGAGACTTCATCCGACTTTTTTTATACGTCCATGGGTCCAAATCACTGTCTTTCGTATCCAATTAGCTTGCTTTGCTTGGAAGAGACCGCTCTCACCGATAAGGCCGCCTAATTGAAATATAATTTTTATAAATTAGCTTACGTTTATTTTGTTCTCCTTTGATGTGGCTTTTAGTAAATAGTTTGCTTGTCTGATATTTGGGTCGAAGTTTAACAAAATATTACTATCGCTATTCGAAAAGCTTGACTGGAATGTGTTTCCTGCTTGGGTTTCTCCAGATGAATACTGTCTTGGTGTCTTCAGGTCAAGAGTGAATTGGTTTGTTTTTAAGTAATCGCTCTTCATCGTACGGGCACAAACAATTTATTTAAAAAAATGTTTGTATCGTATGTTCGATTTATATCAGGTGATATGTCGGTCAATAGTAAACCTATCAGTGGTTCAAAAAATTGTCAGTCATTTGGACTACCGATAGAAGTGAAAACTTATAACTTAGAACTTTGAGAATTTTGTATTCTACAACAAAAATTATATAATTTATCAATAATTTGTCAGTCAACTCCGCATTTGTCTAAATAAACGTTTTTTCATTAAAATTTTGTACTAAACAGTACTAATGGTGCACATGACGGTGCCGTGAGCTCCCAAGGTTTCATACATCTAAAAATCGTCTAATGCACATGTCTCGCTAACGCACATGTATCGCTTCACTGCTCCGCTACCGTTTCAACGCCAAGCTACGAGGTATAACGCCCCTGCCAACGATCTCAATCCAAAGATGTGCCCTCCCAAACTTCAAGGCGCACGGAATCTTGTTATCTTTGGGAAGAGTGAGCTCACTCTTTCCGTTCTAGTTGGTTGAAGTAAGCTGTGAACGCCGGTCGTTGTTACCTATCACTATTTGTTGTCAATAACCAAAAACAGTAGAACCACAGCATACCTCGCCGCTAGCGATTCTACAGGTCAAGTAGATTGGTGATGTGTAAACCATTAGACTACACATACGGATGCAGTTAATTACCAATTTTAAGGTGCTCAGAGCACATTTAGATTGCCGCTGCCACTGCCGCTGCCCTAAATAGTCATGTCGGTCGCAAATTCAGAAAATCAACCAAACGTGTTCGTGGTGACACAAAAAACCTCCTGTCGACCGAGCTACCGTTGTTTTCGTATACACCTAAACCCCGAAAACGTAACACCAATTTTTCCGCAATCATAATATAAATATTACGTAATCACACTGCTAACCGTTAAACCATACAGTTAAGTGCTCAGTAATTACTAAAGCTCCCTTCACACGTGCCTACAAACGTCCGGAGTGACAAAAGGGTCCAATAACGAGATTTACGACTGTCGCTTATAATAAAAGTATGTGCCTACCCTCCTTTTTATGCTCCGTCCGCATACAACTCTCGGTACATGCCTCTCGAACAACAAGAGCGATAAATCCGACCTTTTGGCACAAAGCGGACGCTATTGAGGATATTAATATGCGGTCGTGCCGTGAATGGCCGGCTTTAGGTAGGCCTGTACTGTGTAGCAGCTTTGTCAGTTTCTAAGATTTGTAGAGCTTAGATCTACCTTTTTGTTTTGACGTATAAAAAGATGTTGAATCATGGCTTTTGTTTTTAGGTGTAAAACACAATAGGTATTTTTGGAGATGCTCTTTTGAAAAATTGTCGTAATAAAATTTAAAAAAAAACGAATACCGTACACATTCGTTTAAAATAACGCTCAAGTTGTATAAAATATAAATCTGGTGGTCTTAAAATCGAGAGTCAACCTGTTTACTTTGTGTAAACGCGCTACATCACAAATTGCATAGTTGTTTAACATCAGGAGAGATGGCGGCCTAACGCGTACTTATTATTGATTTATCCGCTTGCTTGCCCGTGTCAACTAATAGTTAACAAAACCCAAACGCTAAAATACCCGTGTCAACTAGTAGTTAACATCGCGATGCAGTCTATTATGCCCGTGTCAACTAGTAGTTGACATGGCGCGGCATGCTAAAATGCCCGTGTCAACCTGTGGTTAACATGGCTCCCGCGGTGGAAAAAGTTAAATATACTCATCTTTATCGCTCTAAGGCTTACTTTGTATTATTTATCCCGTTTCTATGTTAAATTTCCCGTCATATTATGTCAACAATCTACATCAGAAGATTGGGAGAGTGAAGCAAACAATATTTAAATGAACGTTAAAACATTTTATATAACCTTAACGACAACAATCATCAATTAGTCAAACAAAGACACGAAGGTAAACACAGTATGTCCGGCGTGGCCGGCGTCAGGAGCAAAAGTGCCTTCCTTCTCTCTCGACCCACTACTTAAAGCCAGTTTTCGTCGCACGATGTTGCCACTCCATGCACCTTTTTCTTGCTTTTAAACGGGGTTGCTAACACGGCCCTCCTGCACCGTGCCTGCCCCAGGCACGATAAAGCTGTAATGTACAAACACTTAGCATTACAATCTATTAAAATAATAACAAAGCTCGGCCTATCATGACATATTCAGTTCATACGAGAATGATAACATGAAGTCAATTCAAGGATACCTTTATACTTAGGCATTATTGAAACTTCTATCGTATTTAAGTTGAACAACCAGAGCGAGGCTGTTGCCTTTATACTTAGACAACCCCTACGATTACTCAGTCATTACCAACCAACCAGTGCCTAGTACAGCTCATTTTTCCTTTAGGCTTAGGAAATTTCTGTGTTAGCTCACTGTTGGATTCTTGCAATGTACCAATTCAATCTTCTCAAATTGTTCGACTTCTCTCTCTTTATAGGAATTATATGTTTGTATCACAATATTGGGAACTCATTAATTACCTTGCCAACACGTCATATTATTTATTAATTGTATTCAATCCACGGATCAAAATTAGCAAACTTTATTATACACCATTGTAGGCCTTTACTATCTCTCTCACTGACTCTCATATACTGTACAGACATATACTATTGTACTTATATTTACTCAGTCATTATTTTTAAGCACTTATATACTGTTTACGGCTTAAATTGCACCGATTTGTCGCTCTGTAGGTTAATCGTCACTTCGTGACTGCTAACCTTTCCACTTCCAGTTGCTTCATGTTCAAAGCTATACATTTGCACCCCTCATTTTTACCAAAAGTTTAAGTATATTTGAATTAACTGCTACATTGCAAACCTCAGCTAATTCTTCGATGTAATTATGAAATGTTAGGGTATGTCATCAAAAAGGCTAACTCTTTCATATTAAGTCTTATCCGATTATCACGACGATAACATACATCTCGACTTCATTTACAGGAACAGAATCTAATTTAATTAGTCACTTACAATATTCGTTACTCTTGAAGGGTCATTGCTTTGGCTACTTTTGACGATTTTACTGACAACCACTCCTCGTATCAATGAATATCGTATTGTACAAATGAGCTCGTCTGTAACTGCACCATTTACATTGTATGTTATTACAAAATGTATCTTGTTTTAGTCGTCTGCACGTACTTTATTTCTTTTACTTTACCGATTTATTCAGTTTTTTTTTAATTTATAACTCATACAAAACTCGCACTTTACCGTAAACTGAACACTTTTGTGGTTCACGCCACAATTATAACAAAGGCTCTCGAACTCGTTAAGAGTCATAATCATCGAAATACTAGCTGTTTCAGAACTACCTACAAAATTTGGCGTTCAGGTGAATACTTATAGGGCAATTTTAGTATCGTTACCCTCTCTAGGAGTAGTGTTACCTGCAGTATGTTTTCCCAGTTTTATTTTACATGTACCCTGCTGTGTATAAAACCTACCAAACTATCGCTTGACTTGAAATTACTAGCCTCGACAGACGCATTGATGTTATTATATTACGGTTTACATGAAATTCAAGTACAAACTGTAAATTTATGCAATCTGCTCAAAGAATATATTGTGTAGCGATTTGTTTTCGACGAGTTTTTTGGTCCACGATTTTTTTCGATACTCTGAACATATTTCTTTAGACTTTAAACGCATTACAAATTCTATTTCTCCATACTCAGGGGTTCGCGAGCGATCATTACGCAATAACGAGTCGTATCAAATCTTTGCAGAACCTTTGAGTTTATTGAAAACCTGATGACGAAATACTACCACGAGAGTATCGAAGCCTGTTTCATCCACGAAACAAAATTATTACGTATCTAATGGATCAAAATCAGGTATCAATTTTATAGAGGGTAGGACTATTGGCACTTGTACTCACAGTTGTGGCATCGTTTGTTAAAGATACCTTCGTCAGTTTCTGGGTAGCGCGCTTATGGTGAAATCCCAGACCAGCTACTGTCACTGCCTTTGAGCTGCTACTTGATGATGAACGACCACGCTTTTTTTACATGCTTGCATTTACCATTGCGTCTTCGTTTTGAACCCATTACAATTCAAATGATACACAGGTTTTAACTTCAAAGAACGCTAATGACAATAAAACTCAAGATTAGGTGGCAAGCTAGGCCTCGTGGTATCCCACTTCTGATGTCAACAATCTACATCAGAAGATTGGGAGAGTGAAGCAAACAATATTTAAATGAACGTTAAAACATTTTATATAACCTTAACGACAACAATCATCAATTAGTCAAACAAAGACACGAAGGTAAACACAGTATGTCCGGCGTGGCCGGCGTCAGGAGCAAAAGTGCCTCCCTTCTCTCTCGACCCACTACTTAAAGCCAGTTTTCGTCGCACGATGTTGCCACTCCATGCACCTTTTTCTTGCTTTTAAACGGGGTTGCTAACATTTAATCCCAGTACAGTATGAAAGTCATAGAAAAAAGAAAAGAAATTAAAAACAATACGTTCCTTGTCAATCTTGTCATTGAGTGTTGATTCAGTGCGGGGTGTGTACGTTAGTTATTCTGATATTACTATTAAATTTAGTTTCAACAAACAAACCACAGATAACAAACATAATCAAATATTAAACCCCATATGTCATAGCTTTAATTTTAGAGGTACTTATGAGCTTTTAAAAAGACGAGCTTTAAAACGCGCTATCTCAATTTCAACACACCATAACTCTGCACCAGAGTTGTACACGGAGAAACAAAAGATAACATTGTATAGCTAGTTTCATATTAAACATAAAAAAATATGACACTTTATAATCTTTCAAAACAAATTGATTCACAAGGAACGATTGCGTGAATCCCGACTCGCGCGCCGCAGGCGTAAAATCCGCGGGGCATAGCGAGGTGTGCAAGTATTTTTCCCCGGGCATTTTGGTTAGCAACGCTACAGGGGGCGGGGCATAGTGCGTCGCGCGGTTTGCAGCGACGGGCAAGCGAGCGGATATTGTTGAAAAACACCCAAATACTGATTTTATGGACTAAGTTTATTTTATTTTATTTTGTATTTGAAGTTATTTTTTAACCGACTTCCAAAAAAAGGAGGAGGTAATCAATCGGCCCCCATGTTTTTTTTTATGTATGTTACCTGATTTCTCGCGAACCTCTGCACCTATTTTTCACGTTACATTCATATACGGTTTCAGCGCACTGTTAAAATTCACGGTCATAATTTTTCCCTAACGATCCAAAAGAAGTATCACTTAAAATAATACAATTAGCTTTAAAATTATTTTATTACTAGATGCCCGCCCCGGCGTCGCCCGTGGTACATTATATGGCACTCATCAGAATCCTGTACATATATAACGGTGAAAGAATGGCTGAAATCGGTTCAGTCATTCCTGAGAATATCGCTTTCAAACAAAACACCTCTTCAGCTACCTGCTACGCCACCTATCGGAAATTGGTCGAACCAACACAGATTTTGAAACAAATTTGATTAGCAAAGGTTTTTTATTCAACGACGCAATCTTAGACACATGCTGTCATGTGTCATGTCAAAGCACGAAACGTACGAAAACTCTCGAAAAGGAATATTTTCCCCCGACTTTGTTACATTCTTGAATCATGCTCCGCTTCTATTAATAGTAGCGTTATGTTCTATAGCCAACAGCCTTCCTTGATAAATGGACTATCCAATAGAACAACAATCTTTCAATTCGGACCAGTACTTCCCGAGATCCTAGCGTTCAAACAAACAAACAAAAAACTCTTCAGATTTATAATATTAGTATAGATGTGCCTGTTTTGTCCCAATGGTGGACAAAGGCCTCTCTAACCTCCCTCCACTATTGCCTATCCAGCTAATTCAGTCCAGTCTTATCGATTCGATCTTTGAAATTATTTAATAATACACACAATTAAAATTAAAAAATATGATATAACAATTGAAAAACTCGGAGATAAATCAGAACAGGCCGCTAATTTTGAACATTTTTTTGACGTGACAACGTCTAATAAATATATGAACGTCGGCTGCATGTACGAAAAAGTGTCCCGTTACGCTCATTGTACGCTTGCGCCGCATCTATCAATGTTTTGTTTCGACGTTGTCACGTTAAATTATCGTCCGTAAACCAACCGAATTTACAGACAACCAATTTTTTTTATTGGAAAAAATGTCTTGAAAGGTTGCATACCGTTTTCCAGTAGCCGTCACGTGAAACATACTCGCGTCGGCTAACAGATGGCGACGTGAGTACATTTCTGCGAAACTAGGAAAGGACTTGTTCTTGTTCTATTTATTATTGTTCGAAATGTATTTCGGGAGTTGTTGCTGTGCGTGTTTTACTTGTGTTTTATGGCGCAGTTATAAATAACTAGTCACTAAGTGTTTGTACATCGACTGTGATGGTAATAAATAATTATGTGTGGATTTTGATTGGAGTTTCTTTGTTTTACTGTATTAAACATTGTTCCTCCTTATTAGGGTTTCGCGCCCAAAGGGTAAAACGGGAGTGACTCGCTCTTGACCAATTTCATTTAATGCACTGCCGGTTTAAAAGATAATTGAAAGTGAAATTCAAACCATGATGTATGTGCAAAACAGGATAAAACTAGGTATGCAAACACTAAAGTATATACAGAATTAATCGAGATACTCAAGTCCGCTACCAGTCGGAAGCGTGCCTACCATGCTGATGGAATTTCTACGCTAATTGACAATGTTTTAGTTGAGTAGTATCCCTATTTTATCGCGATTTGTCCAAACACTTTCAAAAGTTTTTGACAAAACGATAAACTCCTGGGGTCTACCAAACATTGAAATGGTCTTGTCTCTGTTATTGGGATCGGGGGCCTTTTCTCACAAGAGGCGATAGAAGGCACTGGCAATTCGCCACTCTGATCAAATCCTCGCAAGTCGAATTTCTCACAACATGCCGGTTTCCTCACATTGCTTTGTCACCACGCCTTCGCCGTTCAAGTCAATAGCGATGATAAACTTGTACATCTACATTAAGAAAAATTATGTAATGTATGTAAGTGTAAGCGGGAATCTATTAACCTTCACAATGTGAATAATATGAATCACACGTTTTCGCCACCAGAGGGTCTACCGCCTAACTAAAACTGTCCTAGCTTTGATATTGCTCTCTCTTTTCTTTCCACTTGAAATTATAGAGACACTAATAACAAAGCCATAACCGATTTTATTAGGCGGTAGAAGGGCAGATCACCACCGCTTCAGAAGTAGAAGCAACACCTAAAGAAGCCATATCAGATCCCTTAAACAAACCAAAATAGATGTTTACAAAATCTTAGCAGGCCCTTCTCTCGCAAGGAGAGTGTCAAGGCCATAATCCATCACGCTGCCGCTGGCCCAGTGCAGGTAGGTGGATGACACATGACTTCGGTAGATTCTAGGTACATGTTGGTTTGCTCACAATGTTTTCCTTCACCGTTTTAAGATAGCTGCATTACGCACATGACTTCGAAAATACAGTGTTGCCCGTGGGATTTGAACCAGAGGTCTCCGGATCGGCAGTAGCCGTTCTCCCGACTGGACATCCACCTCTTTGTACAAAATCTTTACTTTATTACAAAATCTTTCGTCTTTTAAAATATTTAATTTCATACGGAACTATTTCAGCCGTTCGTCTACAATTCTTGTATACGCCGGTAATAAATCAGTTCACCTTAGTCGAATGACCAGTTTGCCGCGTGTCGTAAACCAAGCGCTCTGAATACCACTAAATAGTCCAGCGTAATCCATTCCTGTCATTCCCGTTGCGGTTTCAGCATTCGACGCTTATGTAGTGACAAGAGAAATTGCGCGCGAAAAATGGACCGTACACCTATTGTACATTACATCTGCTGATTTATTATATTCGTTTTAATATTTGCATTCGATAAAAGGTAATTTTTGACGTGACAACGTCAAAACGAAAAAAAATCGATTAACGCCGGCTGCATGCACGAAAAAGTGTTCCGTTAGGTATGCCCTGTTACGCTCATTATTCGCTTGCGTATGCTTGTGTCGCATCTATCAATGTTTTGTTAAGACGTTGTCACGTTAAGCTATCGACCGTAAACCAAACGACTTTACAGACAACCAATTTTTTATCCAGTCAAATGTGGTGGTAAGAACGTTGTATCGCTCGTCTCGTCACTCAATACTAATAAAAAAGCATATCGAGTTGAACCAACTTGATTCCATGATATTTGACTCCAGATCTCGTTACATTTCTTCACAGATAATACATCAGTATTAGTAAAAATCACAAGCCGTCTAAACTAAATCGGACTTCAGATTATTCAAGAATCGTATGACCTGTAACTATACCTACAGCTATAACCTATAATTCTTGTATTTAGTGAAAATACAAAAGTTTGATACTCGAGACTCGATAAATAAAAGCGCCAAAAAAATAGCATGATGAAGGAGAAACGCATATGCATGGATGATGTTGATCTATTTAAAATGCCATTTTCACTGAAGCTTTTAAATTTTTTTCAGATAATTTTGTTGCAGTTGTATTCAAGCATAAGATAGTAATGTAAATACCGCAGTTGACAATAAGTTTAATACAATACGGTTATTGCAACAGTCACTTAAAAATCAGTCAATTTATACACCAATATTATAAAGGCAAAATTTTCTGGGTTTTGTAAGTGTGTATGGTTGTTCTAAAGTATCTCTGTAACTGCGGAACGGAATAAAATTAAATAAGATACGTTGTGTGTACATTACCTGTACTAATACAAAACTATTCCACGACTAGAGCAAAATACTAAATACAAAAATCTTTATTGTTATTTGCAGGTAAGATAAGGTAATAATACCAAACATTTCAGAAGTTGACCCATACAAACTGGCCTCTTCTTGTAGAGGCATGCAATATGTCTGACAATACAGTTTCTATTGGTATAAATTTATGCAATGTATATAGTACAATTTATAATAGTCAGCTGATAAAAGTCTTCTTCTTTTTTTCATTTTCTCATTTAGTTTCCTAGTAAATATAAATATTTAGTATATTTTTTGATACTTGTAAATTTATTTTTTTAAAGTTACGGTGGGTCTAGTTGGTTGAACTGCGACTGTCGATTCGTAGCACCCGGGATCTTCAAATCCTGTTTTTTCGAAGTCATGTGCGTAATGTCGCTAAGTTAAAAACGACGAAGGAAAACATCGTGAGGAAACCAACATGTACCTAGAATTTTTTTTAGGCATGTGTCATCCACCAACCCGCACAGGGCCAGCTTGGTGGATTATGGCCTTGACTCTCTCCTTGCGAGAGAAGGCCCCGAGTTCCAGCAGTGGGAACATATAGTGGGCAGTTAATGTGTCTAATATTTTAGAAATTTGAAACTAAAGCAATTTATGATTTTTCTAATTGAAAACTTTACACAAAACTTAATCATGATCCAATAGTTGGTGGTAATTAAATTATAATTGAGATCGCGATTAAGTAAAGACATTTTTCCTTGTCCATCTTTCGTGAGCAGCTAAAAAGACTAATGAAAATAAAAGTTTTTAAAATAAAGTATCTACTATTTTAGTTAAAATCTGATACTAATTTGTATCTAAATCTATTAGAATTTCCATCTACTAATCGTAAAGAACCTAAAACATGAACAACCGCTTTTAGCGGAAAAAATGTTAAGCGACACTTCCACAGATACATTGGCACATGTCCCGCTGAAACAAACTTACCAATTTATTTTGAAAGTTACATGGAAATAAAACTGTCTTCAATAAGATAAAAGTAGTACAAACATTTCGACAATGGCTCCTCGTTTCGGCTCCGAAAATACTTTAGTTACTTTACCTGCACTTTCACTGAATATTTTCCGCCCACTGCCATCGAATGCACTAACAATAATGTGGAACATGCTTGAGATATTCGGCTGCTGGTTCGATAATAAATTCAATCGGACCTGTGTTCTGTGCCAAGATCTAATTATATTACCCTTTGTTGTGTTGCGAAGCGTGGCCTATCGATGTTATAAAATCGAATGACGTGTCCTTAATGAGAATATACGGCGGGGAATGAATTTTGATTGTAATAAGTCTGATATGTGGTCAAATTAGATTTCGCGGAAAATTAGACCTGTCAAGTATTTCAGGCGTGTACTTAATCGTGTAATTTAAAGTTTCATTTTAGATATTTAGCAGTTATTCTCGTCGACATCTACGTCGAATGTGAATCTATTTTGTTGGTTATTTTTGTTTGTTAGTTTACGGTGTTAGTTTGAATTTGGTGAGATGTAAAGGCTATCTGTGACCTCTTATGTTTACATAATAATAATATTTGGTTAATGGTTAGGTTTTTGGCCACTTTAGGGGAGGTTGATAGATAGCACATGTTCACGATAAAAAATGTTTTTTGGCCATATTACGCTGGTTTTTCGAATTGGAATTCGAACCAGGGACTCGGAACTCGTCAACCCGACTAGACCAGCTGTAACTGCATTTGGCGCCGTCTACTTAATCACAAATTTGTGTGATGAATTCCTCGAAGATTTAGTGCGAGTGAAACACAATAAATCTTCGTAGATTTGATCTGAGACTAAAAACTTAATGAGTCCGCAATGCAATTGCGAAAGCGATAGCAAACAATTAATACGCGTCTGCGATAAATAACGGCGACGTAAAGCGGGTGCCAATGCCGCTCGGAATAGACGCGGAAGCATAGTACGGTGCATACGATCGCGGATAAGGATGGACTAATCTGACTCTCAGACCAACTATATGGTCAAAGAATCTGACTACATTATTGAAGGGCCGCCCTTGCATTGTAATCAAGTAATAATTTCTATACATCACTATCAGCGCTTCACGATTTTACCCGTGTAGTTACCGTTTCTATTATAATCCCGGGATAATAGTAGCCTAATGTTTTTAACCGACTTCAAAAAAGGAGGTGTCTCAATTCGACCGTATATGTATATGTATTTTTTTATGTGTGAACTTCTTTTATGAACCGATTTTGATGATTAGTTAGATTGGTACCATGATAAGGAAACCAGGATCTGACGATGGCATCCTAGAGAAATCGAGGATAACTTTCGAAAATTGTAAAGATGACTAGTACGTTAGTTAAGTTTTTCCTTGAGCATTTTAAAGCAGTATAATTTAAAGATAGTCTGGAGTCGATCTGATGAGGGAGCTGAAAGACGGTAAAGACTTCAGAAGTGTAAAATATTTATTCGATCATTTCTGTTTAAATAAATCAAAATACGTATATCTCTGTGCCAAATACATTTATTTTTTACTTTTTAGTTTTCTGTTTGAACTCGGTTCTTTTTTTTTTTTGTTAAAATTATTTTATTCTAGGCTATAGTAGCTATATATTATGTGTACCAAATTTCAGCCCGATTCGTTCATTCGTATCGACGTGATTGAACAATGTAGAGAAGGATACAAAAATTGACCGTCAAGATCTACGAGTACATTCTTAATCTTTGAGTTTTCTTCTCTTCAATCAGTTGGTGAAATTAATGGACCGCCAAGATCTATATTCTTAATCTTTGAGTTTAGAAAAATTCTTCAATCAGTTGGTGAAATTCGCTATTTTCACTTCTAGCTTCCTGGTTAAAAGTAAGAAAAACAAAGACCATTGATCCGAATCAATCATTCCATTTCGCGTCCCTACTGCAGATGCACCTATAACGTGGTATATAAAAAGTCTTGTCTACTTGTCTAGGATACGTCACACGGCGTCTGGCCGCGCCGTAATAAATATTGAAGACAACGGATGAAACTGAGATCTAGCGACGTATGCGGAACACTCGCGATTTGATCTCAAATCATTCTAGGTTTTAATGCGAATTGTGAATGTAAGTGAGACAGAGCGATGATTGAAGCTATGCGAGGTAGCTAAATGGCGGACAATAAAAATATTTCATTTTTATTCTTACTTATTTTTGTATCCGCAATGCATGCCGCATGATGATCTTTGGGCCAAAATCACCACACAATGGAAGCCAGATTGCAAACGACGTTACGGTAGACCAACTAAGCGATGGCGGGATGACCTCGACAAACATTTCAAGGATTGGTATACACTAGCTCAGGATGGGCACAAATGGAAATAAGTGCAAGTGGTAAGAGGGAGAGGGGGCGGCGCACAGACAGGTATTTGGCCCTAAAAGTCGGACAAAATCAATTTTTTTTCTTTTAGTTAGACGCCATTTTTTATTATACCTCGAAATACAATGGTATATCCTCCTACCAATAGCGTGAACCCGACGCGCTAGAGCAGGGGTCGGCAAGTAGTTTTAGGCGGGGTCCGGATGAAGTGCAGAAATTTTAACGAGGTCCAGAAGAAAAATACTGGCAATAATTGCTTAAACAGCCCACTAAATGTTGCTACTGCTAAGCCTCGAGGTCGGGGCCTTCCCTCGCAAGGAGAGAGTCAAGCCATAATCCACCACGCTGGCCCAGTGCGGATTGGTGGATGACACATGACTTCTAAAGATTCTTGGTACATGTCGTTTTCTTCACGATGTTTTCCTTCACAGTTTTAAGTTAGCGGCATTATGAACATGACTTCGAAAAGACAGTGGAGCGCGTGGTTTTGAACCCAGGGTCTCCGGATCGGCAGTCGCCGTTCTCCCCCGATTAGACCAGCCGTAACTTGGTAATAATTAAGTGGTACTTATTTATTGTACAGTATCAAATTCAATTTGTAATTATTAAAAACACAAGACCTGAAATCAATGCGATCTCTTGAGCCAGCTCTTTATAGTTTGGTCCTCGAGAAGAATAGCAAATTCGACGTGTGTCTTCTACGAGTCGATTTTTCTCGAAAATTATTTGTTTATAAAAAATTGAGAAAGATGACCCACCTACGTAAGTCGAATCAAACATTGTAGCCAAATCGATAGCTAGGTTTTTTGCGATTTCCATATTTTTCTGAGATGTGTTTGGCCCAAAATTCTTCAGTGGATACAGTTTTATACATTTGCAAAGATATATCTTCTTGAATATTAAATATTTCCATTTGAAGTGTGCCTTTGACAAATTGAACAATTTGGCAGTCTGTCAGCTACAATGGCTCTTAGTGATTACTTCCTCTGTGCTAAAATGGTTCATGAGAGCTTCGTCCACCATAAAGCAACTAAAACTGAAAGCGTTCCGAAGCCATTTACCAGAGTGCGAGCCATGGCTCGCACTCTGGTTTTGATCACGTTTCCGATACGGTGCGATAGTTTTTCTCTTAGATCTTTTGGTGCCTCAGTTGTTGTGGTGATTATGGTGTCCTTATCCACGTCGAAGTTTCTGATCACCCATGTTGTCTTTCCACATCCTGGAACTCCGTTGACTGACTGTATTCTCGGTATCTCCCAGTTTTCCTAATCAGATTTGACGTTTGAGTTCTCTTCGATAGTCTTGGCCATCTCTAGGATTTTATCGTCCAGCATAATTTTGGTGCATCGGGCAGTAACTACAATTGGGTCGTTTCGAGGTGTCGCATAAACAGGTCTTCCCATGCGCTCCATCTCTTTTTTGCTCAGTGTCACAAAGCCATTTTCTGCACTCTTCCTTTTTCTTGAAGACCCGGAAGTGATATTATTGTAAATACCTGCTTCGTCTTGATGCTGTCAGTGGGGCTATAAATTCGAAGAAGGCATAAAGTGCGTGACTCCGTGGCTCCGTCGTTTGTTGGCCGCGGCTGTCCTCTGCTGGGCTCTTTCGGAGCCAGTTTGGATGGTCAAACTAGGAACAGGTTTCCCCTATATATGTCAGTTGGATTTGTTTGATCGTGCAAAGGGATCTGAGGAAGCTCAAATTTTTCCCCTGTCTTCGTATATGACAACCTCATGAAGCTTCTGCTCATATGTGCGAGCAGCACTCTTGCGTAAGAGCAAGGCGTTCGACCTTTCGAGTAGTCTATTAATGCAACCGTTTTGTTTTTCGATCGCACTTTCGCACCAAAATCGGTGGCAGTCTACCGCGCACACGTCACGTCGTAGGTTTCCTCTTCATTGTGACTTTGCGGTACTCCCATTGAGCAGGCAAGACAATTCAGGCGACAAACGGGCTCGTTTCCGTTCCCAGACGAAGCAAAAGCTTATTCCCAATCTTTCTTTGTTGCTGTTCATGAAGAGAGCCACTCTGCGGAAAATATTTAATAGAAAAATAATTTATTTACTTACTAAAGTAGATTCTATGTGGTAAACAAATATTGTCTGAATTAATAAAGGTACAGTATACCGAGTTATCTGCATTTTAAAATGTATACTTGGCTTACAATACATTACAATATTTTTTATTGGCGGTCCGAGGTTCGACCCTTCGCGGTCCGGATACGGACCGCGGTCCGCCTGTTGCTGACCCTTGCGCTAGAGTCTTTCTCCCGCTCCATGCACTCAGTCGGAAATTACCGTTCGCTTGCCGTGGTCGTGTAATTTTTGATACGCTCAAATTTAATTGTTTTCAAATATTAAATTTATGGTGAAAAGTCGATTTCGTGTGAGTTTCTACTATGGATCTTCTACAACCAGGTATGTTCTTATTATTTTATATAGTTTTGTTATGAAAAAGATGATTTTTTCGTAGCTTTAGCTCCATTAGTGACTAACTCTTAAAAAGTCCTATAAAATACGCGTTTGAAAAAAATATTAGTAGTTTTAAAGTATTTCTGAGCATTTCTAAGTAAAAATGTGTATGGTTTATTTTAGAATAGACTCTATAGTACTCTAAAATTTATAAAACAGTCATCCCAACACACCCCTCTATTTTTGGCGATTTTTTTGCATTTGGCTCAAAAAAATCACGTTATGTTTTTCTTTATGATATTTAGTTTATTTTGTTTCCAGGTTCTTCTGGGATGCGGGTATTAACTAGAAACGATTTACTAACTATCATAGAACGCTCCAATACTTCAACTTTCAATGAAAAGTTGGAATTTATGGAGTTGGAACTTCTCCATCAATACTCTGAAGGTGACCCAAACATAGCCGATGCAAAGCACGGGTTGCCAATTATTCGTCACCAGTTCAAGCAGAAATGGTCAGCTGCCCGTAATACCAATACCAGATTCCTAGAAACGAATAAAGAATGGCTCAAGGGCACCATATCGCTACCAAAAGCAGGTACCTGCAAATGCAAAAAAAACAAACAAATCTGCAATTCTGTTAACGTATTTTCGTTAACAGAATTGCAGAAATAACTGGGATTGACAACAATTCAATCAACCGATTAAAAGTCATCCTAGACACCACATGCTGCGGGATAAAAAATTAACATCAAGAAATTCAAAACTTACTGCAAAGAAACTGCTGAAATGTATGTTGATTGGGTGATGATCGCAATGCAGTGCTAGGTAATGATTTGGACTCTTCATGTTCCAATAGCTGCGTGTCACTGCTGTTATGTGGTAGGTATGTTGCTTACCATCAGCCACATGCCCTGCTCGTCTCGTCACTTCTTATTTAAAAAAAAAGAAGTTTCACCCAATGTCGCCGACATTACATAAGATGTTGAGTCCTGGGGCAGCCGTGATAAAGGAGGCGATTCTGCTAATCTGTCTGAGGAAGCTGCAGAAGCCCGCAATATACGCACATCCGAGCGTTTCGGCTAAACTACGCCCGAAAAAATTCAAGAGTAGCGTGCAACACAGACGTTTTAAACAGGTTGCTCTTGGCGTCAGACCCCTTGCTGACTGGAATGAGGAACGCTAAACATAAAAGAAAGAGTCCTCTTTCAGCGGATATAATGAATCTTTTGGAAAAAATGATATTTGCATTATTAGTACCTATTGAAAATGACTCTGCAGATGATGAAACTTAGATTTTTTTTTTTTTAATAATCTATGGTTTTTTAAACTCTATTATACATAGAAATAGAACGAAATACTTTAATAATACTAAAAAACGCAAACAATATTTTTGTCCGACTTTTAGGGTCAAATACCTGCCTGTGCGGCACCCGGCTGTTCATTCGCACATGCGGCACGTGCTATGGTGACAAAGCAGCAACGTCTCCGCGCCATTTTGAAAATGGCGCCAATTCGAAACTAAACAATTAGTAGGATATCCCGCTATACAACGAACTTTTTAAACATGCTGGATCCAGCATCCCGTGCTGGATCCAGCGGCGGATCCGCAAACGTATCAATTTCTATTTAGTCTAAGATCCCGCTAAACAACGACCTTCACCGAGGTGTTTATTGGATGAAAAGTATTTTATATGTAATTTAATATGTCAACAAATATATAGCAAATGGGTTGCCTAAAATTTTTAAATGTTAATTAATCATATTCTGGACTGAAATTTTTTGGCAACCCCTATTTGCAATATATTTGTTGACATATTAAATTACATTTAAAACACTTTTCATCCAATAAACAGCTCGGTGAAGGTCGTTGTATAGCGGGATCTTAGACTAAATAGAAATTGATACGTTTGCGTATCCGCATCGCTAGATCCAGCACTGGATGCTGGATCCAGCATGTTTAAAAAGGCGCTGGATCCAGCTGGATTGCTGTAAGCTGGATCCAGCAATTGCAATCCCTATGTGCAATATTTCATAATCCTCCGTCCGCGCAATTAAACGGAAAAACTATTTACACAGTTTTTGTATCACGTTTATCTATGTAGTTGTAGGTTACCCAATCTTATAAACAATAGTTGAATAACAACTAAACTTGATGGAGTTGTACGCACCTAAAACGGGATATCTTAATTATTCACTAAAGAGCCTGAAAATAAATTCTTTGAGCTGTGTAATTCATTCGCTGCAACGTGGATGCAATACTCATCATTGTATTTTTTAACCGACTTCCAAAAAAAGGAGGAGGTTATCAATTCGACCCCTATTTTTTTATGTATGTTACCTGATTTCTCGAGAACCCCGATGAACCGATTTTAAAATGCATTTTTGTGTTCGGAAGGGTATGCTTCCCGAATGATCCCCTATAAATCTTATCGAAATCGGTCGGGTGGTTTTTGAAATATGAACCATAAACTAAAATTTGCGTACAATTTTCTGGATGATGTAGTTGTAGATTTCACAAAAGTTATGAAACTCGATCCTGTCAATACCAAATTGTGTAAATGGATTAATAAAAACTTGTTTTACACTAAAAAGGGTAAAATAAACTATTTTCGTACCAAAAATTAAACCGACTTTAAATAGATGAGTGAGCAGCGCTTATAATAATGATTTTATTTTTCGGTTTAATTTTTTGTACGAAAATAGTTTATTGAAAATTTGCTTAGACCGGCTAATACCTGGCTGGTTAGAAGGCGCTTTCGGAAATCTTGTATCATCGCATCTTCGTTATTGAGGCGGCAAAGTAAAAAAAAAAACTAAGAGCTTATTATGTTAAAAATACATCCACCAACCCGCCACTGGGCCAGCGTGGTGGATTATGGCCTTAACTCTCTCCTTGCGAGAGAAGGGCTGAGTCCCAGCAGTGGGAACATTGTGGGCTGTTGAAGATGTTAAAAAATAAACATATTATTGCATATTATTATGGTTGCCCAATTGATAACCTTCTCTTGTTTTTAAATGAGATAAAAATTATTCCACAACTAAACTAGATGGCGCTGTTTGTACATTAACGCGCTATCGTGATTGAAGGCATGATAATAAAGTTAGTCCGACTGCCAAACTGTCATTGTTGTATAGACATTTAACTGTGTATAATTAGTATTTGACACCTTCTCTGACCGGCCTATACCTGGCTGGCTAGCAGGCGCTTTCTGAAATCTTCAATCTTGTATCATCGCATCTTCGTAATTGAAGTGGCAAAGTAAATGTAAATAAATAAATTATATTTTTCTTTTGGTAAATCCAAAAAATAGAAGTAAATAGTATCGCTGGACATTTCACAGTTTCACAGCACACACCATCTAACCTCTAAGCAAAGCTTGTGTATTATGAGAGCCAGACACCTAGCTGAGGAAATACTAATATAGAAGTTAACCAAAGAGGTGCTTAGGTTCAAAAAACTTACAAGCGCATCGACTACGCAGCAACGACTACGAACGCTACGGTAACCTACGTAAATCTACGAAGTGGATCTACGCGACAGGCAGCTCCCGCTCACCCCTGCGCACCCCTGCGTCGCCTGTGTCTAGAACACGATACTGCACATACTTGCCGCTCGCTGCGCTGGAATTTCTCTAGGTACCCGAAGTAAGACAAAACAAATCTAATACTACCTTGCCATTCTGATCGATCGGTATCGTCTCCGTGTTGCAAAATCATGTCGGTGCAGCGAACCCCACCATCGGTTCTAATGTCTCCCGTCCCAACAGCTGCCTTCTCAACACCCATGCAGCTCCTGAAGAACTATCCGTCTGACTCCAACATTTCCGACGTGAGCGAGGAGCCCGCGCTCAGCGCGGCGTCCTCGTACAGCAACGTGAGTCACCGGCCCAAGCGTAAGCGCAGCGACGATATTAGCAAATCAGAACTTTTGGATATGTTTACCGCGCTAAATAAACGTCAAGACGAGAAATTCGAACTTATTTTATGCTCAATTAATGAGATCAAAACTTCCGTCGACACAATATCCGCGAAGTACAATGAAGCCCTTAGAAAGATAGACCTTTTGGAAGCGGAAAGAAAATGTCACAAAATTGAAATACAAGATCTCCAAAAGCAAGTGGAATCACTACAGCACCATGTCCGGGGTTCTAGTATCGAGCTTCGAAATATCCCGCAATGCGCTAATGAGTCGAGGGTAGTCCTCATGCAACATATTACAAAAATGGCAAATACCCTGAATATTCCTATGGAGGTTTCCGACATAAAAGACGTATTCCGTATAAATAGCAAAGCCGCCACAAGACCGATCATCGCTGATTTTATGTCGGTCTGTATGAGGGACCTATTTCTTAACGCCTATAAAAGTTTAATAAACAAAACCCACGGAACAAGTTTAATACTTCTTGTCTCCAACTCGACGGCGAAAAGAAACCGCTATACATTTCCGAAAACCTAACTCCGAGTGAACGTAACTTATTCTACCTGACTCGTGAGTTTGCTAAGCGGAATGACTATAGGTATTGCTGGACATCTTTCGGCCGCATATACCTGCGCAAGGAAGACAAGTCACCTCATATCCGCATATCATCTGAAAGCGACCTGAGTAACATCACAGCACAGTGACTAGCCCCGCCCCGCTCGCAGAGCCGCGCCGCGCCCGGCCTACCTTGTCTAGAATTAAAAAACCCAATAAATGTTTTATATCATGTTCTTATTGTTCCTATCGTATTCGTTATCAAACTCGAACTAACATATGTCAGCATATTTGAGTTGTTAATCAAAGTGTTTTATTTTTAATGTTAAAACAAGCCAATACTTTTCTTTTACGCTACTATGTACTACTATTATCACGGTTTATATTTTTATGTTAAAACTTTTGAGAAAGAAGTACTCTTCAACCAATTTCATAATAATACTCAATACACATACACATCCAAAGCACAACACAACAATTCACACTCTCAGCACACTGCGCTCACAACATTCAGCTATGACAAACAAACCATCACACATTTACTCGTACAAACATTATACATATACTACAAAAAATGCTACCAAAACAAACACTGCCCATTTTAATCAAAATGACCAAGCGACGCTCGTTATACCTATGTTACAATACCACACGGAAACTTTAATCAAACCAATATATGCTACGAGTAACGTGAGGGTCTCACCACACCTACTGATCATTCCACTCATTACCACCATCCATACAACGCTAACAATACACTTCTATCCGTCCGCACAGTCTCTTATTCGTCCAGCATTCGATAAGTGTTCCAAATTAAATACATCGCTCGATTTACGTTGTTCGTCCATAACATCCAGTAGCGCATGTGAGCGCGTCGACTGCACTGACGCGACTATGGTCCCCACCGCCGCGCTTGCTACGGTAAAGGTGACTCCAAACCGCTCGGCTACGCACATGCCTACATACTTACGTAACTTATATGTTGACGAGAATAAGTATAATTTTATCGTAGTGGCCTATTACTGTTCAAAACACGAACAATATATTAGTAAAAATTATATCGCGCGCAGTTGCTATTGTGGTTGTCTGCTTGTAGTCTGTCATCGATACCTTAAACATCATTTAACTATTACTCACAGGGGTTCCTGTGATGTAATCCAACATAATTATTATAAACCCATATCATGAGTCTAAATAAAGATTTATTAGATAGTATCGATGACGCAATACTGGTAGACAGCTACAGTGCTAACTGCGCGGAGGAATGCAAACATATACTTTCTAAATACATAGACCAAACTACGATACTCACACAAAATATAAGGAGTGTTCGGCGTAATTTCGATCAATTCGTGATATACCTAACGAGACTTCGGTTTCTTCCGAAAATTATAGTGTTCACCGAGTGCTGGGGAAGGGATGTTACCCAACAATTCAAGATACCCAATTACGAATGCCACTCATCAAAAGAATTTATAAACCAAAACGACGGACTTATGATCTTTTATAAATCTGGACTAAACGTGGAAATAAAAGAACCACCTTTTAATGACGCCAGCTGTCTAACAATAAAAGTGGGTTCAGAACTGGCTGTAATAGCGTTATATCGGTCCCCATCTAAAGACAATACACATGGTTTTCTGTCGTCACTGGAAAGTGTCATGACGACCGTATCTGCCGAAACTTGTATCATAACCGGCGACATTAACATCGACATAAAACCTAACAGTAATGATCCGAAATCAGTAGACTACCTGGAGCTTACCGCATACTATGGTTTTGTTCCAGGACACGTCCGTCCGAGAAGGTATCGAAATTGTCTAGATCACGCGCTCATTCGGTCCAAAAAATCAGCCTGCGTTGTGATTTGCAATTCAGGTGTAACTGACCACGATACGGTATTAATAGGTATCGACAGACTTAGTGATAAAAGCCAACCTGAATCTAAATTCAAAATAAAAACCAATTACCCTAACGTCATTGCCAGCTTACAAAACATTGACTGGAATATTTTTTACACAGAAACAGATGTCACATTGGCGACTGAATTTTTAATTAAAAATATTTGCCTTGCTGTAGATACTAACACAACACGCACAAAAATAAAAATTCCGAAAAATCAATAAACCCTGGATGACAAGCAAGCTAGTACAAAAATTAGAAAAGAGATTACCTGCATCTAAAATCCAAAAATGTCCCAACGACCAAGCATTACATGAAAAATATATAAAATCACGGAATCTCTGTAACCTATTGCTAAAATCTGAAAAAAGTAAATTTGAATCTGATTTGGTCGCTGCCAATAAAACTAATACCAAAAAATTATGGGAAACAGTTAATAAAACACGGCATAAAACAATCTAAATCTGTCCCAAACGAACTTCTTAAAACTAAATCAAGTCCTTCAGAGTCCCTTAACTTTACTAACAAATTTTTCGCATCAATTGGTAAAGATCTCGCCCAAAAAACTCTATGTAAACTAAACACAACTGAAAGCCACCTCACAAATAGCACCTTCTTTGAAAATGCCCCTTCTGATTCTTTGTTTTTAACACCTGTTGACGGATTAGAAATCGGCAAGATCATAGCTGGCCTGAAAATTGGATCCTCTCCGGGTAGCGATAAAATCAGCAATGAATTGCTAAAAAATGCTTGTCATGTTCTGGCTCACCCAATCGCTCACATATGTAACTTGAGCATGGCCCAGGGAATCGTTCCAAACTTTTTTTTTTTTTTTTTTTTAACTTTAATAGGTTTACACTTGACCGCCATCTCGCCTGATGTTAAGCGACGATGACGACTGCTTAAAGACTGCCGATATCTGTCCAATATACAAGTCAGGCGACAAGTCAATAGTGTCAAACTACCGCCCTATCTCTCTTCTGTCCTCAATTTCCAAAATACTTGAAAAGTTATAAATAATAGACTGTTGGGTTTCCTAGAAAGTAAACACCTGCTTTCTCACAACCAGTTTGGTTTCCGAGCAAAAAAGTCGACTGAAGATGCTGTCGCGGCTCTAGTTGATCACGTGACTACCGTTCTCGACCGTAGTCAGAAGTGTATTGCTGTATTTTTAGATATGGCAAAGGCTTTCGATACGGTCAGCTGGTCTATACTGCTTCGGAAACTCGAGCTTCACGGGTACGCGGTACAGCTCTTAACTGGTTCCGCTCCTACCTATCAGAACGGAGCCAAAGGGTTCGAGTGTCGAATTACACCAGTGATTACACCCCAGTATCCTTCGGAATTCCACAGGGTAGTGTCCTTGGACCTACCCTATTCCTGGTGTATATCAATGACCTCTGCCAGCTCAAGATCAATCAGGCCAAACTGTATGCCTTCGCAGATGACACAGCCATAGTATTTCACGGCAGTAGCTGGACGAAGGTCATTGAAGTGGCCCAGAAAGGGCTGGCTGGTGTGGCACACTGGTTGCAAAACAACCTGTTGACACTAAACGCAACAAAATCACAATACATAACTTTTCGATCACCAAGCGGACACAACCTAGCACTATCAACCTTAAATTACATTCATGTGACTTACCGTCAAATCAGCCATGCCCCTGTCCCGAGCTACAACACGTGTCAGCCACCAAATATCTAGGAGTGATCATAGATAGCCATCTAACTTGGGAGTACCAAATTAATAACATCATCACTGAGTTAAAAGATGACGCACATCTTCAAAAAAAAATGGGTTCAGTGGCAGATCCAAACACACTCAACATTGTATACCAGGCTCTATGCCAATCTATACTAAACTACTGTATAGTGTGTTGGGGATCTGCCACCAAAATATTATTTCTGAAACTTGAGCGTGCTCAACGATTCATCCTCAAAATTGCCCACAAAAAACCAATGTTGTACTCTACCGAGCAACTGTACAAAGATACAAAATACTTAACAGTAAGGCAGCTTTATATACAAGCAGTGATGTTGCGATTCCACCGAACGGCTCTGTACTCTCTCACCAAACAGTCGACGAAATACCTGGAAACTACCGCGTACCAGAACTACATTTGCTCAAAGATCATACCAATTCAAAGCTCCCTACTTATACCAAAAACTGGATAGGTCCCTTAGTCTGCTCGAAACATCCCGATACGTTTGTAAGCGAAAACTTTCATGCTTGCTATCCTCACTTAACTACACGCAAACGGAGGAAGTGCTTAAAATAATTATCTGACCCCGAGGGGTCTGTTCCTCACAAAAATCAAATCTATTAGCGTTATAATCCTCACCATTAAGGGGACCAGACCCCTAATTATCACAAAAGCATGTATACCCTCTACCACGCGCAGCAGATATTCATAAATGAACAAGTAGGTTCTTTCCCAATTACCAACCAGTACACTCGCTCGTCCACGTAATACACTGCGGCCTTTCTATGCACTCACTCTGTAACACCCGCTCCTCCTCAAACGTATAAACTGACATTCACGATCGCTTTCACACTCACACACCCTCTTACACTCAAACGCCCGCGCACACACACACACACACACACACACACGCCCTCACTCTCCCACACATACTTTCCCTCACACACACATACTTTCTCTCACACACACACCCTCATCCGCTCACACACCTCCACTCTCTCACACACACACCGTCACACACACACAAATCCGACTTCTGTATGCCTTATTTTATAATTAAAGTAAGATTTCTGTTAAGGGAGATGCAACCCCGCTGCCTCAAACAGCCGGATTGCATCTTCCTCCACAAAATAACAGTTGTGGAAGGCACTGGATTTCACAACACAGGACCTCCCCTAGTGTGGAATCCAGGACTCACCTAAGCTAAATACTTTATTGCATTATTTTAACCACATTATTTTTGTAATTACTGTATTTTTTTTGCTCAAATAAAGTTTATTATTATTATTATTTTGAGTAAATTTCTCATTCTCGGAGCTATAAGAGTTCCGGTGTTTATGAAATCCACGGGCTCATGCCAAGTGGACCTCATGATTGATTGGTATATCTGTTTGCGAAGAGTCATCATGCAGAAACTTTCTCACAATTCGGCATGTATTCAGTATTGCGGCTTTTTGCATTGTCAAGTATATATTTTAGGTAAGTCTAGTAGTGTTATGCCGTGGTGTAAGTGTTTTGGGACCACTCCTGTGCTAGAAAGCACCAGTGGTATAATATAAACCTTGTTCATTTTCCAAATCCTGATTATTTCTTCTTTTAAATCTGTATATTTTGTATTTTTTCTGTTATTGTTCTTTGCAGGTTATGTGTGTTGGGTATTGCAATGTCTATAATAAATACTGTTTTTTGAATTTTATCTACAAAAGTGATGTCTGGTCTATTGTTGTGTATAGTTTTGTCTGTAAGTATAGCTCTATCGAAGTACATCTTGTTCATTGTATTTTCTAGCACAGGCTTGGGCGTGTATTGGTAGTATGGTTTGGGAGTGTCTGTTAGTAATTTATGTTTGATTGCTAGCTTTTGGTGAACTATATGTGCAACTTGATTATGTCGGTGAGTATAATCTGTTTGTGTGAGTGTCGGCAAGCACTTGTTATGTGTTGAATTGTTTCTGGTAGTCGATTACATTTTCGGCATTTGTCGTTTTGTATGTTAGGGTCTTTGATAATAAATTTTCTGTAGTTTTGGTGTTAATGACTTGATCCTGTATAGCAATCATAAAACCTTCAGTTTCAGGGAACAGAGATCCTAGTTTTAACCATTTATTTGAGGACTCGGCGTCTATATGTGGTTGTTCTAAATCATGGAGGTGTCTTCCGTGAAGTTCTTTACTTCGCCATTTATTTAACTTTTCTGTCTCTTGATCTTTCACGGTTTTGAAATTAATGTCGGTTTGGTTTAAATTTAAAGGTGTATACTTATCATCCAGGTTAACTATTGCTTGATGAATGTGACTTATGTTTGATTTTTTATAAAAGAATTCTCTTAGATACTTTATTTGGTTTTGCCAAAGTAATGTCAAATCTATTAAACCTCGTCCTCCTTTGTTTCTTTTCAGTGTTATGCGTTCTATTGCAGATTTTGGATGATGGTGATTATATATAGTTAAGGTTGTTCTTGTTTTGTTTCTAATCTTTTAATATCTGTAGCTGTCCATTTAATTATTCCAAAAGAGTATGTCAAGACAGGAATCGCAAACGTATTAATAGCTTTGAATAAGTTTCTGGAGTGTAGTTGTGATTTGCATATTTTATTGAGTCGATGTGTGTATTCTATGGTTAAGTTATTTTTGATTTGTGTGTGATTAATAGTATTTGATTGGTATATTCCAAGATATTTGTAGTTGTCTGTTTGTTCCATAGTATCGAATAAGTTGTTTTGTTCTGTATTAACTTTCTCGTTGCTAGGTGCTTCTATTCTACCCTTTGTAATGTGAAGTATCCTGCATTTGTCTAAGCCAAAAGTCATTTTTATGTCGGTACTGAATTGTGTAGTGATACGTATTAGATTTTGTATGTCTTTTTTAGATTTAGCAAACAGTTTAATATCGTCCATGTACATTAAATGAGTGACGGCAGTATTGGGTGTCAGTTTGTAACCACTATTTGTTTTGTGAAGTAGACTTGAAAGTGGGTTCAGTGCGAGACAAAACCATGTCCCGCTAAAAGAGTCTCCCTGAAAAATGCCATTGTTTATGGGAATTTCTTCAGTTCTAATAGCGTTAGAGCTGTTTGATAGGTGAAGTGTGGTTTTCCATTGTTTCATGGCATTTCTTAAGAAATCGATGATAAGGGGATTGATTTTATAAATGGATAAAACATGGAGTAGCCAAGAGTGCGGAACGCTGTCATAGGCTTTTTTATAATCAATGTATGAGATATGTAGGTTCCGTTTATGGGTGTTAGCATGTTTGAGAAGTGTCGTGTCTATCACAAGTTGTTCTTTACATCCTTTGTGATTTCTACGACATCCTTTTTGTTCTTCGGATATGATATTATTCGTTACAATGTGAGTGTTGATTTTGTTTGTTATGCAAGATGTAATGAGTTTATATATAGTTGGAAGACATGTTATAGGACGGTATTGTGATGGATTGGCTGTATCGGGTGTTTTAGGCAGCATGTATGTTATACCCATTGTCATAAACTTCGGGAGTGCTTGTTGGCTTTTAATGAGATCTGTTATATTTCTAGCTAAGGTGGTGTGTAGTACAAAAAACTTCTTATACCAAAAATTGTGTATGTGATCTACTCCCGCCGCTTTCCAATTTTTTATTCTGTTTGTAACTTCTGCTACGTCGTCTACAGATATTTCTTCGAATTCCATTAAATCCGTATGATTCCATCTTTCTTCTTCCTCTTTTATCCATGAGGCTTCTTTATTATGGTCTCCTTGGTTCTTCCAAATATTTGCCCAGTAATTTCGGAGTTCTTCGGTTTGTGGAAGCATATTATTATTCGATGGAGCTACGTTTTCAAGTTTCTGTAAAATACCTTTTCATTTTTGTTAAATTGTTTGTTATCTTCCTTCCGTCTTAGTGCTTTTAGATATCTGTTCAGCCTCTGTGATTTAAGTGATAGTTTTGTTTGAGTGTGTCAAGAAATTCCTCGGGTCTGACGTTATTGGGTTCGTGCGAAGAGTGAATTTTGGTGTTTTTTATAATATCGTTAACTGCCTTGACTACTTTTTTTGATCTATTGTTGTTGATATACTGCGTTAATCTGCCTATATCAGCCCTTAACTTCTTAATGTCATTTTCGATTCTAATCTGCCAGGCGGGTTTTGATGATTTGTTGTTCCGATTGTTTGAAACGATGTAATTCTGTGTTAACTTATACCCTAAATATTCGCTAATTACATAAGCACTGCAATAGATTAGCGTATGTAATGAGTTTATATCGGAGTCAATTCTGTAGAATCTACCTAAAATTTGCGAATTGAATATGCCCACTAATTCGTATAATTTCTTATTTTCTTTTAGTTTAGGAAGTTTTGGTCGTGTTATTGGGTCGGTACCTGTATAAAGCACGAGTACAGTTTCCAATCGGTCGATCAGTTCTTGAGTTGCAATGTCAGTGATATTATCGATGGATTGATGTTCAGGTTGGTTTAGTGTTATTATGCTTGGAGACAAGTTTGTTTGCGTCGCAGCCTCAGAGGATTGTTGTGTGTTGCCTAATATTGAAATGGTTGTAGACGATTGTGACACTGCACTAGTAATGTTTGTATCAACGTTGTAAGAGGAAGTAATCTGATTAGTATTTTGGGATACATTGCATGTTGGTGAGTATTGTGTTGTAGTTAAATCATTAGTATGTGGAGTTAATAAATCGAGTTCTTCTTGTTGGAGCATGGCTGTGATTTCTGTTTTTAATTCTGCAATAATCGAATCTGATAAGAGTTTATTTCTGATAATGACTCTTCTCTGATCCGCTATTCTTTGTGCGGATATATCTAGTTGAGGATATTTTAGTTTAAATGCATCATGTAATTTTTTGCAATACATTGTTTTATCGGTGTCTAATTTTGTAATGTATAGGTATGTGCGCATGATAAAAAGGTTCATATCTTCACTCCATTTCATGCGCATTCTAGGTTTGCCCGCTTTGGTGGTCGCAGGTTGGGTGACATTTGTCTCCTGCGAAACATCCTCAGCAGGGGATATTGGTCTGCTACTACTTCTAGTACTTCTACTACTTCTACTCGCGGCTGTAATCCTTGAGGACATTACCCCACCCCCCGCGTCCCCGACTCCCGCCCAGCCGACCGGCCGAGAGTCACTGGCTAGCATGCTGTCGCGCCCGTGGCCAGCTACAGACGCGCCCCGGCGATCGCCCCCGGGCAGCGGCCCTATACGTACTTTACTTTTTCTTGTCTCCATCATGAATGGGTTACCCTTGCCTTGTTGGCCACGTAAGTTTCTATTGTACGCGTGTCCGCCCCCCACGTGATCAGGTGTTCGATCAGGACGTAAGGTGGGATTTTAGGGGGCTTATTATTATTATTATTATTATTATTATTTATATTTTATCTATACAAGATCTCTCGTTGCCGAGGATAGCTAACATTTGCGGGCTTTTGGCCAAGCGAATGTTAGAAAATAGAAATGTATGTAATTGTTATGGCAACTTATAAAAATGTATATCCCTAATTATGGTGATTATTAATCTAGCGACAAGAATTTTCTGACTATTCTGCAGGTGTTCAAAATAACGGCTTTTTGGAGTAAAACAGAGGTTAATGGATGTATGTTAAGATTCTGCAGGCTGCTGCGAAGTGTGTGGGAATCACACCGGTGGAGAAAAGAATGATTGGTATCGTTTTCACGGTTTGCACTCTCCATTGCGTTTTTAATTCTATGGCAAGGTCAGTGTATTTAGTGAGTTTTTCAGTATAAGTGGAACTTAAGTTATGAGTATTTGGGATAGCGATATCAATGAGAAACACTTGTTTTTCACTTTTGTTATAGATAGTGATATCTGGTCTGTTGTGATGGATGGTTTTATCAGTGATAATTGTCCTATCCCAGTACATTTTATAATCAGTTGACTCTAAAACAACTTCAGGTGAATACTTATAGTACGCGACTTTTTCTGTTATAAGTTTGTGTTTGTATGCAAGGTATTGATGTACTATAGCAGCGACTTGATCGTGACGATGTTTGTAATCTGACTGGGTTATTGACCTACATGCTCCTGTTATGTGTTGAATTGTCTCAGAGGCGCTGTGGCAGTGTCTACAGAGGTCGGAGGTACTGTCTTTTATGATATATTTTCTGTAATTTCGCGTGTCTATTACTTGGTCCTGTATTGCGAGCATGAACCCTTCTGTTTCCGGGAATAGTTCACCTCGTTTTAGCCACATGTTTGAAGAAGTTTTGTCTACGTTTGGGTTCAGCAAAAATCTCGTCGGTGTCTACCATGTAACGATTTCTGTAGCCAGCTTTGTTGTTTTTCCGCGGGAGACACTAGACACTCGTTTTTTTGCCTAACCTGATCATGTAGGTTAAGGGGTGTATGTTTACGGTCGGCATTAACTACAGCTCTGTGCATAGATGACGTGTTTGCTTTTTCGTGAAAGAATGACCGTAGTCTGGTTACCTGTATGTTGTGCAAGTTTTTTATGTCAGTCAGTCCTCTGCCTCCTTCTATATTAGGAAGTGTTAGCCTTTCAATGCAAGAACGGGGGTGATGTTTTCTGTACTTAGTCATCAGTGTGTGTATCGAACGTTGCAATTTTTTTAAATGGGACTGAGACCAGTTGATAATACCAAAGGAATAAGTAAGGATAGGGATGGCAAATGTATTTATAGCTTTAATTGTATTTTTGGCATTTAATTGACTGTTTAAAATTTTATGGAGTCTGCTTTTGTATTTTTGTTCTATTTGATCCTTAGTTTGATTTTGGTGAATTTGTTGTGTTTGGAAAAAACCTAGATATTTGTAACCGGTTATTTGATCAACAGGATTGATTTGTTGACCATTAGTGAGCTCATATATATTTTGATTTATCCGTCCCCCTGTTTATTGATAAGATTTTACACTTATCGATTCCAAATTCCATCTGAATGTCTTTTGAAAAAGATTGCGTGATGTCAGCTAACTGATGGATTTCTTCTAGACTACTGGCGAAGAGCTTTATGTCATCCATGTATAATAGGTGAGAAAGTAAGTAGCTTGTATTGTCGTTTGTAATTTTGTACCCGAGATTACTATTGTTGAGCAGATTTGATAACGGATTTAATGACAAACAAAACCAAAGAGGACTGAATGTTTCACCTTGAAAGATGCCTCGGCGAATTGGTATGGGTTCTGTTTCTATTGAATTATCGCCTGCATGAAGTTTAAGTATAGTTTTCCAGTTTGACATTGCAGTTTTGAGAAAGTTCACAAGGGTTGGATGGACTTTGTAGTGGTTTAAAATATGAATTAACCAGGTATGAGGTACAGAATCAAATGCTTTCTTATAGTCTATGTACATTGTATATATGTCTTTCTTTTAAGTAAAGCTTGTGTTGGAGGCTACAGAATCAATTATAAGCTGTTCCTTACATCCTTGACTATTAATACGACATCCTTTTTGTTGTTCAGCTAGAATTCCGTTAATTTCTGTATGTTTGTAAATAATGTGACTAATACATGAAGTTATGATTTTGTATATTGTCTGTAAGCAAGTGATAGGTCTATATTTTGAAGGGGTTTTAAATCTGTTTTATCTTTAGGTAGTAAATATGTTGTTCCTAAAGTTAAGTACGTAGGCATAGTTTCAGGCGATTGGATAAACGTGTTAATGTGTTTAAGAAGGTATGGATGTGTGAAAGTAAAGTATTTGTACCAGTAGTTGTGTATTTTGTCCGACCCTGTGGCTTTCCAGTTGTGTGTTTTTTTTATTATTTGTCGAAATGTGTCAATCTGGATGTTTTCAAATTCCATTCTGGGAACATCCTCCAAAGATTGGCAATCTTGATTAATCCAATCGCTATTCTTATTATGCTCTTTAGGGATAGACCAGATTTCATACCAAAATTTGTGAAGAGTTTCAGGCCGTGGCAGGTCAGATTCTGAGTTAGTATTTGGTTGTCCGTCTGTAAGAGTTCTATAAAATACTTTCTCGTTTTTGTTGAAAAGCTTATTCTGTGATTTTCTTTTTGTAGTGGCAACATATCTTCGTAATCGGCTAGAAAGAGCATTTAATTTTTGTTTCAGAGTGTCTAGGAAGTGTATTAGTTCTGTATTTTCCGCTTCGTGTTGCGAGTGAATTTTATGATTTTGTCTTATTTTGTCGACATGTTTTTGTAATCGTGAGCTTGTGTTTCCATTTGTGTATTCCGTCAGCCTACCAATTTTAACTCTTAACTCTTGTATTCTGGTTTCAAGGCGTTTTTGCCACCTAGGTTTTAGAGGTCGATTTTTCGGTGTAATTGTTAAGTCTCTAATACTGTTTCCACTCACTATTACACTAGTATAAGCAGCGCTGTAAATTATGGTCTGTAGTGTAGAAAAATCCGTATCAATAGAGATATATTTGGTTAGTAGGTGGGCGTTTATGTATTGCGTTATCATCGATAATTTTTTTGATGGTTTTTGTTTTGGAATTGTAGGTCTCAAAGTTGGGTCACTGTTTTTAAATTTTGAAAATGTTACTGTTAAAGTGTTTTCGACTACAGTTTTAATTCTACTGAGATATCTTGATGAGATGTTTGCTGTTCTTCGTTTGTATGAGATTGCTCTCCTGTTTGTGTATTTATGTGTAAGATAGTATCCGGAGTGTTCGAATTTGTTTGAGTATTTACCAATATATCATCTAAATTAGTAGTATCAGCTTGAGGAGCCCTCAAGTCATGTAGTATATTTTCCTGTTGAGTGTGAGTATATTGTGTTGTGTTCTCATTTGTCCGTAAGGGTTGCGATGGTGTACCTAATTCTATTGAAATTTCGTCCTGTATTTGCTGTAATTTCTGAGGATCAATCAACTTATTGTTAACTATTACTCTACGCTGATCCGCTATCCGTTGTTCTGAGACGTGCGATATTTCAGGGTGTTGATCAGTAACAGCTTTGTGGAGAAGTTGTCTGTATGCTGATCTGTTCGTTTCCATTTGGGTTATTCTATAGTAATTTCGCATTATAGTTTCATTTATTTCAGTCCTCCACTTCATTCTTTGTGTTCCCCCACTGATTTGTGATTGGCATTGTGATAGTGTGCTATTCTGATTGTTAGATTGTGTAAGTTCTGTGTTAACTTCGTCGCGAATTTGTGTAATTTTATCTGATGGTAGTAAATTATTGCGAATGATCGCTCTACGTTGGTCTCCCACTCGTTGCTTACTAGCTTCCATATTCGGGAATTTATTAGAAAATCTAATATGTAGTTCAGATAAATATGATTTAGTGTCAGTTTCTAATGCTGTTAAAATGTAGTACGTGCGCAAGATAAAATGTTCATTTCCTGAGACCATTTCTTGCGTGCACAGGGGTAACAACCGCAGTGGGTACAGAAATATTGACCGAGGTCTCCTGTACAACATCTTCGGTTGTTGCTAATGTTCCTATTGGTTGGACGTTAGTGTTGTTATCGTTGGTTATCTCGGAGTCCGTTGGGAAAGCTTTGTCGTCGTAATTATCTATCTTATTACCTGATTGCGAAGCCATTTCGTCGTGGTTATTTGTCTCAATTTCCGTATTCAAAGCATTAGTCGTTTGACAGTTTAAGACCCTCACCCGGAGATTCTTCTCGCCCCTGGCCCTTAGGATTCTCCGCTTACTGTCATCAGCTTCACTCCTAGAGCCGCCGGGCACTTGGGGACAATTTTTAGGTTTCATTTTCATTGTTTTTTGTTTGGACTGTTGTGAGCCCACGTTGTTTGTCCACATCAAGTGAGCGCGTAGTAAGCTATCTACCTAAGCCTGTGGATGCCGCCGTTGGTGTACAAGCCACTCCTCCGCCGCCAATCCCAAAACCATCATCCTACGCTGATGCTGGTTGTTCTATTTCGACCTCCATTTAGACATGAAATCTAAGAGCTCCAAATAGCTTGGTTTTTTTTTTTTTTTTTATTTACCTACTTTTATAAAATTACTTAGTTACTTACTGCTTACACAATTACTCATTACTTACCTACTTACTACCCGTCTACCTATCTCCAGAGCCACGTTGGCCGCACCAGTAATTTCTCGTTGCGTTGTCCGCCCCCCACGTGATCAGATGGTCGATCAGGACGTGTGGTTGGTCTTTGGGGGGCTTATTATTATTATTATTAGGTTTAATCTACAAAACTCCATACTGAAAAATATCTAGAATTCATCAATAACTGTTAGGGCGGGACCAGAGTGGAGTTGAGTGTCCAAAATATGAGGACCAAACTCGGTGTACGGTTTTGGACTCAGGAAAGCATGCAGATTATGATTTTGGATGTTGTCAGGAGGTGTACTGGTCCATTTTTGACGTGACAACGTCTAATAAATCGACGAACGCCGCGCCGGCTGCATGCTCGAAAAAGTGTCCCGTTATGTACCGTAACGCTCATTATACCGTTATGGCCATTGTACGCTTGCGCCGCATCTATCAATGTTTTGTTATGACGTTGTCACCTTAGACTATCGTTCGTAAACCAACCGACTTTACAGACAACCATTGTTTTTTTTACAGGAGATGTGGCCCTTAAACATGAATTAAATGGAGTGAACACGTGCTTTGGTATAATTATAATCATTGTTTTAGTCACAGTATCAAATGGTTTTTATGATTAACTAGCTACCCGCCCCGGTTTTGCACGGGTGCCTTGCTGATACTATTCTATATATACTAATATGCATTGAAATAACAAATTTCCACATGAAAATTGTTATTGTGGGTTATCCCTAAGAGATAGATGTACACCACCGCGGACTTTTATGTAGACCTTTTTGAAGGGTATATATATACTGCAGTATATTATTTTGATATATCTCGTTGGGTTCAGCCAGCCTTTACAATGTAAGCGCAAAAATGTGTAAAATGATGACATCACTTTAAAATTATCAGTGTTTCGCTATTTTATACATGTATTATACATATAAACATTCCTCTTGAATTACTCTATCTATAAATAAACGCATCAAAATCTGTTTGGTAGTTTTAAAGATCTAACAATACATATGGATAAAATAGTAAGATAAAATCGTAGATAAAAGTCTACGACGGTACATGATATCTCTTAGGGATAACCCACGATAATCATTTTCATTTGTATATTTATCATATCAATACATATTGGTATATTTAGTATAGTATCAGCAAGGCACTCGTGCGAAGCCGGGGCGGGTCGCTAGTTTAATGATAAAAATACGTGTAAGGATCAACTTCGATGGCAAATTTGAATTTGGTTTTCAATAAACCGATTTGAACCTAAAGCACAGATCAGAAAATAGTTACTTCGTAACCTAAAGTAAATCAGTGCTAGGTCGTAATATGTAGCTTGTGCGAATGAATGGGTCCTCGAACCGTTTGTTTACATAAACTTTCATTTCCTATACACAAACGAAGGGTCTAAAGCCCTCCGAGATATCGCCCGGTTATAGCAATGAATGAATAATACAATGTTTGAAGTCTGGCCGACGGCGTGATCAGAATCGAGAGGTTTTTACGTCTTACTTATAAATCACGATTCGATAAAAGATATTTTCATTAAAAATCAACCGTCATACTTATATAAAATTATCCTTTTACTATTTACCTATATGTAGTGGTAGGACTCTTGCCAGAGTCCGCCTGGGGAAGTACCACACCTTTGCCAGTTATTCTACCGCCAAGCAGTAATGTGCAAACATTACTGTGTTCCGGTTTGAAGGGCAATGTTTCCAGAGAAATTACAGGGCTTAGAGATATAAGATCTTAGATCTCTGGGTGACGAGCGCAGTGCAGTGCTAGGTAATGATTTGGACTCTTCGTGTTCCAATAGCTGCGTGTCACTGTGCTGTTATGTGTCAGGCATGTTGCTTACCATCAGGCACATGTCCTGATCGTCTCGTCACTAAGTAATTGTGAAGGTTTTCATGTTTGTATGTTTGTCTTTCAATCACGATGGTTGGTTTATGGACTGGAATCATCGAAATTTATAAATCATCAGATGTGCCCTGAGCATCTTTTAATTGGTAACAAACTTACGCATGAAATGTAATTTCCTTGGATTTTTTGTTTTTCTTGAATTAATTCAAATACTTTCGGAACGCACAGGAAGGCATTCATTTTTTAATTTTGTATATAATGATCAAAATCAGTGATAGGTATAACGTCCGACGTTCACCGCTTCCTACAACCGACAAGAGTGGAAAGAGTGAGCTCACTCTTCTCAAAGATGACATAAATCCGTGCGCCTGAAGTTTGGGAGGGCACGTCCAATGATTTATATCGATGACTGGAATAGCACATATATTACGTTTTTATCACGTGACGTATGTATCAAGGGCGCTGCTAGACTTTTAAAATGTCAAGAATTTTATTCTCAAGGGTTTAAAAGGTTATGATTTGACGTACAGGTGGATTGACGAATCGATATGAACATAAAATATGTGTATTTAACTTTCGACTTATCGTCACAACGATGAAAGAAACAGATTTAAGATAAGATCGTCACGTCATCCTTAAAAAAATAAACTTTAAGGACACTTGACATTCACCAACCTACTTTTGAACAGCGTACGAACCTATTAAGAAAGAAATGGAATCAAATAGAATAAAAGTTTATCTTAAATAATGGCATGTTTTTATTTCGTATAAGATTATGTCGTTGTCGTCGCTTGTAAATTAAGCTTCCGACATAACAGGGGTAGATGAAAAAGAAGTCTTATTCCGAGGCTCCTAAAGAGTCCGTAAATGGAACTTGTAGCCCTGTGAGAGTAAATTGAACGGTTGTAACTTGTAAATGATGATCATTGATTTTCAACCCATCTTTTATAACATTTATTTGTGGTTTTGAGTACTTTTATTTTTCCCCCGACCAAAAAAAGGGGTGTTATAAGTTTGATGTCGATGTCTGTCTGTCTGTCTGTTTTTGGTCGGGGTTAAAAACAGCTTCCAATAAAACAGAAAACTGCATTATATTTTACGGTTATTATAAATCTTTAGACAAGAACAACATTAAAAATTTTGATTAACCCCCGACTACCTTGGATTTGTTATCTGTACAACATTCTACTAGTTTTTACTACAAGCCCTTTCATTTGATACCCAAATTAAGGGACTTCTAACACCCTTTTTTTGGTCGGGGGTTAAAAATATCAAAATTAAAATTGTTACATATTTTATTCCATTTAAATACTGTCATTATATCAAATAATTTAATCTATGTCTATACTAATATTATAAAGCTGAAGAGTTTGTTTGTTTGAACGCTAGGATCTCGGGAAGTACTGATCCGAATTGAATGATTCTTTTTCTATTGGATAGTCTATTTATCGAGAAAGGCTATAGGCTATAGAACATAAAGCTGCTATCAATAGAAGCGGAGCATGAAACAAGAATGTAACAAAAACGGGAAAAAATATTCCTTTTTGAGCGTTTTCGTACTGTGCTTTGACATGACAGCTTGTGTCTAAGATGGCGGCATTGAATGTAAACCTTTGCTAATCAAATTTGTTTCTAAATCTGAGTTGGTACGACCAATTTCCGATAGGTGGCGTAGCAGGTAGCTGAAGAGGTTTTTTGTTTGAAAGCGATATTTTCAGGAATGACTGAACCGATTTCAGTCATTCTTTCACGTTGGATATGTACGGGATCCTGCTGAGTGCTATATATGTACCGCGGGTGAAGCCGGGGCGGGCATCAAGTATTTGATATAAGTAATTGCAGGACCAGTCATGTTCACAAGAATACTGAGGTATGAGTGAGACGTCTCTTTGGGGAATTAAGGGTTCCTTAAACTTAGAAAAAGAAATATTAAATACATGTATCCATTCAGTAGTTTCATTCAGATTAGATCTAATATGATATCCCTTTAAACCCTTGTCGTTTTAGGTCATCCGTATTGTGTCAGTATTCATTAAATTCTGTCCCGAAAAGGTTTCGTACTAGTTCAATTCGTGATATGATCGCGTAAGTTCTCTAAGGCATACAATACACTACAATAACTACTTTATTATTATTTACTTAAGTTTTGTAGCAAAAAAAGTAATCTATCTCTTTGTTTATCTACTCTAGTTTCTTATTTGTTGCCTTTTGTCCTCAAAATGTTTAAGTTTTAAGTGAAATCAATGTTTTTTGTATTGTTTAGTGGGTAAAGTGGGTAAAATTGGTTTGTATTGTATCGGCCCACATGACGCGACGCTTCCTCTATAAGTTTTTTGAAATATTACTTTTCAATGAACCTATGCCAATTGTAGACACACGAAGACACGTCTTCGGAGTGGGGTCCAACAATAATTTTATAGTATTTTTTTTGTCTCAATAACTATTTTGTCATTGTCATTATCAATTGGCTACACATGGCATTTACTGCTAAACTTCGGGCTAACAAGTGCAGTTTTGAGAACACGCATCTTCCGCCAACCCCCACCTAGGAATATGGCCTTGACTTTCTCCTTGACATAGAACACCCAGAATCTCAGTGGTGGGAACATATGTACAGTGGGTTGCTAATGAAGTACTTACTAATAACAACAGACTACAGATATTCTTAGGTCTGAACGTAACAAAGCGTAACTACGTGGTCAGTCGCATGGCATATAGTAGTGTATTCCTAGCCTAAGCGGTAATTCTCTGCGAGGAACCTTTTCTCTTCTAGTCTAGTAACCGTACCGGACCTTCAAGAGGAGCATATTATTTTAGATAGCCTATCTGACAGACGCTTGTCAAGGTAGAATGAACACAATCTACTTAAATATGTATGTATACTTAGTAGTTTTTGAACTAACCGTCGTATTAAACGAAGGGTCCTAACCACTAGATGATCACGGCCAATTTAATAAGGTTAATAATTTATTAAGGTTCGAATCCAGCCTAAAAAGTATGAATATTCTTTTACATGACCTAAATGTTTAGGAAAATTCAATTTTGTAGTCCTACAATACTTTGCAGAGTCCACCTTAAAAGTATCATACCTTTTCTAGTTATATTAATGGTAAGGTGTAAAGTACGCTGTGTTCCTGATTACTGTGTTCCGATTTGAAGGACAGTGTTATATCTCTGGGCAATTATTGCTGTGCTTAGCAGTGATTTAGATATATTTTTGTAAATAGCGAACAGCTACGTGGTATAGTGTTTTTAGTGCTGTATTTTATTTACCATCAGACATAAATTACTCAATATTACAACAAAAACTTTGTTTTGGATTCAAGGTTCCTTTTCCTTTGCTTTCCTTTGTTTTGGATTTTCGTGTTTTTAATGTACTGTTTACAATGCATGTAATCTACGCGCATAGCTACAGATCATTACCAAAATGGACCTATACTCCTATTTTCAGAGTTAAAATCCTCTTCTCCTTTACTGAACATTACTAACATTCTAACTCGATTCGATTCCGTTCTCGCGCCGTAATTGACGAACCCTACGTTTCAATTTGGTCTCTAGAAATAATTTTCGAGCCGTCTCGAGATTATTTTCCGTCCAAAATACCGTAATATTCCCTGTTGAATATTATGTTGGACCTGAAATTTGCCAAAGGTATTTTTAGTACCGCCTTTTTTCAAGTTTTAATTTTGTTAGAACTTATTAAGTTTTTATTAAGGGTACGGCGAAACCGTCTACTTTGTCGTACGCTGTATTAAAGAACTTCTCAATTTGCTTCGGAATCACTACATTCTGAAGATATTTTTTTATTAGATACCAGGTACTAATATAGTCACGCAGTTTTACACGCATAGTTTCTTTCGTAATTTCTTAACGATAAAAGTAGGTAAAGTATGAGTAGCGGACTATAAGAGACAAATATTTCAAAAGATAAATATTCTTTTATCTGTCTAGATGACAATCGCATTGTAGTGCGCAATGTAGAATAAGTACTAGGTAGGGATATCTGGGGGCACGGCAGTGCTGCCGCCAAGTCGAGCGCGAAGCAAACACTGCCGTACCATCCTTTACTGGAACCATTTCGCTGCATTTTCAGGGCCCTATTTGAGAACCTATGGATCAGACCAGTACGCTGAAATTTTTGTCATCTAGTGAGCTATAATTACATACTAAAAATCAAATATTTCAAGTCTGTACGTCATTTAGTTCCGAATTAAGCGAAAGCAAAGTTACGCATTTACGACACTCACTCATGATCATCAAAATAGAACTAGTACTTCCCATAAACTCAGAGAGTTGAAATTTGGTGCTGGACTTAGGGTTTAATGGCCACATAAAGGGAAAACTATAAAAACTAGGAATATCGAAAATCTGGAGTACCTGGTGCCCCTTATTTGAAAACACAAAAGCCCAACCAAACTATTAAAGATCGACATACCGCCTTTACAAAAATATTCGAACGAAACGAAAATAAATATAAAAATATAAATATAAAAAGAGCCGCTGATACCCTTCAACGGCCAAATCACACAACATTAACTATTACAATAAAGAAATCGCAGTAAGGAACCTTAGACTTCAACGGCTTTGTCTAGATTACATTACTTTTTAGAGATAAACATGCAGCTCCATCGAGACTTGGCTAGTGTTTTACAGAACGTTTTTCGTGGGATAGATTTTTTTTGCCCTTACTCTAGCACCAACACAGTGCCTGTGGTCTAGATTACCTGTGTGGATTACTCTCTTTTTGGAAGAAGAGTCCCAGCAGTAAACATTTATGTCTGTTGATGATGATAAGACGAACAAAGCTGCGCCTGATAGTAAGTGACATAACAACAAGTGCCACACACTAGCCAAGTCTCGATGGAGCTGCATGTTTATCTCTAAAAAGTAATTAAATCTAGACAAAGCCGTGCCAAGTCTAAGGTTCCTTACTGCGATTTCTTTATTGTAATAGTGCCACACAGGCACTGTGTTGTTATGTTACTTACTATCAGGCGCAGCTTTGTTCGTCTTATATCATCATCAACAGACCACTAAATGTTCCCACTGCTGGGACTCGAGCCTTCTCTTCCAAGAAGAGAGTTAAGGCCATAATCCACCACTCTGGCCCAGTGCGGGTTGGTGGATGACACATGACTTCGAAAGATACTAGGTACGTGTCGGTTTCCTCACGATGTTTTCCTTCACCGTTTTAAGTTGGCGGCATTACACACATGACTTCGAAAATATTTGAGAAAGTTACTACAACATAAGTAAAAACAACTAGGTAGATGTAGCTTTGAGAGTGAGGCCATGAGAAGAATCCAGTTGGGCTGGGCAGCGTTTGGCAAACTTGGTCGAGTCTTCTCGTCACCCATCCCACAAAGTCGCAAAACAAAAGTATATCACCAGTGCGTCTTACTCGTTATGACCTACGGTGCTGAAACGTGGACACTGACAGTCAAAATGGTCCGAAAGCTCAAAGTTGCTCAGCGAGCTATGAAAGGGGCTATGCTTGGAGTTTCTCTGAGGGATTGCATTCGTAATGAAGTGATCCGTTAGAGAACTAAAGTCACCGACTTAGCTCAGCGTATTAGCAAACTGAAGTGGCAATGGGCCGGTCACATTTGTCGGAGACCCGATAACCGTTGCGGTAGACGGGTTCTGGAGTGGAGACCGCGTATCGGTAAACGTAGTGTAGGACGCCCTGAGACTAGATGGAGTGAAGATATACGAAAGATGGCTGGTGGCGGTTGGAAACGTAAGACCGAGGATCGGGCTGAGTGGCGTATTATAGGAGAGGCCTATGTCCAGCAGTGGACGAACACAGGCTGATGATGATAATGATGAAGGTACTCGTAATAAAAGCGTGTTAAAACAGAACCATTAAAACAGTGTTGATAAAACCAAATTCACTACTTCTAACATATATTCATATTCAACTAACACCTACACCATTCGGAATAGCGTGGCACGTAGTACGATTCCAAGGCACCGAAACACGAGAACAATACTTGGGAACTACGAAGGAAAGCCGTCAAAAGTTCCCAACTGAAAATACCGGATTAATTTCAGCGCCAGAGATTAGCGTTAGGTAACTGAAAACTTTCTAATTGAGATTATCAGCACGAAATAAAAGCTGGGCTCCGCTACTTGGAAATTAGATTTTATCGAGTGAAGGAGCTAGAGAACTCTCTGGCTAGCCACTGAACTCGTCTCGTGGAATTCGAGATGGTTTGGTAAAACGTTTTATAGTTTAACTCTAGTTTTAAAGGAGCTTGGTGTTTTTAAAACACAGTTGGTAACTCTTTGAATTTAGGTATAGTTTTGTAGTGGTAAACACATTCAGTCCTCCTAGGGAAGTATACCATCTTAGCCAGTTAGTCTACTCCCAAGCTGTAATGTGCAAACATCACCGAGTTCCGGTTTGAAAGGCAACGATTCTAGACAAATTCCAGGGCTTAGTGATTAATACGAACGCAATGTAGTGCTAGGTAGTGATTTGAAATAAAAGTTGGGTTCCGCTACTTGGTCATTAAATTTTATCAAGCCGAGCAGAACTCTCGTCTCGTCGAGTTTCAAAATCTCTTGTTAAAATGTTGTTTTATAGTTGAACTCAATTTTGAAGAAGCTTAGTGTATAAAGTGCAGTGACTGCCTGAACTCTAAAATGTGATGTTTAAAATATTGCACAGGTCTTCATGGGGTTGTAAGTTGTAATAACTTACTTAATTACCATGACGTTTGTTTTCAAGGGCAGGTGTACAAAGTTTGCCATCACCACTGGTGATGTAAGACATGTTCCAAGATCAACATCTTGCGAGGTAATATTTTTTTATTCATCTTAGGTAAACTCGTTGATGTTATGTACTATTTAATACCTGTTGTCATAAATAATAGTATCATAATAAGAGACGAGTTAAATAAGTAAGTAAGTCTGTAGGTTCGCGGAAAAATGCGAAAGTGGTCTCGTGTTCCCACCGTCAGTGGCAAAATTGGTAATGGCGTAGAAGGTTTAATTTTTTGAGTTGAGTTGGATAAAGGGAAGATAGACGCTCTAGAAATGAGGGGCTGGAGGAAGATGCTCGGCATATCGTGGAGAGAGTTCCGCACCAACGTGTCCATACTTCAAGAGCTCGGCATCAAGCAGCGTTTGTCGGCTGTAGTGCAGTCGCGCATACTACAGTACTTTGGGCATGTCTCCAGACGAAATGACGACTCCATAGAGCGGCTGGTTGTGCAGGGAAAAGTGGAAGGAACCAGATCGCGCGGCAGGTCACCTATACGCTGGACTGACCAAGTGAAATCCGCGATAGGAAGCCACGCGTCTGACTGCGCCAGGCAGTCCGCGAATATGGAGATCGTACGGAGAGCTGTGTCCACCCCTACCACCGACGTGGACGACTCGTCGTGACCATGACCGCTCTGCCAAGAGCGATACGATAAAGAAGAAGAAGGTCAAGGTTTAAGTCTGTAGGAACACCATGCCTAACATGGTGTCAAGCCCGATATTATCCGACAGTCTCCCCCAGGCTGTAAGGCATGCGTAAATGCATTTTCTCCACGTACAAAAATAATAGTGAGTGAAATGCACTGATAGCAGTTATAAAAGACTGGCTTATTGCACTTTACATTTCGTTCAACGCCAATTCAAAGCACCTGTCTCTACACAAAACTCTTCGCTAATGGAGCAGCTTATACGCTATATTTTGGAAATTAAATTACTCCTGCCGTATCTCGACACCTATGCACACAGGAATTAAAGCGTGGGGGTGAAATAGGGGAAGCTCTCAGCGAAATCGATAAAGATTAAAGAGGTAGCAAGGCTCAGAGTGGGCAGATCATATCGCTTTAAATGAATCGAATTGGAATACAGTTACATTATAGTCTGAAATAGCACATACTCTTTTAATGGCGTCAACTAACATATTTTATGAGACTACTCGAAGTTTTTTTAATTTATAATGGAAACGAATCATATCAATAAATAGAAAAGAATCAATACGAAAAAATAAGTACATTTTTATTTCCGCACAGAATACAAGTCAAGCACTTTTGCGCAAAACACAACTTTGTGGCGATGCACAATAATATTTATAATTTACTAACGCCACATCGTTTCACCCATGTACTTTCCTCCGTCCATCGTAGACCGCATCGTCGCTTAACATCACGCGAGATGTTGACGGCCGTCTCGTAAACTAATTGTCAAATATAATTGTCAAAAAAACAAGAGAAATAAAAAAAATCCTCCTCCTGTTTTGAAGTCGATAAAATGATCTCAACTCTGCGTAAAAAAGCTTCACTTCAAAAAACTAAATTGAGCATCAATATCGGTCTTGAGCCGAACAATTGTTTTCAACAACCGATAACAGAATGTTATTCATATTTGACGGGTTGTTCGGCTTCCATTTTGCTTCGAATCACAATAGCTTATTGTGCCGCCATTTCGCGGAGGTTCTATTTGCATCTGCTCGAAAGTGAGATAAGTTTTATCTGCCGTTCTTGTTTTTGGTTATGAATTTTAATGACACTTGGCGACATTGAGTCGTGTCGCGATAACTGTTCTCGCTTTTATGGCGTACTTAATTCGATGCTAAGTTTTTATTGTGTCGTACAGAACATAGCATAAATATACCACTTTATGTTCACACTGCTAACTCGCGACCTTCTGTGAAAAGGAGAAGGCTTTCTCTTTGTGTAAGAATCTTCTTTACTCAAGGCTGTCTTTCACTAGTCTGATTAAGTGTGGTTAGATTGAATGTAGCTACATTTCAAACCATGTAGCTGGAACTGAGGTCTACAGTCGTAGAAGTAGGTACTACAATGTTTTCGTAGCACGTCTGCAGATTCTGTAAATGTTACCATAAATACTGACAGTTTAATAATAAATAAATAATAATAATAAATATATTGTTTATAAATTACTGGCAGCGCCCACCGGGTTTACTTGATAGGTTCCTGTTCCCTTTATTTACCCGCTACAAAAACTACCCTATGTTCTATTCCAGATTGTAATCTATGTTTCAAATTTCAACCCAATCCGTTTAGACGTTCCGATGCGACGTGTTTGAGCAACAAACATCCAACAGTAGGATAAAATAACCGCAGCGTAGGTTAATTCACACTTTTGTTATAAAATGACGATTATTATAATCTTGCAATGACATACATTTAGAATACACTAGCGGTTTGGCTCAGCTTTTCCCATGGACCAATGTAGCCTATAGCACTCAGGAATTGCATACATATTCAACTATAATAGTTTTTATTTAATTGTTTTAGTAGTTTTTTTTTGTATTTAAATAACGAGTGACGAGACGAGTAGGATATGTGCCTGATGGTAAGCAACATGCCTGCCACATAACAGCACAGTGACACGCAGCTATTGGAACATGAAGAGTCCAAATCATTACCTAGCACTGAACTGCGCTCGTCACCCAGAGATCTAAGATGCTCTGAGCCCTGTAATTTATCTGGAAACATTGCCGTTCAAACCGGAACAGTCATATTTGCACATTACTGCTTGGCGGAAGAATAACTGACAAAGGCGTGGTACTTCCACAGGCGGACTCTGCAAATAGTCCTACCATTACAAAAGTAGTTTTTGAGCTTACCAAACAAACAAGTATTATAGCTTTATAATACAGTAGAACCTCGATAAGTTAAAAGTCCAAGAGAAAAACATAAAATATTTTAAGTTATAGAGGTTTTAATTATCAAAGGTCAAACGAAATTAATGTAAAACAATATACCGTAACGTAATTATTTCGAATTCTCCTGAAAAAAAACCGCCAAAAGAAATTTAATTTCGAAAAGAAAGTCCTGAAACTTTCCGAACTCGACTGTTTACTTTTTTCTCTCTCTCTGGGAGTTCTTTCAAAGCCCCTTAAAAGAATCTTCGAAGCAATCGATTCGCTCATACTTTTTATTGATACTTTTATTGGTTGTTTATATTTATTAAAAAGTTGTTACGCGCTATGGCGCTTATGTTTTACGATGAGTTGTATCAGGTAAATTATTCTATTTGAATTTAATATTGTTTCGTTTTAATATAATCAGTGTGGTTGGTATATTTTAATAATCGTTTATTTTGCGTCATTGACGATTTGTTTGTCATGATTATTTCAACCCATTAGGTACTCGTCCACTCGTTAGGCATCCACCAACCCGCACTGGGCCAGCGTGGTGGATTATGGCCTTAACTCTCTCCTTGCGAGAGAAGGCCCGAGTCTCAGCAACAGTGGGAACATTTAGTGGGCTGTTGATTAGGTACTCGTTGTTTTATGGTGAATCTTAAATTCCATCTTTACTGTGACATTCCTTTATTGTACACCATTTCTGAGATATGTTTATGTGTAGATGTTCGATATCCATCGAACAACTACTGCAAAACTGAGATACCGTCCATCCATCTTGGAAAATCTATCATAACTCAGTCAAGTTGAGTCAACTTGACTCTTTTACGTACATATTATTATCAATCGCAATCTATGCAATTAAAATAAACGCACAAATAAAAATAAATACAATAATATCATTGCACGGTGAAGTTCTGATTTTTTACCGGATACGTTTCGGAGAGTTTGCAGCTGAACTGCATGATCTTACACTATCTTGCCTTTTTGTCTATCGGACTGCTCATAGCTCGAAAAAGCAACTTCGTTTCATGGTTGGCGTGTTTTTTCCGATGGTTACTATCTTATGTCTAGTCGAAAGTAAATCGGTTTCTTCTAGGTAAGCACGCTCCATCGCGGACCGCGTCGTCGCTTAACATCAGGTACGATGGTGGTCAAGTCTAAAACGCTCCACACACGAGTCCTAAAATCAGAGGAAATAACGTAAAAGTAGTGGGGAGGAGCCTACATCGCACCATCAATCACTAGTCATATGTTGCGAAGTCTATTAATGTCAAAAATAAAATAGTTGTGCTTTTTCGAGTAGCACGACATCAATACATTTTATATAGTTTAAAATTAGCTAAATTTAAAATTGTAAAGCAGTGACGAGACGCGGTCTCCAGGAGCCTGATGGTAAGTAACTAGTCAATTAAAACCGAATGAGTGTTTCAATTCCTCTAATATCACCAACAAAAGCAAATGTCCCGTATGTTGTTTAGCCACTTGGCTGGCTGGCTGTTAGGCTAGTTGGCTCGCAGCCACGTAGCCACATCGGTGTACTTTACAGCCAATTGCGGTTTTCTACCTCTGCTCAATATTAATGGTGTTTTATTACCAAGAGGCGAATAAACTGAGGTTTTATTACTCGAAATTGTGTAACTAGAGCCGTGGTTTTAAAGGGTTTAAGCTAACGGCGAAATTTCTTTTATTTGCGTAATATTATGTTGCCTTCGTTAGTATAGTTTGGGAGTAAATAGTACTCGTAGTAGTACATTTTACTCCTTTTTCGACCGCCGCTTTCGGAAATACTTTTGAATTTTTTTTGGAGAAACATAAATTATTTCAAAACATTTTAAGTAATCTATAATATAAAAATGAATCGCAAAATGTGTTGGTAAGCGCATAACTCAACAACGCCTCGGCCGATTTGACCAATTCTTTTTTTTAAATGTTGGTTGAAGTCCAAGGATGGTTTTTTACGGCGAGAAAAATTCGAATAATTGCTGGGAAAATCTTAAACCAGCCCTTTTCCTTGTCCCATACAAACGATTCGTAATAATAATTCAATTTGAACTTTATTACTATACCATAAAGTTCAAGTGTCAGTGGTGTTAGTGGAGAGGTTCCAGAAAGGGGAAAACAATTGAGTGACGTTCTGACGTAAGCATCGTATTATATTGATGTCGATATTTATATGATGGTAAAATGTCACTTGAAATATAAACGTATCATTGATGTGCATCTATACTAATATTATAAAGCGAAAGAAGTTATTTGTTTGAACGCGCTAATCTAGGGAACTACTGGACCGATTTAAAAAATCTTTCACCATTCTTTCATTCGTACATAATCATATGCCATAGGTTATATATATGTACCACGGGCGAAGCCGGGGCGGGCCGCTAGTTAAATTTAAAAAGATCACTCAAGCTATTCATCCCACAAACCACTTGTTCGAATAACATATACTACTACTAACTAACATGCACTAGCAGTAGGATACATAAGTACATTTATCTGTAAAATTATTGCAATTGTATTTATTCTGCATACATTTTAAACAGAACTGTGACCGTTTTACACAAATAGGTAAATTAAACGCCACAAAGATAAACAACAAATGTAAAATTTGAGTTATTGATAATTGCATATTTCACTATTTCATTGCTTTGTACATTATCACAGAGAGAAATTATGTTACGTTCGCTGATTGTCACTGAAATAATAAAATTACATTGGAATTCCAATGTAGTGTGTATTTGGTTAATTTAATAACACTCTGTAACTAACGACGCAAAAACGACGGAATGTTATAAGTTTGACGTGTCTTTGTGTGTATGTGTGTGGTATCGTAGTTCCCGAAAGAATTAACTGATTTTGTTTGAAAAATTAATGCTCGTAGCTCGAAAAAGCGACGTCGTTTCATAGTTGATGTTCCAAAGACACGAACGAAGAGATTTGACTCTACTTTTGTGATAAGAACGTCTAGGCTGTGGAATACGTTGCCTGAGTGGGTTTTCCCCGATGGTTACAATCTTTATGTCTTCAAATCGAGAGTGAATCGGTTTCTTCTAGGTAAACACGCTCCATCGTAGTCCGCATCGTCGCTTAATATCAGGCAAGATGGCGGTCAAGTGTAAACCTATAAAAGTAAAAAAAAAAAGTCGAGAGTGTTATCAGGCGCAGCCAGAAAATGGCGGATAAAATTTATTTTTTTACTACCTCCCTCCATATTTGTATCAAATGAAAAAGCTTAACTAATAGACACTACAAACTATAATAAATTATAGATTCAAGATGACCACTGCGCCGCCACAAAATGGCGGATAGAATATTTTTTACAACCTCCCCAAGTATGGGTATGAAATGATAGGGCTTGACTAATAGAATACCGCAAACTATACAAATTTTAGATCTAAGATGGTTGTCACCACGAAAATGTTTTTTTACAACTTTCTCAAAATAGGTATCAAATGGAATGGTTTCGCTAGTTGAATACTATACACACACTGATAAGTTTGTCCACTCCACCTTGTGATTTTCGATAGGTATCATTTGGGTTTCTCTAAATCTATTACATATATATTAATACACGAAGCAAAAACTTTGTACCCTTTTTACGTAAATTGAAATGGAGAGATGGAGTACAGAATGCTCATTTTTATAATAAAAATAAATTAAATCAGGAAAAAACATTGCACACACTACCATGTATATGGTAAGTATACGTATATGGTCATAAAAGTCGCATAAAAACTGTTTCAAAAAACTTGTATTTGATAATAAAGCATAAATACTCTTTTGGTTATCGATAAAGTCTGTAGTCAAACGGAAAATAGATTAATATTTCTTTGTGGTCCAATTGCGACTATTAATACGAGTATAATAATTATCACAGTTTCTTCGCAATCAATAAACAAACAGTTATTCAGTTGGTATATAGATAGTTTGTTTGTCATGCCATCGCTATTGGTTCAATCCAGGAATGCAGCCGGTTCAATATTAAAGAACTGCGACGTGGTAAGGATGTGGTCACATGACTCGCGATCCAGCATCTGTGGTACAATAGAACAATAAAAACTTGATTAATTGACCGGTTCGTCTGAAGTCATGTGACACTGGTGTCTACGATGGATCTTACTTACCTAAAAGAGACCAACTCAATCTAGATTTGAAGACATTCTTATTATATCCATCGGTGAATATCTACTCAGACAGTTCTACGGTTAGTGCCACGGTTACATAAAAGAGCAAACTATTCGCAAACGCTTGGTTTTGGTGGGTGTATTGTGAAAAATACATTTAATTACTAAATAGTGGTAGGATTTTTTTCAGGGCCCGCCTGGGGAATTACCACAACTTTGATAGTTATTCTACGTACAAATGCCTCTTGTTCCGATATGAAAAGTAATGTTTTTAGAGAAATTGCAGGGATAGTAATTCATCTTATATGTATGGGGGACGAGCGCAGAAATAAGGATTTGGACTCGTCATGTTCTAATAGATGCGTGATGTTATGTTGTAAAACGTGTTTCTGACCATCAGTCACATGCTCGACTAGCCCTGCCACTTCTATACTAAAAAAAAGAAGTGTGGCACTCGGGGACTGCCGCGGTAAAGCTATTGCATGTTGCATGCATTTTCATCAACAAAAGCAAGGGGATGTTAACAATTTTTCGGAATAGCTTTTATTTTGAAGAGTGACATTTGCTTACCATAAAAAATATCACGGGAAATCCGTTAAATTGGTAACACTGCTAAGAGCATTTAGCCTGTAAAGCTAATACAAATAAAATTCAAAGTCGAATGACCGAGTGGGGAGGACGGCGTTACGGTCTTTCATCCCTCTTTCTTGTGAACATAAGAAAGAGATGCACGATCACTAAAATTCGGTCCCCAGGCCCGCGATAAAAGCTATGCGATAGCTTAATAGTGTTAATTTAGATATATCCTGTTGTGACTCAACACCATATACAATATTGTATGGCCTAGTGGTTTAGTTGATGGTAAGTCTGCCTGCAAAGCCGTGGGTCGTGTGTTCGATTACACCCAGTGCAAATATTTGTTATAAATACAAATGTTTGTTGTTAAATAGTTATGAAAAGGAAAAGGACAGACGGTAATATAATTAACTAATTGTTGTAACAAAATTAATATGTAGAAGGCATTTTTCATTTAGATTTGTCATTATTTTTTACCGACTTCCAAAAAAAGGAGGAGGACTTCAAATAGATGAGTGAGTAGCGCTTGTAATAATGATTTTAGTTTATTTTTCGCTTTTGAGTGCCTATTGGTGGTTTTGAAGTCGGTTTAATTTTTTGTACTAAAATAATTTATATTGCTATTAACTTTATGATCATGAATGACATTGTGTTAAATTTTATTTTTTGAATGTCAAATAACACGGATAATTATAATTAATACATTTTTTTGAGTATGACCTGTAAATGTATATTAACCAATAAATAACTTTGACTTTGTGTCTCGATGTTTCTATGTACAATAAGTATATCTGTACAACTATATAATTAAGTAGTATATCATTTGATTCCCGTAGTTTGGGTTAGATGGTGTCGTGTGTATGAAATATCTACCAATATTTATTTATTTAATAAAATGTTAATCGTTCACGATTTTACCGAGTCACAAAACACACTAGTAAGGAAGACCCATCGTAACTTTACTTACAAGCTACCTCGAAAGTAGAAATCGTTAAAACTCGAACTGTTTAACGAGTTAGAGGTATCCTAAGAAAGTGTCTGGACGCACCTTAGCATGGGTAATCTAGGTTTCTGCCTTACGGCTCCCCGGGGACGTCTCTCGTCTAGGTTCGTAGTTCGTAGCCTAGGTACTAGGCTTATGTACCTGGCCTGTAGACAAACACGCCGTGTTATTAGGAACATTGTACCGGTCCAGGATTGTTTGCTTTGGGAATTGTTTAACAGTTTGATGTTATAGGTTGGGTTAGTGTTTAAGGATTCGATGTTTATGAGCGTTTTAGTTAGAGGCGATAATATACAATGAATAACAAACAGTTATGAATCTAGACGTATTATAATTCCTTTTTATATGTTTTTCCTTTTTATATGTTTATGTATAGTTTAGAGTGACAAGACGAGTAAAACATGCGCTCACAAACATGGACCCCATAACTCAAAATGGGCCGTCTAAGCAAGTTAGCGGGTAAGCATGGGTTCTTAGTACGAGTACGCACTAACTCTGTTCAATGATACCATTGAACAGAGTTAGATTAGTTAGACATTTCGTTCATCAGAAAATACGTGATGTCTGGCGGCCCTGGATCTTACTCTATAAGCAACACGCCTGCCCATAAAAGCTAGCCACGCAGGTATTTGAACATGAAGAGTCCAAATCACTGCCTAGCACTGCACTGGGATACTGGGCTCGTCACTTGGAGATATAAGATGTTTACTTACCTCTCAGCCCAGTAGTTTCTCTAGAAATATTGTCCTTCAAACCGGAACACAGTGATGTTTGTTCAGTACTCCTTGCTTATAGAATAACTGGCAAAAGTGTGGTACTTCCCCAGGCGGACTCTGCAAAGAACCCTACCACTAGTGACAAAACCTTTTTTTTGCCTTTTTAGGGTTCCGTAGCCAAATGGCAAAATACGGGTCCCTTATAGATTCGTCATGTCTCGTCTGACTGCCCGTATGTCACAGCCACTTTTCTCCGAAACTACAAGAGCTATACTATTGAAACTCGGTAAGTAGAAGTAGTCTGTGAACCGCGTTAAAGTTTTCAAACAAAAAATAGAAAAAAAAACAAATAAATTTTAGGGGTGTCCCATACTTAGAACTGAAACACCCTACTATTTTTTCCATAAAATAGCCATTTTTATTGGGCTATCTATGGATAAACTAAACTGATTAGTTTGTATGAGAGACTCTTCCAAAGAGGTTAAATGTGTGTGTCCCCCCCTCCCCCCTGTAACTTCTAAAATAAAATAAAGACAAAAATAAACTAAAGTGTATGATGTTCATTACCATGTAAACTATCAACGAAAATTGGTTTGAATGAGATCTAGTAAGTAGTTTTATTTTAATACATCATAAATTGACTATTGTTAAAACACTGATTAAAGTAACAACGAACTACAAGAACTTTTATATTATGTTACTTGCTGCTACGGAAGCCTTCATGGGCGGCTCGCACTTACCCACTTTTATTTACATGTAACATGTAACTCGTAAACGATTGGACCGATTTTTGTTGTTTTGTCAGACCTCAATATTTCTAGTAAAATATCAGACCAATATAATAAAAGCGAACATTTGTGAATTTGTAATTTCGCATCTTTGTTGTCAAGTAAAAATAGGTAGTAAGTACTGCACCTGGATAAGCATAGACTCAACACTAAAAAGCACCACAGAATCAACAAAAACTATGATGAATAAAATAAATGATTTTATAGTCTGTGTCAACACTCTGATGTTACTCGTAACGTCTCTCAATCTTAAAACAATAAATAAATCTGATGTTTCAAGTATGTTTTTAGCTATAATTTATGTTAATTGAAAATATGTTTTTGTTGTGTTTTGTTTTGTCACAAAATTACCCGTACTATATAGTCGAAAGCCATTGTAGCCAGTTTATTTCTGGAAATGTGCTGAAAATAGCAAAGTGCTAATATTTTGTGTATTAAATGAGATATAAACAGATATACTCGTAAAACACAAACAGGTGTTGGCACCAGATGCAAGTCGTGCATTACTTAACATGAACTGTATACCCAGGAATTACGTCCAGAACGTGGTTCCTATTTTAAGTTGGAGTAAATAATTTGCTGGAAGCCGCGAAATGTAAAATATTGCGTTTCCGTGCATGGGATTTGAGCCAAACCAACAGAAAATACAACATTAACTTCCATAAAACGAGCTAAGTTATACCATTGCTTAATTACATTGCTTAATTAGTAGGACTCGTTGCAAGAGTTATCCTGAGGAAGTACCACACTTTTGCCAGTTATTTTACTACTAAGAAGTAATGTGAAAACATCACTGTGTTACAGTTTGAAGGACAATGTTTCCAGTGAAATTATGGGTCATAGAAGTAAAACATCCTATATGTCTGTGGTACGAGCGCAGTGCAGCGCTAGGTAATGAATCCAACTCTTCATATTCCAATAGCTGCGTGTCACTGTGCTGTTATAGGTAATATGAGGCCCATGACTTGTTCGTCTCGTCACTGAATACTATAAATAAAAATGGTCAAGTGCGAGTCGGACTCGTCGCGGTTCACAGAATACATCTACTTAACAAGTTTCATTAGTATAGTTCTTATAGTTTCGGAGAAAAGTCGCTGTGGCATACGGACGGACAGATGACATGACGAATCTATAAGGGTCCCATATTTTGTCATTTGGCTACGGAACCCTAAAAACTATCCTAAGTTTCACGTGGTCCGTTTTTAGGGTTACATAGCCAAATGGCAAAAAACGCCAAAAGCTGTTTACCGTCCGTTGAATTTATTTATTTTCGCTATATCAATCATAGTATCATATCTATAGAAATGTGCGTGCTAAGACTGCTCGGCAGAAATGTAAACTTCATTATTTGAATGTTATGAGAAACAAGACATTTTGTTTTTATATTCTATACAAATAAAAATAATAAACACAGCTACACATCAGTTAAGAACAGCTGACTGCGTCTTTCTCGCTCGGGCACATTTGCCCATCCCGAGTTCACCCCGATCAAACCTATCACCTCAAAGTGTGACGGATCAGCCTGACTTCCAGCCTACGACAAAACAAACGAATTCAAAAACAATATTACTCGTCCTTATTGTTGCTGAGTACGTTTTAGTACCAAAATCAAAGAGCCTTAACGACTTCGCCCATCCATTTAGTCGGTTGTAATGAAGGTGAGCTGGTATAAATATAAACCCTCAGCTTTACAGCCGTGTCCTTCACCTGCCCTAGTGGCGTGGCGGTCCGATTAGCCCTATCTCCTCTACTATATATCACCTGGGGTCGTGTGATTTAATTGTGTCCATTGATCAATTTTTATAGCCTTGCGTGCGAAATATCTTCATGTTTATGCCTTTCTACGCTAATAGTTGGTATTAATTCACGTAAACTGTTTTTGGCTACCAAAGTAAAAATGTAGTAATAGTGGTGACACAAGTTAGATATGTCTGACTGCGGAATATTTATACTAGACTGCAAGCACGTGATCAAAATGTATGGGTCAAATGAACCACCAGGATACCTATGTAGGAAATAGAAGGGTATAAAATAATAAGATTCAGCACTATGCCGTCACTTGAAAGCTGTCCAACTGAGTGCAGGTGAAGAGGGGGTTCTAAACCTCGATCATTTATCGTTATCGCATGATTTTTGGGCGGCGTTGCGGAATAATGGATTAGAATATCATCATCCTACATACATAGGTATCCTGGTGTATCATATGACCCATAAATTTTGTCACGAGCCTTTAGTCTGTACGTGTAACTTTAAAATGTCTGTGATTTCAAGTTATACTAAAAATTATAATTACAAATACATCACGAGTCTCACGGCACCTTTGCACCGGGAGCAGTTCGGGGTGGGTTTTTCGGGGATTCGTTTTTAAGGAGAAAATTGATAATGACATATTCATGATTGTTAAATAAATTGTTTAATAAACACGAATATATCTTACTAAATATAGATTACATGTTATTACGAATCATTTAAAGCGCGATATGTATTTAAGGACAATATAGCGGATATAATTATATTTTCCAACATGATAGAGGTGTAATAACTGGGAAAGTTTGTATGTGGATAAATATATGGATGGATGTTTGTTATGCAAAATTTACTCAGTGGATGGGGAACAAATTTTGGCACAGAGAACTGTGGACTGGTCTCGTGGCTTAGTGGGTAGTAACTCTGCCTGCGAAGTCGAGGGTCATGGGTTCGATTCCCACCCAGTGCAAATATTTGTGTGATGAATACTAGTATTTGGACTGTGACTGGGTGTTTCTATGTTATTAAGTATGTATTTACAACTATATAAGTATAAATAGTTTATCAGGTATCTGGGTGCGATATTACAAGCTTTGCTTAGTTTGGGGCCTGACGGTGTTGTGGGTGAAGTGTCAAAAAAAAAGTGGTCAAGAGCGAGTCGGACTCGTCCATGAAGGCTTCCGTAGCAGCAAGTAAGATAATATAAAAGTTCTTGTAGTTCGTTGTTACTTTAATCAGTGTTTTAACAACAGTGAATTTATGACGTATTAAAATAAAACTACTTACTAAATCTCATTCAAACCAATTTTCGTCGAAAGTTTACATGCACATCTCATTCATTTTGTTCTGTTAATTTCACTTTTTTTTAGTTTTGTCATTCTCTTATTTTAGAAGTTACAGGGGGGGCACATTATACCACTTTGGAAGAGTATCTTGCGCATACTATTCAAATCAAATCAAATCAAAATCTTTTTATTTCAGATATCTCAGATCCATTTACACATACAATAATATAATTTACATTACTTTAAATTGTATTATAGTTATTTAGATTTTATACCAAATTAAAATTACACAACTAAACACATGTCAAAATTAAAAAGAAATTATACAGTTTAGTGCCAAGTGCCAACTACTCATGTAATATCGGTGAACACAGGAAAAAATATATTAGAACCGTCAAAATAATTTTGGAGGCCTATCCATAGATGATTCACACGTATGGTTTTGATGGAAAAAAAAATTACTTTCAGTGCTAAGAATGGGACACCCACAATTTATTGCTTATTTTCTATTTTTTGTATGTAAATCCTAATGCGGTTTAAAGAATACATCTATTTACCAAGTTTCAATATTATAGTTCTAATAGTTTCGGAGAAGTTGCTGTGACATACGGACGGACAGACAGACAGACATGACGAATCTGTAAGGGTCCCGTCTTTTGCCATTTGGCTACGGATGCCTAAATAGAGAACGATCCGGAAAGTCCGGAAAAAACACTTATGATTACAGGACAGGGCTTCAGCGGATAAAACCGCGGACCGCTACTAGTACTTGTATAATTGTAAACACACTTATACATTGATTACGATTGGTCTAATCGGGAGAACGGCGACTGCTGATCCGGAGCCCTGGGTTCAAATCCCTCGCACACCACTGTCTTTTCGGAGTTTTGTGTGTAATGCCTCTAACTTAAAACAATATGAGGAAACCGAGATGTACCTAGAATTTTTCGAGGTCATATGTCAGCCACTAACCCGCACTAGATCAGCGTGGTGGATTATGGTCCTTATCTTGACTATCTCCTGGCGAGAGAGAGAGAAGGCCCTGAGACCCTGCAGTGGGAACATTTAGTGGGCAGTTTATGCTATGCTTATGCTGTACTTATTCATAGAAACAAACAAAGTTTGAAAACTGACCGTAACAAAAGGTTTGTGTAGATAGTTACTTAATTTTAATATTGCCTTAATTACAAACGTGCTAGTAAATAGTCAGTTTGTTTCTTTTCCAAAAAGATTGCATTTGTACAGTTCGTTCCAAAAAGATTGCAAAGTATTTGTACAGTTCGTTTTATTAAAGTAAAATAAATTTTCAAACAAAAAAATAAGAAATCTCAAAATAAATCAGCCTTACAGGGATACACCATCAGATTGAGAAATATAAAGGTCATATAAAGGTTATATAGGCCGCTCACCTGTCTTGGGTTATGACCAATATCGCCGCATCTATTCCTTTGGTTGACAAAAACACACGAGGTATTTTTACCATCGACTTATAAGAGGGACTTAATTCTTAATTGTTGTTTTTTGATATATGAATCCGGGCATCTCCATGATTTATAGACTGACCAGTAATGTCTTTGCTGGCTTTGCTGGCTCTTTAATGGCTTTGCCTTCATAATTTCCGTTATTTTATGTTGTCGCAATGAAAAGTATATCGTAGGCATATCATGTGGCCTCGTGGCTTAGTGGGTAGTAACTCTGCCTGCGACGCCGAGGGTCGTGGGTTCGATTCCCACCGAGTGCAAATATTTGTGTGATGAATTCAAATGTTTGCACTGTGTCTGGGTGTTTCTATGTATAATAAGTATGTAATTAGAACTATATAAGTATTCTATTCTATCAGCTATCTGGCCGCCATATTACAAGCTTTGCTTAGTTTGGGGTTAGATGGTGTTGTGTGTGAATTTTCCACCAAGATTTATTTTATTTGATGTGTTCTTACAGACTAAACTATATCTGCTTTCTAAATTTCAACCCGATCCGTTCAACCGTTCTGAAATGATTGAGCAATAAACATCTAAACATCCCAATTAACGGGCTGAGTGGCGTATTATTGGAGAGGCCTATGTCCAGCAGCGGACGAATGTGGGCTGATTATGCTGATGATGATGATGATGATAAGTTTTTGTTGGATAGTATAGAGTAATAAGACAAGCAGGACTTGTAGCTGATGGTAAATAACTTATCTGCCCATAAAATACAGTATCACGCAGCTGTTAGAACATATATAAAAGGGAATTTTCACCCATATTAATTTACTTATTCCTTCATTATACATTTCGAATGGGTACCATGAAGCACCTATTACTTGCTAAAACAAGTTAAGTTCATAAATAAGGGTCTGTAATATTAAAACTGCATCATTAAGGAACAAAAAGTCGTAAAAATTCCATGCTCGTTTTGTTTTCATAGAAAGTTGTTCAATATTTTCACCATTAAAAGTTGGAGTTGAACGCAACGACCCCTTGCGTTCGGAGACTCTTGGCTCAATCGAATCTCGTCACTTGCCGCGCTTGCCACCCGCTGGCCACCCGTTGCCACCCGCTTGCCACCCTATTGCTACCAGCGCGCCACCCACAATCCGCCCTACGCTCGCGTTGCCAGAACGTTGCCGATGCAACGTTTCGTGTTACTTTTGATCTTTTTAGTCGTTACTTTTCCCTTCAATGTTATTATTTTCTGTGATTTACTATCGATTGGTTTCCATCAGAGAATATTTTGTACAAGTATCTAGAGAATCGACTAACTTTTTAATTGTATCAGATGAACTGTTGACAAATTAAATAAATAGGTAGTTATTTTGAACTATGTTAAAGAGATGTTGTCGTTAAATAGAGTTTTGATTACGTTTAATTTAGTTTTAAACATCACTCCAAAAGAACGTATTTCAAAAGAACACCAATATCCATCTTTCCATACATATAAAATTGTAGATTTTTGTTTTATCAATCAAAATGTTAAGGTAAGTAATGAGGTTATTAGAGTTTTGACCACGTTTTTAAATACTATAATATGTATCTAAATCATCAAGTACTATGTAATAGTTGATGTTTGGTGATGTTGTGATTTTTATGTTACTTCTAACAAAGTGAGGATGGCAGTACTGCCTCCAGCCCGCCCCAGTAGTAGCCCCGACGCCGCGCCGGTCGCCCGCCTATACCCGCCCTACGATACCAAGGCTCGTGTTTGTTAGTGCCCTAATATTGTGACCATTCTAACCCTTTGACACGGTAAGATATATTTCACTACAGATCGCTACATAAAGAAAATAGACGATTTCCACGAAACATCAAAAAAGGTTTTTACGACCACTTAAATACTGCGAGCTTCGAACCGGTCGGCGAATTTTATGCCGTGTTGTTTATTGAAATGTGATCTGCTAAGTAAATATGGTCTGAAATATTCAAAGAGAATTAACGAGGTTTTTAGTCCGGTGGTTTTGTTGGTATCTTGTTGTGATACAAGTTGTTGCAAACACAAAACAAATTACTTTAAAACTGTGCTTGGGACTTTAATGTTATTGTTCTTGAAACCATTGTATTTTGTATGGATTAAAAGTAGTACAAAAATAATAGCAGATAAATTAATTGTTAATCCAGATTTATTTAGAGATCAACAAGTTAGATGTCTGTTGTCAAGTTAGATGATAATAGTATTTTATATTGTTCAGGATGAATTAAGATAAAAACTCCATTGAAATAAGGATAAAAACAATACTTAACTAATAAACCTCTACAGATCAAAGTTCAAATAGAATGGCTCGTTGTTACTCTTTTCAGTGTCAAACAAGTCAAAAGATTTATGTGAAACTTTGCTTACATGTCAGAATATCACTTTCTAATTCTAAAAGTAGGCTCTACTTTTAGCATTAAATTTTGTTAGCAACTATGCTAACAAAATTTAATTACAATGAGTACTATACTATACTACGTATCTAATGCTTATACTTAGTACCAAATAAACGGGATTTTTAAATATCAAATAATTCATTTTGACTCATCACTGACCTCAATTAAAAATTAAATTCAAATAATTAAATCACTTAGTCATCGAGGAAACGAAAGTAAATTTTAGTTGTTTTTTGTAAACCGCTGCACCGATTTCGATAAAATTATTATGGGACCACCTCGGAACTACGATCGACCAAACAAAACAAAAACCATCAAAATCTATTCACAATTGGCGGCGCTATCGAGTAACATACAGACAAAAGAAACATAGAACCGAATCGATAACCTCCTCTTTTTTGGAAATCGGGTAAAAAAACAGTCAAATTTCCGGTGTAGAGAGGGTAGAACCATTGCAAGTCACATTTTTTTTTCTTTCAATTTTATAATCACGTCCAGGCTGTGGAATTCGTCGACTGGATGGGGTTTTCCCGTTGGAAGCAATGAAAATTTGTTAAAAAAAAAACAATGAAACAATGAGAAAAGTTTAATTTTAATCGGTTTCCTCTAAGCGCACTCAAGTGGTAATCAAATCGTAACATAATATTTATAGGAAAAAAATATACATCCATAGATAGCCTTTTTTAGACGCACCAAAATAAAAACAGTTAAACAGACAAAGAAAATCAATCAAAATACTGGTAATAAGGGCATCGCTATAGATATCGCTCAAACTGATCTATCGAGTGTATATGTTCAACTTAATTATATTACATACAGATGGACTCATGGAAACAAACAATACGCACCAGTTGTTTTAAGTATTTATTATTTAAATGTTTAGATTATACGCTCCATCGTAAACCTCATCGTCGCTTAACATTAGGCGAGATGGCGGTCAAGTGTAAGCCCAAAAAAGTAAAAAAAAACAAGTATTTGTAAGACTAAATACTCATATAAGTTTTCTATCTCCTCCCTAACAAGACTTGCAGAACAAAGTCTTGTTTTTCTTAAATCAATTTTTTTTAAACTGCAAAGAATAAGCATCGCTTTTTAATGTTTCCTCTGTTTGAATTCGGGGCCTTCTCTTGTGAAGTAAGAGAGTTTTTATTGTGGTATGACTCTTTCCAGCTATCTTTTCCTTCACCGTCATATCCAGTGGGGATGACAAACTTGTACATCTGATGCTATATTATACGGCGCCATCGAGCAACTCGATCTTCCGCGCAAGCACGGAAGGGCCTTGAAGTAGCCTTAGCAAAAAAATATTGTTCAAATCTTTCTGTAATTTCTTGCGGGAGGGGAATTTTCACACTAGCGCAAAGCCACACTATTACATGCAAAACATACCTGTACCGATCCATTGCCGATCATACTCACACAGCCAAATCACTAACACATAAAAATTAAAACACCATTCACAGATCTAGCCCCGCCCTCAGCCACAGTATATTATCAAACTTCATGGTCCACGCGGACTTGTACTTTGACAGAGGGGAAACGCTGTGTATGCCTACTCCCTTTCGTGTTACTCGCTGTACGGGGCTTAATGACGATGTAATCCATTGTGTAATTACCTCTACGTTTCGGCAGCGTTACAACCGCTGTGGTCACGAGAAGACGAATGTCAAATCGCGATCAAATCGCGAAAAAACGATACATACTTGTTCATCTGCACGTATAATCTCTCATCGTCATTACTAATAGTCTCGTAGTATCTCAGTGGATGACGCGAGGTAAGAAACTAGGACCTATCACGATATTGAAATTGGATGTTCTCACCACAAGGTTTTTAATTATTCTGTTTTTTATCTGTTGGAGGAAATGGCGATCTACCATAGAGTGTGCTGGATGAATAGTTTTGGAGTTTTATTCCAATTTATTTTGTTAGATTAAATGTCAACAAGTATGACGAATCAAATTAATTACAAATGCAACTTGAATAAGATAAGAATAAGAACTTGGCTATAAAAGCCAACAAAACTAGTCAAATAACCCGGTAAGCGCCGTTCCAAATTAAAAGTTAGTTCTGCTAAACTCTGCACCATAAGCCAGCCTGATCGAGTCACCATTTTTTTAAACTGTAATAGGTTCGCACTTGACCGCCATCTCGCCTGATGTTAAGCGATGATGCGATCTACGATGCAGCGTGCTTACCTAGAAGAAACCGATTCACTCTCGATTTGAAGACACCAAGATTGTAACTATCGGGGGAAAACCCACTCAGGCAATGCATTCCACAACCTATACGTTCTTATCACAAACGTGGAGTCATATGTCTTCGTTCGTGTTTTTGGAACATCAAACATGAAACGATGTCGCTTTTTTAAGATACGAAAAGTCCGATAAAGAAAGGGCAAAGTGGTATTAGATCATGTTCAGATCGGTAGAAGATCAGTTGCACACTCTCCGAAGTGTATCTTTTTTCGCGTATTTATTCTGAGCAACAAAGTACTAAGAAATTTAGCATTTCATAGCCCGCAGCAATTCCATACATTCTAAAGTCGAAACCGTCCTAGAAAGCATTTCTGCTAAAACTTATTTCGCTAAAATACCAAAAATATATGAGGTTTTCATTGGTTCGAACGCTCCTTGCATGTTGTGAGTTTACGTCCACATAAACATCTGTAGCCCTGACGTTGAAACATATTTTATTGTGGCTGTATTTTATGGCTATATTTCTAGGCGAGCCTGCTTAGTATGTGTACCTACGTACTATGTTATGGAGAGGGCTCCAGTGACGAATAGCAAGGAGCACGAAACCGCGTCGTTTCATTGATAGTACCAAAGCCTAAATGTGCAGATTCCATCTTTATTGTGTGAAATGCTGTGGTAAAAATATATATTATTAAATATTACTAATGTTTTGAGTGTGAAATTTTGGACGTTTGTTGCTCGATCACGTCGGAACGGCTAAACCGTTAGATTAATTTTTTTAGTATCTTGTTTGTAGTATAATCTTTTTAGGACTCTTGGCAGAGTCCGCCTGGGGAAGTACCACACTTTTGCCAGTTATTCTAGCACCAAGCAGGAATGTGCAAACATTACTGTGTTCCGGTTCGAAGGGCAATGTTTCCAGAGAAATTACATGTCTTAGAGTTATAAGATCTTAGATCTCTGGGCGACGAGCACAGTGCAGTGCTAGGTAATGATTTGGACTTTTCATGTTCCAATAGCTGCGTGTCACTGTGCTGTTATGTGTCAGGCATGTTGCTTACCATCAGGCACATGTCCTGACCGTCTCGTCACTCTTTATTTAAAAAAAATTAGTCTGGATTAGTACACAAATTACAGAAACGAGAACAACGCGGGCAAAACCGCGGGGTGCTGCTAGTGTTGTTCAGTAATGATCACAACATACCTCTACAACTAGCACTGCTGTTTTAGCCTCGTAGTCGTGTCCGTTATTTTCTCGCTTTGAATATAAATAATAGTCTATGTAATGAATGAATGAATAACTTATTTCCATAAAGATATAACTATACTAGCGGCCCGTTCTGGCTTCGCTCGGATATCGTCACATAAAGCCCATTAATCGAAAAAAAACTGTCCTATCTCTTAAGTTGGATCAATCTACACACGGTGTCCAAATTTGTTTAAAATCGGCTAAGAAGTTTAGGAGTCTATCGCGGACAAACATCGTGACAGGAGATTTATATATATTAAGATAGTTCACTTACAACTGTAATTGTGTTTCTTTGTTACATCGTTTCGCTTCGAGATATCGGTGGGCGCAAACTAGGCAAAGTCTGTCTGTATCTAGGGCGTCCACTGTCCGTGGTTTACAAAAATGTACTCTTAACCGACTTCCATAAAAAGGAGGAGGTTATCAAATCGAAACCTATGTTTTTTTAATGTAAGTATGTTATGTATGCATAAATTTAATTAATGAAAATTTATTTTTGTGTTCGGATGGGTATGCTTCTCGAATAGTCCCATATAAATCTTATCGAAATCGGTCGGGTGGTTTTTGAAAGATTAACCATAAACTAATATTTGCGTACAATTTTCTGGATGACGTAGTTGTAGATTTCACAAAAGTTATGAAACTCGATCCTGTTAATACGAGATTGTGTAAATGGATTAAGAAAACTTGTTTTACACTAAAAAGGGTAAAATAAACTATTTTCGTACAAAAAATTAAACCGACTTCAAAACCGCAAATAGGCCCTCAAAAGCGAAAAATAAACTAAAATCATTATTAAAAGCGCTACTGACTCGTCTATTTAAAGTCGGTGCCAGTCAGGTCAATAAGTTAATAGATTGATGCTATGTAGGCACATGGTAAGTAGGCACAGGTAAGTAGTATCTATCAGTACCTATTAGATTTGGCTGGCACCGACTTCAAATAGATGAGTGAGTAGCGCTTATAATAATGATTTTAGTTTATTTTTCGCTTTTGAGCGCCTATTTGTGGTTTTGAAGTCGGTTTAATTTTTTGTTGAAGATGACATAAGAGTACAGTAGTAGTCAAATTTAATTTATTTTAAGTCTATGTAATATTTCATTCAACCACACCGAAGAGATAGTCCTGTCCCGACCATGTCAGCTTTTAAACACAAAAAAATCTAAATAGATCTGTTCGCTAAGTAGCAACGGTTATACAGAAATAGACACTGTGATACACAGACATACAGGTCAAAGTTATAAAATCCTTTTCTTAAGTTCGGGGTCAAATACGTAGGACTAGACTTAAAATAGAAAACGGGATTCCGAAGTCGTCGAAAGCGAACTTTGACTCATCTTGTTTCGTGGAACCTTTTTAAGGAACAGAAACTCGTAAGAAACGCTTTATTATTCTATTAGAGTCTAGAAAACTGGAACTTTTCTCAGTAATAAGGTTGTTTTTTTGAAGTGACAACGTCTAATAAATCGATGAACGCTGCATGCACGAAAGGGTGTCCCGTCAAGCTCATAGTCCCGTACGTAGTTGTCACGTCAAACTATCGTCCATAAACCAACCGACAACCGTTTACTGTTAAATTACATAATGTCGGGACGCACAGGACATGTCCCTGATGGTAAACAACATGTCTGCCCATAACAGGACACGCACGCATGTCACGCAGCTATATGAATATGAAGAGTTCAAATCATTACCTAGCGCTACACTAAGCTCACTCAGAGATGTAAAATTATTTTTATCTGTGCCTCGTTATTTTACTAGTAACATTGCCCTTTTAACCAGAACTGTGGTGATTGCACATTACTGCTTGGCGGTATAATAACTGGCAAAGCCGTGGTACTTCCCCAGGAGTATGCGAAGATTACTACCTAAAACGTTGTTTGTGTAAAGGTAACCTTCGTTACGACCCTAGCTTTTGACTAAAGTTTTTATTTTGATATTGCCGGTTACACAGCTGTATGGGCGAAGTTTCGATAGTACAAAGGAACATTACAAATTGGTTTTAGATATATGCTTCAGGTTTTATTTAAATTTTAGGCAATGTTACGTAAACTGTATCCCTTTACTATCGGCTTGTTCGGCTTCGCTTGGATATCAAACGAGAATAAAGTTAGATCTAACTCGAAAGATATGATGGTTTTTATTTCTTAATAGTTTTTATATAAAAAAGTATTATAATATCGTTCAAGTTAGATTAAATTGCCCACGGTATGCAAATTTTTATGTAGTTTAAGAGTCAATCGCAGACAAAGAACGTAACGCGTAATTTATGTATTTTAAGTAATGTTTTCAAATTTATGTATTTTAAGTAATTTAGTTATGTAGTTTAGGCAAAATGAGGCGTTCTAAAAACCAGGCATAAATTATTACATTCATTTGCGCCAAAGGTGGCGTTAATGTTTCATTTTCTTAGGGAAATATGAGAAGCAAAAATCAACAAGTGACACTTCCTGGATGGTAGATCCATTTCTTAGAACATGTTGTTTGCTTTTGACTTGACACCTTATGATAAGTGACAATACAGTCCATGATGGACCGCGCTAATCTACCTCTAGAAGAAATTGGGAAAACATCCAGCTTATGTCTATTGCCGTAAAATTGTTAATACCGCCACCAGACATTACAATCTCATTAGATTGTTATTATTACGTTATATTATAATCTATCGTAATCTTTATTTGTATCATAATTTTCTTTTTTTTCTTGTAATCATCCATTTTATAAACTTGTATAGATTAGACAATGCATAAATATTTATAATTTTATGGACTATTATTCAATTTCATCTTATAATTTTAATTTTTAAATTTTTTATTAATTTTAATTTATCAATTCAATTCAATTCATTTTAATGTAATTATTATTGTTTTATTCAATTTAATGTACTTACTATGGATTTATAATCTGGAATAAATTACTTTCATTTCATTTCCTTTCATTTCATAAATATGTTATGAAGTCTTTTTACCACAAGCTGATGTAACTGTCACCGTCAAACCGCCAGTTTACAAAATAACGCGTGAAATTATAATGTCACTCTTAATTTTACCGTGGCGTATTCATCAGGAAATACCCACTCAGGCATTGTTTCACTGTAGTGAACAACGGTGATGGCCTAAAACAATGTTGTATTTTACGGGTATTTTAATAGGAAACTTAACCAACGTCCAATTTAATTCATTTATTCGATCCATACATTCATAACAACACTTGGTAACGTCATTTACAAAAAGGCAAAAAAATCTGTGTACATTATAAAATAATAAACAATGTTAAGTATGAATAAAGCAGGTGTAAAGGAGCCTTTTTATTAGCAATTAGATATACCTGTAAGATGCTGCTTTGTCAAAATCAAAATCAACGATGTCAACTTCAGGGCGCATGGAATCTTATTATCGTTGGGAAGAGTGACCTCACTTTTTCCATTCTAATCGGTTGTAGGAAGTGGTGAACGCCGGACGTTTTATCTATCACTATTTGTCGTCAATAACCAAAATAAGTAAAACCACAGCATACCTTGACGCTAGGGATTCTAGGGGTCAAGTAGATTGGTGATATGTAAACCATTTACCACACACACACAGACGCACTTTATTACCAATTTCAATGTGGTTAAGGCACATCTAATGGTTTATATCGATGGTCAAAATACGTTAATAATAGTTCGATGATAGCGTTCAACTTTCATAGCAGGTGTTTTACTCGTGCAAACTTTAAAAGGTGAAAGTTAGCCGTTGAAATGTCAAACCGCCAGGACTATACTTAACTGCTTTCTAGAACCTATTTGAAGTAATTACAACTTTAATGACGAGTTACACAAAAATGATATTTCTTTAGAATTGCCTAACTTTGCGTTTTACGGCCATCTCGGGCTATAATATCTTGTACGATGAGTCTTCAATAGAAATAAAAGGTTTGCTCACAAGTAATCTAATTTACTTTAGTTTAAAAATATTTATATTGGGTGTAGTTACGGCTGGTCTAGTCGGGAGAATGACAACTACCAATCCCGAGCCTTTGGTCCTTCCCACACGCGCACCACTGTCTTTTCGAAGTCATGTGTGCGAATGAAAACATCGTGCGGAAACCGACATGTTTTTAGAATCATTCGAGATCATCCGTCATCAACCAAAGATGCGTTAAGAGCATATGCGGCCCACTAAATGTTCCCGCTGCTGGGACCCAGGGCCTTCTTGCGCAAGACGAGAGGCAAAGCCATAATACTCCACACTGGTGCAGTGTGGGTTGGAAGACGTACGACCTCGAAATATCCTAGGAATATAATATTGACATATCACGCACTAGCGGTACCCGGTGGTTTCACCCGCGTTGATCACGCTCCCGATATTTAACCGAAATAAAAATTTGTCTGTGTGTAAGACTATAATCTATCTGTGTTCTAGATTTCAACCCGATTAGTTCACGCGTTCCGACGTGATTAAGCCACAAACATCTCACCATATGAGCTTCCAAACTTTCGCATTTATAATAATTATTCGTAAGGCGACTTATGCTAAATCCTACCCAATATGCCGCGCTGAGGCTGAACAAAACAAAATTCATACGCCACAATCGCTTTGACGTTAACAGAAAGCAGCTTCCAATGACCGTGTTAGCCGGCGCCGGGCCAGAAGGGCAACTGTTGCCCAGATGCAGTTGACGAACTGGCAACTTGCCCGAAATGGCAGCTCGCGACAGTAACTGTAACAATTACATACAGGACGTTCCCCCGTAACTATTACAGTGTGAAGTGGGATACGTTGCCGAGATTGTAGTTTAATCACATGATCATTCTCCGTTATCTGTTTAATAGTAGTTTAAACACACGTTCTTTCGGTTTTTTTTTTAACTATAATAGGTTCGCACTTGACCACCATCTCGCCTGATGTTAAGCTATGATGAGATCTACGATGGAGCGTGCTTACCTAGAAAACACCGATTCACTCTCGATTTGAAGACACCAAGATTGTAACCATCAGGGAAAACCCACTCAGGCAACGCATTCCACAACCTAGACGTTCTTATCACAAACGTGGAGTCAAATCTCTTCGTTCGCGTTTTTGGAACATCAACCATGAAACGATGTCGCCCTTTTGTGGAACGAGAAGTCCGATAGAAGAAAGGGCAAGGTGGTATTAGATCATGCAGATCAGTTGCACACTCTTCGAAGTGTATCCGATAAAAAACCGATAAGCTAGCGATTTTGCGGCGATGATCAAGACTTTGAAGTCTTTTACGCACAAGAGTGTCATTGTTCTGTAGTAAATTAATTCATTTTTGAGTGTGCCAATGATCTACATGACCATTTTGCCCTATTTTTTTTATCGGACTGCTCGTAACACGAAAACGCGACAGCGACAGGACGAACCAGGTAATTATGTGCCTGATGTCAATTCGCATGTTGACTAAAAATATTATTTAATCCGTCAGTTACACTATTGAAAAATATTGTGACACGTATTTTTTCGAATTATATTTTTTGTTTGACAAACAAAAATTACGAATATATACTTAGTGCATAGAAATTTTGAGGACGTCACGTCTGTATATGAATGATATCAATTTTTATGAAGACGTGACGTCACAATTCCCTACTCCGAAAGTTTCATGATCCGTAACTTTGTCGAATGTTACAATTCGATGAATATAAAATACGCGTCCCAAATTTTACCAAAATCAACCTGTCCGAAGAATTAGAATGGTATATTTTTGACTAATTGAATATGCCTGTCTGTGTCAATACAGTGTTACTTTGCTATTCGAACATGAAGAATATAGATTACTACCTAGAATTGCGCTGCGCTGGCCACACAATAAATTATGATTTTTCTTTTTTTTACGCAGTAATTTCTCTGACAGATTGGTATTCAAACTGAAACAAGGTAATGTTTGCATATTACTACTTGGTATTACGAGTAGATTAACTGTCCAATACTATTATAATGTACTTCTCCAGGGAGCCTCTGGAAAGAGTCCTATCATTACTAAATATTGTCCTGTATGGGAATCGAACCCACGACCTCAGCCACGCGGGCAAACTCACTACCAACTAAGCTACTAGGCCAGTCAAATATGATATGGTACGTATAATTACTTACGAATCTCTTTTTTTAATTTCATCCTTCTTTCTGTGATTCTTTTTTGCGTGATCTCATTATTGTATGTAACTTAACTGGGCCAAGTTGCTTTATTCAAATATCAACTTTCTGTCCTTCAGAAATACGAACACCTCTCCCAAATGAGACATAAATATAGACCAAACCCCGATTTAAGGCTGCGCTCGTGTTTCGGCGGATTCGTCAATTTCCCTCGCAGCTCCTTTCCCTAGGGATGATTGAAAGGGTTATTGGAACAGATGTATTGTATGTTGGAGGTAGTCGTTTGAATGTATTATATGTTACAGCAAAGTCTGGAAATCAGTTACTAATTTGTTGTTCGACTACGTCAGAATGGTTGAACGGATCGGGATAATAATTATAACATGGTTAACATTTTATTTACTGACAAACAGAAAAGTCATAAAAATGTATATTTAAAATAACTTCGGTATTTTCATTGACCTGACCAAGGATACTGTACAAACTTAAAATGTACAATACAATAAAATACAACAACTCGTTATTAAAAGCCGCAGAAAAGATAATATAAAAACATACTATTAACTTAGCATTCTAAATGGCGGCCTTATCGCTTAGAGCGATCTCTACCAGGCAACCGTGCGCTGTACTGTACGTGTAATGTATTCGCTTTCAAATCGAAGCTATTATTATCGATAGATATTTTTAATGATAGATTCGCCGGATGTAATGTATTCCATGTATTCCAAAAAAAAAAGGAAGGTTTGTTCAACGGATGTTTCCGAAATTGTCAAATAGTAAATTTATCACTACGATTATTCATTACGGGTATCATATACCGTGGTTTGAAAGGGGAATCGAGCTTAAGAGCTAATGTGGAATATTATACTAATAGATTAACTCTTTATTGAACAATAATTTTAAGATACAAAAGACACAAATTCTTGAAGCCAAAAAAACAAGTAGTAACTTTCGACCTTATTGCTTATACAATAGAATTGAAAACCTCTTCCATTTATTGAAGTAAAATAAAAATTATTGATACAGATTTGTAACTAAGTCTACCCACCAATAAATGTCACTCTCGCGAGCTGGAACAAAGAAAATCCATTTATTTTTTGCGATACTCAAGTTACTCGAACAAAAAACAACTTTTTCTAGGGATTTCTTTCTGTTACAACTTCATTTTAGTAAAGTGTTTTCAGGTTTTATTTCAAAATTATATAATGTTAAATAAATTTGTGTCCATTACATATGTTTCGTTAAAAATATACACTTTAACAATGTGTTCAAGTCCTGTATTCTGTGATGTCTAAATCAAAACATAGAACATGAACCGACGTATTACAATACGCCTGCCAGTAGCAAACCAGTGTCCTGTAATTATTTAAATGTGAAAAATTCAAATCACTTCTTACCATTCAAATGCGCTCGTTCCTAGAGATGTCGGATAATTTATCTCTTTGTTTAGGAATTTCACTAAAAACCAAAACACAGCGCCTACTTACGGTTGCAAACCTTAAGTAGGTACCTACTTTATTATTGCTTGGCGGTAGATTAACTAGATGCGTTACGTGTGAATTGTCCACCAATATTTATTATTAATTTATTTTATTATTACTTCCCCAGGCGAACTCCAGAAAGAGTCCTACCACAAAATTTTAGTTGTAAAACTCTACAACAACCCCCGACTACCACGGATTTGTTATCTGTACAACATTCTACTAGTCAAGGCTTTTCATTTGGTACCCATATTAAGAGTTGTGAAAAAAATATATGTATTTCGCCATTTTGTGGTGGCGGCCATCTTGGATTTGTAATTTGTTATAGTGTATAATATTTTACTAGACAAGCCCTTTCATTTGATACCCATATTGAGGTAGGTTGTGAAAAAATATTTTGTCCGCCATTTTGTGGAGGCGGCCATCTTGGATCGATATTAACCAAACATAGCTAAGAACATCTGCACGGGCATTAACCTTCAAATAAACACACACACACACACACACAGATAGACATCGACGTCAAACTTATAACACCCCTTTTTTTGGTCGGGTGTTAAAAAGCCCTATCACTAAAATGTAGTTGTAGAACTCTACAAAAAGTCCTATCACTTAATTGTACTTGTAAAGTTTTTATAAGCGAGTTCCCGATATTTCGAGTTTCATGCATCATGTTATCATATCACTAACAGCTAATAAATAATACTAGTTGTACAACCGTGGATGAAGTGAAATAGGTAAAGTTTATTTACGTAAACATAAATACGTAGCTAAAGCAAAGTTACAATTTTGTATTTGATCGGTCGTAATCAGACTAATCTTAATGTAGGCACATTAGGATTATCACTGTCGATGCCCATTTATTTTATGTAGGTGCCCTATGTAGGTTGCCTTTCAAAACCTTTGGTTTAATCAAGCAATATTTAATATTGATATTCTCTCAAGTGCATATCATAAGTGCGTATCTTGTTCTATATTTATATTAGCATGCAGCCTAAAAGTCGCTGACAGGATAGTGATTTCGACATATCGATTCCTTTAGAAAGTATGCGTATTTACTAAGGACTTTGTCGTTGTGGAATTTGGATCGTCTAAAGACATATTTTTTGGTGATTAAATCTCTCCTGATATTATTACTGATATTACGTTCGCAAACTGGACAAATATAGTATCCGGAACAAAGGAGACATAAATGACTGTAAAAATAGGTAAGGGTTGCGTTTGTGCCTCGTGCACCTACATATGTTCGTTAAACTACTAGTTTTTTGTTATTATCATTATTATTTATGTTTTATTCTTATTAATACTATCAAGGCATACTGTCAACAGTGTTATTTTAATCTGGTATTGATTTTGAAACTATTGGGCGCCCAAGACACAGGCTTTGCCTAGTTTGGGGCCCTCCGATACGTCTACTTATAATATTTATTCAAATGTATGTAACCTTGGTCATGTATTGTAGAATTGTGCTGTACTGTATTTTTTGACATAAAACAATTATATTATTATTATACAGTTATTTATTCATTCTTCTTAATTTCTAAGTTTTTTACAATAAGTATAAAAATATAAACATTATAAAAAACTTAAAAACCGCCAGCAAACAGTGCCGCCAGCAGCGGGGCAGGACCCAAGCTACCGGTGGTGATTATTATTATTATTAAAATACTTAGTTTTTGCGGCGGCGTCGAGTGGGTGGCTGCTTTCTTCCCTAAAATATACTCAAGGAGCGTGATGTGTCACACATGCGTCATACCCATGAACGAGAGTTGATTGCGACAGTTACCTGCTCATGTTAATATTCTACGTAAACAGAATATAGGATTAAATTGCCCTCCAAATGTCAAAAATTCCGCTCATATAAAAACCTAAATTTCATCTATCCGACAATGAATACGGACCCTCGTGTTGGTGGTGGAGAAAGTTTTAAATAAAAGAAAAACATTAGAGACATACGTATTCGTAATGTTTATGTTGTACAGGGCTTAATCACGATATAATTTATTGTTTAATTAAACACACCGTTAGTGTTGTGTGTCGTGTTGGTAACCCTGCGATTTTTTGAAGAACAAGTGAGGGTAGATCGAGAGCCCCTAATTTCGCATCGAGACGACCCGCAATTTCTTCAGTTTTCTCGTAACCACGGACGCTGTAACGCTGCCGAAACGTCGAGGTAATTAAACAATGAATTATATCGTAATTATGCCCCGTACAATATAAACATTATGTGTTCAAATCGCGAATGTTTTTAACACAATATAGGTACGTATTAGTCTTCCTGTAGTGCCGTCTTGCTCTCTTCTTAGACAGGTCATCGAACTGAGCCCTATCTTACCTACAAAAAAAATCCAGTACTTACAACTGCCTTCCGCGGACTTCTCCCATTCATTATGTTGGGTATTGAACTGGACGAGATCTCGCTTATGACAATCTATAAATCCATAGAACCAGTACTAGGCCCTGAAGAAACTCCTATTTATTTGACATATTTCGCAAATTTCAACTCGATCCGTACAGATGTTTCTTTGACTTTCGACGTGATTGAGTAACAAACGTCCAAGGTTAAACGACAGTTGGATTACACTAGTATTATTAAATATGGAATATTTGCCGTGGTCAGTAAAGCGAGTCCCCGATATTTCGATGTAGTTTTATGCACCATCTTCACGGGTGTCTAGTCTAGTCTGTTCTCTAGTAGAAGTAGAAGTGGTAGTAGAAGTGATAATACTAGTGTGGTTAACAACCGTGATAGCTTAAAACAAATTAGTATTACTAGGACTACAGTAGAATTACTAGGAAGTAGGATTGGTATTAGAAATTTATAGGTTTTTCTCAAACGTCACAGAAAGTATAAAATTTTATGCAGGCGATCGGATTAAATTAAAAGATTTTTTATCGAAAACATCGACTATCTATAACAGACCGCGCTTACCTTGAAGAAACCGATTCACTCTTGACTTCAAGATAGGTACTCGTATTTATATATTATATCTGTTAAGGAAAACCCACTCTGAGTCTTTGCAATATCACCCATGTAACGATGTCACTTTTTGGAATAGTTCCTTTTACATACTACTTCTACAATTTATTTTACAATGTTCAAATATACTTTAAAATAAAAGTGGTCAAGTGCGAGTCGGACTCGCCCATGAAAGCTTCCGTAGCTGTAAGTATCATATTACAAAAGTTCTTGTAATTCGTTGTTACCTTAGTCAGTGTTTTAACAATAGTCAATTTATGACGTTTTAAAATAAAACTACTTACTAGATCTCATTCAAACCAATTTTCGTTGATAGTTTACATGGTAAAGTACAACACAATTTTTTTTTTATTTTTATCATTGTCTTATTTTAGAAGTTACAGGGGGGGCACTTTTCACCACTTTGGAACTACTCAGTTTAGAAAAAAAAATGTTAGAAACCTAAATATCATTTTTGATGACCTATCCATAGATAGCCCACACGTACGGTTTTAATAAAAAAAAATTTTTAAGTTCCATTTCTATGGATGGGACTCCCTTAAAAAAAAATTTTTTTTTTCTATTTTTGTATCAAAATCTTAATGCGGTTTACAGATTACATCTACTTACCAAGTTTCAACAGTATAGCTTTTATAGTTTTGGAGAAAAGTGGCTGTGACATACGGACGGACAGACAGACAGACATGACGAATCTATAATGGTCCCCTATTTTGCCATTTGACTACGGAACTCTAAAAATGGCGTATGAAATAGCGAGGGAAAGTTTTGAAATAAACCGCGCTAAGTACGAGCGATAAACTAACTTAAACACCCCAACCCTGAGACACTGTCCTACGGGAGTAACCAGTAACGGCTGATACTATGCGACGCTAGCATCGTGTTCCAAAGATTTACACAAGGTTTGCGCAAGCGTAAAAGTATAGCCTGAAAATGTATAAAAGCTCAAAAAGATTTGCAAATTTACGTCTCATGGCTGACGTTGAAAGCATCTTATCTGTAATCTGTAATACAGTTATGTAAAGTTCTAACTATTACTCTAGTGTCAGTGCGATGCAAAATAAATATGATAAAATTATTTTTGCGAACTGCTCTGGGAGAGCATTTTACTCCTTTAAGATATCACATTAATATCCCAGTTGATTTGGAAGCTACCATGCTACGAGTTCAAATGCACAAACAGACTCGACGAATCTATTAAAATACTGTCACGTTTTGCTGGGTCAAAAAATAATATGTCGCTTTGCATATTATAGCTTCTTATCGTTACCCGTTTGTTAACTAGGACAGAAGCTACAATGTTACAGCCTCCACGCATCTTCTTTAAGAGATATATCTATAAAAGGATTACTAGCTCTCGTAAACTTTTTTATGACTCATATGCTAGGAGATTTCAGACTACGCAACTTTGCGTACTTTTATCATTTCGCATGAAAGTATAGAGGAAATCGAGTCGCGACATCCATCGGTAGGTTTATTCTTCATAGCGCTTGTTACATGAGGTTTTTACTACCTGATTTAAAAAAAATTAAATAGGAAGAGCTAAAATTCGTGTCATTCTTTCAAGTTTTTTGTAGTGACTCTTTCCAGAGTCCGCCTGAGGAAGTACAACACCTTTGCCAGTTATTCTACCTCCAAGCAGTAATATGAAAATATCGCTTTGTTTTAAGGAATCATTAGGATAGGAAGGAATCATGAAGGGATTGCATCACACTATTGAAGGGATTGAATCACATTATTGAAGAGCAATGTTTGCATAGAAATTACAAATAGATAAAACGGCTTATATCTCTGGATGACGAGCGCAGTGCAGTGCCAAGTAATGATTTGTGTTATCTTTTATTGACTGTTCATGTTCCAATAGCTGTATGACGCCGTGTTGTTATGTGTAGGCATGTTGCTTACCAGGTACATGTCCTTCTCGTCTAGTTACTCTATACTATACAAAAATATCAATTTTTTATTGTATAGAGTGAAACTACGCGCAAGATGCGTGCTTCATGGTAAGCAACACATCTAATATCATCTAACTCTGTTTCCATCGAACCTCCTGAGATTAGCGCGTTCATAGAAAAAAACGCTTCAGCTTTATAAAGTTAGTACCTATAGATCTCTAAACTTAAACTGTGGATTGCGCTCTTGAGTGGGTATTGCCTGATTGGTATACTACGGGAATTTTCAAGTCTAGAGTGAATAGGATTCTTCTGGATAAGCGCGCTCTGTCGTAGACCGCAATGTCGCTAAATTTATGGCGAGTATCAGTCAAGTGTAAATCTATTATAGTTAAATACGTTTTTCCTTAAAATCACACTTTAAAACGGCTACATATTTGAACGTGAAATGTACATATCGCTGCTTAGAACAGCTCTGAGCTCCTTGCCCAGATACTCAGATACCTATGCTTTTGCTTTCTTTTCATACGATGACTAAGTATATCAAAGACATGTTATTCAACATGCCTTTGATATACTTAATATTATTATGATATAATGAATAGAATCAAAAGCATTAACTATTTCTAAAGAATATAATCGTAAAGCAGCCACGCAATCCTATTAGGAAATTCGTCGTTCCCTCGCCGAAAACATGTCCAAAAGAAACGTTTCACGAAATAATGACACTCTTAAAACTCAGACAATACAATAAACAGTTAAAGTAAAACCACGAAGTGAAATAATTTCTTACGAACGACAATTAAAAAGGCTGACATTGGATTTATGCGCGAAACTTGAGGGGTATATTCTGTAGTCACGCGATAATTTGTTAACAGTCGCCGGTGATAAAATATCGCACGGGACTGAATTATGCCATGTTTGTGTTCGTTATGCAAATTAAATGATTTGTGTCGTGTTAAAGTTTCGTACTAGGAGGTGCAAGGAGTTGAGAATATGACCCATGAAGCCATAAGAGATAATTACTAGTGGAAATAATTATTCTTCGTTCTGGTAAAAGATTTATAACTAGCTGTACCCTGTCACGCTTTGCTGTGGCACATTGTGATGCAAAAATTAGATAAAAACATTCCTTGGTGCGGATTATATATCATTCTAAAATTTCAGCTTGATCGGTGCAGAACTTTTTGAGTTTTTGAAGCGTACACAAACCAACGTAACATTTTTATATATAGAGATTAGCAATGGCCCGTGTGTAGTAGTGTTTACTTGCGGTCTCCATCGTTTTCCAAAATTTGCCTTCAATTTAAATTATTATATATGCATACAATTTTTTTTTTTCAAGATTAGCCGAGTTGAGCCGTTTAGATCCCGAGCTGTTAAGAAATTCCGACGTGATTGAGCAACAAACATCCGAACATCCAAACATTGACATTTATAATATTAATAGGATAGGAAAATGGGACTAACAGTGCCCCGTGATTTTACCCATGTAGTTCCCGTTCTTGCAATTTTGCCACGATAAAGTGTAGCCTTTACTTTTATAATTCTATAGTACCAATCTAACTGTGTTTTAGTCTAAGTTTGGTAAATATAGTTTAAGACAACGTTATCGATACGAAGAAAAAGAATGACTTGTTTGAATCATCGCCACGTTTTGGTTTGTCATCGAATATGATATACCAAATATGCATTGGTATAATTTACGATTTTGCTTTTTTTTATTCTACTGATCGTATCTCGAAATTTGGCATTCAAGCGATTTACGTTTCAAACCAAAAGAGGTTTGGTGCTTTTTTTCGTAACGAGTCGAGCTGGAAAATGGGCTGCCTAAGTGGATTTTTTCTTGGTGGATACAATGTTGGTTTTAAACTAAACGATATTGAGAGTTGAGGGTAAATCGGTTTCTTCTCGAGAAGCGCGCTCGAGCGTAGATCGGCGAGTTTACCGCTAAACCATAACTGTCTTAGCATTGATAGTCATAGTATTTTATTTATAACGAAAATGTTACATGTCACAAAATTAATCCATAGGGATCCATCCATCCATCAATCCATCATGTGTACATTTTACACAAATATCAAAATAAAATGAATTAAAAAATAAAGATATAAACAATTATCAACAGTGTCACATAAATATTTAATGTCAAATCTGTTTAACTTAAGTAATCATAGTCATCGAATAATACAATTTACAATAATAAAATTAAGTAAAAATAATTAAAAAATGTATGTAATTCAAAGACAATCATAACAAATGATGTCAATTTTATTTCGGTCAGATCAGAGTACCTGTAAAATGCCTGTTCGATAAGCCAATTAAAACGATATTGCTCTCTTTTCTTTTCGCTTGAAATTTTAGAGACATCAATAGAAAAATCGAAGCAGATTTAGTTAGGCGGTAGACACGCGGATCAGGCGAGATCATCAAACCGACTATTTTTGAAAACTGGTCATCATTTCATCAACCCGTAATTATCGATTATTTCTCGTAATCAGTAATTATCGATTTCTCAAACTAAACCTATAATTATCGGTCCCTCTCGTGAAAGACGCTCTCGGTCCGATTTACATCTTTTCTTTTCAACTGTCTTAAAGTTTTGTAATCTACGAGATCTATACTAATATTATAAAGCTGAAGAGTTTGTTTGTTTGTTTGAACGCTAGGATCTCGGGAAGTGCTGATCTGAATTGAAAGATTCTTTTTCTATTGGATAGTCTATTTATCGAGAAAGGCTATATAGGCTATAGAACATAAAGCTACTATTAATAGAAGTGGAGCATGAATCAAGAATGGAACAAAATCGGGAAAAAATATTCCTTTTTGAGAGATGTCGTACGTTTCGTGCTTTGACATGACACATGACAGCATATATCTAAGATTGCGTCATTGAATATCACAGATTACATACCTCTTGAATATAAACCTTTTCTAATCAAATTTGTTTATAAACCTGGGATGGTCCGGCAGATGGCGTAGCAGGTAGCCGAAGAGGTTTTTTGGTTGAAAGCGATATTCTCAGGAACGACTGAACCGATTTCAGTCATTCTTTCACCGTTGGATATGTACGGGATCCCGATGAGTGCTATATATGAAACGCGGGCGAAGCCGGGGCGGACATCTAGTTAATATTATAAAGCGGAAGACGTTGTTTTTAGGAACTACTGCACTGATCTAAAAAAATCTTTTGATCAATAATTGGATTTGCACGTAACGCGTGCTATACCTCTATGCTATGCTATAATATATTATGTATCACGGGCGAAGCTCGGACGGACCGCTAGTTCATATTGAGTTAAAGAATCGTACGAAAATGTGAAGCGTGTAAAATAGGTGTATACTTACAGTAGGTAAGTACTCAGTTGTGCGAATCAGCACTCCTCCATTAATTCTCATCACAGCAACCGCGAGGCGCCTAATTGCGTTAATACAAGCAAAATTGTCACAAGCGTTCTGTTCAATACAAACAATGTTTAAAAGTTTACTCTGCCGCGGCGCGTTCCAAATACATGCAAACTTTCCCTGCTAACATAATTTTATTAAGGCCTATTCAGACCTATACGTGAGTCACGGTCGCTGTGGGTAGATGTACAGTGGCGACGATTTTGTGAATCGTAGGTTCCAGTACGTGAAAGACTGTCTCTGTGTTTTTGTTATTTGTATCTCAATAAAATAATAGCACATCGATTTACATAGCTAAAACATAATATTAGAGCTTCATGGAGATTATTTGAAAAACTATACATGTGTCATAATTATTAGGATTAAGGAAAAAATGTATGGAAAACATACATTTAGATAAATAATTTTAGACATATCTCATACAACACCGTCTAGACCAAAATTTAGTCAAACTTGTACTTTGGCTGACAGATAGCTGATTATAAATATAAACTTATTATACAAATACCAAACTCATTCAATTTGTTTGTAACGTTTGCAAACTAGATTCTTCTAGGGCAGCGAATTTGTTTGAAAGTACTTTCGTTTGTAATTGTTGCTGGATATAAATTATTGGCATATGTTACTGTATTCTTGTTGTAAGTGAAGGGCATTGTTTCAAGAGAAAAAGAGATAGGGCAAAGAGGTATATATAGCACAATGTATGTCCAGGTAATAATGCAATAACCTGTTAGAACTGTACTGTTACGAGCATGAGACATAATTATTAGTATTTTGACATGAGTGAAAATCGCCTAAGAAGCAACATTACAGAGCTTGAGTTAAAAATTTGAACTCGCTCCGAAAAGCTGTTCCGATGAGCTCCGATAAGCTGATTGATCAACAAACATATGACACGTATACCTAATATGTCAAGTTTTAGTGGGATTAATAAATGGTCAAAAGACAGAAAAAATTGATATATCGGTGTATTTTTTTACTTTTGTAGGTTTACACTTGACCGCCATCTCACCTGATGTTAAGCGACGATGCGGTCTACGATGGAGCGTAAAATCTTGACTTGTCACTACGTAATGTCCTGACTTTATGATTATTAGAGACTCTTTACGGATTTTCTACTTTAAAAAAACGATGGCGTGAATACCAAAGCACTTTATTTTATGTCATAAATGTTTTAAATGACGTTGTCAGCGTTTTACTAGTACGATTATGACGTAGTGAATCTGAATAGACCCTAATTTTATTATGAAGTGACATGTTTCGTTTCGTCTAATATTGGCTGTATACTGAAGTTTGCTTTACAACTTTAGGTACTTTGTATTCTTTACACAAAGAAAATTGCTACTTAGGTAATTTAATAGAAGGCCACACGATACTTATTGTAACATTTAACGTTGATGTTTTGAGTAAACTAATACAACATTATAGTTAATTTCTAAGATATTCACAATTCAATATTTTAAGCGAATTTTTAGGCGTATGATTTAATAAGATTAAGTGTCGGGACGAGTATGAAGTGTACGGTAGTATGGTTAGTTATACGCTTGTCAATAACAGCCCAGAGCCCAACCTAAATACGAGTACTTGAAGAGTTCAAACCACTACCTTGAACGGCACTGCGGTCGTCACTTAGATAGATACCAACATTTCAGGTCATTTATATCTTTCGCTGTAAATCTTTGGAAAAAAAATGTTTTACATTCAAGAAGTCGATAAAAAGGGTCAATTTTAAATTTAAAACACAATGAAGTACTTAATTTTGTACTTAACCCAAAAACATTTTTTATGTCCAAAAAACTAAATGAATTGGTTAGGCCACCAATTGATGACTGCCCTAGTGGCTTAGTTGGTAGTAGCTCTGCCTGCGAAGCCGAGGGTCGTGGGTTCGATCCCCACCCAGTGCAAATATTAGTGTGATGAATTCAAATGTTTGCACTGTGTCTGGGTGTTTCTATGTATAATAAGTATGTATTTAAAACTATATAAGTATTATATCAGCTATCTGGCTTCCATCACACAAGCTTTGCTTAGTTTGGGGTCAGATGGTGTTGTGTGTGAATTGTCCACCAATATTTATTTATTTATATTTATTTATTTGATAGACCTATTTACAAAAATAGCAATACAAATTTATAGAAAGATAGCATTATTTCGATTCTTAGAAATCGTTTAGAAGATAGATAGTTTAGAATTTATCTTCTTTAGTAATATTATAGATGCAACATTTTCTGAATGTGTATGGACGTGTGTCAGACTTTCACGCAATAGCTTGAAGATATCTGAATTAAATGTTGGGGAAAACACATATAAATAACTAAATAAATATTGGTGGACAATTCACACACAACACCATCTGACCTCAAACTGAACAAAGCCTATACTATGGAAGCCAGATAGCTGATATAATACTTATATAGTTTTAAATACTTACATATAACATACTCCCCTTCCCTCCGGACCTCTAAAGAGTACAGACGCGTTTTTAGTGAAGTGTAAAAATACTATTTATTCTAAAATCGTCGATAAAACTTAAAAAAGAAACGAATTTAATTTAGAAAAATAAACTGCATAAAATAGGGCAACATAATTCAAAAAGAGATTATCTACATGCGGGAGCAGGATGGTAAACAAATAGCAGAGCGGAGTTCAACGTGGTTACCTCACTCTTGCGCACTGTACTGCGCTACGTCATCGTGGGGGTGGTGCCAAATTCGATAGTGCAAGAGAGACCCTGCGATCGCAACAACAGCCGTCCCGTTTTTGTAACAGCGAGATTTCATCACTGCAGAGGGAGGTGTTTTTGGAAAAACTTTGCCGCTTCGAGTAGAACCGCGACCGTGACATAGAACGAAAGGTTGGAATAATCAAGAAACCTCTTCACGGCGCTGTTGTCCTGGTACATGTGTTAATTGAAACTGATGATTTTATTTGATTCAGGCCTTTGGGTGAGATCTTTTCTGATTGTCTACTAATGTTTATAATGTCCTAATACAACCAGCCTCTGAAAATCATAGTGGTGGGCACTTCTGCATAATCTGTGAAACGATAGTGCTTGCTAACACAATTTTACAAGGCACTTGGTTGGATACTTGCTGCTATTTAATTTAACACAGGAGTATAATTTGGGAAAGATGTCCCCCACCCCTGAAGTGACAGGTTCAGACTCTGATGTTTCAAAAAAAAGCGAGCGACAGAAACGGGCCCTCAAGCGACGTCGCTCTCCTGATTTTGACATAGACGGCAAGTTGAAATGTTTTGAAGAAAGGATTTCAAAGATGTTTTCCTCTTGGAAGACAGATATGGACGCCAAATTTAAAAACATCGAGAGTAAGTTTTCAGAGCTAAAAGTTGACATCGTTAAGTCGGTAGAGTTTATCAGCGCCAAACAAAACGAAATTGCAAAAAAGAAAGCTTTCAGAAACAGTTTAATGAGAACTTGAGTCGGATTGACCGTCTAGAGGATACTGTGGAGGAGCTGTTGCGGAGCGCACGGAACTCTACTATAGAGCTTCGGAATGTACCACATTCAGCAAACGAGACCAGAGAAGTTCTTTCCGGGTACTTCGTCAACATGAGTATTGCCACAAATGGGAAAATTTCTCTACTGATATTAGAGACATTTTAGAGTCCCTGGGAAATCTGAGACAAATAAGCCAGTCATCGTTGAACTATCGTCGTCCTTGCATAAAAATAACGTAATTAAATCAGTTAAAACCTTCAACAAAGCGAATAGATCTAACAGGCTGAATGCGTCTCATTTGGGTATTCGAACATCACACTCACCAATATACGTAGCGGAACATCTTACTAGCAAAGCCAACCGGCTCTACTATCTAGCTAGGGAACTTAAAAATCAGGCCAGTTTAAATACTGTTGGACGGCGAATGGAAGAGTATTCCTAAGAAAATCGGATGGTACTTCTGTGATTCCAATCAAGAAAGAGCAAGATATATCTAATGTGAAATCACTAAATTTGTGACTATTTATAATTTCCCTATTTGTGTGTGTGTGTTTATTGTATTATGATTTTATTCCACTCAGTTATATTTAAGTCCTATCTAGTTTGCATGCATGTAATTATCTCTACTATATACACGCTCTACAAACTCTACAAAAATATATGCCAAATACCCATTCCTAACCAAGAAATCAGTAAATATTACTTATGTCCGATGGAAAACTCTATAAATGAACAATACAGGATAACTGCCACCGAATGTAACTACAACACTATTATCATGCCTAAAATTAATAATGGATAAAAATCTCAATTCCATGCTCAAAGAAGTTGATGAGGTCAAACCTTCAGAGTGTTACAACTGTAAAATTGATAAATGTTCTCAATTCATCACACAGCCTAACAAGCATTTTAAAATTTTGGCGCAGAATATCCGGAGTATTAACGCAAATTTTGACAAACTGCTTATTATGTTAACTGCCCTGAAATTCGAATGTGACTTCATCGTTTTGTCAGAATGTTGGTTAAACAGTAATAAACTCTTACCACAACTGCCCAATTATAATACTTTTACAACCACTCTATCATATAATCAAAACGATGGTCTTGTTATATACCACAAAAATAATATCTCCTGTGTGGTTGAAGAACCCTCTTTTCCTGAAGCCAATTGTCTGGTAGCCAAAATAGAGAACCACACGGCTATTGTTGGTATTTACCGTCCACCCTCCTTCCGTAAAACCACAACATTCCTGAAATCACTAGAAACTCTGTTGGATACCTTAAAAGGATTTAAAAATATTATTATAACAGGTGATATCAACATTGATATTTCTCTAGAAGGAACTTCTGAACCACCGAGCTCACACTACCTAAACCTTATGGCGAGTATGGATTATTACCGACCCACACTTTCCCAACTAGAGACAAAACATGCTTAGATCATGCGCTACTTAAATCAAAAGCAAAAGCTACATGTATAGTCATCCAGACTACTATAACTGACCATTACCGGTTCTTCTTTCTCTTCCCAAGATGACCTCAAGTAAGTTCAAACCAGATTCCTTTATAAAACTAAGATTGACTACCGAGAAGCAGCGTTATCTCTCAATGAGTCCAACTTATCTCCTATATTGACTATGATAGATCCCTGCGCTGCTACCGATATCTTAGTAAATACTCTCAGGGAGTCCATACAAAAATTTTCAACTACAAAAAATATTACTCGTAGACATCTTATCTTTAGGCCTTGGATAACTCCAGGTTTGCTGCGATGCATGAGGCATAGAGACAACATGCACCTTAAACTCAAAAAACAACCCGAAAATATCATCCTTAGTCAAAGCTATCGACGCTACAGAAATTTCTGTAATTCTCTGTTAAAAAAACTTAAAAATGAATTTGAGCAATCTGAAATACTAAAGGCCGGTAATAATGCAAAACAAAGCTGGAATGCTATTAAAAAAATAGGAAACTTCTCTCCAATCAAATGCCCACCCTTAGAGTTACTCAAAACGAAACCAAATGCTAAAGCCGCCGTTAATAATAAAAACCATTTTTTTGCAAATGTAGGTAAGAACTTGGCGGAATCTATTACTAGTTCTCCGACTCACTCAACTATTAAGACCTTAATCTCGGAACAGACCAGTTTACAGTCGTTTGTACTACTAGATACAGATGAAGAGAGGTTGAGAGAACTATTCTATCATTGAAAAATGATTCTGCTCCAGGTTGGGACGGTATATCGTCCATGTTTCTTAAATTGGTGAAAAATAAAATTGTGCCTGCTCTAACACATATAATAAACCTATGTTTCTCATCTGGTACGTTCCCAATTCCTTTCAAAAGAGCTGTTATTCTACCAATCCATAAGAGTGGGTCTAGGGACGATGTAAACAACTTTAGACCAATCTCAATACTACCTGCCCTGTCTAAAGTTATCGAAAGATTTTAAACAAAAGACTGATGATGTATTTAGAACAAAAAAACTTCTAGCTGATTCCCAATACGGATTTCGAGCAAATAAATCAACCGAACAGGCAATATCTGCCTTGACTGACTATATCACTAATAGCCTAGACAGAAAGAAAAAATGTGTAGCGATATTTCTTGACTTGGCTAAAGCATTCGACACCGTCTCTACCCCACTCTTACTCTACAAACTTGAAAACTAGGAATAAGGGGAGCACCACTAGTTTTATTTCAAAATTATCTGTCTAACTGAACCCAACAAGTAAAAATAGGTGATACTATTAGTGATGACGAAACTATTACATATGGTGTTCCCCAGGGATCCATTTTAGGCCCCACACTGTTTCTCGTATTTATTAATGATCTCTGCCATTTCTGTCCGGCGAATGGTAAAATTTTACCTTCGCTGACGACACTGCATTGCTTTTTGAAGGTTGTACATGGGAACAGGTTAGGGATCGAGCTGAGAGGTCTACGAGATGTAATCTCTTGGCTACAGTCTAACTTATTGTCCCTAAACTGTTCCAAAAGTAAAGTACTCGTATTTAACATAAAAAGAAAAATTCACCCAATAAGGAAAATTTCAAAATAAGGGCTCACATATGTCACAACTATGAGGAAAAGTCGTGTAAGTGCATGGGCTTGAGTGTGTGGTTTCCCTCAAATATCATGGAGTAGTTATAGACGAAAACCTCACATGGGTCCCTCATATAGCCAGTATGACGGTACGTGTCAGGAAACTAATCTGGATATTTAAAACCCTAAGAGAAACTCTACCACTTTCATTGCTTAAAACAGTTTACTTTGCTATCTGTCAATCAGTTCTTGGATATTGTGTGTCTGTGTGGGGGCGGAGCATACAAAACTCACTTGATTAAACTAGAAAGAGCCCAGCGCTCTGTCCTAAAAGTTATGTTTTTAGACCTTTTCGGTATCTTACTGAAACTTTATATCAGGATGCCCAAGTACTGACTGTCCGCCAACTTTTCATATTGCACGCGGTTCTTTCACACCATAAAGTAGTCAAATTCCGTACGGATCTTCCTATACCCCGCACGACCAAAGCTAAAGTTTGTGAAACAATGCGTATTTATACCTCATTTGCCAGAAACCAGTCATGCTATCTGAGAGCTTACCTTTATAACAAAATCAACATTTCTTTACAAATTTACTCGATGAACCGGTATTCTTGCAAAACCTCATTAACAAAATGGTTACTTTCAATGAACTATAATGCAACTGAATCAATTTTCACTATCCTGTCTTAGTTAATTTGTGAATCCATTCGGACCAATCTTATATCTTCCTTTCCTCTTTACTTAGCGTTAATTTTATTAAGTTAGAATTAAGCGTTTATAGAATCAAATGTTTTACTTTAGATATTATTGATATTTAAACGTCATTTGGTCTATTACTAAATTTGCATGCTTTTTACTCTTATTTTTAATTTTGTTTAATTTTCGAAAAAACAGATTCGTTTGTATGTAATGCCGGTGGAGGGCCTTGGTATGCCATCATACAGGTTACACCTAGTTTGGGTACCAAGGTTGTCTAACTTGAATCAACGACAAACTTTACTATATTACCTTAGATTAATGCCAACTTGTGATGTTTGATATTGGTCAATAAATAAATTATTAAATTATTATTATTAAAATTATAGAACACACACATATGCTAACTTTTATCGAAAAATAACGAGATCGGGAACAAGTCTGGTAAAACCGTTCACTGCTAGTGAACGATAAAAGAAGTTCATAGTTTGTGTAATTATTAATTTGAATTCTTTCATCGAATTCTTATTCCGAAAATTTAAGGTAAACCGTCCTACACACAACACAGTTCGTCTCTTCCTTCTTAAGGTATATTACACGAGCGCAAAATACATTTCTGCTAACAAAGCCTTACAAGTTTAACCTCGTTACAAGAGCAAAAGCAATTAGGATATACTCGGATTGTAATACATTCCGGCACTTGGATGTTTAGAATAGTTCCTGATAGGGACTTAGTAGTTGCCTAGTTATTTTAATTTAGACAATAGACTTGGGACCGTAGCTCGATATAATGTGTTAAGAATGTACTGAAGGAATTTTGACTTTGTCACGGATAAAATAATTTCGTGGTGGCTACTATGCCCTTTTTTCGAACGAACTCTTCGTAAGTTAAGAAAGTGACATCGTTGTATGGTTGATGTTCCAAAGACGAATGAAGACGTTTGACTCCACTTTTATGATAAAAACCATCTAAACTTTGGAATACATTGCCTGAGTAGGAATTTTTTGGTCACTTAGGTTATGTCTATCTGAGTGACTTCAAATCTACAGTGAATAGGTTTCTTTTAAATAAGCACAATCCGTTATATACGGCAACGTCGCATCGTAAAATCAGGCGAAATGGTGTTCAAGCGCAATCCTATTCTATGGACATACATTATGTTAAAATGAATGTTTGTCTGCATGCCTTTTATAAAATCGGAAACCGTGTATTTGATCATGTTTGTGATAATCACTAGTAAACTTGTTTTGCATTAGGCTAAGAAGGTGTCTTGGTTAGTACTATCAATTTTCGCCAGGTGGCGTTACAACGCGCGCAGGGTACAGCTAGTTATCAATAAAAGTGGGTAGTTTAATTGTAACTTTAACTTTGACCAATAGGCAATCTCCTTGAGTTGGTCATAATTGGATTAGCAGAACCCTCTGTACGAATTTAACTCTTATAAGTAAGCACTGAATTCGTTGACGCTACCCTCATTTAGCCTTAATAGTCCTCGGGCACAAAACCCTTGCATACCATTTCATAATTACCCATCAAGACATCCCTTGCTTATCGCCAGGCCAAGTCCCAAATTGAGGACTTCGGGATGTCCACCTCGTGACAAAATCGCATATTGTTATAGGCCTCTCATTCATTCGAGTCGAAGTGAAAGAGATATCAATAGCAATGGCTTAAGCAATTGAGTTAGATTGTATAGCCCCGGGGCTGAAAACGTCCAAAACTGTTATCTAATTCACTGAAAATGTATTACTTACCCTATTCAGATCGCTTGGGACTCGGATTCCCGTATTAGGAATGATTAACGGGAATATTAAATTAAGAAATAGGAGGATAGATTTAACAAGGATTGGGATGTAATTTTTGGCGTAATTTGGGAGTCTGATGTTTCTTAATTGGGGTAAATTTAATTCCGTTTTGCCAATGTATGTATACTAGCTCAGCGTTTGAGCAGTGAAATTGCCGAATTGCTTAAACATCATGAATTTCTTGTAGGAGTAGATTTAGATGGTAAGATTTTTGCGTAGAACTGTTTAATTAAGTACCTATCAGATTCCTAGTTGAATTACTTAATACGCACCCATAATTCAGTTCTTCTGTTTTCGTATTACCGGTTCAGTTATGCTGACTAAATATAAAAGTACCTAATTGTTTTTTTTTGTATATTGATTTTATTCCAATTTATCTATTATTTTCGCTTTTGTATATTTTTATTTATTAACAGTTTTCGGATTATTTACAGTCGACACAGTTACTGACCAATGGGAGGCAACAGAAACTGCTACGTGATTTGGCGCAAACAAGTCATTTAGTATGCAGGTATTAGTAGAGCGCAATCGACACACGAAAAGGTGGTTCATGGTCTGGGGGTTACCATCACCAGTCACACTGTTTCGTTTGAGGATCGTCTAAAACGATTTAGTTAACTGTCGTTTTGATCAACTCTGTACTCTTCTTTTGGAATTAAGTTCCTTACGCCAGGCAAGCGATTTTGCTGCGCGACCAAACTGAATAAAATTGAGACTACAACCGTAAGAAAATATGTAACGGAAGTGAGACCACTGTTGCCAACTTTATAGATAATAAAATCAAACAATATATTTTTTGCAAATCGTGCTGCTTATTTATTAGTTATCCGAAAGAACGGTTTAGGCGCATTAGGGCTAATTCTCATAATGGCAACCGACTCGCTAAAGGACTACTTCTCATTATGTACTTCGTTCCTACCTGGTGTGTGGTGTCACATGATACCACATCTTTTTATATTTTTCCACTGTGGTTCAATGCCATTGAAAGCAGTTCTCAGAACTTTGGTCTTCTCGCGATCACGGTCGAACGCTGGCGAAACATCGAGGTAGTTAGGTAAAAAATAGTTTAGATTTACTATTAAATCCTGTGTTATATTGGTTGTCAATATGGTTAATTGTTAATCATTCTGTTTATTATTATTAGCTGCTAATTTGTTGATTGGGTTTTAAATGTAATTAATGTTGTTAAGTAGTATATTTTTTGTCATCTGGTAGTACCTTACGCTTTATCTTCACATTCTTCTTCTTATAATTAGCTGCTGTTTGTTAGTTATTCCTTAGATGAAGTATAATATTTAGCAAAATGTACAAAAGACCAAAGAAAATCAGCCGATTAGCGTTTGTAAATCATAAAAAGGTACCGTCAAACCTTAGGCTGTGTTGGAAACCTTCCAGCTATGGCATACGAAACATCGAGGCGATGATATAAAAGAAAATAACGCGTCAATAATGGCATTCTAAATTTTAAAATCATTGTTCCGAAACCAATTTCCTCAAACAGGATCCCTCTGGAACTTGTTCATAGATGTGTTTCCTACCGGACAGACGCCCGAACTGGATAGAGCTTTGAGTAAAGGAAATATTCAACTGGACTAGGTAATGTCTAGGAAACTACTTACGTCCAGTATTTTCAAATATACAATCCTAGTCCCTGTCATGACCTACAGTGTTGTAACGTAGACGCTGGTAGAGAGGTGGTATGTAGAAGTAAGTTCACCGTCGCTCGTCGACCAATGTGAAAGGGCTCGGGATTTCACTGAGAGATTTAATTCGCAATGAGGCAATTCGTCAGAGAACTAAAGTCACCGACATTGCTCAGCGCATTACTAAGCTGAAATGGTAATGGCCCAGTCATAGAACCGATAATTGTCAGGATAAGTGAGTTCGGGACTGGAAATCACCAATCAGTGAACATAGTAGGTCACCTTGCGACTATGGAGTTATTTACGAATGACAGTCTGTGGCGGTTGGAAATGTAACCGACGATTCAGCTTAGTGGCGTATTATGTGTAGATGGATATGTCCAGAGAGCAAGTACTTATATAAACTGATTATGATAATGATTATGTGGTCAACAATGAGCGCATCTATTTTGATTCATTAATGTTTGTTTTATGTTCATAACTAAAATCCAATAAGTGCTTACATGTAGCAAACAAAACAAAATTCACAGCAATAAACATTTAATGTCATTTCCATAACACTTACATTCAATTATAACAAAGTGGATTTATATTGTAAAACTTTTCTAGTCTACTCTACTCGTAGTAACTTAAAACGGACACTGAAATACTTATAAACAAAGATCAATTATTTTCTGAATTGCTTAAGTGCTGCCCTCAGACAACAATATTCTAAGTTAGTAATACTACCCGCATCCACAGATCGTCCGGACCTCAATACAAACATCTCGACTCGAACAAATCAATACAAGTTGCGTTTACAAAGGAAAAGCAATTAAGGGCGAGTTGATCGCTTACATACTAATCTTGGGAATGTGTGTTCAGTCGGATTTAGCTTATTCGCTGGTTCTACTGTTTTAACTTAGGTCTTAGTCTATTTTAATTTCGATATTAAGTGTAAACAAGAAATAATTTGTTTTTCTTTTATCGATAACTATGTAGGAGCACGTACGTGTACGTGCCAGATATAGTATATAAGTGGATGACAGCGGAGAGCGAGCTAGTCTCTCGCCCCGCGTTACTTGTACAGTTAAAATCAATATAATCAGCAGTATATACAGTGACGTGGTTTCATTTCCATCTCCAATACCAGCAACACCTACAACTAGATGTCCGCCCCGGCTTCGCCCGTGGTACATATTTAGCACTCATCAGGATCCCGTACATATACAACGGTGAAAGAATGACTGAAATCGGTTTAGTCATTCCTGAGAATATCGCGTTCAAACAAAAAACCTCTTCAGCTACCTGCTACGCCACCTGTCGAATATTGGTCGTACCAACTCAGATTTAGAAACGAATTTGATTAGCAAAGGTTTATATTCAATGACGCAGCACATGCTGTCATGTCAAAGCATTTTACGAAAACTCTCAAAAAGGAATATTTTTACCCGTTTTGTTACATTCTTGATTGATGCTCGGCTTCTATTGATAGTAGCGTAATGTTCTATAGCCTTAGTTGATAGATCCAATAGAAAAATAATCTTTCAATGCGGACCAGTACTTCCCGAGATCCTAGCGTTCAAACAAACAAACAAACAAACTCTTCAGCCTCGTAGATAAGTTGCACTTGACCGCCATCTCACCTAATGTTAATGGTTTAAACTTCATAATGGTCCATCGTTCTTACCTTTGTTGGCATCCTGCGTTGACAAACTTTCAGCTTTGTTAAAATAACAAAAGTCTAGGGTTCACGGGCTCTTACTCTATAAGCGACCATGCGATACATGATGGAGTGCGCTTACCTAGAAAAACTTATGCACTCTATGGTGACTTGAAGACACTCAAATTATATGCATCAGGAAATACCTACACATGCAATGTGTCCTTAACTTCAGATGTTGTGATTACAAAATTGGTTTGACTCCACTTCCTTCGAGACACAGATGAAAGCGCAATTTTTGTTTTTGTTAAATATTTGATTTACAGCATTTTCGACTTGTGCATAAGCTATGCACAATGACGAGAGGTAGACCTAGTAGAAGTTACATGAACCAAGTGTAGGAGAAGATAAATGTAGTGTCGTATCAGGAAGTCAAGGAGAAGGCGGAGTGTAGAAGTACCTACATGGAAGGAACAGACAGACAAGAGCGTCGCTCTTAAATTATGAATGAATGAATGCATAAGTTATGAATAGCCCATATAAACATAAGAAACTTATAAGTTTAAAGCCAAGAGCCATGTTAAAAGGGTTTGCTCACAACATTAACTTAACTAAGTTGGAGTAATCATTTGAATCCGCAGTAACAGGCGTAAGTGCTTAAACAACAAGCCGAACAAACCTAGTCGCAGTCCAGTCTGACGACCACGTCTTAATGGATAAAGTTTTTCTACCACAAATCCTGGCCTCTGGGGGTGAGCTTAACTCTTCTACACATACTCGTGTGGTCTAAGTCTAAAGCGTTGTCAGAATATTATTTTTCGTGTACTCTTAATATTTCTTGAAACGCAAGTCAGTCCGGTCCAGTCGGTCCAGTCAAGTTTCGATCGCGTCCGGCGATCTTTTTCAAGGGGAGTGCGCGCGCGTGTTCGCAGCTCGTTTAGCACTGACTATATCAAACGTAAGCTACCCGTGTATTTATTTAAAAAAGAATTCGGGAATGTTGGACGGCGGCAATATTTGACTTTGGCACATAAATACACTGATAAAACACCCCAGGTTTTTTAGTGCGTAGGATTCCATTCTGGCGAAAAATCCCAAAACTGGATCAGTTTTATCCATCAGCTTCCTAGGGTACTTCTACTAGATATAGAAAAGTTAAAATAGAAAATAAAAGAGATTCATCAATCTACTCTTTATTGCACTTGAGTAAAACAACAACTTCTGACCTAATGATATTGTAACAATTGAAAAGAATAAGAATTGACCCTTTAATAAAGAAAAACATCTATACATTTTGTCTATATTTAATGGATCATTACTGCCGCCATTTTTCAAAACTGCTTAAATCTACAGCTCAGTGAGCTAGCCAATAGATCACCATAAATCTGGGTTGCATCAAAACAAACGCCTGTGATTTGAAACCCATCCTAAATTCCATTGAAGGTAGAATGATTTACGCCCACCGGCAGAGACCGCCTGATGTTTCGGCCGCGTAATCTGAACGTGTCTATTCTGTTGCCATGACGACGGGTCTGACCTCCGCTGGCTGGTATTGGTCGAAATAAAACTATTGTAGGTAGAAGAAGCGTTAAGTTAACATACCTTATCGAGTTACTAGCGGCCCGCCCCGGCTTTGCCCGTGATGCATAATGCCAAAATAATATAGCCTATAGCACGCAGGGCTACGTACATAAACAATGGTAAAAGAATTTTCAGATTCGGTCCAGTGGTTCCTGTGATTAGCGCGTTAAAACAAAAAAACCTCTTCAGCTCTCTAATTTTACTAGATTCCCGGCCCCGGCTTCGCCCGTGGTACATATATAACACTCATCGGGATCCCGAACATATCCAACGGTGATAGAATTTTTGAAATCGGTTCAGTCATTCCTGATAATATCGCTTTCAAACAAAAAAACGCTTCAGCTATCTGCTACGCCACCTGTCGGAAAGTGGTCGTATCAACTCAGATTTTGAAACAAATTTTATTAGGAAGGGTTCAATGACGCAATCTTAGTCACATGCTGTCATGTCAAAGCACGGTACGAAAACTCCCAAAAAGGAATATTTTTCCCCGTTTTTGTTACATTTCAATTCAATTCAATTCAATTCATTTATTCGAACCATTATTTCAAAAGAACACTTGGTAACATTCTTGATTCATGCGTCGTTTCTATTGATAGTAGCGTTATGTTCTATAGCCTATAGCCTTCGTCGATAAATGCACTATACAATAGGAAAAGTACTACAAACAAACTTTTCAGCTTTATAATATTAGTATATATAAGTATAGATAGTATAGATTATCTCACGATTAGCTTAAACTATGGTATCAATCTTGGCTACATACTTTAGATTACAGGAATACCGAAAATTTAATCAACTCCCAAATGAATCTTCCTACTCAAGGTTGCGTTTAAATTCCCCAGACACATCACTCACATTCACATTCACTAACATTCACTCTTCTCATCCAAACAAACAGACACAACACACACACGCGCACACTATTACTCACAAAAGTGCATACATACGCTAATTTTTAATTTTTAAAATCTAACAATATCCTTATTTTTATCCCGATACAACATTACAAACCAAATTATCGTCTTTATTAGTTTTTGTCTATATGTTCTGTTTTGTATAGATTACCCCAATGTAACTTGAGCTCTGAAATGTCTGATAAAGGTACCCACGACACGGGCCCAGAGCCTAGTGTGGGGCCATTGTATAAATCCTTAAATGTAATCTGTTTTTGTACAAAAGTGTTTAAAGTGTTTAATAGGGACGATGGTTGCGTAAAGACGTAGTTTTTCTTTTATCAAGTTACGACTGGTCTAGTCGGGAGAACGGTGACTGCTGATCCGGGGCTCCCGGGTTCAAATTTCATGCTTACCACTCTTAGCGAGAGAATGTCCCAGGCCCCTTGTAATGGGAACATTTAATGGGCTGCTTACGCTATATCATCTAGGTTGTGGAATGCTTTGCCCGAATGGGGGTTTCCCGATGGTTACAATCTTGGTGTCTTCAAATCGAGAGTGAATCGGTTTCTTCTAGGTAAGCACGCTCCATCGTAGATCGCATCGTCGCCTAACATCAGGCGAGATGGTGGTCAAGTGCGAACCTATTATAGTTAAAAAAAAAACCATAACTGTGTGCAGCAGTGTTCGAAAATAAGTAGTGATGACTATCATAAAATGTCTATAGGTTGTACGATTACTACTTTCATTTACCTATTCCATAATATTTTCTTATTGTTTCAGGTATTTTCTTAGTTTTGTGTGGAGTGTTACAAGTTAAACGACGGTCTTCATCAAACGTTGATTAGGTAAGTAGCTTTGATTTTGCATTTTAACCTTTATTGATTTACATTTTACTGCCATTTTGGCTGAGGGAGTGACCAACGAGCTTAGCTTACCAACCCATTCCTGCAAACACAGAAATATAATAATAAAGAGAAAACAAATTATTTGTGAAATATTGTATATTTGTGTTCTACGAGTATCTTATTCTCTCTCAAATTATGTTGTATCTATGTATGTTTGTCTCTCGTTTCATCTAATTTTCAGAGCACAACAATGATGCTGAATAATGTTCACTAATACGTGATAACATCATTATTATGTAGATGCGTCACAAACCGAATGCTTAAGCTGATCGCTCTATCGCTTGTTCCGTGCTCTCGCTTGCACGCTTGGCTCCTGCGTAACGATACATTTTTTTAATCATCGATTTATAAAAGATATTTAAGAGAGATACAATCTAGAACTTTTCACGGTCACAGTGAATAGGTATTTTCTAGGCTAGCGTGCGTCATTTTAGACCACACCGTCGCCGTCGCTTACCTTCAGGGGAGTTGGTGGACAAACGCGGACCTAAGCGGTTTAATTATAATACGTCAAGATTTTTTAAGTTAGCAATTAGTTCTATTTCCATATTTACTGTTCAGGTGAATAACAAAGTAATTAATTATGGCCCCGCTACTTGAAACCTTAATTAGATTTTGTTGGGGAAAGAGTTAGTTGACCGTTTAAATGTCGTGTAATCGCTTGTTAAACTGTTTCCGGTAATAAGTGGAATAATTAGTGGTGTATTTAACAAATAATATTCAGTTAAATTATTGGGCTAAGAGATATTCATACAACCTTTCTTTTTTTCTTGTAATATTTCATAGAACCTGTACAGATTTAAAGAGGAACATAGGAGGGACAGTCGTCGTCATAAGTCCCTATTGTCCCGCGTACAATCGCTAACAAACACTGTAAACACAGCACCGACTGGTTTACAACCAGAATAGGTTGCCTGAAGATTTTTATTTCGTTGGTATTTCGGCAAACTCATTAAATTCTCTCAGAATAAAGCGGAAATATGGATAGTGAAAGACAATATCAGTTTAACAGATAATTACTAACCACCATTACCAATAAAAAATACAATTTTTTTTCAACACTGAAAGATATAGACACATCAGCTAACCCTGCTCGCCTATCATTAAAATTAAGTGAATTCTATTAACTATTTTCGGGTGGCGACTGTAGTGCAGTGCTAAGCAGTGCACAGGGCTTACTACCATCTTGTGTACGTATCCTCATATCTGTGGTCGCTACAGTTTAGATTAAAAACCAGACAGCCTTTAAAATAAAATCTATTCACCCTCCGGTCCCGGGTTGACTCTGGTAAAAACAATTTAATTTTCCGATTCGATCCCTCCTGTGTGCGCTGGATATTTCAACGGTTTTTGAACTGTACCACGGCTGGTGTGTTTTCTATTTCGATTTGAAAGTTAATCTTTTAGTCTATTTGGATAAAAATTGCATTGACACTTATTTTCATTATTTTTGACAAAATCACCACCGATCGGCTGAAGTATTTTATAATTTAGCTCTTTGTGTCCTAAGTTTTTTATAGTTAAAATATAGTCGCAAAGTGAGTAATTCAACGTTTTGTTACTCAATGGAGTGACGATTTATATAAATTAAAAATAAATGTAGGTACAAAAGATATTAATTATTCGACACTTTTAGTGCCAAACGGGCAGCCACCGCGCGTGTGCACTCGCCTTGAAAAAGGCCGCCAGACGCGGCCGAAACTCGAGTCGGATTGACCGACCGTATATACGTGAATGTCCCGTTATCCAATTAATTATTCGACACTCTTCTTCGAAAAAGGCTTTTCCCGATCGTAACAATAATGGTACCTTCAAATCGAAGTGAAGGTTTCTTTAAGGTAACATTCCATCGTAGACCGCATCGTCGTTTAACATCAGGCGAGATGGCCGTCAAATGCAAACCTATTGCTGTTAAAAACAAAATTAATAGCCTTATAGTGTAAATACATATGTTATCAAAATACGTAATTATTCAAACCATGGACATAAACGTTTTGAATTTTAGTGTTTGATGTAAAATAGCGGAAATAGAAATACGTCATCTGAAGAAAATTTCAACTGTCTAGCTATCACCGTTCTTGAGATATAGCCTGATGACAGACAGAAAGACGGTAGGACGAACGGACTGACGGACAGCGAAGTCTCAGTAATAGGATCCCGTTTTTACCCTTTGGGTACGGAACTCTAAAAAACGGGTAAAACATCTACTAAGTTATAGACATTAATTAAATAATACGTCAAGTTGTTAACGTTCCATAACTTTATCATCCAATTATTTTGTTTTGTGTAATGGATATACCTGACACCCATAATACATTTTGCCTTAGTGTTGTGTGTACACTTATTTAGATACTTTTGTGTCTCTGAATTAGGAATACACTAACTTGCTAAGATACGAAATAAACGTCATCATTTCATATCAAAAGTAGTTACATTACATTTCAAAATCAAACCATCCAAAGAAAAATTTAAATAAAAAAAATCCGTATTCCATTTGGCGAACCGACAACGATTCCGCAGGAAAGTTGCGAGTGGATCATCGGATATTTGCTGATATTTCCTCGTCAGAAGTTATTACGTGATTGGATTAAAAATTGGATTTCAATTAACGAGTAGTCGAGTTCACGCTTCGATATTCAATTTGGTTTGTAACTTACTTTTTATTTGTTTTCGGGATGACACCATCAGAGGACCCGTTTCACGATGACCAGTAGACTCGGATGTTTAACTATTTAATATATTTATTACTAGATGTCCGCCCCGGCTTCGCCCGTGGTACATAAATAGCACTCATCGGGATCCCGTACATATCCAACGGTGAAAGAATGACTGAAATCGGTTCAGTTATTCCTGAGAATGTCGCTTTCAAACAAAACCTCTTCAGCTACCTGCTACGCCACCTGTCGGAAATTGGTCGTACCAAATTTGATTAGCTAAGGTTTATATTCAATGACGCAATCTTGGACATTAGCGAAGTTACGGTGACACCGAATGGAACCCAAAGGAAAAAAATTAAGTTGACGCAATCTTAGACACATGCTGTCATGTCAAAGCACGCTACGAAAACTCTCAAAAAAAAAATTATTTTTCCCGGTTTTGTTACATTCTAGATTCATGCTCCCCTTCTATTGATAGTAGCGTTATGTTCTATAGCCTATAGCCTTCCTCGATAAATGGACTATCTAATAGAAAAAGAATCTTTCAATTCAGACCAGTACTTCCTGAGATCCTAGCGTTCAAACAAACAAACAAACTCTTCAGCTTTATAATATTAGTATAGACTAGCTGATCTTCGTACTACCATATTCAAAAGAAATCTTCTATAGGCTTGTTGGCCACTTTTGGGACCTGAAAATTTTACGGGATCGCGTCACCGACGTGATAATTTAGCGACTGAGAAGCGAAGCGAGACGTGCGCGTTTTTGGTTGGTCGAAATTTTGAGTTAGTGTTGGCATAATGTCAAAAAATAATTAGCCCGTCATAAATAAATCGTCATATATCAAACATAGCCCTACTTACACTGAGGTAAAAATATTGTAGATTTTTTCTTTTATTTCACAAAAAAAAATGATGAAGATGTTACAGTGCTTAAAAGTTTTGAGTGACATCATTTCATTGTGCGATTTTTAAGTAGGCGTGACGTCACAAATCCGAAAGTCTTTATCATTGTCAATACTTTTTAAAACAGTAATAAATACTTAATTGGATAAAACTAAAAATACCGTATAAAGTCCCTAGAACAGAGAAGATATAAGGGAGCGCAAATGCCCAACACCCTACCAAACACCCTCTTCTTAGTTCACACTTAAGAGGAGAAGGAGACCCTGACAAACCAGGGTTATGGATCAGGCACCGGGTCACGCATCCTTACCATCCATGAAGCTCAGGGACTAACATACGAGTCGGTAATCGTAATCAAAACCAAGGCAAACATGAAGCTGCACGAGAGCGTGCCCCATGCGGTAGTGGCAATCTCACGGCACACGGGGACCTTCACATACTACGCTGACGACACCGGCGACGCCATCGGTCGGTTCGTGCGGCGAGCGTGGGCTGCATCACCGAAGACCATCCGCGATTTTAACCTACAGATGGCCATCAGGGACAGAAATGCGGCCGTTGTGGAGGCTCTGGGCCGGGAGGAGGCAGCTTAGGCAAATGGCAAGGCAAACACTCGATGTCGAGTCGATTACTAGCGGAATCCCAACCGGTAGTGATCGGCTCTACAGACGAGCACTAGAATTAGATTTTAAATGTACCCAACTCCCTCCTATTTTCCTCTTCTTCTCCTTATCCAAGATATGTGTAAAAAACGATAATTGTAATGACAAAGATCACGGACCCCGGAGTCTGTGGAGTGGCTCATTTAAATTAAAAAAATATATATAAAAAAATACTAAAAATACCTACTTGTCCCATATTTTTTCCACAATCTAAGTACTTGAATGACTAATTATTTGACATGATTTTGAATCAGTCATCATCCAAATTGTACAGAACTCAAAATAACTAACTACTCAACAAAAATAAATCTTAAATAAAAGCATGGACGTATAAAAAAGTCGGACGTAGTCTCGCTAAAACAAAAACTGTATCACTCGAGTCGGCCACATTTGCACGTGTGCGTTGTCAGGTTATCACTGATATGCTGACACGCACACATATACACAAGTAGCGCGTGTAATGACGCACACGTGCATATTATGTGGCTGACTCGATGGGCACAGTTGTTGTTTCAGCGAGACTACGTCCGACTTTTTATACGTCCATGAATAAAAGTTAATAAGTGTTTATTTGTGATGTTTTAATTTTTTTGTGTCGCAATAAAGAGTTTCTATCTATCTAAAACATTCCCGGGCATTTGAAAATTTGGAACATCTGTTTTGGTATAGGCAATTTATATATACGGTGGGGAATCCCTATTCTCGACCGATACAGGCGTAATACGGATGCTTGTCCCAACGGAATTCGCGGCGGGGTCCGCTGCGAACTTTTGTTTTATGCCTGCCTTTATTAAATACCAAGGTCAGTCTGCCCTTATGATGTCCGTCGAGAAAAATTTGCTTTGAATTGTTCTGGAAATAGATTTTGTTGTTATAGCTTCGGTAGGACTGTTATACATGACTATTTCTGATGAATGCAAAGTTTTAACCGAAACACATCTCCTTTTTTTCAAGAGTCTTTCTTAATCTCGCACTTTTTTTCAAAGAATATACTCGTATTATGAGCATACGTACGATTAATGTCTGCAATGGTTTTTTATACAACTAGTGTTGTTTTAATGTTTGCATTCACGCCACAGATCAGAAAATAGTTTGTTCACGCGATTGTCAATGCATAGGTGCATATAGGCTAGATGTAGTTTTAGGGTTCCGTAGCCAAATGACAAAATACGGGACCCTTATAGATTCGTCACGTCTGTCTGTCCGTCCGTATGACACAGCCACTTTTCTCCGAAACTATAAGAACTATACTGTCGAAACTTGGTATATATTCTAATATGTAATTAATAATATGATTATATTAGTACCTGGTTGACCGAGCTTTGCTCGGGTTTTAATGATATTTAGGCAGGTACGAATTACGTAGTGATGACTTACTTAGACCTACTTAGACACGAATTAAATGCGTTTATAAAAGACTCTAAGTATAAGATTTTCTCAGAAAAAAAAAGAACAAAAAGAAAAGTCCCGAGTGTAACCATCAGGATTCGAATCGACTCCGACCGTTGACTCCGAGGGCGAACATATTCCGTCTGAGCCATTTAGACTTAAAGAACAGTGGCGAAATAAGTTATCGTATTCTAATGACATTGTAGGAGTTTTTCATTGTCTAAAAACGCGCATAAAGTGATGTTTTAAAAAAATAAAACCTAGCTAGATCGATTTATCGTCCCCGATACCCCCTGTATACATAATTTCATGAAAATCGTTCGAGCCGTTTCCGAGATTCAGATTATATATATATATATATATACCTACAAGAATTGCTCGTTTAAAGGTATAAGATAATATCAAAGCTTTTATAATTACGAGTAACCGCGTCCTTGGCCAATATAACTATTTTATTAAAGTAAACTCAGTTGGTCCACTTCTAGGCTAATGTCTCCCCAATTCACTACACTATGACCCAACAGTTATCGTCGTTCGGGAATTTCTACGCCCTGTATCTTGGTCTGGACTGTCGTTAAAAGGGTATAGGGCTGGGCAGTAATTGGAAAGCTTCATGTTTAAATAATTGCATGTTACTACTGATGCTGTTTGGTTTCCTGGAAGAGATCGCTCTTAGCTGCAAGATTGTTATTAGCTTCACTAGCTTTCATGATTTGTCCTTTGATTTTATTATTTTGTTATTGTGATCAATGAAGATTTTCTATTTCTCTCTAATATAGTCAAGGGTGTTTGTTTGTTTAGCATCAAACGCAAGTATTCTTCATCTTCTGATTAACATCATATATGTGCAATGCACATACTTATGTACTGACAGAGGTGTCTTTACGGTAACAGTCTCACGAGTCCACTCAAAAAGGCCCAAAATGCCTTGCCTTGCACCTGATTTTCGATCAAACGAATTTTGAAATATTTTTGAGAGATCGATCAAACAATTATCGGCTAAAAAATAATCGAATAATTGGATTTTTAAATTTTGAAAAAAAATACGAGTTCGTGTATGCAGAAGCATAAGCATAGCATAAGCAGCCCACTAAATGTTCCCACTGCTGGGGCTCGAGGCCATTTCTCGCAAGGAGAGAGTTTAAGGCCATAATCCACAACGCTGGCGAAGAGGGTTGGTGGATGACACATGACCTCGAACGATTCTAGGTACATGTCGGTTTCCTCACGATGTTTTCCTTCACCGTTTTTAAGTTTGCGGCATTAAGCACATGACTTCGAAAAGACAGTGGTGCGCGTGGTGGGATTCGAACCCGGAGGCTCCGGATCGACAGTCGCCGTTCTACCGACTACACCAGCCGTAACTTAATCAATAAACGTGTATGCATAACGCAACAATAAACATTGGTGTTGGTAATTTCGAATAACTATGTTGGAGACCTCTCGGTGACCTAACACGCTAACACGTTTCTATAATCGTACATTTGACCGTTGTAAATGTCACATAAGTTTACACAATGTAATATTTTATTCCATTTTTTACACGAGTCTTTCACGTACCCCGTGGTTTTACTCATGTATTATCGTTATTTTTCTGCGATAAAAGTAGCATATATGTTATTTCAGACGATTATAATCTAACTGTGATCCAAATTTTAACCCAATCCGTTCAAGCGTTCAAACGTGATGGAGTAACAAACATCTAAATATCCCAACTTTCGCATTTATAGTATTATGAAAATAAAGTGTTTTAAGTTGTATTTAAATGATCAAATATATCAGTAATTTTTTGTAATTCAATAATTATCAAAATTTATTTTTAAATTTACCCTTGATAAAGATTAATAGCTAGGCTCCATCCCGATCTATTCATTTAAACCTTGTTTTTTAAACCCCGACCAAAAAGGGGTGTTATAATTATAAGTTCGACGTCGATGTCTGTCTGTCTGTCTGTCTCTCTGTCTGTCTGTCTGTCTATCTGTCTGTCTATCTGTCTGTCTGTCTGTCTGTCTGTCTGTCTGTCTGTCTGTCTGTCTGTCTGTCTGTCTGTGGCACCGTAGAGCTCAAACGGATGGGCCGATTTCGATGCGGTTTTTTTTATTTGAAAGTTAATATTTGTGCGGATGTTCTTAGCTATGTTCGGTTAATATCGATTCAAGATGGCCGCCTCCACAAAATGGCGGACAAAATATTTCTTCACAACCTACCTCAATATGGGTATCAAATGAAAGGGCTTAACTAGTAGAATACTATATACTATGACAAATTTCAAATCCAAGATGGCCGCCACCACAAAATGGCGAATTATATATTTTTTTCACTACTACCTCAATGTGGGTATCAAACGAAAGGGCTTGACTATTAGAATACTTTGCACTATGACAAATTTCAAATCCAAGATGGCCGCTACCACAAAATGGCGAATTACATTTCTTTTTTCACAACTCCCTCAATATGGGTATCAAATAAAAGGGCTTGGCTAGTATAATGTTGTACATATAACAAATCCAGGTAAGGTAGTCGGGGGTTAATCAAATTTTTTTATTTTGTTCTTGTATAGTATATTCTCCATGCCTTCCAAACCGGATAGTTATAAAAGTAGTTATAACATCAATTCAATTTAAACAAAACACATTTAACCGTTGATTTAAACTCATGCGCAGACACACAACTTACAACTCAACCTTCCAAAACTTCGCTTATTACATTGGCACTCAAAATACAATCTTTTTTCGTGCACTCTAAATTCTAAATTCCCCTAAAGTCATTACAATGTTATGAGCACTAAAATGAAATTTGTTCGTCGGAATATGTGAGTGCGTAAGCGCGCTAATAGGCCTATGTGCCATTTAGCTTACATTAGACATGTAATTAGTTACGACGTACCCTCTTCTGTTGACTCGCTAAATTGGAGAACGTCGGAATTTGCGTAGTAAAAAAAACTCTCTCGTCTGTACACTTGCTACAAAGTAATTCGAGCAGTTAAAACCTTTTTTCACGCACAGAATTGTTTGATTAAATCCTGTGGAGTGTACCGCTTCGGTATCAATTTCGGGGCTTAGGACAAATTGGCTCAAAATAAGATGATTTACGTAAGAAGATTTCGTCTTGGTTTTGAGGAATGTGAGAATACATTGTAAGTAGAAATTGTGGTGAAAGATAGATAGGTAGATAGATATACTCTTTATTGACACACCAAATAAAATTAAACATAGAAAAAAAAGAACAATACATTTAACAGTAGTGCGACAATGGGCGAACTTATCGCTGAAAGCGATCTCTTCCAGGCAACCTTAGGATGGAAAATAATATTTGGACAAGTATACGGGGTGTAAAACAAACACTACTTAAAAACGCTCTGAACTGCAATCGAAGCCAAATAAGAACAAAATAAATCCCTACAGGTTTAAAAATACAAACAACATTAAGAAAAACTACGAAAACCATAGGATGGAAATTATGGAACAAAACCTGCTTATTACTGTTGGAGGAGGCCTATATCCGGTGAGGAACCATGCTCTAAACATATTTCTTTACACAATTTGTAGTATTATATTTACTGTAATGAGCATGAAAATTAAAATGGCTTTATTATTATTATACGGGGTGTGCAAATAAGAATTAAACAAAGCATATTAAGAATAGAAGGTATAGATATGAGTGACAAGACGGAGCAGGTCGGTGCCTGTAGGGTTTTCCACTAGACTATAACTCATACCACCATGAAACGCTTCTTTATTATTTCTACGCCGGTTATTCTGCCGCTAAACAGAAATGTGCAAATATTACTGAGTTCAGGTTTCTTTTTATTTTTTTATAATAAAGAGAGTCGGAACGAGCAGGATGTGCGCCTGATGGTAAGCAACACGATCGCTCATAACAGTACAGAGTCACTCACAGTGCCGATCTAGAAGGAATGGCCGCAAATCATAATCAAAAAATTTTTTTTTCATGAATCTTTTTCATTCTTTTAATTTTTATACATTCCTGGAAATATAGATGAAGCAGCGAAACATTTACTATAGTATTTACACATCAGTACTAGAAAGTTTTTTTTTCGAAATCTCTATTGTTGCTATTTATGGTACTACCTATAAGTCTTTTATCCTTTGTAACTGTTTTAACTTTTAGCCAAATCAGATGTTACGAGTTTTTATGACACTAATCGTTAATCCATTTTTGTGTAGGTATATTCCTAATCCTTTAATGTATTTAAGATCATTCATTGGATTGAACGTGTTAAAATCCTACCTCAAATCAAAAAGGTTTTTTAGAAATACCGTCAACATGGTTTGTGGTTTAAATGAAATGAATGAAAGTCTTGGCTGTCACAATCGACGTTGAAATAATCTGTTTCTTATCTTACCATTAAGCTACTTTGAATGGTAATCAAGTTTAAGTATTCCTATTAGATAGCGGGTCATTCCACGCGTTAGTGTTCTCTCATTTTCATACATTTTTGCGACCGCCTCTCGCATCCTTCCCGTCTTACTGATAACACTCATTGAATAGCACCCTGTTGACATTCCAGATCAAAACGGAACGGCATCCGACGCAGCCATCTCATTAACTTGATTATGCCCGGGCACTAAAAAAAATATTATTTCTCACGTAGAAATTTCGACCCTAATTCAAGGAAGGCAGATCACATTTTGTTACAGCAAAGGTGTGTAATTTCGGGTGTCCCGCTGGTACAGTTATGGCAGAAAAATTGAAGAGAGATCGAGGGCTTGTTCCGAAAAAGGGTGGCGTAATGCCCTAGTGCTCGGTTGCCCTAAATTTCTACTTGTATGCCTTGAATTTGTTTACTTTGTTCGCCGGTATTATACGGTTATTTATTGCAAATATGATTATCTTGTTAACGTTTATGAGTAGTTACGTCAAGAAAAGTTAATTAACCCCGATTACGTAAAGTTTTCCGGTACAACCGAATAGAGAACCTCCTCCGTTTTTGAAGTCGGTTAAAAATAATTGACAAATATTGGTTGGTGTTAAACTTGACAACGTCACTACGTAATGATTTTAATAACTTCATAATAAAAATTATAATCCCTGATAATATTACAAATGCAAGAGTAAAATTATCTGTCTGTCTGTTACGCTTTAGAGCCTGATCTACTACGATTTTTTACCATGAAATTTGGTACAGAAATAATCTAAGGAACAAGTGAAAAAGGACAAAAGCTATTTAAAATAAACGGTTTTATGGGATAGAAAAGCGCTAAAAAAGTTTGTATGAAAGTTTCGTATTTTTTTAAGCTTGGTTATTAATTTTAGGCTTACAAATAAATATGACAAAGTTTGTAAAAAATACCCAGGCTGTAAAGTACTAATAGGTTATATCGAGGAGCTCAGATAGTTATACAATGAGAGATCATCATATTTATGCAAGAAACAATTCTCAAGATTATCTGAAATATCAAGAAAACTGTATTTTCTTGTACTATGTCTATTTTTATTCGGTAAAATCATCCTTTAGGACTATTAGGATTAATCCTAATTCTCAATTGATCTTCATAAATCTTACTTATCTACTTAATTCTACAGTATATTTAGACACAAAGAGAACATGTGGGGCAAATAACCAGTTTCGATCGGCAGCCAAAAATAAATACGCGCCAAGATGGATGGCTGCGATGGTAATTAAGATTTACTCTGGAGCTGAATCGCAAATTTGATACGGACGTAATTTCACAGCAATTTAGAAAGATTATAAAAAATCTGACGGTTTAGATGGAGTTATTTTTAAAGCGGCGTGGGGTCGAGAGGTTTTATCTTGTCAGCGTTTTGTTTCAATTGCTATCGTCATCACAGTCTTGAAATCGTCATCATCGTCTATGAAAGTTATTTAAAGCGATTGTTTGATTTCCATTAGTGATAAGAAACTTTGCATAGACCGCCTAGGGAAGTACCACACTTTTGCCAGTTATTCTACCGCCAAGTATTAATGTCCGAAAATCACTGTGTTCCCGTTTGAAGGGCCATGTTTCCAGCGAAATTACAGGTTTTAAAGATTATAGAAATAAATCATCGTATATATCTGGGCGACGAGTGTGGGGCTAGGTAATGTTTTGGGCTCTTCGTGTTCCAATAACTATGAGACACTTTGCTGTTATGGCGTGTTGCTTACTATCGGGTGCATGTCCTGCTCGGCCCGTCACATAAAAGAAATTCAACACAGAAAATGGCCGATTGTGTTATTGTCTACTAGCTGTGCCCCGTGGGTTTACTCGCGTAGTTCCTGTTATGTTCCCACGATGCAAAGTCTATGTGCTATTCCAGTATATAATCTGACTGTGTCAAAACTTTCGACTTGATCCGCTTAGGCGTTCTGAAGTTATTGAGTGCGATTGTGACAGAGGACAAAAATGTGAAAAAATATTGTGTCATAATGTTTATAGCTCAATAAGAATTAAAAAAAATATCTTAATTTAGCCGTTCTTGAAGTTATGCCTATACAATGTTTGACTGGCCTTGTGGCTTAGTGGGTAGTAACTCTGCTTGCGAAGCCGAGGGTTGTGGGTTCGATTCCAACCCAGTGCAAATATTTGTACAGTACAAATCTGGGTGTGTCTATGTATAATATTTAAAACTATATAATTATGTATTAAATCAACTGTCTGGCCGCCATCGTACAAGCTTTGCTTAGTTTAGGGTCAGATGGTGTTGTGCGTGAATTGTCCACCAATATCACCAATAAAAAGTTTCTCTTAAAAACTATAATCTGAGAGTGGTTTTTATCGATGCCTGCACAAACCGACAGCCAAAAAATACATGATAGAGTTGGCTAATAAGAATGTTTTCATAGTGAATTTTTACGCACGTTGACACCTTAATTCTTTACCTCTAATAAGTTGCGCGTTTTTTTAAAGGGTCCTATGGTATGTGCCCTCTACTGCTTAGCTCATTTCAGGCTAGAGCAAAAAGAAGTGTGAATTTCATGTCAGTAACACCTACGTTTTAAAAAGTTAAACTTCTTGTGTACATAGTTACTCGTTAGTACACATACATACATTTTTATCTAGACGGAACCGGCGTAAATTGTACGTAGGAAAATGTAATTGACGATTTCAAGTTAAGCTTTCCTAAACCAAAATTTAGACTTCGGTTTTAATGCATTTACAATCCGTATTGCGACGCAATCACTGAGCCATATGCTTTGAGCAAATAATTGAAATACCGCGTTAAAACTAGTTATACGAATGTTCTATCACAACGACTGTGATTTGCTCGTTTGACACAGTTTGTTAGACATTTCGCCCTCGTTTTGACGTCATAGCTCTATTGAAAATCATCCCCCCCAAGAAAATCTTGTCCCCTTTCATTAGTGGTGTTGTTCTTAATCTCGAACGTAAACATAACGTGTGTTTGTGACGTGTGCAGAGTGACGACACTGTTTCGTATCAAGGCAGATCTTGCGGAGGTGCCTATTTTGTTTGGTGGGCGTGCCACTTGATACTAATGTGTGTTTTGATATCATATTGTATTGCCAATCCAAATAAAGCATAAATAAGCCCACTTGACGCTCCCACTGCTGAGACTCCGGGCCTTCTCTCATAGGGCGATAGTCAAGGGCATAATCCACCATGCTGTCCAAGTGCGAGTGGCAGATGATGCATGTCTTCGATAAATGTCTTTCTTAGTTTCCGTGCGATGTTTTCTGTCACTGTTAAAGCCTATGGTGATGAACAATTTGTACCTATATCTAGGTTTGGAAAAAATCTCAAAGAACCAGGCGAGATCCGAATCTACGACATCACGATAGTGAAAATAGAACATCTTGCTACTAAGCCATCAGCTTTCTATCTAATACTAGTTAGTAAAAATGTGAAAGAGCGAGGATTAATTGATTGATAAATGAATGTTTATTTGTTATTCTTCACGAAGTTATCTTATCATCATTGTAGGAATTAGTTTGCCAGAGACGAAGGTTTGGGCAACTGATACTGTGCTTTGATTTTTATAATATTTGTATTCGTACTAAAATATTTAGATATAAAATATGCTGCTTCTTTATGTATCCAAGTAAAATAAATACCCGTTATTCTTCTAGATCTAGAGTATCAATTTCCTACCGCGGGTAACAAAAGAGCTGATAATTTTAAAACGGCTCAACCGTTTTTTTTAAACATAGAATTAAAGGGAGTGTCTTTAAGAAAACAAATCGTTTTTGGTTCATCGGTCTCGAAGCTACGATGCCACATATACACACAAATAATGAGATTCTAACACCCCATCACTTTTGCATCATGGGTTATAAAGATCTAACATAAAGTATCGTACCATGTTGTAACTACGACTCTAACAAATCGGCGCTAACCTTCCGTCAGCGACCATAGCACGGCTGGCGGTCCGCCAGGGTCGTAATGTCACCACGACCGGTGGGCGTGGTCTATTTGTCGGTGGGCGTTTCATTGTCGACGCACGGGTCTGATTGGTGGTTAATACTTTCAGACCTGCGCCGGCGCACTCGTCAGTGCTATTTAGTTTTTAAACGGCACTTACATGGAAGAATTTACAGACTATCTTCAGTAAAATAGAACGTGTTACCTGAGGATGTTATCTGAGCAAAATATAGCTGTTTTAAGAAAACAAATACTATAATAAAGTATAGAAATGTAATACAGTATTCCAAAACTAAATTTCTATGTGAATACAAACTGGGGTAGTAAAGTTAAGGGACAAACAGACAGGGACAACATTATTCATTACGGGATTTTCACCGCAATTCTATGGTAAAAACAATGTCTGAGGGACTCAATTGAGCTCAAATAAACATCTTCAAAACGGAGGTTCAATTATTTTAAAACAGAATTCTATTTTCGGATCTCTTTGAATTCCCAATTCGGCATATCGACATGTGCGTATCGAAAAATACAAGACATACATAGATCATGTTGAAAAACGTGTCAACACAATGCAAACACAAAGGGACGTTATCAAATGAGATCGCGACATGACAATCCTGGAGGGATGCTCGAACTGTCCCCGCTTTGATAGATATCATATTCGCAGAAAGATGTCAGCCAAAGTTACGCGGTAACGTGACACCGTCACGTTACGGTCGGGAGAAATGCAAAATATACGAATATGGTGAATGTGTAGTGTAATTGTTCTGACTGGTATTTGGACCGTAGTACCTACATACATAGACAGCTCGATTTATATTCCCACTGTTGGGACCCGTTGTTTTCTCTTATAAGAAGCGAATCAAGGTCATAATCTATACTGGATAAGTGCGGGCACCGATCCTCACAAATATTCCTTGGAACATGTCGGTTTTAACGATGATTTCCTGCTTCGTTAACGCCAGTTGGAGTTTTTAACTTACCTATATATGTACCCTTCGAAAAAAAAAACTTTGAAATATAGACGAGAATCGAACTTATGTATATTTGTCGAATCGGTCGTCGCCGTCATTGAGCCACAGTCATAATATACACTATCCTGAAAGAACGTAATAGTTCAACGTAAGCCCTCAGAAGAAGTAATTCCTCTTATCTCAAACCCGAGCAATAAATCACTTTGTTCTTTCGAACTTTCTGCTAACGCTATTTGCCTAACTACTAAATCTACTTACTATCAATTAGGTACTTCTGGAATGTTTCAGAAGGATCCAGATTTTTTTATTACTTGTTGTAGGCTTAGGCCTATTCAAATGTTTATTTAGGAATTTAAAATGGGGCTATTTAGCATTCTCTTTGAATTGGTTCTATTTTTTGGGCGTCTCACGGAATAATTTCAATTTGCCTAAGAAATTTTTTTCTAAAATAGGTTTTCACCACGATGCTGCCATGTCGTTATACTAAATGATGATGCGATCTACAATGGAGCGGGATAACCTTGGAAGAAATCGATCCACTCTCGAAGACACCGAGATTTTATCCAGCATCAATGTCTATTTATAATGTAAATATATTTTAGCTCATTTTCAACAGCAGTATCAACCACTTCTCATTTGTGCTTCCCATCTTCTTATTTCTTTCAACATCCTACGGTTGCCTCAAAGAAATAATGTGTAATAAGGTTGCCAAATGCTGTTGTTAACACTAATTTTAGTGTCGAATTTAGTTTTTTTTTTTTTTTTAATAATTGGTGACGAGACGATCCGGACACCGGATTGCCTGATGGTAAGCAACATGCCTGACACATAACAGCACAGTGACACGCAGCTATTGGAACATGAAGAGTCCAAATCATTACCTAGCACTGCACTGCGCTCGTCGCCCAAAGATCTAAGATCTTATATCTCTAAGCCCTGTAATAGTTAGTTTTTGGGATTCTTTGTTTTTTATTTTTTATTTAGAGCATTAAAACTTGGTTTACCTGGTTATCCAATCGATACATAGAGATAACCATTTTTGACTTGCCGTCGGCAAAATCGCCAATTCGGGTACGTATTACTGGTTGGTGATGGGAAGCAACTTTACCGTTACTTTTTAACTTTACTTAACCTTACCTTTAACTGTGATCGCCAGACACCAAGCGTGTCTCCCAGCATGGTGACTAAGGGTACCTTCAATTTTGCAGGACACTCAAGAATGTTCCCCAGCACACGTTTGCCTTGCTATCCCTGGCCAAAGTTGCGTCCTTGGTAACGACGGACACGAGGACCAAAGGTCCGGGATACAAAGAATCTTATAGCTTCGGCAGACCTTTAAAAATCAAAATTATTGACCTTGGGAACGTATAACAGACAGACGATGAGAAGCGATGAAAGAATGAGGTAAAGTTATCAAGGAGTAGGTGGGATTTATGGTAGAAACCCTGGAGCTGTACGAAGTTCGAAGAGAGGGGGAAGGTATCACAATCCTAGACTCTAGCTACTATTGTTCTACTACCAGTTGTCTTTGAAAGTGTTGTGTCAGAAATTCCCATCAACCTGTAGGAACTTTCAAATTGTCATATAATTACAACTGCTATCATTATGTTAAAGCAAAGTATTTAACATTAAATTGTATGCGTATAAATCTGAAGGAGATAAATCAGATCTGCTTAGTAGCTGTCTCGGCGCTCAAGTGCGATTAGTGCGAGCCGACGGCCTTTTAACGCCTGTGATGTATGATTCGTGATGGATTGCTACAATGTTAATAGTTGAGTTAGAGAGCATCCAATTTAACAAGTGCGGATAACGCAGATTTTAATTCCGCTTGCATCTTTTGAGTATTTATCGGGTGCTGGCGTACTTACATTACCATTAATTTTAACGATGAGGAAATCGAAGAGTCCAAATCTTTACCTAGCACTGCACTGCGCTCGTCACCCAAAGATGTTTTATCTATGTGCCATGTAATTTCACTGGAAACATTGCCTGTAAAACTGTATTCAAAACACGAATACAGTGTTCGCACATTTGTGCTCATGTTCCAAGAACGACCTTTTTCGAGAATACGTATTTTGTGCCAACCCGCATTTGACCGTAGTGTGTTATAGCCCTGGCTTCTGGATAAAAGGCTTCGAGTCCCAGCAGGGATATGGGAACATGGGATGAGCTTTTACGAATAAACTGTTTGACACCCGATATTTTGGCCAATTTGGGATGAACTATGTATATGATGTCTTCTTTTTAAGTCTAGAATAAACAGGATCCTTCCAATTAAGTGTGTTATATCATACATCATATCACTATTCTTGGCTACTGCTAATTATTTGTTATAGGTATGTTTTCATGTACGCCATTCGTTTCGATAATGTTTATGTTGATCTCATCCTGTATAGATCCTCGACTCTCCAAATGTTGTCGACCCATCGTGCCGTTAGAAGACCAGCGCTCTTGTTTATTTCTATTTGTCACATATCTGGCTAGCATAAAGGCTTAGTTGGTAATAAGTCTGCGAAGCCGTAGGTATTGGGTTCGATTTCCACCCACTGCAAATATTTGTGTGATAATTTCAAATATTTCATTGTGTCATATGTGTCTGGGGATTCCTATGTATAATGAGTATGTATATTCTGTTATGTAAGTAGTATAACAGCTATCTGGATCCAACAGTACAAACTTTGCTTAGTTTGGGGCTATTTAGTGTTGTATTGGGAATGCCCAGCAGTATTTATTTATCTATAAACGTTCTGGTTGATCCGCCTTATACTCGTACTGATATTGTTTAACGAATTTTAATCAAACAGTCATGAAGAGTCAGTCAGTAAACAATCATTTCATCATCTCCTGTTTGTTCAAAAACCACCAATATCACCTGAGCCTCAGCTCAATCCCTTGATCAATTTGACTATTAATGGACGTCCAATCTTTGGTCATAGATATAAATGGACTAGTGACGCATTTTCTTTTACTATTCAAAAACGTGTTTTCACTCACGTTTTATTGTTTTCCCTGAAGGCGGCTCCTAACCCGCATAGATTAGCCGGAATGAATTGGCTACGGGACATTGATGCGTTTGTCCGCATTGTGGCGGAAATATATTGCCGACAGGTGTGCGTCTGCGCAGTGTAACAGCAGTATAAACGCTGTCAGTAACGCAATTATCGCGTTTTAACCAACGTTAGAAAATAAGTACAAAGTTAAGATATTAAAAGTGCTCATTTAGGAATTTTTCCATCATCATATTGTTCTCCCTTTCGAATTTCTCTTATTATTATCAATTAACTGATAAATAAATTTAAATGCGTAACGTCAATAGTAAATAACGTCTTTAAACCAGGTGACACAACTTGATAAACAGGTAATTCTAAAAAAATACGGGCAATTGTCTGCTTTATAAAATTTTGGTTGTATCTTGTTTCAGGTAAGGTTATACTCGACATTAAATCTTCACAGTTGGAACGGTATGTATTTACGAGTACAGCTCATAGCCGTGGCATGATCCCCTACGGTGAAGCGAAGAGGAATCCCGATGTGGGTCGCTCGTCTAGGCTTTTACAAAAATAATTTGAGTTCAAAATTGAATGTTAAAGAAAAAAAAATAAAGAAGGACGAAATGTTGCTACCAAACAAATTTATTGTGAGAGCCAATGTTAATAATAATGTTCCTCCCATTTACCTCTCAAATAGCTTCATTGCAATTTGAAATTTATTTGGCATTTTGTGATTGATTCTAGAGGTACATCAACTTTTAGTTCAGTCAAAACTTTTTTTTCTTCTTTTTCATCAAATAAATTTAGAGAACAATAAAGTGTTTTTATGTAACAAAATCATCGTATTTAGCATTAGCTAATTAATTAATGCAACAGCATTGGCACGAATTGTTGATGATTAATGCTTGCAATCACAACATCACAGTAGACTATAGTGTAGAGACGAGAAGAGATCACTTGATCTACTGTGACGTTTTGTATGTTTATCAAATTACGAAATTAATGGCTGGTGTGAAATGTTAATTCATTGTAGTATTTTAATGTCTCACTTTTATCGCTAAACGTGATCTAACGTGAGGTTACTTTGCTTCACCTGATTCCTTAATGGTTCCTGCAGCCTTGGACAGCTTTTAATTTTATTATTTTTTTCGTAATTTATCGACACCTAGCCGTGTTGTGACCGGGCAAATCTTTTATGGGGTAGCTGAGTCATTTATATCGCCGATAATAGTGATGTTATTAGATTAATCTAATAATAAGCTTGGATTAAATAGCATCAAATCTTTTGTGTCATTAACTAATCTAATAATCTGGTGTAATAGCAGAATTTCAGTTTTAATTTAGTTAATGGCAACAATTTTGGCATTAATAAAGTCGTAGTGCCGTAATTTCTGACATTTATTCGAGTCATGCGCAAGCCAAGAAGCTGTCAAATTATTGAGCGCAGTCAAAGTTGTAAATACATTTCCACAGGTTTTTTTTTATATCAGGCGGACTGAAAGAAACGTAATGTAAATGGTTTTTTTTTGTATCGATTGTAGGTTCAAATCTCGACACATTTGAACTGTGGAATTCTACGCCTGAGTGGACAATTCCTGATGGTGATAATCTGGAGTTTTTTGTAGCGTAGAGTGACGAGACGAGCAGGACATGCGCCTGATGTTAAGCAGCATAACACAGTGACACGCAACTGGTACATGAAGACCCCAATAATAACTGGACTGCTCTCATCACCCAGGTATAAAAGATGTCTTCAAGTCAGGAATAAATCGGTTTCTTCCGCATCGTCGATTAACATCAAGCGAGACGACGGTTAAGTATAAACCTAGCATCGATACAAAGAAGATTCTGCCTGTGTAAGTACGACCTTTGTCAATAGTTCTGCCACCAACAATTAATTTACAAACATTATTGTGTTTCGGTTGGAAGGGTAATGTTTCCAAAAGAGTTAAACCATTGAAATAGATAAACCATCATAATCTGGGTGAAGAAGGCGTGACATATAAAGATCACGTGTGTTAGACAGCAATTTGGACTTTTCATGTTCCAAAAACTGTGCGGTATTGTTATGTTATGGACATGCGTGGTTTTTACCATGAGGTGCAAATCTTGATCGTTATTCTTTGGTCATCACCAGTTTTTTTATCATAACCATCTACAATCTTCTCTATCCTTCTGCTGGATATATGCCTCTCTCTTACTTTTCCCTCTGCCTCGGCCTTGGTTATTTCGTTACTGTATTTTTTGATCAAAGTTAAAGAAATTAAACCTAAATCCCGTTGAGTGATGCGCAGCATTCGTATTGTAAATGTTAGTATGAAACTTCACAAGTTTGTCTCGCACTCAATCATTCTGAATGTAGAGCTCTGCCAACGGATAGATGGTCCTATTACAAAGATAGATACGGATCTATCTTTAATTTTCACGTCCTATTTCAGGCCCCGTGTCCGGAGTGTCATTGTTAATTACGACAAAAATGTACGCAATTTTTTGGGGCACACGGTTTGGTTATCGTTCGTATGGTCGTGTTTCTACTGGTAACACCGTATAGTAATTCAAGTAGTACATATAAGAAACGATGCTACTGTCCCATTTTTGCAGTACTGTTGCCATTTATATTTTTAGTTTGACTTTTTAGCCTTGAGGTCTTGAGTCTAGATCTATTGAGGACCACGTAAGGTTTTTAAATGGTATGTTTGTGCTTGACAGTCATTTTGCCTGATGTTAAGCGACGGTGCAGTTGACGATGGACCGCGCTTAGCCAGAAGAATCAGATTCACTCTTGACTGACATCAAGATTTTAACCATCGAAAAAAAAGCACTCAGGCAACTTACTCCACAGCCTAGACGTTCTTATCACAAAAGTAGAGTCAAACCTTCTCGTTCGAGTCTTTGGAAGGTTAAACATGAAACGGTGTTGCTTTTTCTAGTTACGAATATAGTAGAAAAGGATACTTTGTTGGTCTATACGTACCACAATATATATTATTTAGGGATCTGGATAAGTGCTTAGTGCCGGTCACAAGTGACAAAAAATGCTGTTTTTTTTACTCAAAAGGTAACTCGTGACACTGCATAGAAACGCAGAAATACTGCGAGGTCGAGGTAATAAGTGACCGAAATGCTGATATTTGACACATTGAAATGATGATATTTTTTTGGAAGCTGTACAACAAACGGAAAACACAAGAAACGGCCACGTGTGCCCAGCAGTCCCAAATATTAGCCGTAGAATTGTTACCAGTTCTTAACTTTCTCCTGGCTGCCAGCCAAATGATCGATCCTACTGGCCACGGCGCGGAATATGTTAACTAACAAAGACACAGCTTATGCGGACAACGTTTTCTGCTTGTTGCTGAACTTGATAGATAAACAGAAAAAAATACATTTTTGTTGTAAAACTAGCGACATTTGCCAAATCACCCCATATAAGGGTCGGAAGGGATGCCATTTTTATTTTTAATATTTTTTTATGTGCGTTTTTAGAATAAAAAGCTTTTATTGGAACGAAGTTCCTTATCACGCGTTGTGAAAGGGGGCTAGGCGGAAAAAATTCTTACGAAAAGTTGTCACGACACTTTTTGCTATTGTAAGCTGTGCGGCGTCGCATGTTTCTCTGTCTGTCTCTCTCTCTCTTATAGAAAGCAAGCCAGATATTTTCATTTCTCTTTCGCATTGAACAGTGTGGTGTCGCGACGATTATTTTTGTTGAGTGTATACAGGTTTTTTGTAAATAATAAAAAATAATAATAATAATTCCTTCACTAATTAATCGAAAGGAACTTCGTTCCATCCGGGTGTCCCTTGACACCTCTCAAGTTTTTCTCAAGTAAGTTGTCTGTAAAAGAAAAATAAGAATAATTCTTGAATTTTGAACTAAAAAAAACTTTAAAAAATATCAAACATACTTAAATTTTACAAAATGCATATTGTAAGTAGTGTAAATAAATCATGTATCATATAATAATAATTGCTCGATTTATTGAAAAAACCTGACTAGTTCGCATTCCGTTTTATTTATTGAATCTGTTTGAATTATATGGAAAATTGCGCCAAAAACTATTCTAGGTGTCATTCATATCTGTAGTTAAAAAAAAAATATCATGAAAAGAAACCCTCAAGACACAAAATCGTCGTGTGTGTATAGGTGTATACTGTATGTCATTTACAGTACACAATTCTGAGAAGTTATTTCTCTGCGCTTATTATATTTACTGGCTACAGTCCAAGCCATCTGTCGGCGGCTACAGAAAAGGAGAACTATTTACGTGTTACAAGTAATTTAGCATTTCTCATTTGCGTGAATGTTGATTGGCGATAGTCTGCAAGGCTAAGAAGTATGGGCGGTCTAGAATGACCGCCCCAAATTGACCCAGTTAAGTAGATTGCATTCATCGCTCTACATCAGTTCCACTCGCTTAATTAGACTTTTAGTTAGAGACTAAACTTTATAAGACATTATGGAGACGAGTTGTGGATGACAGTTGGCAACGTTGATAAATTATTTTTAGCTACGTACAGAAAAATAGAATTAGTTGTAATGACATCTTGTGTAATTTGATGATTTTTTATACAATACTGTGTGATGGACGCACAGGATTTGCCTGATGGAAAACAATAGGTCTGACCTCGATAGCGCAGTGCTACGCAGATGCTTTAATTTGAAACCACTGTGCTCGTCGCCTAGACAAATAATATGATTTATCTTGTCACGTTATATTTCTACAATAAATTAATACACGCATTTCTGTGTATTCTCATATGAAGCAATTGTTCTTAGCATAAAGGCCGCTACTTGTAGCGTTACTTCATAAGTGTTTTACTTTAATATACGTGATTTTATAAGACAATACAAAAAAGTTTATTACACTACAAAACAATACAGAAAATTCTGGTGCGCCGGGCATAGACTCTATAACACCTCTTTTGCTTAAATATGCGAAATCAGCACTCCTCGAGCCACTAACATACATTTGCAATCTAAGCATGACCACGGGCTCATTTCCTGACAGCTGGAAAACTGCAGTCGTTATCCCGGTGCTTAAGAGTGGTGATAAAACAAACCCCGACAACTATAGACCCATTTCATTGCTAAGTGTGGTTTCAAAAGTTCTAGAAAAGCTAGTAAACAAGAGGCTAGTGAATTTCCTGGAAAAGCATAAGCTTCTAAGTGATCGCCAATTTGGGTTCAGGCTTGGGAAGTCTACTGAGGACGCTGTGCAGCTCCTGACTGAAACGGTAGCTGGCCACATGGACGGTGGGAGGCGGTCTATTGCGGTCTTTGTCGATCTTGCTAAAGCGTTCGACTGTTTGCTGCCTTCTTTTCTCCTGAGGAGACTGGAAAGTCTTGGCATCAGAGGAGTAGCGCTCGAATGGTTTACGAGCTACCTCTTGAATAGGCGTCAGGTTGTTAGGGTGGGATCTCTACAGAGCTGCGAACTTCCTATTTCTTTTGGCGCGCCGCAAGGCAGTATTTTAGCTCCTACCCTTTTCACTGTGTACATCAACGAGCTCCTGAGACTCGCCATACCCAATGTGCATATAATATGTTACGCAGATGACACCGTGGCTATTTTTCATGGAAAAGACTGGGATGACGTTGCTAAGATAGCTGAGTCCGGGATGACGACCCTTTCTCGGTGGCTTGACGAAAACCTTTTGACTTTTAATGAAAAAAAACTAACTTTATAACTTTTAACATCACGCAAGCCACTGAGTCTAATATAACTACGCTAAAAATTCATAAATACAAATGTGGTAGTTCTAATGATCAGCTTGATATAAACGTGTGTGACAGTGCCTATAAGACAATCTCTAGGGTAACATCTACAAAATATCTGGGAGTGATAATTGATCAGCATCTCAATTTCAAAAAACATATAACATACATCTCAAAAAAGGCTCGCAAATTCATTTATATAATGAAAATTCTTCGCTCTATTGCCAAAAAAGATATAAAAATTATAGTCTATAAAACGCTATGTCAGACTTTGTTTCAATATTGTATCGGTGTCTGGGGAGGTGCAGCGCAATCACACATGATTGAGGTGGAGAGAGCTCAGAGAGCAGTCCTCAAAGTCCTGCTGGGCAAACCGCGAAGATACCCTACGGAACAAGTCTACAAAGAAGCTTCAGTATTGACAGTTCGACAACTATTTATTTTTCGTGCTGTAGCTAAAAGCCATCATCTGTCAGCTGAGCCTGATTCCAGTAAGCGCAGTCGTCCACGGCACCTCAGACTGCCAAAGGTTAACTCTGTGTTTGCCTCCCGCCTCCCTCAGTATGTCCACTTTTTTACCTACAACTTGGTTGCCAGACGCTCGGATGTCCTCATTGGCTCATTTTTCGATTTTAATAAGAAATTGAAACAGTGGCTGGCTTCGTTATCATATACACAAACCGAACAACTTGTTTCATTTGATGAGTTGATTGAGGAGAACGTTTTTTCGTCACAGACTTAACTTCAATAATCTCAGGGAAATACCAAACACAAACACACACACACCCTCACACACATAGACACACCCTCTCACCTTAACCCACCTCTAACACACACACACACCTCTCTCTCACACACACACACACACACCCTCACATACACCCTCTAATAGATAGTGCAGTATTATGATCTCATTCATTCAAGTACATTAAGACTGCTGTAATTATAGATTTGGATTTAATTAATTAATTTAATAATTGTGTTATTTATTTATTTTTTACTTTTTTGTGTTTCTCATCCGAATATAAGTCGAGCGCAAACTGTTTTTGGTAACTGGATGTAGGGTGCCCAAAATACAGGCCTTGCCTAGTTTGGGACCCATTGTAAAAGCCATATACCATGATATTATTTTCTGTATGTAAGCCTAGTCTAGAGTAAATTTATAATTGTAATTTTATATGGCAAATAAATATTTTTTACTTTACTTTACTTTACTTTAATTAAAAAAACATTTTGGGTACAAAAGGCAATGTTATCTCTAATAGCGATCTATTCCTTATTTGTCTTCTTACTTGTGTTACAATAAACAGTTTCCTATTTAAGTATGTATCTGTCTACTTTATCGTTTTTAAGCAATATGATGTTATGACAATGAAAAGAAATAGCGTAGCCCTTACTGCATTTCTTAGTGAGGCTTTTTCGGTGTTTGAAACTGAAGGCTAACGAGTCGAGCCTGCTAAAACAAATGCTCGTATTTTATTGCCAGCACAAAGGTTAGTGAACATGAATCATGTTGACGGCCTCGGGCTGAATGTGCCACTCGACTTCGTTAGGTATTTCTGTTAAAATTTTACTGAACGTTCGACTTAACTTGGATTTAAGTATAATATATGTAATATTGCTAATATTTATAATTTATTATATTATATATATTATAATTTATCAAGTGAAAACTTCTTTATACGTGTTGTTGGGGACATACTGAAATCATTAAATAAATAAATATTGGTGGACATTTCAAACACAATACCATCTAGCCCCAAACTAAGCGAAGCTTGTACCACATTATACAGAAATACTACCAGTGGTTCATTGCCTTTGATCTTGGGAGAAACGCTGATAATGTCTAGAAACGGGTAGGGTTGTCGGAAACAACAATGTTTATTACCAAAATAAAATTAAAACGTGCGGAAGACGTCAGCCCTAAGCCGCGCTCCTGCAATACTAACATTGTAATGTAGGCAATGCAGGAGCGCGATTCCCGCGCCTCTCACTCCGCACGCCTCGCACGATTGCCCCGTCTAGACGGCTTCGTCGAACGACTGTATGATTAATAAACAGTGCTTATACTATGGGGCCAGGGGGTATACCGCCGAACGAAAACTTTCATAGCTTTGATCTTTCTATCTCTTTTCTTTTCGTTTAAAACGATAAAGATGGCAATAGCAAAACCAAAGCCGATATAGGTAGGCGATCAAGGTCAGATAGCTGTTATACACATTATACGACATTTAACCGCGATCTAATGTAGTGTGTAACTAGTAGTACTTCGCGGTTTCCGTTCCCGTAATTCTCTCGTGATGAAAAGTAGCCTATATGCTACACCACGAACTACGAGTATCTATGTTCCAAATTTGAACCTTATCTTTCTAGACTTTAAGAGGATTATTAACTCTCGACGTTTAGCGGACAATTAACTCTTGACGGTAGCGTTAGGATGGTCGCGAGAAGACTGAAAAAATTGCGACGGGATTGAGCAAGAGACATCCTAACTTTTGCATTTATAATATTAATATGAAGTTAGGAAGTAAGATGTTGATATATTGTGTATAAACGTATAAAGCTCACATTTTTACTTCTGTCGCACTCCCGAAATGCCACTGTTTCTTTTGTAACTAAATAAACCGACAATTGTGGGTTTGAGAGTATTCGTTCGCTACTTAACCGACTTTCGCAAAGAATAAAGGTTCTGTATTCGCACAAATGACAAGCAACGATATGGTCCATCGTTTAGTAAGTTACGGCTAGTAATAAGTCACAGCTGGTAGTAAGTTACGGCTGGTCTAATCGGGAAAACTGCGACCCGGGTTCAAATCCCACGCACACCACCGTCTTTTCAAAGTCATATGCGTAATGCCACTAACTTAAAACCGTGAAGGAAAACACCGTGTTGAAACCGACATATTCGTAGAATCTTAAAAGAAACCAAATCATTACCTAGCACTGCAATGCGCTCGTCACCCAAAGATATAAGATATCTCTGTGCCCTGTAATTTCACTGGAATCATTGCCGCTCAAACCGGAATACATTGATTTGACACATTACTGGTTGATGATCGAATAACTGGCAAATATGTGGAACTTATTCATCAACCATAAGATATTGATAAATAGTTATTTCACTGTTATTCGTTACCTCAGCCGTTGTTGCCGTCATAATTCATTAATCTTAGCTCATTTAAATATATCTTACATTTAAATGTCAATGGGGCAAAGAAACATATCGATTGATATAAATTAGTTTTCAGTGTTAAGAAAGAAAATACACCAAATTGGCTGCTTGCCATTGCAATCGGTGTAGTGGATCCAGATAGCATTAATTCGTTTGTATGCGCACGCGCCGGTCACAATAAACCGAATCTGGTTTGTGTTTGTTTATAAATGATACCTACATCTTAAACTAATGACTTTATTCTTGGTAACGTATTTAATATGCCTTACTTGCTGTTACTCTTATGGTATATCTTTGTAAATATAACTTTGTAAATGTAATTTCTCCGATGGTTATAATCTTGGTTTATTCGTGTCGAAAGTGAATCGGTTTCTTCTAGGTAGGCGCACTTTGTAGTAGGCCACATCGTCGCTTAACATCAGGCGGGATGACGATCAAATATAACCATATAATATCTGGGTCCCGGAGAGTAAACGGCCACCAGGTCGGCCCAGAATGAGGATGGAAAGATTAGCTTAAAGCCTACAATAAGATTTGGGCCACAATAGCTCTCAATAGAGATCAATGGAGGGAGGGAAGATAGACCTTTGCTCAACTTTGAGACAATACTTATAGGAAAATATAAAATATACATATATATATAATATTAGATACAAAAATATTTCTCAATGACATAAAAACCGAATGAAAATGGACAGAAATTTGGTACTCAGATAAAAATATGTACCTCATTTCCTTCCATTTTTCACCAAAATTTGGGAGTCGAAAAAAAAAATGTTTTGTAGAAAACTTATATTTATATCTATATTTTAGATACGCAACATATCCTAGACATGATAATTATAAAATATTTGTGCAAAATATCATTTCGGCAAACACTAACCACCAGGAGACCTATGTAGGATGATAGAAGGGTATAAAGTTATAAGATTAAGCACTATGTCACTTGTAAGCTGTCCAACTGAGTGCAGTTACCAACTGAGTGGGGGGTTGCAACCCTCGATCATTTCTCCTTGTCACATGATTTTTGTACGGCATTGCGAAATAATAGATTAGAGGAAGTATTGAAACTGGATATAAGAAATGATCGAGGGTTAAAACTCCCCATCTTCAATTGCACTCAGTTAGCAGGACAGCTTACAAGTGACGGCGTAGTGCTGAATCTTATTACTTTATACTCTTCTATCATCCCACATGGGTCTACTGGTGGTTCATTGGACCGATACATTTTGTTCACGGGCTTGTAGTCTAAAAGCTAGTGCTAATAATGACAGTACGCTTTTTCGATCGATCGACCGTTCAAATCGAACGGACTGGCCCTTTTCCCGTTTCTCCTCCAGTTATTACTAAAGTCTGTTATAAACAGAGCTAGATGGCAAAAAAATTAATAACTCCAAAAGTCTCGTCTAGAATCTCAATCAACGAGTATTGTTCCTGAAAACAATGGCCCCGGAGTTGAGGTACGTCAAGAAACTATTCGGAGCTCCATTCAAAACCTTTTCAATATGAAAGCTTGCATTTTGCACCGAATGCCAGTTTACAAAGAGATAGGTATCAGCAGAAACGTCATTCATAAAAATAGAATTGACGGATTGCAGTTTTTGCGGTGTTTGAATGGGGAACAATAACTATTCTTTTGTGGAATGCAATGCGGACGATTCTCGGCTTTTGTGGTATAAGATTTATAGAAATCACTAGCAGTGTCCCACGGTTTTACCCGCGTAGCTCCCGTTTCCGTTGGTTTCCCAGGTTGAAAATTAGCCTTTCTGTTCTTTCAGACTATAATGCAACTGTGGTCTAAATTTGTGCTCCATCCGTTCATATGTTACGCCTTGACTGAGCTACACACATAATATTAGGAAGATAATAGAATGTTGTATAAGTTAGTATAACAAACATTTTATTACCAAAACAAAAAATAGTACTATATAGCAAATTTAGTATTTTAAACTTTTACTATTTGAACTCATTTTAAAAATGTTACTACAGGATTTAATCTGGATCAAAATTATTATTTAATTACCTCGACGTTTCGGCGTCGTTTCACCGAACGAGGTCTAAACGTAGCGTCGAGGTAATCACTATCACTACATATGTAGTCTAAGTCAAAGTCACTTTCCGCGTCTGTCCGTCCATAAATATGCTTAGATCTTTGAAACCACCAAAGAGATTTTGATGCAGGTTTTTTTTTAATAGATAGAGTGATTCAAGAAGAAGGTTTATTTATATCTATGATACGTGCATAAAATAGCGGAGAAACATGGATCATTTTAAAGGTTTCTAATGTAATGTCATAATAATGTCATAAATAAACACATTTTTGCGCTTGCACTGCAAACTCTGGCTGAACCCTATGAGCTGGATCAAAATAATGTAGAGCTATATTGTACCATTTTAAAAGGTCTAAAAATTCTGCTGCAATAGTATATGTCTATCTTTTAGAAATAAGTCACAATAATCATTTTTATTAGTACTTATATTTTAGTATCAGCATTGCACCCGTGCGAAGCCGGGGCGGGTCGCTAGTTGAATAATAATTGAAATCGTAATTTAGTCTCGATGTTGTGTATAGCAATATGAGTACACAATAATAAACTAAGTTTACAAAAATACCGTGGTTATGCAAATGTACAAACGCAAAAGCTTTTCTTGTAGAACGTGTACTGAAAGCAAACCCAGCGCAATTAAGTCCAGTTACTTACATAGGTATCCGGCCGGGAATTGAATTCAAGAGTTTTGGAATGAGAAATAGTAAACATGTAACTATTTTCTCATCTGTGGTGTCTACTACAGAACCAAAAAGGGACGGCTAACAATATTAAAAATTGTAGTGGGTGATGATGGAGAATAATAGATAGAATTCACACGGTGTAGTACTTTATTAGTGTCCAAAGAAAATAAAATCGGACACAACACATATGAGGGAAGAGATGTCGTAGTCTGGCCAAACAGCTGTCCGATACTGTGACTCGTTATAGGTACTCTGTGAACGTTGTATAGGGCCAGGCAGCTGTCCGCTATATGCGTTAGAGGGTTCTACTTATACTCAGTAAACGTGGTATAGGGCCAGGCAGCTGTCCGCTATATTCATTAGAGTAGTCTACGAATGGATGCCGCAATGGACGACACACTGCATACTGAGTGTGTGTCGATCGCAGGTTAACAACCGTTAGCGTGTTCTAATTCTATCGTGGCGCCATCTATTTACGTTCACCGGAACTTCACTATTATATGCTTCTGTTATAAAATTATATTTTTATTAGAAATACAAGAATCTTTATTGCTGTTTGATAAGATGACACAATACATTTTTAAAGTTGATCCGAACCACAGATATAATGCTCTGTGATTTGAACAAACTGGTAATAAGTAATCTGGTAATCTGTCTTTTATAAGTACCTGGGTTAGCTTTGCTCGGTTACTTAGATACGTAAATACAGATTTTCTAAAAAATAATAATCTTGAAATAGAAAGGCGGCCGGCTGGATGCGAATCTACCATATTATGACCACCCAACTTCCCGATTGAGCTAATATACTGTCGCGCGACGTCGCGAAATTTACCGTCGCATTCTAATGTTTATGTAACAGTTTTTCAATGTCTAAAAATGCGCATAAAACGGCGTTTTTTAATAAAACCTGGCTAGATCGATTTATCGTCCCCGAAACCTATATACATAATTTCATGAAAATATATACATAATTTCATGAAAATCATTCGAGCCGTTTCCGATATTCCGATTCTATATATATGCATACACCTACAATAATTGCTCGTATAAGATGAGAACATAAAAAATAGTCAATTGAAGTCTTTCTTAGTTCTTCTAAGTAGGAACTACAATCTGAGCCCCACCAAACCGAGTGTGAAACGACCGCGACGTAAGTTTCTTTATTTCATCTATCAGCTACATATCTTATTGCCGGTGAAAAATGGTAGTTGTTCCACCGCCAAGCCGTAATGTGCTAATGTGATGGTGTTCCGGTTTGAAGGGCAATGTTTTCTGAGTGGGTTTCTTCAAGGCGACAGTGAATGGGTTTCTTCTAGGTCATCGACGACTTCAACTTTGCTTAACCACAACGCATATGTGATCAAGCGTGGACCTATGTATGTGTCTTTAAAAAAACTCTGGCTGTTTTTCAACTCTTGAATCAGGTTTGCATCAGCCTGGAATCCTTACGGTTTTTACGGCTACATAAATTGTGATAAAACTGTTTTGTTGCAATAAGTAAAACGCTTTTGATTACAGTCAAAACTTCTAGTATCTCATTATGAGAAGCACTGCGACGGACTTGTGAGTTTGCCTCGTAAAGTTGTGCGACTTTGTCTTAGCATAATTTTATAAAGTTGTCTAGATCACAGAATGCTTGTATTGTGAAGTTAGTCTTTAGTTGAAGATGATGTAAACAAAGCCGTAGTTTTAACGTTCAATTTCGCATTTGTTGGCCTGTAGGTTCGAGCCGGCGTGTACACTTATAAGTATTATATATACCTATGAGTGCATATAAACGGATCGTGAGGAAACCGAATATCAAGACAGACATTTTTCAACGACAGGCCGTCATTTTGTATTCCGCCAACCCGCACCTGTCCAGACTGATGAAGTATAACCAACTTGACAACAAGAGCAGTCGAGTAAGATTATAAGTAGAATTAAAGGCAATAAATATTTTTCGTTCATTATTCCACACTAATAATTTTGTTTCGTGTTGTTTTCAAAGAAAAAGTCGACAACAAATATAACATCTCGATCACAATCGAACAAGACACGCAATATCAAAGACTCATTGCAATTCATTTCGACTCAACAAGTACTGCAAAAAAATTCAGACATCGTATTCAACACGTAATACGGAACGTGGGAGGTTAGGAGGCAGTGTTGCCAACATTGTATTAGAGAATTTTTCCAAAATATGGTTTTAATTTATTTGCATTATTGTCTAATTGGGGGAAAAAATTGTATGGTTGAATGGGTCTCTGATATTTAGATGCAGGTTAATGCACCACCACGAACATACATGAAAATGTGCGTGCTTAGTTTGTAATGTCTATTATTACATCACTACATACTATAAACTAAGCACGCACAAAGGTCTTGCATTATTTATGTAATTTGTAATATATATAAAAAACTTTGTATTTTCAATTCACCTGTCTAAAATGTTTTTCATTTTACTCAAAAACATACCTCAGTCAGTAAAAATTACTTTGTACAATAGTACTTTTTCATATTTTTCAAATGTAGGAGAAGATTCTACTTACATAGTTTTGTAAACTTTTTACAACATAGGTAACTGAATATAATATGTATTGCAAAATCTAAAAAAATGTATTGTCAGCCAGTTTCAGCCCACTGCATAAGCATGCAGACCTTTTTGCATATGCATGTGTGCAGTTAAATTTCAAACACAGTTACACTAGCTTTAAACGCAGGAACGCATAAGATGAAAGTCATGTATTTTGTTGTGATGTCAATTTTGTTTTTGTTTATTAAACAACCACTGAATTATTTTTATTTCTTAACTTTATTTTAAATCTAAATTTTAAATCAAATCCTAAACTTGAACGTCTATAAAATGATTGTGTCTGAAATTTAATGACTCATGTATTTAATTAAAATAATTTGAATTTCGAACGCTAAAACGAAAATGTTGACGTTTTCCAAGAATCGTAGATCTACAGTTGCAATCGTAGAGTTAGCTACACTGGGGAAGGGGGATAGCGATGAAGCTTTGATGCAAACAACGGGGAAGCAAAAACGCTTCTGACGATCGACGGTTGTAGAGAATGTTCTAATAAATACCACGTATTTTCCTGTACACTGTTTAAAATGGATTTTGCAGTGTTTTTTAGTTAAGACATATTAACACAAGTATTATCAATTACGGGAGACTTATCATTGTTAAATAGAGGAGCTTAAAGCTATTGAAATTTAAAAATGTCGAAATATTTACGATATAATGGTTACTAACTCTCAAGTGTGTATGGATCCTACGTTAAGGCGTGTGGGCCGTAATTTTGAACAGTCGCGTTTCGGCGCTCACGGACGACAGGCCTGTGCTTGATTTTGCAAATTTTGACAACCAATAAATTTTAAATATTACGATCATAGTGCCACAGTATAACAATATCAGTAGGTATTACTAGTGAAGCACGCTATGATCTTGATTTTGATACCGTTTTCATTGGAATTGCAAATAGACGCTGATACTAATTAGTACGTTGTTTACTTTATGTTGTAGACACATAGGGGAGTCTCAGAAAACTGACGTCGATAACACATCAGTAAAAAATTCAATGCGGATGCAATGGAAAATAGATAAGTATCGGTAAAATATTCGTACGTCAAATCAGAGATCGGGATAAGGAAATAATGAGAGGAGAAATCTTTCGTAAATCCCTAATATAATGCAAGTTAGGTATCATAAATGATACCTAACTTGCATTTATATTAGGGGATATATATATTTATATACCATTTAGGTAAATTCTTTGGTAGTAAGGCACTTAGTACTTCGAAGAAAAGTCCTCATACAGATTTTACCACTTTGGAAGAGACTCTTGCGCAAACTATTCAGTTTAGAAAAAAATTTTAGGAACTTCAATACAATTTTGAACATCTATCCATAGATACACGTATGATTTTGATAGATTTTTTTTAATTTCTTTCCAAGTTTGTGACACCACCAAAATTTATTGTTTTTTCCTTTTGTATGAAAATGTTTATATTGTTCATAGAATACATGTACTTACCAAGTTTTAATAGTACACTTCTTATAGTTTCGAGAAAAATGGCTGTCACATACGGATGGACAGACATAACGTATATTTTAAAATTTGTCTACGAATCCCTAAAACCCAACTTCGTTCATTTAAAACTTATTTAAAATGAAATTTAGACACTCGACCAAATTTGATAAGAAGCCTTTTAGGCAGTAAAATTACTCGTAGAATTTAACTCTGCACTAAATTTCCTGGTTTACTCTGCACTAAGGTTTAGAATCATTTCCTGAGCATAAAATTACAAAATAATAACACATCCAGGTGGAGCTTTTTAAGCGCCAGCTCGAAAAACGTTTTGGCCTTGGCCGATATTCCGAAAAAGTTATAAAGCCTATTATTATTGTAGAAAATAAAATTTCCCATCTTTTGTTGCCAGTAAACTTTTTTTTCGAACTTACCGATTACGATTTATTATGTCCAATTTAATGATAATTTGAATTCTGTTCCCAGTAGCATAAACATGTCTTTTTACCGGAATGGAAGAAGGGTTATGTTTTCGCGCGTATCTTTGTTTGTAAAACTTTTATTTCCACATATCTTCCAAACGGCTGGATGGATTTTGGTAACTAAGATATTCTAAGACTAGTCTCATTCGCCAAAGTGTTCTTAGATAGTAGGTAATATTTTTTTTCGTGTAGTTTTTTTTTTGTAGTCGGGGTTTTTAAATTAAAGTTATTCTATCATATTGCTCGTTGCTCGAATAAACAGCACCGTTCATCATCATGATTGAAGAGTTGAACGAAGAGTTTGGTCTCCACTTTTGTAATAAGAACAACTAAGCTGTGAAACGCATTGCCAGAGTGGGTTTTTGTCGAAGGTTCGAACCTTGGGGTTACGAGGTACACTGTGTTTGTTTCTATTAGAGAAGCAAGTTCTATCATAGACCACATCATTTTCATCCACTATTATCGGCATCATCGCAACCGTATCATGAAATGGGTTATAAATCGTAAACGGTAAGTTTTACAAAAAAAGTTTTATTAGCAACAAAAGATGCAAAATTTTATTTTCTACAATTATTGTCCAAATATATAGTTTCCAAAATATCGGCTAAAACAATTTTTTCTCAATTAGCGTTTGAAGCTCTACCTGGATCTGTGAGCATTTTGTAATTTTATGCTCAGTAAGTGATCTTTACCTCATAGAAAAAATGTTAGGAACTTGTGAATTATTAGTAAACATTTTAAAAGATGCGAAATTGGAAAAGCTGTTCTCAACTTATAGTGTGACCAAAAAGAAAAGGTTGAGGTTTGTTACCTGGCCTTAAGGCAGCGGTTCGCGCTGTGACCGCGACAGGAGACCGAGACACGCACGTATCGCCGCGACAGGAGACCGAGACACGCACGTATCGCGCTCTCAGCGCGAACTTGTACCTTTAGGATGTTAATAAAAATCCGCGTCTGAATTGTGTTTCAAATAACAAACTCCAAGGTTCAAGGACTTGGTCGCGCGTAGTCAGCGTGGTGGATTATGGCCTTACTTCATTACTAGTGGAAGAAAGTCCTAGCAGTGGGAACTTGAGTTCAAATCGAGACCGAATTGGTTCTTCTATGTAAACACGTTTCATAAAATGTTGATATAGTACCTAAGAGGCTTAGTCACTAATAATTTATTGTTTAAATATCTCGACGTTTCGGTAGCGTTACAACCGCCGTGGTCACGAGAAGTCTTCTCGTACATAAAGTTGATATGTCGGGGTATTTCAACAATGAATTATTCCTCGAAAGTTTAAAAACGTTTCATGAATATTCTATGTAAACACTGTTCATCGTAGACCGCATCGTCGCTTATCATCGGGGGGAGATGGAGATCAAAGATAATCCCATAAAAGCAAAAAAAAAAACAAATTATTAATCATATTTACAGGTATTTATTAAGCTAAGCTATAATTATCCAATCAGGTAGATCCAACTTCGACAAAGAGGTCCAGCGAAGGATCCAACTCGGATGGGCAGCGTTCAGGAAACTTTGGCACATCTTTGAGTCCAAAATACCCCAATGCCTAAAGACGAAAGTCTTTAACCAGTGCGTGTTGCTAGTGATGTCCTATGGAATTGAGACGTGGTCCTTCACTGTGGGCCTCATAACGAAGCTCAAAGTCACACAGAGAGCTATGCTCGGAGTCTCTTTGCGCGACAGAATCCGTAATGAGGATATTCGCAAAAGAACGAAAGTGGCCGACATAGCTCAAAGAGTAAGCAAGCTGAAGTGGCAATGGGCAGGCCACATCGCTCGCAGAACTGACAACCGATGGGGAAGAAAGGTTCTCGAGTGGCGACCACGAACCGGAAGACGCAGTGTTGGACGGCCTCCCACTAGATGGACAGATGACCTCACAAAGGTCGCTGGAAACCGCTGGTTGCAGGTTGCGCAGGACCGTTCGTTGTGGAAATCTAGGGGGGAGGCCTATGTTCAGCAGTGGACGTCTTGCGGCTGATGATGACGATGATTCGTAGTTTACCAAGTAATCTCACAGGCTTCTAAGTACGCATGAGGTGATAACAGTTACCGGTGACTAGACTAAGTTAAATTGAGACGAGGTAACCGATCCTCGTCGAGTTTCAAAGTTTCGTGTGAGCTCGACTTTAATACGTTTTCAACTTCTAACCGCCGATATAGAACACGTAGAAGCTGCCGTAAGAGCTAACAAGCAAACGCAAATCTAATTTTAAAGGAAAAATAGCAGTCATAAGGACTGCCGATAGAAGTGAAATCTTTTAACTTTGAATTTTAAAGCTCAATTAACGTGTTTAGTTGCTAAAATCGGGTTATTGTCGATTCGCCACAAAGTAAATTCGTCACAATTTGTATACTCCATACATTCAAAGTAAACTCGCCACATGTTATAAAAAAAAAACAAATGAACAACGTCACAGGTAAATAAAGTTGTTGTTAGTGTGTCACAGATTCTCGTTTTATGTCATTATCTCAGATCGCGATGAAATGACAGAAAATAAGAAAAAGAAAATGTATTCAGAAAGCGTTAGGTCAATTGTCCACGTTATACGCACGCTTTCGTCATTTGGCGGTTGCAAGACGAATGCTTGCATCTTCTGTAGAAACAATGAAATCTGTGTCCACGAAGCGGCAGCCGCTCGTCATACTTTCGTTGGCGAGCGGCTGACGCGACGTTGCCGCTTTGTCATGCATTCGTCTTGCAACCGTCAATTGACGAAAGCGTGCGTATAACATACGGCTACGTGGATAATTGGCCTTACGTGACGATGATGCGAGTTTCATGATTTTTGTTCACCCGAAAAAGTGTTTGATACACCTAGAGAAGTTTTCGTGTGGTAATAAACTGAAATAGTATTACTATATATGTCTAAAATAGAGCTATTCCACATATTGCATAACTTGCCCGGAACATAGTTCAGCGTGCTTAGAATTAATCCATACATGCATGTAACATCTCAATTTAAGTTATTCAAGTTGAGAACCTACGGAATGAGATGCTATTCACACGCCATGTTATAATTATGTAGCCTAACTTAGTATTTGAATACTATTTCTTGTGCTGCTTACACTTGACTTGACCCATATGACCCTGGTCATCTGTTCAAAAACTTCAAAGTCTTGAACATCGCTGCAAAATTACTGGCTTATCGGTTTTTTTTCTCGGATATACTTCAGAGAGTGTGCAGCTGATTTGCATCATCATACCACCTCGCCCTTTTTTCTATCGGACTACACGTAGCTGTCTCATGGTTGAATCAACGAAAAAAAAAATACTTTACTTTTGTGACGAGACCGTCTAGGCTTTGGAATGCATTATTGCCTGAGTGGGATTTTACCGATGCTTATAATCTTAGTATCTTCAAATTGAGAGTAAATCGGTTTCTTTTACTTTAGCATCCTCCAGCGTGGGCTTAATATCGATCAAGATGGCGGTCAAATGTAATCCTATAAAAATATTTTAAAAATGAGGCCTTATAAAAGAAGTATCACCAATCCTTTTCTTTTTTTAATTATGAAACGGAATCGCTAATCAGGAATCCTTTACAAGGAAACCATTTTAAAGTAAATGACTGAAAGCGCTTTGGGAAAATTATGAAAATTCGGTCAAGCCAACATTGAATCTATTTTTGGGGCGATTGAATTGAAATTCGAGTGACCTCTCCAGTAATTAAAATTATTTAGTTGCAAAAAAAAATTTCGGGTGCAGCCGTTTTTAACCCCCGACCAAAAAAGGGGTGTTATAAGTTTGACGTCGATGTCTGTCTGTGACACCGTAGAGCTCAAACGGATGGGCCGATTTCAATGCGGTTTTTTTTATTTGATGGTTAATTTCCGTGCGGGTGTTCTTAGCTATGTTTGGAAAATTCGATTCAAGATGGCCGCCTCCACAAAATGGCGGACAAAATATTTCTTCACAACCTACCTAAAAAAAGAGGTAGTCGGGGGTTAACCAAAATTTTTAATATTGTTCTTGTGTGTCGAAAATAACGACGTTTTAAATACTTAAAAAACAAAAAACGTTTATCGTTACTCGTGCAAATTTACCAAAAGTTTTTATTTTCGAGTGTCTTCCAAATAAGAAATATAGATCACACTGGTCGGGATATTGATACCTATTGAATATGCTGTACTTATTAGAACCCTTATCACAATTAATGGTGGATGGAGACTTTAGCATTTTTTGTTGTCGTGTAAAATGACGAGAAGAGAAGGACGTGTACCTGATAGTAAGCAACACGCCTACCCATAACAACAACGTCACGCAGCTATCAGAACATGAATAGTCCAAATTATTACCTAGCACTGCACTGCGCCTGAAATGGAAGGATTAAAGAAAATGATAGAACTGAAATAGAACTGATTTTTTGCTATGCTCTGTATGTCTTCCAAAACATTACACTTCAAACGAAAACACAGATAAATTAACTGTAAATGTTAGCAGGTAATTCACTTTTATCTTCAGTATTTTCACTTAACCAATGCTCTTGAATTTTGAATTCAGGGGAAATAATGCTTACCTACCCAGTGATGTCACTTCAACGCGAATTGCGAGTACTAGAAAGCTATTATTTACGAGACTTTCCAAAGAGCAATGCTTGTCTCGCCGTCCAAATTGGGTGTTCCGGTCTAATAAATCGAGAAAATGTCGCGACAAATTGGTCAAGTGCGGAGCGCCGCCGTCACCGGGTGGTAAGTGCCTTTCAGGACGGAATGTCTGATTCGGAACACTCGCAGATGTACTCGTATAACTGACTACAGATTTAATTGTAGAAACGTGCGAGGTGACGATAATTTTAGATTTTAATGAAAAAGACGTAATATAAACAATCTAAATACTTGTATTAATTTTTCAATCTAATAAATTAATTACTTACAACTCAAAACATTTACCAAAAATAATATCCTCTCTAGCATCGTTTTTTTTTTTTTTTTTTTTTTTTTTTTTTTACAATCTTTGTGTCTTCAAATCGAGAGTGAATCGGTTTCTTCTAGGTAAACACGCTCCATCGTAGACCGCATCATCGTTTAACATCAGGCGAGATGGCGGTCAAGTGTAAACCTATAAAATTTAAAATAAATAGCACTATTACGTTCTATTCGCGTTGACACTTCATTTATCGAGCGTTAAGGAGTGTGCGCGTTATTGTTACGAAGAGTTCGATGTTTTTTTAAATGCGAGTTTATAAAAATTGTAGAATGAAAGTTGACATATTTACTGTACTTTAAGGATGTAGGCTGATTACCGATAACCCTGTATAAAGGAAGAACGTCGATTTTGTATGTTTAAGGTCTCTTGTTATCTCTGGTACTCTGGTCTTTACGCCTCTGGTCTTTACGCACTTTTCAGCTCAAGCACATTGTCACTAGGGGCACGGTAACGAACGGAAAGTATCGATACTGTACCCATGAGTAGTATATCGATACCACAAAGTATCGATACTTTTGTCATGTCCCTAATTGTCCCAGATTGTTACAGGTTATGTTAGAATAGTTCTGTTGTTCGACCCAAAAAGAAATGGGGCAAACAGCTGAATGTAAATTCTGAAATCGTAATTTTTACTTTTTATTTATATTTATTTTATATTTAATCTCGTTACATAAAACTAGGGAAGTTGGTAGCCATAAATATTATAAGAAAAAAAGTTAAATCACTGTATACATATAAGGAAAGTATGTTTGTGTAGCTACTTACTTATTTCACTTTTACGCCTACGCCATGAACATTTTTTTTAATGAAATGTTATGAATAAACTCTTTTTAATTTATTTAATACTAGCAGTGCCCGCGGTTTTACCCGCGTAGTTACCGTTCCTGCTAGTTACCCAGGATAAAAAGTAGCCTATGTATTCTGACAGACTATAGTCCAATTATGTCCCAATTTCAACGTGATCGGTTCAGACGTTATGACGTGATTAAGCATCAAACATCCAAACTTTGACATTTATAATATAGAAAGGATTAGCGATTAGCGGTCAAAATATGGAAAATTTTGAACTCGTAGTTTATTGAAACTTCTAAACGATTATTCACACAAAGTATTCCAATTTCGAACTTTCAATAATTTCAATATGCTTTTCATAGAAAGGATAGTTATTTGGGTCTATCAATACTTGGCTAAGTTATTCTTTTATTAAATTCAGGAAATTCAATACAGCATTCCTGTAGAGTTCCCGCTCTGATGAAAATATGAAACGCTGTTCATGAAAACAATTTTTCGTTTGAATTCTTCAGTTCAAATGAAATGTTTTGTGTTATTTGCAAGTTCATATTTTTATGTGAAATGTGTAGTAATGCTTCATGTAAATTTTAATTTAAATGGTTTTTTATGGAGAGGCTTCATTTTGTACAGGTTAGATTTATGAAACTGGCTGTTATTTTGTAAAATATACTAGTAAGATCATGATCAGTATCGTGATGAGAAGTTTATTTGTGTATTAAGAAAAAGTAAGAACCATAAGAAAGAAAGAAAGAGCTACACAGTTAAAAGAAATTGTGGTCATTCATTTGTTTACATGGAAGAAATCTATTTACGCATCCATACCCTTCTGCCTGGGAAAGAGTGTCTGGTTATGTCGCCCTTACCACCACGAGTGGTGTTCCTACCGACTAGAACCTCCACGGGATTTCAACTTTACCGCTGACGGCGAGAGTACAGGGACGCTTTCTCATTCTTCCGCAAACCTGCCGCGGCTTTCCGGTCTCTGGGCGGCCCTCCTCTGAGCAAACCCCTGTCACTGTCGCTTCTTAACCCAAAATATACCGTGACCACCTCGGACACGAACAAATTATTAGGTCTCAGACGCCCGCCCTCGCGTCGCCCTTGGTTCCCGCAACGGGTCATGTCTGTGGTCTCTTCGTCTACCACTTATCGGCATAGAACAAAAGTAGTGGTGTACCGCACTCTTCCGCTGCAGACCCACTGCATTTGCCATCTTATGGTGGCCACCCTGTCAAGGCCACGGCGGGCAGAGAGAGAGAGCGCGACACATCGAAATGCAGGGGGGACCTCTCCAGCCGTGACGCCATCCCCCAATATCGTGGCCCAACTCAGTTGCGCCGGTGTCCATACACCGCGCAACCTTCATGGTTGCATCGTCGTCAACATGGAGGCTAAGCCTAGAGGGGCCCAACCTCTAGACTCCACTTCACTTGGTGCTTACACACATATATGAGCATCACATAGCACCAACTAACCCCAAACTAAGAAATGCTGGTATTGTGGGATTGTCCGGAGTGGGAATCAAACCAATGTTTGTACAGTCTACGGCTTGTCAGACGTTGCACCGATTACGCTTCCCAAGTTCTGAACTCGCGGATCTACGGCTCTACGGGCAGCCTTAATGCCGAATAAGCTACAAAGGCCAGTCATGCAATATACGAGTACATTCAGATATTAGTAAGATTAGATTTGTAGGGTTCTGTACATTCTACGCTAGCCCAAAATTCGGTAGGTAGTAGAGGCCACTTGAAGCTTTTATAAAATGGAAAAAATATATAACCGCATTAAATTAAAAACAAACTCTTTATATGTACATCGGACCTTAAAAGCAAGTCTGAACACAAAAACATTAACAAGTAACGGTATCGCCCAGGAAGTTGAACCTTAATCAAAAATACATAACAATTTTTACCAAGAGCTTTGTTATTCCATATCTGGTTGAATAAAACATCAGGAGAGGATATTGGGAAAGATAATCGACTCTCATTTTTCATCATTATTGCACAAGCGTTTTGGCGAACAAGGCGAAAATGTTCGTCGATTATACGGATCCTCTGAATTTTTTTCGTAGAAGTGATAATCCTCTTTATGGTTTTTTACTAAGGTACCTTAAAAAAAAACAATGGATCCACTTTGAGAATTTTCTTTAATAGCCGGAAATAACATGAGACGTCTATTAAGCGGCCGATTTTGCCGGCTTCTCTTTTCTCTATCTTTATTTTTAATTATTTTTCGGTACATTTTTCAAAAATAATCACTATCAATCAACACCCAAAACTGAAAAACTGCTGGGGAAATGTCTCCACCAGTTCCTTCAATATTGTATGATACTGCGTTTCTATTAAAAAAAAAAAAAAAAAAAATTCATTTATTTCAGGCCATTATACCCATAAATATAAAATTAACAAATTAAATCCATAAAAAATCCAAAAAATAATAGTATTCAATTGTCACACAAAATTAAAATTAAAATGTCAAAATAAATAAAATCAGAGTCTCAGTCGCCACATAAAAATATAAATTAAAATGGCAGAATCATTACACACAAATTCTTTATAATTTTCATGAAAAATAATTGTTATTAATGTCAGTCAAATCGTAATTGTTATATAGAACTAAAAATAGAATGTCAAACTACCTATATGAAAACAATGGTTATAACCCTCTCTCCGGCTTCAGTACTGACAAATGTCTATCACAACAGTGCCGGAGAAAAACACAATCTAACCGCTCCGCAATCATGCTCAGGATGGTGTTGGAGCTGCCCCGAACTCTGCGCACCAGAGAGGCTGCGCGCGCCCGCATGGTCGCGTGGAAACAAGGCACGCGTGCATCCGCAAACATGCCTGAAGCGCTACAGAACCGAGGCAACCCCAACAGCACTCTGAATGCATTGTTATAGAGTACACGGAGGTCACTGTACCTCCTCTTCGTGTAGTCTACCCACAAGCTGCTCGTGTAGAGGGATGTACAAAAGGCCCCAAAAAGGGTTACCTTGACCTCAACTGAACATCGAGCAAACCTGCGGGCGATCATGTTCGCTCGGATAGACAGAGACCTCCGTTCTCTCTCAATGTCTTCATTGTTTTTGAGGTCGGCTGTTAACACGTGCCCTAAATATTTGAACTGTTCGACCCTGTCAAGGGGAACACGGCTCAGTAAAACAGGTGGTACGTTAATATTTAAAGGGCACTTTTCACCTGCCTCAAAGACCATAAATTTGCTCTTTTTTACATTGTATTGTAATCCATGACCACAGGCATACTCCTCACAAGTGTGTATTAATTTTCTTAGTCCACAAATCGAGGCACTCAGTAGGACCATATCGTCAGCGTAACTTAAGTTGTTTATACAAACACCGTCAATATGGCAGCCGACATGTTGGCCACTAAGCGCCACGATCAAACCATTTATATACAAATTAAACAGGGTTGGTGATGTTAACCCGCTCTGTCTTACACCACACTCAAGCCTATAAGGATCAGACATTGTCCCCGCCCACCTGACGCTGTTAGATTGGTGCATATACCAATATTGAAACATGTTGACTAGTTCCTGTGGCAAGTTTATGTTTTTTAGCTTTTCCCACAGTATATCATAGCTCACCGTGTCGAAAGCACGTGACAGATCAAGAAAACAAGCAAACACTGGTGTCCTACGCCTCGTATAATACTTGACTGTATGCTTAAGGCACAGTATTGCACTATCTGTGGATAATCGTGGACGAAACCCGAACTGGTTATCATGTAGCGTCACATATTTATTTAATTGTGCATTAAGCAAACCGTCAAACACCTTTGCAATAACCGTAGCCAGTGATATGGGCCTGTAGTTGTTTTTATCCGCCAGATCACCGGTCTTATTTTTGACAACAGGCACTACCACAGTTTTCATCAAGTCAGCAGGTAAATACGAATGGCTAACGCACAACGAGTAAAACATAGCCAGTACTCTGTGGATATGTGGTCCAGCGTGTTGGAGATGTTCAATACTAAGCCCATCATGACCCGGAGATTTCCCTTTCGATATAAGCTTTATGGCCATAGTCACATTTTTCGCCAGAAAGGTTGTTCCCAACGGTTGACCGTGTAGGTCAGCACCGAGCACCCCCCACCGGCCCCAAAGGCGACACCACTGAAAATTGCTCCCTAAAGACGTTGGCTATCTCAACAGGATCCTTCACACCGTCAACGCTCACCGGAAGACCAGATTGTGCACCCTCTTTACAAGTTGCCTGCCAAAAACCTTTGAAATCTCCTTGCGCATGTTTTGCCGCAAGAGCGTCCAACCTTATCTGGTTTTGATGGTTTTGACACCATTTTAACTTAGATTTGAAAACTCTTCTGCTATCACGCATTTCTTTCTATTGTCAATATATAAGGACACTATTGATTTATTACGTTATAACTATTCTGGTTAAATAGGGTTGACTATTAGTATTTGTGGATATCGCGAGTTTATACCTACATAGGTTCAGTAGAATGTTACAACATTATTTTTGCGAAAGTCTGAAGTATGGCGGGCTTGACACCGTTACAAGTGCCACAGGTCCTACTGGCATGGCTTAGGTCAGCGTCGCGGGACCGCTCTCGCACCCGCTACACTTTTTTTTTTTTTTTTTGTGGGGGAAATGCATTGACGTACTGTCCACCGTGTAGGGACACGGCAGGTGTGTCGGGCTCGACACCACTCCTAAAAGTGAAGTGGTGCCCCTACCGACTAAAACCCCCACAGGTTTCTCCAGCATGGCAGTGAGTCAAGTCGCGGGGTCACTCTTCGCACTCCCTTCGACGACTCTGACCCAACGCCGGCACCCTTGCGGCCCGCCTCGCGGGGATGGGGCCCCGCATTTGGCTCCAGTGACGCACCAGAAACCATCGGCGCGTCATCGCCTCGGGAGGGCCTATCCCTAGGTGGGGGTCTAGGCGGCCCTAAACGCCCGACGCCCTAGGCCCTCCAAGTGGAGACGGGGTGCGAGCCCAAGCGGCGCGCCCCCGTGTCCGCTTCCTTCTTCGCGGAGGAGCAAGAGGATCCGGATCCATCTCCCTCTCTCGCTCCTCGGCCTCCCTCCGCGACATGACTATCTCGCAGAAGGAGACTACCGCCTCCCACGACCTCTCATTGTCAAGCATCTTTGGTAAGATGGTCGGCAGTGAGAGGTCCGCCCCCATGACCTCGGCCAGGGATCGCCGCGGTTCCTCCTCTCCTGGGCATGTTTCCAGCACGTGTTGCGCGGTATCTTCCGCGCAACCGTACCGATGGCATACCGGGTTTCCTCCCTTCTGAGAGCACCTGCGTAGTCCGGAAGGTGAGGACTCCGTGTCCCCTCTGGACCCACTCAGGGAGAATGGGCCGGATTGCCTCGAGGAGCCGTCGGGTGCCGGTTCCTCTCTGAGTGGGTCCCTAGAGGATCCGCTCCTTCCACCTCACCAGGGCCCTAGCCCTGGCATCTCTGCGCCATCGCACCACCTCCTGTGGTGCGCAGCGCGGTTCCCGGCTTCTCGCACGCACCCCGACCCTGCCACAGCCAGTGCCCTTGTGCAGCACGGTTCCAGGTCAGTGGCTGCTATGCTCACCAAGTAACATCGTTACCAATAATCAATCATTTGGCTGGCCTGGTGGCTTATTTGGTAGTAAGTCTGCCTGCGAAGCCGTAGGTCGTGGGTTCGATCCCCACCACTGGGTGGGCATTTGCACTGGCAAATGTTTGTGTGATGAATTCAAAAATTTGTACTGTGCCTGGGTGTTTTCTATGTATAAAAAATATGTATTTAAAAATATATAAGTATTATATCAGCTATCTGGCTTCCATAGTACAAGCTTTGCTTAGTTTGGGGTCAGATGGTGTTGCGTGTGAAGTGTCGACCCATATTTATATCGGTGGCGCTTACGCCACGCCCCTACTTGGCCGCGTCACTGTCGACTTGAAGCCTGAAAGACCAGACGAGCGCCCCGAAGACCCGCCTCAACGATCGCCCTTCAGAAATGACTTCGCGCTGTTAGTCGTCCCGGTAGAACCTACTCGTATCAGGCGAATAACACGAATTACGTTCCAAGTTATTCCAGTCCCTCCCCAACGAACTTCTACGCATGCAACTTGAAGGGCTAGGTTCACAGTACAGAAGTTTGTCATTCCACGGCCGGGATTAGCCATCACACAAGTTGCTGTGTGGTGTCCAGGATACACCACGTAGCAACTTACCCATATCTATTGTTAAGCATTTAAAATAAACGTGTCTTAAGCATTAACCTAAATTTTTATTATTATTCATTAGTTAAAAGATGCAAGCTTGCACAATACTTGATATGCTCGTTTTTTATTAACTCGGCTACCGTTCAGCACTAATACAGATGAATTTAGGCGTACTTTCAATATCTTTGATTTTATATGTATGTTTGTTTGTCCTCTCCGGTAATAGGCAGCGTGGAATTTGTTTTCTTCCCAGCTGGTTGCTATAAAACTTTGCTTTTTATTAGTTCCCGGGATGGGACTGTATGAGAAATGTCCTTTGTTATTCGCAAAATTAATCTTATTTATGAATGAGAGGAAATATGACTTGGAGTTAGGACGGGAGACTTTAGTCTTTGTGTATTTCATTTGTAAGAAACGTTCGTTTTGAATTAAAACCTTTTGTTTAGGCGCGTTGGGGATTTGAACTCATTTTTTTATAGTATAGAGTGATGAGACGAACAGGACATGTGCCTGATGGTAAGCAACATGTCTCCCCATAACACCACAGCGCCACACAGCTATTGGAATAAGAAGAGACCAAATCAATAAATTTTGTAGTGGTAGGACTCCTAGCAGAGTCCGCCTCGGGAAATACCACACCTTTGCCAGTTATTCTACCACCAAGCAGTAATGTGCAAACATTACTGTGTTCCGGTTTGAAAGGCAATGTTTCCAGAGAAATTACAGGGCTTAGAGATATAACATCTTAGATCTCTGGGTGACGAGCGCAGTGCAGTGCTAGGTAATGATTTGGACTCTTCATGCTCCAATAGCTGCGTGTCACTGTGCTGCTATGTGGCAGGCATGTTGCTTACCATCAGGCACATACCTGTCTCGTCACTCTTTCTTTAAAAAAAAATACATTTGCTCTGCTTTCGTCACCCAGAGATATAAGATGTTTTATGTCTATGCCCTGTAATTTCACTGGAAACAATGCCCTTCAAACCGAAACACAGTATTTTTGCGTTTTTTATAAAACCGCCAATATATTTGTAATAGTACAATTGCACTCACGATACTGTTCCCGTACCTGTATGTTTAAGTATGTGGATGTTTTCTGTCGATTTCGGTGTTGTTATTTCTTTATTTGAAAGGGGAATTAATCAAAAGTATTCTTAGTTTTGTTTGGCGAAACACGGCAAAAGATGTCCGCCGCTACAAAATGGTTGATTACATATTATGAAAAAAATACAGCAAAATCGATTTACATACACCAACATTTTAATACAATGTTTTTATTTGTGTATGTGAAAGTTTTTTTTTAATTTTAAAGATTTCTTTGCAATAAACTTTAAGGGGGTTTTCATTGCTAGGAGCTTTGTGACTCGAGAAGGCAGAAACTAGCTAGAAAAAAAGACGCCTGTGTTCTTCAAGTGTAAATTCTTGCTAAAGGTGGGGTTTCATTGCGACAAATGCGTTCTGCATTTGTCGAGATTGAAGCCAAGAGCAAAAGGTAGTTGGAAGCGACACTCTTAAACAACGACATTAGTCAAATCAAATTAATTATTAAAATGAGGGGTCTTTAACTCGTAGCATGATCTCTGAACGATTCTATGTACATGTCGGTTTTCTGTCAATGTTTTCCTTCACCGTTTAGCGGCGTTCCGCACATGACTTCGTAAAGATAACCAAGATGACTGGCCTCGTGGCTTAGTGGGTAGTAACTCTGCCTGCAAAGCCGAGGGTCGTGGGTTCGATTCCCACTCAGTGAAAATATTTGTGTGATGAATTCAAATGTTTGCACTGTGTCTGGGTGTTTCTATGTTTAATAAGTATGTATTTACAATTATATAAGTATTGTATCAGCTTTTTGGCCGCCATATTACAAGCTTTGCTTAGTTTGGGGTCAGATGGTGTTGTGTGTGAATTGGCCACCAATATAAAAAAAAGGCTAAGTCTTTATTGTACATATTTTAAAAATAATCAATACTATACAAAATTAAGTAGCAGTTAGTGACCTGATCACTAAAAGCGACCTCTTCTAGGTAAACGAAAGAGATGAGAGTTTTGAGAATAAAAATACAGAGAAGTATGTAGGTCCTAAGAGTGAGGTCGTGTTTGCCCGCGTTTCTCGGTAGCTTTGGTGCGATTCGTCTGCCCTCATGGGACCCTGCCTTAAGGCTTGAGGGTCCATTCAGCGCGTTAGAGTTAACGCCTGGCTGCATACAGTTAACGAGGAGTTTACTCGTATTTCCAGGATTTTTCGCACATAACGCCGCGGACTATTTTTAGAACGACTCGGGAACGATAAATTTGACGCGAGAAATGTGACGCAATATTTTTCTTGAATATCTTTCTGTGTTTCTTTCGAAATTAATTTGACATAGGATATGATACTTTGCGACTGGTATTTATTTATCGGGATAGCTGATGCTATACGTAGTCTGTCTTAATGTATTGTATTTTAATCGACTTCAAAAAAGGAAAGGTTTTCAATTTGGTTGTACGTTGTCTTTTTTTTAAGCTTTTTTCTTTTTTTTTTTTCGTTATAATCACAGTACTTGAAAATCATTTATTGTTTTTCAAGTTTCTCGGTTCAAACACATAATCTAAGCACTATACAGGTATAATCATGATCTAAATTATTATTTAATTAATATATCGTTTCGACAGCGTTACAACCGCCGTAGTCACAAGGAGACTCTTCTTGTTTTTATGTAATTTTAATTTAAACTTAAGTTAACTTCAGGCTATGTCTAATAAACAATTTAACTGAAACACTCAAACGACTGCACAGTGGCTGGAAAAACAATGCAACCGGGTTGGATTACTAGGGTTGTCGAGAACGAAACAACTTTATTAAATTTTCAATGATGGTTTATTTTGCTATAATGTGATGGATTAAAAAAGTTAAGGCTAGTTTAGTACTCGTTATTGATGGCTGGTCTAGTCGAGAGAACGGCGACTGCCAATCTGGAACCCCTGTTCGAATCCCACGCACTGTATTTACAAAGTCATACAGTGCGTGGGATTCGAGTCTCAGCAGTGTAAACGTCGATACTCTTTGTCATTGCCTTTCAAACCGAACCATAATTTGCTAATTACCGCTTTCATTAGTGATGCTTCTAATGAATTGCAGAGATGTTAGAAAGACTCTGAAAGGTCTTGCCCATATTAAGACAAATTATTTAAAAAAAAACGCTTGTTAAATCTCCGCAATTTGTCATACCCGTATTTTCTCCATTTAAAATCACCCGTCTTTTTTTCTACATTAACTGAAAGTGTGGTGCGAACCCTATGGACCGCAACGTTTCAACCTCCCCTCAGCGAAGAGGCTGCCTCAGAGGTTAATGAGCACAGTTGCGCCGTTTCAACTCTACGTACTGCTTTTATTTAGCTTCGAGAAAATAAACATTTTTGTGGATACAGATCCTAGGTTATATGTGTATATGTACCGTACTATTGGGACCCGTAGTTGTCTCCTAACTTTGTAAATTCATGGTTAAACAAACTTGCTTGTACGTAAAGTTCTATCACAATGATACAGAACCAGCATATCCCAGGTTATATAACTCTAGCCCGTGGTTATACCCGCGTAGTACTCGTTCCCGTTATTTTTTCTGGAAAATAAGCATACATATGTATACTATGTTCGAACTGTGAGCATTCTGACGTGTATGAGCAACAAACATCCAAACTTTCGCATTTACAATATGAGTAAGATGCAATATACATATATGTCCCATGCAGATTTTAATCATGAATAAACAAACTTCCTTGTACGTGAAGTTCTGTCGTAATAATAATTGTACAGTACAGTCCGCGAGGTATAAGCTGAGCTTTGCATTAGTGTGAGTGATCACCAAAAGTACAGTCAGACAACAAACTCTTAAAAATTAATATCATTATATTTTAGGTAGGTACTTAAGGCATAACATAAGTCGGAGAAGTATTCTAGTATTAAAATAAAATAAAACTAAATTGATAAAATAAAGTCCAGCTGTGTATTTGATTTTTTTTTTTTTTAACTTTAATAGGTTTACACTTGACCGCCATCTCGCCTGATGTTAAGCGACGATGCGGTCTACGATGGAGCGTGAAAGTGATTGATGAGTACTTACATATTATTGTGTGATTATTACTAAAAATTCAATTTGAAAGACAAAATAACTACACATCTTCTACACCAGACATTGCACCATAGTCACTTTCTTTATCACTCTCGTTATCATTTTCACTCTCGTCTGATGTGTCGTTTGTTTTAATAATGAATCTTTCCGTTATATTGTCAATAACGGCGTCGTATCCATGAAACTTTTTTTCTTCTTTTATTGCATGGTCACAAACATTTTTCCATTCCTGTACAGTGATACTTTCAATTTTTTCATTTGCTAACCTCATCATTGTATCCATATTCATTGACAGGTTTTTTTTCGCGACGTATCCTTTTATCATTGCCCATATATTTTCAATCGGATTCTGGGTCAAATCTGGGTGATAGGGTGGTAGACGAAGGACGCTGTGACCATGTTCTCTTAATAAGGTGACAATTTTATATTCAATAAATCGTTGTTTATTATGCAGTATCAATTGATAAAGTTGTGGTTTAAGCATGGATATTGAGTGATCGATATTGCGTAACTTGAGCCAGTCAATCATATCTTGTTTGCGACTATTTGAGTTGGGAGCGGGATTTTTTAACGAATTGTGGTAAGATGCGTTGTCAACTACAATAACGCTATTGGGCTTCAAATTGGGAATTAATTGCGTTTGTAACCATTTTGTATAGTTTTCTGTATTCATATTGTTATGATAATCACCACTTTTTTGATTAGCTTTAAACATCAGCAGCGCATTTGGTATGAAACCGTCCTCGCCGCCGGCATGAACGATTATCAATCGATTTCCTTTAGAAATAGGTTTCTTCAAACCAGAAGTGCTGCCATCTGAATATGATTTTGATGAAGTGTGAGTGGTGTCAATATATGTTTCATCGGTATAAACGATAGGCCTGCCCTGAATACAGTATTCGGAAATTTTAAGTAAATAAGTTATACGTAGGTGACGGATCTCATGCTTTTCCATTAAAATTTTTCTGTTATTCTCTGTCCTTGACCATTTGAATCCTAAAAGAGATACTTCTTTTCGCAATGACCATATTGATCCTGGATAGTTAATGTCAGCCTTTAATTTTTCATGAATTCTTTTCATTGTTGGCACCTCTTTGTCAGTAATGTGAAAATTATGAATTGTTCTACGGTAATCCGCTTTATCAAAATCATCAATGATTATTATATTTTTCCTGCATCTGGTCTTTTTCGGAGATTTGAATTTGGTTCCATCTTTCAAAACACGTTTACCTTCCAATAAGACTCTTTTAACAGTTGACAGTGGAATTCCTGTCGATGTCGATACCAATTGGGCTGATGTAGTCACACTTGACATGTCTTTATCGTTCATGTCTTTAAAATAGCTATTTAAATTACACAAAATTTCTTTTACTTGGCTATTTAATGGTTTCCGTATTTTGCGCTTATTTGTGTTGGCATCCATTTTACTAACACTCATATCAAACAAAAACAAAATAATATTAAACACGTCACGCTGCAGTCTGTACAAGAGGTGAAGTGCGGCAGGAGCGCGGCGAGACAGAATGGCGCCGCGCCTCAGGCCGGTTACCCAAAATCAGTTTAAACCGGTTTTTACCGGGCGAAAATGGCGCCGCGCCTAAGGCCGGTTGTCACACCTACACTATCCATGTACACTCACACAAATGCAAAGCTCAGCTTATACCTCGCGGACTGTACAAGTCTACAAAAACTTTTTTTATAGTACAGAGTGACGAGACAATATCTTATGATATACTAGTGTAGTACCCTGCCACGCTTCACTGTGGCACATCGTGATGCAAAAATTAGACAAAAACGATCCTTGATGCGGATTATATATCATTCTAAAATTTCAGCTCGATCGGTGCAGAACTTTTTGAGTTTTTGAAGCGTACACAAACCAACATAACATTTTTATATATAAAGATATATGAAGTAATATCTTAGATCTCTGGGTGACGAGCGCAGTGCAGTGGTAGGCAATGATTTGGATATTTCATGTTCCAATAGCTGCGTGTCACTGTGCTGTTATGTGGCAGGCATGTTGCTTACCAACAGGCACTTGTCCTGCTCGTCTCGTCACTACTCTTTATTAAAAATAAACTTAAATTAACCACAAAAATAGAATTAAACTCAATTGTCTAACGCAAACAACAATGATAACGTAACCTTATAAAAAATACCCCAGAAAACTCCGCCAACTTCCTAACTCAAAGCCAAACAACCAGAAACATTCAAATAACTAAGTCCAACTCGGAATTACAACATACACACCAGATTAAAACGCGGAAACTTTTTCCGCGGCCAATGTGGTGTTGGTTTTGAAACATTGCCCTCTCATAATCTGTCCGGTCCTTTTGTTCTCCACGTGCCCTTTGAGTGTGTAATAATCTGCCCTTTTCCGTATTACCGGCCTCTGTAAACGGTGTTCCGTTCTTTTAATATATCTCTTATTCTTGGTCACGTCGTGTCGCTGATACGTATTTTGTACTTTTTAGGGCTCCGTAGCCAAATAGCAAAATACGGGACAATTATAGATTCGTCATGTCTGTCTGTCTTTCCGTCCGTATGTCACAGCCACTTTTCTCCGAAACTATAAAAGCTATTCTATTGAAACTTGGTAAGTAGATGTAATCTGTAAACCGCATTAAGATTTTGATACAAAAAATAAAACAAACAAAAATTTTAGGGGTGTCCCATACTGAATCTCAAAATTTTTTTTTTATCAATGCCATACATGTGGGGTATCTATGGATATTGGATAGGTCATCAAAAATGATATTGAGGTTTCTAACATTTTTTAGGGACTCTTCCGGAGTGGTAAAAAGTGCGTCCCCCTGTAACTTCTTAAATAAGAGAATGACAAAAATAAAAAAGTGTATGATGTACGTTACCATGTAAACTATCAACGAAATTGGTCTGAATGATATTTAGTAAGTAGTTTTATTTTAATACGTCATAAATTGGCTATTGTTAAAACACTGATTAAAGTAACGACGAAGTACAAGAACTTTTGTATTATGTTACTTGCTGCTACGGAAGCCTTCATGGGCGAGCCCGACTTGCCGTTAACCACTTTTATTTTTATTTAATAACTATCGGCCCGTTGTGGCTTCTCTCGAATGTGGTCATATGAAGACCTCACAATCCTTCTTTGAGTCATGCACTACAACTTTGCCAAAGACCATCACTTGATCAATAGGTATAGTTTACGATTCTATCTATACTAATATTATAAAGCTGAAGAGTTTGTTTGTTTGAACGCTAGGATCTCGGGAAGTACTGGTCCGAATTGAATGATTCTTTTTCTATTAGATAGTCCATTTATCGAGGAAGGCTATAGAACATAACGCTACTATCAATAGAAGCGGAGCATGAATCAAGAATGTAACAAAAACCGGAAAAAATAGTCCATTTTGAGAGTTTTCGAACGTTTCGTGCTTTGACATTTTTTTTTTTTTAACTTTTATAGGTTTACACTTGACCGCCATCTCGCCTGATGTTAAGCGACGATGCGGTCTACGATGGAGCGTGCTTACCTAGAAGAAACCGATTCACTCTCGATTCGACATGACACATGACAGCATGTGTCTAAGATTGCGTCATTGAATATCACAGATTATATACCTCTTTAATATAAAACCTTTGCTAACCTTTTTTTTTTCTAAATCTGTGTTGGTACAACCAATTTCCGACAGGTGGCGTAGCAGGTAGCTGAAGAGGTGTTTTGTTTGAAGGCGACATTCTCAGGAATGACTGAACCGATTTCAGTCATTCTTTCACCGTTGGATATGTACGGGATCCTGATGAGTACTATATAATGTACCACGGGCAACGCCGGGGCGGACATCTAGTAAAGAATATACAGACAAACATTATTTTTATATATATATAGATATATGTACACTTGATCGCTATCGCTCATACTCATAATCTTTAATTGATAACGAGTAAAACTACTCGTGTCATATTAAAAGATATTAAAAATTAATTACAATTCCAATTCAATAATAAATACAAGTTATATGTCAACTCAATATCAAACACAAATTACATGTCAATTAAACATACTTAACTGAACGCTTGAAATGAGATACGCATTCTGACATTGTCATTTCAAAACAACAATTTCGCGCCGTACTTTCCTAAAACGACCAAAACACGGAAAATTTAACTAACATCTAAAATTAGTGCTACCATAAATAATACCCTTTAGGGGTACACAAATGGTAACCCCATATAGTACCACACAGTCCACACGCCCTATACGGCCGTCCCTCGCATTTATTAGTAAAATACTCATGTTTAACATATGTCCTTTGTTATAAACCGGGCGAATGAAAAGTCTTAAAAGATTCAATCTATCTGTCTCTCTCTTTCTCATTATTTTAAGTAATATTAAAGTTTTTTAGTGAAGTGAAAAGTCACCGTCAACGAAATGTAAGGTTAGTAGCGGCATAGTGGCGTAGCTTCGGAGCTACGGCGTAGCAGCGGGACGTGCGCAGTAGTAGCTTTTTAACCCCCGACCAAAAAAAAGGGTGTTATAAGTTTGACGTCGATGTCTGTCTGTCTGTCTGTGTGTGTGTGTGTCTGTGGGACCGTAGAGCTCAAACGGATGGGCCGATTTCGATGGGTTTTTTTATTTGAAAGTTAATATCCGTGCGGGTGTTCTTAGCTATGTTTGGTTAATATCGATTCAAAATGGCCGCCTCCACAAAATGGCGGACTAAATATTTCTTCACAACCTACCTCAATATGGGTATCAAATGAAAGGGCTTAACTAGTAGAACACTATACACTATAACAAATTTCAAATCCAAGATGGCCGCCACCACAAAATGGCGAATTATATAATTTTTTTTCACTACTACCGCAATATGGGTATCAAATGAAAGGGCTTGACTAGTAGAATGTTGTACAGATAACAAATCTAAGGTACTCGGGGGTTAATCAAAATTTTTAATTTTGTTCTTGTTGATTGTGTAGATCGATGAGACGAGCAGATCATGTGCCTGATAGTAAGCAACATGCCTGCCCACAACAGCACAGTGGATGAGTGAAATTTCGTGAGTTCACGTCGGAGACAAGGATAGCAGTATACAACGTGGTGGATTTACCCCCAACAATATTTTAACAGTCCATTCTAACATTGATGTAGACTTCTTCACCCAAGGTCTATTTTTCCCCAGCACGATATATCACGAGATAAAATGAATCAAAGTTTGACGTAAAATTGTCCAGCTTCCTAACGCATGTCAGTTGGCAAACGCCAGTTATTCTACCGCCAAGCAGTTATGTGCAAACATTACTGTGTTCCGGTTTGAAGGACAATGTTTCCAGAGAAATTACAGGGCTTAGAGATATAAGATCTTAGATCTCTGGGTGACGCGCGCAGCGCTAGGTAATTATTTGGACTCTTGATGTTCCAATAGCTGCGTGTCACTGTGCTGTTATGTGTCAGGCGTGTTGCTTACCATCAGGCACATGTCCTGATCGTCTCGTCACTCTTTATTTAAAAAAAAAAACAACCTTGCCGCCGACGCCGCGACGTCGTGCTAAAATCCGTGCTGAGATCTGGCCATTACGGGTATGTCAAATAAAAAAAAACGGAAAATACATACATTCACATTTATTTCAGTTTATGCAACAAATAGACAAACTGTGCATACAGTACTGTAGTCAAGTGGGAAGGCGAATTTTTCCTAGGAAATTGTAGGAAAAACAGATGTATTGTAATACAATAAACAAGAACAAAATTAAAAATTTTGACTAACCCCCGACTACCTCGGATTTGTAATCCGTACAACATTCTACTAGTAAAGCCCTTTCATTTGATGCCCATATTAAGGGAGTTGTGAAAAAAGAAATGTATTTCGCCATTTTTTGGTAGCGGCCATCTTGGCTTTGAAACTTGTAATAGTGCAAAGTATTCTACTAGTCAAGCCCTTTCGTTTGATACCCATATTGAGGAAGTAGTGAAAAAATAATTCGCCATTTTGTGGTGGCGGCTATCTTGGATTTGATTTTTTTTAAAGTGTATAGTATTCTACTAGTCAAGCCCTTTCATTTGATACCCATATTGAGGTAAGTTGTGAAGAAATATTTTGTCCGCCATTTTGTGGAGGCGGCCATTTTGAATCGATATTAACCAAACATAGCTAAGAACACCCGCACGGATATTAACCTTCAAATAAAAAAAACCGCATCTAAATCGGTCCATCCGTTTGAGCTCTACGGTGCCACAGACAGACACACACACACACAGACAGACAGACAGACATCGACGTCAAACTTATAACACCCCTTTTTTTGGTCGGGGGTTAAAAAGAAAAAGAACGTTGATATGGAAAGGCATGTTGCTATCAGGCGCACGCATTGCTTGTCTCGTCACTATATATTACTTAAACAGTATAACAACAAATTTATCGTCGACCGAGCCTTTCAAAGTTAATTAATTGGCAACGGTTAAAAGGTAAGTATTCATTAATTTAGGTATTCATTAATTTCAAGCGGAATAAAATACGCAAAGTAATAATTTCACTTTTAACTACCTTTGAAACGATGCCCTAGAGTCTGCCTAGGGAAGTAGGTAATCTTTTGAAGTGGTCTAATTGTAAACGGCGACCTTACATTGTCGTGAAGTTTTAGCAAATTTGCGTTTAAAACTTATGACATTTAGGTCCTGTTTTGGAACGTTACTCGGTTAATTCGTTCAAAAAATTGTGCGAACAATATTGTGGATACACAAGAACAAAATTAAAAACTTTGACTAAACCCCGACTACCTCAGATTTGTTATCCGTACAACATTCTACTAGTCAAGCCCTTTCATTTGATACCCATATTAAGGGAGTTGTGAAAAAAGAAATGTATTTGGCCATTTTGTGGAAGCGGCCATCTTGGATTTGAAATTTGTCATAGTGCAATGTATTCCACTAGTCAAGCCCTTTCGTTTGATACCCATATTGAGGTAGTAGTGAAAAAAATTATATAATTCGCCATTTTGTGGTGGCGGCCATCTTGGATTTAATTTTTTTATAGTGTATAGTATTCTACCAGTCAAATCCTTTCATTTGATACCCATATTGAGGTAGGTTGTGAAGAAATATTTTGTCCGCCATTTTGTGGCGGCGGCCATCTTGAATCTATAATAACTAAACATAGCTAAGAACATCCGCACGGATATTAACTTTCAAATAAAAAAAAACCGCATTGAATTCGGCCCATCCGTTTGAGCTCTACGGTGCCACAGACAGACACACACACAGACAGACAGACAGACAGACAGACAGACAGACAGACAGACATCGACGTCAAACTTATAACACCCCTTTTTTTGGTCGGGGGTTAAAAACATAATAATCATAATCCCACCACGTGCTCCACTGTCTTTTCGAAGTCATGTGCGTAATGCCGCTGACTTAAAAACGGTGAAGGAAAACATCGTGAGGAAACCGACATGTACCTAGAATATTTCGAGGTCATGTGTCATCCACCAACCCGCACTTGGCCAGCGTGGTGGATTATGGCCTTAACTCTCTCCTTGCGAAAGAAGGCCCCGAGTCCCAGCAGTGGGAACATTTAGTGGGCTGCTTATGCTTATGCTAAACATAATAATGAGAGAAACCGAGACTGTAGAATGCTTTGTCTGAGTGAGTATTTTATTCAAGCTTTTATTGCTGGTACTAACTTAATACATAAAATGTAACTTAACTATTTTTCACTTAAATTTTTTTAGATTAGTGGTCAGCGTGTCCTGTTACACATAGGTTGAGTATTAACTACTGTTAAATAATAAGATTAATTTAATTTCTTTCTAAAGCAGCAGACAACGTTACCTATTTTATTTTGTACACATTTGTAGTGTTCCGGAGCCAAATGGCAAAATACGGGACCCTTATAGATTCGTCATGTCTGTCTGTCTGTCTGTCCGTCCGTATGTCACAGGCACTTTTCTCCGAAACTATAAGAGCTATACTACTGAACCTTGGTAAGTAGATGTAATCTGTTAAACGCATTAAGATTTTGATACAAAAATAGAAAATAGCAAAAAATTAGGGGTGTCCCATACTTAGAACTGAAACTCAACAATTTTTTTTGATCAAAACCATTCGTGTGGGGTATCTATGGATAGGTCATCAAAACTGATATTGAGGTTTCAAACATTATTTTTCTTTCTAAACTGAATAGTTTGCGCGAGGGACTCTTCCAAAGTGGTAAAAAGTGTCCCTCCCCCCCTTGTAACTTCTAAGCTAAGCTAAGAGAATGACAAAAAAAGTGTTTGATGTACATTACCATGTAAACTATCAATGAAAATTGGTTGGAATGAGATCTAGTAAGTAGTTTTATTTACTAGACAGAAATTAGATACTTAGGTCGACTACACTTAATTGATACATAAAAAAAAAATAACGAAAAGAACTACATTTTGATAATAGCGTAATTAATTTTCCTCAAAAAAAAAACGACTTCAATTTCACATTTAACTTACAGATAAATGAAAGTAAATTTTAGTTTTTAGTTGGCAAAACCACACCAAAACCACGCCACACCAATGTCGATGAAATATATATGGCACCACTGCTGAACTATTTATGTTCTACCAAACAAAAGAAATAATCTCCAAATCTATTCAGTTGGCGAAATTTTATATGTACATACAAAATTATACCTACTATGTAATACATAGGAATTGAGAACCTCCTCCTTAATTTAATTTGTTTAAGACAAGGGAATATTTTTTGTTTTTTTACTTTGTTAAAATTCTAGAGGTATCATTAGCTCGTAGGGTAAAAAGCACACTGTCAATCCTTAACAAACACAAATGTTTGTTAAAACTCTGCAAAGCACGAATATTACGCCACTAACGAGCAACCTTTCCCTCTGAAATTTAACACCGGCGTGGCTACCCACAATTTAATAAACATTTTATATTTTAAAGGCTTGCTCTGCGTCGTGGAGTTAACAAAATGAACAATAGGAAGCGTTGGAACAAAAGTATTCATATTCATATTCATATTCATATTCTTATTCTTATTTTATTATTATTATTTAAGATGGAGCGAGCAAGTTGCGGAGGAACAATTTACGTTTGGTTTGATGTTTATTTTTCTGAGTGGGTGTTCCTCGATATAGACAATATGATGACAGTTTTCTTTGTAGTTTGTGCTACTAATATTATAAACTGGTATCTGCTCGCGGTTTCACCTGCGGAGTTCCCATTACCGATATTATAAAAAGCCGATGTGCTATTCCAAACTTCATAATGTGTTCCAATTTTATTATTATACTTAGACTTTTATTGTTTTTGGAACGATAATGAACAATATAATAACTAATGATTAAATTAATCAAGAATAGACGTAAGTAAACAAACTTACGAAGTTATTAACAGATGAAAGCAAGAAAGAGCGTCGAAAAAAATATTCGAAATCTATGAATGAAAGTTTGTATTACGTTTTAGGGAAAGTACTTGTAATAATAAAGGAATTCAGATAATGATAAAAAGTAAAACAAAAAACAAAAGTTTGATGCAGAGTTTCCTACTTTTCAACGTGTGTTTTGTTGGGGTGAAACCATATTTATCTGGACCGAATGTGTAACATTACGAAATAAAATATGTCCGTGCAATTAGCTTCTTTCTTGAGTCGGTGTTATCCTGCAATCAAAATCTACAGCCTTCTATTGCTCTTATTTAGCTTTAAGCGTAAATAGAAATAGGGTAATCCTTTTCTTTCTCCCGTTTGTTTTAAGTTTATCACTGAACATGTGTAACTAACACTAAGGAAACCATAGGCTTTTCACGACACAGGGCTTCATCTAGTATGAAATCTAGAACACAATGTTGCTATTGTACCTACTTACCATATTGTTTTGCTCAAATAAGGTATATTTTTTGACGTGACAACGTCTAATAAATCGGTGAACGCCGGATGCATGCACGAAAAAGTGTTCCGTTACGCTCATTGCGCATCTATAAATGTTTTGTTATGACGTTGTCATAACAAAACTTGGCAAATACTCGTCTCGATAAATGTGGTTGTATCCTAACAGATCATTAAGAAATTGCTTCTTAATATAGCAATATTTGTTTCGTTTCAGAATTTCCTTTCTCCATTAATTTTAAAACGAAAACCACTTGATATGAATAAATAAAAATATTATCTGTGAGGTTCGCAAAATTATCTTCGTTAGGCGGGAAACACGTTTCGCTTGGATATTGTTTTTTCCATAACGTGTTAGACACATTTGGAAAGGAATGGAAGCGTCGCTTAATTATTTGTACATTTTTGGACTTTTGGCTCAGTTGGTAGTAGTTTGGTTACAGAGCCTTTGCTCGTTGATACGATTCCCGCCTTGGACATATATGAGCGTAAGTAGTTTACCTAAGAATGTTTGTTATACTAATTTGTAAAGACGAAAGTTTGTGTTTGTTACTGTATGTTTTAATTCCATGTAGTTATATTAGCGGTAGACTCTTGGCAGAGTCCGTCTGGGGAAGTACCACATCATTGCCAGTTATTCTACCACCAAGCAGTAACGTGCGAACATTACTGTGTTCTGGTTTGAAGGGAAACATTTCCAGAGAAATTATAGGGCTTAGAGATATAACATGTAAGATATCTGAGTGACGAGCGCAGTGCCATACTAGGTAATACATGTGCCAATAGCTGCGTGTCACTGTGCTGTTATGTGGCAAGCGTGTTGCTTACCATCAGGCACATGTCCTGCTCGTCTCGTCGCTCTTTAATTAAATTAAAAAAGGTATCTGTGCAAGGACTGAACGCATTTAAATCAAATTAAAAATGTGCTTCCTACGACATCTAGATTGATACATAGGCAACTTTTTTGAAAACCAACGAGACGCAGTTAGTCGACCTTAAGTATACATTTTATTGCCTTAAACGCTCTACACACGAGCTCTGAAATCAGAGGAATTTACGTAAAAGTAGTGGGGAGGAGCCTACATCGCACCATAAATCACCAATCATATGGTGCGATGAAGGGTCCTACCCATTACATTTACGTAATTTCCTTTGATTAAAAGGCTCGTGTGTAGAGGGTGCTAAGGTAGTGTTGCGAGAGAAATATCCACGAATATATATGTATACACGTACAAGTAGGGTTCACTCGCGTATTTTTCTGTCTCGTTAATTTCCCGGGATGGAAATTAGCCTATTACTTCTGGCTATTATATATTAGATATCAAATTTAATCCTCATCCTTTAAATAAGCATCCGTACATATTACGGCATACATATAATATTCCGAATTTATAATATTATAAGTAAGCAACAGATAACGCTGACGATAACTGATCGTGAACGTGATCTGAAATATATACATACGTATAGTTTGTTTATAGTTTTACGTTAATATTAATGATTTATGGCCCTCTTAGTCGATAATGTGAGCGACATTATTGCAGTTAAGTCTCAGGAAAGTGCGTCTATAAACCGACATTGTATCTCGCTTTTCCGGGCCAATGAATACTAGATATTTCTGCAGAGTAGAATACCTGCAGAAAAATAACCTATTACATCGAGGTGGTCGCGGCATGCCCTGATTTCGCGTGCGCTGGTGAAGGGATGGGTGCGTTCCAAAGAAGGCAAACCGTGGCGGATTCTCATAAGAAAGCGAGAACATCCCGGCTTTCCCGCTGTAATCAGCAAAAGTGGAACCTCGTTGAGTTTTAGTCAGTAGGGATAACTTTCGTGGTGTCCAGCCCGTCATAAAAAGAACAAAAAGTAAAGAACACCTTAGTGACGCGATGATTGCTCAGTTGTAATATACTGCTGGCCTATGAGCAAAATGTAAAATGTATGGGTCAAATGAACCACCAGGAGACCTATGTAGGATGATAGAAGGGTATAAAGTCCACCAGGAGACCTATGTAGGATGATAGAAAAAAAATACAAAATACAAAAAAAAATACAAAAATGTTTATTTCTTTCAAATAGTAAACTTACGAAACAGGTATATCGGGGTCTCCTTTTAAGCATAGATATACCTGTAATAGGAGACTCCGCCTCTCTATAACCATAACAATTGTTTGTTTACATTAGTTAAAATAAGTTAAAAATAAGGTGTGTATGAGTATGTGTGTGTGTGTGTTTGTGTGTGCGTGTGTGTGTGTTAGGGTGTGTGTGTGTGAAAGATGAGGGTGAGTTTGTGTATATGTATGTATGTGTGTGCGTGCGAGCGTACAGCGTGCATACTGGTTTGCTTGTAGTGTGATCATGGGGATGTGTGTAATAATATGAGTAAAAGTAAATGGTTTATAATAAATGGTCATTTAGACTGATAATAATCTTCCAATTGATTAAATTTATTTTTGTAACGAAAGTTTTCAATGTGATTCTGCTATATTTTATTATACCTACATCTATCATATTTTTATTGAACAAAAGCAAAAACAAGGAGGTCCTTGTTTTTGGTTTTTGTGTCTTTATAAATCAACTCGTATAATTTAAATTTATAAATATTATATAAATATTATTTAAAGTTATTATTTAATAAGGCTTCTATTTCTTCGTAACTTTTATCACGTATCCAATCCATCAAAGCATTTTTACAATCACGATACTGCATAGGGTAGATGTCTAATATCTTATTTATTGTATTATACAAATGTGCGGATCTACAAACGAATTGATTACCTGCAAACGAAGTTTTAGCTCCCGGAATCAAAATAGCAATATCTTTTCTTCTTTTTTCAAGCACTTTACTATTAACAGGCAACTTTCTATGGACTTTCAGGGTTGATTGAACAATATACAGCTTTCTGACTGTTAGCACTTGACTCAAGGAATACAACTCCCTTGTCGGAAATCTGTAAGGCTTAAAATACATAACCTTTAATAAGATTCGCTGTGCCCTTTCAATCTCTATAAATTTAGTTTTCCTGCTCCACCCCAAATTGGCAGGCAATATGATATAACAGACTGAACCAAAGCAATGTATATTCTATTTAATAACCCTTTTGGTGCCACATGTCTAAGTCTTTTGAAAATCCATATTAATTTTCTTACTCTAGTACTGATCACTTCTATTTGTGAGAACCAGGACAATCTTTGGTCAATCTGTACTCCTAGGTACTTGGTTTTGCTTACTTTTTCTAAAATTGTGCAATTACAACCATCTTCATGTAAATTGTTATTATTATGAAGTTTGATAGCAAACTCCGTATTGGGTTGGGTACTGTCGTAGATAGTGTAGCACATATAGTTTGTTTTAAGAGTGTTGAGGGTAAGTAAATTTTGTCTTAGCCATTGAGCTATTTTAATCAGGCCTTGTTCCGCTTGCACACGAACTTTTGCCCATGTGGTGTTAGAAAAGACAATAGCGGTGTCATCTGCGTAGGAAATTATTTTCGCATTTGTTATTTTAAGATTACACAAATTATTTATATATATTAAGAATAGGGTAGGTCCTAATACACCCCTTGTGGTACACACCATACGAAACATTTATATCATCACTAATATAATTCCCTATTTTAACCTTCTGCATCCTGTTACTTAGATAATCTCTAAAAAGAGCAAAAGGTTTATCTCGAACACCAATACCATTGAGTTTTTGGAGAAGAATAGGAACATGGACCGTATCAAAAGCCTTTTTTAGGTCAAGATAAACGGCTAAACATTTCTTCCCTTTATCAACTTGATCTACTACAAAAGAAGTAAGAGCTGTAACAGCATCCTCAGTCGATTTACCACTTTGAAATCCATATTGTGAGTTAGATATCAGATTGTATTTTTTAAGGTAATTGACTAATCTACTGTTTATCAACCTTTCCAAAATTTTTGAAATACAGGGCAGCACCGATATAGGTCTATAATTATTAAGGTCATCTACGTCACCACTCTTGTGTATGGGCGTAATAAGTGATTTTTTTTAAGTAACTCAGGAAAAATGCCCTGGTCAAAGCAAAGATTTGTCAGGTGAGACAAAATTGGGACTATTTCAGCCTTGGCCAACTTAAGAAAACTAGTTGGGATGTTATCCCAGCCAGCAGCACTATCTGATTTAAGACTCATAAGCACTCTGTGCACTTCTTCAGAATCAGTATGTAAAAGTACAAATGAATTTGATTGCGAGTGTTGGATTTCACTTGTTGTTTGGTTTGCACAATTATCATTTTGTAATATATTTTCAGCCAAAATTTTACCAGTATTTGCAAAATAATTATTAACTTGGTTAATAGATTCACATGGAGAAGATTTTAAATTCAGCAATTTTGAATTGTCAATTTTTGCATTTTCTAATTGTGCTACAGATCTAATTGTTTTCCAGAGTGTTTTAGAGTTATTGGTAGAGTTAGCTAACTGTGTTTTTTCGTAATTTCTTTTTAATTTTTTTAGTAAATTATTACAAAAATTGCGATATCTTTTGTAAGTGATGCTTGCAATTTCATTCCCGGGATCAAGTTGAACCTTTTTTTGCAGTCTGTTTCTGTTTCTAATACAACGTAAAATTCCGGTTGTTATCCAAGGCTTTATAGTCCGTTTATTTTTTGAAATTTTGATAGTAGTAGTATTTTCTTGTAAGGAATCTGTAATTTTATTGATAAGCTGTTCTGTTAGAGAGTTAGGGTCACTGCAATTCAAAAGCTCATCAAGGTTTTTATATTTCAAACTGTAAGTGGCTTCATCAAAATCAGTGACTGTTTTCGTTTTCTTACATTTGACAGTATAATTTTGACATGCTAAACTCAAAAATATCATGAAATGATCAGTGACCGTTGTCGATAGCACAGCAACTTTCGCAGATGTTTTTGTATCAGTCTTCAGCATAACGTGGTCAAGGCAATTTCTGCCCCTAGTTGGATGCACATGTCCCGGTAAAATACCATGAATACATAACATAGTAAGGTAATTAAGTCTGTTTGTTACTTCGTAATTTTGTTCATTTCCCCCTTGATATTAAGTTAATATTAATGTCTCCTGTTATTATGATATTTTTAGATTTTAATGATTCTAAATGTATGTTCAGTGAATTGATAAAAGATTCAGCACATTTATTTGATGGAGAACGATATATACCCATTATACAACTATTAGGAGTATCTATTTGCAGACAAGATGCGTTGGCTAATTTAATTTCTTTTACAAGAGTTGTCGTGGTTCCGTTATTGACATATACCACGACTCCATCATTTTGATTTAGATGATGGCTTGATGCAAAAGACTTATAATTTTCATAGAAGGAATCGGTTTGTCAGAATTTATTCTACATTCTGTTAAAATAATTATATCAGGACTTATATTAGTTGCACTTAATGTTGTTATAAAATCGTCAATATTACTATACACACTCCTGATATTTTGGCAAAAACTTTGAGGTCATTATCTTTAATACATAATTTGGTATTCAGGTCTTCAATGTCACATTGAATGCTTTTCGCGATTTTAATACCATCTATTTCATTTAAAGTTTCAAGTGATCTATCCATAAATAAGTAGAAGACAACAGCAAGGGTTTTTTGTAGTCATTTAAATAGTGTGATAACATTAACAGGTTTAGTCCTGGAGATGTGAATTTTGAAAGTACAGTATGAGTACAACAACTAATTATAATAAGAATAGCTTGTTTGTATATTGGATGATTAAAATTCTTTGAACTTTTTTTGAAGTGTGGTTTGGTGTTTTGTGAGTGAATAAGTGTGTAGTGTAAGAAGGTATAACTTGTGTGAGTTGAAGTAACGTTAGTGTACAATAATAATAATTGGAATATACCACCAATTTCAACAGGTTTACAGATCATATTACATAAAAATGAAAAACAAAGATTTAAGTAAAAGCCTAGTCATTGTTCTGTTTCCAATATTAGCTGATGAACTTGCGCTTCGTTCTTAATCAAAATGATTGGGGAATTTTCGTGTTTTCGTACGTAGACCTTGCCATATGCAGTCCAACAAATTTGTATCTTTTAGACTTTACTAAGTCTCGTGCCAAAAATGTAACTGGGCCTTTTTGTGTAAGCTGTTCGGATATGTAGACAGGGTATCCCCAGAGCATGTAAGCCCAATTGAAGGGCACAAAGCTTCTTTTATGCTTGGCATTGAAGTTCTTACACATTTTAACATTTCCGTTTTTAGTATAGTAGATGAGGTTTCCACAATAATTGGAGTGCTTTTAACATCCTTCTTCCTCGCACTCGATAAATATCTTTCACGTCATTTTATCTAAGCTGCTGCCGACATTCCTAGATAAGCTGACAACCATGTCTAATAATTCTTCTTTTGTCTCTGCTGGCTTTTTAGGCACGTTTTTCAACTCAAAATTAGCTTTTCTACTGCCCATCTGTAGGTCTTCATTTTTTCTTCTAATATCACTATGTATTTTTGTCTTCACGGATGATCTTCTCCAGTTCTTGTATTTTCTTTTTAAAATCTTCATTCTGCTTTGTAAGCAGCTCCATAGAAGATTGTATATTCTGGTTACCCAGCTGAATGTCTTTAAGAATTTTATTTTGTTTTTGTTCTTGACTTAGCATCATTGCTTTAATTTCATCTTTCAAATGATTCTTTCGATAGAAGGGTATAAACAAAAGATAGAAAGGTCTCCTGGTGGTTCATTTGACCCATACATTTTACATTTTGCTCATAGGCCAGCAGTATATTACAACTAAGCAATCATCGCGTCACTAGGGTGTTCTTTACTTTTTGTTCTTTTTAAGTACCAAAATCACGCGACAAGGAGAAATAATCGAGGGTACAACCCCCCATACATTTTGTTCACGGACCTGTAGTCTATATGTATAATAGAATCTCGCGCATTACGACTCAAAAGCTTGTTTGTGGGTTCAATTTCCACTGTGTTTGATTTCCTGATGAATCATGATGAAAACGATGTTCCAAAAAAACGCATTTCAAGAGTAAGAACTTAACGTTTACCTTGATTCTAGTCGTGTATACATTGTAAGTAAAGTATTGAATACCTGCAGGAGAATAGAGATCGAAAAGCTTAATAAAATTAGCGGATCCTTATTCAATATTACTTTAGATTTTTACCGACTACCGAAACAAAAGTAAATATTTTGTATCCAACTCATGCATGTTTATTGCTGTGTGCGGAGCTGTAACTTTACAAATGTTTTGATCTGTGAAAGCGGAGTATGTCGTATGCTTCCTCCCGTTACGAAATGTATTGGTGAATCGTGTTACTGAGCAGTAAATGTGTTATATCCTGTTAGTATTCAAAGGCTATTCTCCTTCGTTTCTGGTTTTACATTCAAAACATAGTAATTGAGCTATTTGGAGTAGTATTTTTTTTTTATGAATCGACCCATAACTTTGAGCTATCGTAGAAGGCGTAGTGCGTAGTGCTATACTAACTTACCGAAAGTATACTAACATACATAAGTAAAGCATACTTAAAAGCATCAAAAAGAAGAATACTATAAAGTTAATCAAGTACTAGGCCATAAGATATCGAGATAGATCCAAACATTATTTGGTTGTAACACGAAAAATGATAATGAGCTTACAGATTATTAGAACGAGCTTTGTAGATGATGATTCAAAAGTTTTAAAATATTCAGATAACTCTATAATAACCTTATAACTCAAGCGCATAAGTAATGGCGGTCGTTACTCATATTCGAGTCAAAGCAGAAAAGATAGCGGCCAAGATATTCAAGAAAATTATGTGCAAAGTGCAAAATATAACAGAAACACAGTGTAATAAATTATAAACAGTACTTGAACTTTAGCTTTGATGTTTTGACTATGTCGAGCAAGACTCCGGGCCGTTAGATAATCCTATCAATATATTAAAATTCAATGTTTGTTGCTTAATCAAGAAATTGAGTAGACTTTTTGTACACCTTTTAAAGGGGTACAATATTGCTGTACATTTTTTTTTGATCTGGCTTATAGGGTTCAGCCAGTGTTAGCAGTGTAACGACAAAAAATGTGTTTATTTTTGATATTACAGATCCTGCGGTTACCTGGAAGAGATTACTCTTAGCGATAAGGCCGCCAATTGCTACTTTTTTTTTTTTAAGTTTTGTATATTTTTGTTTTTTGTGTTCTAACTAAGTGCAATAGAGAGTTTATCTATCTACATTGGAAACCTTTAAAAGTATCCGTGTTTTTCTGATATTTTATGCACTTTTATATATATAAATGTTCCTCTTGAATCACTATCTGTTAAAAAACCCGCGTCATAATCGGTTTAGTGGTTTTAAAGATGTATAGGGAAAGACAAACGTTGCAACTGACTATGTTTTATACTATGTAGTGACTTTTATTTAGAATTCTAAGATAAGATTACATATCACCTAGGCATGTTAGCTTTGCCAAAAAATATCATCGATATTACTATATCTCCTACAATGAAATATTATTTTAATATACCATCTTACACACACTAATTTAAACTTCTGAGAGAATTTAATACCTCGACCTAAATCTTGATATGACAAAAAATTATAATACTGGGTCGATTTATTTTTTATTTGACCACTTTTTAAACCCTAATGCGGCAAAAATTACGTAATAACTTTGATGTATCTCTCTGCTTGTATGTTTCTATACGTGGTGACCGATTTTATTGCAGTTATTGGAAAAATTAGATACATTCTATAAAGTCTATTGAGTTAAAATTCCAAAATAAATGTTGTGTAGTTTTCGTTACTGAATTGAGCGCAAAAAGTTTGAATATAAACAGTATTGTATGAACATTAGTCACTGTTTTGCTTCGCACTGTGACTTATGTGACCGACTTGTTGATGGATATAATTTGAAATAGAGAGAAACCCGTGAGATGTGTCTGTGTATTTATTTTATTTATATATTTATACGAATAATGTCATTGGATGACCGCGCGCTGTCGTAATTTACTCAAGAACAACGTACAAATGTTTTTTGTCAAGATTTTATAGGAGTGCAAAGTTATTGGGCTATTTAATTGCGAAGATTGTTTCCGGAATTCGTTTCACGTTTGCAAATACTTCTAATATCATCACTAGTAGCCGTTTCAATGATAAATAGCATCTATGTAATGTAACGGGTTTGAAGGAAAAATAAGTTTAAAGACCAGAGGGTCTATTGCCTAACTAAAATTGTCTTAGCTTCGATATTGCTCTCCCTTTTCTTATCACTGGAAATTATAGAGACGGCTATAGCAAAGCCATAGTCTAGTTAGGCGGCAGAAGGACATAGGTCTGTAGCTCTACCTATGAATAGAGAAATAGCAAGACGTCAGAAGCGCATAAGCAGCCCATAAAATGGGAACATTTCGTAGAAGTGCTAGGACTCTTGGGCCTTCTCTCACAAGAAGAGTCTAGGCCATAATCCACCACACTGGCCTAATACTGGTTGATAGATTTAGTAAAAAACCTCAAAAGTTCTAGAAACTTGTCGGTTTCCTCGCGATAATTTCCTTCACAGTTTTAAGTTAGCGGCAGTACGCACATTAAGTACTCCGAAAAGACAGTGGTTCGATTGGGATTTGGTACCGGGCGCCGAGTCGGCAGTCGTTGTACTTCCGACTAGACCAGTCGTAACTTTGTCAGAAGTGCAGAGTCTACCAACAAGCAACATGGGACCATAATATGACTATTATTACCCATTAGTATCGCTGTCAATTTTTAGCAAGCGAAATCTAAATAGATAGTTTTTTTAAGTCAGCTACAAAACCAGTAAATTTGGACATTTCCCCATAATGGATCCCCCATCATAGGCTAAAATATATAGTTGAAAACGAAAACATGTTCAGGGCAAAATTGTTTGGTTCCATGAAAAAAATATTTTACATATATTTTGGTATGTTTTACGTGAGAATAAACATTCATAGTTACTAGTAGACGAACGACCTTTTCAGTTTAAAAAATGAGTTCTGCGTAACACTGTATCCTACTAATATTAAAAATGTGGAAGTTTTGATGTTTCTCTGTCTGTTGCTGAATTATGTCAGAACGGCTGTACGGGTCGGGTTGAAAGCTTAAAACTATTAGATTAAAGATTGGAACAGCACAAAGGCTTCTTTTTTTGCTGAAAAATCACGTGAACAGAAACTGCGAGGGACCTGCGAGGCATGGCTAGTTTAAAATATTTCAAGAAAAAAGTCACTGCTCCGTTATCACGTACGAACATACAAAATATGACGGGAAAGGCCACTTTAACAATGAATAATTCACGTGCCATTTGGAAAAAAAATCCGGAAATGACTTACATAACGCACAGAAATAGCCCGGTGTCGTAAAGGCGAGTTTACACTCCCGTGTAAACAAAAGGCGCGTCCACATGCGTCGCTCAGCAGAAGCGATAAATTATTATTACAAGCGTCGGGATCATAAGTTCAAATAGAGAACAAGATTCGCATGCGTTCTGTAAATATTTACGGTATGATGTATTCTGACAATGTTGGTATGAGCTTGCGTCGCTTGACGCAGTGACTGAGGTTGTGTGGTTTGGGAATGCTTTGGATGTAGCGACCGCGAGCTTGTTATGTGTTTCTGGTACTTAAGATTCGTCCCCCGGCAAAACGAGTTTTTTGTCCAGTTTTCAGAGCTGTTCTCATTAGACAAAACAAATATCAGCTGGTAAAAAATAAATTAATATTCTTGAATTTCTTGGCTTCAAATGGTTGTTTCTATTTGTTAATGAATTTATTATTTAAGCAATCTCTTCACAACGAAACCATACAAAATAGAAATAATTGTAATTATCATGCATCTCTTCAGAATTCAACCTTAATAAATTTGGCATGACCTTTGGGAGCGGAAACTAATCTTAATCTAAAACTGTTGCTATTTAGAAAAATAGTTTCTGAGTCCAATATAAACTGCAGTTCGCAAAAAGTTCAATCACGAGTTTATTTATACAGTGGTGCAATTTTTTGGCGGGAAACCAAACAAATTTGTCACCACCATAATTTCAACGAAACTAAATCACTGTCCTCCACTGAGCCGCAATGTCACCGCGGTATTAAAATGTGGTTACAGGATAATAAATCTTACTGTAATGTAATAGAGTAGGGAATGGTGTCCACCATTACTCACTGCATTATTTGTTCGTGTTATTAAACCGTGGAAGTGGTTGGTCGAGATCGATGTTAATTTCAACGTGTGCTTGCGATCGTTGCAATTGTCCAAAAGCAGTATATGCAAGATGTTGCGAAGACAAAAAATAAAAAAAATGTTGCTGTGGCGGTCAAACAAAAGTAAGTAGGTACTTAAAAACATCTGCACAAAGTAAACTCTGAGCTATATTATCTATTCTATGCTCTGAGTTCAGTTAAATAGGTTTTTCGAAGTTACTTTTATAATTTAGCTTTAAAATGTTTTTAATTTTATCTACTCGTACTTAATATACATACATTGTTACCATTCATTCTATATCATATCATAGCTTGGCTAATTGACCCTATTATTAACTGAATTTTTTTGGCATGATGCTGAATACAATATAATAACTTGTATCTTGAGAGAAATCCACCGTACTCCGAAATAATATGTACAGGTTGTACCTGGTCAGGAGACGATAGATCCATTGAATTGATTGAATTTAAAGAAATTAAGTTAAAAAAAAATTGGTTGCCTGTAAAGTCGGTATACGGGCGAAAGTTTTACGTGACAACGACTTTGAGTGGTAAAATAATTTTACGGAAGGGACGCGTGCCTTTCACTTTTTATGTCTGTCTCTCTCGCTCTTAGGCGGGCTAACCATGCCCGAGTGGAAGGGACGCGTGCCTCTCACTCGCTCTCGTTGTGAGCGCATAACGTGAGCGGAGCATAACGCAGTTTCTTGAAGTGTCACCCGGCAAACCAATTTATAAGACGTTGTCACGTCAAAAAGATTGCACAAGAACGGCATATTTTTGTACAACCAATAAAATTTGTTTTAATTCGATATCGTAAATAAACCTAATAGTTTGTAGGTATTGCATAAAATGAAGACCCGCCTTGTGCAGTAATTTTGGTGGGAACAATTCGCTTGGGACCTCTATCGTGCATCTTTATAGCTTTAGTCCATTTTCAGTACTAATTTAGTAGAAGTATCAAGGTCCACTGAGGGTGTACATTATTTTACTATCAAAATGTGGCTATTTAGGCAATTGCTAGCCAGAAAGGTGTGACGTCACACCCATTACAGATTAGAAGGCCTGGAATAAGGTACAGGACAGATAAGAGAGGTATCTAGTTTTAGGGTTTACATAAATACCGTTTCCTCTTGGTATGTAAAATGATTGCGCTCTGGGTATTAAATATTTATATCAGTTTTTTTTAAATAAGAAGTGACGAGACGAGCAGGACATGTGCCTGATGGTAAGCAACATGCCTGCCACATAACAGCATAGTGACACGCAGCTATTGGAACATGAAGAGTCCAAATCATTACCTAGCACTGCACCGCGCTCATCACCCAGAGATCTAAGATGTTATTATATCTCTAAGCCCTGTAATTTCTCTGGAGACATTACCCTTCAAACCGGAACACAGAAATGTTTTCACATTACTGTTTGGCGGTAGAATAACTGGCAAAAGTGTGGTACTTCCCCAGGCGGACTCTGCTAGGAGTCCTACCACTACAAAGTTGACATTAAATCTGGTAAAAGTTGTCTGGTCTAGTCGGGAGAACGGCAACTGTCGATCTGGAGTACCCTTACGTCATCCATTAATCTGCACATGGCCAGCGAGGTTTATTATGGTCTTACTCTCTCGTTATGAGAGAAGGACCCGGCCCAGTTGGAACATTAAGTGGGCTGTTTATAGATGTATAGTTTTGCTAGACGATTATATCAAGTCAATATTTTTATTGTAAAACTTTTTTTATGATTCATTTATATTATGGCAACTTTGGGTCATAAAAATAGCATGGTGTACAAACAATTGTCATTTGTTAAACTGGTGAAAAATTTGATGACTATAATAAAATGGAATAATAGAAGGAGGAGGCTGTTATATTTATTATATACTAGCTGTACCCTGCCACGCTTCGCAATGGCACATTATGATGCAAAAATTAGACAAAAACAATCCTGGATGAGGATAATATATCATTGTAAAATTTCAGCTCGATCGGTACAGAACTTTTTGAGTTTTTGAAGCGTACACAAACCAATATAACATTTTTATACATAGAGATATTAGTAGAATAACTATTCGTCGCACTACCAGCAGTCTAAATCGTTATTATCTTGTTTCAGGTAAGAAACGTTACAACGGCTTGCAAGGGAGAGACTAAAATTGGTCCAGGTATCAATAGTAAAAACACGGTCTTGATAAGTTCTTTGGGAATATTTGGTTAAAGTTGAAAGAGTAAGCTATAAAAATTTGTGTGTTTGTTTTTATTTGTGTGTATATTTTAGTAGTGGCAAACAGAAGTGGCATTGGGCCGGTCACATCTGTCACAGACCTGATAACCGTTGGGATAGATGGCTTCTGGAGTGGAAACCGCGAATCGCCAAACGTAGTATATGACGGCTTGAGACTAGGCTTGAGGTAGCTGGTGGTGGTTGGGAACGTAAAGCCGAGGATTGAGCTGAGTGGGGTGTTATTGGAGAGATCTACTTACATCCAGTAGTAGACGAATGTAGGCTGATTATTGTGATGGTTTCTATGTTTTTAAATTGGTCAGAAATTTAAAATTGCTGTTTTACGATAATTATTTGCATACTTTTATGTGTTCTTCCATTTATTTAATTTTCATTGATTTCCTCCCAGATTTTTCCTGTAGCACCAATTCAATATATTACCGATAACTGTGGAAATAAGTATAAATTTGCTTCAGCAGCAAACAGCTCTTAAAATAAACCTAAATACTTCAACCGAGTCGTTTACATTTATTTATTGCCTTCCCATCGGTTCCTATTAGATCAGATGGTGATGCGTAATAATATATTGTGTAGTAAAACGTAATAATGTGATAATATATTTGTAACATTTAAATTTCGTAAATATACCGTCAACTTGTCTTGTTTTATGGTTTCGGAAATCGTAGCCGTAAATTAATCATCTTTTGATGGGTTCACCTGTATTTTTTTTTGACGTATTTTTTTCTACAAATCGTTGTAAAATTTATAATTGTTAGAAATTGATAAGGTACTTTCGACTATACTTTTAATAGTCGTAGACAGTTCTATTGTACATAAATGTTTTGTGACTTTCTTTTACAACTTTTATAGGTCCACTTTTGACCACCAATTTGTTTGACTATGGATTATTTCATTGATATGATCTCACTAGATGGCAATAGAAGCTTTCTGAAGACATGTGACAAAAATCTTTTAAAAAAAAAAAAATTTCTTTTTCTTTTCAAATCCCCAAGTTAACTCTGATATATTTATATTCTCTGATATATTTATATTATGATTAACAGCAACTGTTTCGATAAGAATATCGTATACTAAAGACAATTGATTTAAACATAATGTATGGTTTTTCGATTTCAAAGTCTCGAACATCGCCGGAAAATTGCTAGCTTATTGGTTTTTTATCCGATACACTTCGGAGAGTGTACGACTGATTTATACGATCTAATACCACCTTGCCCTTTTTTCTATCGGAATGCTCGTAGCTCGAAAAAGCGACATCGTTTCATGGTTGAGGTTCCAAAGACACGAACGAAGACATTTGACTCCTACTTCTGTGATAAGAACGCCAAGGCTGTGGAATACGTTGCCTGAGAGGGTTTTTCCCGATAGTTACAATCTTTGCGTCTTCAAATCGAGAGTGAATCGGTTCCTTCTAGGTAAACACGCTCTATCGTAGACCGCGTCATCGTTTAACATCAGGCGAGATGGCGGTCAAGTGTAAACCTATAAAAGTTAAAAAAAAATCTATATAGGTAATAGATAATATTAATTAAACACCAAAAACATATAAAACATCGGTATGTTTATCAAGGTTTCTAATAAAATAAAACCATTTTCATATTAATAACTGTTTTGATAGGTATTTTGCCACTGAGAATATTCTTCGTTGGAGCTAAACATGAAACGCTATTGGGTAAATGTCAACTGAAATTTCGTGAAAAACGTTAATTCATATCATAAATGATTAACCTCTTTCAACGTTGTCAATTATTTCTGCGTAACCTGCAATGCACTTAAAAGAAAGCATGCAATTCAACTTTCAACTTCAGCTCGTTTATTTGAAAACCTTTTTAGTTAATCGGAAATGCAGTGAAAAGTTGCTACGGAGTTTTAATTTGTTTTCACTCCAAAAAGTTGAGTTGTGTTCATTATGCGAGCGTTTAAATTAGAATATGATAGATACCGCACTATATACTGTTCGCACCTTTGGGATGGATCGGCTAAGTATCAGCTTGAGGCTCTGGAATCGATTGAGAGGCGTGCCAAAAGGCTCATAGGCAAAGACACTCTAGCGCGAAAAAGACTTCATAGTCTTGAACATCGCCGCAAGATAGCTAGCTTATCGGTTTTTTATCGGATACACTTCGGAGAGTGTGCAACTGATCTGCATGATCTAATACCTCCTTGCCCTTTTTTCTATCGTACTCTCGTAACTCAAAGAAGCGGCACCGTTTCATGGTGGATATTCCAAAGACACGGACGAAGAGGTTTGACTCTACGTTTGTGATAAGAACATCTAGGCTGTGGAATGAGTTGCCTGAGTGGGTTTTCCCCGATAGTTATAATCTTGGTGTCTTCAAATCGAGAGTGAATCGGTTTTTCTAGGTAAACACGCTCCATCGTAGACCGCATCGTCGTTTAACATCAGGCGAGATGGCGGTCAAGTGTAAACATATAAAAGTTTAAAAAAAGAAAAAAAATAATAATAATCATTTTGAGCTTTATTTTTTTTTACGTGGAGGAAATGCATTGACGCATACCCATCACACAGGGGAGGCAGTTTGGCTAGTTCGGGCTCGACACCACGAGTAGTTCCTCCACTGACAATAATCTCCACGCGCTTTTCCCACCTCCACCTCCGCAGCACCTCCACCTTTGTCGCTTAAAGCAGGAACGCGGGGATGCTCTTGCATTATTTCGCGAACCCAATGCGGCTTTCCCATGTCTGATGAACCTGATGAACTTGAACCCAATATACCCCGTGACCTCATCGCAGACCTATTAGTAAGTGGGTGCCAAATGCGTTTGGACACTCTTGGTCCCCTTGGTTCCACGACCTATCACTTTTAAGCTGCAGAGGATACTGGAGGATATATGGTTACTGTTATACCGCCACTCTTCTTCTGCTGAATAGAATGATTATATGGATGGTACGGAACGATAATTCAACTGTCTGAGGTTAAGGTGACAACCTTATGCTTACCTTCAATTCTTTTTTTATAGTATAGAGCAACAAGACGAGCAAGACGCGCCTGATGGTAAGCAACATGTCTGCTCAAACAGAATTTCTTTTGTCCAAATAGTTTTATATTTGCCCTAGTGTGCTATAAGGTTCACGAGAGCTGTCAACGCTGACAGTGGATCTGCACAGCTCTGCACTAGTGGTAGTGGCAACGTGCAACAAAATATTTTGTAATCAATCATTCAGGCATTTCAGACTACTTTGTATAGAGATAATACTAACGGAATATACGCAGATAAAACTGTAAGGCGTTACCAGTTTTGTCAAAAATGCATGCAACTACCATGCTTCGAAAGAAGGTAAAAAAATAAAATGTATATGTACCTATAAGGATTAAATTATTTCAGAAGCCTTTTAAACCCTTTCTCCAAAAATATAATTCACGCTACTATACATATATTTAGAACATGATAGTTTTACCCCATTTTAATAAATTTTAAGTAATCCTCTTATCTGTATCAATTTCCGTGTTTTATCAACACTTAAACCCTTGCACCCTTCAAATAGCCCATTCCAGTTTTATGGTGTAAATCGGATAATCGGCTCTAGTGTAACTGTGTCATCGTTTTACTGTCATAGTTGTAACTCCCTATAATATTTTATGGTTTTATGTTACGTATGGTTCAGTTTTTATAGTTCCAATCGATTAGACACTTTGCAAAAAATACAATAATGGGAAGAAAATACAAAATAGTACAAAACAACTTTGGTATATTGGAATCTAGATTAACCAATTCACTCTAGAATCTTCTCAAAAAACACGCCCCATAGTAATCTGTATCATAGATCAATATCTGGGGAGATTACGGTAAAAACCGCATTGTTGCTTACCATCAGGTGAGCTGATGAACAAGTAAATATAGTATCGTATTCCTACGGAATCTCCTACGTCAGCGCAATTTTCGTAAAAAGGAGTAGGTACTAAGTTTTTGCTGCTTCGCGTTTTAATATAGATTTTCAGTTGTCGAGTTTTACTTTTATTCTACTACGGAGAAGCAAAAAGAAGGGTTATAGTAGTATTTATTCATTTGCGTATAAACGTAGAGTAATGAATCAACGAGTTATGGACGAAACGTGAAATTGCCACAAGTTATTGCAGAGTAGACGACCCTGCGTTAATTTGTAACGATTAGAGATTGTATTTTGTAAAATTTGGTGTAATAAATATAATGTTTAATTTACTAAAGTATTAAGATAACTATTAAGATAACTGGGAGTTTATTTTTACAGAAGAAAGGCCTATTTTATTGTATTATTTTAAGTCGACAGTCTTAGATATACGAAACCGATTCGCTCTCGATTTGAAGACAACGAAGTTGTAACCATCAGGAAAAACCCACTCAAGCAACACAGTCCGTAGTCTAGTCACCACAAATCGAATCAAACCTCTTCATTCGAGTCTTCGGAACATCAACCATGAATCAATGAACTCTGCAAGTATTCCATTTGTTAAAATCAGGGAACTAAATTACAACTGCTGTACACTCTACTCTATATACCTGACTACTAATAATTATCTATAGACCAATGAAGATTCAAAGGTTATCTGGATGAACAAAAATAAGGAGACCTTTACCCAACATTGGGACAAGACAACCACTTAATAATAGGATGAACAAGCCTACAACCCAGTGAAAAGCGTACCTAGCATGATTACGGCATTAATACGCTCCATAGCAATGTTTAAACGTTGAGCCAAATAGACGCCAGCGTTTTGGTCACACGTCGCGTCCACCAAACGCTCAGAAACGTTTTTGAAAATGAGATGAGCTCTCGGCCCAACTCAACGTTTGAAACATTGCGTCCGTAGGAGCCGAGCCGAACGGTTCAAATATAAAGCAGATATGATATTGGGTTGTTTACAAATGTGTTTATCCGCTTTCCGCCTACACAGCGCCCTCAACAAAACACTGGCAAAACGTGAAATCGGTACAAATTATATCCAAGTTGGGACCTTCTAGTGATAAACTCGACATCGCGACTTAGCTGCGAAATCGCAAATGCTTGTAATATTTACTGCGATGGTAACTCGGTTCGAAAGCTTTTCAATGGAGTTTTCAGTGGTTTTATAAATTTGGAAGAAGTAGTCGATAATTTAATTTTTATTTGCATCGAAATATCGGGGACTCACTCCACTATTACCAAAGTAAATTATACTGATGTTATAAATATGAATGTTTGGGTGTTTGTGTTACTCTTTCAAATAAAAACTAAATAACTAAAGAAATCTGGATGAAATATACTTTTTTTTGTTGTTGTTCCACCTGTTAAGCATGCCATAATCAGAAAAAATAAACAATAGTCAAAATATATTAATATTGTCATTTTACGAATACATATTACATCATGGGTTTGTTACATATGTTGTGTATATACTCAAAGTATTCGATGATGAAGATGAAATATACTCCATAGGTAGATAATAAATCTGATCTAATAAACCTATTTGTAGTGGTAGGACTCCTAGCAGAGTCCGCCTGGGGAAGTACCACACCTTTGCCAGTTATTCCACCGCCAAACAGTAATGTGAAAATATTTCTGTGTTCCGGTTTGAAGGACAATGTCTCCAGAGAAACTACAGGGCTTAGAGATATAACATCTTAGATCTCTGGGTGATGAGCGCAGTGCAGTGCTAGGTAATAATGTGGACTCTTCAATGTTCCAATAGCTACGTGTCACTGTGCTGTTATGAGTCAGGCATGTTGCTTACCATCAGGCACATGCCCTGCTCGTCTCGTCATTTCTTATTTAAAAAAAACTGTTGATTTTATCCCGGAAATAACGGCATCGCGAAATACGCGGGTGAAGCCGTGGGATGCTAGCATGATGAACCCACGAAATGTTCCCACTGCTGGGTCGAGACCATCTCTTACAAGGAAGGGGTTAAGGCAACCCATCACGCTGGCCCAGTGCGATTTAGTTAGTATAACGTCACGTTGTGCATGGCGAGTTTTGTATCATGAACAAAAAGTCTAAATCTGCTTTCATGTACTTACTTAGACGTGAAGTGTCTGAATTTAATGTTAAAATTAAAGTTTGTTTTTGTTTTCTTATTCAGAGAAAACAAAGTATTGTTACATATTTTTAATTTGTTGTCTTATACCCATCGAACTCTTAAAAATGGCAGAAGCGGCAAACGCGCTTCTACTATAGCGATGCAAAATCAGGTGACGTCTCCTGATTTAGTCTCAGTCGCAACAAGGGGTTGTGTACGTTCGCTGACAATTGTGTACGTTCGCTGACAATTCAATTTTCAAATTTTTCAAACAAATTTGCGCCACGTTATGTTGTCTTTAGATTATAGCATACCTCATCTTCGTTTCTTTAATTATATCGATGCTTATACCGGTATGCTTACATGGACACTGATGACTCAGCCTCATGTTCTGATTGGCCGAACAGAATCGAAATCCAATAAACCAATCGCTCTGTAATTATCTTTATCGGTCCCGGATAATTTTAAACACACTCAGATCGAGATCAAAGGACCGAATCCAATCAGTGCCTACTGATACAAATATGTGGTACAAATTTGTGTAGTGGTAAGACTCTTTGCAGAGTCAGCCTGGAGAAGTACCTGAGCCAGTTATTCTACTATCAAGCAGTAATGTGCCAACATCACTGTATTCCAGTTTGAAGTTTCACTAGAAATTACGGGACGTAGAGGTAAGTCATCTTATATGTATGGGTGACAAACGCTGTGCGGTGCTAGGGTAATAGTTTGGACTCTTCATGTTCCAATAGTTCACACTGTTATTTTATGGGTAGGCGTGTTACTTAACATCAGGCACATGTCCTGAAAGTCTCCTCACTTTATACTATAAAAAATTCTTCAGAAGCACTCCGTTTGTTAAGCGATGATGAGATCTACGATGGAGCGTGCTCACCCAGAAGGAACTGATTCACTCGGGGTTTGAAGACACTAAGACCATCGGGGAAAACCCACTCAGGCAACGCACTCCACAACCTAGACGTTCTTATCACAAACGTGGAGTATTCCAAAAACGCGAACGAAGAGATTTTCGTTCGCGTTTTTTGGAACATCAACCATGAAACGATGTCGCCCTTTTGTGGAACGAGAAGTCCGATAGAAGAAACAGCAAGGTGGTATTAGATCATGCAGATCAGTTGCACACTCTCCGAAGTGTATCCGATAAAAAAACAATAAGCTGGCGTTTTGCGGCGATGATCAAGACTTTCCGTTAATAAAACCGTATGTACGTATTCCAAAAATATTCGTATACAAAACAAAACCTCAATAACATTATGAAGAAATCACAGTAACATTTGTGGGTTTGTCAGTGTGTATGTTTGCACGAGAGAAATAACACAATCTCAGAGCGATTCAAATTTTTAAATTATCTTCTACCATAATTTTCTTGTTCGAAAGTTTCGATAAAGGATTTGTACACCGAAGTTATCTGTGTGAACAATGCCCTCTCATACTTTGAACAACTTAGTGAAACATAATATTATTGTACTGTTCGTAATTATGTACTGAACCCGTCTGTGTTATCGTTGGAAGTACGGTTCTCTGGCTTCTGTTGACTTTGCCTAATTTATCTTTCAACGTATATGTAACGTTGAAACTAACCGCGCGCGACTGTCTCATCCCTAGTATAGGACCGCCCGGTGCAATAGGCATGTCGACTCATTTTTGATTTAATGTGTCATCAAAAGGCTACTCAATAACTGAAACATAGATAAAAGAATTACTTTGTTATCTTAAAAACTTCCCGTGATATCACGATTTTAAAATCACAATTTTGGACTTTCCCAAAAACGCTTCATACAAAAACACTACTAAAGCGTGACGTCATTGTCGGGTATTTTCTATGTGACGGCGTCGCGCGTAAAGTTTGTACGTTAGCTATATTAAATGTTGCGTTTAGGAAACTGGTTTCATAACAAAATTTACTTTAAATTGATTCATGAAATTCATATGACGAGCGCAGTGCAGTGACTACCACCCTGGGTCGTTCCTGAGGCAGATGTTACCCATCGCTATTCAGTGAGGCAACTCAGCCAGCGTTTTGGGCACATACGCATCAGTAACGATTTGGGGTTATTTTAGTTACTGACTTTGTGGATGTGTATTGTAATAATATTTGGATAAAGTTGTATTATTAATGTGATTTAAACAATAATTTCGAATTTTACCGCACACATTTTAATGCATTATTCCAAAATACCGCATGTTAAGGTACAGCCACAGGACAGTGCAAAGCAATAGCCGCCTAAATGGTATTGTGCTATTTCCGCACAATACAACACAGTAGCCTAGCAAATAACAAAGTGTAAATAAAAAAACTTAAATAAAAAATCCTCTATTATAGTAAATTCTGTTAAAATTATAGCGCATTTGTCATTGTGATTACCTACAGTGCCGAAGCGTAAATTCTGTATGATCAAAGTCATCAAACGAGCTATGAAAAGGGCTTTGCTTGCGGTTTCTCTGAGGGATTGCATTCGCAATGCGGTAATTCGTCGGAGAACTAAAGTCATCGACATAGCACAAAAGCATTGGTTTATGAACTTGCTGGACTCGGTGTACGTAGGGCATACAATTTTCGCAATTTTATCATAGAAAGGATAAAACAGACCAAAGTTTATTAGGTTGAATTTCATTAGTTCGCATAGGCCCAATGCTAGGAAAACATCTTTCTGTCTTTCAATAGCCCAATCTACGGCTTATTGTTTCTGTAATTTGATTTTTATACCTACTTGTTTATTTATTTATTTGCAGCCGCACGCACCCAATAGGGAGTCAAAAAGGGAGAACCCTGTCTACCGCAGATATTTAGTATATTGTGGTTAGATTCCACCAATGCTAATGAATATCTGCGGTTTTCCAGTTTTGCAGCGGCTTCGCACACGTGCGCGAATTCAGCTGTTTATTCAAATATCGGCACAAATGTTATAGTTTAGCAACTGTTTGCGGTTTTCCGAATTTAATGTTTCTGCTCAGTTCTCTTTTGTAAATTTTATTGAAGGTTTAATGATAATTCGACGTTAGCAAATTCTCTTGTTTCGAGCTTTCTACGTGTGTTTGTCTGGTTCTATTTAGTAAAATGCTCGAGGAATGATATAAATTCAACATCAGCTAATTTTACAATTAAATAAATCGTATTTTTTTACTAACGATTGGATCTGGACCCAACCATTCGTGCAAAGAAGCTGAAATTTAGAACACAGAATGTAGTCTGGCACATAGCACATAGGCTTTTATCCCGGGAAAATAACGGAACCGGAAACTACGCGGGCAAAACCGCTGGGCGTTGCTGGTAACTAAGAAATGCGACGACACATTTTGTATCGAAGTCCAATTTAATAAATTGTGTAATAAATTGTGTCGCATTCACGTTTATACCCGCGTAAGTTTTATGTAACCAGATGGTACTTTAATCCAAAGTAATGGCGACGATCAAATACTAAGTTTATAACCTGAGGCTGTTAGTAAATTAACATTTGGTGGGCCCGAGCCACGCACAGCGCGGGAACTGGGAGACGTGTTCTGATGAAATGTTCTGTTTGATAATCTATTCAAGTGCTATAAAGAATACAAATTCTATTGAGATTATCAAATCAAATGTTTGCTCATAGGTTATGATGAGCTTTGATTATATACTTGTCTAGATGGAGTTTTACGCTGTAATAACGACAAAAGTAACAGGCCAGGTTTCAAAGATAAGCACACAAGGGTTTGAAACACAGACACTTGTGTTCGTGACATGTTATTAAGTATGGCGTCAAATGAAGCTGTCCAGAGACACAATTATTTATTTAAAATCAATTATTTCTGTAACTAAATGATAATGTAAAGGTTAGTTACCGATGATATCTTACGTTTTTAGTTATTTTAAATCATCGTTTGTAATTTCTGCATACTTTTATAGCGCAAATCGTCATATTTAAGAGTAACAAAACACGTGTTTACCGTACATCGTCAGTGTCGCAACTAAACAGACACATCGAGCTTAGAGAAAAAAATATCAGCCAACTGTTATGATATTTTTGGTGTCTTTACGCTCGAACGGTCTATCTAGCCAAGTTTATAATCAAAGGATCTAAACTCTAGATAGTCACTTACTTTCTACTAATACAATAAAGGTTAAAGTTTGAATCCTTACATGTTTGTTACTCAATCGTGTAGGGAGGATCTAAATACTAAACTATTCTATTCTGAAACATAACAATAATTGACTTAAGCTCAACTTTTAACTAATTTAAAAAAAGAGGAGATTCTCAACTAGGTGTGTATGTTTTTAAATTTATTGTATGCATGTTACGCGATATATCATAGTCCAGTGTGATTGATGGCTTCTGATGAAATTTGCTCGAGTGTCTGAATTAAATTTTAAATTTAATTCGGTTTTAGTTTTTGCGGAAAAAAAAATGTTTATTTTGTGTCGGATCGATGCGATGTTACATACTCGTACGTCGAAAATTTATACATCGATTTGAATTTGCTGAAAAAAATACTAGTATTTACTATTTACCTCACGTTAGTCTTCATCAAATGCTTAGAATACGTCGAGTATTTAGTTAGAATGATAACATTTCTCACTCGCTATCCGCGTCGATAAGAAAAAGGAACTGAAATCTATCCAATCCCGTTATTAAATATTAGATTACCTTATCAATTCGGATCCGTTTTCTCTGTTTTACCTTGTTCCATTCGGTATTTCTAGCCCTTCGTCCTTCGGTAAGCCACAAGAAACCTGATATAGGATCTAGTTCGATGCCTCCTCAAATATTCCATTAGATCTTGGCTTACGTTGTGTTGTCTATGGAAATACGAAAGCGTAAAAGCTTTCTAGTTCCTTCGATTTTACACTCTTAACGCGATTTTATGAGATGAAAACTAGTTTTGGCGTGCAACATACAGGTTTTCCGTGGGCTGTGAATTGAGCTGAAACGTCACGTTCGTAAATGAAAGAAATTTCCGGGTGAACTTTGATGATCTAGATCAGTGGTTTCATGGCCACGCCATCCGAGTGAGTGAAAACTCGCGTGTTTTCCAAAGTAAGATATCAAATTCTGAATTATTAGTTTTCACTTATATCGGCAGTTCCTATGAGTGCCAATTTTTTATTATTTCCTTTTGACCTTTGACCACAGACACGTATATTGGCAAGCGACGGTGTGGTCGAAGATTGAACAGACTTAAACATTACATGTTGACTTTTTTCGTGTGTTATTCAATTATAATAAAATGTGTTTAAACATTCCTCACAACAGAAACTAAGCAAAGTTTGCCTTATGGGAGCCATATAGCTGATATTGTTCAAATACAATTGTGAGTACATATTTATATGATACGTAGAAGTCGCAATGTATAAACTCAATACCTGTAGTATATTAGTCTCTTGGAATCAATTCTCATACTGCAGCACTGATTCGAAAACATTTTTGCAGTTAAAGACCACGACCACATCACACTATAGTATTCAGTTTTTTATAGTAAGGGAAAAATAGTCAAATTTTAAATTTAATTTGGAAACATTTTTTTTTAATTACTGCTATATGATTTTAGTAAATATAATACATCTAATTTATTTTTTCACCGAGAAGTCACCGTTTCTAAAACTATTCCGAAAATATTGATAATTATGCGTAACCCACGACAGCCAAACTAGAATACAAATTTAATAAAGCGGGCCCTATCCAAAAGTAACGCATAGTTGACCTTTCTTCACCGCCGTCAGATTGAAAATGTCAAAAAAGTGACACATTTTCGCGTGACAGCCCTGTCCCGCCATCTGCTGGCGCGTCTGCATCATCTGACGTGTCACGGCGTGTCACGTCAAACGTCTTTGTTCGGGCTCGAGTTTATTGTCTAGTATTCGGATATTATAATGAAAAAATCATATTTCAAAGATGATTTCGTCGAATCTTATTTCGCGGTTTGTAATCCGTTTTCTTTGACGCATCCAGGAAATTGAAACAGGAGTGTGTCTTATGTTTATCAGTCAGTATTTATGGACGTTTGTTGAAGTCGAATAATCCACTAGCTTCGGCTTGTAGTTTTACTTTTGCGAAGAATATTGGACCGCTATGCAGTTTTCTTTTGATAACTCTCGATACCTATTACCTAACTGTATCAAACTCAAAATTCCTATTTTAACCTATATGATGTACTAGATGCCCGCCTCGGCTTCGCCCGTGGAGCATATATAGCACTCATCAAGATCCTGCACATATCCAACGGTGAAAAAATTTTAGAAATCGGTTCAGTCATTTCTGAGAATATTGCTTTCAAACAAAACATCGCTTTAGCTACCTGCTACGCCAATTGTCGGAAATTGGTTGTACCAACTCGGAGATTAGCAAAGGTTTTATATTCAAGAGGTATGTAATCTGTGATATTCAATGACGCAATCTTAGACACATGCTGTCATGTGTCATGTCAAAGCACGAAACGTACAAAATACAAAAACTCCCAAAAGGAATATTATTTCCCGATTTTGTTACATTCTTGATTCATGCTCCGCTTCTGTTAATATAGCGTTATTTTCTATAGCCTATAGCCTTCCTCGATAAATGGACTATCCAATAGAAAAATAATCTTTCAATTCGGACCAGCACTTCCAGAGATCCTAGCGTTCAAATAAACAAACAAACAAACTCTTCAGCTTTATAATATTAGTATAGATTGCGTTCCTGTATAACGTTTTTGGTTTCTCACAATTTTGGAGATTTGATACTTTATCAACTCTCCAAAATTGAAGAATGATTGTAGAAATTGTAGAAGATCGATAAATCTACCGCTATCCAGTCCCAAAGACTTTGTGATTAAATTTCTGCCTTGTAAATCCCCACCGTTCACGCAGCGCTCGAAGGAAATTGAATAAACAATTCTATTTTGGCTTATAAGGACATCAAATTTTCCCAATAATTCTGGAAGATTATCCAAAAATGTCTCCCAAATCCTGTTCGGAACTGGCGAACGCATTACGTATATTGGATTCTGATTGTCAAAGCTCGCGTGACAGTTGATTCCGGCTTGGCGCGTCTCCATCGGTCGCGGCTGTCATGTCTGATGTATTGTGCCACCAACTTATTTGTAAAACGGCCAAAAGCGTTGGGAAGTTCACGGATACCAACAGAACACAGTCGTATAAGTTCTGTAATTTAGTAATAGGTGGCAACACTTTTCGATCGTGGCGCCATCGCTACGTTCTACAGATAAGTTGGTCGTTCTATATTGTGACAACGGATCGAATTCCGCGGTTCCTATTTATTTGAAGGTTTGAAATTGGAACAGAAAGGTTTGATATCGAAGGGCTCCGTGTGACCTGGAATTGTAAGGCTGTCTTGTATATTGACGTCACTGGGAAAAGATTATTGTCTTAAGTTTATGTTCGCTGTTATGTTATCTGTTATAAAGATGTATTTAAATTATAGATCTTTAGGCATACGCAAATTTAGATGTAATCTATTTCTTAGTGCAGCTGTAGTGATAGTATATGTGCAAAGGATATCACGAACCATGAAACAAGTCCCTACGTACTTGTAGTTTGCATACCGAATTACTACACAACCTTAAAATAAGTGCGAACACCAGGAGATCTCTCTCTCGCCTTGTGGCGGATCTACTTGACAAACATCCACTACATCCTACATCTATGGATGACACATACATGTCAAAGATGTCTTTCTAGGGGACTGCTGGTTTTCTTCCCATGTTGCGCGAGGTACTCTTCCAAAGTGGTAAAAGTGTGTCCCCCCTCTAATTTCTAAAATAAGAAAATGACAAAAATAAAAAAAGTGTATGATATACATTACCATGTAAACTTTCAACGAAAACTTGTTTGAATGAGATCTAGTAAGTAGTTTTATTTTAATACGTCATAAATTGACTATTGTTAAAACACTGATTAAAGTAACAACGAACTACAAGAACTTTTATATTATGTTACTTGCTGCTACGCAAGCCTTCATGGGCGAGTCCGACTCGCACTTCACCACTTTTATTTCACTATGCAGCAGGGCCCCATTTAAACTGCAGGTAACTGGTTTTTCTAAACTCCATGACATTATAACCAAGATATTTCTCAAAGCAAGCCGTATACGCTCAAATGGACTCCGTAACTTCTGCATCGTTTCTACCAATGCGAACACCCAAAGTATGATTGCACCGGAGCCCGTACCGTGAACTTTTCAGCTATCCATTTTAGCACAACATTTTGCTTTATACGACCCTGAAACCTTGTACTCAAGTGATAAGGTTCATATTCTGGATGCGCAGAATGTCATTTCTGAATTGGATCGCGAGGGGGATCCTCGGTGTGGTTCTTTAGCTCGTTGAGTGCAGTTGGTACTGCTGTCACTTGTTGCTATTTGCTGTGGGGAATGGAACTTTCTCGAAAATTTAGTTTATCGCTGGTTATATCGATATTGCGCTAGATAATTTTGCAGAGTGATTTTAGATTACCAATGTAGATGAGCAATTGAATTTTTACGTGAACAAATAATGAGGCCTTTTTAGAGTAACATATCTGCTATGAGTGGTAAATGGATGAAATATATTACGTCTAGTTATTGACATTGAAATATGTTATCGATTTTCTCTAACAAAAGATTGTCGTTACTTTTGGCGACGTCGAGAACTATTTTTAACCCCCGTCCAAAAAAGAGGTGTTATAAGTTTGACGTCGATGTCTGTCTGTCTGCCTGTGTGTGTGTGTCTGTCTGTGGTACCGTAGAGCTCAAACGGATGGGCCGATTTCCATGCGGTTTTGACGTGACAACGTCTTATAAATTGGTTTGCCGGGTGACACTTCAAGAAACTGCGTTACGCTCCGCTCACAACCTACCTCAATATGGGAATCAAATGTAAGGGCTTAAATAGTAGAATACTTTGCACTATGACTAAGTTCAAATCCAAGATACCAGCAGGCAGCTACCACAAAATGGTGAAATAAATTTATTTTTTTACAACTAACCAAAAAATGAAAGGAATTGACTAGTAGAATGTTGTAGGTACAATATCAAATACAATACAATAACAAATCCGAGATAGTCGGGGGTGAATCAAATTTTTTAATTTTGGTCTTGTTGGCACGTATTTTTAACCCCCGACCAAAAAAAGGGATGTTATAAGTTTGACGTCGATGTCTGTCTGTCTGTCTGTCTGTCTGTCTGTCTGTCTGTCTGTCTGTCTGTCTGTGTGTATGTCTGTCTGTGGCACCGTAGAGGTCAAACGGATGGGCCGATTTCGATGCGGTTTTTTTTATTTGAAGGTTTATCCGTGCATACTAGAATACATAGAATACTTTGCACTATGACAAATTTAAATTCAAGATGGCCGCTACCACAAAATGGCGAAATACACTTATTTTTTCACAACTCCCTTAATATGGGTATCAAATGAAAGGGCTTGACTAGTAGAGCGTTATACAGATGATGCGAGATCCGAGGTAGTCGGGGGTTAATCAAAATTTTTGTATTAAAAAATCGCTCCTTTCGATGGGCACAACCAAATGTTTACTTTTAAAGTGTAAAAAGCTAACACTTGATGTTTGACAATAATGGTACAAGAACTGTGACAGAACTTTTGTCACAAGAATATAAAATATCTTTTAAAATATAATTAATTGTCTGGTTTTTAATTTTAATCGACTTCAAAGAAGGAGCGTCTTAATTCAGTGTGGTGGTTTTATGAACAAAAGACTAAAATTTGATTACCCTTTATCTGGACAATGTTATCGTAGATTTCACAAATAATACCAAATTTTGTCGATATCATCCGAGAAATAAACTCGGACATAAGATTTTTTTTTCACAACACCATCTGACCCCAAACTATGCAATGTTTGAACTATAGACGCCAGCTGATATAATACTTATTTAGTTGTACACATTTATTATACATAGAAAAATTTAAGTGGATTCTTGTCTTCTCGGTGAATATTAAATTATTCTTGTTAAATTTACCAAGGAATGCTTTGCCAAGTTTACCATGTCCTGTTAATTTTACTAGCCCCGTCGTACGCAAGTTTTGCTTGGCAGGATGTCTAAGCGTCTTCAGCCTGCAGCGATAACTTTACAAAACTGGGTCGGGCAACAGTTGCTGGTTCAGATTCTACTGTTGGTGCAAACTTGGTGAGTTCGGATCGAGTTCCGATACAACACGAACAAAACACGAATATTTTCACTGGTATTGAAAACATTGCACATGACTTCATAGCGGTCGAAATCATTATTTTGGTACTAACCGACTTTCAAAAAGGAAGTGCTAAATTTAATGTCGTTAATATTTTCTATCAGACTGTCGTAGTTACTGTTTTTTTCAAGTCGTTACCACTACCTTTAACAGAGAAGGAAAACTTCGTGAGGAAACTGATCCAATATACTTACGGTATTCTGAACATTAATTACTCGCCTTTCCACGACTCGACTTTTTTTCTTAACTTTTATAGGTTTACGCTTGACCGCCATCTCGCCTGATGTTAAGCAATGATGCAGTCTACGATGAAGCGTGTTTACCTTGAAAACCCGTTTCACTCTCGATTTGAAGACACAAAGATTGTAATCATCGGGGAAGACCCACTCAGGCAACATATTCCATAGCCTAGATGTTCTTATCACGAAAGTAGAGTCAAATCTCTTCGTTCGCCTTTTCATGTTTTGGATTGGTAGGACTTAGTGCATATTCATCCGTATTTGAATGAAGTACCACAATGTCAATTATGCTGCCGCCAAGCAGTAATGAGCAAGTTTTACCTGTTTGAATGATTTTGTAAGCGCAAAACTAAAAAACGGTCCAACCAATTTGGTTAAATGTTGTTTTTATCTTTTCCTTAAAGCACAAGAAAGGTTCTTTTGTAGAGAAAAAAATGTAAACCTGAGGAAAGTACCTAGTTAAAACAAAACTCTGTGTATTTTTTTGTATTTTGGTGTGAAAAATAAAGGGTCCATCTATCTATTTTTTCCCTTAGGTACAAAATTTTGCTGCAACAAGAGAGCGAATTACATCAGGTCAGCTAATAGTCTTAATATTCAACCAATATTATATATCTACATTTATGTAGAAGTGTGGATATTTTTGTTAATCAAGTATGTTGAAACGGATCGAAACTTGGAAAATGGTTGAATTGTATTCTGGAATGTGAATATATGTACATAAAGCTTGCAAAAAATCGCGGGAAACTTACGAGAACGGAGTAAAATCACGCGGGTAAAACCGATGGGGGTAACTAGTAAATAGTTTACTTTAGCAAGTTTTCACTCAAAAATCTATACGTACCACTACCAGAGTCCCATTATCGTGTACTGTCGATTGTCAAGTGAAAACAAAACCCGTAGTAGCGTTATAAAACTGCGGCCTATGTTTTGGAAATTATTGCGAAAGTTGACTGTGAAATTGCTTCAGTTGGATCGTTTTAATCTAAAAATAAACAATGCCATTGTATTGTGTGGATTGAGTATGGAAAAACTTGGCAACTGTTCCATTTAAACTTTAATTAAAACTTGGCTGTTTTTCGATTTGTGCTTTAGTCGTTACATTAAACTTTGAACAAAAGGACGGGATAGGCCTTTCGAGATTAGTTTTTGATAAGTTTTTGTTGTTTTAGATTTTATCTTAATGTGAGATGTGCGTAATTAACAGTTACAGAAGCGTAGGTCCGTAAAATATTATTTAGGTCTGAGCTTCAAATTAACCCCAAAGTTTTTGGTCATTTTGTGCGATTTTATGTAGGTACTCTTTGTTGTTTTACACAAAAAAATACAAATAAATAGACAAAGAAAAAAATGTGTGCGCTTAGGACCGCACCGCAGAAGTGAAAACTAAAATAAGAAATATTTATATTAAATTTAAAGACCACTAAATAATTTCAATAAATAAAAGTTATTTAGTAATTGTAAATTAGTATATATGTACCTAGTAAGCAAAGCAACACGAGAATAACATGTGGCGAAATAATTAGTATCAATGGTTAAGAATAAATTAAAAAAAAAATACGCGGTTCGGAAATAGGGGTTGACTAGCAAATATTTTAGTATTTGCTATTTATTTAAGTTCTGTCATGAAAATAAGTATCATTTTGTGTTTTTACGTAGTGTAAGTGCTGTGATAAAACAGTAATACGAGTATATTACAACAAACATTTTTTTTAATGGATGTGAAATACAAATTTAATATTTCGTGACAAGTTCAATTAATGACATTAATGTGGTAAGTACCTAGAAGTTAATGTCGGCATAAAAAAGATAAATATAAATATAATAAACACAGGTACACAGGGATTATATTATCTTTCTCGCTCTAACGCGCTTGTTCACTGTATTTTGTTTCGCGCTCTAGCATCCCGAGTTTACCCGAAAAGCTATTATCATACCCGAGCGTGACGGATCATTTCAATTCAAAGCCTATTAAAATTCTGTCCTAGGCGCGCCCAAAGAAGTTTTCACTTCAATAAAAAACTAGTGATGCTCCAACAGATGTTCTTATCGTTGAGTCTATTTAATCCAGGGGTCGGCAAAATATAAATATTTTATTCCCAGCACAAAGTTTTTTTTTTCCACAAATTGCTAATATTTATGCAGCTAAGTACTTATCTATACAACTAGAGGTAAAAAAGATACAAAAGTAGAAATGTGGCCCGCTTCTATTTATTTTTTTAACTACTGTGACTAATGGCTCCCAAAAGGTGGCCGACCTATCATCCTCACGAGATTTTCTTCACCGTTAAAGCCAATGGTTATGACAAACTTGTACATCTGCATTTGAAAAAATACTCAAACGGTGCATGCGGGATTCAAACCTAAGACTTTAGGATTAGGAATCGCACGTTCTTAACTACTAGGCCATCACGGCTCAATTTACAGAAACTTTGAAATTTTATGTACCTACTGTTAAAACGTACCCTATGTCTTCGATACTAAAGTTGATATTTCTAAAAGTTATAATTTATCTGTAAAAAAATACCACGTAACAATCGTAAAACATATGAGGTAACTCGAAAGATATGAAATTATTCCTTTTTCCTCCAACCCCTATTTCAGCAAAAAGGGTAAACACAGCATAAGATGCATACGAATGATAGGCTCTCCAGACTGTGATATAATCTCTATTGTTTTTCATTTTGTCTAATTAATATGATGAATACGAGTATATTATATTAATATGATGAAAATATATGTAATCACAATTTAATGTGTTTTTATCGACCAAAGAAGGAGGAGATTTATAGTCTTTCAACTTACGAGATTTGAATTCATATTGTAATATATAACACAGGGCTTATTCTTTTCGTGACTATGGCAGTTGTAACGCAACCGAAACTTCAAGGTAATCTATACAAATAAATAATTAACTACTAGCGACCCGCCCCGGCTTCGCACGGGTGCAATGCTGGTACTAAACATAAGTACCTACTAATAAAATTTCGGTCCGGCGGCAAGACGTTTTATTTTACGTAGTCATATAAGTCACAGTTTTTTGTGATGGATACTTTTTTGGCGCGACGGACGCACGCAATGTGTTGATTGATGGAACGAAACGTGCTTCACACCAAAGATGGCGACAAAGGTTTGTTTGTCAGTGCCATCAGAATTTAACGAAATTCTTCATAATCCGAATTTTGTGGACATATGTTGTCGACTCAAAATATACATTTTTTTTATGTTATTCATATAAGGTTTCGATCAAGTCTACCGTACCCCTTGACGAAATTATTAATATAGATTAGGGTGCCTGGTGGACCCTTAAACAAAATCTGTCTTTTTACTCAAGCAATGTGTTAAAAGGCCTGGTACAAGTACATATTTGTAATCAGGAGGAATGCTGGTATTGGTTGTTGGTGTGGGAAAGTAGAATATTTAGTAGAATAATAGGGGGCATGTGCTTTCAGCATGCCTAAAATACTTTTTTTTTCAATAAAAAGTGGCAAGGCGACCATGACATGTGCCTGATGGTAAGCAACATGCCTGCCACATAACAGCACAGAGATACGCAGCTATTGGAACATGAAGAGTCCAAATCATTACCTAGCACTGCACTGCGCTCGTCACCCAGACATCTAAGATGTTATATCTCTGAGCCCTGAAATTTATCTGGAAACATTGCCCTTTAAACCGGAACACAGTACATTACTGCTTGGCGGTAGAATAACTGGCAAAGGAGTGGTACTTCCCCAGGCGGACTCTTGCTGAGTCCTACTTGCTGAATTGCTACCACCTCTCGGAATATAACTGTTTGAGGATTCTTCTATTCTCACGTAGTCTGAAAAGGTCTCAGTCCCTCATCAACACATTTGAGGTGTATTATTTTGAGGTAATATTATTCGCGTTCGTGCTTCGTTTTACAATGCGCGGCCACATTTTGTAATCTGGCGAATTGACAGCTGTCAAATATAGTCGACACTTTGGCGCTGTCACGTACATTGACTGTTGACGTGCGTCAGCGTTCTTGCGTTATTATGCGGTGAAATAATGTGTCACTTTTGTGCTTTTATTTTTATCACTAGCAACGACCTACGGTTTTTCGCGCGTAGTTCTTGTCCCGTTACTTTCTAGCGATAAAAGTAGCCGTCTACAAGAACAAAATTAAAATTTTGACTAACCCCCGACTTTCTCAGATTTGTTATCCGTACAACATTCTACTAGTCAAGCCCTTTCATTTTATACCCATATTAAGGGAGTTGTGAAAAAAGATATGTATTTCGCCATTTTGTAGAAGCGGCCATCTTGGATTTCAAATTTGTCATAGTGCAATGTATTCTACTAGTCAAGCCCTTTCGTTTGATACCCATATTGGTGTGGTAGTGAAAAAATAATATAATTCGCCATTTTGTGGTAGCGGTCATCTTGGATTTGATTTTTTATAGTGTATAGTATTATACTAGTCAAGCCCTTTCATTTGATACCCATATTGAGGTAGGTTGTGAAGAAATATTTTGTCCGCCATTTTGTGGCGGCGGCCATCTTGAATCTATATTAACCAAACATAGCTAAGAACATCCGCACGGATATTAACTTTCAAATAAGAAAAACCGCATCGATATCGGCCCATCTGTTTGAGCTCTACGGTGCCACAGACAGACACACACACAGACAGACAGACAGACCTCGACGTCAAACTTATAACACCCCTTTTTTTGGTCGGGGTTTAAAAATAGCCCAGACCGTAATCTAACTGATTTCCAAATTGAAATCAGATTTGTTCAGGCGTACCGACGTGATTGAGCAACAAACATAAAAAAAACATTACACATTTGTAATTGGACTAGCAGCGTCCCGCAGTTGTGCCTGCGGAGTTCCCATTGCCGTTATTTTCATGTGATAAAAGATATTCCTATTTTTTTTATTAGGATTGCCTGGAAGAGATCGCTTTCAGCGATAAGGTCGCCCATTGTCGCACTACTGTAAAATGTATTGTTCTTTTTTTTCTGTGTTTAATTTTATTTGGTGTGTCAATAAAGAGTATATCTATCTATTCCTATAGATGCCATTTTTTTATATCCATTACATCCATTCTGGACAGCTATACGAGTATCATCATTAAGAGGTAGGTACACAAAATTTTCCCGCTGTTAGGCCTGGGGGCCTTCTCTCACCGGAAGAGAACAGCAGAAGTGGTAGGACTCCTAGCAGAGTCCGCCTGGGGAAGTACCTCACCTTTGCTAGTTATTCTAACGCCAAGCAGTATTGTGAAAACATTACTGTGTTCCGGTTTGGAGGGCAACGTTTAAAAATTACAGGGCTTAGAGATATAACATCTTAGACGTCTGGGTGATGAGCGCAGTGCAGTGTCAGGTAATGATTTGAACTCTTCATGTTCCCATAGCTGCCTGTCACTGTGGTGTTATGTGGTAGGCATGTTGCTTACCATCAGGCACATGTCCTGCTCGTCTCGACACTCTTTATTAAAAAAAAAGAGACAGTCAAGGCCATATCCACCAGTGCGGCTGAATTTGGAAAAATACTCAGAATTGCTGAGATCCAAACCTATGTACTGTACTGTCGTGAAGTTTCACGACAGTACAGTGCAGTGCGACCACGGCTTTTGACTGTTATTTCGCCTGATGTTAATAAAACTTATAGAAACTGTTCAGTATCTTCTAATTTATTCTACAGAGCGCTGCTGTGGCGCTGGATGTGACACCGCCTGCTCCAACTTTAAAATTATAATTTGACCTCAAGCTCTCTGGAAGAAAATAAAAAGCTGAATAGATCTAATTAACTATTTCAATTTCAGTTTTCAGTCGCAAGCTTGTTTGATTCTTTAGAAGGACTTTTGCTAAGTCGCTGTCGCTATAATTCCCTTGGATAAGGATTTTCTTTGTTATTAATCCTACTAACCTTACTAAAACTAAACATGTCAAAGTTTGGATGTTTGTTGCTCAATCGCGTTGAAATGTCTGAACGAATCGGATTGAAAACTGATTCCATTCTTGATGTCAGATTGAATATTAAAAGGGAACTGCGCCGATAAAACCGCAGGGCGCTGATAATTGAGTAATAAATAAATATTAGTAGACATTTTTAAACAAACTAAGCAAAACATCTACTACGAGAACCAGTAAGCTGATATGATTGTACCCATTTTTTTTTTCGAAATTTACTTGGTCGGAGGAGTCTGAACTTTCGCTCTCTTATAGTTTATAGAAATAAGTATAAAAAAACAAATACTTATATCTTATAGAAATTATATTCGAAATCTGTTGTTTAGATTCTCACAAGGAAACAGTCAGGCCTGAATCCACGCTGCCCAAGTAGACTAAAATCTGTCCAAAATTCTAGTACACAAATAGTCCAGTCATTTAAGCTTAAATTAGGTAAGAATCTCGGAATTCGAGATACCCAGCTGTAAGTCTGTAAATACTTGTATATTGACAAAAGTTGTCTCAAAACCTACATATGGTAGGGTGTAAGCAACTATTAAATTTCAAGGTCATACATAGGTCACAAAAATCGGTTTTTTGCGCGTTGTTTGGAAATATCTCATTTCTTATGGGTTTTTTGCTATTTGTATTTATTATCAATATTGTAGAATACAAAATTCTCTACAGATTTTGTTTTAATAATTTTTATATACGGTGAACCGTTTTCGAAGGCGGAGAGCGCGCGGTCACAGCATCACTTCAGGTCAACAACATCAGCCAAAATTCTTCAACGAATTGTGGGTACTCAAAACCACCATAACACAAATGATAAATTATTTATGGTGTCTAATTTTTAAGTTGAATTAGACACCATTAGAAGTGTCAGGCCATAATCCATACTGGCCAAGTATAAAAATACTAAAAGCTGGCCAAAATTCTAGAACACAAAACCAACATCAGTCAAAATTCTTCAACGTATTTAACACAAAACAAACATCATAAAAATGATAATGAAAGGTGTCTAATTTAACTGAAAAGATAAAAAAGCCTCACCTTTTCACGCTCCCGGCTTGGAGCACAAATTCGCCGCCAGGCTAATGTCGCCACAGGCTGAAGTTGAATGAATTCGATTAAGGCGCCTCCTTTTGTCGAGGGCACCCTTGTGTACAAGTGCCGCCTGGTCGCTACTTACTACAACTGTTCCCACTTTTACGGTACACAGACAGACAGTTACTGACATACATATAACAAAATTAAAAAATATAAGTTACACCCAATATTTTTGATTTGAAATGTGGCAGAGAAAGCTCTAATCAAGCCATTTCATATAACCATGTTGAGCTGAGGTAAAAAGTGTGATTCGTTGTTTTGTGGCGGTTGCCATCTTTGACTTCAAATGCTAAGAAATATATATTTATAATTCTACCAGTCAAGCCTTATCATTCGATACCCAAAATGCGGGAGTTTTGAAAAAAAACTGGTTGTCTGTAAAGTCGGTTGGTTTACGGACGATAGTTAAACGTGACAATGTAATGACGAAGCATTGATAGATGCGGCGCATGCGTATAGTGAGCGTAACGGGACATAACAAGACCCTTTTTCGTGTATGCAGCCGGCGTTCGTCGATTTATTTGACGTTGTCACGTCAATAAATGTGTTATGCGACATTTTCTGGCGACACTCCCGACTAATCCACCTTAAACAAAATTAGTTGATTCTAGGCTACAGGCCCGTGTACAAAATTAATGTATTGATTGATGGGCCACAGCCTAGGCGTTTTTATCACAAAAGTAGAGTCAAGCCTCATCGTTCGAGTTATTGGAACGTCAACCATGAAATGATGTCGCTTTTGCGAGCTACTAGTAGTCCGATAGAAAAAAGGGCATGGTGGTATTACATTATAGAAAGCTACCTGCCGTACTTTAGGCTACCGCAAAAGACACAGGGTCATACTAAACCCATTGTAGCAATCTCAGTTTCTGTTCACTCCAGTGACCTAGTTAAACGTGTTCGCAAGATTCGGTTTCTTAATATTTAGTGGGAGCGAGCTACGAGGAGATTTTAAGGATTTAAACTTGGAGTTTCGGGGAGTGAAAAGTTTTTCTAAGGGAAATCCTGCACCGGGCGAGATGAAGGATGGCTAATATTGAACAGCTGTGGATTTTAGTAATGCAGATTGTTGGGGTATTTTTATTGAGACTCCAGCTCTGATTGGCTTGCGGTGTTTTGTTTAAAATTATTTGAAGCAAAAACTTCTTTAGACGCGTCACTGAAATGCTAATGTAGCGATGTAGTGGCGTAGCGTCGAAACGGCGGCGGAGCAGTGGAACAGGACATGAGCGTTGTACGTCTTTTGGATGGGTGAGGTCTTGTGATTTCGCGTCACTGAAATGCGTAATAATTAGTATCTAATCTACAGATGACGGGATCTATCGGAAGTCCCTATGGCCATCAATTTATTTTGCGTTTATTAGGCTGGTGTTTGATCGCGAATCGCCAAACGTTAAATAATACCGTAGTCTACGATGTAACATGATACCTATTATTAAAATTAAATACATGGATGCGATGGCCATAAAAAAAATTATAATAAAGCTTCCCATCAAATTAAAGGAAATTGAAGATGAACGTAGATTTGTTAGGACTTTGAGAAATCGCTGCTGTCCAAAGCCTATTAGTATATCCGAGTTTTTAACTGACGACCTGAGAACCTTCAAGGATGAAAACTTGGTAATTGACTGTGAAACATAACACTTCAAAACGATAATTAAACTGCAATGCCCGACTGAGTATATTGTGTTGCGATTCAATTTTGTACTAAATTATATCTGTATACCTAAATCATTATATCTGTAACATAATGAAGCAATACAAAACTGAGTATTGCAAATATTTTCAAAATTATTCTACCACAAATAAACAAATTTAGCAAAAGAATAGTAATGGTAACTATGCGGGTAAAATCGCGGGGTGCTGCTAGTAATCCTACTAATATTATAAATATCTAAGTTTGGATGTTTGCTACTCAATCACGTCGGAACGTTTGATTTGATTGAAATTTGGTACTCAATTAGATTATAGTCTGCAATAGCAAAAAAGCGACGTTTTTTTTTTTCGCGGTATAATGATGGGAACGTTTACTACGCCGGTGACACCACGTGGCGCTGCTAGTGTATGTACATACATATATAAAACATTAAACAAACACAAACCATTTTCTACAATACAAACGTTATTCCAATCCAAACATGATAAAACCGAATCGAATATAGAGCATGACAATATACAACATCGTGAAAACCAACATGGTCGGCAGACATTACATATAAAATACAACTCGACTGTCTGCAGACGATTCCCCCAGACGAATAACTGCCGAATAAGCGCTGACCATCGGAGCGATACAACGCTGCCTATATTGGGCCGCGAACGAATGACGGCCCATCTGTTGACATGTGAACGATTACTATGAGTTCTAGAATGGATCACACTTATATTAAAAATGTCAACGTTTGAATGTGTTGCTCAATCACTTTCAATCACACAATTTATTAAAACAAAAAAGTCTATATCTGTACGTCGAGGTAAACCGTTTCTACCCTTAAAAAAGGACCCTCATCCACTTCATAACCTCAGATCGGCCGTAAATTATATTTCCTTTAATTTTTGTTATACTTTCTTCCTTTCACAGTGGGTTTCATCCTATTATTATTATTTTTGTTTCCGTAATTACCGCTACTGGTCTAAAAAGTAATACAGTTAAAACAACTTATACCTCTGGGTGACGAGCGCAGTGCAGCGCTAGATAACGATTTAAACTCTTCAAGTTTCAATAGCTGCGGTTCACTGTTATGAGCAGGCATGTTGATTACCATCGGACGCATGACCTGCTCATCTCGTCACTCAATACAATAAAAAAGTGCTCAAATCGACTTAAAAAGTTTCCACTTCAACAGGACATTACGCAAACATAATTTAATTAGATACGCGTGTTAATAAAGTCCTTTGTGCACGCACAGAATACAGCAGTAACCCCCCGGTCAGTAATTCAATACGTTTTGATTTACGATATGGAAAGCTATTTCTCTTCGTTATGTCCGAGGCATTTTTCGCTATGTACCCCGATACATGACTCGTCTCTCGCAAGATTGATGACCGTGAACAATAGTAGGGGAGCCGAATACGATTTTTTTTGTGGATTTACTCGAGCGTGTCAGATTAGCATATGAAACCTTGAACTTTCTGGAAATATGGGACGACATTTTAAACAAAAGGAGACCATTATGCGCTACGTGCTAGAACGTAAGCAGCCTACAAAATGTTCCGATGCGGGGTCTGCTCTCGCAAAGAGAGTGTCAAGGCCATAATCTACGACACTGACCCGGCGTGGGTTGGTGGTTGACACATGACTTCGAAAGATTCTAGTTACATGTCGGTTACCTCACGATGTTTTTCTTTACTTTTTTTTTTAAGTTTGCGGCATAACACACATGATTCTGTAAATACAGCGGTGCGCGTGGATTTGAACTGTTCTACTAGGCTAGAATGTACTGTTGCATAATAAATTAATTATTAATAACGCGAAGCCAAATCGACAAAACACATGTAGACTTTTTTCCTACCACACACGACATACTCTCACACACTCACAGGCATCCTCACACACACACAGACACCCTCACTCAATCACCCACACTCCCTCCCAGCCTTGGACACTCACCCTCACACACTCTGCCAGACTCGCATACACACCCTGACACACGAGCATACAATCCGCTATTATGCCATAAAAATATCCTATTTTAATTGTAAGTTAATATAATTGTACTAAAATTTTTAAATCTAATTTGAAGTTATTGTAATTGTTATTAATTTTTAGTTATTTTTTTTTCTCTGATATAAAATAAATGTTGTAAACAATATAGATAATAATCAAGAATTGACGAAGTGTACTTACTTATATAGATTGAAGTAAAAACGAATAGGCCTAATACCCAAAACACAGGTGTGAACTCACCTAGTTTGGGAAATTAGTAATGTAAGTGAATATGTACTGATTTTATTGAATAAACATTTTTATTATTTACTAGCTGAACCCGCTACTTCGTTCGCGTAAGCAGATATTACTGACTTATAGGTACATTAGTTGGAAGTATCGTACGTCAAAATATTTGCATAATGTAATCATTGAAAAACCGAGTGTAGTTGTTTTTCCACACAAAAATTTATTTAATTTTATCATCTTTATTTTTCTTTTTTAAACGAAATCAAACATACTTATTAAGGTTTCGTAGTATCGAACATAGCCGCAAGTGTTAAGTTAATAGGATTTTTATAGGTTACCTACATTATGAAAAGTACGACTGTATGTTCAAAATAAATAAATAAATAATAGTCTGAAGCTGATGTAAATGATCTGATTACCTACTTATCTCTTTTTATCCGCAAGCTGTTTTCTAGTTGTTACCCGCGACTTCGCCCGCGTAAAATTTTGAACGAAGCCTGTGTGGAATCAAAATGATTAAAATTTTGAGTTTTAATTATAGGTACTCAAGCAAGTTGAACCCGTAAATCTAAGCCAAGTCTTAGTGAAATGTTAATGTATGAATTTAATTATAACACAGAAAAAAATCCAAGAACGAAAGAATCCAAATTCGGCATCAAAATCCTTTTAGCAGCAAAAACTTATTAGTACAATTTAGAATACCAGTAACGCCACCTAGTGATGAAAAAAAAACATACCACAATAGCAAAACATTGATTTAAATGGCCTTTAGTGCTTTTAGATTTAAACTGGCTTTAGCGCCATCTAATGAGAATATAATGTTGCTTGTTATTTTGATTGTGAACGCAAATCACCTGTATTATCTACGCCAAAACGGGTGCATACATTTTTCATTTTTGGCTTTTACCTTAACATCACATCAAGTTCCTTACGAAAATATATACTTAGATTAATACGGAGGTAACGAAAATATAGACTTATTAGCCTATGTGAAATTTTTGACTCTAAACTATCTGTGTTTCGTATGTCAACCCAATTCGTGGTGCCGATTTGACGTGACAGTTAATATTTGTTTCCTTAGGGCCCGTGCTTCTTTTCAGGTGGATAGGTAGTACATAGATACATGTGGTATTTCAGACTATAAGTTATCTGTTTCAATTTTCTACCAAATTTTCTTAGGCTTTCCGACGTCACAGTAACTTTTAAGTAACCGATTTGCTATTTCTGAGTACAAACTACGTGTGTTTCGAATTCCTTCCAAATATGTTCAGCCGTTCCAACGTTGTCCTGTAAATACTATGAATGCCAATGTTTGAATGTTTGTTACTTAATCATAGCGGAACGTATCAAGTGATCGGGTTGAAATTTGAAATCCAGTTAGATCATAGTCTGGAAGTACACAGAGGCTAAACATTGCCTATGTATAGTTACTTATCTATATGTCCCTAAAGTGTTATTTAAGTTAAGCCAAGAATATGTTTCAAATTTTAACTCGATACATTCAGCCATTCCAACGTAATTGAGCAGCAAAAATTTAAATTTTGACTTATTTATATAATATTAGGAAAGGATAGGAAAACACAAAATTTTTGAATAAATAAAACCGGTCAAATGCCAGTGGGATTCGCGCGCGAAAGGTTCTGAACCATTAGTAAATATAAAGATTTTATTGTATGGGGGCCCCCTTAAAAAATATTTTATTTGAATTAATTACATTTAAAGAGAACATTCAACTAAATATTATGTGAATAGTGAAAGGGTCAACCTGTGACAGGTACGGTATACGTATCGAGCAAGAAACGGTAAAAAAATCAAGTTTGTTGTATGGAAAGGAGCCCCTATTAAATATTTATTTTAGTTTTAGTATTTTTTGTTAAAGCGGCAATAGAAATACATCGTCTGTGAAAATTTCAACTGTCTAGCTATCACCGTTCTTGAGATACAGTCTGTTGACAGACGGAGGGATGGACGGACAGCGAAGTCTTAGTAATAGAGTCCCGTTTTTACCCTTTGGGTTTGGAACCCTAACAACGGTCTGCTTCGGTCACCGAAGCTTGTTGAACACTACCTTTAAATTTTAAACAGTATTTGGATTGAAATAATACGTTAAAGTTACGGCTGGTCTAGTAAGCTACAGCTGACCTAGTCGGGAGAACGCCGACTGTCGATCCGGAGACCCAGTGTTCAAAACCACGCGCACCACTATTTCAGAGTCATGTTCGGAATGCCGGTAATTAAAACGATGAAGGAAAATATTGTGAGGAAACCGAAATGTACCTAGAATCTAAGTTCTAAGTCAAATGTCATCCACCAAGCGACACTGGGCCAGCGTGGTGGTTTATAGCCTTGTCTCTCTCCTTGCGAGAGAAGGCCCCGACGCACAGCAGTGGGAACATTTAATGGGTTGTTTATGCTTCTACTTATTATGCTGATATGTTTTCTCCAAAAGAACAAAAATTTACTTCAATGACAGGTAATTTAATTCTGTCGTTCGACTAAATTTTATACGAAGACTACGTCGTACAGATATAAATCTAAGCTGATTTTAGTTTTTTGTGGATATTTGAAAAACTACCTCCCTGTTTTCGATATATACCTCTGAAGTATTTTAAACCAAACAAAAAAAATATTTTTTTTTTTTTTTTTTTTTAACTTTTATAGGTTTACACTTGACCGCCATCTCGCCTGATGTTAAGCGACGATGCGGTCTACGATGGAGCGTGTTTACCTAGAAGAAACCGATTCACTCTCGATTTGAAGACACCAAGATTATAACTATCGGGGAAAACCCACTCAGGCAACTCATTCCACAGCTTAGATGTTCTTATCACAAACGTAGAGTCAAACCTCTTTGTCCGTGTCTTTGGAATATCCACCATGAAACGGTGCCGCTTCTTTGAGTTCCGAGAAGTACGATAGAAAAAAGGGCAAGGAGGTATTAGATCATGCAGATCAGTTGCACACTCTCCGAAGTGTATCCGATAAAAACCGATAAGCTAGCAATCTTGCGGCGATGTTCAAGACTTTGAAGTCTTTTTCGCGCTAGAATGTCTTTGCCTATGAGCCTCTTGGCACGCCTCTCGATCGATTCCAGAGCCTCAAGCTGATACTTAGCCGATCCATCCCAAAGGTGCGAACAGTACTCCATACAAGAGCGAATCTGTGCTTTGTATAACAAAAGTAATTGTTCAGATTTGAAGTACTTTCGCACCTTTGAGAGGACACCTAGTTTTTTGGCAGCTAATTTAGCCTTGGACTCGATATACGAGCCAAAGTTGAGCGTAGAAGTTAAGGTAACGCCCAAAAGCTCAAGATGATCAGTAACCGGCACGGATACACCTCGAAAAGTAGGAGTCAGTTCAAATTGACTCCTTTTTGCGGAGAACAGACACGCCTGCGTCTTTCCCTCGCTAAACTTGGCCAGATTGGTTTCGCCCCATTCAGAGACTTCCTCAAGGGCCATGTTCAAACGATCGATCATACTCTCTCTCAGTACCTTAGTATGCTGTCCACTGGCTCTCGCGCTAGATATGTAACTCTCTACAACGGTGCTATCATCTGCGTACCCAAAGATACCGGGCTTCAACAGATCGTTGATATGTAGCAGAAAAAGCGTCGCAGAGAGTACCGACCCTTGAGGGACTCCGGCATTGATAGCCATTCGATCCGACGAGCAGCCATCAATGACAACTCGTATGGATCGATCCTCAAGAAGTCCGATATCCACGCAATAAACCCTGAAGACAAACCATAACTGGACAGCTTGCTAATAAGGCCATCATGCCAAACCCTGTCGAAAGCCTTCGAGATATCCAGGAGACTGCAAGTGCTTCCCCATGTTTCTCGATAGCTTCACTCCAGATGTGGGTGACATACGCTAGAATATCCCCAGTGGACCGGTTTCGGCGAAACCCGTATTGCCGGTCACTGAGGAGGTCATTAGATTCTAGGTACATCAGGAGCCTGTGGTTTAGGACACGTTCCATAGTCTTGCAGAGTATGGACGTGACCGAGATGGGCCTGTAGTTGGCAGGGTCAGCACGACTACCTTTCTTGGGCACAGGTTGCACGTTAGCAAGCTTCCATGATTTCGGTACTTGCCCAGAATGGAGAGAGAGCCTAAACAGGCGCGTCAGTACAGGAGACAACTCAGGTGCACAAGCCTTCAATACTAGGGCAGGAATTCCGTCCGGACCACTGGCTTTGTTCACATCCAGATTGCGTAGCACTTTACGAACCTCCATTTGGCGAATATGTATTTCCGGCATCAAAGTCGGACTGCCAGGTGGAGTAGGAGGTGTCGCACTACCAGCATCTAGACGAGAAGATTCCGCAAACTGAGATGCAAACAAGTTTGCCTTCTCCATTGCGGTGTGAGCCAGTGCCCCATCAGGTTTCAGCATTGGAGGCAGTGAGGAGCGGCAGAAGTTTGATTCGACCGATTTAGCTAGGGACCAAAACGCTTTGCTGCCCGCAGGGTACGAAGCTAGTTTGTTCCCTATTCGACTAATGTGGTCAAAACGAGCCCTCTGAAGAACCCTTTTGCAAGCCTTGGCAGCCCTGTTGAACGCCTTCTTCTATCAAAATCATAATCATAAGAAATATTATCAAAATCAACTCACAATTAGCGGAGTTATTGTGTAAAATAAAACCAAATAAAAAAACATGCAACCCGATTGAGAACACCCTCCTTGTATGAAGGAGGATGTTCTCATCCTTTTTCCACAGAAAAATATAATTTTGACAATTATTTTGTCATTCAAGACGACGCGACGCGATCACGTGGGCACTTTCTAGAATCTAGATTTGTGGATCTGTGGATCGTCTGTGATACACAGAATACTTAGAAGTTAGTATGTACCGAATGCGCCGTGCGTGTCGTTATTATTTAATGTTTGTGTAATTTCCGAACCACCAGACCGATAATGTTCAAATTTTGACGGGACAATATAAAAAATGTGTTCTTTCTAACAAAAAAAGAATTAATGAAATTAAACAACGCAAACATGAGTTACAACCAAATACACATTCTGACTTTCACTCCCTCCCGCAAGAGAACCGGTCAGAATTTGGGGATCAAAAGTAGCCTACAGCAATCTCCTTAGTATAAACTAAAATCACGCCAAGTTTCAGCCGAATTGAATAAGTAGTTTCGGCGTGATGCGTGATCCCTATACAGAAAGACAGACAGAAAGACAGACAGACAGACAGACATGAAAGAAAAAAAATGCAGTTTCGCCATCAGTATCGACTATGGAGTGCTCCAAAAAAAAAATTTTCAAAATATCTTCAATGTACAGAATTCGACCCGTTACAGTTTTATTATAAGTATAGATTATTTAATAATGAGGTCGTTGATTGGAATCCCGCGTGTACCACTAGAGTATTTTCCCAAGTGCAGATGTACAAATGTTTTATGTAACACAGACTTAACGGCAATGAAGAACATCAAAAGGAAACTGGTACGTTCCATAAAATATATCTTTTAACGACATGCGTCATCCGCTAACTCGCACTTGGCTGACGTGATATATTGTGGTCATGACTTGTTAGGTGTCGGTTGGAGACGCAAGACCGAAGGTCGGGCTGAGTGGTGTAATGGGAGAGGCGTATGTCCAGCAGTAGACGAATGCAGGCTGATGATGATGATGAAGACTTGATAAGAATGTAACCAAACAACGACGACGGTGAGCTATATATGTTTTACGTGGGAAAATGCATTTACTAGCTGCATAGGGGTGAACGGACGGATTACGCCCGTGTCGACTCCACAAGTTACCCTACCGACTCTGTTAGGGTTACTCGAGTAATTCCCCATTTAGGACCGTAGGCTCCATTAATACAACGCGAGTTTTTGTAGGCTTCTAGAATATTCGGGAATGTTTACGAACAACTGCTAATGTTGCCGAAGTTTCGGGTCGATTTTTAAAGCTAGTTTGTTTTCGTTATTCCTATAATAACGTTTTAAATCATGGCTGAGATGCCCTTGAAGTACTCATTATTTATCTATACTACCAAACCCTCGTATTTAACATATTTATGTAGTAGATGAATTGTTTTGATTTTCGATGTTTGTTGCTCAATCACGTAGGAACGCCTACACTGTTCGCTGAATTGACGCCTGGTCTAGTCGGGAGAACGGCGAGTACCGATCCGGAGCCCCGCATTCAAATCCCACGCGCACCACCGTATTTTCGAAGTGATGTGTGTAATGCCGTTAATTTATAGAAACGTTGAAGGAAAACATCGCGAGGAAACCGGCATGTACCTAGAATCTTTCGAGGTCATGTGTTATCCATCAACCCGCACAGGGCCGACGTGGTGTAATATGGCCTCGACTGAGTCCCAGCAGTGGGAACATTTAGTAGGTTGTTTATGTTATATTCCAAAAGCTCCGTGCCAGTATGCTGTTATGGGCAAGCCTGTTGCTTGCCATCAGGTACATGTCCTGCTCATCTCGGCACCCAATACAAGTAAACAAACCGTATTTAATAATATTTGTGTAGGCTGAAATAATGAAGCAACAAAAATATTTTTCGCCAAATCGGACTGTTATTTACAAGCGCTCTATAATAAAACACTGTAGTGTCAATACCGAGGGTTGTTCAAAGAAACCTGACGCTTTGCAAACAAAGCCTTAGGATATTGGTTCTGACAGTCTATTTAACAGTTTTAGAATAACGGTTGAGTAACTGAATTATAAAAGGTTTTTATTGCTAAAGAAAATAAATTAGAAATACAAAAAGTGTTATTTTAACAAGAAATACCCTTCAAATAGGACTTTTTTTTACCGGCTTCCAAAGAGGATGTTCTCATTCGATTGCTTTTTTTTATCTGACGTAGGTACATGATATATACACGATAGATCCGCTAATTGTTAATAGTATTTTTAAGTAATGACATGTAAATTTGTAACTGGCGACATGACATTGTATACCTTATAATTAACATGACATGACATTTGGAATATGAATTATTGTTTACAAAGTTGTACCTATTGTTTTGTGGAATTTGTTAATTGACTTGACATACAATTATGTCAAGTCAATTAACATATTCATTTTATTAAATTTGTATGTCGAAATATAATAATAATCAATATTAATATATAATATAATCAATATTATTATTATATTTTGACATACACATGTTAAATATTCAATTTTATTATGTATAATTTTTAGCGTTAATTTTTCTTTCTTTTATTATTAATTTTCATTATTAATATTGTAAAAGGAACGAGAAATAATTCTAATAACATAATTTTATTATTATTTGTTTTATTTTGTTATTATTAACATAATTTTGTATGGTTCTTGCTATTGACAGTTGATTTTTTATATCATGTAAGAATAATATCACTATCTTAAAATAATCAATTAAAATGTTCATTGTACTTGGTCCAGCTTAACTCTCATTAGTGTAAGTCGTTGTCTATAACGGTGCTGATTGATATAAATAAATAAATAAATAAATAAAATAAAATAAAATAATAATGATAATTCTTTTGTTTGGTAGGAAATACTTCAGAGGTAGTCCCACGTCAATGTTATCGAAATCGCTCTCGTAGTTTTTGAATAGTCTATGTTCGGCGATGGCTCCGCTAATTAATTGTGACTCGGTTTTGATGATATTTTTGTTTGGTAAAAAATACTCTTCAGAGATAGTCCCACATAACACACATTTTATCGAAATCGATGTGGTAGTTAATGAAATATATTTGGACGACGTAGTCGTTACTTATTGTGAAGTGTAGTCGAGTGTAGAGAATTTAATTTTCAATTAAAGTCTGTTTTTTTTCTAAAAATATTAAATTATTTTCGAGAAAGAGTAACGTCGAGGTGGGTTTTTTTGGCTTATGTACATCTGCAACATTAGAAATTTTGATAATACTTTGTTGAGCCGTTTAGGCGGTTAAAGATACCCTTTTTTATGACCGCGATTTTAAATGTTACAGCTTAAAGTAAACACCTAAAATCAGATGTCAAATGGGAATTCGAAACTACAACCACGGCTTTGTAATCGGATGTTTTTCCTCTGGGTCGCCACGGCTTTTAATTTATTTGTAAATCCATTAATCTATAGCGTGATTTGATCAAATAATTACTTAGTACACAATACCAATATGATAAAAGTCCGAACAAAGGGTGTGGCCCGGATGGGAAAATACACACTGAAAATGGGAAAAATATGTACGGAAAACAAACCGGCGACGGTAAAATTGTTTACTTCGAGAGGAAATAGACTAGGCAGGTAACGGCCGCTGATGTCTTAACTAATAGATGCGTGACGTTCTTTTTGATTGGAATTGCCTCAGCTTGGTGTTTTGATGAAAAAATGTATGTTTGGAAATTATTGATTGCTGAATATGTGATAATGGGGATTTTTTTAAATCATTCACTATTTACCCTTTTATTCAAATTTGGCCTTGTCTTGAAGGTCAGGAAGTGGACAATTAAGTGGCTATTTATTCGTTACATACATATATGTAGTATATAGTCAGGAATTATTTTTTGTGTGAATTATATAATCTGTTATTTGAAATATGATATGTCATCAAACCTAGATTCATTCGTTCACGTCTACTATCACTGTATTCCGTTTGTGTCTCAATCAAAGGCTGGCCACAGTTAGTATGAAATGTACGTATCTACGATTTTATTTGTTCCCAACATTTTTCCCTTCAGTGGAAATTGTTCGGAGAAACAATTACTTGTCTAATGAATGTCTATCAAATACCGAACCGAACAATCTTTTGCTCAAGCATGTTGGGTTTCAGGACAATTTAAGCTTTATCCTGGGAAAATAAAGATGGTTTTTAAAGGTTTGTGCTTTTTTGCGGTAACTTATTGTAGAATGCAGTTCATTAACTTTTTACTAGATCTATAAAATCTGAGAGCTATACAAGTTAGCGTGTTGCAGGTGTTTTTGAACTATTTTATGGTATAAAGTATCAGAAGACTCTGCGTATTATAATATTAAAGTAGCAACTTTAACGCAACCAGAGAAATTACAGGGCTTAGAGATATAAGTTCTTAGATCTCTGGGTGACGAGCGCAGTGCAGTGCTAGGTAATGATTTGGACTATTCATGTTCCAATAGCTGCGTGTCACTGTAGTGCTATGTGTCAGGCATGTTGCTTACCATCAGGCACATGTACTGATCGTCTCGTCATTCTTTATTAAAAAAAAAAACACGCAACTTTGGGATAAGGTTTTTTTATATAGCGGTTTTTTATGTAGGGGAAACAGGTTAACTCTCTATTTGAACACAAACAAGAACAAAATTAAAAATTTTGATTAACCCCGACTAAGATAGTCGACCTTAGATTTGTTATCTGTACCTACAACATTCTACTAGTCAAGCCCTTTCATTTGATACCCATATTAAGGAAGTTGTGAAAAAAGAAATATAATTTGCCATTTTGTGGTAGCGGCCATCTTGGATTTGAAATTTGTCATAGTGCAAAGTATTCTACTAGTCAAGCCCTTTCGTTTGATACCCATATTGCAGTAGTAGTGAAAAAAATTATATAATTCGCCATTTTGTGGTGGCGGCCATCTTGGATTTCAAATTTGTTATAGCGTATAGTACTCTGCTAGTCAAGCCCTTTCATTTGATACCCATATTGAGGTAGGTTGTGAAGAAATATTCTGTCCGCCATTTTGTGGAGGCGGCCATTTTGAATCGATATTAACCAGACATAGCTAAGAACACCCGCACGGATATTAACTTTCAAATAAAAAAACCGCATTGAAATCGGCCCAACCGTTTGAGCTCTACGGTGCCACAGACAGACACACACACAGACAGACAGACAGACAGACAGACAGACAGACATCGACGTCAAACTTATAACACCCCTTTTTTTGGTCGGGGGTTAAAAATGATATCCATCAGGGAAAACCCACGTACAACGCTTGCAACATTTGACCATTTCTCATAGAAAGTTTCGTTCAATTCTCGTGACGTTTGCCAAAGGAGCCACTGTTACGTTTTCATTCAAAACCATAAACCAATTTTCATTAAAACATTAACCCAGTACGAAATAGTTCGTGAAGTAACGTCGGTTCAAACGTTTTGGATAGCTGAAAATAAATCATTTAGAGCAAACAGCCTACCGCTAAACGAGCCATTAAACGCTTTGAGACGCCAGCGATGGCAGATGTCTTAATGATTTCGACTATTGCTAAATATACCGCTGTTTCAAAATATTAGATTAGACATGGTAACACCAGCTTGCTTCGTGCTCCTTGATCTTATTTGTACGGAATTCGATATGTTGTTATTTTTGAAATGAAGACTAATAGTAGCTACGTTGAGCACTGTTTGATAGTGATGTTATGGATTCACGTCTCCGACATACTAATTATTATCTATAGCAGCGTAGCGTCAGAGCAGTGGCGGAGCAGAGGAGCGGGACACGAAGAGCTTTTTCGATGGTGATATCCTGTGTGTTAATCTTGTGATATGCGTAATAACAGTATATTTTAACATAACAGTGACACGCAGCTGTTGGAACATGAAGACTCCAAATCATTACCTAACACCGCACTGCGCTCGTCACCCGAATACATAAGGCGTTTTATCTCTTAGCCCAGTAATTTCTCTGGAAACATTGCCTCAAACCGGAACACAGTAATGTTTGCACACTACTGCTTGGCGGCAGAATAACTGGCAAAGGTGCGGTACTTCCCCAGGCGGATTCAGCAATGAGCCCTGCCATTACCGAAAACCGTCTACTATCTTTCTACGAAAAACGTAATTTCGAAATAAACTCGCGACTTTTCTACTCCGGTCCTATTTCGTTTTGTCCGTTTAAATGTTCTAAGCCTAAGCCTTATTAGAATAGGTTTAGAACGATCGGACGAAATGATAGTTTTCGTAGGAGATAGAATCTCTGCCACACGCGAGTTTATTTCGAACGGTGAATCCACGTTTTTGCTAGAAAATAGTAGACGTCTAGATCTCCTACCACTTATCTATACTAATATTATAAAGCTGAAGAGTTTGTTTGTTTGAACGCTAAGATCTCGGGAAGTACTGGTCCGAATTGAATGATTCTTTTTTTATTGGATAGTCCATTTATCGAGGAAGGCTATAGGCTATAGAACATAAGCTACTATCAATAGAAGCGGAGCATGAATCAAAAATGTAACAAAACCGGGAAAAAATATTCCTTTTTGAGAGTTTTTGTACTGTGCTTTGACATGACAGCAGGTGTCTAAGATGGCGTCATTGAATATAAAGCTTTGCAAATCAAATTTATTTCTAAATCTGAGACCAATTTCCAACAGGTGGCGTAGCAGGTAGCTCAAGAGGTTTTTTGTTTGAAAGCGATATTCTCAGGAATGACTGAACCGATTTCAGTCATTCTTTCACGTTGGATATGTACGGGATCCCGCTGAGTGCTATATATGTACCACGGGCGAAGCCGGGGCGGGCATCTAGTATCTCTATATATGCTGGAGCTCCTACTACTTACACCACCTACGATCTATTTGTGTCCTGCTAGTATGACTTAACTGAGAACTGCCGGATAATTGGGATTAATCAGAATCATCTTTACGTTTAATCGTAAACTTTACTGCACAAATTATTTTGTAACTGTTAATAAAAAGCTGATCCCAGATCAAAGATGTACCCAGGTGATCGTAGAGTGTAATGTGCTACGATAAAAAAAATCTTAGCGCAAACTTTTAGTATCCATTCAAAGTTATTACAGCGTAAAACACTTTTAAGGTTTCGTCGTAGATACGGCGTCTTGCTTACTTCTGAAGCTGTGACATTTCTCACACAAAAAATTTTAAACATAGCAAAACAAAAAATGCTATTACTACTACTACCATAACTTGGCTAAAACTTGTATTGTGGGGACCAGATATATGGTATGATACTTGCATAATTATAAATACATAATTAAGATAGATGAAACCCTAGAGACAAACAAATATCTTATGTGATAACTTTTAACGAGCTATTCTTGTAGGTATATATAGAATCTGAATCTCGGGAACGGCTCTAACGATTTTCATGAAATTATGTATATAGGGGGTTTCGGGGACGATAAATCGATCTAGTTAGGTTTTATTTTTTAAAACATCATTTTATGCGCGTTTTTAGACAATGAAAAACTCCTACAATGTTATTAGAATACGATAAGTTATTTCGCCACTGTTCTTTAAGTCTAAATGGCTCAGACGGAATACGCTCGCTTTCGGAGTCAACAGGCCCTGGTTCGAATCCTGATGGTTACACTCGGGTCTCTTCTTTTTGTTATTTTTTCAGATAAATTCTTTTACTTATGTAGAGCCCTTTATAAACGTATTTAAACCGAGCAAAGCTCTGTCAACCAGGTAGTTTATAATGATACAAAAATAAATAGAATGGGAACTACGGTTAAAACAGCGTGAGTGTCCCGCTAGTAATATTATAAGGAAGAAAATGTGTATGGATGTTTGTTTTATCTACTCTTTCAAGCAAAAAGTTATACATAGACATACACTCTTGTGCGAAACAGACTTCTAAGTCTTGAACATCGCCGCAAAATTGATAGCTTATCGGATACACTTCGGAGAGTGCACAACTGACCTACATGATCTAGTAGTACCACCGTGCCTTTTTTTCTATCGGACTTCTCGTAGCTCGAAGAAGCGGCACCGTTTCATGGTTGATATTCCAAAGACACTGACGAAGGGTTTGACTCTACTTTTGTGATAAGAACGTCTAGACTGTGGAATGAGTTGCTTGAGTGGGTTTTCCCCGATGGATATAGTCTTGGTGTCTTTAAATCGAGAGTGAAATCGCTTTTTCTAGGTAAGCGTGCTCTATCGTAGACCGTATCGTCGCTTAACATCAGGTGAGATGGCGGTCAAGTGTAAACCTATAAAAGTTTAAAAAAAAACAAGATCAAAATGTGGTACGTATGTAGATAATAGTCAGAATGGCTACTTTTGGACGTGACATCGTGGATAAATTCACGGGTGACACCATCTAAGAAACTGCGTTACGCAAAGCTCACGTTATGCGCCAACGATAGTTGATATAATACTTATATAGTTTTAAATACGGGCTTATTATGGTTAGCCCGCCCCAGACACAGTGCAAACATTTGAATTCATCACACAAGTATTTGCACGCGTCCCTTCCGTAAAATTATTTTACCAGGCAAAGTCGTTGTCAACTAAAACTTTCGCCGTATACCGACTTTACAGGCAACCAATTTTTTATCCTGGTAAAATAATTGAAATACGCGAGTGACACTGCGGGATGCTTCTTGTACAAATAAAAAATGACGAATCTAACATTCTCTGCTCTGTAACGTAATTAATTATACTTTTTTGATTTATTCCCAGTCTGTGTCGCCCTGTATCTCTACGGATATGAAAATAGTTAAAAGAGTCTAAATTCTGGGAAATGTAACATTGGACGCATAATTTTACGACGCGGCGTTGAAGTCGTAACTCTTGGGTTTAGTAGTATTCGGATGTTCATCATTGTCAGTATTTCTGAACGGAGCTTTGTTGGAAGAGTCGAATAGAATTGGGATGGTGACTGGGTCAAAAATAATAACAAGAATAAAATTAAAAATTTTGATTAACCCCCGACTACCTCGGATTTGTTATCTGTACTATGTTCTACTAGTCAAGCCCTTTCATTTGATACCCATATTAAGGGAGTTGTGAAAAAGAGATGTATTTCGCCATTTTGTGGTAGCGACCATCTTGGAATTGAAATTTGTCATAGTGCAAAGTATTCTACTAGTCAAGCCATTTCGTTTGATACCCTTATTATCGTAGTAGTGAAAAAAAAATATAATTCGCCATTTTGTGGTGGCGGCCATCTTGGATTTTAAATTTCTTATAGAGTATATAGAATTTTACTATTCAAGCCCTTTCATTTGATACCCATATTGCGGAAGATTGGGAAGAAATATTTTGTCCGACATTTTATTGAGGCGGCCATCTTGAATCGATATTAACCAAACATAGCTAAGAATATCCGCACGGATATTAACCTTCAAATAAAAAAAAACGCATCGAAACCTTCAAATAAACATACTTGTAAATTGTGTGTCCCATCCGTCAATTGATCTATCTATCTATCTACATCCGCACGGAAATTAACCTTCAAACAAAAAACCGCATCACTATCGGCTCATCCGTTTGAGCTCTACGGTGCCACAGACAGACACACACAACAGACATCGACGTCAAATTTATAACACCCTTTTTTTGGTCGGGTGTTAAAAATATACCATTTTAATCATTCCGTCAGGTAGATTATAATAATTTTTTTATGAAACAAAAAATACATGTCCCATATTTTTCTATTGTTGATAATCGATAAAGAATTTAGATCATCAAAATTTTCTGGAGAAAAAAAGATTCTGTAGTGGCGGGTTGTGACGTCTTCATGAAATCAACAATGAAGTGACGACACTCGAAAATTGAAAGCACAGTACTGTATTTCTAACAACCGTTTTTTCACGTTAAAAAGTATTCTTACGTCTTTTCTAAGGCTCAAAACTTTTCTCTACCGAGTTTTATTGAAATCGTAATTTAAATTACTCCTATAATATAAGAAGGGACTTTTCAATACTTTTTTACACAAAATAAACCATTTAGCTTATACTTGTATTATGGGCGCAAGCTAGCTGAAATATTACCTTATATACTGTTCATATATAATAGATAAATCGAATATAGGTACACATACCAAACCCGTTGCCCAAACCTATCATTTTCCATCTACGAAAAACCAGCCATAAATTAAGAATATCAAGACTTAATAAAGTAGCCACACCTTATCCTAGGACCCTGGTGTATTTATCGTGGATATTACACACTCTTTCTCTCTCTAACTCACATTACAAAATGAGATAGAAAATACCGTAGCGAGCTTCATAAGAAAACTTCCCGACCTATATTACGCCAATACCTGGATAAAATTCTCATCGTCGGGGACTTTATTGCCGACCAAACGACATATGTGTAAAGTCCAGGCAACAGGTAAGCGTATCTATATATATACTGTAGAAGAGTTTGGTGTTTGTCTGAAAAAAAAATTCAAATGTTTTGGGTGAAATCTTTTTGCATTGAATTTTTTGTATAACTAGTAAAACCTCTTTTTATTTACCTGCGTTGTTTCCGTTCACGTCATTTCCAAATATGTCAGTCAGGAAAGGATGAAAAGACGGGTTTTAAATGTGTTGGTGGACTACATACAGTCATAGGGATAACTGTAAACGGTAAGGAGTTAAAAGAGGTATTTGTTCAAAATTACGTCAGACCTAATGAGCCAATATTTCGAGGTCCATGTGTCATGTACCAACCCGCACTGGGCCAGAACTGACTCTGACTTCAGACTTGCGAGAGATGGCTCCGAATCCCAGCAGTGGGAATAAGTTAATGGGCTAAAACAATGTTATCCGTTAATGCTACTAAAATTATGGATTTGAAAGATTGGTTATTTGTTGCTTAATTCTGTCACAACTGGTGAACGGATCAAGTTGAAATTTGGAACACAGATAAATAATAAATAATAATAATAATAAATAAATAAATATTGGTGGACAATTCACACACAACACCTTCTGACCCCAATCTAAGCAAAGCTTGTACTATGGCGACCAGATAGCTGATATAATACTTATATAATTGTAAATACATACTTATTATACATAGAAACACCCAGACACAGTGCAAATATTTGAATTCATCACACAAATATTTATATTATATTAGATACCTATATTATTCTTTGGTATATCAAATAGAGTACTTTTATTATTGTGTTTATTTTTTTATTAGTGTGTATTAAAGTTACAAAAGAAAAGTATGGTTCCAAAACCCGAGCGAAAGAAGATTAGTGCAGTTACTAAAATTGTAAATTTTATGAAATTTAATAGATAGATAGCTGATATAATACTTATATAATTGTAAATACATACTTATTATACATAGAAACACCCAGACACAGTGCAAATATTTGAATTCATCACACAAATATTTATATTATATTAGATATATTGTTCTTTGGTATATCAAATAGGGTACTTTTATTATTGTGTTTATAATTTTTATTATTGTGTATTAAAGTTACAAAAAGAAAAGTATGGTTTCAAAACCCGAGCAAAGGAAGACTAGTGCAGTTACTAAAATTGTAAATTCTATGAAATTTCTAACTAGGACAAAAAAATGTTTTTTTCTTTAATACCGTACTTTAATTTACTTGAAATGAAATTGCGGTATATAGCTAGTCATGCTAATATTATTAACGCTTAATTTGTACGTTTGTTGCTCAATCACGTCGGAAAAGTTGACAGGATCGGGATGAAATTTATAACGCAGATTATAGTCAGAAATAACACATGGCCACTTTTGCGGGAAAATAACGGGAATGGAAACTATTCGGGTGAAAACGCGAGGAGCGACTAGTGTTTTATTAAAGTTGGCTGCAGCCACGCTTCGATTATGTTCCTGCCACAGTAAAATATGTTTGCTGCCAGTAGCATTTTTTAGTTTTCTATACGAGTTTGTAGTTTACTAACTAGGAACTGCGTGTATTGTCCGCTGCTCGTTTTCTCGTTGAGTAAAAACAACCGTTGGATGTATTTTCATCGAACGGATTATGACGTTGAATAAACTGCCTTAACTTGGCTGAAATATTAAGTATTTTAATTTATTTTCTCCTTAACTGTAAACTTAATTTATTTTCTCCAAAAAGAAAGTACTGACTTCAATGTAGAATAAAGTTCAGACACTCGAGAAAATTTCACAAGAAGCTATCGCTACATCGTCCAGTTAAATGAAAGTATATGTTAGGTTTTTTTTGTTGATATTCAAGAAAAGTCAATTTTGATTTTTTTTTACACAGGACTACCTCTGAACTATAAATGGTCTACCAAACAAAAAAGAACCTTCAAAATCAATTTACAATTGGCGGAGTTACCTTACAAAAATAACATGTAATAGACTTGACAATTTCCTCCTATTTTGAAGACAATAAATACACTAGAGTTGAAAAAAAAATATATTAGGAGGTAATTCTGCAGTAGTTCGTTAAGTTAGTCTGTAACCTAACATCGATAGATAAGGTACTTAGTAACTTAACGGTATTGAATTGCTTACAGAGACACTTAAAGCTAGTGCAAAAGAAATTTTCCAACCCGTAGAGCATAACTTTACTATGCATACTCGAAGCGTAACTCAGACACATTTGGAGCATGCTTTATCCTTTCAATAAAATTTAGATATGATTCTTTAACATCCTTTTTTCTTCGCAGCGCTGTGGCTTAGATCAAGACTTAGTTTATAGCACATGCTGGCCACTATATTACTCTGGAGCTCGCTTAAACAATTAAGAAGTTTACAGCGGCGTAGAAAAGCTGCGGATTAGCTGGGACTATACTAAGGAATAGGATAGAATATTGTGGAGACATTTCTAGACTAGTGAGTTAGTAGTATGTTTTTGTTTTCCCGGGGGTCTACCGCCGAAAACTGTCTTAGATTTGATTTTACTCCCTCTGTTATTTTCGTTTGAAACGATAGAGATCATCATCATCTACATCAGCCGCAAGACATCCACTGCTTAACATAGGCCTCCCCCCTAGATTTCCACAACGAACGGTTTCCTAGGAACCTGCAACCAGCGGTTTTCAGCGACCTTTGTGAGGTCATCTGTCCATTTAGTGAGAGGCCGTCCAACACTGCGTCTTCCGGTTCATGGTCGCCACTCGAGAACCTTTCTTTCCCATCGGTTGTCAGTTCTGCGAGCGATGTGGCCTGCCCATTGCCACTTCAGCTTGCTTACTCTTTGAGCTATGTCGGCCAGTTTCGTTCTTTTGCGAATATCCTCATTACGGATTCTGTCGCGCAAAGAGACTCCGAGCATAGCTCTCTCCATAGATCGCTGTGTGACTTTAAGCTTCGTTATGAGGCCCACAGCCTACAGTTAAGATAGAGATTGCAATAGCAAAACCAAAGCCGATTTAGTTAGGCGGTAGAAGGTCTGGTTTTGTTTTCTTTGGCTACAGCAGTCTATAGGTACGAGTAAAATATCGGAGTGTGCAACTGATCTTCATGATCTAATAACACGTTGCCCTTTTTTAAATCCGACTGCTTGTATCTCTAAAAAGCGTCATCGTTTCATGCTTGACGTTCCAAGGCATGAACGAGATTTGACACCACTTTTGTGTTAAGAACGTTAAAGCTGTGGAATACGTTGCCTGAGTGGATTTTTTCCGATAGTTATAATCTTGGCGACTTCAAGTTGAAATTGAAGTTAAGATTATGCGCAAGCCAGTAGGCAGTTTAGGCCAACTATCATTGGTATGTTTAAAAAAAAATTGACGATTTTTTATTCCGAAATAACCTGAATTAGCAGATAGACTTTTATCCAAACACATCTATGCTTGTATCCATTTAAAGTGGTTGTTAAGCAGCAGGGTTACACCGCCAAGCTTAGCTGGTGACGAATATATTCTTAAACTGAACACATATTATTAAGTACAGGGATTAATCACGAGTTGTCTGTAAAATCGGTTGGTTTACTGACGATAGTTTAACGTGACAATGTCATAACCAAACATTGATAGATGCGGCACAAGCGCACAATGAGCATAACGGGACAATGAGCATAACGGGACAATGAGCATAACGGGACATAACGGGACCCTTTTTGGTACATGCAGCCGGCGTTCATCGATTTATTAGTCATTGTCACGTCAAAAAAACAATAAAATGTAGAGCTGTGATATCTAACTGCTTCAATTTAGATTCTAAATTTAAAAAGTCCCGAACAATATCACTTTGAAAGTTTCGTAATTTCAATGAATAATCGTGCAACAAAAACACTCACGTCCACTCAAAGTATCCGGGATCTCGAAGCTTCGCAAATTCTGCGTTAAACCGACCTAAGCTGGCTGTATAAATTTTAGATTTGGAACGTGATTTTTATTTTTAAAACGTTCTGAATTCAAACCGACGCGATTTAACCTGTCATGGCGGCGTAGGGTTGCAACGTTGACGTCTGAAAGGATTAGGGTTGCGAGGGTACGAATTTGCTTTTAGATGATTCTTTTTTAGCGGATTAAAAATGATTTGTCAGAATTTTCGCGTTATTTTTCTTGGTGTTGTACTTTATGTATTACTTGGACATATTTTCAGATTTTTAATACGCGTTATGTGAATACAATCGTCTGAATGAACGTCACGTATGCTGCGATTTACGTCCGCCAGGGGTGCTGTTCTGGTTTTCCTAACATTTGTTGACATTTTCGAGACATTTATAGAGGCGCTAATATTTTGCAGTTTGCTAATCATCATCGTCAACCCATGTTCTTCTACTGCTGGACATAAGCCTTTTCAATATTGGGGCACAATATTGTTTTGGCACCGGATTTGGTGGCATCCATCCACTATTTTCAGCTCGTCGGTCGACCGAGCGGGAGGCCAATAGCAATAATAAATGCCAATAGCAGTATTATGTTATTGTTTCTTTCACTTTCGTTCTAAGCTAATTTCTAAGGTCTTCCTCAAATGTCGAAACGTATTTTTGGAACGAAGTGTCCTATGACACTACATCTTTTTTATATTTATCCTGCACTTTAGAATGACTTTTTTTTTTTTTAGTTTGTTTGCTTCCATTTTCATAAAAGTGTTGAAATAACTATATAACGCACAGGTTTTTGTTTTTGAAGTGAGAAGTGAATACTTTGAGCTCGTTTGACATTTTTGGTAATGGGAACAAAATACTTCAACGTTACCCACGTTTACAGTATCGCAACTTGAAGTGGTACATAAATACTAGCAACGCCCCGCGGTCTTTCCCGCGCAGTTCCCGGTCCCTGTATGTAAAAAAGCTGCAAACACTGACATTTATAATAATAGTAAGATGTACATACATATTTTGTGGATGTACTCGTACATAATAATTGTTCACTTCTGTCGGCACTCCTGCCCTTCTACCGCTTTGCTATTGCTGTCTCTATCATTTCAACCGAAAAGAAAAGAGAGGGCAATTTCAAAGCTAAGACAGTTTTAGTTACGCGGTAAATTCTGCAGTTCCACTGTTTTTTTTTCTTAGCCAATGTTAGATTTATTTTTTGCAGTTTTTCTACCATTCTCAAACCCCAGAATATATTTTCCTCCACGGACCTTTAGTGAATCACTGAAGTGAGTAACCTTTAACTGTAAATAGTTTCCATCCCGTCCAGCAATTCCGCTACCAAAATAAATAGACACAAAAAAGAAATACTCTCGAGTAGTAAACAGTATTACACGCTTCATATCACATCAAAGAAAATTATGGTCACGGTATATGCTGTTACAGTATGGACAGTCTCTCTTCCTAACAGTACTCGCCTTTGCGGGTCGTGTACGCATGCGACATCTCTACTAGAGACCGCGTTTACCTATGCCTGAGCGACACGAGGCTAGTTTTTCAAGCTAGGCTAGCAATCTATTACTTCTAGCTTCGCGTAGATAACGCTACGCAACGCTAGTTTTGTCTACACGAAGCTAGAAGTAGGCACCTACTAGCTTGCTATTCTAGCTTGAAAAACTAGCCTCGTGTCGCTCGGGCATTGGGCATACGAAGTGTAGTCTGCAGCCAGAAGAATTGCGTAAAGTAACGGACAAACATTTTTCCAACACGAACGGGAATTTGAGCTCAGTGACGTGCATTAGGACTGCCCTGCGTATAATAGTGGATAAATGTGGGCGGTTGATATCGTTATGATGAATCTCAGCTTTTACAATCAAGACAAGAACAAAATTAAAAATTTTGATTAACCCCCGACTACCTCGGATTTGTTATCTGTACAACATTCTACTAGTCTACCCTTTCATTTGATACCCATATTAAGAGAGTAGTGAAAAAATTAATGTATTTCGCCATTTTGTGGTAGCGGCCATCTTGGATTTGAAATTTGTCATAGTGCAAAGTATTCTACTAGTCAAGCCCTTTCATTTGATACCCATATTGTGGTAGTAGCACACCCCGGACACTCCACTAAAACTCCATACAACCGCCGCTGTGGAGTTGCCTACTCTTCACACAACTACGCAGATGTCGTTCGTACACACGCGTGAATGTGTGCGTTAGCGCTAGGGCTACTGAATTGTTTTATTGAATAGTTGTGCCCCTTGAGTTCACCTGGTGACGTAGTCTATAAACAGGCGCGGTCCCAGCCTCGAATTTTGGAGGGGGTCACCAGTACACAGTCTCAGGTTTTGGGGGGGGGGTCACTAGTAGGAATACAATAAATCGAGTACTAAATACTTAATACTTGACTTGATATTTTAGATTTTTAGTTGAACGTATACGATTTTGGGGGTCATGCCCCTGTGACCCCCCCCCTCGGACCGCGCATGGTAGACTTGCTATAATGTTGACTTACATAAATAGGATGGAGCCAAATTATACTATTCTAATTAAAGGGTGTTTGCACAGATTTCTAAATTGTTTCAGAAATCTGTGGGTGTTTGTATTGCCGCGTAAAATGAAACTAAACCGATGATAGATTAGATCAGGTACCTAGATATCTATTTCTGTTAGTAGGTACACATTCGCATTTTATTTTACACTTATCCATGAAGAAAACTTTATTCTGTCACTACAATTATTCCTCCAGGCATTATCAATCCGTGCTTGGGCACATAAGTTACTGGCTGTGTGAGTTACGAACTTTGAGTTAACAATGACTTCGTTATTATGAATAAATAAATATTGGTAGGCAATTCACACACAACACCATCTGACCCCAAACTAAGCAAAGCTTGTAATATTATAAAGCAACGTTATTGAAAAGTTTCTAATCTTACGTTATTTCATCATTAGGAAATTAAATAAAGCTTTTAATCTTGTCACGTTTAGTTGACGGACAGCCGTAAACAGCACAACAACCCACCATGATGATATTTCGTTAGGAATTAGATGTTCGATACCAGCCCTTCGTTGAGTGCTCCTAGCGTATCCGAAACGGCCTGAGGGGTGAGGAAGCCTGAAATTGGCGGGGGGTTGGGAGTGTCCGTTCTATCTATATTATCTATTCTATGGTAGTAGTGAAAAAAATAATATAATTCGCCATTTTGTGGTGGCGGCTATCTTGGATTTGATATTTGTTATTATGTATTGTATTCTACTGGTCAAGTCCTTTCATTTGATACCCATATTGAGGTTGGTTGTGAAGAAATATTTGGTCCTCCATTTTGTGGAGGCGGCCATCTTGAATCGATATTAACCAAACATAGCTAAGAACATCCGCACGGATATCAACCTTCGAATAAAAAAAACCGCATTGAAATCGGCCCATCCGTTTGAGCTCTACGGTGCCACAGACAGACACACACACACACAGACAGACAGGCAGACAGACAGACAGACAGACATCGACGTCAAACTTATAACACCCCTTTTTTTGGTCGGGGGTTAAAAATGAATGAAATAAATAATAATGACAAATATACAACTAGTAAACTTTGTACCATGGTTGACAGATAATAAGGTACCAAACTAAGGAAATTGTAAATATATGTGCATATGTCACCGTAGAATGGTCAACATGGTCAGATTATAATCTTACGCGTGAGATATGAAATTATAATCTAGGTCCTTCATACTCAGATAAACTTTTATTGTAAACGAAAAGTTACGTGTCACATTAAAGATATTCAAATTAATGACAAATACAAGTCTATAGTAAATACAAGTTAAATGTCAATTTAAAATCCCATAACAATAATTCAAATCATATACAAATTAATTTTATGTTTGCTTAGTTTGGGGTCAGATGGTGTTGTGTGTGAAATGTCCACCAATATTTATTAATTTATTATTTATTTAATTACATTAAATTAAAATCGTTCAATAATAATCAAATTACATTAAATTAAAATCATACAATAAAAACCAAATTTCCTACATCAAGTTAAAATCATGCTTCCCACGGTAGGCTAGTTTAATTTATATTATATAAGTTAAACAGATTTGACATTAATATTTATGTGACATTGTTGAAAATTGTTTATATTTTTATTTATTAATTCATTTTATTTTGATTCTTGTGTTAAATGTAAAATGTACACCTGATGTATGTAAATGAATTAATTTTGTAACGTGTAATATTTTCGTTGAAAATTATTTTTTTAGTTTAATTTGTAATCTAATTACGTTAGATTATAATTATAATCTATGGCTATTTATTTATTTGACGGATATTACAATTTTACGGTATCATAAACATATTGACTCATTTAAACTTTCAGTTACCACCAGTATATTGTAGGTTGCGCGTATAAACCCATACTGGTTTCAACGTGTATTGCGAGGAACCTACACTTCAGCGTCTCCATTGAATTGAAATACCCAGTTTGACTTCACATAATCTCGTCGTATAAAGAAATAGTGAATCTTTCAGAAAAGATGTTTGTTTGAAGAGGGTCCACAAAAATCTCGGTTTAATATCTTAAAAGGGATGACGTACCCTGTAACCAAATAAATGCGGTAAATAGATTTAATATTGTTGTAGGTAACGGATTTCTTTTCAATTTCCTTGGATTCAATATGTATGATTATATTATTATTAGCTGTTTTAAAAATATAGATATTGGTGGACAATTCACTCACAACACCATCTGACCCCAAACTAAGCAAGGCTTGTATTATGGCGGCCAGATAGCTGATAATACTACTTACTCGTATATAGTTGATCGATAATACTTACTCGTATATAGTTGTAAATACATACTTATTATACTAAATGTAAAACTGATTTTGCTTGTAAGCAATATAATGCACGTTCAAGTAATATTTACAATAAAGTAAACATTGATTTAGACATATAGCCCAAAACGTTATTATGAATGTAAGAAATGTATCAGCAAGTGGGTAATACCACTTGCTTATAGTGAAGTTGAAAAATTGTTGGAGGTTCAATAAATGTGTACTCATACACCTATGTCGGAAGCAACCGGTTCCTGCATGGTAGCTACAAAATCCTACGGAATAGTATTATAACAATTATGTAGAATAGGTCAATCAAATAAATCAAGTGTTCCAATCCATACACACACACACTCACACACCCTAACCTAACCCACACACACACATCCACACACTCTCCCACACGTCACACAAACCCTCACACACATACACACACAACCTCACACATTTAAGTAGATATACTAAAATTCAATAACTTGTTTCCTTTTACAATGTATGTGCTAAGATTTCGAAGAGCGGGGACTCCTGATACAGGCATATGTTTGCTTAAAAGGGCTCCCCAATGTACTGTAAAATTTGATGTGTTGTAAAATGTAAAATATTTTTTTTTTATTTTCATTTTTCATTTCACTCATTATACATATGTTTGTATTTATTTTATTTTCTAAAGTTCAACAAACATCTCTAGCTGAACTTTTGAAATTTTCTGATAAACATATATTTTCATAAACAAAAGATTTTTCGTATATACTTAGCAAAGTAAAATTGAAACCTATACTAGCAGTGGTCAACTGTTTTACACTTGTATTTCCTTTTATGTAAAATTTATAACCAGCATAAGCAAACGCAGCCCACTAAATGTTCCCACTGCTGGGACTCGGGGCCTTCTCTCGCAAGGAGAGAGTTAAGACCATAATCCACCACGCTGGCCAAGTGCGGGCTGGTGGATGACACATGACATCGAAAGATTCTAGGTACATGTCGGTTTCCTCACGATGTTTTCTTTCACCGTTTTAAGTTAGCGGCATTAAGCACATGACTTCGAAAAGACAGTGGTGCGTGTGGGGTTTGAACCCAGGGTCTCCGGATCGTTAGACGCCGTTTTCCCGACTAGACCAGCCGTAACTTCTTAACCGTAACTTAAAACTTATAACCAGGATGGACTATTATTATAAATGCTAAATTAAGGATGTTTGTTACTCAATCACGTCAAAACATCTGTACCGATCGGGTTGTAATTTGGAACAAAGTACGTAATGTAGTCTAGAATACCATATACAATAGGCTAACCACTAGGCTTACTAATTGGCTGTACCAATAGGCTACATTATATCACGGAAAAATAATAGGAATGGAAACTGCCCAGGTAAAATCGCGGGGCACTGCTTGTATTACATAATCATATGACAAAGAAGGATTCTTTTGGTATGGGCTAATTTTAAAGGGCGCATTTGTCTCGACCTACATTCAGGGCGGCTGACAGCGGCGTGCGGTTTTTCGATGCTTCCTTTTGGGGCCACGATGTGACGGGCTGCTGCCTTTGATAAATCGTTTTTGATTGGGTTTTATTTTTACGTCAGCGTTTTTTTTGATGAAACGAAGAGTGAACACGCTACCACAAAAATCGCAAAAAATAAATAATGTAGGTACAATTTTTTAAATTTATAGTGTCGAGACGAGCAGGACACGTGCCATGGTAAGCAACATGCCTGCCACATAACAGTACAGCGACGCACAGCTATTGAAACATGAAGACCCCAAATCATTACCTAGCACCGCACTGCGCTCGTCACCCAGAGATTTAAGATGTTATATCTCTAAGCCCTGCAATTTCTCTGGAAACATTGCCCTTCAAACCGGAACACAGTAATGTTTGCGCATTACTGCTTGGCGGTAAAATAACTGGCAAAGGTGTGGTACTTTCCCAAGGCGGACTCTGCCAAGAGTCCTACCACTACTAAATTTCTATAATTAATACCGGTTTTTTTTTCTATTAAGCTTTATTTTATAAGTATAACGGGTCTAGTTCTTTACATCCTACTAATATGATAGTTCTGATAGATAGTAGTCTACTAATATAAATGAATGTGATAGTTTGGATTTTTACATGTTTGAATGTTTGCTGCGTAATCATGTCGGAACGCCGGAATAGATCGCGTGAAAGGCGCATAGTTTTATTATAGTCTGGAATAGCACGTAGGATACTTTTTATCGTTGGAAATAACGGTAATGAGAACCACTCAGGTAAAAGCGGGTAGTTTAGATTTTTTTCGACACCACTCTGTATTAGATTCTGTTGTCGAAATTGGTTTTATTGTCTTGCGTAGAATGTTATGGCGCCGGGTGTTCCGTTAATATAGTTACTGCTTTAGTATTATTAATTAGGGAATTACGGTGTTTTTAAGTAGACTCATCCACAGGTTAATAAATAGGTAAGTGTTAGTAGACATTTCTCACTCTCTAGCCCCAAATTAAGCTAAGCCTATGGGAAACTATGGGAGCCAGATAGCTGATATAATTATTATATTATTTTCATACAAACATACTTGCTGTACATTTAAACACCCAGATACACAACAAATATTTGTATTCATCACACAAATATTTGCACTGGTTGGGAATTGAACCCACGGCCTACGGCTTCGCAGGTAGACTTACTACTAACTAAGCCAGCCAAGTAATCAATTTATCCGGCAAGATAGCCCTTGAGACTGCATCGAAATATCGGGAACTCGCTCCACCTTTAATAATACCTACTAAACCAGTGAACAATATCACTATGGCACTGAACAATCGTGATAGCTTGAAACCATAAAACTCTGTTACTCTCTGTAACTCTGTTATTTCGCAACCATTGTTGTGAATAAAAATATTTTATTCCAAGATACTCGATTGAATGTTGTCTTAGAAGCGTAGGTATGTGTACAATTGAAGTGGTACAGATATTCTTTATTATTCCTCGACATGTAATGTCTATAAAAATAACAGGTTAACCGGTTACGATTGGATCCATCGATTGATGCGAACATTATCGGAAATAGATTTTTCACGATGTATATTGTGTGCGCAATTCTACGGTGTGCGGTGATTCGATTTTCAAACGTAAGGAAAATAAGGAATTTTTGTATTCGTTATGTGTATGTTTTATTCGATTGTGTACATTGTTTCGTCATTTTGAAGATTATTATAGGATTATACGATATTTTTTTTTTTTAATTTTCAATGTAACGTATGAAGGTTTTGGGGGTCAGGTCGGACGTGCCGGTCCTGAGCTTCGAATGTCCAATATTTTTAAACGCTCGCTCTCTCTTTATTATAACTTCAAAATCCTGCGAAATGCGAATAAATACGATTTTTATATATATACTTACATAACTTAGGGGAAACGAAATAGAAAACATAGGTAGCTTATATTACGACCAAAATGTGAACCTATGACCCGTTTTCAAAATAACTGAAGTAAATGTCAAAAATTTTATTTTGGAATTTACTTATTTAATTTTATTTAGTAAAATAATACATTGGCGCTACGATAAGCGAAATTGAAAACCTGTATCGGTTTTTCTAGGTGAGCACGCTCCATCGTAGACCGCATCGTCACTTAACATCAGGCGAGATAGCGGTAAAAAAGCATTATAACGGCTCATTGAGATCTTGACAATATTTGAAACAATGTACAAAAAAAATATATATATCACCACGGAAACATCTTTTAAAATTAACTACACAATCAACTCAATGGAACGGTGACGTCACGTATTTTATTCCAAAGTTTTTCTACGCTAGAGTTGGAACAAGGCCCAGTGTTGTATTTTCTATCGTATCACGCAGAGGAAACGTGGCCGAATCACGTGGACACGTACTGATGACGTAGACGCGCACGCGCATGCCTGTTGGTATAGATACGGGTTAATGTTGATGATTGGTGAAGCTTCTTAACCCCTTTGATGTTCGGCTAGAGATATCTCTATTGGTTTCCGATCGAACTTTTATATTGGTTAAATGACTATTGTTTTATGGTTCGCGAGATCGAGTTTATATTTGTTGAATTTCTTCTTATTATCCAAATTTAACGGGACTTCCCGAGTCTAACTATCTATGTTTTAAAAAATCTGGAAATTTGGGTGTTTGGAAGTTTGGATGTTAGAAAGTTTGTTGCTCAATCAAGTCGGAAAGCCTTAACCGAAATTTGGAACACAATTGGATTATAGTCTGGGATAACTGGAACTGCATACTATTCATTGCAACAGAATTACAAAAACGGAAACTATGCGGGTAAAACTAGTTTTAGACATAATTATAATTTAATTTATGGTTAGTAGATATACGAAATGGAAAGTCGCTAACATGTTATATCCTATTTTTGACGTTTCTATTTGATGATTGAATAGCTGACAAAAGAGTGATATTTCCTCAGGCGGCCTCTGCAGACTGTCTTTCCACTACGATCGGCGTTGTCTCTTTGGAATTTAGAGTAGGACAAACATAAGCAATTTAAACTCTTTTAAAAAAATGTTACAGGAAGTATTCGCGGTCTCAATTATTTTTACTGTAACATAATAATTTCATGATTAAGTTTGTACTTTAAGACACAACGGTGTCAATAACGTTTTAATCCTCTCGTCAAATTTTGAGAACCCTCCATCATTAGCCTATTTTAACCCAGAGCTGGACATAGGGTTTACCCATGGCTCATCACTTGGCCCGATACTCAGCATTTCACTTCTATCATCTGCTGGCTGCCGTTCGCATACCGTCGCTCTATCTTATCTCAGAGTGTTCAAAACTACGTTTGCCGATCCACAGCATCCTCTAAAGAACACGTCTATTCCTAAAAAAACTTCAATTATACCTCTTTTCATAGTTTATGTGCAACTTTTTGCGATTTGTGGACCGTCAATGTCATTGTCACAATGTCACACACACACACACAAATAACTGTCAATGTCTATCCACGTTTTGGATCATGACAGGTAGAACACAGGCCTATAATTAAGATATTTTCAATCAAACACTCAGATTTAATATAGTACATACAACTTCAATACCAGCAAAGACAATAAAATGTCTGTCATACAATTAGGTCAATCCTAAAATATTTTCGAAGCATCTATTTTTTCGTGCGAACGAACGTTCCAATTTTAAAATAGTCGAAGGGATTTATCACTTTCAACCTGTCCTAACGAAACCTGTCAACGGGAAGTAAGACAATAGATCATTACACAGTTTACTGTAATTTTCCATTGAATTTTACCTAAACGGCAGTGGATGTCGCTATACCTGATATGCAGTATGGGCGCGTAAACGTTTTTTTTAAACTTTGACTTAAAATGAAAAGTGTTGAAAGTTTGACATGGCTGTATATTTTGTCTGTCGCAGACGCTTATTAGGTAACTTATAGTAGTTTATTTGTAATCCTTGAGAGATGTAAAGATTCAGTGAAACGCGTGATAGGTATAGAAACCAAATAACGGATATAGCACATTTATATTATTTTAAATACGTTCATGATAGAAAAAAAACACCCAGACTAGAAAAAATACCTTTAGTTATCACACAAATGTTTCTTCTGGGTAGTTATAACCTTTATTTATCCTTTGGGACCCTTGTTTGAAAAAGCTTTCGAAGTCTTGAACATTGCTGCAAAACTGCTAGCTTATCGGGATTTTAGCGGATACCTTTCGGAGAGTGTGAAACTGATTTCCATGATCAAATACCACCTTGCCGTTTTTTCAATTATACTGTTTGTAGCTCAAAAAAGCGAAATCACTTCATGGTTGACGTTCCACAGCCCCGAACGAAGACATTCGACTCTTCTTTTGTGATAAGAATATCTAGGCTATGGAATGCGTTGCTTGAGAGGGTTCTTCTCAATGGTTACAATATTGGTGTCTTCAAATCGAGAATGAATGAATGAATCGTCGTTATATTTAATTTTTTTCTTAAATTACATCCTTTACAGAAATATGTTTAGTGATAGTTCCTTACTGTTTGTATGGTAAGTAGGGTTTTTAATAAATACAGGCGTAGAAACAGTAGATGTGTCTGACACCGGCAACATTCGTCATGGATAAAAATAAATTTAGGCTTGAACGAGTCTAGTTTATTATATTATGTGTTTTACAAAAATATGTTTTGTTCAAAATTTGTATCTGTCTGTTACTTTTGATATATAATTTAATAAATATAATTTTTGAAAATGTAACATAATAGCAGTGTCCCGCTATTTTAACGCCGTTAATACGTTGCGACGTGATTGAGCAGCAAACATCCAACATCATTCTTCCTTTGGTATTTATATTATTACTAGGATTGGTAGGATATGTCCTAAACCCTTAACTTATAGAACGAACGTATACATATTTTTTAATTAACATGCCATAGAAACTAACGTGGTTATTACGCGTATTTAATTCATTCACGATTCACGAGTAACTTTTAGTAGCGGTAGGACTCTTGGCAGAGTCCGCCTGGGGAAGTACCACACCTTTGCCAGTTATTCTACCGCCAAGCAGTAATGTGCAAACAGTACTGTGTTCCGGTTGAAAGGGCAATGTTTCCAGAGAAATTACAGGGCTTAGAGATATAACATCTTTGATCTCTGGGTGACGAGCCCAGTGCAGTGCTAGGTAATGAGTTTGACTCTTCATGTTCCAAAGGTTGCATGCCACTGTGGTGTTATGTGGCAGGCATGTTGCTTACCGTCAGGCACATGTCCTGCTCGTCTCGTCACTTTATTAAAATAATGAAATAGGAAAAATGTTTTTCCTTTCAAAGGTGCTCCGATGAAAATAAGATTCTTACGAAGATAAAATGTTGTCGCTAAGAAGCTTACGTGTTGATCTTCTGTGAGACACGTAGATGCATTTTTCTTAGTGACGTAGCACTTTGCTACGTAGCGCACTTGACGTACAGCTTTTAAATTACGTAGCAGCTCGTAGGCAGTGGACATTCAGTGGCTTTTGGTTTCTGACGCTGCCGCTGTCAATAGTTGTTTTTTGATCTTCGTACTATAAGAAAAATTTTGGTAGGTGTTTGAGGCTAGCTTGTAGGCCAGCTATATGACTTTGACAGCTATAGATCAGCTATATAGCTATGTGACAACTTTGTCACATAGCTGGCCTATTATAGCCCAATATTCCCCATTGGGGTATAATAGGACAGTTTAATAGGTATGTAAAATCACTTGAAACTTTATTACAGTAAAGTTTCTTTATAATATAGATACACTAGTTTTTGTTTTGTTAAAAACTACCAAGTAGTTATAATTAAACAAGCATTCAATATACGCAAAAATTCCTACCGCGTGTGACGTCATTTTACAACGGTCCACTCCGCTTAGGTGCAAGTTGGCAGCTGTTGTAGCTAGCAGTAGTTTATTTGTGCAATGTTTTCTTTTGTTTCATCGCTTCCAGTTGTGAATGAGCTGAGCAAGTGTTGTGATAACACGTCACGCGCACCGCTCTCTTTAAAATTCTATATCTTAGAAACTAATTGACGTATTGAAATAATCCTGTCACGACTATTTATTATTTTGAACGAAAAATACAGCTAACATTCAAAATTAATGAACATTCTCCATTGTCCAACCTATCTATACTAATATTATAAAGCTGAAGAGTTTGTTTGTTTGAACGCTAGGATCTCGGAAAGTACTGGTCCGAATTGAAAGATTATTTTTCTATTGGATAGTCCATTTATCGAGGAAGGCTATTATCGGCTATAGAAGATAACGCTACAATCAATGTTACATGCTACAAATATGTACGGTATATATCTCTAAATCCTGTAATTTCTCTGAACACACTGCCCTTCAAACCGGAGCACAGTAATGTTTGCACATCACTGTTTGACGGTAGAATAACTGGCAAAGGTGTGGTATTTCCCCAGGCGGACTCTGCCTAGAGTCCTACCACTACAATATACGCTAATAAACACGCCTATTAAGATATCCGAGCTATACTTACTTGTGTACGAGCTGTACCTTTCGTACAGTTAATTTAAGTTGTTACATGGAATTCATAAAATACGAGTATATGTTTTAGAGCGGAATATATTAAAATCTAGTAGAATTCCAAGGCATTAAAACGGCTGACCGGATCGCGGGCGAAACACAGATAGATTGTAAGTCTGGAATATCACTACATAGTATAAAACAAAGTCGCTTTCTCTGTGCCTATATCCCTATGTATGCTTAGATCTTGAAAACTACTAAACAGATTTTGATGCGGGTTTTTAATAGATAGCGTGATTCAAGAGGACGGTTTATATGTTCAATTCAATTCAATTCAATTCATTTATTCATACCATAAATTCATAAGAACACTTGGTAACGTCATTTACAAAAAGGCAAAGAATCTGTGTACATAATATGATAAAATAACAACGTCAAAAAGAATAAAGCAGCTGTAAAGGAGCCTAGTCAATTACATGCAGCTGTAAAAAGGCTTTGTCGAAGACAATATAACAAATAATCAATACACACAGTATACAGATACTACATTAGTACAAACAATGTAACATCAAAAGTCTTAAAAATCTATAATTTTACCTTATTACAAGATTCTAATTTCGACACATTTCTCTTCCATACATTTCTATCTTTAACAAAGTCGTCTATATTATAATATGCCTTGCTCAATAGGTAGCTTTTTATTTCATTTTTAAACTTGGTTTCATTGAGGCCTTCCACTTGTACAGGGATTGCATTATAGAAGCGAATACAATTACATTTGAAAGAGTTATTTGTTTTCTGAAGTCTGCACTTAGGAAATACAATTTTGTGTTTATGGTGCGCTTTTGGATTCAGATCAGTTAATTTCTGCAGACGACTTCGATTTTTTCTCACATACATTATACATTCATTATGTATAACATTATACATTCATTCATTATACATTCATTATAGTTCAAAACTATTAATATGTTAATAGTTTTGAACATCTCCCGTACTGATTTTCTATGTGATAAATTATATAGACCACGGATTGCTCTTTTTTGCAATATAAAAACAGAGTTTCTGTCCTGTGTTTATCATGTGCATACAACAGTACAGAAACACTAATAATTTTAAAGCTTTCTAATGTGATGTCATAAATAAACACATTTTTCGCCCTGACTTTACAAACGCTGGCTGGATCCTACGCGATGGATCAAAGTAATGTACCACAGTATTGTACTCCTTAAAAGGTCTACAAAAAGTCAACAATGGTATATGTCTATCTCTTAGGGATAACCCACAATAGTAATTTTTATTCGTATTTTTAGTATATCAGCATTGCACTCGTGCGAAGCCGGGGCGGGTCACTAGTTACATAATAAACCACTTTTTATCGCATACTATAATGATACTACTACGATATACGGATACTACGCGGATAAACCCGCGAAACATTGCTAGTAAATCATAAATCACATTTCATAACTCGTCTTGGAAGCGAAGAAGGTAACATAACGAACGAAACTACAAAAAGATAGCCGACATAAGGTATGCAGCGCTTCATTCCTCAGAAACGGACAGACTAGATTTATGACTTGTTTGTGTATAAATATGACAGTCTGATTTATTCACGAACAATGCCGAAAATAGTCGAGCTGAGATAAGACAGGTATTTTGACCGTCTCCAGACGGTTTTGACTTATTATTCACATATTTATTTTATCTATTTTTTACTTTTTTAAGTAAAGAGTGACAAGACGAGCAGCACATGATGGTAAGCAACATGCCTGCCACATAACAGCACAGTGACATTCAGCTATTGGAACATGAAGAGGTTTATAGGTTTTGTCCTAGCCGCCATCTTGACTGATGTTAAGGGATGATGCGGTCTACGAATGTATCATCTTTATCTTATTAAACGGTTTTATTTAGCTCACCCCGTTTGTTTTATTTTTTATTAGTTATTCTTTTTTGAGTTATTTATAATAAATAGTTATTAAAAAAACTAGTATGCTTACTGCAGCGTTCCGTGTCCAGGAAAACTGTTTTTTAACTGACTTCAAAAAAATAGGTTTCTCAATTCGACCGTATATTTTTTTATGCGTGTTCGCGGATAACTTCTTCTTTTATGAACCGATTTTGATTATTCTTTTTTGTTGTAAAGAAGATATTCCAAGAGTGATACCATGATAAGGAAACCAGGGTTTGATGATGATATCCTAGAGAAATCGAGCAAAACTTTTTTACCTTATAATTTTTCTGTTTAAAGTTGGTTCTTTTTTGTTAAAATTATTATTTTATGAAAAGACCCATGACAGTTAACCTCAAGTAAACACTAACGACGATCAAACATTGTACTAGAGCAGAAGTCGCAGGGCCTTACCTAGTTCTACCGTACTCATAGAGTAATGCTGGTCGCTTACCATACTCAAGTAGTTGGTACTAAACGATTACTGATTTTTACCCGATTGAGCAACATACATCAAAACTTTAAAACGTATAAAATTAGTAGGAAATGCAACAAAGAATTCATCTATCTAAATAAAGCTTTACAGCTATAAATAATAGCTACTTATAACGTGAGGCGTCGAAACGTAACACCAGCTCAACATGAACGACGTGAAATGAGTTTCATTAATAAAGGCTTAAATTGACAGCTCTGATAGAAACCGATTCTAAAGCAGCTGCAATTTTCAACTCATAATAACCACATGCGTAAGACGCTAAATCTTAGCGTCAACACAGAAATATTAAGTATTATAAGTAAAAATTGGTTGTCTATAAAGTCGTTTGGTTTACGGACAATAGTTTAACTAACGTTTGTGACAACGTCATAACAAAACATTGATAGATGCGGCGCAAGCGTACAATGGGACAATGAGCGTTACGGGACAATGAGCGTAGCGGGACATAACGGGACACTTTTTCGTGCATGCAGCCGGCGTTCATCGGTTTAATAGACGTTGTCACGTCAAAAACTTGTAAGTACCACTTTTTACGAAGATTGCATGCGAGAAGTAAAAACGTTGAACCCCATTTTACGAAAATTGCGCGGACAGAGGAGAACGAAATTTTGCGCACTTATAGTTTACTAATTTTACCCGCGCTGTTCCGTTTTTTTGCCGGAATAAAAAATAGCCTATGTATTTTTCCGGGATTATGATGTGTGTTCCGAATTTCAAGCTAATCTGTTCAGACGTTCCCACGTGATTGAGCAACAACCATCCAAACATCGATACATAGGAATTAGTGTAGTAGGAAGTAAGATTTAAACTAAATAATTAAATTCAATTGCAACTAAATTATATTTTAAATATAAAGATACGTTAGCAGGTCTCGTATCTATTTTAATGGGCCCTTACTCTGGCTTTGTTATTAATGACGTCACACGTCAACTGCTGACGTCATTTTAATATCCAGCTTCCAATATCGGTGCGAAAAATCTGTGTGCTCAAAACTATCACCGATGTAATATTTCATAGACAAGAAAGTAGGATTGACGAAGTTGCCTTATTTAAACCCTCTATAAAAAAAATAGTAGTCGCATTGATAACCTTTTTGGAATTCGGTTAAAAAAGAAGTTCTTAATTCGTCAGAATCTTTCTTTATGTATGTATTATGTTCGCTTATTACTCGAAGAAGCCGAAATTTTTTTTTAATTGGCATCCTTTAAATTTTATCAAAGTTCATGAAATGGATTGAAAAAATAACATCAATGATATATTCATCGGGAGTGTACATGATTCCTTGCGAGCTTGCGTGCGCGCCGTGCGGCAGCCCGCAGTGCCAAACGGGCAGCCACCGCGCGCGTGCACTCTTCTTGAAAAAGGCCGCCGGACGCGGCCGAAACTCGAGTCGGATTGACCGACCGTATATACGTGAGTGTCCCGTTATCCAATTAAATATGTGTAACAACCACGTTAATTTTAATACTAAAATGATATATTCGCTTACTCTGCGCTATAAATAGTGCAAGCGATATCTCATTCATTTGTTTTATTTATATTGGTCAATTAGTACTGGCTTACCGAATCACACTAGTGACAATAACAATTTGATAATTAAAACTAAAGTTAATTTATAAATACATCGCGGTAACAGCATTAAAACTATGAATAAACACTTTAATCTATATGTTTTTAATTAGCGGTTGTTGCGGCCGCAAATTAACAACATAAAATCAAAATAAAAAATATTTAAATCAAAATAATTATCAATATTCAAAATAAATAATATTAAGTCGAAACATAAATATTAATACAAAGAAAAACGAAACTCGAATGTCAAACAATAATAAAAACTCATATTTCACAATCAAAATTACAAGCAGTCCACAGAATTAGTCCCATTACTTTGTACGCCGAAATAGGCAAGAACATGTGATACAAAACTCGAATTACATCTGTACACAGCAGTAAATATGTGTGCTACGACCATATTTCTAACAAATAAACGATTTGATTACGCATTAAACAAAATATTGTTACAAACTGACTCCAGCTCAGTATGATGTTGGATTTTGATGGTTCAAAGTTTCGAAGTAGCTATGTAACCGTATCTATTCAAATTACGTAGTCGACGGCATGTCGATGTGAAAAATGTTACCGGAATTGATGAGTTGGTAACGAGAGATGACTGTTGGTTAAATGACGCGATATCATTTTAATATCATCATGTCAGTGCAAAGTGACCGAAGCTCTATCGCCTACGTAAAATGTTTTCTGAAGTTAAAACTTCAAAATCAGTATCGAGTATGGAGTGCCCCAAAAAAATTTTTCTAAATATCTTCAATGTACAGAATTCGACCCGCTACAAACAGTTTTATTATAAGTGTAGATGTAAACTTTTCTCTTGAATCACGCTATCCATTTTAAAAAACCCAATTATAATATGTTTGGTAGTTTTAAAAATTTACAGACAGACTTTGTTTTATACTATGTAGTGATTATGATATTAGGTTATCGTGTACAAACGGAATAAAATTTTATATCAGCCACTGAAACTCGGAAACTCAGCACGTCAGTCGCATACTTTCAAAGCTGAAAGATATTGATTTAATCAGAAATCAAACAGCCACAGACTTAAGTTTTAATTGAATCCAGTTACCTTCGTCCAACGCCGGACTTCTTTAATAATTACTGTCGAATCTCGCTGTGGTACAAGGAATAAGAGTTAGCGTAGCATGTCTACTTAGACATCACTATCAGACTAATATACATATTATTTATGTAACAAACATTGTAATAGTAAAAAAAAATCCCGTGGTGGTGGCAAGCTTGGTGAAATGCTCAGCTGCAGGCGGTATTTATAGCTACGAGTATAAGCTCACGATTTTGAATCTTACGTTCAAGTTATTAGGCAAACACGGCTTAATTAACTCACCTAACAATAATATGAATTAGCATAGGTGGACACCCTGGTAATCTTCTCACAACTATCTATACTAATATTATAAAACTGAAGAGTTTGTTTGTTTGAACGCTAGTATCTCGGGAAGTACAGGTCCGAATTGAAAGATTTTTTTTCTATTGGATAGTCAATTTATCGAGGAAGGCTATAGGCTATAGAACATAACGCTACTATTAACAGAAGCGGAGCATGAATCAACAATGTAACAAAAACGGGGAAATACTATATAACCTTTTTGAGAGTTTTCGTAGCGTGCTTTGACATGACAAAATGTGTCATGTCAAAGCGATTGCGTCATTGAATATAAACCTTTGCTAATCAAATTTGTTTTTAAAACTGAGTTAGTACGACCAATTTCCGGCAGGTGGGGTAGCAGGTAGCCGAAGTGGTTTTTTGTTTGAAAGCGGTATTCTCAGGAATTACTGAACCGATTTCAGTCATTCTTTCGCCGTTGCATATGTACGGGATCCCGATGAGTGCTATATAATGTACCACGGGAGAAGCCGGGGCGGACATCTAGTCTTAATATATAAGTATGTATTTAAAACTATATAAGTATTATGTCAGCTATCTGGTTTCCATAGTATAAGCTTTGCTTAGTTTGGGGTCAGATGGTGTTGTGTGTGAATTTTCCACCAATTTTTATTTATTTATATAAAAATCCAGTGTCCTGATATTTATTGCCAGTGAACCATTCACAAAGTCAAACGATATTCGCAATGGTTGGCATTTATTTGTAATTTAGTCAAACTTTTTTTTAAAATAAAGACACGAGTAGTTCATGTGCTTGATGGTAAGCAACATAACAACACAGTGACATGCAGCTATTGGCACATGAAGAGTCCAAATCATTAGCTTTATAACTTGAGAGATAGGATAATTTATATTTCAATGAATAGCCTCAATATTTTTTTTTATAATTTAGAAAATACTAATATTGTTATAATAACTAATATTGTTATAATACTTGGGTATTGTTATCAATGCCACTTTAAATTAGATTGTTTGCACAAAATGTTCAATGATCGTAAGTAAGAACGGATGGCGTCTCAATCGCCTTTGTAGATTAGTTTTTCAACCAAAACGAAGGTACATTCTGCTAGTATCATTTAAAAGTAATTCTCCCATGTACCAAACGCCATCAACATGGGTAAGGTGATCTCCTATCCAAGTTTTTGCACCAATTAAATTCCTTTCCGTTGTCGATATCTGGAACTCTGTCATATTGGAATTGTTAGACAGTTTTTTATACATTTTAAGATCTTTGGCTAAGCTGAGCCGGTCAAAGATAATATAATGTACGAACAAATTTTCGTCACCAACGATTTGGAATAAGTCAGGAAATACATTCCGTCCCACAAATATTATAAACGCGAAAATTTGTGAGTATGTATGTTTGTTACCCTTTCACGATAAAACTACTAAAGCAATTTGGATGAAATTTGGTACATAGATAGATAATAGTCTGGAATAACACATAGGCTACTTTTTATTCCGGAAAAATAACCAGTGACCCGGGTGAAACCGCGGGGCACTGCTAGTAGATAATAATGTAAAAAGGCGCCAGTATTTATGGCATATAGATGATGTTAGTTGGCCCGTCACTTGAAGACGCGGTGGCCGAGTGGCGAGATCATCCTCAGAAGAGATTGCTCTTAGCGATAAGGTTGACCATTTGTGCCTTTGGTTTTGGCGAATGCCATTTTGTTCATATATTTTTTAAATAGTGGTTCGCCCCGCCTTCACTGCCCGTATGGGATTCAAGTATTAGTGCGTTCAAACAAATAACCTCTTCAGCTTTAGTATGGTATTTTAGTATAGTATAGTATAGCTTTAGTATAGTATAGTATTTAGTATAGCATTAGTATAGATACTCTTTATTGACACACCAAAAAAAGGATACATAGCCCAAAATAAACAAAACATAGTAAATGAGTGCGACAATGGGCGGCTTTATCACTAAAAGCGATCTGTTCCAGGCAACCTTAGGATGGAAAACAATATGTGGACAAGCCAGAAATTGGGTTGCGCAAATAAGAAGTACAAAAAAACTTATTATAATATACACTATAAGTGTGTTTTTTTTTGTACTTCAAATAGGCTTGTACAAAAATACTCCTTGCTGAAATATGATTACTGGCTGAAAATTTAAAAATAAAATGTGGAATTCTTTTGGGAGACAGATCGGAGATGTCAGAAAAAAGATAGATGGAAAAAAAGCTGGATATTGAAATCAATTATAGAAATATAAGTTTAAATACTGATGTAATACAGAATGGTTAAACCTATATTTGTTTCACTTTCTGAGTTGTTAACTTACAATGGTAAAAATAGAACAACCTTGTACAAGAATACTAATACTTAAATATTAAGGTATCATAATTACTAATAATAATCATTATCACTAATTAAAATATTCACAAATAAAATATAAACACATTAATATGTAATAACAGATGTAATTGCAATACTCAACAACAAGTCTCCTATTTCGACAAATATATATTATACGAGTAGATAATGGACAATAAAGAGTTGTCTAGCAGTTTTTGTCAAACATGACAAACGTATAACACAACTTTTTTACAAAGGTCGTTAAAAATAACAATGCTACAGCAATTATTCGAAAATTTAGCAAAATGTGTATGAAGCTATTCATTTGTAGCGGTGTTCTATATAATTCTACGTTAGAAGGGTCCTAATGAGGTTCGTTCAAAAGAAACACGACCTTAATTGACATGGTATAAAGTCTTTAATCTGCTTTCGTCGAACAATGTTTAGCTGTAAATAATTTCAATGGAAAAGCCTCAGACATTGTATCGAACGCCTAGAACGCCATTCGCGTATGGAGTGTATTTTCCACTTTACAATGACATTATGTTTCAATTTTTAATGATGCAAAAGTGTACTACAATACTTTTATTAATAATAAAAAATGAATAGTTGACATGCGCTAGTTTTTTAAGTTACGGCTAGTCTAGTCGGGAGAACGACAACTGCCGATCCCGGGTTCAAATCCCACGCGCACCACTGCTTTATGAAGCCATGTGCATTATGCAGCTTATGTAACTTAAAAAGGCGAAGGAAAACATCGTGAGGAAACCGACATGTACATTGAATCTTTCGAGGTCATGTGTCATTCACCAACCCGCACTGGGCGAGCGTGGTGGATTATGGCCTTGACTCTTTGCAAGAGATGGCTTCGTCGATACACAACAGTGTGTTGTACATTTAGTGGATTGTTTATGCTATACTTATGCACAAACATAGATTTTCTGGTCGTTGTAGATCCTCTATATATGTATGTATGTCTTAACAGCCAACAACGATAGAGAAGCGCACTACTTTTACATAAATATACATAGTAAAGACAATTTTCTGTACTACTGAGACCTATCTTTTATCTTTAAAGATAACAAACAGACAACGCCATAATCTACCACATTGGGTAAAAACAGTAATGTGATAATATTACTGTGTTCCGGTTTGAAGGGCAATGTTCAATGTCCACTCAAAATTTGGAAATTACATAGATAAGAGATTTATAAATATCGTGTTAAAGACTTATCTGGAGCCTTAGTTTATTTTTTCTGGAAGTTACTTGTTATATATTGGTCTGGTCCCTACCTATTAATATTTTTGGTTTATGTATATATCACAGATTTCTAAACAGATGAAACCTTCGTGAACGACACTGTGAGGCCAGTCATTAGGTATGTATGCGTGACAGCTCTCACCGACGTTGTCAAATTACTCACGTTGGTGTACGTGTAATGTTCCCAGTCTTAAGAAAAAAGTCCCACTATTGTTGTCTTAAGCTTTGGAATTTTTCACGTTTAATAAACGCATAAAACATTATTTTAAAATAATTTATTATTACACCGATAATATATAATGCAAGGATTTCTCGTTAAAACTTGCTCCACAAAAAAGGAGACAGAAACGTAATTGAAAATTATAGACCTATTAGCCTCATGTCAAACATTTACAAATTTTTTTCAAAGCTGATCCTAAATAGAATATCAAGGACTATAGATGAAGAACAGCCCATTGAACAAGCTGGTTTTAGAGCAGGGTTGTCAACTATTGATCATATGCATGTATTAAAACAGTTAATGGAAAAACATCTCAAGAGTATGGGAAAGACCTATACATTGCATTTGTCCACTACAATAAAGCTTTCGACTCAATCGAACACAATCTGCTCTGGGAGGCTCTAATTCAACAAGGAGTAAAAAAGAAATATGTTCGTATTATTGAAAATATATATGCTAACAGCACTGCACAGATCAAGTTAGAATCCACAGGTCATAGACGAGACGTTTTATAACGGCGAGGATTTGTTCTTATCTATTCGTTTCATTACTATAGTTTTCATCAACACTATTAGTATTTTTATTAACCCTAGTAACGGCGAGGATTTGTTCTTGGCATCGATTCACATTAAATAAAAAAAAATAACGATTGTAAAAATAGGGCTTAAAATTGAATTATACAATGTTCATCAATAATTTGGTCTACGAGTATCTTCAAAACAAAATTAGAATCTATATGTTTCCTTAACTTCAGGGAAAATAAATTCAATTTAGTATAGCAACACTGACCTATTTTCGTTGAGGTGTTGTGTTTCTATTCATCAATCAAAATAAAATCGTCTAAATTTTATAAATACCAGTAAAAATATTCTAAGTTTCCTATGAAATTTCCTTTTTTTATTTTTGGGAACAATGTTTGCAATGTTTGATGATACAAGACGGCATAATCTTAAACAAAACATAAAATCACACGGGACTCCCGTACGAGACGGAAGTCAGTTTCGTACTGACTGGAGTTTGTATTTGCTTTGGCGTTTGATATTTGCTTTCCGGACCTAAGGATCTGTGTTCCGCACGTTCCATCTGCCTTTTGTTTTAGAAATCTGTGGTATATATATTTAGTATATTTTAGCACCTTGTATTAGGTACATATGTAATTTTATTGTATATAAATTAATATTAATGTTATGTATTCATTGTAGGTATTGTATGTAATCTATAATAATATATTTGTAATCTATTAATATTTAAGTATATAGATTTTTTTTTTGTTGTTGTTCAGATTAATACTTGTAATTGTTGTCGTATCAATTAAATTGAATCAAAAGTACTTGTATGTTATGGGCCGTTATTATCTGTTGTTTCCAATACGTGCACGGTTGCCTGGAAGAGATCGCTCTTAGCGATAAGGCCGCCAATTGAAATGTCATCTTTTTTTATAATAATTTAAGTTTATTTTGTGTTTTTATATTGTGGCTTTTAATAAAGTGTTTTCTTATCTTATCTTATATAAATTTTATATCTCTGGGTGACGAGCTAAGCATTAGCTACGTGCCACTGGCACTGTCCTGTTATGGATAGGCGCGTTGGTTACCATCAGGCGTAAGTCATACTCGCCCCGTCACTTTATATTCAAAAAAGGAATTCCGTCTTGGCGTGGATTTTTAAGTAGGTTGAAGACAATGTGTATCGTGGAGGTAAGTTGGCATTCCATCTAATCAAAGTCATAAATGTTATCAATATCACTGCAATAAACATTTTGACATTGATACTGCTAATAACAAGATTATGTCACATGCATAACCTATTTAAACTTATCAAAATGTGTATCCTTAACGAGCCATTCAATTTGAAATTTATTTGTTTTTTATTAGGGGTTTTCTTTCTGCTGTTATTTATATGTATTGAAATATTTCTATCTCGATTGATTTTAACCCCGACCAAAAAAAGAGGTGTTAAAGTTTTACGTCGATGTCTGTCTGTCTATCTGTCTGTCTGTCTATCTGTCTGTCTGTGTGTGTGTCTGTCTGTGGCACCGTAGAGCTCAAACGAATGGGCCGATTTAGATGCGGTTTTTTTTTATTTGAAGGTTAAGGTCCGTGCGGATGTTCTTAGCTATGTTTGGTTAATATTGATTCAAGATGGCCGCCTCCACAAAATGGCGAACAAAATATTTCTTCACAACCTACCTTAATATGGGTATCAAATGAAAGGGCTTGACTACTAAAATACTATACACTATAAAAAAAATCAAATTCAAGATAGCCGCCACCACAAAATGGCGAATTACATTATTTTTTTCACTACTACCTCAATATGGGTATCTTAACTAATAGAATACTTTGCACTATGACAAATTTCAAATCCAAGATGGCGCTACCACAAAATGGTGAAATACGTTTCTTTTTTCACAGCTTCCTTAATATGGGCAATATGGGTATCAAATGAAAGCGCTTGACTAGTAGAATGTGTGCAGATGACAAATCTGAGGTAGTCGGGGGTTAATATTTTTTAAATTTTGTTCTGTTGTGAATCGGTTCAAGCTAATCGTTTACACTCTCAGATAAAGAATAAGTAAATAGATCAGGTTTTCCGCACTGTTCCTTTGTTAACATTCTTAAGTAGACCTCATCTGCTTACGTATGTTAGCTATGGGGACATAGTGATGTTCCGCGACAAAAGTATGACACTCAAGAGCGATCAGAACCGTGCTTTCGGTGTAATGCGTTGTTCTAACTCTATACGTAGTATATGTAAACTGTTTGGTTACACTTAAATGCAAAATCGCCTGAACATCATTTGACATAGTAAAGAGTTCATTGGGAACAAAAATATCATGACACTGGATTGTTAAACGTTAAGATATAATAATTGAACTTTTTTTCAATTCAATTCTTTATTGGTCGATAAAATTAGGTATAAGTTTACAGACTGGCCTCGTGGCTTAGTGGGTAGTAACTCTGCCTGCGTAGCCAAGAGTCGTGACTTCGATTCCCACCCAGTGCAAGTATTTATGTGATGAATTCAAATATTTGTCCTGTGTAAGTGAGTTTCTGTGCGTAATAAGTATGCATTTAAAATTATAAATGTATTTGTATTACATCAGTTATCTGGCCGTCATTGTACAGTACAAGCTTTGCTTAGTTTGGGGTCAGACTGATGGTGATGTGTGTGAATTATCCACCAATATCTATTAAAAAACAGATTTTAAATAAGTAGAATTAGACCGACGATATTTACTTTAAGTAAATTGTGATGTTGGGTAACGCGAGCTCTCGAAGAAATGTTGGGAGTACGGTCGGCAAAGTCACCACAACGTATCAACAAATTTAAAATTAAAGCACAAAATTTGAAAACGCATTTCTCTTTCTTTTCTACAAATGCAGAACGCGCAATTTATTCTAATGTATGCTGATTTATTTCCAGATACGTCATACTGGAGTACTGGTAGCTAGTCTGAAGAACTGTGCCACGAACGCTGCGGCGAATAAACGCGTGGACATGAAACATGTTGATTAAAGTGCACCTAAAAGAATAGATTTACTTTTCCAAACACTGTCAGCTGCCGTATTTATGTAGCTAGCATCGCCCCGCGTTTTACCTGCGTAGTTCTCGTTCCCGTAGTTTCCCTGTGATAAAAAGTAGCCCATGTGCTATTCTAGATGTTACAAAGGATTGAGCAACAAATATCAAAATTTAAGTGTATATAATATTAGTAGAATTTATCCTAGAGTAGACGAGGCTAGATGCAGTGAACATTGGATGTTGTTGATACAAATAACTTAATTTGTTGATATTATTTTTCATTATGACAAAAACTTCACAATCATAAATTCTTTTCACTGCTTTATTAGTAAAATAAATATAATCAAATCCTTGCACTATGATCACTGGAGTGAATTTCGAGACTTTTTTCCTAATTTGCATGTTTTGTTTGCTAAGAATGTTATCAATTACGAGTATTTCAATATTTTCGTGAAATTCTGCAAGAATGAGGTATTTTATTGATCTACTTTTGGCAACTTGTTTGGCTCTTGACTGGCCTAATGACTCAGTCGATAGCGAACTTTGTCACTGAGTCGAAGGTCGTTGGTTTAATTCTCACCCAGATCAAACATTTGTGTGATGACTACACGTTGTTTGTGTTTGGGCGTATTATTTCATGAGTAGGCTTTTAATATTATGTATGTGTTATTTTAGCAATGGGGCTTCTATAGAACAAGCTTTCCTTAATTTGGGACTTGATAGTGTTGTGTTAGAGAAATATCGATCGAGATTTATTTATTATTATTATTATTTATTTGCCTAAATTATTTAATATCATCATGAACGAAAATGTTTTACTACCAATGATTAGCTTTTTTTTTCAAAATATGACTATGAATATGATTAGTATAATAGTCTAAATAAAATTTCGTAGTTACGTTTTAAATAACATGTTTATAATGCTTCAAATAATGCAACAATGCGATAATCGGAATTCCCAATAATTTAGATAACAATTGAAATAAAGGTATAGGTAAAATATGTGGGAGTTTGAAGGCCAATAAAAGGAAAAACCAAGTCGAGCGCGCTCACCTGCTTGTGTCGACGACAATGCACGTTGGGAGGGAGTTGAGACCACAGTCTCAACTGAATAAAATTATTATAGAATTGACACTTGTAATGTTTGACGATTGTGGTACAGTCTACCTATAAAATTTTAGTGTACCTGTAAAATTATACACAACAAAAAATAATTAATAAAATAAAATCAAAATATCTAAAAGTAGATGTACCATTATAATTATGTAGCTATCTTAAATTAGGTGTACAATTTAATATCAACAATTACATATATAAACTTTATATTTTAACACCATAACCTGTCAAATATTATGTATATGAAAATATGAAACCCATTTATATCTGTGTGTAAATTAGTACAATATGTATGTGTGATATAGTTTGACATTCTCACACCAATACCTAGCTCTAAACCAATCAAAGCTTGTGCTACGGGAATCAGATAGCTGATTTGATGGTATATTATTTTAAAAACACATATATTTCATACAAATATAACACCCAATACGACGCTGAGAATGAATGACGGTGACATGTGACAGTGCCCTTTATTATAGGTCCAAGAACTTAGGGCATGACTAGGAGTCTTGGGGTGGACTTTGTTTTATGAATTTTTAATCGGATGTGTAAAATTATCAATTACTAGCGTCTGCCCGCGATTCTGTCTGCAAGAATTTTAGAAATAGACTATTCCATAAGGAACTCTTTTTTCATAGAGAATATCGGGATAGCGTAGTACTATTCCAGAGTATAATCAATCTCATTCAAAATGCATTTGTAATAACTGAACGGATCACCGACTTTGTTCCTCATTCTTTCGACGGAATTGAGCAGCAAACACCCAAAGTTACACACATTAGTAATATTGCAGTTGTTTTGGTACTTTTAAACTTGTCTATCATAATTAATCAGCACCGGAAATCTATCAAGATAAGGTAATATTTATGATTATGTTAGATTGATATAAAAGACGCTTTTTATTGCATTTTATCAGTTTTATTATGGTTCGATCTTTTATCAAATGCAACTGATAAGTGAAATGTTTTAACCTACACAACGATAATTATATTCGTAGTTCATAATTGTCGTGCTTGTAACATTTATTTTATAATCCTACTAATATTATACACTAGCAATGTGCCCTGGATTCTCCCATGTTACATATATGCCTATAAAACTTATAAACCACGTAAATATCCAACGGTGAAACGATTTTTGAAATCGGTTCAGTAGTTCCTGAGATTCGAGCGTTCAAACAAAATATCTCATCGGCTCTATAATGTGACATATGATAGATGTGACAATTGGGGTGTCAGTTGCACATTTGCGTTATACGAATAACTGAAAGGATGAGATTCGGAATTCAGAATGAATGTAGTCTTTGGACTCCCTACAGCGGTGAGCCATTAATCGTGTTGAAGACCTTAGGCTCACAAGAGAGATAGACCAATTTGGTCTCCGTAGACATGTGAATGTGTGACATCCTTCACTGTGGGCCGCATAACGAAGCTCAAAGTCACAAAGCGAACTAAGGAGAGAGCTATGCTCGGAGTCTCTTTGCGCGACAGAATCCGTAATGAGGATATTCGCAAAAGAACGAAAGTGGCCGACATAGCTCAAAGAGTAAGCAAGCTGAAGTGGCAATGGGCAGGCCACATCGCTCGCAGAACTGACAACCGATGGGGAACAAAGGTTCTTGAGTGGAGACCACGAACCGGAAGACGCAGTGTTGGACGGCCTTCTACTAGATGGACAGATGACCTCACAAAGGTCGCTATAAACCGCTGGTTGCAGGTTGCGCAGGACCGTTCGTTGTGGAAATCTAGGGGGTAGGCCTATGTTCAGCAGTGGACGTCTTGCGGCTGATGATGATGATGAGACATGTGAAGTCGCTTTGTATCTTCTACTGGCTTTATTTTGGGGAATGTTCTGAATAGCTTTTTGATTTAATATCAGCGTCCAAATTTCACCACTGCGTTCTTCAAACCCCGATATAGCTCATGCCCATGTTCTGCGAAATGACAATGTCGAACCGTCCGGTTCTCCTGTTCATTTCTACTGCGACCTTCAGTGTATGGGAATCCCTTCCTCCGAGGGTAGGAACTTCTACAAGCAAACATTTTAAGAGGATATCTCTAAACACCTCTCCAGTCTGCTAAAATGACATCAGAATCTCTGATATTGCAGTTGTTCATAAACAATGACTTTAGTTTACCATCAGACGGATCATATGCTTATTGCCACTCATTCTTTTAAAAAAGGCTTAAAATAGCAAATAAACCCCTTTTTATTTCGAAAAAATTAAGAGTGCGTTACATTACTTAGCATTGCACTGCGTTCGTCACTTAGAGTTAAAATCATTTATCTGTTACCCTGTGATCTCGGTAAACTGCAATCATAATCAGCCCACATTCGTCCACTGCTGGACATAGGCCTCTCCAATAATACGCCACTCAGCCCGATCCTCGGCTTTACGTTTCCAACCGTAAACTGCAATGGCATCATCAAATTGGCTGTTTATGCCTTGCAACAATTATATTACGAACAATGAACTTTTTTAACGTTTTAATGTGTGAAAAAACAAATTATCAATTGTTGTATCAAAATCAAGCAAGGTCACTTTAACACAACATAACTTTAGCTTTATAGTCTCCGTTATCTGATCTCCCTGCAATCTTCACTCACCTTGCATTGTGAACAAAGATCTGTTCTGAATAAAACTTCGTGGCAATGGAACAGTAATTATTGTTATAATTATACTAATTGTTCTTTTTTATCGTATAATCCAAGACGCAGTATACGCAGTATGGTATGTTGTACGTTTTTAAAGTGAAAATCTTTATAGAATCATCTTATTGAAGGGAATAATCTTATTGTAGCGTCGGAGCAGCGGAGCGACACGTACGAGTCGCCCACTTACGCGACTCCGCTCCCACCCGACAATTAAAATACACTCAAATGTGGGCTTTATTTCAAGCCTGTTAACATATAGATAACATTGGCAACATAGAGTAGAAGACGGCTGTCAGCGAGCGGTCTGCTAATATGTCTTGGTGATGTAAACTGTATATTAACGTGTATGACATAAAGCCCATATTTGAGTGTATTTTATTTTTTGCCGGATGGTAGCGCAGCCGTATAAGCCCTTTAGACGGTTTTTGGATAGATGAATTCGTGTCACCTACATGGATATAATAATTATATATGTGGCTATATTGTAGTTTTTTAGTATCGTAAAACGTTAAAGTTGTTTAATACTAATATTCAAAGTTGTAGGTTTATATTTCTATCGACAGTCCTTGTTACTGCCGATGTTTTTTTACCGCTAGGTACCGATGTCTGCACTTCTAACCAACCAACCATACAAGAGAAACCAACAAAGACTTGAAATAAATTTAAAACAGATTTTCCTATGACAACAAGGAACAAGGAACATTAGATAATAATTATTACACAATAACAAGTAGACTTTAAAAATGTACCTATACGTTCTTGTACTAATTTTCTAACAGCGACAATTGCATTTTCAGAAAATTTAAGATGTGGAATTTCAAAAGTCCCATACTGTTATTCACTTCGTCAAAAACACTTATAAGACGACCATGATAATCTGTAAATTGTGCTTCTGTGCGCTACACGTTATAGCTATACGTAGTAACTGCCGTTTTGTTATGCGATGCTAATCTTCTAGTAATGAGACTTAGGACAATAGCAACTACAGGCTATATAATACAAACTAATCACGTAGTAAATATGATTTATGACGTGTCTGACTCGGTTAACTATGACCGATTGGAGTACTCGAAAAGAAATGCTATTAACACGATCTGTGGTTTCTACTAGAATCTTTTCGTGGTTTCACTGCCGCAGAATCCGATCCCGTTATTTTCCTGGGATATAAAGTAATACTCTAGTAATTAATTATTTTGCTAACAAATAACAAGCATCAGCTTGCGACTTTTACAAAAAGGCTATTGAAACCAAAGAGCTTACATATACTACGTATAGAGTTAGGTTTTCCGCACGGTTCCTTTGTGTCAATCGTAAGCAGATGACGTGCATACTTTCTATGCCAACAGAGTGATGTGCCGAGACAAAAGTATGATACTTCCACAAGAGCGACAAGGCAAGAAAGATGCTACCCGTGCTTTCGGTGTAAAGCGTTTGTGCCAACTCTATACGTAGTATATGTAAACTCTTTGGCTATTCCCTAAAATTCTCCATATTTTTCACATTAAAAAGTAACCTATGTACGATTCCAGACTATTCCCAATTTCTAAGTTCTAACAACGTGATTGATCAATAATCTCTATATAAATATCCAAACTTTTACATTTAAAATATTAGAAGGATATATCAAAAAAAAATATCCCATCTTCTTTCGTGTATGGAATCATCTATCATAGTACTTGTACAAGCTTTGCTTAGAGTTTTTTATTTTATTTTAAAATATACAATAACATTTACCTAAATACGAGTACAATTCTACCAAACTGCACGGCAGTTTGTAGGCAGCAATGCTCTCAGATCATTTGTTTAAATTAAATTTATCTTCTTAAATTAAATCTATCTTTTCATCAGTTATAGGCTGTGTTAAAAAATGTAAACCAATATTTAGTTTAATTTATTTTACGTATTAACGGTGTCTATTGTTTTTTTTTCAGGTAAGCTTTGATCTGCAAAACTCCGAAGAACTACGCATATCCAGATAAAGAAGACCTCTAAATGGTAAAATAAATGGTAATTAAATTATGTGACAAGAACGGTTAGGCTGTGGAATGCGTTCCCTGAGTGGGGGTTTTCTAATGCTTACAATTCTTAACGTCTTCAAGTTGAGAGTCAATCGGTCGCTTAACATTAGGCGAGATGGCGGTCAAGTAAATTTTAAACAACTATTACAAATATTTGTTAAAAATATATATTAAGAAGTAAATCATAATCAGAAATAAATAATAAACCCCCATCTATTTACAAAAATGAATGTTTGTCTGTATCTTCTTTATAGAATTGTAAACTATGTATTATTATGGTTCATAAGCAAAGACATTCTAGTGTCAAAGTCTTGACTTTGAAGTCTTGTTCGCACTTTTTGCAGCAATTTTACGCTTTTCGGGTTTTGATCGGATACATTTCGGAGAGTGTGCAATTGGTCTGCATAATCTATTACCACCTTGCCTTTTTTTCTATCGTACTTCTCATAACTCGAAGAAGCGCCACCGTTTCATGGTTGATATTCCAAAGACACTGACGAAGAGGTTTGACTCTACGTTTGTGATATGAACGTCTAGGCTGTGGAATGAGTTCCCTGAGTTTTTCCCGATAGTTATAATCTTGGTATCTTCAAATCGAGAGAGAATCGGTTTCTTCTATGTAAACACGCTCCATCGTAGACCGCATCGTCGCTTAACTTCAAGCGTGATGGCGGTCAAGTGAAAAATCTATAAAAGAAAAAAAAACAGACATTTAATCATGTGATGACTGATATTTAACAAAGTTGTTGTGTATGAGCCAAAAGAGGTTTCTGAGTTGGTACGACTAATTTGCGACAGGTGGCATAGCAACGCGCGGATAGCTGGTTTTTCTAATAAAAACTTCTAAAATGTGGAATGCGTTGTAATAAACAAAATAGCACGTTCTACCTTAAACCACATCTTCGCTTAACATCAGTTCAGTCTAGTCAGCGGTCTAATGTAAACCTATAATCGATAAAAAGTGTCACAACGTCATTAAGTTAAAATATATTTAAAAATGACAAAAGCCCATCAGAGTCGACAAAAACGAATGCCTGAAAAGGCCTGCTAATGGCTCTAACTGGTCGCATAGGCCGGTACAATTAGTCTTTGTTCAAAAGCTAAACAGTTCAAGGTTTGTTAGTTCTAGTGACTTTGAAACTTCCATTAATGTTGGCAGAGACGGATTTGTCACTTTACGTCATCAGTGACAGGATGAGCAAGCTGTATATCAGATGAGAATGCTCACAGTATTAAAGGCAGTAGAGGCAACTTGAGGCTAAGAGATGAGAAGAACTGTGAAAACATTACTGCATACATATTTTTTATACATACTTATTATACATAGAATGCATGCAAGGCACAGTACAAATATTTGTATTCATTACAAAAATATTTGCACTGGGTGGGGATCGAACCCACGACCCACGGCTTCGCAGGCAAACTCCAACCAAGTCACCGGGCCAGCCTAATTATTTCACTACTCCCTTAATATGGGTATCAACGAAAGGGCTTGACTAGTAGAATGTTGTACAGATAACAAATCCGAGGTAGTCAGGGTTTAATCAAAAAAATTTAATTCTGTTCTTGTACACTAAAAAGGGTAAAATAAACTATTTTCGTACAAAAAATTAAACCGACTTCAAAACCACAAATAGGCACTCAAAAGCGAAAAATAAACTAAAATCATTATTATAAGCGCTACTCACTCATCTATTTGAAATCGGTGCCAGTGAGGTCAAAAATTTAGTAGATTGATGCTATGTAGGCACATGGTAAGTAGGCACAGGTAAGTAGTATCTCTATCCACTACCTGTTAGATTTTGGCTGGCACCGACTCCAAATACATGAGTGAGTAGCGCTTATAATAATGATTTTAGTTTTATTTTGGTTTTGAAGTCGGTTTATTTTTTTGTAAGAAAATAGTTTATAATTATTTAGATCGTGATTAAGTCCTGTCAACTGTTTAAAATACGAGTTCAAATCCTAAATGTTTAATATCATCATCATCTTTTTCTATCCCACTGCTGGGTATAGGCCTCTCTCTTACTTTGCCATCTGCCTCGGTCCTGTGCCAATCGAGTCCAGGTTCGACCCGCGATATTTATAATATCGTCGTCCCATCTTCCATCATCCATCCAACGCTCCGCATTCCCTGCCTCGGCCACCATTCTGTTACAATTTTGGTCCACCTATCGTCACAACATAAGCACTGAATGTTCCCACTGCTGGGACTCGGGGCCTTCTCTCGCAACGAGAGAGTTAAGGCCATAATCCTCCACACTGGGCAAGTGCGGGTTGGTGGATGACACATGACCTCAAAACATTCTAGGTACATGTCGGTTTCCTCGCGATGTTTTCCTTCACCGTTTTTGAGTTAGCGGCATTACGCACATGACTTCGAAAAGACAGTGGTGCGCGTGGTGGGATTCGAACCCGGAGGCTCCGGATCGGCAGTCGCCGTTCTCCCGACTAGACCAGCCGTAACTTAAGACCAGCCGTATCGTCCTATCGTCACACCGCCTAGCAATAAATCCTGTCCATTTCAACTATAATAGCCAAGGTTTAATAACTGCCCAAAGCCGGCTGAAATTCCCGAGCAGACTTTCAAATAAGTCCACTACGATATACTATGCATATAGAAGTGCACGTATAAAATGGATTTGAACGTCCACAAATACTACTTTTTTGTACCAAAGCTGAGCCCTCTCCTAAATCCACCACTGCGCGGCTGAAACAAAACGAACCTTGTTGGTCTATCCACACGCTATCTTTTAAAACCTTGGTATTTGCATATTTTAATGGGCTCGTAAATGGCAGGTGCGGGCTTGCACTGCGGGACATTATTTTACACCATCTTGTTCCGTTTAAATGTGCAATAAAATTTTCGAATCTAAATGCCACCCACTTCTAATATCGATCGTAACTGGGCAAACGAATCGAGTTTCGATGGGTATGATAATAAGTTACACGGTTTTATTAATAATCATTTTAATATGATAACAATAAAATGTTTTATTCGTTCGAACACTGTTTATAGTGGTTATTGCACGCCCTATGGACAACCCTGAGCAATATTCCTAGACACAGAATATATTATAATAACACAATAACTATTGAATAGTGGTAGGATTATTTACAGAGTCCGTTTGATGAAGTACCACACTTTGTCACTTATTCTATTGCGCATTACTGCTTGGCGGTAGAATAAATCGCAAAGGTGTGGTACTTCCCCAGGCGGACTCCGCTAGGAGTCCTACCACTACAAAATGTGCTAATTCACATTTAGCCGATCTATCGCAAAGTTGCGATCAATACTCCATACAAAAGCGAATCTGTGTTTGATATAACGTGAGTAACTGTTCACATTCGAAGTACCTCCGCACTTTTGAGAGGACACCTAGTATTCTCTTCGAGTGTTCTTGTGCCAATATTTAAAGGAATATAATTAAGTCCTTTATCGATTATGCATAATTTTCAGAGGGATACAAAAGAAGCCTTGTGTAATGTTTACAACACAACTTATAGTGCTACATCGTGGCAGAATATTGCTTAGTGAAACAATAAAAGTGGTCAAGTGCGAGTCAGACTCGTACATGAAGGTTTCCGTAGCAGCAAGTAACATACGACAAAAGTTCTTGTAGTTCGTTGTTACTTTAATCAGTGTTTTATGGTTTTAATAATAGTGAATTTATGACGTGTTACAATAAAACGACATACTAGATCTCATTCAAACCAATTTTCGTTGAGAGTTTACATGGTATAATGTACATCATATTTTTTTTTAGTTTTGTCATTCTCTTATATTAGAAGTTACAGGGGGGACACACACACAGTTTACCTACTACTTTGGAAGAGTCTCTCGCGCCAACTATTCAGTTTAGAAAAAAAATTGTTAAAAACCTCAATATCATTTTTCTTCAAAAATGATATTGTGGTTTTTAACATTTCTTCAAAAATGATATTGTGGTTTTTAACATTTCTTCAAAAATGATATTGTGGTTTTTAACATTTCTATCCATAGATATAGATCCCACACGTATAGTTTTGATGGAAAAAAAATGTTTGAGTTTCAGTTCTAAGTATGGGACACCCCCAAAATGTATTGTTTGTTTCTATTTTTTGTATGAAAATCTTAATGCGGTTCACAGAATACATCTACTTACCAAGTTACAATAGTATAATAGTTTCGGAGAAAAGTGGCTGTGACATACGGACGGACAGACAGACAGACAGACATGACGAATCTACAAGGGTTCGATATATTGCCATTTGGCTACGGAACCATAAAAACGGCCTAAATTCCTTAAAATGTCTGCCCCTCAGTTAACTCAAATTATCCTCCAGGATGATTGTAGCTATATAATCATGCAAATACTGTTTTTTGGTAGCGTGCAACGTTGATGGATCGAACGATGGTAGTTCATTTGTTACACTGTTATTAGTGTAGACTTGTGTTTACGGGTATTTAGTTCGTAGCTGGCGTTTATTGAAAAACGTTAGGGTGGGCCGACCTTGGGGGCGACATTTACGAAATATAGGGTTCAGGTCCATAAAAATTACCCAAGCCATTACTTTGAGGTAATCATAAAATTAAATTAATCTTATTTTAGTAGCTTTACTATAGGTTTCAACATCGCGCATCTTCTTTTTTAAATATAGAATCAATAGACGAGCAGGACATGTGCCTGATGGTAAGCAACATGCCTGCCATATAACAGCACAGTGACATTAGAATATGAAGAGTCCAAATCATTACCTATCACTGCACTGCGCTTGTCACCCAGAGATCTATAAGATGTTATATTTATTAAGATATAACATCTTATGTATCCCTGTAATTTCTCTGGAAACATTGCCCTCTAGAGTCAAAAGCCATGATTTACTTTTGATTGGGACACGCGAAGATTTTATCCATCGGCAAACTCACTCAGGGCAACGCATTCCACAATCCAGCAGTTTGTACAACGACGTTGGTATCAAACCTCTTCCGTTTTTTCTATTATTTGATAGCTAACGTGATTGGTGGAGTAACTTTTTTTTAATAGAATTTTCCAACTTCTTTGATTGTTCCCCAAAATTTGAATTTGTTCTATGGAACTATGTTTTCTAACTAAAACTTGACGCTCACCATTGCCACAAAAACACACAGACTAGTTGAAGTCCTGACATCTCATTAATTCACAATACATCGTAGTCAATAGTAATTAGGAAATTATTTGAAGTTTTAACTAATAAAGCAGGTAACTGTTTTCTTTTTATTTGGCACACAAATGTCAATTCATCTATCTCAGTGGTAATTCCTTTATCATCCCACGGTTGTCTGACAGAAACAGCTTTTCTTGATAAGGTTGCTATTTGTTACAATATTTTAAAGTATTTTATTTCCTGTGTTTCTGGGTTATTAAGTACAATGAAGAGATTATCTGTCTAATTTTTACACCGAAAAAAATGTACAAGTTGTTAATGCGTCATTAGCTGAAACGAAACGTATCATGCTTCAAAATGGCACCGTTTCTTCGTCACTTTCCCCACATAATTAAAATGGTCGTTCATACGAAACACTTCCGCTATCACGGGTGGGTCAGTGGGGTACGGGGGTGGGGGAGAGGATTAACATAACGTTACCATTAATCCCCGCTACGGTTTTTTAACCGCACGCAGCTGAAATTTGTCTATGTGAAACGGAACGGAAAAGCTACAGGAGGTTTGTTAAATTGAACGGAGAGAGCTACTGTAAAAAAATCTTGTTATATTTTTAAATTTGGTGGGAAAATCGGGAAACATGTTTCTTTCTTGCTGTCCCACTCGTAAAGAGACTTGGCGAAATTTAAATTATTGTCAGTTGTTATAAAGAATGAAAAAATGACACAAAAGTGATGAATAAAGGTATAAGTGAATACTCTGGTTGAAGGCAACCAAAAAAGAATGGATTGGTTCTGTGAAAGAGACGTCCTCTTAGGATTAGGAAGGAAGTTAAGTCATGTGCCATATCTAAGTAGAATAAATAAATATTCAGTGGTCAATTCACACACCATCCGACCCGAAACTAAACAAAGCAATGGCTATGGCGGGCAGATAGCTGTGATAAATTGTACTTATATAGTTGTAAATACATACTTATACATAGAAACACCAAGACACAATACAAATATTTGAATTCATCACACAAATATTTGCGCTGGGTGGGTATCGAACCCACAACCCTCGACTTCGACTTCTCCTCTTACTACTCACTAAGCCACGAGGCCAGTCAATAGAAACGAATTTATAATATTGTTATAATCTGCAGGTCTGTAAACTGGATAAAGCAAACTATAAACGGTCAAACTTCAAAATGTTAATTACACGTATGACATTCATTAATAAACAAAAATCTCAAAAATATGTTTAACATATAAATATATAGTAGATAAAAGATAGAGACAAACTCATACAAGTTTTGTGAAGAAGTTAGTGTTAGGTTTATAAAACGCAAATCTATCTTGACCAGTTGATGATAGCCCGATTGCAGAGTTTTTGTAATGAAATTCCGCTAACGGCCTTCGTGAATGAAACCCTAAAAATCCATCTTACAAACTGGCGAGTATAATAAACCGGATGTAAGAAAACCCTTCTGAAGCCGTAAAGGACGCACTGAACTCAGCGTTGTGAAAAACTGTTTTTATGAAGACGTATTGAAAATTACGAAAAAAATCATTAAACCATTGTGCTTACTCCCTGTAAACAATGGTTAATGATTGACCAATGGTGGTTGGTCCCAAGTGGATTCTATTGCTTGCCGAACTTTGGGCTAGCGTACGAGTAGAAGGCGCAGGGTTCTGCTAAACTTATCTTATCGTACTCAATGCTACATCGTCTAAATGCCTCGTGGATGACGCCTAGTGCAAGAGCACCTCAGACGGTACGACCTCGGCTTGGCCTGTCGACGGTAGGGATGATCGATGGACGAAGAACAAAGAAGTTAAGATACTATTTTTGATTAATATTTAATTACGACTGATTTATTAGTACTTTACTTGCCTACTGCTGTTAAACGCTCCACACACGAGTCCTAAAATTAGAGGAAATGACGTAAAAGCAGTGGGGAGGAGCCTACATCGCACCATATAATTGGTGATTTATGGTGCGATGTAGGGTCCTCCCCACTAGTTTTACGTAATTTTCTCTGATTTTAGGGCTCGTGTGTAGAAGGTGTTACTCGAAACCTCCCACAAGGAGAAAGTTCAGGTTATAATACACCACGCAAATGCAGGTTGGTAGATGGAAGATGTCCTCGAATGACACCTTCCTAACATCACACCGATTTTTTCACGATGTTTTCCTGCACCGCTAAAACCAATGGTAATGGACAAACCTACATCCTGGAAACATATTTAGAGGTGTAAGAGGGATCGAGCCTAACATCAAATCCTTATGATTGAAAAATCGGACGTTATAGCCAGTGGGATTTTTTAATAGGTTTTATTGGGATTTACAAAATATTTTAGTAAAACTAATTTACTTACACAATGCTTGTGTAATTGATACTCAGAATAAATATAAACACAGACACACACACCAAACATTTGTGCTCATCACACAAATGTTTGCCCTTGGTGATAATCAAACCCATAACCTTCAGCTCTCGGGTAGACTCGCTACTAACTTAGTCTCATGGCATTATAATTTTTGACCGACCTCATGGCCAGTCAAAAATAATAACATGTAAAAGTGAACAAAAGGAGATGGAGTGATGGATGTCCTCTTTTACATTGATTAAAAAGAAGTAACGCATTTCTTGAATCGAGAAGAAGTGGCACTTGAAATGATGCAAAAAAAGATTGTGGTAGCCCCCCGTTCTGATTGATAGACATGTTTAACTTTTGAACAAAGGCGAATTCGTTCTGAAGCTTTGCCTTTACTTGATACGTGCCCCGTATTCGAAGCAGGAACTTTGTGTGCGACAGCCCTGCGACGATGTGAATGGGTACGAGTACTTGTGCATGAAATTTGAACAGGAATTCAATTTGAGAAGTCCTTGCATTTGTTCATATATCAAAAGTCAAACTGCTTCAGTCATCTTTGGAATATTAACTAAATTGTAGTTACTTTTTTAACGCGCCAGGACGAGCTCGAAATGCCCTTGACTGTAAGTAACATGCTTTTTTTTAACTTTTATAGGTGTACACTTGACCGCCATCTCGCCTGATGTTAAGCGACGATGCGGTCTACGATGGAGCGTGTTTACCTAGAAGAAACCGATTCAGTCTCGATTTGAAGACACAAAGATTGTAACTATCAGGGAAAACCCACTCAGGCAACGTATTCCACAGCCTAGACGTTCTTATCAAAAAAGTAGAGTCAAATCTCTTCGTTCGTGTCTTTGGAACACCAACCATGAAACGATGTCGCTTTTTCGAGCTACGAGCATTCCGATAGAAAAAAGGGCAAGGTGGTGTCAGATCATGCAAATCAGTCGCACACTCTTACAGCATACTTATTACAGCTACTGAACATTTAGACACAAATTTTTAGACGTGACGACGTCTAATAAATCGATAAATGCCGGCTGCATGTATGAAAAAGTGTCCCGTTACGCTTATTGTACGCTTGCGCCGCAACTGTCAATGTTTTTTAAGACGTTGTCACGTTGAACTATGGTACGTAAACCAACTGACATTACAGACAACCATTTTTTTTGTATAGAATAAGTAGAGTGACGAGACGAGCAGGCCACGTGCCTGGTGGTAAACAACATGCCTGCCTTTAACAGCGCAGTGACGCACAGCTATTGGAAGATGAAGAGTCCAAATCATTACTTAGCAATGCACTGCGTTATGCCCGAACGACACGAGGCTAGTTTTTTCAAGCTGGGATAGCAAGCTAGTGTTAGTAAGTTAGCAATCTAGTACTTTTAACTTCGTGTAGACAAACTGGAGTTGCGTAGCGTTGTCTACGCGAAGCTGGAAGTATTAGCTTGCTAGCTTATTATCCTAGCTTGAAAAAGTAGTCTCGTGTCGCTCGGGCATTAGAGTTTCCAGTTTTCGATCAAACTCAAGAAAAACTAGAATTTGATCATGACATAGATTTGAACAACATTCACCGGAAAGTATCGCATAGGAAATCGATAGCCTTGTCTTGCTTGCGCGAACAAAATATTTGTTTTTACACTTTTCAACTTATTATGTGCATAGTGACATCTAAATGCTACTGATATTACAAATGCCAAAGTTTGAATGAGAAAAACTACGCGGATAAAACCGCCAGGTGCTAGATATAATTATTGGGTATATGCCTCCTAGTTCCCGTGCCACCTCGTTTCGTCTTAATCTTATGTTTCGAAGCATTTCGCTAAGTAATGCTTTCACAAAATAAAGGCTTGCGTCTGACCGCAAATTGCCTGATTTTCAGCAACTACGGGGCTTAGGAGATAACGCGCTTATCTAAATGGTATTTGTTTACACAAGATTTAAGACACACAGGTTGTAATCTTAATGTCTGTAAATCTATCGAGAGACACAGAAGCGGAATGTTCATAGCTACTCCGGGCCTTTTCTCATACGGGTATAATCTACCACACAGGTATAGCACGGGGTGCGAGCGACGCATGACTTCGAAAAACATTTTTTTGAGAACGATGTTTTTGAAACAACCATATTGTTATCGTTCTTCCTTAGGCGAAGTCAAGTCCAAGAACTCGTGTAGCGATTTTCCGCCGCACCCGCCGCCGTTGCGGTCTGTAGAATCAACTCACAAGTTTTACGCCTGAGGCGTGCGCGGCTGCCGCATGGCTCGCAGCGCGGTCGCCCTCAGATACGGCGGGCGGCGTCCGCGCGCTCTGCGGTCGGTTAGCGATGTTGGACCTCAAGTAATTATTAACCGCTCATTACCCGCCACGTTCGCGAGCAATAATCTCAACCGCTGCGGCTGCGACACCGCGAAAATCAGCAGTCTCGTGAGTGCGGGTCGTCCAGGAGAGTGCGGGAGAGTTCCACCACCGTTGGTGCGGGCCAAAAACGCTTAATGAGTTCTTAGCCTTAAAACTACAGGTGACGACAAACTAATACTTCTAAGTATAAAAAAACCTAGCGGTATTTCTGGGATTCGAATCAACGCCTCCACGATTGTGAAATCGGCCATATTTGCCACTAGGCCATCACAGCTTCAATTGTATGACACCACTGTATTCAAAGACTTCTTTCGGCAACTTTTTTACGACTTCGACCTTCATGCAAGGTTAGTTCACATAATTATAAATACAAAAGAGGAATACAAATTATTAACAGGAAATGAGGCGTCATTAAAGCCTAATTTTGCAAAAACTGAATTAAGTATTACATGAAACATAATCAAATCTGAGCTCTGTAGTGGGAGGACTTTTAACTCGGTCTGGTTGGGGTTATCCTACTAATCCAAAGAGTTTACATATACTACGTATAGAGTTGGAACAAACCCTTTACACCGAAAGCACGGGTCTGATCGCTCTGGCTTTGTCGCTCTTGTGGAAATGTCATACTGCTGTCGCAGCACATCACTCTGTTGCCATAGCAAGTATGCACGTCACGAAACAAAGGAACCGTGCGGAGAAACCTGATCTATTTACTTATTCTCTATCTAAGTACTAATCGTACCAATATTGTAAACGTAAAAGTTTGGATGTTTGTTGCTCAATCACGTCGGAATGGCTGAACAGTTCGGGCGGAAATTTGGAACACCGTTAGGATATATTGTAGTTGTACTCTTTGCAGAGTTCGCTTGTGAAAGTACTGCACCTTTGCTAGTTATTCTGCTGCCAAGCAGTAGTGTGCAAACATTACAATGTTTCCAGAGAAATTACTGGGCTCAGCGATAAAACACCTCATATCCTTATATCCAGGTGACGAGCTCAGTGCGGTGCTAGGTAATGATTTGGACTCTTCATCATGCAATTGTTGTGTGTCACCATGCTGTTATGGGCAGGTATGTTGCTTACCATCAGGCAAATGTCATGTTCGTCTTGTCAATCAATACTATAAAAAAAAATGGATACAGATGTTTCTATTAAGTCTTATTTGAAAGCTAACATCTTTTCCATCCGTTTCCCAAATTATATCAATGTTCAACCAGAGTACACACGAAATGTCTTTAGAAATATAAATCAAAAGTCAATACCTCTCATAGCTCGGCGGAATCCCCTCAGAGCTACTCAAATTATGTAAATACAAAATTTATAAATATTCATAGGATGGCTTTCATTGGCCGAACTTTGTTAAAAAGAACACGGAACAAATTATTTGTAGGGACAAAACGTAACTAATAATTAATTTAGTTTTTTTTTTTTATAATATAGAGTGACGAGACGAGCAGGACATGTGCCTGATGGTAAGCAACATGCCTGCCACATAACAGCACAGTGACACGCAGAACATGAAGAGTCCAAATCATTACCTAGCACTGCACTGCGCTCGAGACACAGAGATCTAAGATATTATATCTCTAAGTCCTGTAATTTCTCTGGAAACCCTTCAAACCGGAAAACAGTAATCATCGCACATTAATGCTTGGCGGTAGAATACTTGGAAAAGATGTGGTACTTCCCCAGGCAGGCTCTGCCTAGAGTCCTATCACTACAAAGTGTGTTCATGTATTTGTGTTCGACATTTCCGCCATAGAACATCGAAGTAGGCACTTTCCCTTACGATGCAAAGTTTAGGAAGATATAAGCTCGATAGGCAATAAAACCCAAAAAGCTCGTAAACTGCGATGCGGTCTATAAGACCACTTCCCTAAAACACTTCAATCACAATATCAACATTATTTCATTGAGTAACATTAAAATTCTTACTCTATACTAGCGGACTCTACGTGCATTCTCCTCTCCACATGTTTTTGTCTTAAATAAAATTATTAGTTCAAACCAGTCCAGCAATGAGTGACCATGTCTGGCCCCCAAGTCGGACGCTCCGAGAAGGAACGCCCAGAACGTTAGACGTTTTGGGGTTTCAGAATATGTATACATTTAAATATATTTATCCACCATATCTACTTTACGCAATTATATGTATATATTTAAATATATTTTCATATCTCCTGCTCGACAAAGTCCAATTATATTTCATGAAACGTCAAAACAAAGCAAGTGATTGTGACCTTTCAAAATGCAGAGGTAAGTAATATTGAGAAGATTCCCTAGGGATTAAAATGATTTGAATTTGGAACGTTAAAATTCGTATGAAAATTCTTACCTATAGTACCATTGTAAAAAGACTATTAAAAACTCGAACTTTTTTTTCCAAATATCGAACTGGCCACCCGCACGCACAGAAACAAACACAAAAAAAGAAAATATAAAAAGATGCCGTTGAGTCGAATTTTGTTAGTTTTGAATTGTATCACTTTAATTCTTAAAAAAAACACCAAAATGTCTTCAAGCGCTAGTGAATTGACCCCGGAGTTCATCAAATTGGACGCTTTAGGGATTATTAATAATTTACTTCCGGAAAAATCGAAAGATAAATACCTGAAAGCTTGTTTTACATAGCCCTTTCTTTTAATTGCCTCGCAGAAGATATGAAAAGTAGAGTATTAACCTCTGAAGTAAAAAACTGTCTTGTGTCATAGGCGGCTTAGATCCCTCGCTTCACTCGGGACACTACAACACCCTCGCTTCGCTCGGGAGTTGACTCGAGTCCCTCGCTGCGCTCAGGATCCAATATGACGCCCATGACACAAAACAGTGCTTTACTCCCTTAGTGAATAAATAATCTACTATTATCCACTATCTACTTTACGGAATTATTTGCACATCTAGCAAATGCATAAAAAAAAATTAATTTCATTTAAAATTTTCATTTAAAATTCAAATGTATTTCAAATTACAGATTTACACACCATATATCAAAAGCTAAATTATGTTAAACGAAATCTGTCAATTACAATTTATGTTCAATCATATTTCTAATGAACTTAGTGAATTGAATCATTTCAATTAGTTACGTATATTCGGAAACTATTTAATTAGCTATTTCAAATGTTTAAAATTAGCTATTTTCACGTGAAAATCTAAAGGAAAACTTAAAAATTTGCCATTCTCTGGTCTGTCAAACGTTGGAACATGGAAGCCGCGTCTGATGCTTCCGCGTTTATAATGATTTACCTTGACCCCGTTTGTAACGTGTTATTATATAAATAACTGAGCAGTTTTGTCAAAACGCTAGGAAATAGGGGTCGTAAAGTGAGGGGTAGTCGGAATCGATTCATAGGGTCGGAAGTGGAACGCCACTCCACTCAGCGGTAACCCTGGGAAGGGTTATGTGGTTATCCGTTTTTATGGCTTATTTCTTGTGGTTATGGATATGTTTTCAAAGTAATATAGCTTATTAGGTAATTAAATTGTCTTAGGAGAAACCCAAATATCCGTGAATGAAACAAAAAACTAACTTCAATAAAAAAAAAAAACTCAGACACTCGACAAAATTGCATCACTTTTGTGAAATCTACGTATCGTTACCTGAACGACGTGTTCGTAGATTTCAGAAGTAAGAAAATTATAGTTTTCTGTTGATATTTAAAAAACCGTGAAACTAATTTCCTTAATATTTATGTGTGACCACCTCTGAAGGACTAATTAAATAAAATAATTAGTAATTATATACCAAACAGAAAAAGTATCATAACATTTTTCACAATTAGCGCCACTATCGCGTAGCAAACATACGTACAACGGAAATTTATTAAAAACCCAGGAGTTTTTATAAGTCGATTAATATTCTGTAGTGGTTGGCAGAGTCCACCTTGGGGAGTACCACCACACCTTTGCCAGTTATCCTACTGCCAAGCAGGAATATGCAAACATTACTGTGTTCCGGTTTAAAAGGCAATGTTTCCAGATAAATTACTGGGCTTAGAGATATAACATCTTAGATCTCTGGGCAACGAGCGCAGTGCAGTGCTAGGTAATTATTTGGACTCTTCGTGTTCCAATAGCTGCGTGTTACTGTGTTGTTATGTGGCTGGTATGTTTCTCACCATCATGTCCTTCTCATCTCGTTACTCTATGCTATCTAAACTAAACATTTATCCTTCAAAATCTACCAACCTTTGTAGAATAACGTGTTAGCTCGCAACTGATTTGGTAACACTATATTAAAGGGATTGTGTAAATCTCTACTTCACCATTCACAGTAAAGCCCGTACATCCCGTATGTACATAGCACAATTTGTCAACACATTGTGCCAAACTCTATTTGCGCAAAGGTATTATCCCACCTGAAAATAGCTCTCCTAGCTATAGCTCTAATCCAGGCCGATCTCGACTGGATAAAGCTGCCGTGTTTGATTGGCCTACGTTACTCGGTATAGATTGCTGTAATACATCGTACAGTGCAATGAATCAGTAATTAAAATGTTTCGATGGTTCGCTTTTAATGCAATACCGCCGAGTTTTTTGGTCATTGTAATTAGTCCTCATTACTCCATTATTAGAGAACATCTCAGATATGAGACGCTTTTGACACCGATGATCGAAGTTTTTAGGTATTTATATACTCGTACTAGTTTATGCTAGCCACATGTCCTAAATTTCAGTATTGCTTTAGCCAGTGACCTAAATTTTTTAAACGGCATCGCAAATTTTATCTATTAAGGAACTTTTTTTTTCTATAAAGCCATGTAATCCAAGTTTGTTTTTATAGCCATCTATTTATGTTAAATTAAAAGCACCATACTTTGGCAAACATAATGAAAAATTGGTTGCCTGTAAAGTCGGTATACGGGCGAAAGTTTTACGTGACTACGACTTTGAGTGGTAAAATAATTTTACGGAAGGGACGCGTGCCTTTCACTTTTTATGTCTGTCTCTCTCGCTCTTAGGCGGGCTAACCATGCCCGAGTGGAAGGGACGCGTGCCTCTCACTCGCTCTCGTTGTGAGCGCATAACGTGAGCGGAGCGTAACGCAGTTTCTTGAAGTGTCACCCGGCAAACCAATTTATAAGACGTTGTCACGTCAAAAAGTTCTCGTCTTGAGAACCGTCATTATGGGTTGAAACCTAAGTCAGACTAAGCTATTCTCCGTGTCATGAGTCGGAGTCTAAGTAAGGCTGAGGCACTCTCCGTGTTATGGGTCGGGTTTTAATTCAGGTTGATCAGGTTGATCCATTCTTCGTGTCATGAGTCGGAGTGGTAAGTCAAGTTGAGCCATGCTCTGTGTCATAATTATGGAACAGAGCTCAGGGCCTAAGTCAGAGTAAGCCATTCTTCGTGTCATCATCCATGACCGATAATGTTTGTGCCACTTTTGTATTCTGCCATATTTTAGAAACTAGCCAAGCTCGTCGTTGACGGATATGTCAAAGAGGACGATGATAATGATAATGGATTCTGCAGTGAAAAATATAAGCAGAATAGCTTTTAAGGCTTGTTCGCATTAGGCTAGTATATTAGTCTAGTAGCGAGTAATTTTGTGGCTAAACGTGTCTGAACACTGAAACTTTAGTCGAGTAGTTTAGTAAGTGATTTAGTCGAGTCAATAATCCATTTTGTTCTATTTTCAACGGGCGAGTAGCACCCTCCACCACGCGTTCGTTGGGAGCTGTGCGCTCATTGGCTCGCCGACTATACAGGTTCGAACTTGTCGAATTAGTCTGGGAGAGAAAAATAACTTCAAACAATTTTCCAAATACGAAATTGTCTGTGGAATAACTTATTTTATTGATCACACAAATTTTCTCATTCACCTCTTCTAAAATAGCCATTACGATTCGATAAGATTGGCTTATTCATTCATTTCTTTTATTGCGTTGTAGGATCTTCATGTTGCGAAACGCTACTCACTTGTGAACTGTACTAAAGCACGGTGCGAACGATTTTTGAATAGTAGCGAGTATTTTAGCTACTGAATTACTCTCTTCTAGACTAATTTACTAGCCTAATGCGAACAAGCCTTTACTCTGGTTAGTGACGAAGTTTAAGATCGATACAAGAAATTTGGTACCATATTTTAAAGGACCATAGTCATCTCTCAAAATGATTATTTGCATGCTTCTCCAATAATGTGTACAGTATAATTAATGTGTACATCTAATAATACTTAAAATCCTATGTAACAACAAAAAAATAAATGATTATGAATTTCTTGGATTTTTAAATAACATGAACCAATTTAGCAATAATGTTAGTACGTGTTTATTGAGTATGTGTTATGCAATACTAGCTTTTATGTCTTTCCAATCATCACATATAAATGCCATTCTAAAACCATTCTCCCATAAAGTCGTTTTGCCTAAAGGCATAAAATCATCTGAACTATCTGGCTTCTATTCGGTACTTTATCGGATACTGTCGCCAGCCGCGGCTATTTTAAACTCTGATCTTTTAAATGCTATTTATTTTATTAAGACAGATGCCTCAGATTGGATATTTCAATTCTTTATGTGCGGCTAAATGTTCTGCCCTAATCTTGATAGATATAGATAGATAAACTAGGTTTGACTCTACTTTCGTGATGTCTAGGGTATGGAATGCGTTGCCTGAGTGGATTTTTCACAATGGTATTATAGGTTTACTTTTTTACGGTTTGACTGCCATCTCGCCTGATGTTAAGCGACGATGCGGTCTACAATGGAGCGTGTTTACCTAGAAGAAACCGATTCACTCTCGATTTGAAGACACCAAGATTATAACTATCGGGAAAAAAAACCCACTCAGGCAACTCATTCCACAGCCTAGACGTTCTTATCACAAACGCAGAGTCAAAACTCTTCGTCCGTGTCTTTGGAATATCAATCACGAAACGGTGCCGCGTCTTCGAGTTACGAAGTACGGTTCGAAGTACGGTAGAAAAAAGGGCAAGGAGGTATTAGATCATGCAGATCAGTCGCACACTCTTCGAAGTGTATCCGATATAAACCCGATAAGCTAGCAATCTTGCGGCGATGTTCAAGACTTTGAAGTCTTTTTCGCGCTAGAATGTCTTTGCCTATGAGCCTTTTGGCACGCGTCTCGATCGAAAAAAAATCGAAGTCGAGAGTGAATTGGTGTGTCTAGGTAAGCATGCTTCGTCGTATATCGTATCGATGCTTAACGTCAAGCGAGATGAAGGTCAAGGTTAAACGAATAATAGTTTAAAAAAACTTATATCACTTACAAAAAAATATAACGTCTAAAATTAGAATAGTACCTTACCTATCTTAACACTAAAAAAGTTTTCTTCCAGGCAAACGTGGTATGTTAAACAAGTTAAACTGTAACTATAGTAAACGGGTTATTCTGTAGTATCTCTGGGTGACGAGGACTGTACTACGAAGTAATTTGAACTCTTCATGTTCTTGCTTAAGCGTGTGTACACTACAGTACTGCAATGGGTAGGCGTATTGCTTACCATCAGGCGATTGTCTTGCCCCAATATAAAAAACTGGTACACCAACAGTGAAACACATTAATTATCGGTTTATTGCTATTATTTTTAATTAAAATTGGTGAAATCGGTTTCCAATAATGCATATTTATTTTATTGTTATGAGTTTTATGATCAATATTTATTGTTTACCTATTATAATGGCATGGGTTAAATGAAAATGAAACGAATGAAGTCAACTCTACGAATGTCTTACCTACAGACTGTATTTATTGCCAGTAGCCAATAACCAAACTAGTGAATTCGCCAGTAAAGCTTGACACTAAGAATTGGTGCGAACTGGCACAATTAAGGGTCTGATTATACTGGTCCGTATTTGCGTTTCGATAATAGGTTATTGGTCGTCAATACCTAATGTTTTTGTATTTATGATTATCACGATTATCCGTTATGGCATTAGAGTCGATACAATTGGTATTAGATTTTTTTTTTAAATAAAGAGTGACGAGACGATCAGGACATGTGCCTGATGGTAAGCAACATGCCTGACACATAACAGCACAGTGACACGCAGCTATTGGAACATGAAGAGTCCAAATCATTACCTAGCACTACACTGCGCTCGTCACCCAGAGATCTAAGATCTTATATCTCTAAGCCCTGTAATTTCTCTGGAAACATTGCCCTTCAAACCGGAACACAGTAATGTTTGCACATTACTGCTTGGCGGTAGAATAACTGGCAAAGGTGTGGTACTTCCCCAGGCGGACTCTGCCAAGAGCCCTACCACTACATATTAGATATTGTGTGCGTGGGGTATTTATTAACAGTACATATAAATATATAATTCAATATTAGTAGACACTTCACACACACCACCATTATTTGACCTGTGGAAGCCAGATAGCTGATATAATACTTTAATATAGTTTTAAATACATACTTATTATACATAGAAACACCAAGACACGGAACAAAACACGCCTAGGTTGTATTAAGTACTGATAATTTATTTCCTTCCTATCTTGCATTAATTATTGTTAATGGGTGATTAAATGTACACCTGTTTGTGATCTAAATACCTGGGGCTTAGCGGATTTTTAAGCCAAAAATCCGTTAAAAAAAAAACAAGCGTTTGCTCGCTTGATTTCGATAATAACTATAACCTACAATTTTTCATGAGTTGTGGATAATAAATAATAGGTAGATATGTAATAATTAATATCATATTAGTGAAGGTACGGCTGGTCTAGTCAGGAGAACTGAGCGCCTGCCGATCCGGAGACCCAGGTTCAACCCCAAACGCACCACTGTCTTTTCAGTAATGCGTAATGCCGCTAAATTGAAACGGTGAAGGAAAACTTCGTGAGAAACCGACATGTACCTAGAACCTTTCGAAGTCATGTGTCATCCCACCAACCGGCACTGGGGGCACATGGCCTTAACTGACTTAACTCTCTCCTTGCGAGAGTAGGCCCGAGTCCTAGCAGTGGGAACATTTAGTGGGCTGTTGATGATGATTAGTAGGTAACTCGGTTTATGAGTGGGTATGATAATTATTTCCTTTCCTTTCCAAGACCAATGCTAGGTATGATACTATTCTATAATACGTATACTTGAACCAGGCATTTATTCTCCTTCCATGGAACCCGGTGAAGGCTTTAGTCGGCACCATATCCATTTGTCCATTCATGATGTCGACCCCACATTACCGCGACCGTCGCGTCGCTCCCAGGCGGAACACCCTTGACAATACATTTACCCCACGTACGTAAAAATGGCTTTCCTTCTCCGGCCGTCGGTTGCTTGCTGCCAGTTTCCACTCTAAGAGACGTCTATCCCAGCCCTTACAAGTATGACTATGTATGTACATTGATCAAAAAGTTACCAAGGTTTTGAGTCAAAAGCTTTGAGTAAATGTGCTGGTTTACCTCTTGAGCCCACAGAAGTAAACCTCAGAATGACCTGTTGTAAAAAAAGATTAACAATGACATTAAAACCATATTTTATCTTACTGTAAACGGTGCCTACTAATTGATATATATTTCCTGATCATCAAAAGTCATAATTGAGTATTTTATATTTGTTTAAAATTTCCAAACTTCGAAAGCTATTTTCTGGGATGGGTTACAAAAAATAAATGATAAAGGCCTCTCCCAAATATCAAACGCTGGTTATTGGCGATATTACGGTGATAGAACCGAATGAAAGCCACACAAATAAGTCGTTAGCGAAACAAAATAAATGTACCTATACTGAAATAAAATTCAAGGAACAAGAATCTATTGAGTAAATAACAACGCAATAAAATAACTTGAGATTACTTTCCTTTCATAGTGCAGGATGAGCATGATGTTAAGCGACATATTATTTGTGCTACAGGTAACAACATTGTGTCACGCAGCTATTGGAACATGAAGAGAATAAATAATTACCTAGCACTGCACACGACACCCAAAGATATAAGATAATTTAACTCTATACCTTGTAAATTTCTCTAAAATCATTGATCTACAAATAAACTGCCAAAAGTATGGTACTTCCGAAGGCAAACTTTGTAAAGTCCTACCACTACTAATAGCCATAATCTCTCTAATCTATTTCCTGCAAACAAGCCATACGCGAATATGAAATACCTCATTATCATTATAAATACCTCTACATACCTTCAGTATAAAACGTGGCATGCAACGCCGTAAGGGTTGCTAACTCATGTGTATTTAGGGGTGATATATGATATGTGCAGGGATGTAGGCATAATACACGTCATCAGCTAAATTGTAATGGCTGCGTTGCGTCTTCTTAATGTGAATCAAAGCGAGAAGTTATCTTGTACGAAGAGGTTTGTTTACTTCTGGGATAAGGACCACTAAATTGAGAAATCCATTGCTTGAGTGGAGACCGTGCTTCGTCGTAGGCATTGTCGCTTAAGATCCGATGAAGTGTTGGTCAATTACTTGTGAAAATTATAAAACAAAGTGTTTACGAAAACTTTATTTCGTTCGTTCGAGTTATGACATTAAATTTTGTTCTTGCACACAATTAATTTCATTTTGGAAAATGTAATAATCATTGTATATTTCGTATTAAGACTACTAACAAAACTACTTAATGAATCACACTATTTTTATGAGTTTATGACAGATATTTACGAAAATGAATATATCGTCTCTTTTTTGAATATATTAAAAGAGAGGAAATATATATTTAATCCAAACAGACTTGTCTACATTGCGATGTCAAAGTCGAGCTTATCGCACCCGTATTTTAACTAACACAGGATTTACACGAAGTCTACAATGTTACTCTTGTCTTTAATCAAACTCCTCGACAAAGGGAGCCTTTTCACACATCCAGAGGCACAGTTCATTAGCGAAAGAAGATAGCGCCAGCGAAAATGTCACATTGAGTTTCACCACCAACAAAAGACATAACTCGACTATTGTCTGAGGCTTCATAATACAAAATACATAGCATAGCTATTCATTCGCTTTGTAATAAACGCGCCCCTTTCCTGAAAACTGAAGGTATAAGAGCACGTGTGTTTAATTCTATCTCGCTCAGCCCTGCCAAAGTTGCGGTGTTGTTATCTCGCTCTGTCGTCAGCGACTAGCGCGCAATGCAGGTGAATCCGCTCCATCAGTCGTGTCTTGGCCGTTGCGTGGGTAGCACGTCTAATCGCTCCCTCCGTGGTTCCCGCGAAAATTTACGTGGACGAATTTTCACTGTTTCCCTTCAGAGTCTACGATTTTAGTTGCATTGTTAATATTGTTCTGTGACGATTGGCTGTAGCCGTGATAACTGCCGTTGTGGTTCATATTTTAGTGATTTGTTTATAATATACGTGCTCGGATTTGATTTTTTTTTCATACAACGCTTTTAACGGTGAGTTTTTATCTATTTTCTGTTAGAAAGAAAAGTGTTTGCAATTATTTAAATTTATTGTTATGAAACAATGATAATAAGTTTGCTATAAAAATATAATAATATTTTTTAAATATTTTGGGATTACGTAGTTGTCAATTTTTGGTATTATAATTTATGTATTCAAAGGTTTTCTATTATTATTTTTTAGGTATTCTATTTCATGGGATTAAACAAATGTTAGGATTCGAAATCGTATTATTAGTAAAATTGAAATAAATATTAGATGTTTCTTACATAATTACGCATTTTAAAAATGGTAATGTAATTTGACTTCAAAGCGCAAGCTTTGCATCGTATATAACTAGATTGTGTTTTAGATAAAAAAAAAAATTGAATCAATATTTAGTTCATTATTTTGAGTTAGGTATTGGAAATATAATTAATTATTTAATTCTGTCTGTGTTTCAAACATTATAACTTTTGTCGATGATGGCTCTTAAAGCTACAGTCAAAATTATTTACGGTGTGTTAAGAGTAAATGTTAATTGTTGTCAGTTAATACTGTTGTATTTAATTCCGTCGTAACAATACTTGCGTCTATGCCAAATGTTACAGCAACCATTGCAATAATAAACACGTAATAAATTAATTATTTATATGTGATTTAAAAAAAATACATGAATATCTCGCACAACACTATCTAACCACATCAAATCAAGCAAAATAATAAAAGCTAAATCAAGCAAAGCTTGTACAATGAGTATATCTTGAAATACTTATGATACTTAATATAAATATATCGCTTATTATCAGGCAAGTTGGTAGTTAAACGCATCTACACGCGATAAAAAAACTAAATTCAAAATAAATATTTGTACTAGGTAGGTCTCAAACCCACAACTATCCAGGCAGACTTACTACTAACTCTCAATCTCAATGGTTCTTTAGTTTTTTTATCCTAAAAAAACTAAAACTAGCCAAGCTCGTCGTTGACGGATATGTCAAAGAGGACGATGATAATGATAATGGATTCTGCAGTGAAAAATATAAGCAGAATAGCTTTTAAGGCTTGTTCGCATTAGGCTAGTATATTAGTCTAGTAGCGAGTAATTTTGTGGCTAAACGTGTCTGAACACTGAAACTTTAGTCGAGTAGTTTAGTAAGTGATTTAGTCGAGTCAATAATCCATTTTGTTCTATTTTCAACGGGCGAGTAGCACCCTCCACCACGCGTTCGTTGGGAGCTGTGCGCTCATTGGCTCGCCGACTATACAGCACAGAACATATACTCACGGAGAAGAATGCCAACTCCATACTTCATGAAAAAGTAGCGCCATCTATCGTTTGCCCCCTTAAAACTTTTTCCAGGCTCAAGGCGGGAAATTTTAAAATCAAAAATTTGCGTAGGCGGGAAATTTCGAAATGTATTGTTTGCGTAGGCGGACAAATTTCAAATTTCGTTGGAATATAATAGGTAGTTTACGTACCACAAGGAACTACAGCCCAAATATAAACGAAACTTGTCTTGTTTATATTTATGGCCCGTAGCTCCATGTGGACCTGAACAAAAACATGCGTTAAGTTTTAGTAAATTTATTTCAATTCATTTATTTTACAATTTATAAAGGTATTTGGACAATATGGCCATTAGCAAAATATAAATAATTTTAAAAGTTCCTCAAAGAATCTCTAGTTTTTTAAGTATGTAAACGGCATGACTTTCTTATATAAAATAAAAATCTTTTGTATCACATTCATAAACAAAAAAAAAATGATATGATAATGTAAAGAACAATCAAAAATGTTCCATAAGCCCATAAAATAGTTGCACATCTTACTGGGCAAAAAGAGCAAAAAAATTGAACTCTGACATTAAAATGTGATGTTTACACCTTAATGAGACTTATCAGCCTGAGTCGCAGTCGCTTTTATATTATTTTCTTCAAACTCTGCCTTCTTCGATGGTCCTCTTTCTTGTTTGAAAAGGCTCAGCATCTGAAAGTTAATTAACATCAGCATTATAGATTTCATCATCACTTAGTTGAAAGTAATACATTTAATTGTTGTTATTGCAATGCAAGGCTTTAAGGGTCAATGTATCCAGATAAATATTACATGGCAGAGATATGTATCGCTCCTGTTATGGACAAGCATATTGCTCACTATATCACTATCCGGCACAAGCCCGCTCATCCCATCACTCTAAACTATTATAATTAAAAACCATGGATAGCATGTAATGAGATATTTATAGTGTTATTGAATAAGCACAATAGTTAAATGTTGAGATAATGAAACCTACACTAAATTCTAACACAATTACATTGTTATTTTTCCTGATTAGTGTTTTATTTTTAAATTGCTTCAGTATACCAACCTCATATTTTTTGATGCATTCTAGTAGTCACTTGCTTTATGTCAGCGGTCGCATTGTCCTTTGTTTTGCGGATGGACCTGCATCATTTTCAGTTGTAGTAACCACTGTCAGTATTCAAAATGATGCGTTTTCTACTAGCAGCGGCTGTCTGCTTTGTAGATGGCCTTGCTTCAGGTTCAGTGCTGTTTAGCATCTAAAATGAAACAAATTATAAACTATTTTACCAAGCATAATAAGGACTATATACATATATTATATCATGTTATCCTTTGAATATGATTAATATATTTATTTTATCTTATGATTCACATATTTACCTTATCACAGTTTTCATCTAGTCCAGCAGATCTTATGAGTTGTTTTCTATCATAAACAACATCAAGATGCTTTTGTACAGCTGTTCTTGAAATGGGTTTGAAAACCATTCTTCTTAAGATAGCAATACATCGCCCCTCAACTCGCAACTGAAAACATAATTAAAAATGAACCCATATGTTATGGTTTACACCGGGCGCTCTTACTATGTGATTATGAAAAAATCGCAATTTGGCACTACATAGAACTTTTATTAACTAGGTACTAAGGTACCACATGCTTACCGTAGAGAATTCCTATTTCCAAGTCTAGGAGGCGATCTGCCACATTTTCTTTTCTCTTTCATAATGAAAAACATCAGGAATACTTCGTTTAGAACAAAAACAAAGAAAGATGTAAACTTTTTACAAAACAAAACCAAGAAGCCATTTTTTGTTTTTGTGACGATTTTAGAGATGAGTATTTAAGTAATGATAAAATAATCGATAGTTCTGTTTATTGTTATTCTACTATTCGATTTATTTTGAGATTTATACACGTGATAATAATGAATAATGTAATTGTTATGACACATTTTTCAGTTGGATCCAAATGATCTAATAATTAGGAACGGACAAAGTAATAAGTTGTAGATCAGCCAGAAACTACCTGTGTAGCAAACTGTTATTAAAAATACACCTACGTGTTCAAACAGGATACAGGTTGCTACTTTACTGAATCTGATTTACAAGTTTAGTTTAAATTCAGGACCGAGATTCACAACGCAATCTGATTGATCTCGACACGGCATCAAACCTCTCTGTCTTTGGCCTATCCGTTTGGAATCACAGAGACAAGGATTGTCATCCCGTGCCCGAATCGTTTGGGTTGCGTTGCGAATACACCGCCCAGGGCATAAAAGAGCTACTAAATTAATCATTGACTCAAAATCGATACTATTAGTTACTAAAATCGTATATCGTAATAAATAAAATCTTTATTTTTCACAGGTTACTTATCTCTAAAATGGAGCGTTAGAAAGAGACGCAAATATATGTTGCTACTCCTCGTTTGGGACCCCCACGTGTATGTACTTTTATCCCACCTGGCCCTAGAAGAGTCGACCACCCCTGCTATACAGGTTCGAACTTGTCGAATTAGTCTGGAGAGAAAAATAACTTCAAACAATTTTCCAAATACGAAATTGTCTGTGGAATAACTTATTTTATTGATCACACAAATTTTCTCATTCACCTCTTCTAAAATAGCCATTACGATTCGATAAGATTGGCTTATTCATTCATTTCTTTTATTGCGTTGTAGGATCTTCATGTTGCGAAACGCTACTCACTTGTGAACTGTACTAAAGCACGGTGCGAACGATTTTTGAATAGTAGCGAGTATTTTAGCTACTGAATTACTCTCTTCTAGACTAATTTACTAGCCTAATGCGAACAAGCCTTTACTCTGGTTAGTGACGAAGTTTAAGATTGATACGAGAAATTTGTTGGTATCATATTTTAAATGACCATAGGCATCTCTGAAAATAATTATTCGCATGCTTCTCAAATATTGTGTACGAGTATAATTAATATTGTACATCTAATAATACTTAAAATCCTATGTAACAGCAAAAAAAAAAATGATTATGAATTTCTTGGATTTTAAATAACATGAACCAATTTAGCAATAATGTTAGTACGTGTTTATTGAGTATGTGTTATGCAATACTAGCTTTTATGTCTTTCCAATCATCACATATAAATGCCATTCTAAAACCATTCTCCCATAAAGTCGTTTTGCCTAAAGGCATAAAATCATCTGAACTATCTGGCTTCTATTCGGTACTTTATCGGATACTGTCGCCAGCCGCGGCTATTTTAAACTCTGATCTTTTAAATGCTATTTATTTTATTAAGACAGATGCCTCAGATTGGATATTTCGAATTCTTTATGTGCGGCTAAATGTTCTGCCCTAATCTTGATAGATATAGATAGATAAACTAGGTTTGACTCTACTTTCGTGATGTCTAGGGTATGGAATGCGTTGCCTGAGTGGATTTTTCACAATGGTATTATAGGTTTACTTTTTTACGGTTTGACTGCCATCTCGCCTGATGTTAAGCGACGATGCGGTCTACAATGGAGCGTGTTTACCTAGAAGAAACCGATTCACTCTCGATTTGAAGACACCAAGATTATAACTATCGGGAAAAAAACCCACTCAGGCAACTCATTCCACAGCCTAGACGTTCTTATCACAAACGCAGAGTCAAAACTCTTCGTCCGTGTCTTTGGAATATCAATCACGAAACGGTGCCGCGTCTTCGAGTTACGAGAAGTACGGTAGAAAAAAGGGCAAGGAGGTATTAGATCATGCAGATCAGTCGCACACTCTTCGAAGTGTATCCGATATAAACCCGATAAGCTAGCAATCTTGCGGCGATGTTCAAGACTTTGAAGTCTTTCGCGCTAGAATGTCTTTGCCTATGAGCCTTTTGGCACGCGTCTCGATCGAAAAAAAATCGAAGTCGAGAGTGAATTGGTGTGTCTAGGTAAGCATGCTTCGTCGTATATCGTATCGATGCTTAACGTCAAGCGAGATGAAGGTCAAGGTTAAACGAATAATAGTTTAAAAACTTATATCACTTAAAAAAATATAACGTCTAAAATTAGAATAGTACCTTACCTATCTTAACACTAAAAAGTTTTCTTCCAGGCAAACGTGGTATGTTAAACAAGTTATACTGTAACTATAGTAAACGGGTTATTCTGTAGTATCTCTGGGTGACGAGGACTGTACTACGAAGTAATTTGAACTCTTCATGTTCTTGCTTAAGCGTGTGTACACTACAGTACTGCAATGGGTAGGCGTATTGCTTACCATCAGGCGATTGTCTTGCCCCAATATAAAAAACTGGTACACCAACAGTGAAACACATTAATTATCGGTTTATTGCTATTATTAATTTAATTAAAATTGGTGAAATCGGTTTCCAATAATGCATATTTATTTTATTGTTATGAGTTTTATGATCAATATTTATTGTTTACCTATTATAATGGCATGGGTTAAATGAAAATGAAACGAATGAAGTCAACTCTACGAATGTCTTACCTACAGACTGTATTTATTGCCAGTAGCCAATAACCAAACTAGTGAATTCGCCAGTAAAGCTTGACACTAAGAATTGGTGCGAACTGGCACAATTAAGGGTCTGATTATACTGGTCCGTATTTGCGTTTCGATAATAGGTTATTGGTCGTCAATACCTAATGTTTTTGTATTTATGATTATCACGATTATCCGTTATGGCATTAGAGTCGATACAATTGGTATTAGATTTTTTTTTTAAATAAAGAGTGACGAGACGATCAGGACATGTGCCTGATGGTAAGCAACATGCCTGACACATAACAGCACAGTGACACGCAGCTATTGGAACATGAAGAGTCCAAATCATTACCTAGCACTACACTGCGCTCGTCACCCAGAGATCTAAGATCTTATATCTCTAAGCCCTGTAATTTCTCTGGAAACATTGCCCTTCAAACCGGAACACAGTAATGTTTGCACATTACTGCTTGGCGGTAGAATAACTGGCAAAGGTGTGGTACTTCCCCAGGCGGACTCTGCCAAGAGCCCTACCACTACATATTAGATATTGTGTGCGTGGGGTATTTATTAACAGTACATATAAATATATAATTCAATATTAGTAGACACTTCACACACACCACCATTATTTGACCTGTGGAAGCCAGATAGCTGATATAATACTTTAATATAGTTTTAAATACATACTTATTATACATAGAAACACCAAGACACGGAACAAAACACGCCTAGGTTGTATTAAGTACTGATAATTTATTTCCTTCCTATCTTGTACATTAATTATTGTTAATGGAGTGATTAAATGTACACCTGTTTGTGATCTAAATACCTGGGGCTTAGCGGATTTTTAAGCCAAAAATCCGTTAAAAAAAAAACAAGCGTTTGCTCGCTTGATTTCGATAATAACTATAACCTACAATTTTTCATGAGTTGTGGATAATAAATAATAGGTAGATATGTAATAATTAATATCATATTAGTGAAGGTACGGCTGGTCTAGTCGGGAGAACTGAGCGCCTGCCGATCCGGAGACCCCGGGTTCAACCCCCAAACGCACCACTGTCTTTTCGAAGTAATGCGTAATGCCGCTAAATTGAAACGGTGAAGGAAAACTTCGTGAGGAAACCGACATGTACCTAGAACCTTTCGAAGTCATGTGTCATCCCACCAACCGGCACTGGGGGCACATGGCCTTAACTGACTTAACTCTCTCCTTGCGAGAGTAGGCCCGAGTCCTAGCAGTGGGAACATTTAGTGGGCTGTTGATGATGATTAGTGAAGGTAACTCGGTTTATGAGTGGGTATGATAATTATTTCCTTTCCTTTCCAAGACCAATGCTAGGTATGATACTATTCTATAATACGTATACTTGAACCAGGCATTTATTCTCCTTCCATGGAACCCGGTGAAGGCTTTAGTCGGCACCATATCCATTTGTCCATTCATGATGTCGACCCCACATTACCGCGACCGTCGCGTCGCTCCCAGGCGGAACACCCTTGACAATACATTTACCCCACGTACGTAAAAATGGCTTTCCTTCTCCGGCCGTCGGTTGCTTGCTGCCAGTTTCCACTCTAAGAGACGTCTATCCCAGCCCTTACAAGTATGACTATGTATGTACATTGATCAAAAAGTTACCAAGGTTTTGAGTCAAAAGCTTTGAGTAAATGTGCTGGTTTACCTCTTGAGCCCACAGAAGTAAACCTCAGAATGACCTGTTGTAAAAAAGATTAACAATGACATTAAAACCATATTTTATCTTACTGTAAACGGTGCCTACTAATTGATATATATTTCCTGATCATCAAAAGTCATAATTGAGTATTTTATATTTGTTTAAAATTTCCAAACTTCGAAAGCTATTTTCTGGGATGGGTTACAAAAAAATAAATGATAAAGGTCTCTCCCAAATATCAAACGCTGGTTATTGGCGATATTACGGTGATAGAACCGAATGAAAGCCACACAAATAAGTCGTTAGCGAAACAAAATAAATGTACCTATACTGAAATAAAATTCAAGGAACAAGAATCTATTGAGTAAATAACAACGCAATAAAATAACTTGAGATTACTTTCCTTTCATAGTGCAGGATGAGCATGATGTTAAGCGACATATTATTTGTGCTACAGGTAACAACATTGTGTCACGCAGCTATTGGAACATGAAGAGAATAAATAATTACCTAGCACTGCACACGACACCCAAAGATATAAGATAATTTAACTCTATACCTTGTAAATTTCTCTAAAATCATTGATCTACAAATAAACTGCCAAAAGTATGGTACTTCCGAAGGCAAACTTTGTAAAAGTCCTACCACTACTAATAGCCATAATCTCTCTAATCTATTTCCCCTGCAAACAAGCCATACGCGAATATGAAATACCTCATTATCATTATAAATACCTCTACATACCTTCAGTATAAAACGTGGCATGCAACGCCGTAAGGGTTGCTAACTCATGTGTATTTAGGGGTGATATATGATATATGTGCAGGGATGTAGGCATAATACACGTCATCAGCTAAATTGTAATGGCTGCGTTGCGTCTTCTTAATGTGAATCAAAGCGAGAAGTTATCTTGTACGAAGAGGTTTGTTTACTTCTGGGATAAGGACCACTAAATTGAGAAATCCATTGCTTGAGTGGAGACCGTGCTTCGTCGTAGGCATTGTCGCTTAAGATCCGATGAAGTGTTGGTCAATTACTTGTGAAAATTATAAAACAAAGTGTTTACGAAAACTTTATTTCGTTCGTTCGAGTTATGACATTAAATTTTGTTCTTGCACACAATTAATTTCATTTTGGAAAATGTAATAATCATTGTATATTTCGTATTAAGACTACTAACAAAACTACTTAATGAATCACACTATTTTTATGAGTTTATGACAGATATTTACGAAAATGAATATATCGTCTCTTTTTTGAATATATTAAAAGAGGAAATATATATTTAATCCAAACAGACTTGTCTACATTGCGATGTCAAAGTCGAGCTTATCGCACCCGTATTTTAACTAACACAGGATTTACACGAAGTCTACAATGTTACTCTTGTCTTTAATCAAACTCCTCGACAAAGGGAGCCTTTTCACACATCCAGAGGCACAGTTCATTAGCGAAAGAAGATAGCGCCAGCGAAAATGTCACATTGAGTTTCACCACCAACAAAAGACATAACTCGACTATTGTCTGAGGCTTCATAATACAAAATACATAGCATAGCTATTCATTCGCTTTGTAATAAACGCGCCCCTTTCCTGAAAACTGAAGGTATAAGAGCACGTGTGTTTAATTCTATCTCGCTCAGCCCTGCCAAAGTTGCGGTGTTGTTATCTCGCTCTGTCGTCAGCGACTAGCGCGCAATGCAGGTGATTCCGCTCCATCAGTCGTGTCTTGGCCGTTGCGTGGGTAGCACGTCTAATCGCTCCCTCCGTGGTTCCCGCGAAAATTTACGTGGACGAATTTTCACTGTTTCCCTTCAGAGTCTACGATTTTAGTTGCATTGTTAATATTGTTCTGTGACGATTGGCTGTAGCCGTGATAACTGCCGTTGTGGTTCATATTTTAGTGATTTGTTTATAATATACGTGCTCGGATTTGATTTTTTTTTCATACAACGCTTTTAACGGTGAGTTTTTATCTATTTTCTGTTAGAAAGAAAAGTGTTTGCAATTATTTAAATTTATTGTTATGAAACAATGATAATAAGTTTGCTATAAAAATATAATAATATTTTTTAAATATTTTGGGATTACATAGTTGTCAATTTTTGGTATTATAATTTATGTATTCAAAGGTTTTCTATTATTATTTTTTAGGTATTCTATTTCATGGGATTAAACAAATGTTAGGATTCGAAATCGTATTATTAGTAAAATTGAAATAAATATTAGATGTTTCTTACATAATTACGCATTTTAAAAATGGTAATGTAATTTGACTTCCAAAGCGCAAGCTTTGCATCGTATATAACTAGATTGTGTTTTAGATGAAAAAAAAATTGAATCCAATATTTAGTTCATTATTTTGAGTTAGGTATTGGAAATATAATTAATTATTTAATTCTGTCTGTGTTTCAAACATTATAACTTTTGTCGATGATGGCTCTTAAAGCTACAGTCAAAATTATTTACGGTGTGTTAAGAGTAAATGTTAATTGTTGTCAGTTAATACTGTTGTATTTAATTCCGTCGTAACAATACTTGCGTCTATGCCAAATGTTACAGCAACCATTGCAATAATAAACACGTAATAAATTAATTATTTATATGTGATTTAAAAAAAATACATGAATATCTCGCACAACACTATCTAACCACATCAAATCAAGCAAAATAATAAAAGCTAAATCAAGCAAAGCTTGTACAATGAGTATATCTTGAAATACTTATGATACTTAATATAAATATATCGCTTATTATCAGGCAAGTTGGTAGTTAAACGCATCTACACGCGATAAAAAACTAAATTCAAAATAAATATTTGTACTAGGTAGGTCTCAAACCCACAACTATCCAGGCAGACTTACTACTAACTCTCAATCTCAATGGTTCTTTAGTTTTTTTATCCAATTTTAAAACAAGCTAATAACAATAAAAACAACAATAATTATTATCATTAAGAATTCGAAACATACAAACGAAAAAGCTAATTTAATTAAAATTATACGTACGCAGCACACAAAAGGGAAAACAAAATACGGAACCCTAAAAATGTATTTGAATCTACGATTATATATCAAAATTACCTACCTCAAAATTAAATCATTGATACGAAAAAAGAAACTTGTGACAAAAAAACGCAATTTATAATTGTTTTAATCTGTCACAATTATTCATTACGCTATTGTTATTAATAACGGAATATTGACGATAAACTAGTGAACATGATGCGTGAAACTGCATCGAAATATCGGGAACGCGCTTTACGATTCCACAATTATTGCTACTACTGCAGTTATCTGCTAAAATGGACGATGATATTAGCACAGGAAAATTTAATCCACTAATTAGTAAGTCTGTTTGTCGTGCTTATAAATATAAGGACAAATCAATAGTATTACAGAGGAAATTGAGTAGCTAATATAAGGTAACTTATGAATTCCAATGTATTTATAAACGAGAATAACCTTTTTAAATAAATACACGGGTAACTCACGTTTGATATAGTCTGTCCAGTCCGACTCTCCTTCAAAAAGGTAGTCGGACGCGATCGAAACTTGAGTCGGGTTGGACTGACTTTAACAAGCGTGAGTTACCCGTGTATTTATTGAGAACAACCTTATTCATAATCTTAAACTAATCAGTACATTTTTGTACAGGACAGGCTACTGTGTTGTTCTGTTACTCTGTTCTATAAGCGACGATGCGGTCTACGATGCAGTGTGCTTACCTACAAAAATCCGATTTACTTTCGTCCTGAAGCCACTAGCATTGTATCCATCTGGTAAAACTTACTTAGGCAACACGTTCCACAGCGTAGACTTCTGATCACGAAAGTGGAGTCTAACACACTCTTTCAAGTCTTAAACCTTTAAAATGTTCAACAATAGTTTGAAAAAAATGTTTGTTATTGCTTAAATTAATTGTTTCTAAGACCGACATCTTTTTATAGTTGACGTTCCAAAGACCCTTCCACACAGGTTTAACTCAAATCTCGTAAGAACATTTAAATCGTGGATTGCATTGCTTGAATGGGTTCCTAGAGTTTCAAAAACTAAGAGTGAATCATTTTTTTTTGGTTCTAAAATTAAAGCCATCTAAAGCCAAGCTAAAATTACTAAAGTTAAAGCCATCCAAAGCAAGCCATACTAAAATTAAAGCAAAATTGTACCATCTATGTATACCAATATGTGCATACCACCTAATTTCACAGACCAATAAAGATTATGATTATGATAAAGTCAAAGTTAAGTCCTCCTGTATTCATAAATTCACAATGTTAAATGCCAATAAAATGAAAATAAAGCGACCTGCTTAACTACATAGATTTATTTACAAGAGCATAGGAATAGTATATTAAAATTATTTTCAAAGTTTAAAAGGCTCTGTACGATAATTGTTTATTTATCGTACAGGTACAGGATACAGGACATTATCATCGATTATTTTAAAAGTACTGCATTCGTAACGGACATTTTTTTTCTATTTTAACCTAATCTGGTTGAAATCTAATATTAAAGTGACTGTAAAGCTATACCAACACTTTCAAAGAACTCGCTGTAACTATAAAAGTGTTAGCTACCGTTTTAATTTATTCTTTTTGAAGTTAATGAAAAAATAAATAATTCAGATTACGTTAAAATTACGATTCTCTAAAATTTAGTTTTATAATAATAGTATTTGTCTATTCTTACAAGCCTGTGGTCAAATTAAAGAAGATACATTATTACTATTCGAATAAGTTAGCTTTATGATCGACCACTTGCCGATCTCTATAGTATCAAGTAAATGTCCCCCCGCAGTTAATAACACTAGTGTAGCCATAGATTAAAACAGTATTTTCCCCGAAAATGTCTACTTGTATATTTCGATATCCAAATATTTTTGTCAAGATGTACTCGTTCGTTACAAGGGTCATCCTTAGAATATTCATCAATGGTCCCAAAAGTTCCCCTGATAAAATATTAACAGTCCCAAGTCTGGGGTCCGCAGAAAATGTAGCAAACGCAATAAGGGACAACTTTGGGGTCGTAGTTGATCAAAACGCTTCACAGACGAAAAATAACAAACATTCCGGGACTTTTTGAGCGAAGTTTCATAAGTGTGTCAAGGATTGGTGGAAATGACTTCCTGATAATGAATCGTCTTTTTCTTATAAATAAATTTCTTAATTGTCATCCACAGCCATCTTGATTGAACTCCTGGCTTTAGACGTCACTCCTAGCATGATATTTTTACATTTCGATCCTTACTTTTTTTTATCGCATATAAGTCCGCGTTCGACCACCAACTCGCCTGATGGTAAGCGACGGTGTGGTCGAAGATGACGCACGTTGACCTAGAAAGTATCTATTCACTCTGACCTTGAAAAGATAAATATAAAAGATACTGATATTATAAATGTGTTTTACTAGCACGCCTAAACTGAACCGATTTAAATGAAATGATACAGATAACTTAGAGCTGGAGAAAGGACCTAGGCTGCTGTTTAATCTGAAAATATCTTTTAAAGAGGTCAAAATAGGCGATGTAATTTTCGATATTTTTTAAACAAGAATCTTGGAACCTATTTTTTAGGCTCTTGGTTTAAAAAATAATAAATATGTCATTCATTCGCAACTAGACCTTGCTTGGTATTTATGGAAGCTTGTGTTTAATTTTAAAGTGGTACGTGGAAAATGTTTTCATATTATTCCATAAAATATTCCTCTTTAAAAATACCTTAAAATATTTCATAAAAGTATTTCAAATCAGCTCATTTTTGTCAACCTGTCATATAACCATAAACGTTACATTATGTTACGTAAAATTTTACATTTTACAAAGAAAATCTGTATCCATTATGGCTTTGCGTATAAAAAGCCTTTGGTATAATTTTTTAAATTTCTGTACTTAGAAAAACATCAATAACAATTTTGTGAAAGTAGTGTTTGCTTATATATTTTTTCGTGTAGATACAGGATGAAGAAAAAAAAAATTAACGAGTATATTACAAATTAATAATGTAAAAAACTCCTAAAATAATTGTTTAAAATTTTGAGAACGCACGAATGTTTGCAAAAAAGCAAATACTTATTATTGGGGTCAGATGGTGTTGTGTGTGAATTGTCCACCAATATTTATTTATTTTATTTATTTTATTATGCGTCTACGATTCTTAGCGCAGCTGACAAAAGAACTGATAACTTTGAAAAGGCTGAACCGAATTTGATTAAACATAGATAGTAATACTTCCTATCTTTCAGATTAAATAAGTTCATTATTTCATCATGAACGCACGCACGCATGGACGGTCGTACTCATGCACGCACGCGTACACGCACTCCCGCGCGCATATACGGATTCACGCACACACATTTTAATGTAGATATATAGTTTTCCGCATGTCCGCAATCTCGTCGATTTAAAGCCAGTATATCTATGAGTAAAGACTTTTGTTTGAACGTAGACAAATAAAACTATCGAAATCTTCTAAAGACTACTTACAATCTGACTGATGACGCCAGATGTTGCACGGAACATATCCGGCGAGCGCAAAATGCATACACGAAACTATTTTCATAGTCTCGGAAGAATTATATATAACTTTGAATGTACTCAAACGAATATGAGGTCAAATAAACAATAAAATATAAGTGACATTCCTCGTGTCATAGGAGCGGTCATACGGAATGTAGATAATTTATTTATGTTATTACTGCAATGTGGATTTCGGATTTAAATTGTAAAAACGCCAAAATCATTATACTATATACAATAATATTATAAAGCTGAAGAGTTTATTTGTTTGAATACTAGGATCTCGGGAACTATTAGTCTGAATTTAAAGATTATTTTTCTGTTAGATAGTCCATATCTCGAAGAACGATATAGGCTATGTAACATTACGCTACTATCAATAGGGGAGAGTATGAACGAAGAATGTAACAAAACGGGCAAAATATTCCTTTTTGAAAGCTTTCGTTGTGTGCGTTGATGTTGTCTGAAGTCCGTGACAGCATCTATATTTTAAAGTTGCGTCATTATAAGCTGAGCTAACCAAATTTGTTTTAAATCTGAGTTGGTACGACAAATTTTCGATAGGTGGCGTAGCTAGTATGAGATAAAACTGCTTGCTGCTTCTTCTGCGTAGACACTTTACAATACAATCAGTGTGTACAATCACACTTTGATTTCCTCAGCGGTGGGTTTTTGAGATTTTTGAAGGAAAATCTTATTTAACCGCGGTGATCACTTTTTGGTACAAGTAAATCTTGTGGGTTTACGTCACCGACATACTCATGTAGTGACATAGCGGAGCAGTGGACCGGTACGTGCGTGATGGACGACTTTTTATTTACGAATATTTTGAGGTTTACCCTCATTTTTTTTATATTCTTTTAAATTATAATGCTTGGCGTTTTGGCGTTGAAATATATTTTAAAATATATATTATACATATAACCTTTATTCTGTGCGTGCCGTTGTGTGCTTTAATAAAAAAATGTTAAAATAAATTTTCTTCTGTTCCAAATACCATTTTATAGCGTTGTTAATAATAATACTGTAATAGTCTTTGTAATTTACTAGCGACCCGTCCCAGCGTCGTTCGGGTTGAACTGTCTATATAGCGTATTGAGGCCCCATCTGTTCGAGACTTACGGAATTTCAGATCAATTACAACGATCAACATTAAAAATCAGTTTATTTTTAATTATTTAAAACCATTCATCGAAATAATACCTATCTTTCAGGTTGGGCCAAATTACCTATAAATGCCAACATTCGTGACGGTAGGTAGACATGGCGAAGAGTTCACTGGGAACCATCATCGTACAACTGGGTTTTTAAATAATAAGATACGCAAAATATTTGTCAAGTTAGCTAGTATCGTTAGCTAATGATCCCAACTCCCGCCTGTTTTCCTTTTCATCTCCTAATCCACGATAAAAAAGAACATATGACAAAAGTCACGGACCCCGGAGTCTGTGGAATGGCTAAATTATCCTACTAATGTTATAAATGACAATGTTTGTAAATTTGGAACTTTGTTGCTCAATTACGTAGTAACGTAGGATGGAGTATAGATGAAGCTTGGAACAGAGTTGGAGAATTGTTATGGAAGATCACATAGATTTTTAAACCGGAAAAATAAAGGGAATCGAAACTATCCAGGGTGCTGCTAATATACATGTATCTAAATCGATCAAAGACGAAAACAGACGATCTTCTTAGCATTCCATGGATTCTCCGTGCGGGAGCCGGGTCCATCGTGTGGCAGAGAGAGAAATCCCGAGTAGACCCCGAGACTTGTGACACGGGTTAAGGGGTACTTTCTGACGTACATCAACACTCACCTTCACTAACTAGTAACTCAAAAATAATAATTGTAAAGTATATGTCGTGACGGAAAACATTCGTAGCACAAAGTTAACCACATATCATAAATAGTTGTGGCGAGCTGACAAAGTTTGTAAGCCGCGGCTAGGGGACCTACTGACTCGGCTCGTGGGCTAGTGACCTAAAGCCTGCGGTCGAAGGGTTGCGAGCACGACACGCTAAGGGAAAATAGCCTCTACGATACAGGCAATAGCGTTTTGTCAAATGGTTAACCCTGCAACTGTACGTAGTTTGTAATACGTGCGTACCTATAATGCTAAATAAACATTTGAATATTGGGTTAGTGGTGTCTGTATGCTCTTTTAATGCTTTACTACCAGCTTCTTGTTTCTTTATAGTTCACGTTTCTGTAATTTTCCCGTCATAAACAGAAATCTATGTGCATTTTCTAAGCCCATAAACTATCTTTTTAATATTTTAAGCCGATCCGTTCGACTGTTGCAATGTTACTAAACAAACATCCAAAATTTTATTGACATTTACATTTTGACATTGTTTAAAGTTAGGAGTACAATATTTTGACCAATGTTTATTTTATTAAAAATAAAAACAAAAAAAATATTGGTGGACAATTCACACACAACACCATCTGACCCCAAACTAAGCATAGCTTGTACTATGGCGGCCAGATAGCTGATATAATACTTATATAGTTTTAAATACATACTTATTACAAATTGTGTTTCTTTTAATCACAAGATAATTTATTAATTCAATAATATTCATAAGTTAACCGATAATTATGATTGAAATTGACGAAATTGAATTAGATTACAATGAATCTCATAATATTGAATTATCCTACAAAATATAAATTAATGATGGCGGCTCTAAACAGCATACATTTTGGAATTGTCAACTGTTTCAGGCTTCTAACGGATATAACCATTATATGAAGCAAATAGTATTTTCTTGGCCATAATTAATTACAATAAATTTCAAAATACAATTCATTAAATTAAACCAGCTTCAAAATAATTAAAATAAACACAATCCAAAAATATACATTCGTATTTTCTGAAAATTGTGATTTTGATATCAGCGACATAAATCGCGATTTCCGAATCGCCAGCAATAAACCTCATTGATCAAAAGGATTGAAATCTGAACTATATATAAATACGTTGCCGTTGAACAGCAACTAAAAACGCGTAAAACCGCTAATACACAAAATGGAATACACGCTTTTACGAGCGATCTCTCAGTGCGAAATGAAAATCACGAGAAAATCTCACTGTTCCAATACGCTCAACCGAACACGTGTCGAGTGGATACAAGCGAACGAAAATAGATCGTAGACAAAAAGACGTTCTGAATAATGTTAATGCAAACCAAGCGATTGTCGCTTCTTTGACTCGTAAAGTCAAACTAGAACTGCGGTCTATTTCTATCGCACATCCGACTCGACCGACAGATACTTGGCGAACGCTAACTTTCCGTATTTTATTTTCGTTGAAAAAAAAATCGACGCGCATTTCTAAAACACTCAAACCTTTTGTTTCACAATCCCGTCGACCGATAAAAAAAAATTAAATGCGCCGGTGTTGCCAAGTAGACTATAGTTCTTTTGAGATTTATTATACATAATTTGTGTAGTTTTCAGCTGTTCAGCTATTGTCAACTTTGCTAATGTCGCGTCAGGTCTTCGCATAAAAATAAAACTGCGTTAATTGTGCGTTTTTAGATATAGTGTTATAGTTCGTTGTATACCTGATCATTGTCCTCGAAAAATGATAATAATAGAATAGTCTATGCCAATTGGTTTGTAAGTGTAGACGAAAAAGCATTTGGCTGAATTTCAAAAGTACAAGTACCGAATAGTTTGTTTTCTAAACTAAATTCATTGACCTCCTTAATTCTTATTTGCATATTGATAATAACTAGACGGCTTGTTAGCAACGTAGCATCAAAAGGGTTATTTAAAATGATAAACGACAATGATAGCTTAACTGATGTTATTATATTATTATTCCATTCTGAAAAATATTAATTAGCAGCTCATCTCAGCGTATGTTATTTTTTCGCGATAAAATGTAGTATATTATGTTCTATTCCAGCCTATATTCTAACAGTGTTATTTGTCGTGTTAATTTCAGCCCGATTCGTTGAGCCGTTCCGACGTGATCGAGCAATAAACATCAAAACTTTCGCATTTATTATATTAGTAGATTCAACCTAAAAGATTTCTCGTATTTACAATCTTTCTCTTTCCCCGTTCTTTACAATTCTCGGTACATTTTCTCAAGCAGTTTAAATTTGACATTAAACTTGCAAAAAATTTTCTCCGAGAATTGTCATAAAACGTTTAAAAGCTTATAGCTTACGTTCCCAAGTATATTCCACTGGAAGTGTTGGCTTTGTAGACAAGTCTGACAGTATATTTTAAAATATTTCAACGGATTTTTCACATTAATATGCTTATGTTTATTTATCGAATATCCGGACGTTTGGATTACTTTTAGCATGCGTTCTGTTTTAGTGAAGCGTGTTGATGAGATCTAATTATGTATACCGGGAGTTTGGAAGTCAGTTTTACCATTAATGTTCGTAATAATTTTTAAGACTTTAAGGAGTTCACGATTTATTGGTAACGTTTTTATAAAAGTACTTACACCGATTGAAGAAATAGCAATATCAATGAAATAGCGCAAGCTAAATAAATTTTGTAAATGTTTCCACTTTTTGGATTCGGGATCTTCTCTCACAAAAAGCGTCAAAAGTCTTTGATGTCATACGTCATCCACGGTTGATAACGAAAGATTCTAGGAACTTGCTTGCTTGGTTTCATCAATTTTTTTCTTCTTCGCTGTTAAAGCCAACGGCGTTGACAAACTTCCACTCGGGAAAATTTTAAAAGGTGCAGGTGTGAATCGAACTTATGATTTAGAATCGCCACTAGCCACTAAATCCACGGAACCCACCATCACACTGATTTGGGAAATTTCTTGTTTTGTTTCGATTGGAATTCAGATTATAATACATACTGCAACAAAAATATACACAAATCTCACCCCTACTAAAATTATAAATGCAAAAGTAAACTCTGTCGGTCTGTCTATTTCGTATTTTGTCTGCTTAAAACAATGTTTTTCATCTTTTTAAGTGGAACTGTTGCTTTTTTTGCTAATTACGTGTTCAATCCAAGTTGCTCATACTAGTGAGGATACATTGTAACTTACGGTTTCAACAGTGTTTGCTTAACACCCGGTATGTATGTATGTAAACAAAAATATTTTTATTGATACACTAGTTTATGGGCTTATATTTTAGGGCCGTCATTGTACATATATATGACGATTACAGTATTTAAGTTTAAACATATTATCTTAGGCTAATTCGATTGACTTGGTGCTCATTAACGATGATTTGTAGTGGTAGGACTCTTGGCAGAGTCCGCCTGGGGAAGTACCACACCTTTGCCAACATTACTGTGTTCCGGTTTGAAGGGCAATGTTTCCAGAGAAATAACAGGGCTTAGAGGTATAAGATCTTAGATCTCTGGGTGACGAGCGCAGTGCAGTGCTAGGTAATGATTTGGACTCTTCATGTTCCAATAGCTGCGTGTCACTGTGCTGTTATGTGTCAGGCATGTTGCTTACCATCAGGCACATGTTCTGATCGTCTCGTCAGTGTTTATTTAAAAAAAAAATTATAAGTAATTTATTTAAACTAATAATACACTGTCTCTGTTTGAATAGGGACATGGAATAGCATAATATAACTTTTAACCATCACCATTAAAACCGGTACTGCTATTTTGGCATACATTATTTAAATACTATCCTCAAATAATTTTAATGCACGTAATTAGATTTAAATGCTAAAGCGAGTTATCTTTTAGGTAAGCATGCTACATCTTAGGGTGTGGTACCGATCGTTTAACATCAGACACTTCGTGGTCAAAGGTGTCCACAAATAGGCGAGAAGACTAACTAAAAAAAAAACTAATTAGCCGGTCCGTTACACTACAAAAAAATATTGTATACGTATTTTTTCTTTCGTTTCACAAACAAAAAGTGACGAAGATACAGTAAGATTTTCGATTGACGTCACTCGATGATACGATTTTAACCCACAAGTGACGTCACAAACCCCGCAATCTGGAAATTTGATTGGAATATGTATATACACTATATCTTTGTCAAATTTTAATACTTTGCAAAAAAGTAAAATTCGTGCTTCAATTTTTTTCCATGATGTAGCTGAACTGATGGAATAATTATAATGGTTTGTTTTGAACCCAGTCTCGATCCCTATTATTATATATCCTTTATTGTAAAGAAACATGGAAATAAAGTCTTTTTAACTTTTACTAGTACATGAAATAAATCGAAGAGAGTAAAAGTGAATTCGCTAGCAATCAATATAGTTCGGTTTCATCGAGGTTATATAACAAATTAAACAAGGACTTAGATTTATATCTAAAACTACTTCGTCAATGCAAGAGGAGTATGAACATGTGGTTATCACCCATTAATTATGATGACATTGAACTGATTTTGAAGAGTCTTTAGCAACGCAGTCACGCACACACAGATATACACAGAACACACACATCCTCTCCCACACACACACAAACACACACACACACACACCCTCTCTCTCACACACACCCCTCACATCCTCACCCTTACACCTTACACACACACAAACACACCTTTCACATACCCGCAAGATGATTTTACACCTCAAGAAGTGATTGCAATTGTGTACTTTACTTATATTACTTTAATTATATTTCTTTACAATGTATTATTAGATGTAGAAGAGCAGGAATTCTCAAAACAGGCTTTTTTGCTTAAAGAGAATTTCTGGATATATGTATGTTACTTTTATAAATTGTTACTGAAATAAAACTTTGATTTGATTTGATTTGAAAAGTAAGTCTTAACAATTTTAATATGTTCTATTTTGTAAAAATCACGAATAAATTCGATGGGCCGTGTATGAAATATAGATTTTTCCCAGAGGCGTTAAGATTTATCAGTACTCCGGATATATCAATTATCTCGGCTGTCAAAACATATGTTTTTTCTAAATTAACAATCAGTTAGTTATGCTGATAGATCTAGTACACTCGTCTGAAGACTTAGGTAATGGACTAGACAGATGTTTCTAATGTCATGTTTGACTGTTCGCAAAGACATTTGAATGACAATCTTTCAGCGACTGAAAATGTACTAGCATATAACATTAATCTTTTATCACATCAAATAAATGTAAGGTACATTTTAGTGTAATTTTATGTGTGTTTTATTTGAGGATTGTTCGATTTCGAAATTTATTTTTAGTTAGGAGAAAATTTGATTTATTGTACCACAGTTCTGAATTATCTCAATCTGACCAAGTGGCACAGTTTGTGGTAAGTCTGCGTACTGAACTGTAAACTGTGGATTCGATTTTCAAGCAAAACAAACATTTATGTTTATTGTGTGCTGAGTGCTTTTTTGTATCATACATAAATATGTATTTAAAATAATATTAAGATCAGGTATCTGGTTACCATAATACAAGTCTTGCTTTGTTTTTGAAGAAAAGAAATTTTTAATTTCTTGTTTTCAATATTACATCTATGCATGCATGCATTGATATAATTATGATCATAGTATAAATATGATATATTAATTTTGATTTAAAAATAACCTAAAAGTCCCAAGATCGAATCTTCAACAACATTAAATTTAATCCATACGAATGAAAACCTTTATCGTCCGCCATAACTTCAATCATTATCTCAATAATTCCATCATTAACTTTATTGAAATTTGCATCTTGTGCGTTCAACATTTTATAGTCCATGTGAAAACATTCCCGATTGTTTTCATAAGGCTCATATTCGTTTGCATAAACATGGGAATGTTTACACGTACGCTCTATCGGTTTGTGTAAACGGTTGTCCGTTCTGATGTACATTTACAATTGCCATGTTTATTAAATAGTCTGTTGGGATTTTGTGCGACCCCATTCAGTTTACAATACATCTTAGCTATGTCATTATACCTCGTAATACGTTTACATAAGGTTCTAATAATAATTATTATGAAATATTACAGGGCTATCGTAACGTCAATATTGTAATAGTTTTAGGAGTATTGAAGTTTTTTTTTTTTTAACCTTTATAGGTTTACACTTGACCGCCATCTCGCCTGATGTTAAGCGACGATGCGGTCTACGATGGAGCGTGTTTACCTAGAAAAAACCGATTCACTCTCGATTTGAAGACACCAAGATTATAACTATCGGGGGAAACCCACTCAGGCAACTCATTCCACAGCCTAGACGTTCGTATCACAAACGTAGAGTCAAACATCTTCGTCCGTGTCTTTGGAATATCCACCATGAAACGGTGCCGCTTCTTTGAGTTACGAGAAGTACGATAGAAAAAAGTTGATTGTATAACATTAGTCGGACGGAGTTCGGATATTACTCGTAGATTGTTTTAGTTTTAGGGAAAGGCCGTGAGTTGGTTGGCCCTAGATGACCCCTCCTATGTATGTACCGAACTTCTTTGAAGTGAATAAACTTCTTTGGTACATTTGAATAATTTTGAGAGAGAAAAAATTGGTTGCCTGTAAAGTCGGTATACGGGCGAAAGTTTTACGTGACAACGACTTTGAGTGGTAAAATAATTTTACGGAAGGGACGCGTGCCTTTCACTTTTTATGTCTGTCTCTCTCGCTCTTAGGCGGGCTAACCATGCCCGAGTGGAAGGGGACGCGTGCCTCTCACTCGCTCTCGTTGTGAGCGCAAAACGTGAGCGGAGCGTAACGCAGTTTCTTGAAGTGTCACCCGGCAAACCAATTTATAAGACGTTGTCACGTCAAAAGCAAATTAACTCGCGATGTTGATAGCGCTACCGATACTACGGTATAAAAGTATGAACTGTCTTATGTATCACCGTAAAATTGTTATAAACCATTACATTACAACCTAATTACGTTAGATTAAAACTAATTTAACCTACGAGATTATAATCTCACTCGTTGTATTGTATACTGACTATGATTGAAATTTTATGGTTGCATATTTATCATGCACGTAATAGTAGTTCAAATGTTCTCTTCTATCGGCACTCCCTACTTCTACTACTATAGGTACACTGGTTCTTATTATTTAAAGTGATGGGTCGAGCAAAATATGAGCTTGATGTTACGTAACACGTTTGTCCATTAGCGGCAAAGTGCCACGTTGCTATTTGAACATGAAGAATCCAAATCACATCCTACTATTACACTACGCTCTTTACCCTGAGATGTAGGACTTACACACACACGAGCCCTAAAATCAGAGGAAATTACGTAAAAGTAGTAGGGAGGAGCCCATATGATTGGTGATTTATAGTGCGATGTAGGCAGCTCCCCACTACTTTTTCGTAATTTCCTCCAATTTTAGGGTTCGTGTGTAGAGGGGCTTAGATTTTTCTCTTAGCCCTGTAATTTCTTTAGAAACATATCCCTTTAAACCGGAACACAGCTATGTTTGCAGCGGCTTTAACGGCGCAGAATAACCAAACAACTGTACCAACTATACTTACGTTTTGGTACTGAAAGATATTACAATACTCATAGTGCAATGTAATATGTTGTTGAGAGATATGTAATTCCAACTCCTGCTCAATTATTGTGGTAGCCACCTGTCGCTGTTAACACTTAGTTAAGGCTTACGCGTGACGAGAAGCCGTCAAATCCTTCAGTGCATCCAAATATGTTTCGAATTTAGAAACATTATTATAAAGTTGAAGAGTTTGTTTGAACACGCAAGTCTCAGGAACTACTGTATCGATTTCAAAAATTCTTTCATCGTAGAATATGTACATGATCCTTGAGTGCTCTATATAGATTATTTATCTACCACAGGCAAATCCAGGGCGGACCACTAGCCTATTTAGAAATTCGACGTTTGGTTTGTCGAACGAACTAAAAGAGATAAAATTTTGCTTTTACCCAAACTCTGTATTAGATTAACTTTTTTTGCTCTTAATTATATAAATTATATATTATATAGGTAAAGTGAAAATAAAGATGCCATTGGAGACCTTATCGCTTAAATCTCTTTCAGGCAACAGTAGGTATGACGAGAAAAGAGATACGAAAAAAACCTTAACAATCAATCAGGGAGCCAATACTTTTTATGGTCGTAATTTCTACCACTTGACAGCCATTATAATAATGCTATTTATACTTATGACAAAATGAATATATTTATAATATAGAACCCACATCAATTACTTAGCTAATATGTGTCTGCTACCGGATTTCATTAAAACCTCCCGCGAAGAACGCATTCGTATACCCACTTATATCAACGAATAAAAAGTTTTTGTGTTTTAAATCGAGATGAGATCACAAATTATTCGAGTCTTGGAAGTTATTATTGTTTTTGTAATTATTTTTCTGAGGTTTTTTTTGATTGTCAAAGATAAAAAGCCGGTGAAACGGTAAAAAATGATAATAAGGAAGTTCCTGAGCAAGTCATGCAATGTCAAATAGGTACTAAACACAAAAACAACGAACAAACAAATATATGAATATGTTCAAGTTCAGATTGATCATTTGGGTGTTCTGATGTTCGTTGCTCAGTCACGTCGGAACGGCTGAACGAACCGGAGGGTGTACCACCTTACTAAAACTGTAATTAGTTTTTATATTGCCCTCCCTTTTCTTTTCGCTTAAAATTATAGAGACAGCAAAACCAAAGCCGATTTAGTTAAGTAGTAAAACGGCGGATGGAATGAACACAGAACAAACAAACTCTGGAATAGTACATAGGCTACTTTTATCACAGGAAATTACAGGAACGGGAACAGCGCAGGTAAAACGGGACACTGCTCGTCTGATAATAAAATAAATTTATTGTCTATAAAACTGAAATCTTCATTAAATTTAATGACTTTACATACATCGTGGACAGTTGTATATTTTCGTATCTAGTCTGATATGTTGCTCTACGTACATTGTTTACTTCAACAGTCTTATTTTAATCCTCAAACATAATTGATAATAACTTGCTGTTAAAATGTTATGCGTTAAAAACAATTTGCGAAGATCTCTGTGACGAAAAAACAACTCCGAACAATGTGTCGTAGATTCGTGACCTTGAATATTCAAGATGTTTGCAGCAATTGGCAAATAAATGTACATTTGTTTCATTAGTGTCCTCATAGAACTTTACCGTTGTAAATATGCTGTGTTAGAATCTACCAGACCCAATGTGTGTTTGAAAATCGTTTACTGTGACACAGCATCAAAATGTTCATTTCTGTCTACTAGGGTTCTATCTACTTCAATGTGTGAACTACTGGTAATGATAATTTGGCTTACATTTGCATTATTATCTTCTAGAATATGTTAATCAAGCACTAACCATGTTAGAATTGGGTTTAGTCAATTTGTTGAAACTATTTTCGTTCTATGTTGAAATGAGCTTTTTAATTAATGTGGAAAACCTATCTAGATTAAACAAACATTTGAAATTCTACACGTTCTATATGTGATTTCTGTTTTCCGTAAATTGATGTCTAAAACTATTAGATCTTTGAGCCAAAATATTTCAACGGTGAGTCATGATAAAATTTGTAATCTACATTTCGTTCTGTATTACTTTGGGGTTACTTTCTTCTTTTTAAAACTTTATTACTATTGTCTCAATGTCTATCACATATTATTAAATGTTTGAATTTTATTTTTCTCCGATTTTTGTGATACTTCTATATACCTACACCTGACGATGTGACCTAGGGTATTATAGATTATCACGATAATTTATTTTCGTTTAATACGAATTCACACAAATGAAGCTTTATATTAAATATCCATTAACATTACACCACAATAAAAAGTATGTAAGGTAATCAGATCAATTCATTTCATTTTAGTGTAACAAAATTTCTTCAGATAATTCTATAAATACAGTGGCAATTGGCGGTGTGATCGCTGGAAGCGATCTCTTCTAGGCGACCGTGGAACGAAAAGAAATTACAAAATAGAGGAAGGTTTGAGTTTACAATCAGAAACTTAAAAAACTACATATTTTCTAATTCGTGAAAAACAAAATGATAAGCATACATTCCCTTATACATTGTAATACGAAAATAGCACTGCATTAACTAACGTATTTAATTTTAATCAAATTCACTCTGCAGTTTGAAAGGTACGTGTGAACACAGCCGAACTTTTGTACATGTGTATGTTACACATGTACAAAAGTTCGGCGATGTAATATCAGTGTGATTATCAAACAAATTAGATTAGACAATAAAATTGTACAATTATTTATAGCATTCAATGGTAGGATTCCTGAAGTAGTTACGTTCCTTATTTTACTACACGCTTAATGTTCTTTTTATATTTTCATTCGAACGAAAATTATGTGAAAGTAAAAAATAAACTTAAATCGCGTTTCTGGGAGAACGAATTCAAAGAGACAGTATAACAATATACGCATTTATCAGTATCTTGGCATGAGGCTAATAAAACGCTCTACACACGAGTCCTAAAATCAGAGGAATTGACGTAAAACTAGTGGGGAGGACCTACATCGCACCATAAATCACCAATCATATGGTGCGATGTAGGCTCCTCCTCACTACTTACGCCATTTCCTCTGATTTTAGGACTCGTGTGTCGAGCGTTTAAACATTTTAATTTCAAAGCAGGTAATCGATGACAGGTTTATTCGATGACTATAAAGAGTGTGGGGTGTTATACCGTATTTCATACTTTAACTCAACACGACTTTAAATTTTTGAGCAAAGCCAAATTGTTGAAAAAAAAATTGATTTTTTTGAAGAAAACCATAGATTTCAAATTTTTTTGCTACGCAAATCGGACTTCAAGAGATATAACAAGTAATATAGTATATTTATGTTTTAATAACCAAGTTAAGTAACGCAATTCATTTTTTTTCTTCTATTTTTTTTCTTAACCGACCTACAAAAAGGACGAGGTTCTCATTTCAGTTGTATGTTTTTTTGTTGTATATTTGTTACGCGAAAGCTCCACCAATTGGAAATCGATTTTGATGGTTCTTTTTCGCATGGCAGAGGTAGTCCCATATAAGTTTTCTAAAAATCGGTGAGGCCGCTTTTGAAATATCAAAAAACTATAAATACCTTAACTAGCCGATATATGGTAGATTTCTCAAAAAATTGAAATTTAGTAGAGTTTGATTAAACTCTTTGTTTTTCACTGAAACGATTTTTGATTTTTCGCAGAAAATTAAATATTTTTTTGTTAACGTTATTTGCATCGATACAATTTGTGTAACCTGAGTCACTGTTCCGTAATTAAAATATAGCTAAATACAGAGTTATTCTAATCGCTCCACCGTCCGCGCTTCTTCTAGAAAAATTCCAAAGGCGCTTCGTAAACTGTTTCAAAGGACGTTTCCTTCGCTAATTGGTCGGCGGTTGCATACCGAACGTCTGGCGTTAGTTTATGGTCCCTAAGTCACAATAGTTTGCAATAAGTACAAGAAGATTCTAGACAAACGAGGCCTATTAAAAAAAAAGACAATTACCGAAGAATTCGAGGCGAAGTTGCGTACCTCACTAATTTTCGTTAAATTACGATGTACAATTCAATTGTTAGTCGAGGACTCTAGGACCTGTTTTAGTGTAATTGTCGGTTAAAATTAACATCGATGCGTGTTTTAGTTAAACAAATTTGCAACATTTCATGGTTGGGTGGACAATAATAAAATATTGGGCGGAGAAACCACACAATTTTGGGCGCGAAAAATTTTGATCATTTTCCAGTAGGTATTTAAAAGGTACAATTTGCGTAGCTCTTTGATAAATTTCTTGAAATTACGATGTACAATTCTTAAGGCCTTGTTATATGGTTGTTAATTCTGGGCTATTATTTTCTCATCTATTAAAGTTCATAGAATCCTTTGATGTAAATCGGCAATTACTTATATTTTTCTCTAAAGTAAAATAACGCCTAGCAATTTTTCCTCGGCTTGCATTCCGGCTTATCAGAAGCAAAAAGTTTTGCCTTTTTACATAGAATAATTGCATATTTTTAGCTGGTAACTAATATCATAGAACTAGTCCTGTATCTAGCGGAACCGGTTTGCGGTTGTTTAATTTAAATATTCAAGATACAAACATGTACTTCAAGTGTTGGTACCGTAGTGCAAGATTACTTGCAGTGGGTAAGCTTATGACTTATGTGTAACACCATAATTTAACAAACTAACACTTAAGGCTTACGACAGCCAAATCTGTTTTAATGTAATATAACAAGACTATGATGTTACGAAGAAATGAGAATATTGCTTCAGTATTTTTAACTACGCTTTTTTTATTTCTACTTACTTCCTCTCTACTCGTAATAATGCGTAACGTAGTGAACAGAAGAGACAATTTGACAATAAGCAATACGCTTTCCCTAAACAGGACATCATAAGAATTTTGTGCTTGTAGAGTCGAATTTCTCTAATTATATATAAATATTCTCTAATTATATGTATAAATAATTCTAATGTGTCTAAATCTATACTAATATTATAAAGCTGAAGAATTTGTTTGTTTATTTGAACGCTAGGATCTCGGGAAGTACTGGTCCGGATTGAAAGATTATTTTTCTATTGGATAGCCCATTTATCGAGTAAGGCTATAGGCTATAGAAAATAATGCTACTATTAATAAAAGCGGAGCATGAATCAAGAATGTAACAAAATCGGGAAAAAATATTCCTTATTGAGGGTTTTCGTACGTTTCGTGCTTTGACATGATACATGACAGCATGTGTCTAAGATTGCGTCATTGAATATCACAGATTACATACCTCTTGAATATAAAACCTTTGCTAATCAATTTTTTTTTCTAAATCTGAGATGGTACAACCAATTTCCGACAGGTGGCGTAGCAGGTAGCTGAAAAGGTTGTTTGTTTGAAAGCGATATTCTCAGGAATGACTGAACCGATTTCAGTCATTCTTTCACCGTTGTATATGTACGGTATCCTGATGAGTACTATACATATAATGTACTACGGGCAACGCCGTGGCGGACATCTAGTTAGATATAAATAAATAATTCTTTTGTTAGACATTTCACATACAACTCAATCCAATCCCAAACTAAGCAGAGCTTTTTAGAATTCGTTGAATAATTCGGTTAAAATTATTTTCTCAAAAAAAAACTCGTTGTTAAGGTGGAATACTGTATTTCTTTTCTGTATTGTAACTCATCTCCGTATCATTAACTAATTATATCAAAGCGCACAGAAATTTTACTTCGCCTGTTAATGCCAAGACTAGATTGAGATAACATCAAATTAACTGTCATCTTATTTTCTCATTTTGTTTTCTTAGTACCTTAGCGGTGTGCTCGGGTTTATACTAAACGATCCTAATAATTACTCCACGAGAGGACTGGCTGTTAAAGGCGGGCCCTTTTTCTTTTGGAATGAAACTTGTGATGTTTTAACGGAATGAAATTTGCATTAATTTAATCGAGCGAAGCGTGTCATAAAGTATAAAATGTTTATGTGGCTATTCTTAATTAAAATGAGGGAGTATTTTGCACCAACATTTAAGGACAGTCAGAACTAAACATACTGTGTAAATATTTTTTTGTTACGTGTAGATTGAAAATGCAATATGCTATACCTACTGGAAGACTCGTTAACACAACACTGCCCAGTCCAGCCCCAAACCATGAAAATCTTGCATTATAGAAGCCTATGCTTAAAGTGTTTGAAAAGGGAATGAACAGAAGGTAACAGAAAAAGAGAGTGAACTAAAGTCTGATCTTCTTTTCTGACCTATATCTGAGGTCAAATTATGGGAAATTATTTTTTCTACGAAATCGAGCATCATTTACGAAAACCGGAAAATTTATGAAATTTACGGGACGCTGTTAGTCTTACTAGAAGTACCTAATGATGGTATATTTTCGATAGCAGGTTTATATTTTTATCTTGAACACTCTCTCGTCTGATTCGACGCTACACTGCGGCTCACAACGGAAAGCCCTTCCACAGAACAAACCGATTGTTTCATTTTATTGTAAAACTAGATGTCCGCCCCGGCTTCGCCCGTGGAACATATATAGCACTCATCGAGATCCCGCACATATCTAACGGTGAAACAATTTTAGAAATCGGTTCAGTCATTCCTGACAATATCGCTTTCAAACAAAACACCTCTTCAGCTACCTGGTACGCCACCTGTCGGAAATTGGTCGTACCAACTCATAGATTAGCAAAGGTTTTATATTCAAGAGGTATGTAATCTGTGATATTCAATGACGCAATCTTAGACACATGCTGTCATGTGTCATGTCAAAGCACGAAACGTACGAAAATTCTCAAAAAGGAATATTTTTTCCCGATTTTGTTACATTCTTAATTTATGCTTCGCTTCTGTTAATAGTAGCGTTATTTTCTATAGCCTACAGCCTTCCTCGATAAATGGACTATCCAATAGAAAAAGAATATTTAATTCGGACCAGCACTTCCCGAGATCCAAGGGTTCAAACAAACTCTTCAGCTTTATAATATTAGTATAGATAATAAGTACATTAGAATGAATAAGTCTGAAAAAGTCGACATATACGGATGTATTTTAAAAAGAGTTGTATTTGGCTACATTCATGGGAAAAAACTAAATACGTGTTTGGATCTCAGTAAGTCTAAACATTCAATTCAGCATTACATCTTCAACATCAGACGAAAGTCACCGCTACAAAGATTATGCAACTCACCAGGTTCACAATAAAAATTCCTTGGCCTCCGAGAAATCTTTGAGAAGATAGAAGCTATGCTTTGTCTCTTAAAAAAAACTCACAAAGAATGTACAATATGTACTCTTTCGATCACGAATAAAGCTATGTCTGATTAATTACACATGTTTATTACGTGCTATCGGCTCGCCGTGACTGGCCGCTGTTTTTTTAACCCAAAAACACAGAATATACCTTTTGAACCCTATACCTTCGACATAAGAGTCAAAAGCGATATTTCCTCCAATTTCTATAAACGTGAACATGAAAGAAAATGTTTTTAATTACCACTGGCGCTTTTGATATGGGGGACGATAAAAAATGTATCGTGTTCGAGCTTTTTTTTTTACTCGTTACCCTTGCTTTGGTTACGGTGTTGGTAATTGTTTTATTTATTGTTTTAATTATGTTTATTGGGGTAATGGGATATGGAACACTTTTTCCGTTGGTCAGGGATTTTGAATGGATCTCGATATTTTTTGAGCTATTTTGGATACGGTTGTCGTTTTATCTTTATTGTTTGGTCGATTTGGGAGAAATAGGTTTTATCTACATTATTCAGAAAGGATGTAATAAGCCGTCTAGGAAAGATGTGTTCGTATAATTTTAAAAAGGTTGGGATTGACCCTGGAAGTTTAGCAAACATTTTAGCTGTTGCTTACTAATACGTAATTTGAAGTAAATAACAATTGAAAATATGAGTGAAATTTAGTAAATCTACGTCCTATGGATAACCGTGGGTGAATGTACTTTCAATAGATTGTAAAGTGAATGATTGAACATGAATGTTAGTTTACTAATATTACAAACTAATATTATAATAGATAGCTAATGAAATAATCTTACTAATATTATAAAGGATGTTTGGTGCTCAATCACGTCGGATTGTCAGAATGATTCGGGTTTAAATTTGGAACACAGTTTATTATGGTCTGGCGTAACACATTGGCTACTTTTTATTTCGGGAAAGTAACGGGAACTATGCTGATAAAACCGCGCGTTTCTGCTAGTACCTACTTATATAATTTTATAAGGCATACTTATTGCATAAGTAGCTATGCAATAAATTATCTCTTTTTATATATTTGATTGCGAGGTACTTTACCTCGTTATCGTTATGATAAATTGAAATATTTGTTTTGAAAAAGATATTTATCAATTTTTTAATTCTATTTAAGATTTAAATACGTTCAAAAATTATATACAAACAACCAGACACATAAGTCATAAATGTTAGTTTTCATCACACACGTATGTACCCTGGGAATCGAACCTACGATCCACGTTTCTGTGAGCCGAGTATTAAATCCCAAGACCAGTACAGTTCGACAATAAAAGTAAGTGTATTGTAGTTTTTGTTGATATTTCAGAAATCACTACACCGATTTCAATAAAATTTATAAGGGACCTTTGAACTATAATGAATCGGTTCACAATTAGCGGAGCTATCGCGTATTAACATACGAAAAAAAACCGAATTTAGACCTACTTTTTCGAAGTCGGCTAAAAATATCAGTAGTTCTAAAACAACACTTTTAGGTGAAATACTTGACTATTGATTTTTTAACTTTTCTAGTTTTACACTTGAACGCCACCTCGACATTTTGCCAGTTCAATAAAAACTGAAATGTAAGGCGGTTATTAAAAAAAAAAAATGTTGTTAATGAATGGCCGTTTTAAAAAATGATTTTAAATCGCCCGTTCGGATCTGAACCTTGATAAGCATCATTACACCTCAATTAAAGTCAGATAAATGCTAATTCCGCCCTAATCCCTGTAATTTTAAAACAAAATAATGCGCCGTGTGTGAAAATAAAAATGTCTGTTTTCTCTCTCTGTTCATTCGTAAATAACAGTGGAATCGACGAGTATTTATGGAGTCACTAAATACCTAAAACTACGTGGTCGATCTAAGGACGCGAAACTAGGGGACATATGAAGTAACTCTAGACTGCTATCCAGTTTGAAGGGCATTATTTCCAGACATATTATAGGGCGAACAGATCAATCATCTATGGTTGAGTGACGAGCGCAGTGCAGTGCTATATATTAATTTGGAAAATTGTTCAAATTACTACTGTACATAGTGCTGTAATGGGTTCTCACCTATTGTAATAGCACTATTGGTATACTCTCGTATTGGTATACCTCAAAAAAATTGCACAGGAAGACTCGGACACAACAAAATATCCGTAATCATCAGACAACTATGTGGGACAAAACCCATAACCTAAAATTTATATATCAACGAAATTCCTATAAATGCGAAGGTTTGTGAGTATGTATGTGAGTTAGTAGTATGAATATATGTTTTGGTCTGTGACGCAAAAACTACTGAATGTACATCGCCGAAAATTTTTTTTAGCGGATACACTTCGGAGAGTGGGCGACTGATTTACATGATCTAATTTTCTATCGGAATGCTCGTAGCTCGAATCAGCGATATCGTTTCATGGTTGATGTTCCAAAGACACGAACGAAGAGATTTGATTTTGATAAGAACGTCTAGGCTGTGGAATACGTTACCTGAGTGGATTTACCCTGAAAGTACAACCTTTGTGTCTTCAAATCGAGAGTGAATCGGTTTCTTTTAGGTAAACACGCTCTATCGTAGACCGCATCGTCGCTTAACATCAGACGTGATGGCGGTCTAGTGTAAAACTATAAAAGTTAAAAAAAGAATGGATCTGGATGATATTTGGTAGATGGATACAATATGTAATGGTCTGGAATAACATATAGCCAATTTTTATCGGTAAATAAATCGGAAACTGCCCGGGTGAAATCGAGAGCCGCTGCTAGTCGCAATATAATCGAAACCAAAGCCCCCAGTAGCCCCCACCTGCCAACGCGGTGCCCATAACTACAACCGTATCCGATTTGTTTGTCCGTCAGTCAGCAGTCGATTTATACACAGAACAGACGATAACTGTTCAAAGGAATATTTATATTCCTTCTCTTTAAACAATAGGCGATTTTATTTGTCACGGATTTATATTCGACAGTTTTTTTTAAACAGTTTTATAGGCGAAAAGGCCCTGACGGCCTCGAAGTATTTGTGTTGCGTAGGTATCAGCAGGTTATAAAGGTAGCTTTGGAATTCTTCTGGGCAGTGGCAGATGAGAAAATTAATGAAATTTTCTTGTTTCTTATGAACGTTTTGATATTATTTTATTTACCCAGACAAATGCCGAATTTCGTTGTGTTTAGTTGGAATCTCGTTTCTGATATTACTTCTTCATACTTATAGTGATAGGTATTTCATTTTAATAATAAAATAGTTAGAAGAATCTTTAAATGAGTATTTAAATAGATTTCTTCTGGATATAAGCAGTCCATTCAGCTTACTGTCCCTATTCTGGGATTCGGGTCGGTCTTTTCAAGGTCATATAACCATGATAGCTCATTGCGAGTTAGCGAATCTTTCCGGTTTATTCACGATGCTTTCTTCAATGAAGCCAGTGGTAATGACAATCCTATACATCTACACTAGAAATAATGCTCAGTGGTGTGGGCTAGATTCAAAGCTATGGGTTCGAATCTCACATTTTGTGTGACATTTAATTGCATTGTAATTTTATTGTATACGGTGTTTTACTGAAATAAATGATTTAATAATAATTTCTAACTCTAATACCAATATTCCCAAAATGTTGTTTAACTATACTTATGTCGCTACAGCCACTTTAATAGCTTTGAAAAACTGGGTCATCTTTCCAATAGCAGTGAAGCTATTATAATCTTTGAAAGAGGAATGTGATATCATCATACATTGTGCCCCTCGCACCTACCCTTATCAGAATCATATAAATCACCGATTAAAAGGAAGGGACGACTCCGGAAACTGCACCCGAAGATTGTAAAGATGCAGATGGAAAACTCGCCAAGAGAACGGCGAATAAGAGTATATCAATGCTGCCTGCATATCTACATAAAATATGCACATATCTTTATTTTGTCTGGAAATAAATTACTCTACTCTATTTTGTATCTTTTTTATTTAAAAAATTAGTCACTCCACAGACTTGAAATCGGAATCCGTGAATTTTGGGTTATTTTTTTAACAAATCGTGGATTAGGAGAACTCTTCACTGCGCTACATACCTAACTAACTATTTACATTAAGCACATCTGAAATATCAATAGAACAGTAAAGATCTAAAGATATAGTAGGTGTAGAGAAAACCCACAACCAGTCGGAAGCATGACCAACGTGCTGGCTACATACGCTGAGCGGTAATGATTATATTCATTCATATATAATGGTACATTGGGCCTAATAAAAGCATTTTGGTCACGCGTCGCGTCGACCAAGCACTCTGAAACGCTTATATTAATTATCTTTGCCTAAATGCTGTCCCAAAGTCAACCAAGTTGATTATCTACATATTTATAATCCGTGCAAAAGATCGGAATTTGGCTACGTTAATGACGTCATAAAACACATTGTACCGTTAATATATTTACTAACTTTAGGAAGTCCGGACGCGCTGCGTGGGAGGAGTTTTTGCACGTTTCGATACCAACGCTTTGCGTCTACTTGTTCTTATTGCTAGAGATTGCTCTGAGTCATTAAATATCTGTTTAACATTTTTTTTTATTCCCGACGTAGAATGAGGGTTTAGTTTCAGAATTGTGAGGTTCAAGACTCGAATCCTGTTTGTACCTCAGAGTATTTATTATTTATAACTTTCCAACAATTATTTTTCCATCCTTAGGTTGTCTGGAAGAGATCGGTATTAACGATAAGGCCGTCATCTGCCACACTAGTTTTAAGGGAATAAATTGTTTCCACATGTAAATTTATTTGGTGTGTTTAATAAAGTGTACCTATCCATTCATTTATCCATGAGGATGATGTTTGAGTTTGAGCCGATGAAATCGGCTTTTATGCTGAAGGAAAGTATCGTGAGGAAACCGATATGTTCCAAGGAAGCCATCTTTCGAGTGCATGCCAATCGGCACTTAAAATGCAGGGTTGATTATAGCTTTGAAAGTAAGAAAAGACCCGGAGTTCCAGCAGTAAAAGTAAAAACATAAAATGCATGCAAATGACACAAAAAGATAGCAGGTAAAGTAAGGAGCGCAGCTAGTAAATATTTAAAACTGACACCACAATTCGCGAATTACCATCGCTTCAATCATCAGAACGTCACGGATCGATGTCCTTAATTAGCCCCTCATCAATCATAGTTGTATCTAATTTGATGTCGCCTCGCCAATGTGTCGGTAATGTGCACGGTATTTAGTGCGAATTAAACGCGGTAGTTCGCGACCACGACAAGAGGGCAAGACAGGATACCGAGACCGGAGACCGCAATAAGTGTCTCGGTCTCCCGTCGCGGTCGCGGCACGTACTGGCGCTCATACAAAGCTATAGTGTCATGTGCCTGTCGCGGTCTCCGAGCTCGGTCCCCGTCTCCGTCTCCTGTCGCGGTCTCGACGCGAACTGGCGCCCATATAATTCTATAATGTCAAGCTTCTGTCGCGGTCTCCGAGCTCGGTCTCATGTTCTGGTCACCTGTCGCGGTGTAAACAAAACTTATCACCAGATGGACGGAGTTTGCTTTTTGCCAATTTTTTTTGTTCATGATAAAAAAATGTGTAAGCTCCAGTTCTGCATTTTCAACATTTTTTTTGAATGTCGCATGTCAGATAAGTTCCAATTGATTCGCGCTATAAAAATCCAGTCATTTGTTCTGCAACATGGCTGCCAAATTGGCGTAGTTTACGATGCGCAGGCGACGAAAGATAGGTCGTTTAGCAAGCTGTGAATAATTGCTCCTTATTGGTGCCAATCATTTGCGGTCGTACTGTATCTAGGACACGATTTTAGCTACAATTAATTTTGGTCAAATGTTGTCGCTTATAACTAATGTAGTGATGTCACAAAAAGTTGTAGTAGCTAACAAAAAGTAGTCATGTGCAAACATTGCTGTGTTCCAGTTTGAAGGGTAATGTTTCTATAGAAATTACAGGGCGTGGAGATAAATTGTCTTACTTTTTCAATCTCTGGGTGACAAGCGCAGTGCAGTGCTAGATAATTATTCTATGGTTAATCTGTGAACTGTTTCAAATTTTCATACTAATTTGTGTTTATTGCATTCAGTAGAATAGCTTGTGACTTTGACATTCAATGTTGCGGTCGCTTAACAAATCTGTGGTTTCGTCATCTCGCAATAATAACAGATGTTATAAACCAGATGTTTCGAAAATCACAACTCATCCAGTTTCATTCACATGGTCACTCCGTTTTATTTGTATTGTGTGGTTTGTGGAAACTAAGAATTATGAGGAATTGTGATGAAGACTCTACTGGATTTATTGAACATTTGCAACGCCCCGGTTTCACCCCCCGTAGTTCCAGTCCCATATATTTCCTACGACCAAAATACCTTTAGTGTTTTTCCCGACTATTTTAACTGTGTTATAAATTTGAACCTGATCGGTTCAGCCGTTTCGACGTGATTGAACAACGAAAATTCAAATTTTCGCGATATTAGTTTTTTATAAATTTATGTAATATGACAAGACGAACAAGACATGTGTCTGATGGTAAACAATACCCCTCCTTATGGGCATGGGTATTGGGGTATACAGCACTGTGTCAAGCATCTATTTAAACTTTGAAGAATCCAAATCGCTATCTAGCATACCATATACATAGCCTACTGTGCTTGCCATTAAGAGATACTTACTTTCTCTGGAAACTTTGCCTTTCAAACCGGAACACAGTGATATTGGGACATTACTACTCGGCGGTAGAATAACTAACAAAGGTGTGTTACTAGACCCTCTGAAAAGAGTCCTACCACCACTAAAACCTTACTAAGGATCTAAGGAATATAGTTATATTCAATAAAATCAATTAACAAATTTTTTTTTTTGTTTTCAGGTACGTTTCCACAATTTATTTGCTTTGGGCTGTGGCTAAGTTTTAATTTTGGCACAAGTTCGCCAAATTCAATTCAGGAATTTCGGTAAGTCAATTTGTAGATCTTAATTGGATTGAAATTGATTGGTCTCGTGTTGCAGTTTGCTAGGTTTGTTTGTAACCGAGTTCTTAGGTCGTGGGTTCGATTCCACTGAGAACGAATATTTGTGCGATGAATTAAAAGTGAAAATAAAATGTAAATATGTTTACAAATCTCTATATATAAAAATGCTATGTTGGTTTGTGTACGCTTCAAAACTCAAAAAATTCTGCACCGATCGAGTTGAAATTTTACAATGATATATAATCCGCACCAAGGATTGTTTTTTTTTCTAATTTTTGCATCACAATGTGCTACAGCGAAGCGTGGCAGGGTACAGCTAGTTTATTATAAATGTGTTTACAATTTTATCTAATACCTTTCTGATAGACGAGAAACTCTTGTATCTAAATATATAATCTCGGAAGTAGTTGCAATGATTTTCATGAAATTTAGTGATTTTATGGTTTCGGGGGTGATAAATAGATCTAGCTAGGTTCCATTTTTAGAAAACGTTTTATCTGTATTTGTCACGGTTTTACTCGCGGAGGTCCCGTTCACGTTATTCTCCTGAGACGAACAGTAGCTAATGTGTCTTCCAAAACATGATCTAACTGTGTTCTAAATTTCAGCAGGATCCGTTTATGCGTTACGTCATGATTGAGCAACAAACATCCAAACATTGATATCTTTTGTATTAGTAGGATAATTACTAGGATTTGTTGGTAGAGGTATTTCAGTCTGTCGGCTTAAAATGACGATTCTGAATATTATTTACGTAAATCTCATCGCGGCCTTGAGTATAAAGTCCGTACTCCTGTATTGCATAACTGCCATGAGGAAAACACGTTTCCGTGACGTGTTCTTTCTAACCTATAACTAGGGTTGCCATTTGTAAAATTTGGCAACCAGGGCAAGACGCGCGGATTTTAGAGCAAGGAACCCGGACATGTCAACCAGTTATTTAAATATAGTTATAGATCTTAAAGTTTAATTTAGTCCATTTTTCATCAACTTAATAGGGCTTGAGCGAGTCTATTCTTCGGTTGATCGCGGTGTGCGTGCAAAGTGTGTGTGTCGCGGGCGGCGCAAGACTTTAAAATTTTAAACCCGGACTACAAATGAAACCCCACACAGACACTTCCCAGACGCCCTCTAAACTAGAACAAATCCGGGGATACCCCGACGGATGGCAACCCTACGTATAACCAATGTACGTTGTGGTTACGTCAGCGCACGCGCATCTGCCCGTCGATACAGAATTATTTTCTTTTCAAAGCTGTTACGATAGTGATTTAGGGAATATGTTAGGAGTAAACTTATATGATTAATATTTAGTGGTTGATGCTCTATTTTGGATATTACACTATTGGTAAAAGTAACTGGCATCGCAGTCCCTGCGGGTAATATAGAGGATAATGTTATATTTATGGTACGATCATCTGAAAAATAAAGTTCACAACGTTGGTCACGGGCAGTTTTACGCGTCACTTCCGTTATATATTTTGACGTGACAACGTCTAATAAACCGATGAACGCCGACTGCATGCACGAAAAAGTGTCCCGTTATGTCCCGTTACGCTCATTGTACGCTTGCGCCCGCATCTATCAATGTATTTGTCATGACGTTGTCATATGAAACTATCTTTCGTAAACCAACCGACTTTATAGGCCACGAATTTTTTTTTCTTACGTATTTAGCCTCGAGATTGTTTCGCCAAAATATATAGCACGGACACACAATGAAATCACTATCTCCGCCGAGACTACCGGAAGGAACTTCGTTCCATAAACATCGAATAAAATGTCAATCTGACGTGACACCTCGTTTATAAATATGACTTCACATCAATGAACGACGCATACTTTTTATTTTATATAATAGAAATTGTAAAGTATTCAGAAATCCTAGTAACATTATAAAGTAGCTGTGCCCCGCAGTTCCCGTTCTCGTTATTTTCCCGTGATAAAAAGTATCCTATGTTTTATTCCAAGCTATTATTTTAGAAGTGTTCCAAATTTCAACCGGCATAACGACCACGGAAACTACGCGAGTAAGACCGCCGGACGCTACTAGTTTTTCATTAAAAGTAGAGAGTCTCTAAAATATGTTAGGTCAAAGAATTAAACCAAATGATATCTTTTGAACTCAAAAACTCATGCATTTATGTATATACGTGTAAACCTGTTGTTTATATGAATTGTTTAAATTCATTATTAAATATGCATAGAGAGTGTGCATGTAGTAGGCATCCATCATGCTCAATAATTTGTTCGTTCTAGTTATAAAAAAAAAAAATTAAAAACTTTTGCTGTGAAGAACTTATTAAATTAAACAACTTTAAATTACTGATAAGTAACTAAGGTGCATTATGCAAATGTCGACCGCGCATACGAAACATCGAACTAACATCATTACACACCAGCCCCAAAGAACGCAGTGCCATAGTATACACAACAGTCACAGAACACAGATATAGAATTTGACTAGAAATGCAACGCTTCGACGACGCACATAATGGACTTCTATTTATACTGTCCTTAATAGATAGTCACGTAACAAAATGTAGATTCTTAAAATATCTTCACAAAATGTGCGAGAGAAATTTAACTGTGTGCTTTGGCAAAGCTAATTCCATTATTTTTTCAATACATCTTTTACGCAAATCAATACTTACTATATTTATGAAAAGTACGCTTATTTAAAAAAGTGGGGTCTATAGTAGTTGGCCTCAAATACTTAAACACTGCTTACGGAAACCTGGGCTAATGCAGAAGGCGCAAAGGAGGCGACACGCCGCTAGTTTCCGGCGCGACTCTGAAGTCAAATGCGGGGGTTTTGATGCGTTTCCACCACACAAAAAAAAATGGTCAGAAACTTACTAACTATTCTTGAACTTATATGTAGAGCGTGCTTAAAGCATAGATAAGTGAATCTTTTTTTAAGCTATTGCATAGCTTTTATCGCGGGCCTGGGGACCGAATTTTAGTGATCGTGCATCTCTTTCTTATGTTCACAAGAAAGAGGGATGGAAGACCGTAACGCCGTCCTCCCCACTCGGTCATTCGAGTTTGAATCTTATTTGTATTAGCTTTACAGACTAAATGCTCTTAGCAGTGCTGCCAGCTTAACGGATTTCCCGTGATATTTTTTATGGTAAACAAATGTCACTCTTCAAAATAAAAGCAATTCCCAAAAATTGTTAACATCCCTATTGCTTATGTTGATAAAAATGCATGCAACATTGCAACACGCAATAGCTTTACCGCGGCAGTCTCCGAATGCCACACTTCTTTTTTCCATAACTTTTTTAATAAAAGAAGAGCGCAGAGCAGTGCTAGTCAGAGATTTTGACTCTTCGCATTCAAATAGGTGTGTTCCTCTGTACTGTTTTGAATGGGCGGGGTGTTTCCCATCAGGCGCAGGTCTGACTCGTCCCCTAGCTAAATATATATTTTTAAATGAATGTTAGCATATAACTAACCTACCTTTGAATATTAGGTCGAGAATATAAAAGCAAAAGCATTTTCCAGTTCACTTTGCGAATAAAATTATACCACATCATGAATCTCTCTTATTGTCACTGCCCGGAGCTGAAAATGCCCACATTTAACGCAGAATTATATTTAAATCATTTTTAATTATTCAAACAACATAGTTTTTTCCGAGACTACGATAGTTTTATTAAGTATTTTTGAAGGGTCATAAATAGATAATGTTAAAGTATAAATTAGGAAGTGTTTTTTTTTTATTTATTTAGTGCTGTTGATGAAATGTGTATTTTATGAAAAGTACTTGTTATGTATCGGATTTTTACCTTTGCTGTTTTAGGAAACATTTATTGTGGTTTGTACTCTATAATTAATTTGAAACATATCTGTGCAAACATAAATAAAACATAATTTGGCACTCAATTTAATAATTAATATTTAAATTTGGCATAAAATAATTGTGAAAACACAATGCAAGATTATTTTACAAATAAATCGTTTTCGGATCAAAATATCTAAACTATAACACTCTACACACCATCCCTAAAATCAGAGAAAATTACGTAAAAATAGTGGGGAGGGCCCTACATCGCACCATAAATCAATCTTATGGTGCGATGTACCTCCCCACTACTTTTACGTAATTTTCGCTGATTTTAGGGCTCGTGTGTAGAGGGTTTAAAAGTCCTAGATGGCGATAGTGTTTTTTTTTTATCTCGACATGACATCGCGAAAACTGCCTAAATGTTAAATTAATTTTGCGTAAAATACGAGGGTCAAACTGAAAGTTCTTAGAACTGGCCACTTATAAACAATATAATAAAAAAATAATTCTATAATTTGAAAATAGAACTCTTTGCCAATATTACTGAGTATATACTTCATTCATTTGTCATTTGTTTTACGATTTGGCGGCAAATTGAAAATTGTCTGTGTCACGTCAACATGAATTTAACACGAGAAAATTTTCGTGCAATGATTTTTATGACTTTCGATGTCATTTAAGTCAACAAGAAAGTTATGATAGACTACGATTGGCCTTTCACGATGAAGCCCCATCTCGTGCGACTGTTTACAACTGGTTTAATGAGTTTAAACGTGGTCGCACTAATCTCACTGATGATTTACGTGAGGGACGGCCTTCTACGGCGACGACTGAAGATAACATCTGTGTTGTGCGGCGTATGATAGAGACTGACAAAAGAGTGACCTATCAGCAGATTCGGACAAGCTTAGGCATCGGTATGAGTCAAGTGCACAAAATCCTACACGAACATTTAGCGGTCAGGAAGCTTTGCGCCCGGTGGATACCTCATAATTTGACTGAGGCTCAAAAACTCCATCGTGTGGATTGGTGCCGTAAAATGATTGAAAGATTTAACGGAGGTGACTCAAATGCTGTGTTCGACATACTAACAGGTGACGAAAGCTGGATTTACTGTTATGATCCTGAAACCAAAGGACAATCTGATCAGTGGGTGTTTCCTTTCGAGGAGTTGCCAACTAAAGTGAAGAGAGATCGAAGTGCGGGGAAAAAATGGTGGCCTCGTTCTTTGGAAGGATAGGTCATTTCGCAACAATTGTGTTAGAGGATCAAAAACAGTTTCTGCAGAATGGTACACTACCAATTGTTTGCCACTTGTCTTGGAAAAAGTTCGAGAGAAACGACCTCGCAGTAGGATCCTCCTTCACCACGACAACGCCTCATCGCACACCGCCAAGCGAACGATCGACTATTTGGCGACATCAAACGTTGAATTACTGGGTCACCCGCCGTATAGCCCCGACCTCGCGCCTTGTGATTTTTATTTATTTTCAAAATTAAAGAAAAACTTAAAGGAAAGCGGTTTATGAATGCTGAAGAAGCGGTGGCTGCGTATCGCGATGCCATTGAAGAGACCCCTAAGGACGAGTGGGCAAAGTGCTTTTCCCAGTGGTTCCATCGCATGCAGCGGTGTATTGACGTGAATGGACAATATTTTGAAAAGATATAATAAAACTAATAACTGGCTAATGTAATCAGTTTTTGATTTTCTAAGAACTTTCAGTTTGACCCTCGTACTAAAATTTCACGAAAACAAAAGATTGCTACAAGAGTTTGGCGTACTGTGACGATGCATAAAAATAATTAGAGAATTAAAAACATAGCTAAACACAAACAAAATCAACTTCTGTTTTATTTAATGTTGAATTTAGTTCACCAAAATCTTTATCTAACAGCTTCGTTGTCATCGACAGAACTTTAAACTCGGTCAAATAATTTGAATGAATACACGAGTAGCTTTCGTGTGCTATAAAATCAGTCTAGTCCTGGTCTAGTCTGGAGCGCGAGCCAAATGAGCAGCGGTCACGCCCGTGTACGCTTGAAAAGGGCCGCTGAAACTTAATCTGACAGTCTGATAGACTACATGATTAACTCATGTGTCAATACGCATACATGAGTTGCACATGTATGAATTTTGACTGGCCTGGTGGTTGGTAGTAAGTCTGCCTGTGAAGCCGTGGATCGTGGTTTCGATCCCAACCTTGTGCAAATATTTGTGTGATAAATACAAATATTTAAATAAGTGTAAGTAAATAAGTGTGTATTTAAAATATATAAGTTTTATATCACCTATCTGGCTCTTTGCTCGTTTTAGCTTTGCTTAGTTTGTAGATTGATGGTGTTGTGTGTGAAATCTTCACTACCAATATTTCAACCAATTTAAAATGTGTAATAACCACGTTAGTTTTAATCATACTAAAATTGGTCAAATATGTTCAAAATATACGTGATATACTTAATGACTCGTAGTTCTTTAAAATAAGACAATGCACCTGTGACAATCTCACACATTGTTCATACAACCCGCCCCTAACTGTATCTGCGACAAAGGTGGCTATTACACTTTCAGCACTGCCTTCCGCCTTCCCTTGCTTCCCCTCTTTGAGTTATTACGTAGTAATATTTATTTTTCTCAAGAACTTCAAACCAGAACACGTAAAGGTTGCACATTACTGCTTGGCGGTAGAGTAACTGGCAACTCCCCCAGGCGGATTTACGGCGACGGCGGTAGCTGGTGGGACCTGAAAGAGCCCTAACACTACAGCTACAGTAGTGTAGTGGTAGGACTCGGAAGTCTTACCACTACTTATTATTTCTGTCCGTATCTTCTTTGGATTTAGTTTACCAGTACTTGTATTGTGTACATATATTTGTTTCTATTGAAAGCCATGGCCCTGAATTCCTATCACTCAAACGTGGCCGATCGTCTTTGCTTTTCAAGTGTTGGCGCCACAGAAAATAAAACCCGTCTAGAAGGGCCATTATAATGGATTCAGGGTTTATTTTTACAGTGCTCATTATAGAACAGAGCGGTCCAAATGTCTGTGTAACTGTGTCAAGTGTTCCTGTTTTGAAATTATTGTGTGTTCGGTTTTTGTGCACATAGTTTGTTTAAGTTGTACTGTATACTGCTATTGTTTGATATTTGCTCATACATGTATTTTAAACTAAGCGTGCTGCTAACAGAATTACATTTGATTGGAACGAGGTTTGTTTTGGACAATAGGTATTTGTGTCATATGAACTGTTTTCAGAAAACTAACTCACTTGATTTATTTTTTGAAAATTGTTGTTTGTTGTGCATCTTACTGAATTTCATCTGACAAAACTGTTAGAACTGTATTCTTTATTTATATTTTGAGCCGCGTAGATCTATATAACGATACAAATTGTGTTTAGCTTAGAGTAGCGAAGACACAGCATTAAATCTAAATCATGTCGACCATGTCCTTAAGTGTTCTGACGTGACAACGTCTAATAAATCGATGAACGCCGGCTGAATGCACGAAAAAGTGTCCCGTAATGTCCCGTTACGCTCATTATACGCTTGCGTGGCGTCTGTCAATGTTTTGTTATGTCGTTGTTACGTTAAACTATCGTCCGTAAACCAACCGATTTTTCTTTTTTCAACTATTACTGGTTTGCACTTGACCGCCATCTTGCCTGATGTTAAGCGACGTTGCGGTGAAGCGTGTGTAGACTCGTCTAGACGTTTTTTTTATGACAAAAGTGCTGTCGAACATCCTCATTCGAGTCTTTTCATCGTTAACTATAAAACGAAATCGTTTTTCGGACCTAGAAGCAGAGTGGAAACGACAAGTAGAGATAATATACATTGTTGTAGGTTGTAGTAACCTGAAAAATAATGTATAAATAAAGAAATAAATTATTGCAAATAGAAGATGGCGGAATTGACAGCACATTGTGTAGTAGTACAAGGGAAAACATAGTTAGAAATAGACAAAAGAACAATTTGTTTATCACTATCCGCACTGCCACTAACATATGAAAAGTAGTTTACTCGCTATAGTTTACTGTGGCCGAGATTCGTTAGGGCTGTCATTCACTTCGTTTATTTTAGTGGCTATGAGCTCTTGTCTGCTGTAATTAATGGAAGAATAAAAGAAGTGGGTTTCAACAGTAGTCGTGTGTAACTCGGATCTGAACTGGTTCAAATATACAGATAACAAAAGTAATACTCGTTGAGTCTTGGTTAAAATGTAAAACCTAAGCTCACGATTCAGGGGGTCTACCGCATAATAAAAACTGTTTTAGCTTTGATGTAACCCTCTCATTTTCCTTGTTGTCCTTTTCGCTGGAATACATAGAGACAGTAATCGCAAAGCTAAAGTCGATTTAGTTAGGCTGTAGTAGGGCAGGTGCAGCTCAAGAACGTTCTGCAACTTTTTTGTAGAAAAGTAACACTTAACAACAGACTTTTCTAGTACTATTTCATAGCCATGGGTAAATCGCTAGAAAAACTTGAGCTGGGTTCGGCTCAAGCGTTTTAGTTGCATTCGTGAACCGGATAAAAACCTTTTTGAAATGACTCAACATTTCAAAAAAGTTTTTACTCAGAGTCAGATCATGGTGAATATCTGACACTGTGACTGTAGTATAGTATACTCTCAACTGCAGAACATTTTCTACTATTGAGTCACATAAATACTGGTGGACAATTCACACTCAAAGCTTGTAATATGGCGGCCACATAGCTGATATAATACTTGTATAGTTATAAATACATTATTATACATATATAATAATACTTATATAGTTGTAACTACATACTTATTACACATAGAAACACACAGACACAATATAAATATTTGAATTCATCACACAAATATTTGCACTGGTTGGGAATCGAACCCACGACCCTCGACATCGCAAGCAGAGCTACTACCGACAACGCCAGGAGACCAGCTCATAAATACTTTTGAGCTGATTTGTTAGCCGGTTCACGGATGCAATCCACACGCTTGAGCTGAACCCAGCTCAAGTTTTTCTAGCAAGCTATGGCTATTAAACAGTAATAGAAAACAGTTTGTGTTCGTATTGACGTCGGTACAAAAGCATGTCTCTAATGAGGTATTGCTTCTTAGTGGCGTGTAGATACAAATCGCAACATAGTCCATAATTGTAATGCTTATATTGAGTCGACTTGAAAAATTTGCAACGACTCCCTTGTTCGTAAAATACTTAAGTCTTGAACATCGCAGCAAAGTTGCAAATTTCGTATCGGATATATTTCGCAATGTGTGCACCTGATCTGCAAGATCTAATAACACCTGGCCTTTTTTACCGGACTGATCGTAGCTCATAAGAACGACTTCGTGTAATATTTGACGTTCTATAGACTCGAACGAACGAATTAACAATATCGACTCTGTGGCCCACAATATCTGGGAATACCCACTCAACCAGTGAGTGGGCTCATTGCTTGAGTGGGTATTCTCAGATGGATATAATCTGGTGTATTTAAATCGGGAGTGAATCAATGTGCTTCAAGATGAGCGTGCTTCATCATCGCTTGACATGATGCGCGTTATGGCAGTCAAGTGTAAACCTATAATAATCGATTACAAAATCAGTAAAACTCGATTATAGACTTGACAACGAGCTTGTCTCTACTGTAACTTGACCTCTAGAGTAGTTACCACTATTTGCATTCACAGGCCAATTATAATTTGTTATTATTAGACATGTCCAAAATAAGTTGACCTCTGATTATTGCATAATTGTAAAGAGTCTCAGGTCAAGTAATAACGGACTTTTCGTCGTCGAGGCCAGCTAGTTCTGCCAGTGTTCTGTGAGCCAGTGAAAAAAGAAGAAGCGTGCTCGTAGCACGTTTAAACAAATTCGCTTTGGTGCAAGCTAATAATTGACTTAAAACTAGCATGGTTGTTACTACGAGTAGCTAATGAGCAACTGCAAAGCATGCTAGGGTTAAGTACTCTTATAAATAAAGTAGTTCATGAGAAAATATGTCGATGCTAATAATCTTAATGTTAATAATCTTTTTTTTTACTAGAAATAGAACGTCGGGACGAACTTTTTTAACTTTTAATTTTACACTTGACCGCCGCCGCCGTTGGTGTTAAGTGACGATGCGGTCTGGATTGAGCGTGTTTACCCAGGAGAAACCGATTCACTCACGATTTGTAACCATCGGGAAAACCTCACTGAGGCAACTTAGTCCACGGCCTAGATGTGCTAATCACAAAAATAGAGCCATACCTGATGGTAAACTATACACCTGACCATAACAGAGGAGAGAAACACCTATTGTCCTAATATGAAGATCCAAATAGGTAATTACCTAGGATCGTACTGCGTTCGGGACCCAGAGATATAAGAGAATTTATCTCTACAAACATTTCCCTTCAAACAAAGGCAATAAACAATAAAACAATAGCAACTTGACTGGTATTAAGCAAAAAACTGTGAATGTGATTCATTTAAATTCGCCATTATATTAGAAAACAAAAAAAACAATTAATTTCATACATGACGTTTGTAACAGTGGCTTCAACATTCGGCTGTCTACGCCCTCCAATACCATAGATATAACGAATCCCTACAAAGGTCGGGATCGCCTCTCGCCTTGACATATTATACGGCCCGTTAGCCGGTCTTCCCAGACGTAAACAATATAATCATCATTTGGCGCAGGTAATACGAAACACGCCATTTCAGGGCCCATTACGTCATGGGGTGGCCATTTCACATTGTGGCCGTATTTGGGTCACTGGCGCACTACATGGCGGGCTATGATGTAGGAGCTAGCCCTCATTTTAAGAAAGGTCCTAGTCACTTGCACTATTATAAAAATGTTACGACATGGCATTTTTGAAGTTATTTTGACGTCCCAAAAAACGTAGAGTTTCTGGATTCCAATTAACTCAAAGATTTGATACCTTTTAAAACGAAATAGGTCTTCGTTTGACAGATGATTTGAGGAAGATTTTTCTGTTACTAAGCAATATCGCAACGAGAAGTAACTCGTAGAAAACACATCGAAAAACGTGGAATAAGGAATTGTGTAGAGTATAACACAGTTTGTAGTGATAAACGTAGATTTGAAGCGCTTGAATATCTACCGTGTATCCTAACCTATTAATACTTTTATTGATTATTCTATTTCTATGCTATTTTATTTACTTCTATTTTATTATTTCCCATTTCATGCACACGTCCAAAACGTATTAATTGTCTTGTATGAAATCTAATCACGTGTAGAAAAAAACTATCATCAATTTAAGAAATCATTATGACATCACTTTAATCCCTCGATCATTTATGTTGCGTCACGATACTGATTCTGATCTGGAAATCTACCTCACGTGTGACTCACACAATCTCACTCTGTGTCATAATCTACCTCCTCTCTTATGGTGTCACCTTCGCAGTCTCTATAATTTAAACTCGAAGCAAAAAAGAGGGGAGAAATGGCAATCACATAAGCAATTTCGTTAGACAGCCAAGGAGCGGCCGTTGTAAAAGTCTTTGACCTTACTCTTGAAGACAGTCATCTCTTAAACTTTAAGTTCCTCACTTACATAAGTGTCGCTTGTATTCACGCTACGTCTTCACCTCAGGGGGTAATGTGTTGTGTTATTAAGACGATGAGTGTTAAGTCATATTTCAGTGGCGAACTTTTGGCACTATCGACTTAAAGTGCTAAGCCGTGATTGGTGACTTGGTTTCAGTTTTTCGACTTAAGTATTCAAAATAAATGTTTCTGTTGCTATTTGTAAGGATTTTTATAAAGTTTAGCTGACCAATATTGATATTATTACTTAATCTTAATCTTGGTTAATTTTACTAATAATTTTAATTCTTTTTTTATTGAGTTCAAATCGCGAAATTTTAAAAACTATATTAAACGGACTGTCACAAAGTTGAAAGTTCAAAAGAATTATTGAGAATGGAATTCTTGAAGTGGGGTTTTTAGGTCGATTCTTTATATTGCATTACCATACAATAAATAATGTAATATGTATTGCGTAGCATTTTGCTAACGCTAAGTTAATTCATACAGGAGTAAGTATGCAGTAAGTCGCATTTTTCTGTTAAACTTGTTTTAGCCAAAATATGCTACCGTACTAAGTGCTAGGTTGCCACAAAAGTGTTGAAATTCCCTTAGTATGATATTTTCGCCGTTTTAACTATTTTTAATTATGCTAATTAACACACGCTACTTTGGCTGAATTTGAGTTCTTTTGAGAATTTTTTTCTCTGCTCTGCAATTTTAAAAGCTATTTAAAATGCTCGCTTTATGAAGAAGCTTCCCATTTTTGTTATGCAATTTTAGCTCTTATAGGATACCTCGATTATTTCCAAATGTTCATAGATATAGCAGACAATCTGCCTTTTGTTACTATAATTATTTGTCAACTATCCTCATTTTACTATTCGAGTTTTACATATTCTCGCCTGATGTTAAGTGATGATGTGGTCTACGATAGAGCTTGTTTATTTAGAAAAATACCGATTCGCTCTCAATTTAGAGAAACTAAGATTAGGTATAACCATCGGGAAAATCCCTCTCAGGCAACGCACTCCGCGTGCCCCTAGATATTCTTATCTCAAAAGTAGAGTTAAACCTCTTTGTTCGAGTAAAACATCGAGATACCAGATACTCCTAGTAGTACTTTTCTCAGGATTCGTCTACTCCTATCAACAAAAGAGTCAGTGTTTTTGTTATTAACCTACTTCATGCAAGTCTATTATCTCTTAAAGTTTAAGTCTAATAACACCTAATACATAACCTCGCAAATCTGTTGAATTCCATTATTTTGTTCGCGAAGGATTTTAATTAAAAGCATCGTCCTCAGCCGAGGTTTATATTGGAGTTTCATCCCTCGACGCAAATTAATGTTAATAAACAAAACAGTTTTAACAAACAGTTTCGGAGTCTCATTTGAGTTCTGTAAACAAGTCCACTGGAAGTATTGTATACGTTTTATTTCCATTCCACTTTTAATTATAGCGAAGAGAAAAACAAACGGCGAAGAGACGCATTGCAAGTAGTTGCTATCGTCTCAAAGCAAACATTCTGTAGATACTTATATAAAACTTTTTTTTTACTGACGGTCATTATGGTACAAATAAAATACAAAATACAAATACAAAAATCTTTATTGCTGTTTGCAGGAAAGATAAGATGATACAAAACATTTAAATAATTGACCCATACAAACTGGCCTCTTCTTCTAGAGGCATGCAATATGTCTGGCAACGCAGTTTCCATTGGTCTAAATTTATACAATGATAATAATAGTCAGCTGATAAAGTCTTCTTCTTCTTTTTTCATTTTAACTTTTAATCGGTTGTATCATATATGTCATCTGATTCATCGTCTATTAATTTCTGGCTTCTATCCCATTGTGTTATGTTAGTGTGATATGTTTGGTGAGCACAATTACGCCAACGTATTTTGTTTCAGCAGGATGCTGTTATGGACTTTGACAAGTGTGTGGTTTCAGGTAGTAGACTACAAGTGTCTCTATGTACCTATCGATTATCATTTTGTAACTTAATAACGTTAGAAAAAATCCAGTTTTGGACCTTGTCAAGCTAATTTTAGTTTCGACTATGAAAAAATATGGATGTATGGATGGATTATCATTTTAATCTACAGCGTAAAATCTCCACGAACTCGTTGAAAATACATACAAAAGGGCTCCGTCATCGTTATCAGCAAACCGAACCAACAAATGCGTGTTTCAATCCACAACCTACACCTTATTAGGCAGTAAATCGGCCGTATCTTCGTAACAAATCATATTTCAAGTCAGATCCTATGTTAATGTTGTAATAAATTATATTCCCACCGATTGTTCGGGGCCTCAGTTTGACATCGCCTTATTTTGTACAGCACTTCCTTTGTTCAACTCCGGTTGGACACGCAATCCTCGTATTAAGTAATGTGTCAATAACTTAGAATAGAATCGTGGGATAAGAGCTAACGAGTTATTGGACTAAGGTGGTTAATCTTCGTGGCATACAATTTACTTATTATACTCAATCAATACCAGATGGCGTAGCGGTTGTAAACATGCTATTTTATATCCATGCGAGTTAGTCTGCAGAATTCGAATAAAGAATATTTCAATTGAAATAAATTGAAAGGATTCAATGTGTTCTTTCATTTTATTTCTTTTTTGTTGGAATAAAGGGACCTTTGACAGTTGGCATTTGATGGACTTAACTAATCTGGGCTAGCAAAGGCGCAGAGCCCTACTAAACGTAAAATTGTTTACTAGAGGTACACATGTACCTATGCACATGCTTATGTATCTATACCTAACAGAATTTTACCTATTTCACCTATTACCTAAAGAACAACCAAAGTAGTCTAAAAACAAAAATTCAAGTGTGAATCAGTCTTTAGTAAACATGCGCTATTTGAGACTGCTTTGTCGCTTTATACCAGGTAAAAAGATAAAACGCGAGCGAATCTGTAATATGAAAAAGACTATATAATTTTACTAAATAATTTTAATGTTTATAATGTACAGGACTTAATCACGATTTAATTCATTGTTTAAATACCTCGACGCGGAGTGAGTCGGAGAAGCCTGGCGATACGGTTAGTGTTGTGTGTCGTGGTGGTAACCCTGCGATTTTCGAAGACCAAATGAGGGTAGATCTAGATCCCCTCATTTCGCAATGAGACGACCCGCAATTTCTTCAGTCTTCTCGTGACCACGGCGGTTGTAACGCTGCCGAAACGTCGAGGTATTTAAACAATGAATTAAATCGTGATTAAGTCCTGTACATTGTAAACATTATGTGTTCAAATCGCGAAAGCTTAAAAACAATTAAATAATTTTGAATACGATTGTTAAATAGCAGTAAAAATGTATTGCATTTTAAAAAAACGTTCGAGACCAACCTAGCAAAACATACGCCTGGTGGGAAGAAATAAGTTTGCTAATAACGCCATAGTGACACGTAGCTACATTAACAGCGCACATCCAAATCACTACGCTGCACTCGTCACACAGAAGTATAGTAATTAATTTCTTTCTCCTGTAATTTATCTGAAAAACTGCGGTCCAAACCCGATGGCAACTGTTTGGTACTTGATCATGATTAGTTAGGAAGCAAAGAACTGAAAGTGATAGTGACGATGTAAGAGCTAGGTGAGCGTATCTACATTTTCTTCCTTTTAGAGAAAATACCGCCAAAATTTGGAATTTTGCAGTGTTTCAATCATGACTTTTTATTTAGATTTAACAAAACTTTCCTCTAAATAGGAAAATATAGATAAATAATAATAAATAAATAAATATTGGTGGACAATTCACACACAACACTATCTGACCCCCAAACTAACCACAGCTTGTAAAACGGCCGCCAGATAGTTGATATAATACTATATATAGTTCTAAATACATACTTATTATACATAGATACGCTCATCTGGCTATTACTCCGCGAATCGACTGTCACTAAAATTATGAACTCAAAACAGTTGCCAGCTCTCGCACTATAATCATAGTTTTTACGTCCGTGTCGTGAGTTCAAAGAGCTTTTTGTTGCAACAATTTGCGTTTCAACGTTCAGGTTTTTGTGCACCATTTATCATAAGCTAATTAAGATGGGATTCTTCGTTGTGATAAACATGGAACTTTGGACCAAAAAAATGTTAAGTTACATTTTTTAACTCACTAGCCTGTTTGTTCTTGTAAGTGCTGAAATAAATAATGCGTATAATAGTTTAAAGTGCAGAATAGTTATGTAGTGAAATACATTTCTTGTAATAATATCTGGCTGACACAGTGGTGCTAGGTGAATATCTGGACTCTTCATGTTCCAATAGCACGCAGCTATTGGAACATGCGTGCGTGCAGCACAATACTCTGTGCTGTTATGGGTAGGAATGTTTCTTACCACCAGGCAAATGTCCTGCTCGACGAATAAAACAAATAAAGGTACGCAAGGCTGGAAAATCAGTCAGTCAGTGTCTTCGTGTTCGTTACCTCTTCAATTACTTTGGAAATAATACTTTTTATGATTACTTCATGATTTAATGCCGTGTGATATGGTAGGTTCGGTCTGATTTAAGTTTCAGACGCACTTGGCGCATTCGCACTCAGTTCCAAACTTTGTATTAACTGTTATAAGTTTAAACTTAACCGCCATCTCGCCTGATGTGAAGCGACACTGTGACAAGCGATGTAACGTGCTTACCTAGAAGGAACCGATTCACTCTCGATTTGAAGATACCAAGATTGTAAACGTCAGAAAAATCCCACTCAGGCAACGCATTCCACAGCCTAGACGTTCTTATTTTAAAATAATTATCTAGTTAAAAATGTGACAACAACTATTGTAGTTTTCATAGTAATCGTTTTTGTGGTATGAATGCTGCGGAAATATCTAGCATCAAAAACACTGACGAAAACGAACACTACAGTAGACATCAATCACAAAAACCTACTAATTATTTATCTTAAGTTCACCAATCCGTATTTAAATCCGGGCAGTAAAAGATCAAAGGAGATCATTAATTGATACACAAAATGGTGTTCAGTAATTCAATTTGACCGTAAAGATTTCGTTCAATCCGAACGAACCTTGGTTCTTTTTGAAGTGCATTCGCACAAGTGGCAGATAAACGGTTTACGATGTACAAGAATAGGATTGTGGGGTTTGTGGCTTTCGAATGTGCGCAGTTAAATTCGCTCTGCCCTATATTTGTCTAGTTTGCAATACGATTTAGATAATGTGAGATAGATAGAATAAATATTTGTATCATTCGAGTTCTATGTAAAAGATACATTTAAAACAATCGCAATTATTACACATCTACGAATTTCTCAACATTAACATAATACGCGCATCTTGGTTGACCATTTTTCTATCGCACTACTCGTAGCTCGAGAAGCGACATCGATTCATGGTCGACGATCAAATATTTAAACCAGGAGATTAACTCCAATTTAATAATAAGAACGTCTAGGTTGTGGAATACGTTGCCTGAGTGGGTCCGAATCTTTACAATCTTGGTCTTCAACTCTTCAAGTCGCGAGTGGTTTCTACTAGATAAGAACGCTCCATCGTAGACCACATCGTTGCTTTACATCAAGCAAGATAGCGGTCAAGTGAAAATCTATTATTATTACAAAAACGTTTTATTTAAAATATACGTAAGTATACGAGTATCTCTTGTTCCCCAACAACTAACCGTAGCGCTGGTTACGGCTACATCGACGCTTCTCTTGTAAAACGTGCTAAGTAAAAATATATTATAGAAGTATACTAGAAGTCCTTTCCGGATTCGCTCGAATATTTTCATATAAATCCGTCAAGCATTGATCGAAATAAAATCTTTCAAGTTGGGCTAAATCACACATCCATAAATGCCAACTTTTGTGAATATTGGTTGACTTGGTGAAGAGTTATGTGGGAACAAACATCATGAGACTGGATTTTTAACCGACATCAAAAAAGGAGGAGGTCATCAATTCAGTTGTATGTTTTTTGTATGTGTGCGTGTGTTACGAGATAGCGCCTCCAATTGTGTATCGATTTTGATGGTAGTTTGTAATATGGTAGAACATAGTTCAGAAGTCCCATTTAAATTTTACCGAAATCGGTGTGTTTGAAATATGAACGAAAACAATTATAATTTACTTTCGTTGCCTCGGTGGCTTAGTGATTGCTTCGTATTGAAATTTAGTGGAATGCCTGAACTTAATTTTAAATTTATGTAGGTTTTGTTTTTTTATTTTTCGGAGAAAATAAATCATTGTAATATAAATAAAATAAATATTGGTGGACAATTCACACACAACACTATCTGACCCCAAACTAAGCAAAGCTTGTACTATGGCGGATAAAATAAGATATCAAAATTTAATATAAGATATCAAAATTTATTTTCAATAGAACTGCTAGTCTATTATTGGTTCTATGGTAAGATATGAATACAGAATATAGATTCAGCATTCCATACATTAATTCCACGTCCAAATCCATATTCTATTTTAACAATACTCGATTCGAGTTATACAAACATCAGCGGTGTACGCACATCGGTTACGTAACTCGACGAGCCGATGACATTGAGTGCCGGTATCTGGGTTACGGGACAATCCGTGTGTGATTTATTGCTTTCCAATCAGCCGACTCGTTCTACAGGGCTATAATATTTAGCAAGGGACTTTTGTTCTGTGAGCTTATAGATTCTAGATAGAAACATGACAAAAATATTCAAATTTTTGTTCGTTTCCGAAAATACAAAAACCGGCTTTAATTTTAAATTAAAGCCGCGAAATTTCAAAATTTTTGTGAAATCGACTCAACGCACTGTTCCTATGAGACGGCGAGGTAGTACGAACATATGAAGTAAAGCAAATTTTAGATTTTGGTTGGTATTTCAGAGACTGCTACACCGATTTCGATAAAATTTATATGCGGTCTCTTAAGTATGAACTGTCAAACAAAAAACTTGACGTAAACCAACCGACTATACAGACTGTACGATAGTTTAACGTGACAACGTCATAATAAAATATTGATAGATGCGGCGCAAGTGTATAATGAGAGTAACGGGACAATGAGCATAACGGAACATAACGGTAACTTAAACTTTTGCATATTCAAAATATTTTAAAGGATTTAATTACGATGTAGTTTTGTTGACGGAGGTCATTTCAAAATCCACGCATTTTCTATGGTATTCTCATGACCGCGGTCGTTGTAACACGACGTTAAATTAGAATCTTTTAGATCGCGGTTAATAAGTCTTTAATAAATTATATATAAGTTTTTAATAAATGCACACTAATCGCTTCAACTTCAATGTCAAGTGCTGAGTATTGCGTCAAATCACGTCGCAACTATTACGTCAAGTGACGTCATGCGAAGTGTGCGCCGGCGCCGCTTGCGCGGTATTACGCGCATTTCTCCGGCACTTGCTACGGCACTTTCACTAATCACGTTTGCGCAGATATAGAGCTTTACTGGAAATGATTTTTGAGCTAAACATTATAATACTCCAGCGAAATTTTCTAATAATATTATTCAAAATTTTTTGATGTTTGCTGCTCATTCACGTTGGAACGCCTGAAATTTGGAACACAAATACTGGTCTGGATAACACATAGGCTACTTTTAATCGCGGTAAAACCACAGGAACGGGATATACGCGGGGTACGGCTAGTATTCGTACTGTATAAGACGCAAATATTTTAGATTAAATATTTTTCAAAACATCATTTTATTGTCGTTTTATTTTGCACAATAAATCGTCTGACTACAAGTTGTTTGATATTAAGTAAAACCACTGTCTATAATAAAGCACGCTTACTTAGAGGATACCTATTCACTCTAGATTAATAAACACCCTGATTCTACAGGAATCACAGAATCAGGTAGATTATTCCACAATTTTGCAGTTTCACGCTCAATGTTGTGATAATGTTATGACAATGCGGCCAGATAGCTGATATAATACTTATATAGTTGTAAATACATACTTATTATACATAGAAACACCCAAACACAGTGCAAATATTTGAATTCATCACACAAATATTTGCACTGGGTGGGGAATCGAACCCACGATCCTCGGCTTCGCAGGCAGAGTTACTACCCACTAAGCCTCGAGGCCAGTCAAATCAATCGAATCGAGAATCGAGTCAGTATGTTCAAATCTAAAAGTTCAAAGATTATATTATATTTGTTCCTGTAACATACATATTGCGTAAGTGCGTGCTTTTGAGTGTGGGAGTACGTATATTTTTTGTTTTAAGTTTTGAACGTATAGTAAATTTAGTTACTAAAATACAGTTCAGTTTAGATTATGTCAGATACCGCGCATAGTCCCCAGTTAGGCAGGCAAAATATTATGGCATCTGAATCTTACAACCGTAGTCCCTTTAAAAATATATCTGAGTACAGATTACTTGTTGCTAAACGATACTATGGATAATGCACAAAAAGTCTAAATCTACTTTTTAAAAACTGTTATGACTGCTTACTTTCTACTACGCCAAATATTACACATATAATCAAAAATTTGAATTTATAATTGTTTTAAATTACCTTGAACACGTAGCTTTAGCAAAGATTTAAAACCTTTTTTCGACCAACATTTCAACATGTCCAACGAAATTTTATTGCAATAAAATTAAAAAGTCATTTATTGACCGAAAAGGTCTTTGCCGAGAATGACACATCTAGTTGTTTTATGTCCTTATCGAGATCTAAACTGGCCTGACAAGTCGCCTGCCGCGAATGAGGCACGGGGTCAAGAGAAATGTGCTAGTGTGCTAGTGTGTTTGTATTCGTACTCGTAGAATGGTGTATACTCGCCAAGAGGGAAAAACATCTGATTTTGTTTAGTTCGCTTATATGTTAGTCGATTCGAGTAAGCTTAATGTATGTATCTCACAGTTAAAACACACCGTTGCGTAGATTTTCAAGCTTGATGTTAGTTGACAACTAACCATCTGGTCACTGTAAAGCAACTTAATATCGTGTTTCTTTACTCCCTACCGTTTTGAGGACCTGGGTCGAGTTTAGGTCACTGTAACAGTACAAGGGCATGTCCTAGCAACATTTATTTTATTAACAATATATTAACATGTTTTGCCATAGTGCAATTATTTATTTAGGACCATATGCAAAAATATTAAATACTTAGGAACCTTTGTAAAAATCTTATTAGGTTAAAGTTAGACACATTAAATTTTACAATTTATTCTTCACACATTCTTCAAATTCATGTTGTTAGATACTTGCACAGACGTGCTATCGTTATTGAAATTTAATGCATGTATTATAATTGGATTGCATTATCAACATAATAATCAGCTATTCCGCTCTTCCGTAAAATAGTTCCCTGGATATACAGGTTCGTTGCCACTAGTTCCATTCACAGTTCCATGATGGAGCTACTGACAATATTTTTACAACATTAGTTCCATTAGAAATAGATCTCGAAATAATGGAACTAGTGTTAGCGTGAGAATGCCGCCAGTCTCATTAAATCGATGACTCCACACTTGTGTACCTATTACCTGAAATTTTGAATATGTACACTGTGCAGATTGTATTTTGACATACTTAATTTATCACAAGAATGAAATTTACTTCTAGTATGTACCTTTACGACCTATACATATGTTACAAAAATATTTACTTACAAATATTACGAGTAACATTTCGAGCTAGTTTCAATCAGATACAAAATTTCCGCATTGCAGTTAGTCATAATGCGATTGGCCCTTTTTATGTGAATGTGTGGGTGAGGCTCTAACTAATAAGGTAACGACATTGTTAGCGCGATTAAATAATAGTAGCTAAGACAATAACGGGGTCAATTCTAAAGACTCATTGCAATGATAAATGCAAATTTAAAGTCTTGTGCGAATAATTTTGATCGGCTAAAATTCTAATCGCTTTTTGTTTCGTCTACAATACATAACTATCATGCTCGTTGATTTTACGATTTGAAAACAATTCACATCCTTATGGCCTTGAAATTGGATTGGCGTAAAATGTACATTTGTGATGGCCAATAATAGATTCGCTACAGACAAACTAACACACGCGTAGCAATTAGTTTTTGACTAAACTGCTCGCCACGGTTTCACTTGTTTACAGTTTGTTGTTTGGTAGAACTTAAGTTAGTATATATGTGTAATTTGGTTCAGCTTAAAAATCAAGATATTTTAATTTCGATTAATAGGCTTTAATTGACAATATCCGACCATAGCCGGATCGATAAAATATAGTAAAATATTGAATAAACAATATCTTTGGACATACATATGTATCTCACACAAACTATATATATTATGAGTGTGATGGTTAATATAAATATTTAACACAAATGTACATATCCCCAGATAAAGGTTTAGCGTCACATGTGATTATTTATATTACGTACTGTACTTATAATTGTTATAGTTTTATTTCTATGCGCTGTAAATGAATATGTTATTAATATTTTCAAAATATTTAGACTGAATTCAACACTCTTTAACCCAAAGAGTTTACATACAATTGGCACAAACACTTTATAGCGAAAGCACGGGTAGCATCTTTCTTTCTTTGTCGCTCTTGTGGAAGTGTCATAATTTTGTCGCGGCACAACACTCTGTTGCTATAGAAAGTATGCACGTCATCTGCTTACGATTGACACAAAGGAACCGTGCGGAAAATCTAACTCTATACCTACGTAGATAAACTCTTTGCTTTAACCAAATACTTATTTACTTTGGGAAACAAAACTTATATCTATAAATCCGTCACAACGGATGTTTTTACTTTCCCCATGCAATTTAATACTTAGGATATTATGCAATGGATATAATATTTGATAAAATCTGAAATGAAATAGGGCCGAGAGAGAAACTCATAATTAATGGTATAGGAAATGTAATCATTCTACTATCACATCAAAATCTATTTTAAAACTTGATTATTTCCGATACACGATTAAATTAGAAGATATTTGGGTTTGCAGTATGCGTACATTATATGATAGCCAAAAACATCTAAACACAAAACAAATATGATCATACAAATGTTTATCATGGGCGGGATTCGAAGCTACAGTTTATTGAGTAGACGCACAGCAGATTGAGCCACGAAGGCAGTCAGTTGTGTATTTACAAGTTTGTACAAAAGAACAAAAGTGGCCGACATAGCTCAAAGAGTAAGCAAGCTGAAGTGGCAATGGGCAGGCCACATCGCTCGCAGAACTGACAACCGATGGGGAAGAAAGGTTCTCGAGTGGCGACCACGAACCGGAAGCAGTGGACGACTTGCGGCTGATGATGATGATGACAAAAATACTAACGTTTCTCAGTCCTAGTGATAGCTTTCAGCGCGTGAGTAATGCTGTCAGCGTAATATACCTACTGGTTAGGTGATGAATGTAATATACTATTTGTTTAGTTTTGTAGTTCATATTGGTATATTTAACGATGTAGTGAACCGTAAATGACGGAATAAATAGACCGTTAGGTTGAATCTAGTTCACATACCATATGAGTGATTAACACTTGTATGCATACTCTAATAGCTGTACTTACTGCACCTGCCCTTATGTGGGACATTGACTTAAGTAATATATGATGGTTTATAAAATACTGGTAATACTCTTAATTTAGCATGTTCAACATTAAATTACAACACTAACTTTACAACTTGCAATTAAGCCCATACTATAGTAAATAGGTTGCATAAGAAACAAAACGTCATGACAAAGAAATATGTTTTAGCGATAAGGTGGCCTTTTGTGTACTTATTATGTTGTTGTTTAATATGTTACTGATTGTTAACTTCATTTGCGGTGCCAATAAATTGGTTTCTATTGTAATGATAGCAATGGCTGACATATGCTTCAAACTCGTGTAGGGGAGCCGGTTACTGGAGTTAGAGTGATCATAGCATATATATGTCGGCGGAAGTGGTATTAAGAGTGTCAGGATAGATGGTACTGGTGTTGGTCCTCTTCAGTAAACATTGTGTGTGGGCTTCGATGTGGTTCACGAACAAGAACAAATGCGTAGGAACTTTACAAGTGAGTTTAACACAAAGTAGGTACTACACGATTAGACACGTGGTACAATTTTCTTATTAGAAAGTTCTTATCAACGAGACGTGAGACAGTTCCCGAACTACGTGGTCACACGACGGCTATCGGAGGAGGAATGTACTCCCGTTCGAAATGTCTTCAAGCAGCCTCGCACGACGTAATAATCCGGACTCTGCCGAAGCGATGACAGCACACCGATTGCGCCTCGTATTGAAATCCAATACTGTTCTGAATTACCTCTTGACACGGCCATCCTGCTGGACACACGTCTCTGTGTGTTCATCTGGAACAATATTCCAAGCACAGTATCACATAGCTCGGTCACTCCTGACCTTTCGTCAAATCAATTGACAGAAAACCAGTAACTCAACAAAACTCTATCTATAACTGACTTCACAAAAAGAGGAGGAGGCTCTCAATACATTTTTTTTATGGCGCTTCGATAAGAAATCAACATCAACAAACAAAAGAATTGGGAAAATCAAATACACGACTGACTTGATAACCAAAATATGTACTCTCACTAGAGTCACATAGACCACAGCTGAATCAAAACATGTGCTTGAGCTCTACATAATCTCTGGTCCATGCGCATCCCTCCAGGATCGCCGAGTCACCACCAGACTCACAATGGTTTCCTTGAAACCCATCCAGACCTTCGCCAGAGTTGACTGCCTACCGCGTACTCACGGACTACTAAACAGTAGACGCCGATTTCTACTGAGCTACGGCTACACGACAACCTCTGGTACGGTCCGACCATTATGCAAACTCAACGCACTATTCTCATCTCTAACCATCGTTAGACCATCGTTACTTTCCTCTACTACAATCTTGTCAGTTATACTTTGATTCTCCGTCATCTTTTTCAACTTATCGTGTGCATACTTTTAGGCACGATTACAAATATTAAGCGTCTTTAATCTATAGCGTCTCCACAAAGAACCTCTACAACTCTATGACCACAAAGGGACTTTCATAATTCTGATCAAATTTTGTTTGATTACGTTTCTCATTCATAATCAAAACAAAGTCACCAACAGAGAATTGATTTTACGTGCGCCTTTGTTTGAACAAACTTACGCGTTTCATAAGTGGCGGCATGCTCTATGTGTCAGGCATCATCTCACACCACATTTATGTCAATCTCGAACTCTAGGTTGTGAGCGGATAAATGAAACGGGCTGTATCACCTTATCAATAAACAGTTCTTTTGTCACACATTGATTGTACAGTTAAAAATAACAAGTTGACGTTGACTAAGGAGTCTTGATATGAACGATCTTTTGTTTCTACTGTAGTTAACATTAACTTTAACAATAACCCTGTTATGCTCAAAATGTCATCAAATTTCTCTAAGATTTTAGCCGAAATGAATGACTGATTCATGTCGTTGTTCACGACTGACAATCTGATCGCTCCAGGTAATATTGGTAAGCACTAAGTACGACTGTTACGTTGCATCTTACGATAGAGACCTTTGCGAATATCGTAAGTTCTGTTGTTCAGTCATCATTTAATTTTCCACTAGTTAGATCAGTAATGAGCTTAGACATTTCAAAGTCGCGCTACTTTTCAGCAAGTAACCAATTACAAATTAGTTCAGCTAAGTTGACTATTTTCTTAAATTCTGCTTTGAACTCAGATCCGACACACGGGGGATGATTTCGCGACAAGAAATCTACGCGTGCCATGTCTTTTATCATTATTGTTTAAAGACACTAGCTACCACCTGTGGACTCGCGGTATCAAATCAATCTTTTACATGAAGGTTTCAATTAATTGCAATCAGTTAAATTTAAATCTGCTTGACGAATATTACATTCACATGTCGTCACGCGAATTCACGTCATCCCGCTCATAAAATAGTCCAAATAATGGGTTAACTGAGATATAATCAAAGATTTTTGTTCTTTGGAAACGAAGGTGTCAATTAATTTTAAATTATTTTAGTTAGGTATCGTAACCAGATGGTCCGTTACCGTGTGCCAACCGGGACTAGATGTAAATTGCAATTATTGTCTAATGTCTACATTGTCTGTCATGGAACAAAATGTGTCACGGTAATGCTAATACTAAATCCATGAGATAATCTTTACACAGCCACATTATTATCATATCACTTCGCAAATTGGCATCAAGCAAAACATGCAACCAAATTTCAATTAAATTATTATCCTTCTCAACAAAACTTAAAATCTGCATTTTACTGTATAGGAACACTTGGCTGACTAACCCCTGTAAGGTTGTCATATTTTGCTCGCATTTACGACAACATTTTATTCGACACACTCTCTTTAATAAGAGAATATTCAGCACCAGACTCAAATTGAAAACGACTGACCTGATTAAAAACGTTCCTGTTGGGGATCGACAATGCACATGACAACCCATCGCTCGCTATGTTGTACGCGCGATGTCTCGATGCTGCTGCGTCCTACTGGGCAGCGAGTGAAGATGTGTCCTTGGTTTTCACCTTTGTAGCAAACGATCGAGCTTGTGGTTGCAACTTGCTGATAAGGGTCATGTCTCGAAGGTTGAACGCGCTGTCTGTTAGTCGCTTTTCCTTTCGCCTGCTACTTGCGTATACAATCAGCTAGCTTGTGTCCAATTTTCGCACAGTGAAAACATTTAATTGTTGACAACCGAGATGTCTTCACACACTTGACTTTTCTGGTCCGGTACTTGACTCAAGGTTCAAGTAGGTAACAGCTTGTAGTTCTTGTTGCAGTCATTGGCGATTATTTATTTCAGGTGAATAACTATTCTCTGTAATCTCGAGTCGAACTGTGAAATATGTGCGACCCTTGATGTCACTATAATTTTCTCTGCGGTTAGATCCTTCCAGCGCAGCGGTTTGATAACAACAACATAACAAGACTGCCGCAAGTCGCTAAAGATGCGCTCTCTTATGATTTGTCGTTGTTTAATTTCAATAGGGCACCGGCGGGCGTTTCCGTGTTTACGAATCTTGCTGTAAACAGCTCTTTAAAATAATGACCACGTCACACCTGGATATGAAACTGACGATAGCCACGCTGAAACTGCTCCCATAAGCACCTCACTGAGTATCACGATCAGTTCCTCATCATTATCAACAAAGATCTGATATTGCACACCACGTCCGTGCATCCATGTCGCTCTTCTCGGGGTCTCATTCGATTATTTTGAATTTTGCCTTTTTAATAGTAAACACCATTTGTCTTCACTCCCGTCGTTATCTCTTCGTAGTGCGCTTCTCTTTGTCTTGCTCGTATCCCACTTCTGATGTCGGCGGAAGTGGTATTAAGAGTGTCAGGATAGATGGTACTGGTGTTGGTCCTCTTCAGTAAACATTGTGTGTGGGCTTCGATGTGGTTCACGAACAAGAACAAATGCGTAGGAACTTTACAAGTGAGTTTAACACAAAGTAGGTACTACACGATTAGACACGTGGTACAATTTTCTTATTAGAAAGTTCTTATCAACGAGACGTGAGACAGTTCCCGAACTACGTGGTCACACGACGGCTATCGGAGGAGGAATGTACTCCCGTTCGAAATGTCTTCAAGCAGCCTCGCACGACGTAATAATCCGGACTCTGCCGAAGCGATGACAGCACACCGCTTGCGCCTCGTATTGAAATCCAATACTGTTCTGAATTACCTCTTGACATATATATGTATATATCTATACTAATATTATAAAGCTGAAGAGTTTGTTTGTTTGTTTGTTTGAACGCTAGGATGTCGGGAAGTACTGGCCTGGATTGAAAGATTATTTATCTATTGGATAGTCCATTTATCGAGGAAGGCTTTAGGCTATAGATAATAACGCTACTATTAATAGAAGCGGAGCATCAAGAATGTAACAAAATCGGGAAAAAATATTCCTTTTTTGAGAGTCTTCGTACGTTTCGTGCTTTGACATGACACATGACAGCATGTGTCTAAGATTACGTCTTTGAATATCACAGATTACATACCTCTTGAATATAAAACCTTTGCTAATCTTTTTTTTTTTTCTAAATCTGAGTTGGTACAAGCAATTTCCGACAGATGGCGTAGCTGGCGTAGATGGCGGCTGAAGAGGTGTTTTGTTTGAAAGCGATATTCTCAGGAATGACTGAACCGATTTCAGTCATTCTTTCACCGTTGTATATTTACGGGATCCTGATGTACTATATAATGTACCACGGGCAACGCCGGGCCGGACATCTAGTATATTATATAGACCATAATCCACTGCGCTGGCCCAGTGCGGGTTGACGGATGACACATGACTTTGTAAGATTCTAAGTGCAAGTCGCTTTTCTCGCGATGTTTTTCTTTCACTGTTTTAAGTGAGCGGAATAACGCGCGTGACTTCGAAAAGACATTGATGCGCGTGAGATTTGCACCTGGGGGCTCCGGATTAGCAGTCGCCGTTCTCCCGACTAATACACCCGTATCTTAAATAAATATAAATAATATACAATGCAGTTAGATCCTTATATCTGTGGTGATACAAATGTAACAATAATAATATTTTTTGGAAACATGAATTCTTGGTATGGGTAAGTTTAGCTAATCGAGTTCTTTTTGATCATGTCTTTGAACTGTGCTAGGTATATCCAATAGTCATCAAAGTCTATCTAAATAGCGCATATATAATCAACTTCCTTTCCGTTAATAACATTTGCATTCCCATAGCAAATAGCGAATTAATGCGAGTGCATTCCTGCGACGCTGTCACTTTCTTACGGCCGATAAATTTGTATCAATACTGCGACGTATTAAACACTGGATGTGTACTGGGACTTACGATGTTTGTAGCAGGTTAGTGTGTTTTCTGCAATAACCCAAATTTCTATGGAGTAGAGGCCACATAAGGCCAACTGTTATAGGACACTTTAATATAATTCATTTTCGAAAAAAAAAATGCGGCCGAACATATCTCCTCATTTTTGAAGGTTAAAATACAAAAAATCTTTATCTATAAGACACAATTTAAACTGCAAAGTATTTTTTCTTATTAATCCAAACCCATTGAATATTGGTGGACAATATTGGTGGACAATTCACACACAACACCATCTGACCCCAAACTAAGCAAGGCTTGTAATATGGCGGCCAGATAGCTGATATAATACTTATATAGTTGTAAATACATACTTATTATACATAGAAACACCCAGACACAGTGCAAATATTTGAATTCATCACATATATGGGATTACTTCCGAAATATGATGTACCAAACAAAAAAAAAAAAACTGTAAAGCACATAATATAGCCACTGGGAAATTAAAAGATCTCCATCTTGTTTGGTCTCAAAAATCGGAAGATAAGTAAAAATAATTCGTATTGCGATTAAGCCCTGGACTTATAATGTTTTAAATTTTACAAACGTTTCCCAAAAGCAAAATTTTCAACCAGCTTATATAACGAGTTGAAGCTTCTAATCTAATAAGAAAAATAAAATTGAGTTATTTAAGTCAGTGGCAAATCCCGAGCTGTAATCTTCTCGTCTAGCAGATTATAGGTTCGAGAATAGAGTGAACAAGTCAAACCTGTTTGGTTTTGCATCACGAAACATCTGTCCGTTTTTGTTTACTAGTCGGCGAACACGTTATTCGGTCACTGGCTCGAATCTATCGTAATAAGTAGGTGCAGTTTGAAATGGGCCTATTAGTGAAAACGAGTTAACAAAAGTCAGTGGATGAGACTTATGAGAAAATTATCGTCCTAGTTATACTTACGTACGGCCCAATGAGTTGTTTAGAGAAAAATGTATTTAAGTGTGTCAAAATATGTTTACTTAGGCGCCATCTTTTGGGCAAAATTGCGAACTATTTTTGAAAGATAGTTTTGTGTTCTGAAAGTGTGTCATTGTAATGAACATTTTGTTTTCGTCGAACGTGCTGTTAAACAGTTTGTCCGAGTTAGATTTATTCTATTTGATGTACTTGCAGAAATGTGTCGCTCGAAAAACGACATCGTTTCATGGTTAACGTTTCAATTCGATGTTTAACTCTATTATAGTAATAAGGGACAGCTAAACTGTGGAATTTGCTTCCTGAATTATTCACTGAATAGGTTTGATCTGGTTTAGTTGTCTTCCAATAGGTTTGAATTAGGTAACGTAGGTAGGTAGAAAAGAAACGGTTCCACATTTGAAGTCGTTCGAAAATCAATAATTACGCAGCAAATGGTTAAACAACCAAGATTTCTTTGAAGATTGTTATACAAATGTGTAGTGGCTTTTAAAATAATGTGTATAATTTTATTTACCCAAATGTTAAATTGATCTTGTGGCTTAGTCTGCACAAATACCTTATAGGACGTAGGTATTAGGTACATAATACGAATATGACAAATATTCGTGAGATGAATTCGGATATTCATTTTGTATTTTTTTTTTCGTTTTTTTATAAGTAGGTTTGTATTTAGATATTAATATGCTACTAATATTATAAATGCGAAAATCTGGATGTTTTTCGATCAATGACGTTGAAACGGCTTATCGGATCGGGGCTGAAAGGAACACAGAATATAGTTGTGTTATTTATTTACTTTTCTTAGGTTAAGTTTTTTTTAAATTTATTGTTAATTTTAATTACGTTTAATTTCTGAAATAAGACATAGGCGTACTTGTATGTGTATTTTTATTGCGAAAAAATTACGAGAACTTGAATTACGCGGGTAAAACCGCAAGGCGTTGCTAGTATTATTTCCAAAGGGACTTATGGCCTTATGTGGCTTGTACTACTAACGTAACCTTACGTACATACGTACAGCAAACCGGAAAACATTCCATATAATTACCATACTCAACGCGTATATTATCTGTGTTCCAAATTACAACCCGATCCGTTTAGCCGTTCCAACGTGATTGAGCAATAAATATACAAACATCTAATCGCTTGCATTTATAATATTAGTAGGAAGTAGTATTATATCAGCTACCGTACAAGCTTTCTTTAGTTTCGAGCTAGGCAGGATTGTGTGAGAAATTATCTATTATTAGAAATACACGTGCCTTTGAAATAATTCTAAAACCCTCTACACACGAGCCCTAAAATCAGAGGAAATTACGCAAAACTAGTGGGGAGGCCCCTAGATAATAATAAAAAAAACCCCATTTAATTCCTTAATAAAACATTAACATTGAGAAAAATAAATTAAGAAAATAAAAGGGGAGGACCCTACATCGCACCATAAATCACCAATCATATGGTGCGATGTAGGCTCCTCCCCCAATACTTTTACGTCATTTCCTCTGATTTTAGGACTCGTGTGTGGAGCGTTTTAGCCAACAAAACAATGTATTAATTTTTATTGAGAAACTTGAATGTCACTCGCTTGGAATTTCCTATTAGGTTTTTTTCTTTACTCGCTTACCTTGGCGCTGTCTGGTATGACTTTGATGATTGAAAATAAATCTCAGTGAATATAAATTAACCTTATTTTCCTATCGGTTTCGTATCGGATCAGTTTTTTGTACTGATTTGGTATTAAAGTTCACATTGTTAATGTATTTTTTGTATAATATAGAGACGAGACGATCGAGACATGTGCCTGATGGTAAGCAATATGCCTGCCACATAACAGCATTGTGACACGCAGCTATTGGAACATTAAAGAGTCCAAATCATTACCTAGCACTGCACTGTGTTTGTCACCCATAGACATAAGATGTTTAATCTCTATGCCCTGTAATTTCACTGGAAACGTTACCCTTCAAACCGGAACACAGTAATGTTTGCACCCTACTGCTTGCTTGCTTATATATGCATTGCAAAAGCAGTCCGATAAATATTCTCACAGCTGGGACTCGGGACCTATTCTCTCAGGGAGAGAGTCAAGGATATAAATCCATGTGGATTATGGCCCATAATCAAGTGCAGGTTAGGGGTTGACGAACTGTCCTCGAAAGATTTCTTTCTTGGAACATACCTGTTTCCTCACGATATTTTCCTTCACCGCTAAGGTCAGTGATGATAACAAATTCGAAACACACAGAGGTGGAGATGGGATTTGAACCTACGACCTCGCGATTGTCACTCATACCGTTCTAGCCACATCTATAGGGAGTAGATTACAGGGCTATTGATTATTTGTTATGTTTGAATGTTTTTTGCTTGACGTCGGAACGGCTGAACAGATAGCGTTGAAATTTAAAACACAGTTCGAATATTATCTGGAATAGCACATAGGCTAAGTTAGTTAAGTCGGTACAATCACTGGAACCGAAACTGTTCGGGTAAAACAAAGGCGTTACTGGTGTTAAAATAAGTACTTACATTGGAAATGTTACTAACAAACTCAATATCACGAATTAAACCTCAAAAGCGACCTAAAAAAGCTCATATAAGTAAAGGCCAGGCAAGTAATCTCCTCAGACGTACACGTAAGATGTTCACAGAGAGCTTTTACCATGGCCTGGATATGAAACGCGACCTCACAGTAACGCGCCGGTAACAAATGTACACTTTGTACGCTCTTCGAGACTTTCTTCAAAGAAAATTGAGTGAAAATAGCGAGTGGAGAGACGGAAGTCTTAAGAGCTTAATTTAACTTCTTTATGCGGAGTGGGATAAGTACACTTTATTTTAAATATAATGCGACTTTATGGCGTTTTTCGTGTAGACCATAACTTGGTTTCACTACGTAGAGACTTAATTGAGCATCTAATTTGAAATAAGACTTTTTTTCGATTTGTTGAAATAACCGATTTGCGAACTCCCTGTTCTTATAATAAAGTTACGGCTGGTCTAGTCGGGAGAACGGCGACTGCCGATCCGGAGACCCCGGGTTCAAAACCACGCGCACCACTGTCTTTTCGGAGTCATGTGCGTAATGCCGCTAACTTAAAATGGTGAAGGGGCTTATTGTGAGGAAACCGACATGTACCTAGAATTTTTTGAAGTCATGTGTCATCCAGCAATCCGCACTGGGACAGCGTGGTGGATTATGGCCATGACTCTCTCCTTGCGAGAGAAGACCGCGAGTCCCACCTGTGGTAACATTTAGTTGGCTGTTTATGTACTGTAATACATTTTAGTGTGTGGATGCATAATTATTATAATACAATATACTCGTAGTATGGCGATCAAAACGGTGCGCCTGATGGTAAAAGACACGCTTTCACATAATTACCAAGTACTACGCATAAACGCGTTTAAAACATAATACTACGTATTCTAAAATATAAGAGTTCAAATCACTGTTTAACACTGTTTTCGCTCGTTTTATAAAAATATTAGATGTAATTACTCTATGATTTCTCTTAATTAATTGCCCTATACCGGTATAGCTCAACTCAAATGAAAACATTTCCGTCGATCTGTTCAAGTGTCTCTGCGTCATCACCATCAGTCCTTTGTAATCCACTGGTGGACATAGGTCTCTCCATGGGCGGGCATTCAACCGGATCAGCTGTAGGTACGTAACCTTTAACAATTAAATAAATAAATATTAGTGGACAATTCACACACAGCACCATCTGACCCCAAACTAAGCAAAGCTTGTAATATGGCGGCCAGATAGCTGATATAATACTTATATAGTTGTAAATACATACTTATTATACATAGAAACACCCAGACACAGTACAAACATTTGAAATCATCACACAGATATTTGCACTGGGTGGGGATCGAACCCACAACCCTCGGCTTCGCAGGCAGAGCTACTACCCACTAAGCCACAAGGCCAGTCAAGTCAAGTTCAGTCATTACCGTTACTGTTTTACGTATGTCATCACTCCATTGATTTGATTTGTCTCTACATACGAAACTACAATATTTCTACAGTAAAAATGAGCATGTAATAAATATTACGACGTTATTATTATGTAAATTTTGCGTTAGTGCATAATAAGCAAGTAAATTAGCATTTACTGCCTAATTTAAAGAAATTAGCGAGATCACCTTGAGTATTGTAAAGGTGAGTTAGTGCAAAAGTCGGAACAGTAAGAATTTGTTTAAATGTGTATCTATGAGCATTTTTGCAGTAAAAACTTTAATAGCCACGTTGAACAAAAAAAAAATGGAATTCGCGTCATCGTTACCGAACGTTTTCCATTAGCCATTGGTAAACACAACACCGTGACGTCAGATTATAAACTGACTAAATAAATTGCATGGGTTCAAAGGTGCTACGCGATTTTCAGCAAAACGGCAAGTTTTATCATAAAATTAGCTAACGCACAAATTTTTATTCATTAATAATATTGATCATCATATTGATTGATCATAAGATCAAACATTATTTATCTACAGTTTAAGAATTTATCTACAAAAAATGTCAAAATACTTTTTTTCCTAAGAGCTGCCGTTTTTTGAGATAACGCAATTCAAAAAGTCAAAAGAGTTCGAGATGTATCTGACTCATATATATCTTAGATTAGATAGGACCTAAATGGTGCTGTCTATATATTAAACGTATTATATTAGCCATCTGGCTCACAGAACTTAGTTTGGTTTGGGGCTAGATAAATGCTATCTGAATATTTTCACAAAAATGCATTTACAAACTTAATATACTTACATAGAAACAAAGTACCTATACGCAAATAAGCTTTTAAGCTTAAAATTTTGCCCTGGTGGTGCTCTATAGTCCATACACAACATATATTATAATCCCTTAGGAATAATTCATGGAAATTTATTTTAAATGGTAAACACGAAATAGGTTTCTACTGAAATTTTAAAGGTGTCCTTTTACGAAACTCTTTGAACTGAAAAACTTGACTGTCTTTTATTTAAATTCATTTTCAACAAAAAACACCTTTGGAAGTCCTTAAGTGGACTGAATATCTATTTGAGTTCAAAAGTATGTAGGCATAGTTAAGGCCCTTACTAAAATATCTTAGAATCCTAGCAAAAAACTGTCTGACAAGAGTTGCTCCTTTGTATAAACTTCGATAAATGAGGTAAAGTTGCTTCGACCTTTACTTATAAGCACTTTAAATTCATTCTGCGTTGAGACAAAACCACAGTATGATTTCATTAACAGTAGGTCAACAAAAACACATAACCTCATGTGGTTTTTAACTTGCGTTGAAGACACAATCAAAAACAGTTTTTTTTTTCTTTTTTTTTTTGCTTTTTCCATCCTTGACATAGAAATTATAAAATGAGACTGATCAGTCACAAAAATATTTTTAGTATGAACTATCGTGGTTATTACACATTTTAAATAAATATACGGGTAACGTGTTAAACAAGCTGCGATAACGTGCGCGCACTCTCCTTGAAAAAGATCGCCGGTTGCGATCGAAACTTGAGTCGGATTGGACTGACTATGTCAAACGTGATTTGCCAGTGTTTTTTTTTAAATAAAGAGTGACGAGACGCTCAGGACATGTGCCTGATGGTAAGCAACATGCCTGACACATAACATCACAGTGACACGCAGCTATTGGAACATAAAGAGTCCAAATCATTACCTAGCACTGCACTGCGCTCGTCACCCAGAGATCTAAGATCTTATATCTCTAAGCCCTGTAATTTCTCTGGAAACATTGCCCTTCAAACCGGAACACAGTAATGTTTGTTTGCGTCCAAATCCCGTTGACACCTATGAATATTTTTTCAAAAGCTTTCAAAATACATATTTGTAGATTCTAAGAAAAACATCTTTCATGGATTTATGATACCCCAAGTAGTTACTTATGTAGTACTTACTGTTTAGAATAGAATGACGTAACAATATATTTTACCTGACTTGTAGAAAAGGGTAATGGTAATTATTAAAACTGAGATGTGGCCACTATTTGCAGACTACCCGTGTTCTGTTTCGAGTTTTTGCTAGGTACATTGAGATGCGAGCGTCGTGGCACTTAGTCGTGGACTTTTATCAAGATTGAAGACGCCGGGCGTCGATTTTGGGCTTGTGCGAGTGGTTGTACGCGCATTTCTGCCCCGGACGGGAACTAGTTTTGTGAACACGGTCTTGGTTGAGCGAGGCGCTCCCAAGGCATCCACGGATTGCGTGGTCGGAAGGAGGCCGACGGCACGTCGAAAACGACTGACAAGTATCGTACACATCTTAATATATATAAACCTCCTGTCACGATGTTTGTCCGCGATGGACTCCTAAACTACTTAACCGATTTTAATCAAATTTGGACACCGTGTGCTGTTTTATCCAACTTGAGAGATAAGATAGTTTTTATGTCGATTAATGGTCTTTATGTGACAATATCCGAGCGAAGTCGGAACGGGCCGCTAGTTTATTTATATATTTATAAATTTCCAATCACTGGGAACAGGGGTAGTTCTTTGGGATAAACGTAGGCACACCATTGTCTCCGCGGAATCCGGTCACACAAGGTACCGTGTGTTTATTTATTTTATAACATCCCAGTCGTTTTATATTGGGTGGTAGCAGAGTATTTTTTTGTTAGTACATAATACGTCAGATAATCATTGCCGATTAGATCGCGGCGGATTCCCTAGCTGATCGTAATTTATTCAAAACTCTTACTATGCTCGTACTTTTTACTATTGTACTTCACTTTTTTTGTAATTTGAGTTAAGTATTTATACTCACCAGTCTAAAAAGGGCATTTACTAATTCCTTACGCATATTTAAATCATTACTTAGAATTTACGGCAACTTAGAATTTTTCTTACTGGTGAAAGTGCACTGTGACGAGACTGGTTCGATCCAAGGTGATAGATGTTGACTCAGTAAAGTCTGCCTTTGATTGAGGTGAGTTGGCTTCGTTAACTGGAATAAGTGGATTTGGAGATGTTTTATTGCATTTTAACACATCTTAGTATTCTAAATGTTGAGTGACATTAATTGGGTGTGAGTACATACCGTCAATATTGCATGGATGCATTAGCATAAACAGCCCGCCTTATGTTTCACTGCTGAGTCTCGGGACCTTCAAATACAAATATCTTTATTGCTGTTTATACGTAATAATTATAAGATATTTCAAAACATTTCAAAAGTTGACCCGTAAAAACTTGCTACTTCGAGAGGCATGCAATATGTCTGGCAAAACAATTTGTATTGATCTGAATTTATGCAATGATAAAATAATAGTCAGCTGATAAAAGTCTACTGCACCTTTTTTCATTTCTAGTTTTCTTCTATCTTTCACAAGGAGATAGTCAGGGTCATAATCCACCACGCTGCCCAAATGTGGGTCGACAGATGATACATGTCCTTGAAAGGTGATTTGTTGGAACCGGTTATTACTCGATATTTCATACCGTTAATCCAGTAGTGACGACAAACTTATACGGCCTGCAGTTGGGAAAACATTCAGAGATGCAGGTCATGCTTAATTTGCAAAACTAGATATAAAATAGTTGTATAAAATCAATAGCAAAGCTTCAGGAGGCCACTAAATGTTCGCAAATACCTACACGATAATAACCTAAACTTTCGTAAACTACTTACCTACTGTTACTCGCAAGTAAACATACACCTTTGCACAAGCACGCAAAGTTGAGAATACCGTGCGCCCCGTGTGGCTTGGGCAAGCGGCCGGCGCCCCTGTGATTTTAGTACACCCGGGTGGACCCGAATGAGTAGGTTAATATCGCGCGCCGTATAGCGTGTGGTGAGGGTGTGGTCCAGGTTTCCTCACGATGTTTCCTACAACGTTTTTAAGTTAATGGTATTTCGCACATGACTTCGAAAAGGGCACGATCGGTAGTCGCTGTTATCCCGACTAGACCAGCCATAACTTCTTAAAAGTAAATTCATTTAAGTGTTAATAATAAAATACTGATTTATTTTTACGAAAAAAACACAGTCCTTTCACTGACAATCGCTAAAGCTATTGGGACTTTTCCGTGATTTCACGGTCCCTAAAAATTTTACGCCCCCCACCGTCGTCCTTCCACATCTTGGGTCGTAAAAGTCGCTGGAATGAATCCACTACACCCATATATGGGCCTATATGGCCCCGGTTGACATTAGCTTCGTATGTAATGGCGAACGTTTGTCCTCATATGAAGCACCTGGCTCAGATTTGGCTCATAATGTATTGACTCTGGTTATGAATATGTTAGAAAACTGATTTGAGAATCACCCCATGTTACGAGTAGTTTTTGTTGGATCCGTCAAACTATAAACATATTCTGTGTGCAACTGATCTGCACGATCTAATACCACCTTGCCCTTTCTTCGATCGGACTTCTCGTTCCACAAAAGGGCGACGTCGTTTCATGGTTCATGGTCCAAAAACGCGAACAGATTTGACTCCACGTTTGTGATAAGAACGTCTAGGTTGTGGAATGCGTTGCCTGAGCTGGTTTTCCCCGATGGTTATAATCTTGGTGTCTTCAAATCGAGAGTGAATCGGTTTCTTCTAGGTAAGCACGCTCCATCGTCGCATCATCGCTTAACATCAGGGGAGTGGTGGTCAAGTGCGAACCTATACAAGTTAAAAAAAACTTCTTTGGCTTCTACTGTAGGGTCGAATTGAGAAACCTCCGTTTTTGAAGTCGTTTAAAATGTTAATTCAACAAGCAGATGTGTGAATGTTGACTTTACTTGAATTTTTGAATCCTAGGATGTCCACATGTGCAGTATTACGTTTTCCTATCGAGGTTTCAGTTATTCAATACATATAACAACGTTATTTTCTCTCTTTGCGAAGTTCGATTTCATTTTCTCTAAATGCGTTAACGAGTTTTCGTTTTCATTATTCTTTAGTACTAACCTCTTAGTTGTGCTTACGTAACATCGTTTTAGCTACGGTCGTTATTATGAGAGTGTTGTTTCTTTATCACTATACAGACTGTAGGACTGTACTGACATACTAATCGTCAAAAATTTCACCGGTAAGTGCGTGACTCTTTTACAGAAACTCATAATTGTAGGATTCTTCAAAAACGAACCCTATATCTGATAGTATTAGATACGTTTGTTATTCTTTTCTTTTCTTAATCGTGTATGTATTCAAATTATGTGTGAACTATATGTACATGTGTTTGTGGAACTGAACTGATTTTCAGTTTGGAACTGATTTGATTGTAGGGATGAACTCGATTAACACCTTAAAGACTGTATGTACTACTTTGGCTCAAAACAGACAAAAACAGAAGGAAGGCAGGGAGGCATTTGCTCGATGCTGGGACATAATGGGCTTTGAATAATAAATAATTGATAAACCTCGGTAGTTTCGGTGGTAGTCGTATAACAGTCTTATACCAGATACCTTTCACACTTGGTACGGAACTCTAAAATTGATTTTCAAAGTCGTCACACACTGTTTCGAATATTACGTACTGAACAGCAGAAAGATTTCCCCCGCAGATTCAACTCATACAATAGCACCAACACTAACCGAGCGCCACGGAACGTTTCGGCGGCTATTGAAAACGCTGGAACCAAATCGGATTTATTTAAAGAAATGGCATTGTGTAACCGTTTGAGGCGACTGACGTTGATTAACGCGCTGTCGCGTCTGTTTTCAATTTTCAAAGCTATAATTTGTACAGGCGTTTACTTTTGTTAATTATAATTTGTATGTTGCGAATGTTTTAGATCTTATATCTTATTTTGAAAGTAGACTTGAACTATAAATAAACTAGCGGCCCGCCCCGGCTTCGCACGGGTACATACACACACTCATACACCCTTTTTTTTGCATCGGGTTTAAAAAAAAAAGTAAAATATTAAGGAAGTTTGAATTTTTTTTTATGAATTTTTTTTATTCATATTTTTTTGTATTTTTTATTTTTAAATTTTATACATATACAGTATTATTTACAAAACAAAAGCCCTTAGTTTTAGTGAGTCAGAGCTTCCCTGTAAACGATATTTGAAGTAGTTTTATTTTGTGGCAGCAAAATAAATTGATTTTCAGGAGCTCCGACACGTGATAGGCCAACATACAGTTGGCCATGAGTAAAACATTCTTTTCGTAGGTCGATCCCTAATAATTCGAAGGTTTGGCCCTGGGACTTGTTAATAGTTAACGCGAAAGATGATTTCACCGGAAACTGAAGTCGTTTAAAAGGGATTGGCAGATCAGTTGGAATCATCGGTATCCTCGGTATATGAGCTAGTTGACCAGCTGCTGGGCCAGTGATAATGGTCGCTACAATTAAATTGTCCTTCAATTCCTTAATAAGCAGTCTCGTCCCATTACACATGCTCGGAGGGCTTAAATTTCTTAAAAGCATTATTGGAATTCCAATTTTTAACGTCAATTCATGTGGTGGCAGTCCAGAAGGGTTTAGTGAATTCAAAAATTCCTGTGGATAATGGACTGCGTCTTCAATATTAGTCACGGTATCGATCGATTTGTAATTTTTAATTTGGCCGGAGACTTTTTGAATAATGACATTGTTTATTTCGTTGACAGTATCATTCCTGGGTGACACTATTGCCCTTGAATACAACCAATGAAAGTCCTTTTCGTGCAAATTCTCGATGTCAGGGTATACAGCATCTATTAAATTTGCTAAATTATGGACTATTTGGCCTACAGACTCATCCAGCAGGATGTCACAACTGCTTAAATTTGGAGTGGGAAAAATTCCTTCTCCAAGTTTTAGCAGTTGTTATGGGAAATTACTATCTGTGATTCCATGAAGATGAGCTCTCATATTCGTCCGTAATTTTAAATTTTCTATCGAAGTTCATAAGGGAGACGATATCAAGCATGATTTGATGATATCTGCTCGCGTACCTCTGTTAATGACAGGAAGAGTCTGTCGGAAATCTCCAGCAAATACAAATGTAATCCCGCCCATGAGGGCAGAAGAGTTTCTAAGATCTTTTAATGTTCTGTCCACGGCCTTTATATGCGCTCTGTGACTCATAGTGCATTCATCCCACATAATCAATGATGCGTCTTATAATAATTTACCAAGAGGGCCGTTTTTACGGATTGAACATAACGATTGTTGCTCAAGATTTATGGATAGTGGAAGTTTAAAAGTAGAATGAGCCGTTTTTCCATCCTTTAAGAGAGTTGCGGCAATTCCTGACGAAGCAACTGCAATCGCTATCTTCCTGATTCTCTTATCTTAGCTAGTATCAAATTTGCAAGAAAAGTCTTGCCAGTGCCACCTGGCGCATCCAAAAATATTTTTCCTTTGTTATTATTAACGCTATCGACTATAGTGTCAAAAGCATATTTTTGATCTGGAACTAATTTTTTGCAGGTTTTCATTGACAAAAGCGCTCAAATTATTTGTATTATAGTGATGTGCCATTGTATCTGTAGCATTGTTGTTTGTACGAACTGAAACAGGCAATCCAAAATTACTTAAGCTTTTATCATTTAATTGCAAAAGTTTATTTTCTATTTGAATCAATCCTTCATTATAAACGTCTTCACTGTATGGCAAGGCGAAGTCTTGATTTTGCTGTCTGATTCTATGCATAATATCTTGACATAAATCATCTTTGAAACGGTCCCATAACTTCAATGGTTCCGATGGCTGACAAAATAAAAGGATGACCACAAATAAGTCTCTCAGTTGTACTGGACATTGCGAAAGCGATGCTTCTCTCAGAGTATTTTCCCAGTGGTCATCATTTTCCAGCAAACCTCTGTCACGGCAAGCTGCTTGATAGGTTTCTTTGAGAACTCCGTCAACGGTTTTTAAGTACTCAAATGAGGTTGGACCACGTACGTGATGTAGCAACATCCTAAGATAAAAGCACTCTGATTGAGAAGGATGTACACCGTAGACTCGTCCTAAAGCGGCATCTTTTTTTATACCTGGATGGCCAACTACGTCCTCACCACGCTTCCTTCTTGTGAATTTATTACTGGCCCATGTGTAGTATTGCGGGACTTCGTGGTATAAAAGTGTCTTTGCGAATTCGTCGTCATTACAGAGCTCAAAGAACGCTAGCAAAGTAGTTTTACGTGGGTTATGAGCCACTTGTTCAGCCATTTCTGGGGTAAAATACACCCTTTGGCCGTTTTCTAAGTGGACAGCTAACTGTAAGACTGTAGGATGCCGCTCATGGATCGGAAATTCAAATATTCGCCACACAGCCTCGGATGTACTTATGTACCGGCCATTCACGTAGTTTTCCACTTCATCATTTGGGTTTCTGACGCTAAAAGTAGCTTGGTCAGATCCTTTATTTATATATTTACAAATATATTTGATGGCTTGAACTGAGTGGCAGTACTCCACGTTTATGTGAGCGTTAAACGTCCTACATAATAGTGGAGAATAAGGAACAATCCATCTATTATCTATATTGAACGTACTTCCTCTGATATTTAGCGTAGCGCTTTGTCCTCCATTTTCGGCGTCACGACGGCGATATACCGGATACCCGTCCTCTCCAGTTTGGGTATCATAGGCGAAACGTCGTGGGTACTTTTTTGTACAGATACCGTTGCTGTTAAATTATGCTCTCCGCATGGCCCGTGCACCATATTTTTAGTTACGATATCGTACAACATTGGATCATTTTGTTGGTTGGGCAGTTCCGCAACTATGACACTATCAATTTCGTCTGGCTGTATTTTTCGTTCTAGCCAAAACAGCAAATGACAGTGTGGTAAACCACGCTTCTGCCACTCCACACTTGCCATGTAACATTTGACTTTGCCGAATATTTCGTCTTTTGTAAATAATTTTATAAATTTCTTCATCTTCAAATGGAATACCCTTGAAATTATGTCATGACGATCGAAAGATCGTTGCCCAGATAATAGTTCCGCTTTAATTTCAGGCCATTCGGGGTTACGTGAAAGTGACAAATAAGTCTGGTCTCCCATAGTTTCGGACATAAGTCATCGCATCTTGGGTTTTTTCGTGTAAATAACGCGGAGAACCTGTGAATGACGATGGCAGGATTACGCGTTGGCCGATATTTGAGGGGTTCACATTTGCGTCTCGATTTAAAGCGTCTCTGAGATGAATGTATTCCTCAGCCCTCAGTCTCTGTTGATTACGACATATGTAATTCAATCTTTCTGATATCATTTTCGCCATCATATCGACAATATATTGACTAAATAAGTCCCTGTAATAATGTAGTGGATTAAAACAGTTAGCTCTAAACATCAACCTAAATGCATAAAATTGCATGCACGTCACTGTCTTGTTACGCGCTGTACCTTGCTGAGGAATGGTCAAGTAATAACCTTCATCACCCATCACGAATATTAAGGGATACTGTAGTGGATCATACGATCGGTGTAACTCAGAGACCCTTTTAAGTTGACCATCTCTACCGTGCAGCACTATATCTCTGGGGCCTTTTTCTTCGTCAACTAAGAGAACGGCTACCTCGTTTACAGCTGGAGCATTGTATCTACCCGGATGTGATGTCTGCGGTGGACGGTCGGAGTGAATAATTAGCTTTAAATTATCCGAATAGTTACTTTCTAAGTTTTGTTTAAAACTTCGTATGTATACATTGTAGCTATTTAGTGCGGTCTGTAGTTCATTAATTAAATCGATTTTTAGCGTTGGAGCTATGTTTGACCGCAACGATAGCTGATCTGCGTCTGAAATGAAATATATCTGCAGGTATTGTGGATTTTGACCTGATGGTGGTAAAGGCTACCTATAAGGTGATATACTTGTCCCTCTATTTTAAAAGTCGGCATAAAATTTTCTTCTCGAATCTCTTTCGCGCCAAACGAAGTCATTTGAAAAAGGCTATTGTACCTACGTATGTTTCTTAAAAAATGTCCAGATAGTGAATGATCATTTGTTAAAAGACTTTGACTGTGGCGGCTCCTGAATGTTGGGGAGACTAACTTTTCCAGAAGCACAGCACAAACCATTAGGTTCATCGGCCCATTTTTTAGCAGAGCACTTAGAGCAGATCTTATTCATGGCTCCGATTTGGACGGAAGACTGTTGAGCATAATCAATCTGTGGATCGTATCTGAAAGCCGATCTGTTACTGTAAGCTAAAACTCGATTACGGACTCTAGTCCTTGACACCTGTTGTCTCTCTCGCTGATCTCCAAGGCGTTGGAAACGCTCGATACTCGACTCTCTCGCGCGTACTTGGGATGTTCTCAAATTTTGTTCAGCAAGCCGCTGCGAACGCTCTATACACGACTCTCGCGCGTGTACTTGGGATGTTCTCCAATTTTGTTCAGCAAGCCGCTGCGAACGCTCAATACTCGACTCTCGCGCGCGTACTTGAGAGGTTCTCAAATTTTGTTCAGCAAGCCGCTGCGAACGCTCGAAACTTGACTCTCTAGCATGCGATTGCGACGCGTATTCTCTCAGACTTGCAAGGCGATTTTCAGTTTCTGAATAAGATTCCTCATTACGCCATATTTTTATTGCCCTCGCCTGGGAACTATGTTTAGAAAGTTGAGATCTTGATCTTTTTGGCATTTTTGGGCATTATAAAATGAAAAATAGAAGGAAATAAATAATTAAACAGGCTTTTACAAAATTTTTGCTTGTTGAACTATATCGTCGTTGAAGTTCTAACACCACGTAAGTCTCTTTTTTGGCAATTTTGACTTTTTGATGCCATTCGCTAGAAAATCGGAAGACGCATTGTTTAAGCCAATCAGGAACACGTAACGACCAATAAAAACTCGTGAAATTAAGAAAAAATGCAACTACACGGGATCCACCAAATCGGCGTTATATTTGGAAACAGCACGTAAATCATTTAATTTCATACTGAGAAACGGACTATCCGGTTTTAGTAAGGATTCCTAATTTTTTTTTAAATATAATATAGCCTATGTTACTCGGGGATAGTGTAGCTTTCCAAAGGTGAAAGAATTTTTGAAATCGGTCCAGTAGTTTCGGAGCCTATTCATTACAAATAAACAAACAAACAAATCTTTCCTCTTTATAATATTAGTATAGATAAAGGCATTTTCAACGTTTGAGAAGTACTCGCATTATATTCTACTGGACTATTTATTTAACGCGCTAAAAAAATTACGTATTTAAATGTATATGTATCCAGCCCTTTAGGATCTTAAACAACAAGCTCAACAGTGTGAATTCTACCTTATATAATATTGCATCAACATACACCGAAAAAAATCCAAAAAGACCGCATTGGTTTTTGAAATTGAATGCTAATAAAAGTTAGCAAGATTAAGACGGTCCAACAACTGAGACAGTCCAGAATCGTAATCCCCACCACGAATGTAGTACCCTGTTCTTTGTTCACAAGTCTGAAAGGTATCAGGAGTTCATAAACTCAACTTTATATTATTAAAAAAGAGGGGCAATATTTCCTGAATAGTGAGTCCATTAATTATCATCGTAATCAGCCCACAGTCGTCCACTTCTAGACATAAATATGTCTCTACAATAACACGAGTCTCAGCCCTTTTCTCGGATTTACGTTGTCGAAGAACATCAGCTTCCGTAAGTCATCATTCCACCCAGTCTCAAGAGTATCTTACAAGAAATATACGAATACGCGACCTCAAAAAAAAATCAATCTGTAGTTAGGAACTACGAGTATACTTGATTTGACTAAACCCTTGTGAAATTAGTGAGAATTGCTTCGTTAAATGTACACTAGAGCACAACAAATTTTTATCAAAAAAATAATATTTCAACATTTTTATTAAACAGAATTTTCTTACGGAATCTAAGATAAAAATAAACCGCTCTCTCATGTAATCTCAGCTTAGACAAATTTCTCGGAAACCTGGAAGCCAAGTCTTGTGGAAAATTAAAGATAAATAATAGTCTTACCAAAGATATCCAAAGCGATATTATACAGGAAAGTAGTGAAGATTTTTCTACATGGAAGAAAATGTTTTTTTTATTAGGATACGTGACAAGCAAATACAAATACAAAAATCTTTATTGCTGTTTGTAGGTAAGATAAGATGATACAAAACATTTTAAAAGTTGCCCCATACAAACTGGCCTCTGCGAGAGGCATGCAATATGTCTGGCAAGACAATTTGTTAGTAATTTAGAAATAAAATAAAAATTTAATAATAGTCAGCTGATTAAAGTCTTCTTCTTCCTCATCTTCTATTAATTTCTGGTTTTTATTTATGTCATCTGATTCTTCATCTTAGATTAATTTCTGGCTTCTATTTGGTTGTGATATATATTTGTGTGAGATAAATGTTTGGTGAGCACAATTTCGCCAACATCTTGTGTTTCATCAGGATATTGTCAAGCTGACGAGACGCGTCAATACGAGCAATACGTAAGCCTTGTGGTAAGTGGCACACCCACTCATAGCAGCACAATATACGTACCCCACTTTACGTTCTCTTTCATGGAACGTTTGTTTTAGTGGTAGGGTTCTATGCAGAATCCGCCTGGGGAAGTACCACACCTTTGCCAGTCATTCTACCGCCAAGTAGTCTGTTAACATTACTGTGTTCTGATTTGAAGTGCAATGTTTCCAGAGAAATTACTGGTCTAAGAGATAAAACACCTTACATCACTGGGTGACGAGCGCAGTGCGGTGCTAGGTAATGATTTAGATTCCACATGTTCCAATAGCTGCGTGTAGCTGTGCTGTTATGGGCATGCAGATGTCTCGCTCATCTGGTATACTATAAAAAAACTTGTAGCTTCTCTTACAATAAGAGAGTCTAAGCTATATTTAACTACGCTGCTAAATGCGGGTCGGGGCATGCCACGGGTCCTCGAAAATTGTGTCCATAAAAACGTTTGCTCACTTTATGCTGTTCTTTCAAAATGTCCAAGTACTGGCCGCGCAAATTCAAAAACGACGCCAACTTTACTCAAACCTTTTAAATAAGTGGCTTAATTTTCCCATCTCTCATATAAGTATTTTTTGTTTTGTTTTTCAGACCAAGTGTGTGTTTATTTATATTTATAGATTAATAAGACTTTTTTTTCTTCATCATTCATCTGAATCAGAAATTTTCTTGTAAGTTTTTGTGAATATCCTCGCCGACATAAGTTTACCAGGTGTGGATTGCAATGTAATCCTATTCAAATACGTTTGCACATGACTACTACAAACAGTGACCCGTGGTTTCAGCCGCGTGTTTCTCGCTCCAGCTATTTGTATTTTCCCATACCTGATAAAAATAGGTGCAATTCTGTGCTCAAAATTTCGACCCAATCCATTCAGACGTTCTGTCGTGATTGACCAATACACTTCCAACCTTTGACATTCATGATATTGATAGGATTTCATGGGAAGTAAAAAATGTATTGCATTATGGAATCGGTCCACGGTTTTACATTTAAAGGTGAATTTCGTTACAAGGTCGCATTACGTAAGCTGGTTAAAAGCTCGACTCGACTCACGCTGGGATCTTTTCGTAATTCCGCTTGATTCTTATCTTAGTTTCTTAACGTTGCCTTTTGCTATCGTACATCACAACATCGCTTTCTATAAATTTGTTTTATATAACAGCGAGTTTAAATTAGTTATCAGTGCTGTTTTCTCACTTCTACTAATTTTATTATCATTGTGAGCCTATTGAGCCCCAACGTTGATCAACTGCTTGCTTTCCATCCATTTTTATCTGTGTTGAATTAAATAGTCTAGAAGTATCACATCGCAATAAATATTCATCTAGTTTAAAGTAAGTTGTAAGTTTGGCTCATGCCGCCTTCGAAGTTTAGGGCAGTCGCAAAATCTTTTCCGATCTGTCTTCCGCTGAGTAGTAGTGTTGGCCTAAAGATCATCCGATAAAAAAACATACGAGTCGAATCAATAACCTCCTCCTTTTTGGAAGTCGGTTAATAAAAACAAGGTAAACTGATTCACGAAAATAAACGTAAAGCAATATTACGTTTTTCAATTAAGTAACAGTGAATGGCTTAATGCTATTGACATTGGTGTCATAATATCTCAGCCGTGTGCCGGTTATCTTCGCACAAGTGAACGACCTTGCAGAACCTGTTGCTTCGTCCAAGATCAAAGCGCACAATTAAACATTTTATATATTTGGTGGTATCTGACATAGAACATCGTCGTTATCATCACCATCACCATTATCTTCATCGTCATTATTGAAACAAAGCAAATAGCTACTATTTCCATCGCCATCACCCAGCTTACCATCCAAATTTTCAACTAAAGTGCTTTAGTATCTTTGACATCGTTTTCAGTTTTGGGCTTCAAAGAAACGAATAGCAATGTAATAAAGAATTTCGGTAGTTGGAAATAGATCCGTGTATCCATTTCAGTGCATTACTACAACACGCACGAACTACACACGCACTGGTCTACAAGACGCTCCTTAGGTCAATCCATAACTTTATTTCTTCAACCACCCATCACTATTGCCGTAGATGTGAGTACATTTCACTGGCTATTAAATTCATCTCTCTCGCCTCTCAGTCGCATCAAGCCTTCTGTCGTGTGTTATGTCATCTGACTTATTTACAGCATTTTTGACCCACTGTGGCATCGAAACTGCTTCGCTCTTGCAGTACTGATCTCATTCTCTACGCATCCCAGTACTCTGATGATGGCATTATGGTGGTTCTGGTTATAATCATGGTATCCTGTTAATTTAATCGATTTGTACACTTTTATGTGTTAGGGTCTTATTTACACTAATGATTTTCCATCTTCACTCTAGAACAATTCATTCCCACGATTCTCGGTGACAGATACCACCGTTGTCATTACGGGAAAAAATACACTAGTATCTTTAAAGTTTTGACTTATCAAAAGAGTTTCACCATTAATATTTGTTCCATTCATGTAAATGCTCCATAGATGATCATCGTAACGCGGCATTTTTATACTCCCACCATGCTAGTACGCTGATACGGTCTATAAATAAGGCTTTTACGACTGAAATGTGTAATTGTGTAAAATTTATTGGCGTTCAATTTTATTGCCTTCTGGGTTTGACATGAAGTTTTTTCTACGTTAAATTATAGCTTGGAAGTTCATTTTGAAGTCTTATTAAACAGGGAACGGCAGGTGGAATAGACCTCTGACAGAGAGAACGAGGATGGTATATATAATCTTTCTGTTGGTAGACCACTAGTCAGATGGGTCAGTGATATGGGGTCGGTTCTGTACAGAGAATAATGGTTCTAAAAAGATGGGCTATACCTTACATACAGGTTGAAAATGATGATGATGAAATACATGGGTAATCAAAATATTGGTTATACCAAGTTCTACTGAGTAACGCTGAAATCACAAAAATGCAGAAGCTCCACAGATGCCTTTTTATTTTGTTTGTATTCATTTTTTCAATAGTGCTAAAGCGAACCCCTGAAATATCTTATCTTATACCTTTACACGAGCAATTCTTGTAAACAACTATTACACTTATAGTATATAGAATCTGAATCTCGGAAATGGCTCGAACGATTTTCATGAAATTATGTATGCAGGGGGTTTCGGGGACGATAAATCGATCTTATCAGAATTCATTAAAAATCGCATTTTTGCGTGTTTTGAGACAATGAAAAACTGTTACATTAACATTAGAATGCGACGGTAAATTTCGCAACGTTGCGCGACAGAAGCTCAGGCGGAAAGTTGTGCGTATATGAAATTGTAGATCCGCATTCGAATCCAAATGGATCCTCTTTGTTTTTCAAGTTCCTTATTTTTTTTGGAGAAAATCTATAACTTTATTTGTAGGTGTCTAAGTATATTCAGGGTTTAAAACGAACAAAGTTCTGTCACCCAGGTACTTTTCTTAACAAATGGAATTCGGCAAAGTACTATGTAACATATTACATTCGCGACCACACAAAACATGCATTGTCTTTATGATTCTTCGAGTTGTGTATCGACCACGAACTAACTCTGAACTACGTAAATTTCAATTTCGCAATAAATATGAATCTCCGACAAACGAAATAAACTAAGCAACATTGTAATATTCAATTTGATGTTCTCATTGTATATATTCCTCTTCGTATCCTCGGCGTAATATGTTATTAAGGCACGTATAGAAATTTTACAACAAAATGTATCTTGCAATGTAATTCCGTGACTTAGAAAAAAATACTTTAACCTGAAAGAATAGGGCTTAAATTAAATAACTAATCATTCTTATTACAGCAAAAAAACTAGCTCGATTGCGCTAACTTTAAAAAAACACATCAATTCCTATATTTATGAGACGGATACACACAGACAAGGCAAACTTTTCAACCTTACTTCTTCCGTCAATGATATTTAGATTTAACGGACAAAAACACTGTGACACTGTTTCATGGTTAACATTTAGATAACTGAAGTTTCGAGTTCACAAACCAGCTGTTTGATAACGAGTTATTTCGACTAATGTTCAAATAGACACGACACTGTTATTATGGGCAAGCATTTTGCGTCGGATTGAAATTCTGAATACACATAGGTACATTATAGTCTGCAACACATAGTATACTACTCATAATCCCCGAAAAATGACTGGAACAGGAATTAGACGCGGTTTAAACCGCGAAATGCTGCCATTTTTTAAAAATAAATGCGCTATTTCAAACTCATTTGATTTGGGTCTGGAATAGCTGGAATTGGGTCCGAATTTTAGCAGATCCGTTAAATCCTTCCTACGTGATTGAGCAACAAACAACCAAATAATTATAGTAGAATACTAATGTGAATCTATATGTACGCGGCTTAACATTAACTAACAAACGTGCCCTACTGGGGATCTTGAAACGATTAAACGCGATTAAACCCTAGCTATAAGGATCTCGTTTACCGCTTAGATAAAATTGCTACTGCCACTTGTAAATGTGGACTTGGCTTTTATTCTCATGTTCCTAGCTTGAGTAGATAAGCTTCTGGTTCGTGATTAAAATTTTTATGTAAGTAGAGTTGTTTTAGTGTTTGTTGCTAAAACCCTCTACACACGAACCCTAAAATCAGAGGAAATTACGTAAAATTAGTGGGGAGGGCTCTACATTGCACCATAAATCACCAATCATATGGTGAGATGTAGGCTATTCCCTACTACTTTTACGTTATTTCCTCTGATTTTAGGACTCGTGTGTGGAGCGTTTAAGTTATTTTATGTTTGTGTGATTTCTAATTTGAATGTAATTTTAATTAATTGATAGGTTAATGTTCGACAGCCATTTCGCCTCATGTTAACTAGAGGTAATAGGTTTAGTCTAAGTAACCGTGCTCTAGGGTCTAAGTTCTACAACTACTTTAAAAACTATGCTGCTATCTTTTTTTTTAATTCTATCGTCACGCTCGGTAATGATAAGATTGTTTGGTGTGAACTCGGGACCATGGCCACTGGCCACCTAGAAATGCGTCATGATTTCCCATTGGCTATCTAGAAGTACGTCAGCACTTCTATATGGCCATGGTCATGGCTACTCCCTCCAGTTTCACCCGCATAGTTTCCAAAGTGAGGTATCTAATACGAGGGTCAAACTGAAAGTTCTTAGAACTGGCCACTTATAAACAATATAATAAAAAAATAATTCTATAATTTGAAAATAGAACTCTTTGCCAATATTACTGAGTATATACTTCATTCATTTGTCATTTGTTTTACGATTTGGCGGCAAATTGAAAATTGTCTGTGTCACGTCAACATGAATTTAACACGAGAAAATTTTCGTGCAATGATTTTTTATGACTTTCGATGTCATTTAAGTCAACAAGAAAGTTATGATAGACTACGATTGGCCTTTCACGATGAAGCCCCATCTCGTGCGACTGTTTCTTCTTCTTCTTCGTCGTTATCACTCTTGACAGAGTGGTCGTGGTCATCACTTTAGGTGTTAGTGGCAAGCTTCACAACACGCCGCCACTCCTCTCTGATGGCCGCCTTTCTCGTGCATTCGTGTACTGATGACGAACCAGTCACCACCGCTTTTATCTGGTCAGTCCACCTCATAGGTGATCTCCCTCGTGGTCTGGTACCCTCAACCTTTCCCTGGACCACAAGTCGCTCAATAGCTACCTCGCCTCGGCGGCATACATGCCCAAAAAAGGTGAGGATACGGCATTGCACCAAGGATGACAAACGCTGCTTGATGCCGAGTTCTCGAAGTATAGACTCATTGGTACGGAACTCAGTCCATGAGACTCCGAGCATTTTCCTCCAGCACCACATCTCTAGGGCGTCTACCTTCTTCTTCTCCGTTTCACGCAGGGTCCACGTTTCTGTGGCGTACAGAAATATGGGGAATATAAGTGCCCGAACTAGCCGGATTTTTGTGGCTCTATATATGTTGCGATTCCTCCATATTTTCCTCAACCTGTCCATCGCAGACCTAGAAATTGCCATACGCCTCTTGACCTCGTCGATACATCCACCGTTGTTACTTATCAAGGCCCCCAGATAAATGTATGATTGTACAACATCACAATTGGCAATTTGTGTAGTTTCTGGAGCATTGTTATCCAGGCGGTCGACAATTATTACCTTTGTTTTATTCCGGTTTATTCTAAGCCCAAACTCTAAACTAACGCGCTCCATCCTGCCCAGAAGTTCCCCCATGTGCTGTGTACTAGTGGCGAACAAAGTGGTATCGTCTGCATATCGCAAGTTGGAGATCCTCATACCACCGATCGAGATGCCATCTGTCCAATCCTCAAGTGTAATTCTCATTATGAGTTCTGTGTACACATTGAATAGAAGTGGAGAAATTATACACCCCTGACGGACTCCAGCGCTGGGATGGAAGTGATCGGATTGAACGTCATCTGCGCGAACTGAGGCTGTGCCAATCTCATACAGACTTCGCAGGAGGTGTACCAGATGTTTTGGAACACCCATTGCCGTCAGCGTTTCCCAGAGCTTGGGCCACTTGACAGAGTCGAACGCCTTAGAGAAGTCCACAAAGCATATGTAGGCGGGCTTGTTGAATTCTCTGGCTTTTTCTACAATTTGTCGAACTGTCAAAATTTGCTCTCGGGTTCCCTTCCCTTTAACAAAACCAGCCTGCTCAGGAGCAATTTCTTTGTTCAAGTAGGACTTTTACTGCGACTGTTTACAACTGGTTTAATGAGTTTAAACGTAGTCGCACTAATCTCACTGATGATTTACGTGAGGGAGGGCCTTCTACGGCGACGACTGAAGATAACATCTGTGTTGTGCGGCGTATGATAGAGACTGACAAAAGAGTGACCTATCAGCAGATTCGGACAAGCTTAGGCATCGGTATGAGTCAAGTGCACAAAATCCTACACGAACATTTAGCGGTCAGGAAGCTTTGCGCCCGGTGGATACCTCATAATTTGACTGAGGCTCAAAAACTCCATCGTGTGGATTGGTGCCGTAAAATGATTGAAAGATTTAACGGAGGTGACTCAAATGCTGTGTTCGACATACTAACAGGTGACGAAAGCTGGATTTACTGTTATGATCCTGAAACCAAAAGACAATCTGCTCAGTGGGTGTTTCCTTTCGAGGAGTTGCCAACTAAAGTGAAGAGATCGAAGTGCGGGGAAAAAAATGGTGGCCTCGTTCTTTGGAAGGATAGGTCATTTCGCAACAATTGTGTTCGAGGATCAAAAACAGTTTCTGCAGAATGGTACACTACCAATTGTTTGCCACTAGTCTTGGAAAAGTTCGAGAGAAACGACCTCGCAGTAGGATCCTCCTTCACCACGACAACGCCTCATCGCACACCGCCAAGCGAACGATCGACTATTTGGCGACATCAAACGTTGAATTACTGGGTCACCCGCCGTATAGCCCCGACCTCGCGCCTTGTGATTTTTATTTAATTTCAAAAATTAAAGAAAAACTTAAAGGAAAGCGGTTTATGAATGCTGAAGAAGCGGTGGCTGCGTATCGCGATGCCATTGAAGAGACCCCTAAGGACGAGTGGGCAAAGTGCTTTTCCCAGTGGTTCCATCGCATGCAGCGGTGTATTGACGTGAATGGACAATATTTTGAAAAGATATAATAAAACTAATAACTGGCTAATGTAATCAGTTTTTGATTTTCTAAGAACTTTCAGTTTGACCCTCGTATCTCAACATTTTATGACAGCACAACGGCACGCACAGAATAAATACACTTCACAGAGTTAGCCTGCTAGCTTAACTGGATATCACATCTGGCGAAAAAGCAAACTAATTGTCAGTGTGATTAAAGCAAAGAGTTAACATAAACTACGTATAGACTTAAATTTTCCGCACGGTTCCTTTGTGCCAATCGTAAGCAGATGACGTGCATACTTTCTATGGCAACAGAGTGATGTGTCGCGACAAAAGTATGACGATTCCACAATAGCGACAAGGCAAGAAAGATTGTACCCGTGCTTTCGGTGTAAAGCGTTTGTGCCAACTCTAATTTTCCGCACGGTCCCTTTGTGTCAATCGTAAACAGATGACGTGTATACTTTCTATGGCAACAGATTGATGCGCCGCGACAAAAGTATGACACTTCCACAAGAGCGACAACGCAAGAAAGATGCTACCCGTGCTTTCGGTGTAAAGCATCTGTGCCTACTCTATACGTAGTATAATATGATGTGGCGGGTGGTGCCGGCGAGCGCGGCGCGCGCGTGCTACTTCGCGACGGTGCACTCGCTGCTGCAGTACGGCGCCGAGCTGTACGGGAGCGCCGCGGACTGGGAGCGCGCATTCCGTATGCAGAAAAGGGCCGTGCGAGCAGTGGCGGGAATAAGTAACGACAAATCGGCAGCACCTCACTTTCAAAAACTGGGAATTATGACGCTGCCCTGCATTGTTATTTTTCAGGTCGCGATGTATGTGAGGAACAATTTACAGTTGTACTCGGTTCATGGTGACCTCCATACACGCCGTACACGACGTGCAGGGCAGCTCAAAGAAATTCCTAGGGCCTTGGCAAAGTCCGACAAACTAACACATGTAATGGGACCGACAGTATATAATAAGTTACCAAATTGTGTCACCACTGCACCAAGTCTACCTTGTTTCAAGTCTCGCCTAAGTCGTTGGCTGGTCGATCGGACGTTCTATAGTTTGACAGAATTTTATAATTATAAAGAATGTACTGTTGTACAATAAGTTTAGTGTATGAGTATTTGATTTTTTATTATTGATTTGATTATTTTTATGTTGATTATTTAATTTGCTTTTATTTAATTAAACATTTGACATTAAAAACTATTATTACGAGTAATTAATGACTATTTGAATAAAATTCAGTTTGTTAATAATGTAATTGAAAATTATTTTGTACTATTTGACTATGTATATAAGTATTAGTATACTTAGTTGCAATGTGTAGATCTATAACTTGTATGAAATGTTTGACATGTAAATGATATTTATGAATAAATGAATATGAATATGAATATGAATATGTAAACTCTTTGGATTAAAGATTTCTTTAAATCATACGACAGGATAGTCCTGCTAATATTTTGCGTCGGAACTTTTTAACATATCGAGTTGAAATTTGGAACACAGTTAAATTATAATCTGGAACAGGATATAGACTATTTTTTAATCCGGAAAAGTAAAGGGACGGAATCTGCGCAGATAAAACCACGGGGCACTGCTAGTTTAGTAAGAATGTAGTGTTTTCTTATAAGTACATTTTCTGTCCTTTTGAAATGAATAGTCCGTAGTTAGTCATTTTTATTACGATAAGCTATGAGTAACGACATCGCATAATTAAGCTGAGGTCAGGCGGTACGCTCGTAATGTACTGTTTTTACGTACAACAATAATTTTATGGTTTGTCATAGGCACAAGCATAAAAGTAATTTATGTGGTGTGTCAACTACGTGTGGAGTACTGGAAAGACGAATTATTTTGTTCGAAAAGTAGCATCAAATCACCAGTATAATTTGGTCTATAAATGCGGAGAATTGTATCTACTTTTGGGGTCACGTTGTATTGGGAGGGTTCTTTGTAGAGTCCGCGTGGGGAGTACTACACCTTTACCAGTTGTTCTACCAGAAATGTACATACATCACTATGTTCCGGTTTAAAGGGCAATGTTTCGTGAGAAATTACATGACACTGAGAGATTAATCGACTTATACCTCTCTTTGAGAGGTATGAGGTGATTTGTTTTGTGTCTTTGGTGTCATAGCAAAAGCAATACTAGCGAGATAAGTGCCTTGTCCTGGTCAATTCTTGTTTAATTTATACGTAATCCCGTCTTTAAATATTAAATTACAAAGTTGTTGTCGACGATATTTTGAATATAATATTTGTTGTTGCGAAACGAAACGTTCTATTGAGTTATAACGTCCTTAAAATTATCATCTTGACAACATTTTACGACTAATTTCAGCTCCAGACTCATAAACTATCCTTAGAATTCCAATGATTACTGTTCTGCGCAACGGCTCATGATATTTGAAGAGGCGCAACTCTATCACAATCTTAAAAGCTATTGTATACAAGAATGTAGTTCATATTATTCACCACATGACATAAAGTATGCAGACTGTAGTCCTTAGTTACGACTTTGTTTTGAAGCCTTATTCAAAGATTCTGCCAACCTTGGGAAGTAAATTACCCGTATGAACGGAAATTCAAAAGGAACGGCACAAAAAACCGGACGCTCCTCAATGACGCGACAAAGCTGTGAAATCATTAAGTTTGATGCAAATTATACGTTTGCTGACGGTTATTTGTCTGCAGCCTCAGACATTGCCTACCTTTGTATCAAACTAGCTGACCGTGCCAGCATTGTTCTGTCAACAAAACAACCAACCGATATTTCATGGGCCAACTAGCGCCATGTTCCGGCTTATTAGATAATGTAGTAATCAATTTATAAAAGTATGTATTTACAACTATACTCAGGCTCGGTCCAAAGCCTCGAATTTTGGAGGGGGTCACAGGCACGAAACCTCCGATTTAGGGGGGTCACCAGTGGAAATACAATAAATCGAGTGAAAAAAGACGTCCAACGATTTTACCCCCGTAGTTACCGCATCAGTTGTTTTTGCACCTGACTATACATAGGTATTATATCAGCTATCTTGGCTTCCATAGTACAAGCTTTGCTTAGTTTGGGGTCAGGCGGTGTGGTGTGTGAAGTGTCTACCTATATTTAGTTAATTATCGTTAATTTGAAATTTTTCGAGACCATTCATCGAAATAAAATCTATCCTATGTCTCCAGTTGCACCAAGGCACATAATGTCAATGTTTTTAGGTCGGTATGTCGTTGTACGGTTTTTTCCATTTGAAAGTTAGTTTCGTGAGGGTGATTCTTAACTACTAAAATGAAAATACAAATTTATTCCACAAGTTCCTGTGTATAAAACTATGATATACTATGGGTATCAAACGAAAGCCCTTGACTAGTAGAATACACTACGACAAATTCCTTTTCAAAGATGGTCGGGGTGAAATCAAAATTTTTAATTTTATTCTTTTAGTTTTCTGTCTAGCGGACTAATCATATTTTTTTCGTCATGATGGCTATTGTAGTTTAGTTTCTCGTTCGCAGTATTTACTATTCGTTAAAATATGTATGTCATTGTAGATGTATAAGATCATCATCATCAGCCGCAAGACGTCCACTGCTGAACATAGGCCTCTCCCCCCTAGATTTCCACAACGAACGGTCCTGCGCAAACTGCAACCAGCGGTTTCCAGCGACCTTTATGAGGTCATCTGTCCATCTAGTTCGGAGGCCGTCCAACACTGCGTCTTCCGTTTCGTGGTCGCCACTCGAGAACCTTTCTTCCCCATCGGTTGTCAGTTTTGCGAGCGATGTATAATAGCTTTTACTTTTATTATTGTCGTCTGTAGTTCCCACGCACAGAGACAGGTCTCGACCCGTTTATTTTCACTATCAAGCCCACCTATGTTTTATAACTGGTTGTGTTTATCAATGGTTTTTCTCGTATTTCAGGTAAGTCCTGATGGTAACTCGATTTGGGGTGACAACGCATTAGGAAGCACGACGCGCGCGCAATTGAGGCGATGCGACGCTGAATGGTAAAGTGTATAAATGGTTCAAATGTTTTATTTGGATAGCCTATAATGATTTAGTTCGTCGATTTTCCCGAGTAGTGCGTGAGATTTCAGCAATTGCAAACATTTTTAAAAAGATTCAATATCCGATATGTTTTGCTAAATAAAGAGATTTTAATTATAAATTAGGAAGACGACTGGGTTAAAAATATACCATTCTAATTAGTTCATCAGCTAGAACATGGAAAATATTGTTTTTTTTTTTGTATTTTTCGTATGTTTTGTTTTAAAAATTATTAAAAATCGATCACCATAACTTCCGGAGTGGTGGCGTTTTGACGTCACTTTATCGTGATTTGATGGTACTGGTATAATTAACATCAAGTCACTCAAAATTTCCAAACACTTTGTATCTTCGTCTGTGAAATAAAAGAAGAAATTAATGTACCTCAGACCAACTAACTAGCATGTTACAAAATATTTTTGAAAATCTAACTTGACGAACTAATTCGTTTGTTTTTTAGTCCTGTGTCCTGTTATCAAACGACCATCTTATAGGAAAAAGTGAAGTGAAAAAGTTTCGGTGAATTTAAAATAAGCAATTTCGCATTTCCATTTCACTTTAAAATTAGTGTTGCGATTTAGAAGCGTAGTGCGTTTCAGTCTCTGCTGGCCGGTCGTAGCAGCTGCGACCGAAGCTTAGGATCCTGTCGGTATTTATGAGCATTCGGTATTGACTGCATGCGATAATCATAGAATACTGGCCTAACTACATGTTTGCTAGTGATACTTTGAGGTTCTCTTTTAACTACAACGCAAAACCAGGTTGTTATTTGATAAACTAGTTTATCTATCTCTGAAACTGCTGTACCTATTTTAACGGAGCTTTCACTGGCACTTGTTAGTTTTATTTTAGTAAAAAAAAATATACACTCACGCAACTTCTAATGTACTTTCAACTATTTATAAACTTCTTGCGTGTTTTTTAATAAAAATTGGTTGCCTGTAAAGTCGGTATACGGGCGAAAGTTTTACGTGACAACAACTTTGAGTGGTAAAATAATTTTACGGAAAGGACGCGTGCCTTTCACTTTTTATGTCTGTCTCTCTCGCTCTTAGGCGGGCTAACCATGCCCGAGTGGAAGGGACGCGTGCCTCTCACTCGCTCTCGTTATGAGCGCATAACGTGAGCGGAGCGTAACGCAGTTTCTTGAAGTGTCACCCGGCAAACCAATTTATAAGTCGTTGTCACGTCAAAAACATTTTTTTTTCTCTTTATAAGAAGTCAAACTTCAACCATAGAACAGATAATATCTTCAACCTGAAGTTAGTTCCAACGTTATCTAGCTGACTTCAGGGTTTCGGTTTACATGATGGCGTGCTCGCTTCGTAAAAATTTACTCTCATGGATTTGCCCTAACACGCCAAATGAAATATAACTTCAAAATAGCACATTCATACATTAAATATGACATTCAATAATTTAGGTAAACCGTAGGGTAGAGCTACAGCCGCAAACAGATACCTAATATACACTATATTAGGTATCTGTTTGCGTGCGTTATAAAAATAATTACCTAGTTTTTTATTACATAAAAACAAAACCTATTATGGAGCGCTAAAGCTATTATCGTTATAACGATTGTATCATTAATTTCCTTTTCTTAGGTATAAGTTAAATGTTAATGGTTAGGATACTTTATCTATAGCATCACGCGAGCAGATTGTGTTCAATGTTTGGAATATAGTATCATCATCATCTTGTAGCCAGCCACGGAAAGCAAATCTACTTTTGGGCGTTCTTCTCCTAATGCACGCCAATGAGCTCGATAGCCTCTTATTGTCTTTGGCCATTAATTCACCTAAGTAACTCTCACACGGAAGTTTGTCACTGGGCGAGAAATACAAGCGCATAATGGTAAACAGGTAAGCTACACAATTACCAATTATTTTACAGTTCTACGAAGCTACGAGTATGTAATGTTTACAAGTTTAGTGCTAATTCAACTTTGAACATTCTATAATACTGTAACACTATCCTCCCCAATTTTTAAATTACAAGTTAAAAAAAGGCTTAAATAAACTTGCCTACCATCAAAAACATGTTCTGCTTATCTATACACATAGTATATAATAAAAAAATATAGTATAGTTTGAAAAAAATCGCGATTTGAACTCATATTGCGATTTTTGAAAATTTCCCAACGAGATGTCTCGCAATGCTGTCAGTTACATCTGAATCAGGCTACTAAAACGTTGGGAGGTAATAAAATATTAAATTAGATGGCGCTTTAGTTCTGTAAAATGTTTTCACTATAGGCTTATATATTCTATTAAAAAAGGTCTCAGTTAGCAAGAAATCGTGAGCGACTGCTAGTGTTAAACTCGTATAAACGTTTGTGTACCTACGTCTCTCAAGATGCGTAATATACAGCTTTGTCTTCGGAAGTTGAAAAATAAAAGTGTTTCTATCGTTCATGCAGCCTGCGTTTGATCATTAACTCACCTATAAAGGTGTAATTTACCATCTACACCCAGCTTCAATTAAACATTATATCGCCAATAATTTAAGCAATCTTTTTAATCAATCTGGAAGGCGAATCAATGCGATTAAAGGACTCATCAACGTAGCAGTTATTAAAAGTAATTTAGACAAGCGATATTTTTACGCTTCTAAGGATATCTCGATTTTGATTAATATGACCATTTCTAGCTGACCTAAGGAGTTTCTCAATTCGGCTGTAGTTTTTGTGTCCTCAGAATCTTCTTGTGGATAAATCAATTTTAAATATGCGTTCGATAGAAATGTGTTTTTCTTGTGATTTCATTTAAGTTTGTTTAATCTGTCCAGTAGTTTTGAGCTACTTTTTTGTCTTGTATAGGTATATATTTTTTAATTTTATGTAAATTTTCATCTATTAAGTACTAGTTGTACCCTGCGCACTTTGCTCTTCCACCTATCGAATTTGGTCAAACCAACTCAGAAACTTCTTTACCTCATAGACAACAACTTTGCTAAATATCATCACATAATAAATTTACGATTTTATAAAGGACATACAAACAAACGTTAATTTATATATAAATAGACTCGTAGTTATAGATAGGTTTGCGTTTTACCACTATATTGCCCGATGTAAAGCGGTAATGCTGTATGTGCTTATCTAGAACCTAGAAGAAACCCATTCACTCTGATCTGGAAAACACTTAGATGTTATCCATAAGGCAATATCCACTCAGGCAACATATTCCCCAGTATAGTTGTCGTGTACGTTTACACCAAGCAACCGAGATGACTAAAGATTAACACGAAAAAAAAGGTGGATTTTTAAATCGTTGAGTATTTTTCTAGTTAAGAGGTCTAACCGGTATCCGATCGGTTGCGTTAGTGAAATAACTACGGCTTGTAATTTATGTTGGCAGAAAATACGCAATAGGCAGGTGCAACGCGGCTCTTCTGAATAAAATATGATGAGATAATTCAACCTTTAGATAGTAGTTTTTCTAGCTTGGAATAATCTATCGCGCGATAGCTGTTCGTCACGCTACCATCGCCTGGGTTGTCCAAGAGTTGTTTTAAATGTCTGGCTATGATGGATTTGTGATACAGTATAGATAGGTATAGACCATGTGGACTACATAAAAAAAGCATTGACATTCATCGTAGTAATGCCGCCAGCATGCTAGGCACGCTTCCGAATTTTTGTGGTTTGTCTACCTAGGTTTCTACCTAGGTATAGTTGTCGTGTACGTTTACACCAAGCAACCGAGATGACTAAAGATTAACACGAAAAAAAGGTGGTTGGTTATCTGTAGACCTTCATTGGTATATGGATAACTCAGATGTGCTTAGTGGTTAGGTATTTGGCGTAGTGAAAGTTCTCATTGTGTTTTACTCGTAGTTTTGTAATAAGGATCTGACCGTTAAAAAAAATACAGCCGAATCGAAAACATTTTTTTTTTGACGTAGTAAAACTACTTACGTTACTTTTTTACGTAAAAAATACTCAGAAGTACAGACAGAGTTTGAAACTACAACTATACGCTTTTAAATCGGACTGTTTCATTATTAGGACACTGCTACATAGGTCCCACAAATCCGACTCATTTAAATGCATTGTATTTCAATATACCGAAGTTCAAATACCATAAAAAAAACAATCACAGAACGATTCGTCACGCGTATTTCATTCGGAGGTCCGTTTAAAAAGTAAAATTCAAATCAAAAGCTCTCCGTGAACGGTTTTTTTTTGTTTTTGTGTTATTTTTTGTTGGTACATGTTTTATTTGTTAGTTCATTAGTGCAACAAAAACCAATCGGGTTATTTTTTCGGCGTATCTGATAGATTGTAATTGATTTCAGGTTAACGGCCTGCGGTGGAGTCAGACTTTTTAATTTAGGGTTTTTAAATTATTTTAAATGCGTTGTTAACAGTCGTTAGTCAGTAATTAAGACAATTTATAGTGTAGAAGATATTTATGTGGAATAGAATTAGACCAAAACACTATTTTAATTTATTTTTAATAATATAGAGTGACGAATGATATAGACTGATGGTAAGCAACAAGCCTGCCCGTAACAATCGTCATGCAGCCATTTGACCATGAAGAGTCCACAGTCATCATTGCTCTACACCCGTGACATTGCACTGCGCACGTCATCCGGAGATGTAAAATGGCTTTTCTCTTAGCTTAGTAATATCTCTGGAAAAGTTGTCATTAAAACCGGAACACAGTAACGTTGCACATTACTGCTAGGGTAGAATAACTGGCAAAAGTGTGGTACTTTGCCAGGATGATTCTGAAAAGAGCCCTACCACTACTAAATTTGCTCGCGAATAAAAGTATACTAAATAAACAAATACTTTTAATTTCTTAGATATATAAGTTTAAAAGTTGAGGTGAGGTTAAAATAGTTACTGGTGTAATTCAAAATAACAAGTGATTTTTAAAACTGACAGTACCTAATTGGCAATGCGTCATAGCAACTCATATAATGACACATAGACTAAGTCTTTGAACAAAAACTTGAAAGCAAAGTACAATACCTACCTACCTAACATACAATTAAAAATCACTTAACAACAGCAAAAATAAAGTATTGTTTGACGTTGAACTAAATCTCATACACACATTTAAAGTGCGTACGGACTTATACCTACATTTTAGATTTGTTTTTGTAAAAGGAAAAAATCTGCAACAATTCTGTTAATATAACTAGTACTCGTACAACTAAAATTTCTTTACTGAGGTAGGACTGTCATAAGCATCATAAGCAGCCCACTAAATGTTCCCACTGCTGGGACTCGGGGCCTTCTCTCGCAAGGAGAGAGTTTTAGGCCATAATCCACCACGCTGGCCAAGTGCGGGTTGGTAGATGACCTCGAAATATTCTAGGTACATGTCGGTTTCCTCACGATGTTTTCCTTCACCGTTTTTAAGTTAGCGGCATTACGCACATGACTTCGAAAAGACAGTGGTGCGCGTGGTGGGATTCGAACCCGGGAGCGCCGGATCGGCAGTCGCCGTTCTCCCGACTAGACCAGCCGTAACTTTAGGTAGGACTGTAATCGAGCCGAAAAACAACGTTGAAACAAATGTATGCTTTGCAATGACTGTTTTTAATATGAGTTTAATTCGTGAAACTTTGTCTATTATAAAAAAAAAAACTTCTTTAAAATGGATTTTAAATATGAATATTTAAATTAACGGGCTAAAATCACGGTCAATAATGGTCAAACCAGCATTACTTAAGTTTTAGTCGATTTGGTGATTAACGATTTCAGCACGTCTTCGATCATGCCTATCAGCTTTCAAAAAAAGACTGCATCAAAATCGTACCATAGACAGAAGATGTATGCAAAGACATGCAAATTGACACGTCAATTTCACAACACCTATTTATACACGTTACAGCAGTTTCAGACAAGCGTTTTAGACGCGCGTTTACGCTCCTTTTAGAAGCGCATGTAGGCGCGTATAGGCGTGTCTTTTTTCACACGCACAACTCGTACTATCTTTGACGTTGACGCCCTTCTAATATAAGTGCGAAATGATGTTGATACTGACACGATATCTTTACTGATTCGAGCGAACACTCCGAAATATGCCCGATACGCGGTTCCGGTTGTTAGAAACGCGCGCGTTTAATCGCTTCTGCTGAAACTAGCATATAATATACGCACAGAAAAATACGCTAACCTGAAACCGCCGTAAATTTAAGTACCTATTTCAAACAAGGTAAAATCAACCTATAACTAAACAGTTACTTAATTTTGGTAGTGATTTTGTCCATTAATCTTGGCTGTCGAAAATAGACAATGAGTTGAAAAGTCCTTCGTATGCCATAACATAATTATCGCTTGCACCACTACTGACCTTGCTGAGTCACGCTATGCTGTAGCAGTATCATGAGACTAACTTTTGAATTTGAAACTAGGTTGATACCCGTCGTATATTAAGCAACTGTAGTATTTTTTACATAAATGTAAAACAATAGGACGACGGAGCGACGTGACAAGCAAGATTTAAACCTGATGGCAAACATACCTACCTGCCGATAATTACACAGTTCGCAGTTATTTTAACTCGAAGAGTTCAAATCACTGGCACTGCATTTGCCAGATATGTAAGTTGATATAATTATCAGAAATATAATTGCTAACTTATGTTAGTAATGTAATTTCGCGGGAGACATAGCCCATCAAACCGGAATACAGTAATGTCTGCATGTTACAGCTTAGAGGTAAAATAATTGGCAAAGGTATGGTGCTTCCGTTAGCTCTGCAAAGAGTTTTACCACTACATGAATCTACCCGCACTAGGCCAGCGTGGTGGATTACGGTTCTAACTCTCCTTATATGAAAGAAGACTCCGACCCCAGCAGTGGGGGCATAAACTGAGCTAAAAATATAGTGGGATTCTTTTGCTGATCGCATTCATTAAGATGTTACTGGCTCTTATTATTATACTGTTTTTTTTTACTATAGAGTGGCGAGACTAGCAGGTCATGTGTCTGATGGTAAACGACATGCCTGTCCATAACAGCACAATGTCATGCAACTATTGAATAGTCCAAATCATAATCTTGCACTGCACTGCACAGTCTGAACTACGCTCATCACCCAGAGGTATAAGATCATGCCCTGTAAATTCACTGGAAACATTCCCTTCATATCCGGAACACAGTGATCTTAACACATTACTGCTTGGCGGTAGAATAACTGGCAAAGGTGTGGTACTTCCCCAGACAGACTCTGCTGAGAGTAATACCACTGCAGTCAACGTTTCCAGAAAAATTACAGGGCTTAGAGATATAAGATCTTAGATATCTGGGTGACGAGCGCCGTGCAGTGCTAGGTAATGATTTGAAATCTTCATGATCCAATAGCTGCGTGTCACTGTGCTGTTATGTGGCAGGCATGTCGCTTACCATCAGGTACATGTCCTGCCCGTCTCGTCACTCTATATTATAAAAATATCTTCTATTATCTATATCATGGTCATCGCGTATGATAATGCTCAGTGACCATGATATAGCATTCTATAGGTACAATGAACATCGTTCCGGCAACATGTTTTTGCTTCGATCTCCTAATTATGGTACTTGTAAATTACTCATCAATATTTCAGTGTGTACCTCGTACGGTAATGAGGTTCTCCTTGCCCCGTGGGTAATTAGGTACTATGTTGGGAAAAGTTAGGATCACGTTTTTAGAAATTGTGTGTGAATTTTGACGAAAATATGAAATAACTTTAGTTTGTTAATAGGGTATTAGTAGGGGAGCCCAAGCGAGGATATCGATGTTTACCCGAGGGCTACAAAGTTATAAAAAAAACATATCTACATTCTCGAACGTGGCATTTTTTTATGTTAGTAAGTCAAGGGTAACGAAAAATATACAATCTGACGATGTCTAAAAGTCGAAGTAACTAAAAATATTCGATAAAGCTGATTCTATGCGTATATTTTAAACTCTATAGACGCTGCCCCACCGATACAATTTAACATAATAACATTTTTTTTCTTCTTATCGTCTAAGCTTTGCAATCCAAAAGGACTTACTAAATCCCCTACCAAATATTACGTTAAAAACAATTTTGGATCAAAATATTTGATAGGTTGGTTCTCGTAAGAGTTTCATAAACGTTTTGGGTCGTGGCGGCTAGCATCAGTAGCCGGCGTTCTACCATTGACCTCGCGATCCTGACACCAATACGCTATAAGCAACTTTATTGCAACTAGTTTGTTTTGATATACCGCGATATTTACAGACGTATCTACATCCGTATATACGTATAAAACACTGCTTTTGATGTTCCGAATGGGAGTAATTTATGCGCGCATATATTTGACTGTTGCTATGTGTTCAACATTCGGAGATTTTTTGCTTTTATTGCATTTACTTCTGATCTATGTAAGTTGTTAGAATGCTGATATGGTCAAAGATAAAAAGAATCCCGCGAGTACCTAGAAGAAACAGATTTTGAATTGATGACGTCCAGATTCTGATTGTAAGGAAATATTTACTTCAGCAATTTTTTTGATTCGATATATTTATGTGGGTTTATTCTAAAGTGACATTAAACCTGCCTTGAAAGTTGTACTGCGACAACCTGTACTGTATTTTTTATAATGTAAAGAGACAGGATGAGCAAGACGTTTGTCTGATGGTAAGAAACACGTCTGCTCATAAAAGCACAGTGCCCAAGGTTTGATAGTCTTAGAGGTATACCAACCACCCTTTGAAATACAACAAAAATACTATTCGGTTCAAGCGTCTTGGAATACGTAATTAACGTCGATAATGGACAGATCTTGACAAATTGAGAACCTTGTCCTCGTATTAAGTCGATTCAAAATAGTAGTAAAATCAAACAAACTAATAGTCATTGATACGGTGAATGAACGAAGCGGAACTCTCCGTAGCGTTTATCGCGAACTTTTTAACTATCGTATGACTTAGTATTCAGCGGTCTCCGCTCTTGTTATCGAACCGTACAAGTTTTTGCTCAAGTCCCACTTTTCCTACAAACTTCAAACCACTAGTTTCCATAATCTTTCTCAGAGACTTTGCCCTCGGTATCCCGCTTTTTGTAACCGATCGGCGATATCAATATCCTTCTCTCGATTTTCTACAAGGTTCCTATTTAGTCTCACTTGTGTTCGCGAAATGCAAAAACGAACGTGATCTTGACTAATAAAAAACTATGTTTTTAAACCTTTAAAATCTCAATAAATAATTTATAAATTATGATAATACCAGTTGTATTAACAGAATAAACCTTTAAAATCTCAATAAATAATTTATAAATTCCGATATTATTAGTTGTATTAGCAAAAATTGATACATTGTATAGGATACCAATTAGTCGACACTTTTTCATACAACACCATCTAGCTCAAACAAACAACTTACGCCTTTTTACATAAATACACGGGTAACTCACGTTTAATATAGTCAGTCCAGTCCGACTCAAGTTTTGTGCTAAACGAGCTGGGTTCCCAGCTCGCACTCTCCTTGAAAAAGATCGCCGGACGCGATCGAAACTTGAGTCGGACTGTACTGACTACATTAAACGTGAGTTACCCGTGTGTTTATGTAAAATGTGTAATAACCACGTTAGTTTTCATACTAACTTACGCCTTTGTTATTGAGATTTTAAAGGTTTTTAAAAATATTGTTTTTTTAGTCAAGATCGAGTTCGCTTTATTGTATAACCATATCACGCGGGAATAACCCGTGAATTAATTAACTGTGTGTAACAAACATGTTAGTTTTCATACTAAAGAACGTAATTCTCTATTCGTGAGAACATACAATACAATACAATACAATACAATACAATACAATACAATACAATACAATACAATACAATACAATACAATACAATACAATACAATACAATACAATACAATACAATATACAATACAATAATACAATACAATACAATACAATACAATACAATACAATACAATACAATATAATACAATACAATATAATATAATATAATATAATACAATATAATATAATATAATACAATACAATATAATATAATAATACAATATAACAATACAATACAATAATATAATACAATATAATATAATAATATAATACAATACAATACAATATAATACAATATAATACAATACAATACAATACAATACAATACAATACATACTGTACAATGTAAGTGTCACTAGTTTTTATGTTGTCCAGCTGTACTATAATTTAATGTAGTTTAATAGAAATAGTGTTAACCAAAGTGATGAAGTGCATTAAAAGCTAACTTAAACATCTTAATAGTAAGATATACTTACATACACAGAATAGTATACTTTAAATCAAATCACTATACAGTATAAAACAAAGTCACTACCCGCATCTGTCCGTCTCTATAATACGAGTATGCTTAGATCTTTAAAACCACCAAAAAGATTTTGATGCGGGCTTTTTAATAGATAGAGTGATTCAAGAGGAAGGTTTATGTGTATAATACGTGCGTAAAATAGCTGAGAAACCCGGAAAATGTAAGGTTTCTAATGTGATGCCATAAATAAACACATTTTTTGCGCTTTCACTACAAACGCTGGCTGAACCTTATGAGCTAGATCAAAATAATGTACAGCAATGTAGTACCCCTTAAAAAGGTCTAGAAAAAAGTCTGCAATAGCATATTTCTATCTCCTAGGAATAACCCATAATAACAATTTTTATTTGTACTTATATAAAATTATTTGTACTTTGGTAACTTGTTTGTAATATTAGGCGGGACGGCGATCACGCGATTATCAATTTTAAAATTAAAAAGGTATAACATGGAACAATAATTATATAATAGTAGTAAAATTGTTTTAGAGTCCTGTGGGAACATAAATTACTCTGTTTAGCCTTAAGCTACCAGTAACCCTGTATAATATAAGGAAATTCAAACGATATTATCAAGCTTTGTTGCATTTCTTACTGAAATCGCTCTTTTCAACATTTATCATTCATTCTGTTCGGGATTTCGCTATTTCTACTTTTATCGATATGAGTTTCGATTTATGAATCGATTTGAATAGTAGCTATTGAAATGGGACATGATTTGTTGTGTCAAAGTTTAGATGACTCTGACCCTGTTACTAATATATTAATATTTTATTAGTTACGATCTGAAACTCGAATTTCAAATGTTTATGTATAAAATACTAGACGTATTTACAAATATTTAATATTCTATATTTCTATTTTTTTTATTGTAAAAAAGTAGTCTATGTGTTATTCCAGGCAACAATCTATCTATGTTCCAAATTTCAACCTGATCGTTTCTTAAGTTCCAACGTGATTGCACAACAAACGTCTAAACATTGACATTTATAATATCAGTAGGATTTCTTTCTTTATTAACAATAGTGTATTTTCTAAAATCAAATCGGGAAAATGAAAGATTTTATTACACCAGGCCACTCTTTTCAACATTTTTGTCATTTTTGTTCGGTCCTTCGATATCAGTACTTTTATCGATATGGGTGTCGATTTTGGAATCGATTCGACTGCTCGCTATTGAAATGGGACACGATTTGTTGTGCCAAGGGTCTGATAGATGACCCTAACGTCTATTGGTACGTGGGGTAAATACGGAATGAGGTTCTTTCGATGGAATGCTCTCTTGACGCCTTTAAACTTGAAATGGGCCATAAAATGTTGCGTTACCTCATTCAATGTGTTTTCCGTATTTTTTTTTGTGTTTATGGCTAAAAATACAATTTTCATCCCACCAGCTCGGAAAGAGTACTTTTGCTCCTCGATATCAGGGCGCAAAAGTCGTTTTTACCCTCTAGAGCAAGGGTCAGCAACAGGCGGACCGCGGTCCGTATCCGGACCGCGAAGGGTCGAACCTCGGACCGCCAATAAAAAATATTGTATTGTATTGTAAGCCAAGTATACATTTAAAATATAGATAGGTTACACTGTACCTTTATTAATGTAAATAATATTTTTTTGCCACATAGAATCTACCTTAGTAAATAAATTATTTTTCTATTAAATATTTTCCGCAATGCGGCTAAGAGAAATTCCACATTCAAATACACGCTCCTCTTCGCCACACGAACGTGAAATGCGGTCCCCGCCCAAGATAACTCCTCGAAGAGCATCTCCGTCCAATAACTACTAGAAAACGCAGACCGAAGAGAGACAGAGATCCGTATCCGCAGAGTGGCTCTCTTCATGGACAGCAACAAAAAAAAGATTGGCAATAAGCTTTGGCTTCGTCTGGGAACGGAAACGAGCCCGTTTGTCACCTGGATTGTCTTGCCTGCTCAATGGCAGTACCGCAAAAGTCACAATGAAGAGGGAAACCTACGACGTAATGTGTGCGAGGTAGACGGCCACCGATTTCGGTGCGAAGGTGCGATCGAAAAACAAAACGATTGCATTAATAGAGTACTCGAAAGGTCGGACGCCTTGCACTTACGCTAGAGCGCTGCTCGCACATCTGAGGAGAAATGCTGGTAAACATCATATACGAAGATAAGGGGAAAAAATTTGAGCTTTGGCTGACCCCTTTGCATAATCAAACGAATGCAACTGACAAATGGGGATATCTGTTCCTACTTCGACCATCCAAACCGGCTCCGAAAGAGCCCAGCAGAGGACAGCCGCGGAAAGAGCCGCCAACCAAAGGCGGAGCCAAGGAGTGACGCACTTTATGTTTTCTTCGAATTTATAGCCTCATTGACAGCGACAAGACAAGTCAATCTCAAGATCTGTGAAAACATCATGCAGTCCTAAGCAGTCATAAGCTAGGAAGTGAAAACCTCTTAAAGGCGAAACTCGCGGAGACTGAAGCAGTCATTTACAATAATGTCACTTCCCGGGTCATCAAAGAAAAGGAAAGAGTGCAGAAAATGGCTTTGTGACACTGAGCAAAAAAAAGATGGCATGACACAGAGAGCGCATGGGAAGACCTGTTTATGCGACACCTCCAAACGATCCCAATTGTAGTCACTGCCGCATCGGGCAGTGACTACAATTTATATACACCAAGATTATGCTGGACGATAAAATCCTAGAGATGGCCAAGACTATCGAGGAGAACTCAAACGTCAAATCTGGTTAGGAAAACTGGGACAACATGGGTGATTAGAAACTTCAACGTAGATAAAGACACCATCATCACCACAACAACTGAGGGACCAAAAGATCTAAGAGAAAAGCTATCGCACCGTATCGGAAACCTGGTCAAAACCAGAGTGCGAACCATGGCTTCTGCTCTAGTAAATGGTTTCGGAACGCCTTCAGCTTTAGTTGCTTTATGATGGATGAAGCTCTCATGAACCATTTTGGAGACATTGTGGGTGACACACTGCCAAATTGTTCAATTTGTCAAAGGCTTCACTTCATATGGAAATAATTGATATACAAGAAGATGTATCTTTGCAAATGTATAAAACTGTATCTACTGAAGAACTTTGGGCCAAACACATCTCAGAAATATATGGAAATCGCAAAAAAACTAACTATCAATTTGGCTACTATGTTTGTTCGAATTATGTGGGTTATCTTTCTCATTTTTTTTTAAAACAAATATCTTTCGAGATTAAGCGACACCCAACTACTCGTAGAAGACACACGTCGAATTTTCTATTCTTCTCGAGTACCAAACTATAAAGAGCTGGTTCAAGAGGATCGGTGTAATTTGTCGCATTGATTTTAGGTCTTATGTTTTTTATAATTACAAGTTGAGTTTGATACCATACAATAAATAAGTAGCACTTATTTATTATTAAGTTACGGCTGGTTTAATCGGGAGAATGGCGACTGCCGGTCCGTAGACCCTGGGTTCAAAACCACGCGTGCCACTGTCTTGTCGAAGTCATGTTCGTAATGCCGCTAACTTAAAACGGTGAAGGAAAACATCGTGAAGAAACCGACATGTACATAGAATCTTTCGAAGTCATGTGTCTTCCACCAATCCGCACTGGGCCAGCATGGTGGATTATGGTCTTGACTCTCTCCTTGCAAGAGAAGGCCCCAACCCCGAGGTTCTGCAGTAGGAGCATTTAATGGTCTGTTTAAGCAATTATTACTTGTTTTTTTCTGGACCTCGATAAAATTTCTGCACTTCATCCGGACCCCACCTAAAACTACTTGCCGACCCCTGCTCTAGAGGTTAAAGTAAATTTGAATTTAGAACATCGTGTGTACTGAGGTTTTGAATTCAAAACATAATTCAACCTATTTATTTCTACCTCCTTGGTGCCGAATGCATCATACATTTTTTTTATATGTTTAAAATTCAGACTCGTAACCTCCTTGGTGTACTTACTTTTTTTTTATTTTTTAGCGCGAAAACATTTAAAAATTTGCATTTAGTCATTTCCTCGCTGAGGTGGAATGAAAAGTTACGTGTTGCACTCGAGTGCAAAGATTTTTCACCTTTGTGCTTTTTGATTCCTTTGCTACGCTCAGGATTCTAATTTTGAAGCACTCGCTGCGCTCGTGATTCAATTTTAGAATCCTTCGCTTGCTCGGTCATCAAAATTGAGCACGCGGTTAAAAATCAACTTTGCACTCTTGTATAACAAATAACTATTTCCCGTCTGTACGATTTTTTTTTCTGAGTCTCTATGGCGTGATTTTTGTTTGGATTCTGTGGTACCGTAATCAACATACTGTTACGTTTTGTTTACCCCACAACTGGGTCAGAGTTTATCTTTGTCAAATACATTGTATCATGTTACGTGTCAATGAGTCATATTTTGACTTACAATTTTTTTTTTATATTGTGTATTGATTTCGTTCAGGTACAAAATAATAATTTCAACAAATACAAAGTCAAATTAACAATACATAAGAAAAAACATTGTGGTCGAATTGATAATCTCCTCCTTTTAGGAAGTCGGTTAAAAATCAAATTCAAATGAATGAATGAAAATTTTTTTAAAGTTTTTAAGCTACATGATTTTGACAAAATTCGTTTGGGCAAATCAAAACAAGAGTCATATTGAAGTTGTTAGAGGTATATTATGTTATGTACTCGTAGGTGTAATGTTCTCTTTGTATTCATTCATCATTGCAGTTTTGTTAATGTCTGGCTCCCGTAATTCCAACTTTGCTTAGTTTGAGGTATTGTGCGAGTAATGTACAACAATAACCACAAGTGAGACAAATAAGGTTTTCGATATCTTAAAATACATTATACGAGTATCCTTTGATAAGTTAGTCGTGTGGTACAAAAACCACCGACTGATCAATTCAAATACTTTTATACCTAAATTACAAATTATCCTCTGCTCAGTGATGTATGCGGGCTTGAGTAGGTATATTCTTCCAGACCTATCTACTTAATCGGCAACGCTGCTTCTACCATTTGTATAATTAATGGCGAAAACTTGTTAATAGCAATCTTTATCGAAGCGACGCGTACATCCTGCGTATGAGATATTAACCTTTTTCTGTTTTCGTTTGTTCGTTTTGCTGGTCTGTGTACCTGGTGTCAGTGGATACGCTAATATAGCTTTTATACTTTCACTATTTGAACTCAAATTGAAAACGCTCTAATACGAGATTTTTCGTGATGTAAAGCTGAGTTTAAAAGAACCTGAATATGTCCTGCGCGATATTTTTTTCAATGACGATTCCCCTGTTTTAATATGACTTCAAAGTGTTGAACATCGCCGCAAAGTTGGAAGGTTATTGGGCTTTTATCGGATACATTTCGGGGAGTGCGCAACTGATCTGCATGATTATTTTTAACCTTTTAACGGACTTCAAAAAAGGAAGAGATTTCGCTATTTGACCGTATTTATCTTTTTTTCTATTAGATTGCTCGTAGCTCGAAAAATGAGTCATTAATCATAAGCGTTACTGTCGTTTTCGTTAAGCGAGCCATATGCTTATTCCCACTAATTATTTAAAATGTATGTAGTCAAAATCTAGCTTTTATTGTTTAAAAGTAATTATTTTCATGGCGTTTTTGACCGTCTATACTTTGAGACACGACATCAACAGATGGCGCCTCTCCCTGAGCGAACCGACCACGAATGGAATGAATAAAACGTGTCACATTTTATTCATTCCATTACATTACATTCATAACATTAGGTACAAGGACCTCGCTTAAAGTAATTTTCATTCGATACAATCGATCGCCGTCGAGGCATTATACGGCTTTGATCAGCTCAAGAATAATTATTCGTGTTAATTTTTAATGGAACTTTGTTGGTGGCACCTTTGGTTTCCTCGTTTCAATGGCCGTCTTTAAATTTTATGATCGATATAGTCGGCTCTCGTGACTCTACCGTGACAGGATCAATCGTGACTTCGGTATTATTAATTTGAAGTGTCTATTTCGAAAAAAAAAAAAACTGTTTGTATTGATATACGAAGTTCATGTTCAAGTTCATTCAGTGATGTAAACTTCTCGTTGTTTGTTGGAGGTTCAGGAATTAAAGAAATCAACAAGCTATTAATTTTAGCATCCGTCTCACGAAATGTTATCTAAATCCTTTGATCTGTAACAACACATATAAACAAGCACGCAAACACGCAGTCATGCACGTACATACAATGTGTGCGGACACACAAACGTATGCACGCTGTCGACTTTATTAAATAATTTAAATTGCGATTTAATCCTTTGTAAAGTTATTATCGTAGGACCGCCGTAAAATGCAGAAGCACTAAAAATTTACTACCAAAGAGTTTACACATACTACTCATACTAGGTATAGAGTTAGAACAAACGTTTTACACCGAAAGCATGGGTCTGATCGCTCTTGTGGAAGTGTCATACTTTTGTCGCGGCACATCACTATGTCTCCATCGACATAAAACGATTTTTTTTAAAATAAAAAGTGACGAGATGAGCAGGACATGTGCCTGATGGTAAGCAACATGCCTTCCACATAGCAGCTCAGTGGCACGCAACTATAGGAACATGAAGAGTCCAAATCATTACCTAGCACTGCACTGCACTCGTCACCCAGAGATCTAATATGTTATATCTCTAAGCCCTGTCATTTTTCTGGAAACATTGTCCTTCAAACCGGAAACCAGTAATGTTTGCACATTACTGCTTGGCGGTAGAATAACATACACCTCATCTGCTTACGATTGGTACAAAGGAAACGTGCGGATAGACCTGATCTATTTACTTATTCTTTATCTAAGGTTACTACAAAATCTTACAAGTAGTCTTGTGACACTCGGCAGATAACGTCTTCAATTGAACAATTGCTGGGGCGTGCAATCTCGAACAATCGCTTCATGGTGTGTTCAGACGACGCTATTATGTCAACTAGGCTGTTCAATCTTCTCATTCATCATCATCATCAGCCGCAAGACGTCCACTGCTGAACATAGGCCTCCCCCTAGATTTGCACAACGAACGGTCCTGCGCAACCTGCAACCAGCGGTCATTCATCTTCTCATTGGACGTGTGGAAATAATACAAATCGTTCTCAAACTTTCACTATCTTCTAAGTTCTATATAACTAAGTTTTAATTGTTAATCTGATTTCTAGTAATTTAGGAGAGTTTACGTTGTTATATGGTTTACGTCCCAATGTTTTGAGGTAACAATTTGATAACAATTTGATTTTCTCCGAAAAAATAAAAACTGACTGTTTTAAAAGTAAACTCAGAAAATCGACAAAATTGTAATTATTTGCTAAATCTACAATTACATAGTCCATATAAAGAAAGGTAAGCAAATTTTAGTTGTATGTGACCACCTCTAAAGTATTATTTATCTGCCTTACAAAAAAGAACCATCAAAATCGATAAAAAATTGGGGGAGCTATCGCGTAACATATGTACATACAAAAACAATACAACCGTATTGAGAACCTCCTGCTTTATGAAGTCAAATTGACAAAAGCAGATCTTTTTTAACCCCAAAAGGGTTACCAAAAAAAAAAAAAGGGGTGTTATAAGTTTGACGTCGATGTCTGTCTGTCTGTCTGTCTGTCTGTCTGTCTGTCTGTGGCACCGTAGAGCTCAAACGGATGTGCCGATTTCAATGCGCTTTTTTTTATTTAAAAGTTATTATCCGTGCGGATGTTATGTTAATATAGATTCTATAGCTATGTTTGGTTAATATAGATTCAACATGGCCGCCGCCACAAAATGGCGGACTAAATATTTCTTCACAACCTACCTTAATATGGGTATCAAATGAAAGGGCTTGACTAGTAGAATACATTGCACTATGACAAATTTCAAATCCAAGATGGCCGCTTCTACAAAATGGCGAAATACATTTCTTTTTTCACAACTCCCTTAATAAAGGTATCAAATGAAAGGGCTTGACTAGTCGAATTTTGTACGGATAACAAATCTGAGGTAATCGGGGGTTAGTCAAAATTTTCAATTTTGTTCTTGTAATCATCACTTACTCATTTTAACAGTGAAGGAAAAGGTCTGAAGACATAACGTGGGCTGTTGTTAGTTACACCAAATAAAAAAATAAAAAATAGTCCTAAAGTAATCCAACTTTTTAATTTCCATCTAATACTACTCACTATCGCCTATTGCTATTTTATTTCGTTTTGTTTTGGGTGTTTTTTGTTTATTTTTAATAACATAAGATAAAGAGTTAATATATCTATCTACTCAAAATACACGTAATTTATTTCAAGTCACGTACATATTATTAGCTAAGTATAAGTTATCATTTCGAGTGTAAATAAGTAGTAAAACTACCATTGCAAGTGGGTTGAAATATATTTATTACCTATTTAACAAAACACGCAGATGCAATAAAATTCAAAATAACATAAATACGAGTACATTATAGTGAAGATAATAGGTTTGACTTGAGTCATAAACAGACATGTTAAATAATTATTTTCTTATAATATAATGTCAGATTTAATCATTTGCCGTTTGTTTAGGGTCGCTCTTATTGAACCCAAGATGTTATTGTGTAATGACATGAAGTAATTTATAAAATTGGATAGCGAAATCTGAGGAGGGCCGGGTGTCGGGGTCGACAGTTTGCCGTAAAAATAGCACACCGGGAATTCGTTGAGTAGGGCTGTCTCTCAGAAAATAGGCCAATGCTATATATGAATAATTATAAGTTACGTGTCACGCTGCTTGTCCGCGATAGACTCATGAACTACACAACCCAACCGATTTTAATCAAATTTGGACACCGAGTCCAGTTTGATCCACCTTGAGAGATAGAATAGTTTTTATTTCGATTATATTAATCTTAATATGATAATATCCGAGCAACAAAACATGTAATTGACTGTAATTAACTACACTTTGATGAGAAATAACTCATTTATTGTTTCTATTAGATTTAAAGCATTGTACCTACACTAGAATTATCAATTTTATAAGGTATATTTATCGTAGTTATAACAATATTTCGTTTCAGTTCCATCAACAATGTTGCCGAATGGACGTCTTCTATATATATGTTGAATATAGTGCGTCAAACTTCATCAAAATAACGGGGACTTGCTTCCCCATGTAACGGTATAATATGTCCCGTAATTAAGAATTCACTATAATAACTTAGAATAATGTTTGTAAGCAATTAGTTATACATAGATCTTTTTCTTATAAAAAGGTCTACTTTTGACATCTATGACCATATAAATTAATGAAGGTATTTAGAAATTATAAAACAAGCTCTACGTGGTTATGAAGTTTCATTTGGCTAGTAGGTTAAAATTAACGGAAATTACTGTTTATCTGTTATGCCTAGTTATTTTATCTGTCGTGAAATCGCCTATAAGAGAGCTAATGTTTTATAGCAACGAATGCAAATAACATTTCTCAAATCCGTCTGTATGGTCAATCCGAATGATTACCGCGATCAAACAAAAATAATCTTCATCAAATATATTAGTAAAGATATTGCTGTGATGAAAAGTGTGCCAGCCCTAGACTGTGATTGCAGATTATGTATGTATGGAAGTGTTGCGCTTCTGTCGGATGAAAAATATTACTTTTTACGGAGTAACTTCTTTTAAAGCGAAGTACTAAAATGGTATAGTGTCACAGACACAGAATAAACATTCGAATTTATCACGCAAAACTTTCTCCTGGGTGGGAATTGAACCCACGATCCACGGCTCAGTAAACCCACATCGAATTGAAGAACGAATGAGGAATAAATTTAACTTTAATAAATAGGTTATTTTATAGAATCCATTGTAATAAATCATTGTATTCTGATATGATGATCGCTCGTAGCTATCATTGATTAGCATAAAAACCTAAAAGCCGAGCCAAGTGCGTGAAATTAATAGCGATATTATTCTTCTAATGCCTGGGCCACACTAACGGGAAATGCCATGAATTATCGCGTTAAAGGACGTTAACCGTATTTGTAAAATGCACCTTCGGTACCCGTCCATTAGGTGTACTTTACACCTACGGTTGACGTCCGTTAACGCGATAATTAATGGCATTTCCCATTAGTGTGGCCCCAGCATAAGAAGACTTGTTCAGAAAAAAAACTTGAATTGATCTTCTCAAGTCGAGGATAAACAAAGGAATCGCTATCTATTGAATTATAATTTCAAATTGAGGTAAACGAGTCTGGTTGAAAAGTGAAACAACTTATAGGGCTATTAACTAATTAATAGTATTAACTAGTTCTGTAAGTGTGGTATTGGGACTTTGCAGAGTCTGCCTGGGGATGACCACACTATTGGCAATTATTTTTTCACTGTTTTCCGGTTTGAAGGGTAATGTTTCCAGAGAAAATCAAGGTAGGCAGGTTAGGTAGTGATTTGGACTCTTCACGTTCAAATAGCTGCTTGGCTGTGATATTATGTGCAAGCATGTCGCTTAAAAAAAGACTTCGAAACTTACTCAAATTAAGTTGGTAATAGAAAAAATGTGAGTCTATCCGAAGTGGATTGTGGCTGATATCACTAAAATACGGTCCTTCTTTTTGTCCTGAGTTGTTTTCTTTATATTGGACAGAGGTACGAGTAAGAAGCTCGCTGAAGCTTATATACGGGTCTACTACCTAACTTTAAATATTCTTAGCTTTGATATTGATCTGTCTGTTGTTTTCGCTTGAAATCATATAGAAAATAATATCAAAAACGTAACTTATTTAGCTAGACGACCGAAGAGCTCTTTTCAGCGTAATTTCGGATGTGCCAGCGGCTGACGACCGTTTGGGATCCGGAATTTGCACGCTTAGTAGCTCGATCTTCCTCACCCATTCTCTCTGATGTCCGAACCGAGCCGGCTATATCATCTGATCGATTGTCCTACTTTAGAACAAGCTCCTGTTATTTTGTTACACGCATAGTTCATGGGTATACTGTTCAAATTGATACCAAATCAATTGACCCCAAAGTTTGGAAGTTCCAAAGGCACAAAACGCTTTTTTTATTTTTATTTTTTTAAATAAAGAGTGACGAGACGAGCAGGACATGTGCCTGATGGTAAGCAACATGCCTGCCACATAACAGCACAGTGACACGCAGCTATTGGAACATGAAGAGTCCAAATCATTACCTAGCACTGCACTGCGCTCATCACCCCGAGATCCAAGATGTTATATCTCTAAGCCCTATAATTTCTCTGGAAACATTGACCTTCAAACCGGAACACAGTAATGTTAAACATTACTGCTTGGCGGTAGAATAACTGGCAAAGGTGTGGTACTTCCCTAGGCGGACTCTGCTAGGAGTCCTACCACTACAAAATATAATAAGCTAATATAAATCTCTTTCTAATCGACTTTTGCAGTTCGCCTAAACTGCCTCTACTGTGTACAGGAAAAATTTAACTACAGTCTCGCTATAGTCTTACTACAGCAATCACTTTGAAATTCCAGGTGGTGTCCAAGTAGCGATTTCAGTCTGCGTTATGCTGCATAAGTATTCCGCTTTATGCTTGTTTTCGCTACTGAAGCTCAAAGTGCTTGGTATTTTGGCACTACGGATTTGGTTTTCATGCATTATAGTTCGGTATGATGGAAAACTCTTTCGCACTAAATGTTACATCAGCTATCTTATTCCCACAGTATAAGCTGATGCATTGTTTTGTGCTAGATACTTTTGTATACTGTTCTATGCGGTTTTAACTTTAAGACAGTTTTATAGGTAGTGTGTTTTGTGTGGTTGCAGTTTTTTAATGTACTTATTTTTGTTACGATTTACATTGTGGATATAATCTTAATAGAAGATTTATACATGGTGAACATTTTGTTATCGAAGGATACAATTAATGATTTTAATGCGAGAATATACCAACTTCATTTTATTTGTGGTATGGTATAAAATGTATTTTACTCGAGTTTCTCAAAAGTGCGCCATTTTTATACCTTTAGTACGTGCCTAAATTCGTGCCAAGTATGAACTTCCGTCCTCAACTTCCTCAAAACGATTACAGAACGATCCTGCCCCATTACAGTATTTTTTTTTATCTAAAGCTCGAGCGCCATCTTGCTCGATGCCAAGCATTTAGGTACACAGCTGGATAAAGAGCGCTTTAAAGCGGCTAAAAGAAAAAATAGATAATAATCTCCTTGTGGTCGAAATTGGTAACGCCATATCAACAAAAATTTATCTTATTAATCTTATTTATCTAGATGACGCCGACGCGAGGTAGTTGATATCTTCTAATAAAATTCGGGCGACTGTCGAAATTAAATTTTAAAATTGAAGTCGGATTTGGTTTTTTTTTTTTTCGAAGAAAATAATGATTATAATTTAACAAAAATTCTAGTGTTCGGCAGTTTTTCTCCAGATAAACTATAAAATGAGAAATTTTGTACTCTTCCGTCAGCGGTTGTCGTAAAAAGGGGTGCAAAGTTTTTGCTTCAATTATTAATAGCCTATTAATATAACAATTTCGAAAGTTTGGATGTTTTTTGCTCAATCACGTTGAAATACCTAACCGGATCGAGTGGAAATTTGGAACACAGAATAAACCGCCGATAAGGCCGCCGATTGTAACACTAGTTTTAATGTTTTTCTTTTTCTTTTACTGTATTGTTTTGTTTTGGTGTGTACAATAAAGAGTATCTATCTATCTAAGCCCTAAAATTGTACATAGACTACTTTTGATCCCGGGAAAATAACTACGCGGGTAAAACCGCGCCGCGCTGGTATAGGTGTTCAAAACAACGAAATCAAGATTATTTTTATTTCATGGATTTTTATACACTGAAACGTCTAAAGCATAATTTTAACAAAAAAGAACCGACTTTCAACGGAAAACTTATAAAGTAAAAAGTTTTCCTCGATTTCTCTAGGATGTCATCATCGGATCCTGGTTTCTTTATCATGGTACCACCCTTGAAATATCTTCATTACAACAAAAAAGAATCATCAAAATCGGTTCATAAACGACGAAGTTCACCGCGAACACACATAAAAAAAAACATAGATACGGTCGAATTAAGAAACCTCATTTTTTGAAGTCGGTTAAAAAACAAATCCAGTAATTTATAACGCTTGTTAAACGGAGTTGTTAGAAGTCGATGAGCGCAATACGATACGATGTACAGAATTGATGTAATTTATTTCAATGGATATTTTATAGAAGCTATTCCCCGTCTGCGAGTGTCATGGCTGCATTAATATTCCTCATTAATTGTGTTGACGGTCGAATCTATCTGCAACGGAATAAAAAGTTGTGAAGTTAGTACACAATAACACGCAGCAGAAGAAATGTAGATGGGAAACTCGAGAAGAACCTAGACTCTATTACACGGTGCCATGGATGATAGTATTGTAAAACCTATACCCGGTAGTGGAGTAAACTTGGCTATGGATTTTGATGATGATGATAAAACTTTTGTAAAATACTGCAAATTATGAGCAGTTCTTACGGCCTCCCACTAGATGGACAGATGACCTCACAAAGGTCGCTGGAAACCGCTGGTTGCAGGTTGCGCAGGACCGGTCGTTGTGGAAATCTAGGGGGGAGGCCTTTGTTCAGCAGTGGACGTCTTGCGGCTGATGATGATTATGAGCAGTCTTGGTGTTGGATGAAGCATAACTTATACTTTTGCCCACTAATTGTTACCACTACTCGGACTCGGGGCCTTCTCTCGCAAGCAGATAGTCAAGGTTTCAATCCAGCACGCTGAATCAGTGTGGGTTCGTGGATGACACATGACTTCGAAATATTCTGGGTATATGTGAGTTTCCTCACGATGTTTTCCTTCTCCGTTTTAAGTTATTATGGACATGACTTAAAAAATACAGTGGTGCGGAATGCGTTTTGTTGAGTGGGGTTTTCCCGATGGTTACAAACTTAGTGTATTCGAATCGAGAGAGAATCGGATTCTTGTAATTCTCAGGTAAGTACGTTCTATAGTTTACTGCATCGTCGCATTAGAGTGTTGTAAGATGTTCCTCTGTCATTATTTTCTGCGCACTTGGCAACAAACCAACATGTCCAGCTATACTTAATTTTTTGTTAAAAGGAAAGAAACGCTGGAACCAAATTGTCCACTATCCTTTACGTCTACAAGTTCAATTTATTAGCGTATTCATTCCACTTTTTCCGTTTTATCTTACCTCATTACCGTCCATTCACATATAAATATAAATTGAATGGCACATTGCGTTTGTGTAGAATTATCATCACAGTGACAGAGGTATTCTTTTGGAATTAAGTTGGATTCATCTTCTGTAAGACTCGTATTATATTATTGTAGATTTCGTGTTCTAAATGTACATATTAAATCTCTATCTCAGTTGTTTGGAAGGTATGGCTTTTAGCAAAAAGGTTGCCAGTTATCATACTTTTGAAGATTATTATTAATTCTTTCTCAATATCTTTTTTTTATTTTGAATGTATTTAGCATATAGCTTAGCTGTCTATCTGTATTGAAATTATAATTTCCGTAGTTTATTGAAATCTAAATGAATGTCGTTTAATAAATAAACTAACAGCCCCTTCCAGCTTCGCTCGGGTAATGTCATATAACAAACAAATAATTTTGTTTTGACAAAAAAATTGCGCTATACACTATCTCTCAAGTTGGATCAAACTGCACAAAGTGGGTAAAATTTGTTTAAAATCGGTTCAGTAGTTTAGGAGTTCGTCGATAAATCAGTAGATTGCACCGGTCTATAAAAACTAATAAGTGAACAACAAACTTATTATGTCATGTTTGTAAAACTAGTTAGTTGAGTTCATCAACTACGCTGTATGGACAAGTAGGTTAAGTATTATGAATACTGGGTACTGCAATTCGTTTTATTTCTTCTTTGTAAAAAGAAAACGAATTTTATTACTAAAACACGCAGTTTATTAGTTATGATTTATTATAAACCTCAACAATAAGTCTCTCTTATTTTTTACCGGCACCACTGCGATATTATACGCGTGGTTCTCATTTCCGTTATTGTTTTTCGATGAAAAGTATAAATACACTACTAAAATACTATTCCAGAATCCTATATTATATCCTATATGTAAAAATGTTATGTTGGTTTGTGTACGCTTCAATAACTCAAAAAGTTCTGCACCGATCAAGCTGGAATTTTAGAATGATATATAATCCGCATCAAGGATTGTTTTTATCTATTTTTTTATCACAATGTGCCACAGCGAAGCGTGGCAGGGTACAGCTAGTAGACTATAAATTATCTGTGTTTTAAAATTCAACCCTGTCTCTTGAGCTGCTCCGCCGTGATTGAACAACAACTAGCCAATCTTTGGCAGCCGTGTTTGGCAGCATTACAAATTATGTAACTGGATTAACAACGTTTTCGTAGAAGTAATACATTGTCTTCAATCAGAAATTGTTTCAGACTATTCATACCCAACTTCGACACACTATTTCACTAAAAGTATTGAAAAAGTAAAACTGACTCCTGATTTAACACTGTAACCAAAATTGCGTAGCTAACATAGCTAAAAGTCCACATGCAGCATGTATGTGTGGGTGTGCTAAACATATCATTGTGTGCGTTTTGTAACTAACAATACAAGCTTCTGTCTCTCTCGCACGTAATATGAACATGGGAGGTATTCAGGTGTATATTGAATTAATTAAAAGACTTCTTAATGAGGTTATTGGTACGCTATAATTAAAACAGGTCCAGAGACCGTAATCAACTTTAAGTCATTTACGGAGAATCGAACGTAATCGTGTGTAGTTCAAAGTTAATCGAAAACAAATAATGGAACTTATTTCCTTATTTTTACTTTAAGATGTAGAAGCCTGTTTCTTATTGTGAACATAAAATTTAAACGATTATTATACTGCACAAGAAGGAATGTTAAGTTTTTCTGTACCTATGATTCTTACTCATTTTTAACCGACATCACATAAAGAGTAATCCATTCGGTTGTATGTTTTTTTGTATGTTATGGTACGCGACAGCTCTGCCAATAGTGAATCAATGTTTGTTCGTTAGAGCATTGTTCAGAGGTGGTGCTATATAAACTTTATCGAACTTTGTGTAGCGGTTTTTGGAATATGAACAAAAACTAAAATTTACGTATTAAAAAAAACGTACATACGGTCGAATTGAGAAACCTCCTTTTTTGAAGTCGGTTAAAAACAAAATACTTAAAACTAGAGTTCTGCTGACAGCTACCTTGCTGCCCAAGCCAAGCTACCGTTGATTAGGGCTGTTGAGTACTAAGTCTTGTTTCAATTCCAGACTAAGTTCGATGCGTTGAACAGACCGTCTAGTCTGAGCGAAACTGCGATATTTTATGGAAAAAAATAGTGGCTCGCTGGGAATGCCTACAGAAGCGATAACTTGAACAATTATTATGTACAAACACTATTATGTATTAAAAGATTGCTAAATAAATACTTAAATACGGCGGGCGGCGTCGGTAACAGTTCAAGTATTTTTTCGACTTAAAATGCTCAACCCGCTCCAACAGCTCTTATTCAAAAAACTCACACTTTAACGTATTGAGTTGAAATGCAAATCTTGGAGACTATTTTATCATTCCCCTAAGCTGACAATATCTGAATGCAGTTATATGGTCTCTTAATGGTTTTATTTTTCTTGTGTACTTAGATTGTGCAGCTGCACTGGGCTGTTTAATCTTGGAATTAATTGATTTCTTTACGACTGATCCTACTATTTTTACCAATAAGTTAGGTAGGTACTTTAATAAAACTAATGGATTTATACAGAGTTACAGATAATTGGGATTATGACTCGATCAAAAATAAGTATGTCATTCTAATTAATCCGTCAGGTAGATTATGGAAAACAAGGGATGCGTATTTTTGCTTTATAAAATTATTAAAAGTCGACAAAAACATAGACCATCAAACTTCCGGAGTGGGGGTTGTGACGTCACGTCTTTATAAATCCTACAATGAAGTGACGTCTCTGTTTCTAACTCATTAAAATAATACATTTTTAAGTTATTGATTTGTTAATTAAAACAGCTAATTGGTAACTATAATAATTAATTGCAGCATTACAAATGTCGCAAACGTAATCGCAAATAATTTCAAATATAATATAATATATACTCGTAGATACACGTAAAATAAGATGAAATTGAACGTCTCATATCGCAAGCGTTTCGACGTAGTCCCGTCACATACATCCAGACATCCAAACTTCGACGTTTATAAATATAACTAATATGAACATAATAAAAAAGTCCATAGAAAATATCAAAGCTACGGTGAAGTCAAATTTTTATATATACCGAACCGATCCCTGACCGAAAGTCCCCAGAATACTAGCTAATATAAGTAGATAGTATGTGATAACTACAACAACAAAACGTTTGTGGTATTATTGATATCATGCCTTCCAATTAGTAGTTTTTATGATTAGTTATTAGTTTCAAATTTCACGATCAAACGAGTAACAAATCACATAACAAACTTACAATTGAACGTTCCAATACACGTATCAAGGATATAATAATAGATTTAAAGTTTTTTTTGATCACTTAATTTGGAATCGAAATTAAGCGATTCATGGTACGCTGTACAAATCTAACGTATAAGATGAAGACAGTGACTAGTATTATTTATAAAAATATATAAAACAGTTTGTTCCCACTGCTGAGGGTTTTTTTTGACAAGGCCCATAATACACCACGATTTTATTCAGTATTACCATTATTTCGCTGTATGTTATGATTTCTGGTGTGCATAATAAAGTGTTTCTGACTGTCTGTCTGTCACGCTGGCCAAGTGCAAATTGGCGGAAGACACACGATTTCAAAAAAAAGTTGTTTTTTTTGTAGGTACTCCCTGTGTGATTTTCTCATATAACGTCTTTCTTTTTAAATAAATAAACGAGTGACACTTTTGACAAGCTAAACGAGCTGCGATAACGACCGCGCACTCTCCTTGAAAAAGACCGCCGGACGCCATCGAAACTTGAATAAGACTAGACTGACTATGTCAAACGTGAGTTACCCGTATATTTATTTAAAATGTGTAATAACCACGTTAGTTATCAAACTAAAGTCTTTCTTCACGAAGCTAATGCTGATGACCATCACGTACTTCCATCTTCAATTGGATACAAACTCAGAGTTACAGATGGGTTTGGAATCTACAACCTCGCTATTGTGAAATTGAATGTTCTAGCCACTAGACAAGCACGGTTAAAAAAACAACTGGCAGTCATAGGGACTGCCGGAAAACTTATAACTTAGAATTTCAGCATTAAACAGCACTGATATTGCACAATACACCAACTGTGTAGCTACATACTGTTATTATGTGTGTCTGTAACACAAACTCACATTCCGTATTTTCACATTTTATTTAACAACTATATGTAATATCAGCTATCTGCCCACCTTATTACAAGCTTTGCTTAGTTTGGGCTCAGATGGTGTTGTGTGTGAATAGTCCAGAAATATTTATTTTATTTCATTTATTTATTGGGTAAACGGATTATATGGTCGGATATCACGTGTAATATGGCCGGTCAATCCGACTCGAGTTTCGGCCGCGTCCGGCGGCCTTTTTCAAGGAGAGAGCACGCGCGCGATGGCTGCCCATTTGGCACTGATCTATTTTATTTGTTTATTTCCCGTACCAAAAAGTTAGTTAAACAGAGTTTGGACTAATTTAGATCAGAGTTTGTGTACTGAGCTTTATAAGTAAGAAGGCAAACGTCACAAACCACGTTTATCCAGTTACGTTGTAACGCATTATCGAATTCGAGGGTCATTACCGATGATTGCGTAACAATCCACACGTACCTACCTACCACGGTGATTTGTTTTTTATTTTATTACCTCACGAAGAGATGAGATTCACTTCGCGTGCGATTAGGGCTGATACGAAGATTATTTTACTATGGATTTTCGTATTTTACGCCGTCGATTATGTTGTACTGTATGATATTGTCGTTCTTGGCACTACACAAATTAAACTAAAACAATTTTTTTTTCGTAACAAAGAGACGATATTCACTTACCGTGCGATTAGGGTTGACTTACGATGCGATACGTAGATTTTTTTTAAATTTAATTATGGATTTTTATCATCGTTCTTGGCGAAATGTAAATTAGAATTTATAGTTAACCGAAGATTTTATTCAAGACGTTAATTTGTGTTTAATTAATTTCTTTACGAAAAGATGGGATTCACTTCCCGTGCGATTACGGTTCATATGAAGATTACTCGTATTTTTCAATGGATTTTTATCGCTGCTCTTGACGAAATTTGAATTTGATAAAAAATAATTGTTAAGCTTATTATTGACCACGGTAATTTGTTTATTTGATTAGATCACGAAGAACGAGATTCACTATTGGAGTTGATACGATGATTTTCATCGTCTGTATTGCAGAAATCCGAATTTAGACGTAGCTATTTGATACTTATCTTTGAAACTTTATTTGCTTTTATTGTATTATGTAACTAAAAGTACTTATTTTTGTAATTCCTCAAAGAATTAGAAAAATTAGTAGAGTTTTAGTGTTGTACCCAAAATTATTAATTTGGCGTTAACTCAGTCACGAAGAAGTATGTAATAAAGTAAACCCCAATACAAAATATAGCTAAAAATAATGATGATGCTGTTGAGGTCTAATGCCCCATAACCCTGCATATATGTTTTAATAATGTAATTATCCTCGTATCACGAACAATACGCTCCGACAAAAACAGCACAACTTCGTCTGTAGCCAGCATAATCAACGGATTTGCAACGGTGATACGCCCATGTCTAAATATATCAACCACAGAAACATCAGTAAGATCGAGGTATCTCTATCTGAAAAAACGTAATATATTAAATAAATAATATTGGTGGAAAATTCACACACAACACCATCGGACCTCAAACTAAGCAAAACTTGTACTATGGCGCCCAGATAGCTAATATAATACTTATATAGTTCTAAATACATACTTATTATACACAGAAAAACCCAGTACAAACATTTGAATTCATCACATAAATATTTGCACTGTGTAGGAATCGAACCCTTGGCTTTGCAAGCACAGTTACTACCCACTAAGCCACGAGGCCAGTCAAATTCGTTTCACATAAAACATGTTCAAAAACTACTGTAGGTATATAATATTTTGATAGAATATCGAAAATAAAAATGCACCGCCGTATTCCACAAATTTAATCAAGACTTACGCGTTCTAAGCAGCTGTAAAATCGTTAAGTTAGTAAATTAATTTTGTTTCCAATTTACAACTTTGTAACGCCAAACGAACTGATCATTATCATCATCACTCACAACCTTCTCTATCCCACTGCTGGGTATGGCCTCTCTCTTACTTTGTCATGTGCCTCGGTCCTGTGTCAATCGAGTCCAGGTTCGACCCGTGGTACTTACGAAAAACCAACTCTGGAACATAATATTTTGTACGTTTTTGAATATTTTTTAAGACTTCAAACCGTAGTAAAGTCTAGAATGTTCCTACTGACTTGTTTTGACTGTGGCTGTTCTGAATACATTTATAACCTTTTTGTAACAGTCTTAAGTAAAACGCTTTTTGTACTTTACTATTAGATCACTGTGTATATCAGAACTAGATAAGTTATGTTGTTAATAAGTAACAGTTACTTAATAACAACATAACTTACATACTGCAGTAGACTTATGCTGTTTTGAAGTGACGCCTTAGCAAGCCCAGAATGTTTCCACTGCTAGGACTCAGGGCTTGCCATCTTATAGAGAGAGAGAGAGAGAGAGAGTATACCATAAACACCACATTGGCCAAGGGTTGGTTGGCGGATGAAGCATGTCTCCAAAAATGGCTTTCTTGGAATGTGTCGGTTTTCTCACAATGTTTTCCTTTGCCGTTAAATACACAGATATAGGCGGGATTCGAATCTACACCTCATAAGACAGAGAAGTGTGTGGGATTCCACTTATTACCGTCGTCGAGGGTCGTGGGTTCGATTCCCACCCAGTGCAAATATTTGTGTGATGAATTCAAGTATTTGTACTGTGTCTGGGTGTTTCTAGCTATAATAAGTATCTATTTAGAACTATATAAGTATTATATCAGCTACCTGGCCGCCATCTTACAAGCTTTGCTTAGTTCGGGGTCAGATGGTGTAGTGTGTGAATTGTCCACCAATATTTATTTATTTATTATTTATTATTACCAGGGGCTCTGCAGATGCTGATCTCTTGATTAGGCCACCCGTAGTTTGCTAGATCAGCTGTAACTTTCGTTCAAGAATGTTAATAAAATAAACATAATGTACGAACACATTGGTGTACGAGTAGGTACATTTGTATTACTACCATTTGTATGAATTTATTTATTTCCATTTTAACTCCATTTTTCCCAACCATTTTACATACATTTATTTGATTAATCTTTCATTAAATTCAATCACATTCACACGCAACAAATTACAAACATGTGTGCCTTTGTAAAATACATATTTTCACGTTAATAGCCGATCAAAAAATCGAAATCGAAAATTATTATTATTAACAATCGTGCACGTAATTTACCTAAATCAATTCACCATAGAATTAAAATAATTTTCCTCGGCGAATAACGATAATTTCCAAGCGGTATAACGATTGTATAATAATTCAAAATTACGCCATAATTTGGTCTAATGTCCATAATTTAAGGTTAATGTGAAAAAATCTAATAAATTCCAATGACAGTTTTGGATTAAATGCTAATTTTGGGCTACTTTTTCCGATATGTATCCGATCGCGATAAATGTAATTAGATCATATCACAGTAATTGAATTGTATAAAGTGTATTAGTCATAAAAAGTAATGTTTTTGCCAAGATATCATTACTGATGTAGGTGCGAGCAAAGATCTCAATACACAGATGTGCCCTCCCAAACTTCAGGGCGCCCGGAATCATGTCATTGTTGGGAAGAATGAGCTCACTTATTTCGTTCCAGTCGGTTGCAGGAAGCGGTGAACGCCGGACGTTTTTACTTATCACTATTCGTTGTCAACAACCAAAATAAGTAGATCCACAGAATATCGCGCCGCTAGCGATTCTAGGGGTCAAGTAGATTGGTTATGTGTAAGCTACTTACGACACACATAGAGACGCAGTTTATTACCAATTTCAAATTACTCACGGCACATCCATTGGTTTATAGCGATGGGTGCGAGTACTTACCACACATTATGGCCAGAATAATTTGATACCAAGATTCTATGCCTTCTGTTTAATGCTATGTCGAATTATACTGGGAAGGTTTGCGTTTTACTTACTGGTCGTCAATAATCATTGACGGATCGTTTTGGATTTAACTTACACATAGTCAACCCAAAGGTTGCCTGGAAGAAATCGCTTTCAGCGATAAGGCAGTCTGTTATAGCACTAGCTTTATACATTAGGCTATTTTGCTCGTTTTGTTAAATAGGTACTACTCAACAATTGTACCTACTGAATTTATAAATGGACTTGTAAAATGAGATGCATGATAGATATATAACTATATTATTTGATGTTTTGGTTAACTAATGTTTTAATAAATCACTCTATATTATAAAAAAATCTTCAATTAATTCATACTATTTATTTGATACTCAGTTTAACGTGTTCAAAAATTCTATAACACCATAAAATCCATACTTAGATTACTATCATTCAATGTACATAGAAATCGACCATAGTCATTACGTTCCAAGTTCCAACTTCTTGTATTTTATTCTTGTGTTTTTTTTCTGGTTCGAATAGGAGTAAGTCTCTGCATTTTATATCGAGCTGGGAAACTACTAGCGTTTAACTATGAAATACTTGTAAAAACTGCATTGAAGTGGACCTGAGCTTAAGTGTTCGAAGTAGTTCTTAGTTTAAGATAAAATTAGCTGCAACGGGTTTCAAGTTGATGCTTGATTAGTCTTCAGCTGTGGTTCACGTTACTGTTAATACTCGTAGTATTGTAGTGTTAGGACTCTTAGCAGCGTCTGCCTGGGGAAGTACACCTTTGCCAGTTCCTCTACCGCCAAACAGTAATGTGCAAACATTGCTGTGTTCCGGTTTGAAGGGCAATGTTTCCAAAGAAATTACAGGGCTTGGAGATATAACATCTTAGATCTCTTGGTGACGAGCGCAGTGCAGTGCTAGGTAATGATTTGTACTCTTCATGTCCCAATAGCTGCGTGTCACTGTACTGTTATGTAGCAGGCATGTTGCTTACCATCAGGCAAAATGATATGTCCGGCATGTCTCGTCACTCTTTATTTAAGAAAAAACATAGTAACTTAAATGTTGTTTTTGCAAAATTGAATAATTCGGGATAAAACGTGTAGACTATATGCTATTCTATACAATATATTCTATTTGAATTAAAATATTTTAGCCTTATTCGTTGTATCAGTTGTTTCGTCGTAATTGAGCAAATAACATCTGAACATCCAAACTTCAACATTCATAATTACAAGTCGGATTCATCTTTATTTTCTAGTGGTTTATTCTAATGATAATTCTATTTGTTACAGGTATGTTCTATTATCTACTGTCGAGGTAAAAGAAAAGAGTTTAGATTTGCGTGGACGTCCATCGTACAACATTTCTAGTATGGTATGTATGTAAAAACCGTATTTCAAGATGTTAAAATCGTATGTATTATAGTATTGTTTGCAAAATAACTCAAATGGCAAATGTTAAACTGTCCCGCGATCGTCAGATCCCCGCCCAAAAGTCCCTATTAAGCTGGCGGCGTTCCCACGCTGTATTGCCAGGGATATATTTTGAAGGCAAAATTGACCAGACTGGGGATCACACCCCTTCTCTCTTAGGAGTCGACCCAAAGCAAAGATAAAGTAATAGTACAACCATAAAACATCTAGAGATGATTTAAATATATCTTATCACAAGTTATAATGTTTAGCACAGCCATAACCGTTTCAGTCACGCGGTCCATGAGCGGAAAAGTTTTCCACTCCTTTGCGGTGCACACTAAAGAGGAATTATGAAAGCGTCGAGCTTCCACAATTCCTGGATGTTGCTAAAGTTCACAATGTAAGCATGAAATACCTGTCTTTGTGTTCTAAAACGTTTGGATAATATCATTAAATCTAGTAATTTAAATTCAATTCAATAAAATGTTTTTAACACGCTTTTATTACCTTGATTTGTAACTAACTATGTATGTAAGAAAATCTTGGAATCTTAATTTGACCCACTTCCCGGTCTTCGATTAGGATGAAATTGTCCGCAAGCTCTGAGTTCTGATGACAATACAAACATGACTAGCTAAGAAACGTCATTACAAAGCCAATATGGCGGCATCCCCAAGATGGCGGAGTGGCTGTTTAAAATCCACCCCCATGGTATCAAATGAAAGAGTTTGCTGTCAGGAAAAAAAAAATTGTAACGTGACTTACATCCAATATGCCGTATTTCCAAGATGGCGGACAGGCTATTTGAAATGAACATGATATGGGTATTAAATGAAAGGGTTAGCTGAATGGGATACTTTTGTAATTTTTAGCGCGTGTTAAAAGCGTTTTTTTAGTTTCTTAAACTTTAAGATATATTTCATCTCCAAAAACCGACTTCAATATAAAATTTAAATCAGACTCAGGCTAAATTTCATAATTTTTATGAATTTACCGAAACACGCTGTTTTAATGAAACAGCGCGGTAGTACGAATAGCTACTTCGTCCAAGTAAGCAAATTTTAGATTTTTGTTGATATTTCAAAAACTAGCGGTCTTATTTATCACACTGATTTATAGTATAAGACTCTGTACCTCCGAAGTACTCGTATTTTCTACCAATTAGCGGACCTATCGCGTAACATTTTTTTTTTTAACTATAATAGGTTCGCACTTGACCTCCATCTCGCATTTTTTTAAAATAAGGAGTGACGAGGCTAGCAGGACAAGTGCTGATGGTAAGCAACATGCCTGCCACGTAACAGCGACACGCAGCTATTGGAACATGAAGAATCCAAATCATTACCTAGCACTGCACTGCGCTCGTCACCCAGAGATCTAAAATGTTATAAGTCTAAGCGCTGTAATTTTTCTGGAAGTACAAATAAGTACATACATACAACTGCATTGAGAACTTCCTCTTTTTTAAATCGGTTGAAAATATAGGCAGGCTCGACGCAACCATGTGGGCCAAGGTAGAGCACGCTTACTTACAAGAAACTGATGCACTCTTGGTTTGGAAGTCGCCTAGATTGTATACATTGGAAAAGGTCCACTTGGTCTCCACATTCCATCGGATTCAATATCTGTTACGTAATTTGTTGGATTTATTTAATGACAGATAGGTATTAGATATGTCTTCAATTGCATGTCCATTCAAACTGATAGTCTTAGTAGACTCAGCTACAATCACGTTCCAAGGCGATTCCAATTACTGGTGTATAAACTATAAACTCGACGGTGTACTATCGAAGATAAAATTGTTAACGCCTAAATTGTAAAATCTTTAATCTATGCTGATACTAGCTAGCGGCTCGTTCCGGGGGTCTTACGAAAACTGACTTATTTGTTGTCGCCGTCACTTTTCTTTTCGCTTGTATTTGATAGAGACAGCAGTAGCAAAGCTAAAGCCGATTTAGATACGGTAGAAAGACCGGGCTCACTACTAATATACCGTTAATCAAAACAAAAACTGTCCTATCTCTCAAGTTGAACCAAATTACATATAAATGTCAACTTTCACGAATATCTGTTGACTTGATGAAGAGTTCACTGTGAATAAATATTACAACACTACATTTTTTTTTATCGTTTATTAAAGAAACTGCCAAATTTCAGTACGAAATGGTCGGTCACATTAAGAATCTATAAATGTACTAGCTGTACCCTGCCACGCTTCGCTGTGGCACATTGTAGTGCAAAAATTAGTTAAAAACATTCCTTGATATGGATTATATATCATTCTAAAATTTCAGCTCGATCGGTGCAGAACTTTTTGAGTTTTTGAGGTGTATACAAACCAACATAACATTTTTATATATAGAGATGGTTGGTCCTAAAACTCCTAAACTGGGCATAGGCTTAAGGTTCAGCAGTTAGTTGAAATATGCGATGTTGTTTAAAAAAAAAAGATTGACCACAACGACATAACCGGTTGTTGTTCAAAAGAAACAGCGAGCAATACATAACCTTAAAATACAACTCGAAAGCTCTTTTGAATATTTTTATCCTTATGTTAATTTCACTCGTTTTTTTATCACTTTTTATGTAAATATTATCGTGTACGCTAGATAAAACGTAAGTACACTTTTTTCGTTGAATGTACATCGCGGGTCATGCACTTAGCATGGCAGTGGCTGGTGACGTCAATGGTAAGTACTGCCATCGCGTGTACACGGTGTGTAATAATTGGTTTGTCTGTGTTTCCGAACTGCATTAAGCATAAATAAAATTATACCTTAGCAGTTCTGTACACGTAATTTCGGTTTTGTAGAATACCGAAGAATGAAAGAATTTGGTTTTTACAACACAGGTAGTAGTTATAGCACAATTTGATGCTTCCCAATTAAAAAAAACTTAGGTACTTACTTTATTTTAAAAAAACTGAAACATTACGAGGTTTCTTTTAAAAAGTAGAATTATAGTTGATTCTACTCAGTAAGTAAAAAATGTATAAAAAAAATTAAAACAATTAAAATGTATATTTAAATTAAAATATACGAGTATGTCAGAAACAAAATTTTCTTCCTAAAGCATTTGAGTATCAGCACCAGCTACCTATCTAGACTTACGAAAGTCCTGGCACTGTTTAAAAACGTTTTATTTAAGAATGTATATTTTATGAAACGTTTGAACTATTAGTGTCCTTGACAGCCAGACTACAAGAATTCATTTGCGCGCTTACAATGAATTTTAAGAGATTTCGGAACGCCGCGCCGCTGCTTTAAATGTATAGCGGCGTGCTAAAACTGCGACAGATTGCAAACTTCCTAATGGGCGCCAGGCGATTTAAAAGCTGCGTTAAAGCGATCATTTAAAGAAACTATCAACGAAGTTTCAACTTAAAAACAATAGACATAAAGGTGACATTTTTGTAAACCAGCAGCGCCCGTTTTTGTTACTTTCCTGTGATACATATACCATACATACTCATAGACTAGTTATATTCTATGGCTGTGTATAGTATTCTAGACTGTTATGTGTGTTCCAAATTTCAACCTGATCCGTATAGACGTTCCGACGTGATTGAGTAACAAACATCCAAACCTGTTGTTTATAACATTAGTAGGATGGAAGAGCGATGCATCGCGTTTACTCAGCGAGCAACACGGAAGGGAGTAGGCATACACAGCGTTTCCACTCTGTCAAAGTACAAATCCGCGTGGACCATGGAGTTTGATAATATACTGTGGCTGAGGGCGCGGCTAGATTTGTGAATGGCGATTTATTTTTTATGTGTTAGTGATTTGGCTGTGTGAATGTGATCGGCAATGGATCGGTACCGGTATATTTTGTATGTAATAGTGCGGCTTTGCGCTAGTGTGCAACTTTTCCCTCCCGCAAGAAATGACAGAAAGATTTGAACAATATTTTTTTAGCTAAGGCTTACTCCCTTCCGTGCTTGCGCGGAAGATCGAGTTGCTCGATGCGTTTACTAGATTAATCTACGCTACTCTTTCTCAGTGTACTTACTTATAATTATAGTCATTCCGAATCAAACTATCCACGTAATAGTTTAACTACGCACTTGTTGTAAATCACTTAATTCCATACATCTCTTTGCACGGTGTAACGATTTCCTCTGCCATAAAACAGCGTTGATAATATTTATTCTGATATACTATATGTGCCTCACGGTTTCGCTCGTTAAGCTATTAACCGATGTGTCGATTTAAGGTATTCTCAGAAAATTGTGAACATGAAGAGTCCAAATCATTACCTACCACTGCACAGCGCTCGTCACCCAGAGATCTAAGATGTTATATCTCTAAGCCCTGTAATTTCTCTGGAAACGTTGCCCTTCAAACTGGAACACAGTAATGTTCGCACATTACTGCTTGGCGGTAGAATAACTGGCAAAGGTGTGGTACATCCCCAAGCGGACTCTGCCAAGAGTCCCACCACTACGAAATTTCTAAATTTCATGGAAGTATCGCAAGTTTTTATGTATGTTAATTATACGAATGTTTGTCGATATAAATATGGCCCTTTATAGAATCGTAAAATATGTATGTTTTCTTTTTATCTGGGCAGAGCCTTTATTAACAAAACTAAAATACAATGAGAACTACATACACTACACTACAAACCTAACTATGTATGTATTTGTACATGTATATTTGATCATGTGATGATATTATTCATATATTATGATCAAAGTACAGCCGGTAACAAAAGGTACGATCAATTTTTGACAGGTGGGGTATCAACGCGCGCAGTATACAGCTAGTGGTTTATAAAAAACGATTTATAAAAACGATGCGTTAATCGCAAAGAATTTTGAAGTCGCGAAGCCGACAAAGTTTTTGTCACGTCAAGGATAACTTTATTTGAATAATAAGAGATTTAACGCGAGCATTAGATATTCATGAATTTGATTACGGCAATTTTAATTAACACTCTGAATAAACGGTGTGTTAACATTGAAAATGTATGCCTTACCTGTTTTTGTTTATTAGTGTTTTGATAACCACCGACTTAAGAAAGAGGTGTACTTACATATTTTCACGTATTTATTTCCTTTCTTAAGCCTAAGTTTTACAATATTTATAAATAAAACAACATAAAAACCATTATAAAAATTTAAACCTAGATATCCGCCAGCATTGGGGTAAGGCCCTAGCTACCGGTGCGTAGGGCTGCAGAGTGAGGAACCTCCTGACGATGCGCGCTGTGTCAATGATAACTGCCTTCTGCATCTGGCCCTTAACCCAACCGTCTAGCGAAAGTCTCTTGAGATGTTGGCCGAGACCTTTCCCTATAAGGCCGTTTGCCGACACGACTATTGGGACTATGATCGTCGAATCAACATCCCACATGGCGGTAACCTCATGAGCCAAGTCAAGGTACTTGCTAAGCTTGTCCTTCTCAGCTTTCATGAAGTTCTCGTCATTATTATTAAGTTTGAGTGGTCAAAACAGTTGCGGTCCAGGGGCGAGAAAGAGTTATCTCGTAATAAATACCTAACTAACAATGTTCAATAGCATGTGGGCTTCACCAAAATCGGTTCAGCCGCTTCAATGTTATCAGATTCAGAAATCTTAGACGCATAATGAATGTTTGCTTTATTTTCAAACGAACGCGTAACCGGAAATTTAAAACAATTGAACTTTGAGTTTTCTGAATATTTTAATTTAATGTATACCTGTTTGTAACTATAGTAGACTTATTAGATGGTCATGAATAAGATATTAACTTCAGATGACACGTATCGAGATTCGTGACTTAACTCGCCTTGTTAATAATATTAAGATACTCGTAAATGTAGTGTAGTAAATGCTTTAGTAGTGGTAGGACTCCTAGCAGAGTCCGCCTGGGGAAGTACCACACCTTTGCAAGTTATTCTACCGCCAAGCAGTAATGTGAAAACATTAGTGTGTTCCGGTTTGAAGCAATGTTTCCGGAGAAATTACAGGGCTTAGAGATCTTATCATCTATCTTAGATCTCTGGGTGATGAGCGAAGTGCAGTGCTAGGTAATGATTTGGACTCTTCATGTTCCAATAGCTGCGTGTCACTGTGCTGTTATGTAGCAGGCATGTTGCTTACCATCAGGCACTTGTACTGCTCGCCTCGTCACTCGTTATTAAAAAAAGTGTTTTATTTTAAGACCAGGATACTAACCTATGTTGGGTTCGTTAGGTAAACATATTCCCATGATGACTTCATACCCTTCATACGGTTAATTTATTGCTAAGTTTATCCTGATGATGTAGGTCGTTACTTGTTTATTTACCTAGCTACGAGTACCTTTTAATGATGTTTAATTCTATTGAAGTTTACGATCTAAGAAAAGATCGTGATAGTCGTCATCTTGGGAGGATGTCAGGGTTGTTCTATGTAACATATCTATACTAATATTATAAAGCTGAAGAGTTTGTTTGTTTGAACGCTAGGATCTCGGGAAGTACTGGCCCGGATTGAAAGATTATTTATCTATTAGATAGTCCATTTATCGGGGAAGGCTTTAGGCTATAGAAAATAACGCTACTATTAATAGAAGCGGAGCATGAATCAAGAATGTAACAAAATCGGGAAAAAATATTCCTTTTTGAGAATTTTCGTACGTTTCGGGCTTTGACATGACACATGACAGCATGTGTCAAGATTGCGTCATTGAATATCACAGATTACATACCTCTTGAATATAAAACCTTTGCTAATCTCTGAGTTGGTACGACCAATTTCCGACAGGTGGCGTAGCAGATAGCTGAAGAGGTGTTTTGTTTGAAAGCGATATTCTCAGGAATGACTGAACCGATTTCTAAAATTTTTTCACCGTTGGATATGTGCGGGATCTCGATGAGTGCTATATATGTTCCACGGGCGAAGCCGGGGCGGACATCTAGTTTAATAATAAAACAAATTGCAATAGGTATTGCGACTACGATAGCTCTTGGACGATCTTTGGCTTTTAGTCTTCACTAAATATTGAAATGACATTTATGGCCCTATTGTAAAACATAGCAAGCTCAATTTTGTATCATTTTGGAGCTTTATCGTCACAAATACGTACCATATTTCTATACCGAATTGACTTGTGTTTGGCTAGCGTACGCTTTGAGTAAATCGCTCGAGAAGCGTACAAAATACGGGATAATTTAAATATTGCACATTGTGCAAGTGACAGAAAAACAATATTACTGTAAACTTGACCTAAAACTGTTTTTTTTTCTGTAAAATAACTTCACCACAACATTAAAACCGCAAGTGCCCTTGACGTAGACTTGTGATTTATGTTTCATTTCTATACGTGACTAAAGCCGGAAAAACTAAACGCTTTTTATCACTTCGGTTTGTTCGTCTCAACTTGTGGGCTATTCTGTAGATATAAACTCATCTATAACTAAGGTTAATTTAAAAGAAGCATTCGTGGGTGACGATTTTTACTCTACATGTGTGATAGATAATAGCGTCTAAGATTTGGAATACGTTGCCGCAGTGGGGTTTTCCCAATGGTTACAATCTTAGTGTATTCATAACGAGAGTGAATCGGTTCTTCTCAGTACATATTAGAAGAATATAAGCTACATCGTTGACCGCATCACATCAGGCGAGGTAGCGGTCAAGTGTAAATCTATCATTGTAAAAAACTTTGAAATTGTATGTAGGTAACGTGTAGATGGCGGAATTTTGCTAAGAACTACCTTTTCTAGGCGACCGCAAACTTAGAATCCTAGCTTTTTCCCCACATCGATCTAAAATGAATAGAAACAATAGCACCTAAGGGCATACAAATAGTACCTTTTTTAAGTAGCCTTAGTTGCCCCACTGCTGGACAAAGATCTCCCCCAATTCATTCAACTTAATCCGGTCCTGTGTTTCCATCGTCCAATCTCTCTTAAACACTCCGAGCTCGTCTTTCCATCGCGTTGGAGGATGTAACTTTTAACCTTGTATTGGGCAACTTATGTTCCATCATGCGATAACACCTCATCAGAAACACGTATACTATGACGAAATGTGGATGTCGCATATGTAATTATTTTAATGGCAGGACTTCTAACACACGTTTCCGATAAACAAAACATTTAAATGATGACTGGGTTCTGTATTATTTGATTTGACGGTTATTACTTGTGTAAGTAACTGATGGTTTTCCATTCACTTTTTTACCCGGCCCGTTAATGTCATATAAAAAACGTAAAGACAAATAATTTACAATAAAATAAAAAAGCAGTCATAAATGAAACTGCCGATTGAAATGAAAATTAAACCGTCGCTAAATTAGCATGTCAGTGATGGCAGTCCATAGGATTTTCTCTTAGCAGAAAAATGCACTACGCGGCCAAAGAAGATTTAGCTTCAAAATGTTGCCACAATAAATCGAGCTATAAACTATCACTACTTATATACTTTAGATCACACAGCAAACAGTGTGCAAAATTTTATTAATTATTAAAATCGTAATCGTTCAGTAACTTTATACCATGGACGTATAAAAAAGTCGGCCGCAGTCTCGCTAAAACAGAAACTGTGTCACTAGAGTCGGCCTGATGTGCACGTGTGTTAGGTTGTCACTGATATGTTGACACGTATACACAAGTAGCGCGTGTAATAAACCACTGATGTGTGCGTGCAACGTGTAAGTCAGCCGACTCGATGGACACAGTTTTTGTTTTAGCGACACTACGTCCGACTTTTTTTATACGTCCATGCTTTATACATAAAGATATCAGAAATGTAAACCTTAAGTTTCTGTATAATGTGTGTTTAGATGTTTCATCTGTTTGTTATCGTACAAATAAAATTAATGGTTATAAATAGCTTTGCAAGTAGCGTGTGTAATATGTTCCATTGGTCGCACACTGCTTTTGCGAAATCTTAGCGACCACTCGATAATACATAGAATCATTATGCGATGTATTACACCAAACTGCTAATGTTTAGTAATGTGTTATGTTTGAGAAACATTTTGTTAGTGTTATAATAAAGGACAGAAACGCGGCCTTAGTGGATGGAGGCTCTGCGCCGGGAGGATTAAGCAAAATACGGTGTCGAGTCGATTACTATCGGAATCCTAACCGGTAGTGATCGGCTCAACAGACGAAATCGGACTGACTAGTACTAGGATTAAAAGTTAACAACAATTAGACATAACAAATATTCTTAGGATGAGCATTGCATACACGTTGCAGCGACTGAATTACACAGCTCAAAGAATATCGGGCTCTATAGTGAATCTAGTGAAAGATAGCGTGTACGTTTTAGGTACGTACAACTCTATCTAGTTTAGTTGTTATTCAACTATTGTTTATAAGATTGGGTAACCTTTATCGGTTCGTTGCCACTAGTTCCATTCACAGTTCCATGATGGAACTACTGGTAATATTTTTACAACATTAGTTCCATTAAAAATGGATCTCGAAATAATGGAACTAGTGTCAATTTTTGAGTCGACACTAGTTCCATTCACAGTTCCATGATGGAACTACTGGTAATATTTTACAACATTTGTTCCATTAGAAATGGTTCTCGAAATAATGGAACTAGTGACAATTCTGAGTTAACACTAGTTCCCTTCACAGTTCCATGATGCAACCACTGATAATATTTTTTTTCACCAGTACTATCCTTTTAGTTAATGAAATTAATGGAACTAATGTCAATGTACAATTGTCGAAAAATAATTACTTATAATTAAAAATAAAAAAATATTTTGACTCTTTTTGGATGAAACCAGATCTACAAAAAATGTGGTGCGTATATGAAGAGATGCACAGGACAAATAATGTCCTTGAAGGATGGCATCACAGTATTAATGCAAATATCATGGTGAAAAAAAATATCAGTAGTTGCATCATGGAACTGTGAATGGAACTAGAGTTAACTCAAAATTGGCACTAGTTCCATTATTTCGAGATCCATTTCTAATGGAACAAATGTTGTAAAAATATTATCAGTAGTTCCATCATGGAACTGTGAATGGAACTAGTGTCGACTCAAAATTGAGACTAGTTCCATTATTTCGAGATCCATTTTTAATGGAACTAATGTTGTAAAAATATTACCAGTAGTTCCATCATGGAACTGTGAATGGAACTAGTGGCAACGAACCCCTTTATCTACTTAGATAAACGTGAAACAAAAACTGTGTAAATGTTTTTACGTAGATTGCGTGGACGGAGGATCATGAAATATCGCACACTCGCAGTTTATACAAGGACTGCAAAATGCACGAGAACACAATCATGTATACATATTTTTTGAAGTGGAAACTTCTTTTGGCGCTGCACATACAATTTTCGTGGGCTGTGAATTGAATTCTAGCATCACGCTCGGGAATGATCAGAGATCTTCGGGTAAACTCGGGACCATGACCTAATAACTTGTACGTCAGCATTTACCATTGGTCGTCTACACATAGGAATGCTTACGCATTTCTAGATGGACATTCTCATAGCCACGCCTTCCGGTTTCACGTTCATAGTTTCCAAAATAAGCTAGCTATCAAATTCTGAGTTTATAAGATTTCACTTGTATCGGCAGTTCCTATGGCTGCCAATTTTTTTTTTTTTTAAAGATCAAACAAACATTAATGCTAAGCATAAGATAAGAATGCTTTTAAGTCTTTTTATGGAATTAAATAAAATTTAGTAGACAGGAACGATGTTGTTTGAAATCTCGCGACAAGCTTTTATTTATATTTTGCCAAATTACATTTTATAAACAGGCATTGTGTCAATTTTTCTTCTTTTGAAACTACATCATAAGGTTAGTCAACATTGAGTCCCATGTTAGAAAGTAATATGTTAAGTACGTATACTTTCTTTATCAAAAATATTGTAAAAATGTTAAAAATTATATTGTTTTTTTTTACAAGCGATAGCGGTAACCAATAACACGGTTGGTTTTTTTTTATGTGAGCGGGCTCCATCATATTTCATAGACCGCTTCGTCGCTTAACATGGGCAACATGCCAAGCATGTGCAAATGCATTATCGGTAAAAAAATTTTTTTAAAACAAAGAAAAATCAAAACAAATATTGGCGGTCATTCCTCGCACAACACTAACAATCAAATTTTAGTCAACCAGTATGGTTTGATTCGATTAAATCAGGTCAATGTTCTGATCTAAAGTATGTGGTAATTAAATCATCTTAAATCGCAAACGATTATTATTTTGTAGAATCGATTAAAAGTGAAACCGTACTTTGAGTTTTATTGTAGTTTTGGTTTGATCATAAGTTAAATTATCGCAAATCGATTGTATTTATATATTTAATTTTGGTGTGATCCTTCAATTGCAAATTAAAGTAAGGACAGAAATGGATGGTTAAATGAGCTCCTATTAATGTTCGGTAAAATGAAATAATAATGAAATGTTTAAAACTGTTATTTGAAGTGTTTGTGTCAATGTACACATAATCATCATAAGTGATTCGATTATATTATAATTGTTCTACGATAATATTAGTCATGTTCAAAGTAGGTACACTCAAAATTCAAGGTAGTAGAAGTACGGTTTTTTTAAACTAATCTTTATCTTTTTTTATTTCTATCCTTGATTTTATTTGCGAATGAAACGATCACGCCAAAATTGCATTCTTTATCTTAAACCCTTAATACGTCTTCAACCATCGATATCTACGCTCGGCTACTTCTATCGAATCGCTTATCATTCGATTAATAATTTATTACGGGGCTTAATATTTTGATTACTCAGCCTTCAATTTGTTTACCGACGGTTTACAACCAGACGATATTGAACCTTAAGATGTGAGAGGGAAGAACGATAAATGTACGTAAATAATTTGACTTTGTTTGCCAAATCGTCGATAAAGTTCGAGACGGTGTTTAATTTGGACGATTAATTTTGATATTGGTCGTAATGATGTCTGAAATATAGGATGTAACTGTGTTCATGAATATTGTGTTGCTTAGTTTATACTGTATAAGGCTAAGATCTCACGGGGCGATTTTTACCAGCGCCCGCCGCGGTTGCGGAACAACGGGTTTATTTCAAAACTTACGAGACAGGTTATTTTCGCTGTTGCTTATTATTGCGGGCGACCGCGGCCTGCGCGTTTCTAGTAGTTGCCCGCCGGTGCAGCGGGAGCCGAAAGCAAATGCGCGCGCCGCGGGCGTAAAACGCGTCGTGCATTGTGCTTTGTTTTTACATATACAATTGTATTCTACAGAAGCTGCGGACCCGTAACCGCAACGGTAGCTGGTGAAAATCGCACCATGAGTTCTTAGCCTAACACAGAACAGCTGTTCCGTACTAGATTGGAATTTGGGTTGGATGAAATGTAATAAACAGCCGAGTTTTTAAAATGAAAACTTCATTGGCCGCTCTTTTTGGTGCCGGCAAATGTTATGGGTATGTTCAACAGTGGACGTCTTGCGGCTGATGACGATGATGAAATGTTGTAACGGGTTCGCTTCATCCACATGCTAATATCAGGCGGCGGTGGTGTCGTAACGTCAGAGCGGGATCTGCCCATTGATGACGTATTATACACCAATGACACTGTTGAATACATTCTAAGTTTTAAATTTTCACTTCTAGCAGTTCCTTCTGGCAGTCCCTTAGTCTGCCATTTTTTTTAATACAGCCGTAACTAACCGTAAATTAACGGCGATTCTCTTACTACACAATCTGCCAATCGAGTCCTGGGGTCTACCGCCTAACGAAAACTGTCTTAGCTTTGATGTCGCCCCCTCTTTTCTTGTCGCTTGAAATGATAGAGACAGAGCAATAGCAAAGCGATAGCCGATAGCGGTAGCAGGGCTGGTTCGACCATCGATAATAGCAATACCGTCATTCAAAGCTCCATGTACCTTGCCTCTTGCCGAAGCAAAAGTTGAAAAACTAATTATAGGAATTTATTAATGTCAATTAGTTCAAGAAACTCGGCTAATCATTTTATTTCACATCAGTTGAATATTATCTTTGAGTAATTGAATTATTATGTGCTAATTAAGAAGAAAAAACAAAGTTAAATTCGTGAGGTAATTTTGTCTTAAACAAATGTAATTACTTTAATTACAAATTAGCTAAATAATAAAACAAAGAACAGGAAACATTTTAAAAAATAAAATTATTTTTTCAGCAGTTATTGTTAAAAAGTGACATTCCCTGACTCTGACAACCTTTTAAGGTCACAAAGCAATGTCTATAATATAGAAAATGTTTTATGTAGGTTTAGTCGTTGTAACTAATGCTAACATTGTTCTTTTCAAAAAATAATTGTTTTGCACTTGACATCTATCCAAGGGAGGATCCAGCTTTGGCTCCGGGTCAGGGGGGGGTCACATGGCTGCAGGGGGGGTCACAGGTCTGGTGTACCCATAGTCGTGGTCATGTCACAAAACTGTGCGATAAGTACATGCATGCCTTTTAATTACTGGGTCCACCCTAGGTACTGGACCCAGCCCAGGGGGGTCATGACCCCTGACCCCCCCCCCCTAGATCCGTTTTGTATCTATCTCGCCTGATGTTAAGCAAAGATATGGATTCCACGATAGAGCGTAATCACACATAAAATAACACATGATAAACAGATTAATGCTAAACCTTGACGCCAGGATTGTGTCCATCGGAAAACCCATTCAGGAAATGCATCATACTCTTTAAATATCAACCATAACACGTATGTACCTAGTTGCTTTCTAGTGCGACTTGGTAGATGACGCATACCTCAATCCGATAGCGCTCGACTAGAGAGAGTGCTTAAAGTTCGGTATGTATGAGTTAGGTAGTTCTCTTCTAGTTAGTTCGATTACTAGATTAGCCGTAACTTTCTAGACCAGGCGTAACATTCTAGACTACCTGGAACTTGAAAATGTCTTACGATTAAGCACAGTGTATACATATTTTGAAGCGGGAATTTTATGCGGAAATGTTTATGTGATCCAATGTGTGGGTTAACTTTAATGGATTGCGATGAATTTGGGTACCGAGGTGGCTTTGACCCTGGATTAGCACGGACTAGGTTTAATCCCGGAACATATTATGTATCTATAACAAATAGGGGATGTAGAGGTAACTATTGAGCGTTGCGTCGCCTGGTTTGACTATCGAATTGTTATCAAGACAAGTCCAAAAATAATGTTCAGAAGAGATCAATATAAAATTGGAATACGAAAATAGTTCATCATAAAGTTCAAATTAAAAGCTACAGATATAGCTACAGCTGAAAGCCTTATCGCTATAGGCGACATCTTCCAAAATACTCTACCTAAATGTTATTACGTATCAATTATGCACGCCAATAAAACTACATTAGAATCAAGACTTACACCTAGTGCTATAAATGTCGGTCTTATCGCCTTCTGCGATTCCTACCAAGCGATCGCTTTCATCAGCGGCGTCGGTAAATTTTCGGTCCAGATACTAAACAGGTTATAACAGGTAACAGATTTTAAAACAGATTGATACTCTGTAATATTGGGCCACATATAAAACAGGATAAAAGTTGATAATATAAGTAGTATCTATTTAACTTTAATATAACTTTCTGCTTTAGTTCAGTTCACAAAAGACTCGTCCAACCGATAAATATTTATTTTTTTATCTCGGCTACATCCGCCCAAAACCCTCGCAAATTATTTACGAGCAAAACATTGTAATTTTTTATTACGGTTGGTGGAAATTCACCTTACATGGATGAATGAGACAATGGACTTCACATACATAAGTACATTGCAACCGTATTATAATGTATCTGAATATCACGACTTCCTCGATATAACAATATTTACGGAATCCCTTTGAATTGGGATGATAGATAGATAGATAGATAAACTCTTTATTGCACTTAAATTATTAAATTATAGTTAAAAAAAACAAAGAAAAATAATAAAGAAACAAAAATACCTTAGATTAAAGTAGCAATTGGCGAATTTATCGATAAGAGCGATTTCTTCCAGGCAACCGTAGGATGGTAAAAAAAAAGATGATGAATGAGTCAAAAATATATCATCCTAATTATTTAATTAATTATTAGACTGTCAGGTATATTATGGAAAAATATGAGGACATGTATTTTTTGTTTTATCAAGCTATTAATAAATAATCGACAAAGATATATGTAGATCATCAAACTTCAAAAACGTCGTCACGCGAAAAACCGTGTCGTAAGTTGTGGGTTATGACGTCACTCGAAACTTCTAGGCAAAATATCTACGTCATTTTTTTAAAGTGAAAACATCTTAATTTAGGCGCGCCAAAGACAGAGTTTTCGTGGGCTGTGAAGTGAATTCTAGTGTCACGCTCGGCACGCTCATATTCACGGCTACGCCCTCCGGTTTCACCTCGCGTAGTTTCCAAAGTAGGCTATCAAATTCTGAGCTATAAGATTTCACTTCCATCGGCTGTTCCTATGACTGCCAATGTTTTTTCATAGTTTATTAAACTGACGAACTAATTCGGTTTTACTCCCAATGCCTATCATCCATAAAAGTCAGTGTAAAATATATAATTGTGAGCATTTTATACAAACAGCATATCTTTCTTCTTTAAACCGAATTTTGAACCATCAAAAAAGTGTAATTATAAATAATACCTGTAATAACGCATTTGGTCAACTCAAAACTTTTTTATAACGTGCTCACCAATATATGACCCTTGTCATGAGATGAATAAAACTATACTTTACCTTTTCATAACAAACTTTAAACCAACCTGACCTCAATATAATAAACCCCAGTTTAACGAATTACTTGATGTAACTGATATTTACTTGTTGCCTTCCGATTTGTTTTATCGAGACTGCAATGTGTATGTATAAGATGCATTATACATAGTCTGGCTCGTATGTGCACCACAACCACATGTATCTAAAGAAATATTACTTTTCAAGTTCATGTTTTTTTGTAATGTAAATACGTTTTTTTGTGATGTAAATACGTTTTTTTGTAATGTAAATACGTTTTTTTGTAATGTAAATACGTTTTTTGTAATGTAAATACGTTTTTTTGTAATGTAAATACGCTTGCATGCATGGCATCATCACTACGACAAGCGAAATGGCAATCAAGCGTAAATCTATAAACATAAAAAATACCAAAAAAAAGCTTAATCGTAAATCTATTTATAAGGGGCTTTAACGAGGATTTAAATGTCATCGGAATCGCAAGTGAAGCCACGAGAACACTAAAGTGAACACATAAATGTAATCTGTTCCATTTAAAATGGGGCGTTTTCAAGAGGCAAAAATACCTGTCAAAGACATTTCCCAATTTCGCCGTAGGTGGCGCCACTATTTTATTTCGTTAGAGAAATTTCACAAAAACCAACAGTGGTGCCACACTTGGCAATATTTATAACTATCTTTGACATGTCTTTTTGTCTGGAAAACTCCTCATTGATCGACCACGATAACATTAACTGTATAGGTATTCGTTTTGTTCACGTTTTTTTTCAACGCGTTCGTTTTTTATTTAGCACTAGCTGTATTCTACGCTACCTGTCGAAAATAGGTCTTACGAACTCGGAAACCTTCTATGGCTTACCTACAATAATTTTGCTAAAGGTCATCATATGAGTGTATAGTTTCCGATTCTATAAATGGCATACAGACAAACATTCATTTTTATACATATAGATTACGGACTATTATGTCCATCGTAAACAACCGTGTTAGGGTATAAGAGTGATTTAACGCGGCAGAAATGATTATAATTAAATGAGATTGCTCTGTCTACTGGGTTATTGATCGATGACCATTTCGAAAGACCTAATAAAGCAGCGTGTTCTCATCAAAACCAGTTCGGAATATATAAAAAATTTACGTCTGTCTGTCGGTGTAATATTTATGTTTAATCTAATCAACATACAATCCTAAGATTGGAAACTTTGCAAATAGACCTCAAACAATATGCATTTATCGTAATAGGCATGACGACTCATTTTTGATTTAATGTGTCATCAAAAGGCTACTCAATAACTGAAACATAGGTGAAATAATTACTTTGTTATCTTAAAGACTTCCCGTGATATCACAATTTTCAAATGTCAATTTTTGACTCTCCCAAAAACGCTTCATACAAATCACTACAGAAACATGACGTCACACTGTCGCACTTTCTGCGTCGTCGCGCGTAAAGTTTGTATGGTAGCTATGTTAAATATTTCATTTGGAAACTGTTTTCGTAACAATAGCTAAAAAATATCAAAATTAAAATTGGTACATATTTTATTCTATTTAAATACTGTTGTTATATCAAATAGTTTAATATAATTACACGACCTGTCATCACGCCTATTCTTTATGTATTCATGGCTTTATGAAACAGTTTGGTTTTAAATTTTGATTGGCGTAGTATTGAATTGCTTAGGTCCATCGTATACTGGTGACCGTAGAAAAAAAAATGTTCCCGCAGACCACTGAAAAAGGTTTCTCCATGACATAAAATAAAAAAAATATATGTTACCGACACCGACTATTACCTGGGATTTTTTTTAAGTGAAATTACAGACCAAAGAGATGTATCATCTTATAAATAACTCGGGGAGACGAGCCCAGTGCAATGTTTGACAGGATTTTTGAATTCGACTATTAAGTTTTAGAGCTACAAACAGGTTCTTCTCTTTGAGTTTTATTTCAATCGTATTTGTCGAAAGTAAATTATCGTGATAAACAGGCAAGCCATGGATTATACGTGGGATGAAGCTTGTAGTATATAAACGCAGTTTTTACTCCCAGCCAACATAATACTGGCCTTATTTTAACGCAGACGAGTTTTTCTTCTATTCCATTTAATACAAGTCACTATACTCGTCGCGCGGCTTAATTAATGCGACTCGCGGCGGGCACCGGCTTAACTGCAGGTGGAAAAAATTAATTGTTCATCCAGAATGTTTATGAAACGCACCGAAGTATGCGCCGTTTTATCTGATGCCCATAAAAATATATCGATGTGATATTTTTAACATTACCGTCGCGCTTTGATCGACGACTTGCTTGAGCTTGTAATCGTTCTCTACAGATAAACTTTGCAAGCCGTTTTTGTGTTTTTTTTTTTCTATTTTAAATAATACATATGAACAATTAACGGGACTTAATCACGATCAAAAAAAATTGGTAGTCTGTAAAGTCAGTTGGTTTACGGACGATAGTTTAACGTGGCAACGTCATAACAAACCATTGATAGATGAGTGGCGGGGCTCTTTGAGAGAGACACTCAGAGTCCGCCTTGGGAAATTTTTAAGAGCAATATTTGCAGGTAAATTACAAGACGTAGAGATGAATTATCTTACATTTCTGGGTGATGAGCGCAGTCAAAGAGTTTACATATATGTACTACGTATAGAGTTAGATTTTCCGCACGGCTCCTTTGTATCAATCGTAAGCAGATGACGTGCAAACTTTCTATGGCAACAGAGTAATGTGCCGCGACAAAAATATGACACTTCCACAAGAGCGACAAGGCAAGAAAGATGCTACCCGTGCTTTCGGTGTAAAGCGTTTGTGCCAACTCTATACGTAGTAGGTATATGTAAACTCTTTGAGCGCAGTGCAGTGTGATATAATGATTTGATCTCATGTTCCAATAGCTGCGTGACCTTGCTGTTATGGTTGGAGGTGTTGGTTACCATCAGACACGTGTCGTGACATCCAGTCACTCATTAAAAAAAACTTTTGAAAATGTATACTTGCGTCGAGGGCTAAAATGCTTTAAGTCTGGGTTGGAAAGCAATTTGGCGCTACCCACACATCTGATTTTACGACCCGTTTCTTTTTCTGTTACTTTTGTGGTCCATTGTGTTGTGGAGCTTCAATGTGAGGCGTGCGTCTGACCGCATCGCGTTTTTGACACTAATATTTCATTTGTTTCATCATGTTTAATACTTTTGAATGGAAATTCACATTTTTGTACAAATTATTGTAAAGATAAGAAAGACGTTCGAATAATGAATACGAATACAACTATCTTTATTGCTGTTTGTAGATAAGATATAGAATATTATATATTAAATTACAATTGGACCATAAAAACCGGCCTTTAAGGTGACGATAATTTGTTTTTGGTCTAACGGGGATTTCTTATTGCGCATCTTAAGCCGCAATCAGTGGCCCAGTGGCGTTAGCGATTTCACAAGCCTTCCGTCGTAGGTTCAGTCCCTGACTAAACCTCTGTTTTATTTTGAATGCAGATGTAAAAATTTGTCATCATTTTCAAATGTAAAGATCAATATGTAAAAACAAAGTGCGAAAACGACTTATTTCAAGAAATAACTCTTTCGAGAAGTTGACTATCGCGATATTGTGAGTCAATTTAATGAATATTTTACCGTAATATTGCGAACACCGTCAGTTTTTAACAAAACGCGTCAGATTAATCTTACGGTGGGTTAATTTAGATTTTAATCTAACCACGTGAGATTGCAATCTGATGCGGTTTCCAATATCACAGTGACAAATAAATGAACTTAAAAATCAAACATCTAGATAATATTTCAAAAGTAATACCTAGGGTGTAAGACGGCTTACGTCAAGTATTATAGCTAGTATAATGAATTTGGAAAACAAAATTTAATCGTCGAGCGAATCCAATTTTCTCATCCAAGTTGATCCATAAGCGGATAATGGGATGTGTTCTCACGAATTTTAATTTGAACAAAGTTGTTTCTATTGTTGAGCTGGGTGTGCCCGGAACGTAATAAATTCCGGCCGGATGAGCACTTCGGCGCGTATACATTGTATATGGTCATATATAATGCTCAAATAAGCAGAAGGGCTACGACAGTCGCGTAGTACGCAAGTAAATAAGTTGCTAATAATTTAAGTCACTTACTGTTCTGACCATAGGCATATATTATACAATGTATGTATACGTATGTTCAGTTTATAAAATACTTAAATAGGCAACAATTATACACAGTCTACAACAGTCGCCTAGTACAAAAGAAATAGGCTACCAACTTAAGGCGCGTCCCCGAGCAAAACGAGTTTTTTGTATATTTCAGATCTATCCACTCTTCTTCATCACTTATCACTTATCCAAAACACATATAAACTGGTAAAAATACACTAACATTTATTTTATAGTTATATATTTATTGTTACTAAGTATATTGTTTAATTAATCTGCTCACAATCACAATGAAACCATAAAAATTAGAAATACATAATATTAATTATCATGTATCTACTGGAAAAGCCGCCATTATTTGGATTTTGTACTTACACCAACAAATAGGCAATTTGATTACAAACATTATGGTAGAATATTTTTTTCAAAATTTGAGCGTTAAATAGTAACAAATCATACTCCTATTACTTTTTCTTGCGGTGTGCAATGAGGTAAGAAATAATCAAGGCTCAGAGTAGGCCCTTAAGTCGCGTTGTAACTTAGTCGCCTACTAGCCCAACTATGTCGCTCATGAGTACCTTCAAATAGTAAACGCACACTTCTAATAGTAAGGAAAGCCTCGCGAAGATATTTGCTTGTCTAAGAACCCGCTAACCTGTCATTAGATGAATTATTAGTGGACCGTAGTTTACGGTTACCTATACTTATGCATAACATAAGTCAATGGTTAAAAATAGTCATTGTCAGGTTAATTGCATGTCTCATGAAAAGGCAAGTTTGGATGGACTTTAATTTTAAATATTCTATATAATGATATCCTATTAACATTTTTTATGGATTTTTATTTAATGGGTTTGGAAGTTTGTTGTTCAATCACGTCGTAGTAGCTCAACAGATCGGTTTGAAATTTGGAATGAAAATAGTTAATAGTCTAGTAATAGCACATTTATTACTTTTCGTCGAGATAAAGTTACGAAATCGGGTAAAATCGCGGGGTGCTGCTCTTACATGCAAACAGCAATAAACATTTTTACATTTATAGTCTTCTGTCTCAGGATAAATTGTGGTTGGAATATTATCGCTTATATGTAAACTGCATAAAGGTCTCATTTGTGTCCGATTGATTCGATGATCGGTTCGATATCGATCCGATTCGGAACGAGACTCGATTGTTCGATTGTTCATCGATTTATTATGACGTTTTTTTATCAATGCAAATACAGTCGACGACGGAAGTTTTTTTGTATATACTATACATAATTATGTATGTTGCATTGAAAGAATAAATATAATATTTTTTTAAAGTTACACAAGAAATCATATAATCTTTTCAGAAAAAAATAATGAATTCAAACATTTTAAATTTTGAATTGGACCTTGACACCCAGCGTCCATATTGTTAATATAAAATCATAATATATATAATAATGAATATTATGAATATTATAAACGAATGATTTCGAGAAGGTTTCTTTTTTGTTATTTAGCTATCATGGTTGCAAATGTTCTGAGGTATAATAATATACGTCAACGGCTACTTTTTTGAAGGTTTTATCCTGCACTAGAATTCACATTGTTGTTATTCTCATTTGACCACCGTATTTCATATTTACTCTGGACTAACGCAAGCCAAAAAGCTGCCAAATTGCCGTCTAAACGTTGTAGTCTCTGATGGCACTTGGTGGCGCAGCCGACGTTAGCAACAGAAAACGACATATCGCATCGCCTGCCAGTGTTGAAGTCATATTTTACGGAGGCTAGTTTTTAATCTACGTCTCCAAAAAGGAAAGTTTCCAAAGCGTTTTGTTCTCGACTATCCTGCGTTAAGACACTGTTTCTTGTATTAACCGTTTGTATTACACAAAGAGGTGATAAATCGATGGGCCTTTTATGGTTCCTTAATCTTGTGGACTCGTGTTTCTTTCTTTTCACGTTTCGCTGTTTGTTCATCTCCGATTGGTCTTGCATGGCTGCAATTTATTTTATACTAGCTACCCGTCCCAAGTTCACCTGGTTCGAATAATTGTAACGTATGAATGGTTATCCAGTTATCCGATAAATATTTTCCTTAATGATGTATGTTTTATCGATTTTGTTGCAGTGATATTAGTTTGGATAGCAAAAATCTTAAAGCTTATTGAATAAACTTACAACTAGTTTATTAGAAATGCTAGATATTTATTTAATAAACTTTTTTATGTAATAAGTTGTAATGTTTGATTCGTCGATGTTATAAATAAAAGAAAATAATATTGAAGTATCATATTTTAAATGGTAAAAGACAGTCCTTCCCGTAATTTCCATAGAACAATATCCACAAACGCAAGTTCAAAAATTTACCCTGCATTTTACACAAAACCGTTGTTTTAATAGCTATCGTTTTAATTTAAAATACGAGTGTGTACCTACCTTTTTGTGTTGCATAAATTCTGAATACTAACATTCGTATATTTACATAATATCTAGGTGCCATAACACACCATCCGTTCGCATCTGAGCAAAAAAACATGTGTATTTACTGAAATAATCATTCGATTCGAACTCGATATCTCGGCAAACAATCGAATTACATCGCACCATGTTATTCGAGTAAAGTAACGATAAACGGTCGATCGAATGAAAGGCCTCGATTAGATGAATGCGGTGCTAATTGGTGCCGGTGTCGATTTCAATCGGAGCTGTGATTGGTTCATTGTTGAAGGATTTAGATTTTTTTGTTCAAATGTTTCATCAATAAAAGACATATTTTGTGTTATTACTCTGTAGAAGTGTGAGTACGGCTGGCTGGTCTAGCCGGGAGAACGGCGACTGTCAATTCGGAGTTCTTGGTTCGAATCCCATGCACCCCACTGCCTTTTCGAAGTCATATACGTAATGCCGCTAACATAAAAACGATGATGATGGTCATGCGTCATCTACGTACCAATCTGCACTAGGACAGCGTGGTGTATTATGGTCTTGGCTCTCTCCTCGCGAGAGAAGGCCTTGAGTCCCAGCTGTGGCAACATTTAGTGGGCTGCCTATACTACTTTGTAGAACACGGACACAAGAACTTGGGCACGTCTGTCGTAGTGATGAAGATCAAATTACTAAGAGAGCTATGAAAATAAAAGTGGATGGATGTTGTGGTAGAAGACGACCAAAGAAAAGGTAGATAGATAGGATAGAAACTTGAACGGCATGAAAATGTGACGTGACTAATAGCACTATTATTATATTTACTTTTACGATTTACTAAAACATCTGTGTCACCCACATTCCGCCCAATTAATCCTTCGTCATCTTCTTCTGAAAAGAATATTGGTCGACCTCCTTTTTCCTAAAAAATATTAGTCAACCAGTTTTCGTAAAAAAAAAAAAACAAACAAACAATCCTCGATCGTCCCTCTTACAAAAAATATTTGGTGTTCCACTTTTTTCCAAAACTCTACTAATATCGAAATTCTTTCTTAGTATACTCATTACAAATATTGGTTTTTTGCTGCTCTGTTGACTTACTTCAAAATCGTAAAGCTAAGCTTTTAATGAAATGAAACTCGCATTGAAATGAAATTACGCAACAATTTTCACTTCCCAACTCGTTCCATTCACCAATTCTGTACGAATAATTTCTGTATATTCGTGTTATGGGTTTAAAATTAAATAATCGGCCCCAAAGGCCTTTGATACCGCACCCAACATCCGAAAAGCCGTGCCCATTTCAAAACCCTAATAAGACTATCGAATCCCAAATTAACAATGGGTCAGCACAATAGCTTGGAAAAACGTACCGGGCCATTAGACTCGGCAGGGTCCGCTACTAGGGAAACAAAAGGGGCACTTGCTACGAAAAAATATACAAATTGTTGAAGAGCGTAGATGTCGTAAGTATTCGCTCCTTAATATCATGCAAAATGCTACAACGTACTTCAATTTACTTTTTTTAACCCCTGACCAAAAAAAGGGGTGTTATAAGTTTGACGTCGATTTCTGTCTGTCTGTCTATCTGTCGGTCTGCCTGTCTGTCTGTCTGTCTGTCTGTCTGTCTGTCTGTCTGTCTGTCTGTCTGTCTATCTGTCTGTCTGTCTGTGTGTGTGTGTCTGTCTGTGGCACCGTAGAGCTCAAACGGATAGGCCGATTTCGATGCGGTTTTTTTTTCATTTGAAAGTTAATGTCCGTGCGGGTGTTCTTAGCTATGACTGGTTAATATCGATTCAAAATGGCCACCTCCACAAAATGGCGGACAAAATATTTCTTCACAACCTACCTCAATATGGGTATCAAATGAAAGGGCTTGACTAGTACAGTACTATACGCTATATCAAATTTCAAATCCAAGATGGCCGCCACCACAAAATGGCAAATTATATAATTTTTTTGTACTACTACCGCAATATGGGTATCAAACGAAAGGGCTTGACTAGTAGAATACTTTGCGCTATGACAAATTTTAAATCCAAGATGGCCGCTACCACAAAATGGCGAATTACATTTCTTTTTTCACAACTCCCTTAATATGGGTATCAAATGAAATGGCTTGACTAGTAGAATGTTGTACAGATAACAAATCTGAGGCAGTCGGGGGTTAATCAAAAATTTTAATTTTGTTCTTGTTACATCAAACAGGATCAAAAAATCCTTTAGGAATTAACAGAAATTTAGACAAAATCTATCAAACGTTAAATAATGTGAGCGTTGCTATTTTTAATAGTGTGGAATTACGGGATGAGCAAGACATGTGCCTGTGTCACGTAGATATTGGAACATGAAGAATCCAAATCGTTAACTAACACTGCATAAACTGCATTGCCGTTGTCGCCCAAAAATTTAAGATGATTTATCTCTATGTTCGATGTTTATATTGTAATTTGTCTGGAAACATCGCCTTTTTAACCGGAACAAATTAATGTTTGCAAATTACTGCTTGGTGGTAGAATAACTTTTTAAAATTGGAAAATAACTACATAGGGTGTTGCTATTAATTTATAACGACAGATTAAACGAGGCGCAAAGGTACCAGGTGCAAAAGCTGGCCATAGCAATCCAGTCCAATTTTCTGTACTGAATTGTTATAATTATGTACCTATATTAAAATGTTAAATTAAACTTACTGAGATGTTTATTACCAAGCAGCTCAACCCATTTCCCCTCGGGATTGCTAACTGAATACGTCCCTGGGCGCAGGACAAAGCGCCCGCAGTGGTCTGGTCACAGCTCGGTTCACAATCGATGGACAATTAACGACAATGTCGGCTTACACGGTCGATAGGCGTTCCATGTCAACATGTCAATACCGTGTAACATAGAATAGGTCTTTTAAATACTTACTATCAGTGCAGCAGTACCAGCGTACTTTCCGTCCCCGTTAATACTTCGACGTGATTGAGCAACAAACATCCAAACAGTTAAACTTTCACAGTGATTAAATTGATAGGATTTCGTCGGGGAAACAGATCATGAAAAATACCTAGCTAGGTGGATAACTTTACCATCAGGCAACACACTTGCTCATATCACCTCGCAGCTCATACCCAGTAATTGCCGAAGACCATCCGAGAATTCAACTTACAGATGCTAGGCCTAGGCAAAAGACGATGTTGAGTCGATTACTATCGGAATCCCAACCGGTAGTGATCGGCTCTACAGACGAAATCCGACTGACTAGTACTAGACTTAGGTTCAATATGTTCACAACACCCACCTGTTTTCCCTTCCTGAGAATTGTGATTCGTGGTATAAAACGTCCATAACTTCGGCCGATATATCGTTTATCGGACTTCGTAGTAGACCTGCTGGACCCTGACGGATGTACTTCAAACTTTTGCTGACTCAAGTCTGATGCGAACCCAAAAATCTATTATTCCGAGAGCTTGCATCAAATCTTGAGTAGGTGTTTGAGGTAATCTTGTCACATAGCTATCCTATTATACCCAACACGATGCTGAAAACCTAATTTTTTTTATCTATTATCTAATTTAAATTTTTTATCAGTAAATATTTATTGATGGTTATTGTCTTAGGCATTGTCAAATTGTAGTGTGTTGGTCGGTAATATTTAAACAATAAAAAAAAGCGAGAGTATTTAGTAAGGGTTTTAATGTTGCCGAACGCGTGCAATATGTTTTGTAAAAAATATAAACAAGAACAAAATTAAAAAATTTGATTAACCCCCGACTACCTTGGATTTGTTGTCTGTACTACATTCTACTAGTAAAGCCCTTTCATTTGATACCCATATTAAGGGAGTTGTGAAAAAATAATTGTAATTCGCCATTTTGTGGTAGCGGCCATCTTGGATTTGAAATTTGTCATAGTGCAAAGTATTCTACTAGTCAAGCCCTTTCGTTTGATACCCATATTGCGGTAGTAGTGAAAAAAATTGTATAATTCGCCATTTTGTGATGGCGGCCATCTTGGATTTGATATTTGTTATAATGTATAGTATTTTACTAGTCAAGCCCTTTCATTTGATACCCATATTGAGGTAGGTTGTGCAGAAATATTGTGTCCGCCATTTTGAGGAGGCGGCCATCTTGAATCGATATTAACCAAACATAGCTAAGAACATCCGCACGGATATTAACTTTCAAATAAAAAATACTGCATTGAAATCGGCCCATCTGTTTGAGCTTTACGGTGCTGCCACAGAAAGACACACACACACACACAGACAGACAGACAGACATCGACGTCAAACTTATAACACCCCTTTTTTGGACGGGGGTTAAAAATACAATTGAGGCATTTATATTTATGCAGTCAAATTGAGAACCATTTTTCATTTCCAGTAAAATTTTCTAAAGCACCCAACACGATCTTTAAAGATATTGCACAGGTTATATTTCCAATTCACCATCAAAAATATCTTTCGATCGGGCTGTCTTTGCGAATAATCTACGTGCCACGTCACGTTTTCGCATACATTCGCAGTTTTTCTCGTTTTGGGCGCAGAATAAACAAAGGAGAGATACGAGATAAGCGTTATTTGCATCGCTAACTTAATACACCTACAGTTCTGGGAGTCTAGGCTAGGAGCTGTACCTTATTCAACGAAAGATGTAAAAGAATAAATATGTTGAAAGTTAACTGAATAAATAAACAAGTATTGGTGGATATTTCACACACAACACCTTAGCTCCAAACTAAGCAATCCTTGTACCATGGAAGTCAGGTATCTGATAATATATCTCATAATATTATGTATATAATATGTATCTTAAGACTATGTGCCTGAGTGTTTCTTAATAATGTATATCATAATCATTTTACACACAGATACTCCCGACATTTTCTTTATATTTTATACGAATATGAATAAAAACATATTTTTATTGAGTTTTTTTGTAATACCGGAACTAAATAACCTTATTATCGGTAATAAAATGTTACAAATAATAAATATATATTTGTTCATATTATGTTAATTTATCTCTGTTATATTAATATGAAACCAATGTAGTCGTTACATAGTTTTGATTAACTAAAAGTAACTAACGTGTGATTCGGTTGATGGCGTGCGTGCACCCTCCTTGAAAAAGTTTGCCAGATGACACGTCAAACGTACTGGGCATATCACGCATGAGTTACCTGTGTATTGATTTCAAAAATCTCTATTGTATTGTGTACATGTATCAATATCTACCACTCTCTCACTACTCGTTTATTACCCTTAAATAAAGTAACCGGTTAGCTCCCGGCCTACCCCGTCGTCTGCCATTGTCGGTGGCCGCGTCTACGGTGATGTTATTCAAATGGACTCCTAATCTAATTTCAGAAAAAAGCTCGATAAAAAGTTTTCGCTCCCAAGCTTGGGTGTAGTTAAAGCAAAGCGATCTTTGTTCGAAGAGCTTTTGTGCTCTTATCTATTGTCTTTTCATATTCATATTACGGAGCTATCTTAAATCTGTAAGCTATGAACTGCGGGGTCAACTACTGCTTTTTTTAGAAAAGATAAAAATCAAGCATTCATGCACTATTTGTGGCTTCGAAGAATACGAAATGTTTTATTTATCGTTTAACTCAGTGTAGTTGGTAGTAGCTTAGTTGGTAGTTTAATGGGCTTTAATCTCAATTTACGCTGTAGAGTTATTATATTTCCTTATGTTAAGAATTCACGGTGCTAATTAAGTCTTTGAATTCTTCGAGAGCTTAATCTTCTTTTTACAAAACTTCGCTTATTATAATGATAACTTTGAAACCTTTTAACTTTTGGTGTGTTCGTGTGTATCAATTTCCGTGTGTTTCCATTTATTTGTCTAGTTAAATTTTTAACTTCACAAATAATCAAAGATCTATGTAAATACGGATTTTGATACAAATGTATACCTGACTTTTCGTCCTTAAAATGTTTGAACTTTTTAAACATTGTAATAAATCACTGCCAATGAACGGAACTACTCCGAGATAGAGATATCTTTTCCATGTTATTTTGAATTAACGTGGAAACTTTGACTTTCAAACCGGAATATGCTTATGTTTGCGCGTAACAGCTTAGCGATAGAATAATTAGCGAGCTGCGGTTTTTCTCGAAGCGAACTCTGCAAATAGTATTACCACAATAATGTAGACATCAATGTAATTTAGATTTTAGTATCCCCTTTATCGGCTAAATTTACATTGCCAGCCTAAGGCTGAGTTTCCACCAGAAATGTGCGACAATGCGTAGCGAGGGATGTGTTTGTAAAGAACTAATACTATCGCATCGTTTACCTCGCCTCGGTCAGCACAGCTCTGGTGGAAACGGCTCAGCGGACCTAGATTTTTGGGCATACAAAACAAGCAAGAGATGTGAGCGAGGAATGTGATTTGCGATATACTGTACCAGCTAGTCCATAGACGCATCTTCGCACCACACATTATTCACAGTTCCGCTACACATCGTCGTACGACATATTTTCCTCGCACAGCTTTGGTGGAAATCTCCACACATTTTCACAGCACAGCTAAACATCCTCGCACGACACATTTCCGTCGCATCTCAGGTGGAAACGCTGCCTAAAATCTAGTCATTACTAGTCTCGACTTTCTTTTGTCAAATTCTTGGACGTAGCTCAAAATGTCTGTCGGCTTCCGAAACTATTTAAAAATAATTTGCTTACATAAATTTTTCCGGCTCACATTGAGACGAGACAGCAAACGGACATGGTTTTAATGATGTACAATTTATAGCTTGGTTGGTGACTACCGCACTGGCTTGATTCTGGTAATATTAAGCAACCCATTTTCAGATTTCCACTCCTGAGGAATGAGGAAAGTGGAATACTTACTGCAAGGAGAAAGTTAAGACCATAAAGGTGGCGAAACATTAAGCTATTATTAAAAAATGGTTGCTATCTCTTTGTTATAGAGATACTTTAGAATCCGCCTGCAAATGTACCCCAGTTTTGATAGATTATGTAGTCAATCAGTACACTGTTATTAAGTTCCGGTTTGAAGGGCAATATTTTAATAGAAAAATTACAGAGTAAAGAGATAAATTATATCTTACACTTTTTGGTTATAAGCATAGTGAAAGGCTAGACAGTAATTTATACACTTCATGTTCAGATATCGGCTCTGTGTTGTCATGGATAAGCGTATATTTTACTATCAGATACACGTCCTGTTCGTCTCACCACGCTGTCATGAAATTATCTTGCTGTTTAAAATTTGTGACGATCAGAGGTTCTGATCATTTCCCTTAATTAAAATAGGTAATGCGAAACGTTTTAAGAGTAACTTAGGGCACTATATCACGGTTAAATCACGTCGATCCATCTCGAATGAGTAATCGGTGTCGGGGGACGCGATGAGAGCTTCCGAGTACAAGTCCCCGAGGTGCCTTAAATCCATTCGTTGGCCTGAAACGGCTTAGTTATCCGAACCTGCCGTAACTTAGATGTTTTACTGAGTTAATTTTCTCACCGGCCTGTGATTTGCTAAGGCGACGCGCGCGTAACACGGTGCTGCAATGTCTAAGGTTTAAAAAAATCTAAAAAATGTTTATGGATGTACATATGCACATACTCGTACATAGCCTCAGACCTCAGACATCTATGACAGACGATTTAAACATTCGGAAATATACAAAATCGTATATAATGCTGTGTTTCACTGGATAGGAGTAGTTATATACTCGTATATAGTAGTTATAGTTAAATGTGCTCTCCATAAGCAATACCCACTTTGTATTCCCACTGCTGGAACCCGGGGCATCCTCTCGCTAAGAGAGAGTAACACAATTATGACCTTCGCCACTGTATCTATAAATGCTCATTGCTCATGTATAATCTAATACTTTGCCTTACTCTGGCCTATTCTGCGTCCCTGCTGGTTTAACGTGTCTGGTTACCCCAGACACCGTTTTGTTACCACCTATTATTATACAAGGCCAAGACACTAACGCTAATTTCAAAGTGGTTTGATGCCCATTTTCAGATTTACTAGTATTATTATAAGAGTGTAATTTGAGTGTCGTATTAAAAAAACTAAAACTAAGCGTAAAATCTCTAACCAGAGCTATCCCGCCTTCGTCAGAATTGCGCAACGGAAACCGTCCGCTGCTTCCGCCAGTTTCAAAAGAAAAATATTAAACAAATATCATCAACGTCTCAATTTCCCGGTCTTATTTCACACGTAGTTGGCCGAAACAAAAGCATAGCCAAGGAATAAATAGCCGGCCAGACGTCCTCGAATAGATCAAAGCCGGTTACTGGAGCAGAAAGCTGACAGGGGTACGCAGGAAGGCATTGGTGAGCCGGAAGGGCCGCGATCTGCATATCTGCATGATACGTGTTCTGATAAATAAATATCTGTTCTATAATAATAATTATAGCTGCGTGTTTCAATTTATTTGTAATTATTTGACATATAGTACATATAGAATTTGTTAGATCGTCCATCGTCATCGTCGTATGTCATTCGTAGACTACATGGTCGTTTAACATCAGGCAGAATGGCGGTTAAGTGCAAACCTTTCATAGTTAAAACAATAAACTCCATAAATATGACTATAGTGACTTTAAAATAGTAAGAATAAAACAAAATTTAATTAAATAAAAAAAATTCACATACTCTTACGTCATTATCTTAAACTGTGTGTATCATTTACAATTTAATTTCAAATGTGCAATGATATAATACTACGATAGTTAAAATTTCATAAATGCATATTATTTAAGTGTACCAACTACCAACCCGTCAATTTGATACGCCGTTATAGGATGTGTACTAAGCTATATGATATACGAGTAGAAATAGGTTGGGTATCCTAGACTGCCATCTCACTTGACTTGTTTTAACAAATTTACGATAGAGTAGATTAACACGTATTCATCATTGTAATCCCAGTAATAGTAGTGGTTTTATTGTCAAGTATAACTTTTTAAGTTACGGCTAAGTCCGGCTTACGGTAAGTTACGGCTAGTCTAGTCGGGAGAACGGCAACTGCCGATCTGGAGCCCCCGGGTTCGAATCCCACCATGCGCACCACTGTCTTTTCGAAATCATGTGCGTAATGTCGCTAATTTAAAAACGGTGAAGGAAAATATCGTAAGGAAACCAACATGTACCTAAAATCTTTAGATATATATCAGTCATATGTCATCCACCAATCCATACAATAGTCCATACAATAGTCATATGTCATCCACCAACCCGCACTTGGCCAGCGTGGTGGATTATGGCCTTAAACTCTCTCCTTGCCGTGAAGGCCCCGAGTCCCAGCAGTGGGAACATTTAGTGGGCTGCTTATGCTATGCTAGAACTTTTTAAAGAAATCACTACTATTACTGAGATTACAATAATCAATACGCATCACTTTCGGTACGTATAGTATTTCCGTGTTACCCAATGTGTTAAGAAAATACTAGAGCTAAAGTGACGTTGTGGGACCGTCCGAGTGGACCGTGAAATTATATGAGGGGTTCTAATTAAAACATATACATATGCTATTTCCAGCTATTGTTGTCCCGTATTGCCTGTCTGATTTGATAGTCTTTGATAATATGCAAAACTTTGTCGCGTAAAGGTTGATATAACTTTGAAATAACTTTTACGGAAATTTGAACTCAACCACATAGAATGTTTCTGTTTTGATGAAGTTTTTGAAATTCGTATTTTTTTTAATAACAAGTTACGAGACGAGCAGGACATGTGCCTGATGGTAAGCAACATGCCTGCCACATAACAGCATAATGATACGCAGCTATTAGAACATGGAGAGTACAAATCTTTACCTAGCACTGCACTGCGCTCGTCACCCAGAGATCTAAGATGTTATATCTCTAAGTGTATTGAGATTGAGAGTGTATGAGGCGGCTATTTGGCTTTCTCATTTAGCCACTGTTTACTTTGTTGTCTGTCGATCTGCTATTTAAGCGGATTGCCAGTCAATAAATCGTTCAGTCAATTCGTCAGATAGACACATGTCGATCCAATTTTAGCAGCCCAGACATTTCTTTCTATTTCTATACGGTGCGTTTTATGCCGCTGTACTATAGTGGTAAGGACGACCTTTTCCAAAACGTAGTTTCGTACTCGTAACATTGATTTTCCAAATACAGATGTATAAAGTGGTTGGTTAAAGACATCGATCGAGGATAGAATAGAATAGAATATTATTTATTTCGTAGATAACACATACATAATTTTTAACAAAATGGTTGTATGGTACACTACGAAAACGTCAAATTAAAATACAACCTTTTATACAATCATTGATACATTATTACAATAAATTATAACAACTTATACAAAATTACAATAAAATATTCCAATTTAAATTTTCATATAAGTATCATTATCTACACTTGAAAATAACAATGGTTTTGTATTTGTATAATACATTTGACAATTTTTAAAGTTAAAAATGCTGTAAAGGGGCATTATATTCAATTAACTAGTTTAATTATTTCAATAAATACATATATGTCAATGCATATACTTAAATAACATTTCTGATTTAATAAATTATTAGGTATGTCAGGCATTAGTCGAATTGTAGCTGGTGTAGTCATTACTTAAATATTCCTTTAGGGTATAAATCGTCTTGTCCAATAAAATAACCTTAACCTTCTTAAGAAACTCTGTGTCGCTTGTCAGGGTGTGAATTCCTGTTGGGAGTTTATTATATAATTCCTGGCCTCTGATGAGTGGAGTTCTATTAGACATGCACAATCTGTGTGGTATAGGTTCAAAATACATTCTGTTTCTATTAGATTTTACCCTATTAGTTTTATGGAGCTTGTTTTACTTATATTTTGCCTAACATATTTTAAAATTTCGAAAATATAAAGTGATACAGATGTCAAAATTTGCAAATCCCTGAAATGGTTTCTACATGACTCCCTACACCTGATACCAACCATAACTCTGATGGCACGCTTTTGTATTTTTAAAATTCTCTATAGATAGGTATGTGACATAAGCTAACCCCACCTAAACAACCCGGTTTTTATCGCAAATAGCAACGTAAACGCGTTGAATCCTCAACTAACCTGATGGTAAACATTGTGAATAATCATTTTCTAAGCAGAAGCTTATAATTATTGGGATGATGACTGGCCCAAATAATACCAATCGAATGAGTTTGTTAGGTAATTTATGGATATATGAAATACGTATTATTTTGTTTTATCATATTACTAAAAATCGACAAAGATATAGATCGTGAAACTTCCGGAGTACGAGTTGTGACGTCACGTCAAAATAAAAATCGTGCAATGACGTGACGTCACTCGAAATTTCGGAGCACTCTATCTTCGTAATTGTTTGTTTGTGAAACAAAAGAAAAAATATGTGTACAATATTTTTTAGTAATCTAACTTACAGAACTAAAACAAAACTAATTAGTAGTTTCTTTAGTAATTGTGCCAATTCCATCAGTGGGAATGGGAACATAAAGTTGACTATGCATCGTTTTAACATTGTTATTGTGTGTTGTCCACAGGTAGATGTGTGAGTGGCGCGATCCCGCGTGTGTCGTGTTGATGGTGCATAGCTGATCGCGCTGGCGTGGTACGGGAGTGGCGGCGGCATGCAGGCGGGCGGCGGCTGGTTCCTGCCCTGGACCATGGGCATGCAGAAGTTCGCCGTGGCGCTGCCGATGGGCGGCGTCGTACCGCTAGTACCGCCGCTGCTGGCTGCGCTGCCGCCGCAGCCGCCGCCGCTGCGGCTCATCGCGCCCCCGCCCATGCCACATCCTGGCAGAAAGGTAACCTTCCACTCTTTGACACATCACCTAATACATTACCAATGGATATCCCAGTAGGACCTATCTAGTGGTACAGAAATTTGCCGTAACATCGCTGCCCATGGCAAATCCCGGAAGAAAGGTAACCCTTAGTTCCACTCATTGACACATCACCTAATACAATAGCAGTAGACATCCCAGTAGGAGCTTACAGAAGTTTGGCATAACGTCGTCATCCACGTCGCATCCCAGAAGAAAGGTAACTTTTAGATCCTCTCTATTACACATCGACTGATACAAAACACTGGCACAGCACTTGAGAATTTGGATATTGCAGTAGGATATATCCCAACATATATAAGAGTTACATAAGTTTGTCGTAACGTCGTCATCCGCATGCCGCATCCTTGAAGAAAGGTAACCCTAGATCCACTCTTTTCAATATAGCCTAATACAAAGCGTTGCTATAGGATTTGATATTTTCGTAGGAACTATCCTAACATACCACAAGCCATAGAAACTAGCAGTAGCGTCGCTGTCTATGTCGGATCCCAGCAGAAAGGTAACCCACAGAAACCCACAGGCATAAATTCACTCCTTGACACAATAAATAAATAAATATTGGTGGACAATTCACACACAACACCCCAAACTAAGCATAGCTTGTACTATGGCGGCCAGATAGCTGATACAATAGCAATAGCATAGCAATATCTATATATTCCAGTCGGTACTACTGTAATATATCTCGGAGTCACCAAAGTTTGACGTAACGTCGCCAGCCAAGCCGTTCCGTGCAGAAATTAACACCACTTCTTGACCAAAAAGTACATACCTTGTCGTTGTTCATAGGTTCATAGATAGTCGCTACCATAAAATGGTAGCCTCAATCACGGCTCATGGGATCTCAATAGGATTAAACTTCGTTGAACTACCCTACGGGCCACAGAAGTTAAAATAGCACCACCAACCCATTCCGACGAAAGCGTAACACTAGTCCTTGACACATCACCTGACACAGAACTTTATCACTACTCATGGGCATTGCAGCGATATAATAACACCCTAATACGAGTATACCCGCGTACCAATGATTACAAAAAGTCACATGTTTACAAGTACCTAAAGTTAACGTCGCAGTTGGTCGTGGAACTGACTATAGGATAAATCTCTCATTACATTTGCGGTCGACTTCACAAAGGTGTCAATTCTGTTGCACATATATATTTTTAAACAAACCTACGATCACAAACTTGGAAGCTAAACGTACTCTCCACTAAGCTATTAATGACAAATTACTATTAACTCTTTTAAAATTAGAATGAAACTGCCCAAAATGGCTGTGACAATCTTCAAAGCTCATCAAAGTACACCCTTGCGTTTCCCTACCTTTTTTACGCGAACATTGTGCGTTTTCCCGCGATCGAACTATTCCCCCATTTTCTCCAATATAAATGGAGTAATAGAAAAAGGCATCTGACAAGGGTTCCCCTATTTATTCCTGAAGGTAATTTAGGGAGGGAGGGGGGAGAAGTCGAATTCCTTCATTTATACATTATCATTTGGGGTTTTACGAGTTCCTGTGTTTTTTATTCATTGGTAGCAAATATGGATAGGTCAGAATTTAATTGGTCATTTAAAGTTATAAACAAATCGGACAAAAAGAAAGCTGTGTTGGTCTAGTGTCTAGAACAGCTGACTTCGAAGCCGTAGGTTAGAATTCTGTCGGCACGTCTTGAGTACTTATCCAAATGTGAGTTTGTTATGACCACTGCGTTAGCAAAACAGCGTGTTGGAGTACGCCTTGACTCTCTCCATGAGAGAAAGTCCAATGTTCGTGCAGTGTTATGTCTTAGGAGCATTTTTTTAAAACTAGGAATATTTAATTTAATTTCAACACCATTTTGTAACAATATACGCTTGGAAGGTAAAACACTGATAAATTTTATACGAACCAATAAAGATAAATATGTATATGACGAGAATATAAGGCTTAAATCTATTACTGTAGATCATAAGGAATATTCCTAATCCCTTACGTACACAGACGTAGAAATCAAGTTCCAACGTAGATACAGCCTATTTTAACTGTGTCGGCCTCAATAGAAATAGCAAATCAGGTGACTTATAGTTTATTTTTTGATTGCGCAACTCTCGTTCTGTCATATAATTACAAAGACAGGTTTAATATTATCCTTTCTAAAATACCTCTCTAAAGCTTTGGAATTAAGCTTTACATGGTATTTATTGCCTTCTGAACTTATAAATAGAGCAAAAGGCACATTATTCTAACTAAATAAAACTTATTAACGTTCCTTTTGCAAATATCTAGAGCATCTAAAACATTTACTAACTATTATTTTGCAAATACCTAGAGCACCCATAAAACTTACTAAGTGTAATTTTGCAAATATCTAGAGATTCTAGAGCATCTATAGAAGTTTAACGTAAAGCATAGTCTGCGTTCGTTTTTTTTTTTTTCAAAAATATCGAGGTCACGTCATCTACTGAAATCTTACATCAGTGGTAACAAAGCCCATATTAATAAAGATAATCTTTCGGATAATTTGTTCGATATTGAAAGATAATACGGACAATAATACTGTCAACGGAGCTATTATTCTTTATGTCCATAATTTGTCTCAATAAAAGGTTCTTTCGTGAGGTAAAGCCCGTTTTCCGATCGAAATGATAGATTGCGTGCGTAGCGCCAGTGTTGTTGGAACTGGATGTAACATTTTTTATGATTACATATTTTTTATAAACAGCTCACTTTATTTACCCACTGTTGGGATTCGAAGTCTTATCTAAAAAAGATACAAAGATACAAGTTGTGGGTGGTACTTCCTCAGGACTCTCCATAGAATTCTACCTGTGCATTTCGTACGAATCGACGGCAGTAAATTAGTATAGTGAACGAATACCCCAACGGTGATTATAACATAAATCAAATGGTAATTTGCCTCGAAGGGACTCGGTCCGCGGTCATTAGTCCGCGACTCATTGCAAATTAGTGCTGACTGTACCAGAGGTTACAGCTGCGCACTTTGTTGCGGAATGTACTTATGAACTAGTTCAAGTTTTACGGCTTGCCCTGTTTTTTATGATGTACTAGTATCGCCCCGCGATTTTACCTGCGTGGTTTCCTATCCGGCTATTTTCTCGCGATGAAAAGTAGTCTATATTCAATTCTAGTTTATAATTTTACTGTTTTCCGAATTTCAACCACGCTATTCATTCAGCCATTTGGACATGATGGAAAAACAAACATTCAAACATTGACATTTATAAAACTTGTAGGATAATGACGGGATAAATACTACCTCTATATACGGTTGCGGTCTATTTGGACTGAATGTTATATTGTACTAAAACCGTAATGAACAAATCTTAAAATGACCTTTTCCCATAATGACTGATTTTTGAAATGTACTTATTCTAGTATGCCGGAAAAAAAACTGTCAAATTGAAGTACAGTTAGTAACATTTTTTAAAAGCTTAAAATAAAATAAGATAATAATTTAATAACAAAAAAGACTTTCTTAGAATTCTTAATTTTAATATAACTATGATGAACCGAATGATAGTTGATGAAAATGTAGTGATAAAAATTAAATCTGATGCAAATATATAAGGTGTAATTAATTAACCAGATAAGAAAACTCTTTCCTAAAAGCCACAAAAATATACTTAAGAACGTTATAATCTAGATATTTCAATTAATGCTTCGCTTAGGACGATCTCTTGCAACCAACCGTGCAAATTGACTAAACAATAAATGAAATAGAACCTAAACATAAAAATGTTTATATAACTACCGTCCTGCTTCAGCTTCGCTCGAATACCCAGGAAAAAATGAGGAGGTTGTGTAGAGGCTTGGAGTCCGTTGTGTACTACCTACAGGGTTCATGTCTCATGTTAACTCTTGCGAGCTATAGTAAATAAGTTTCGTTTAGAATTAATGTTGAATCCCTACTAATATAGCTCTAACTATGATGAACCGAATGATAGTTGATGAAAATGTAGTGATAAAAATTAAATCTGATGCAAATATATAAGGTGTAATTAATTAACCAGATAAGAAAACTCTTTCCTAAAAGCCACAAAAATATACTTAAGAACGTTATAATCTAGATATTTCAATTAATGCTTCGCTTAGGACGATCTCTTGCAACCAACCGTGCAAATTGACTAAACAATAAATGAAATAGAACCTAAACATAAAATGTTTATATAACTACCGTCCTGCTTCAGCTTCGCTCGAATACCCAGGAAAAAATGAGGAGGTTGTGTAGAGGCTTGGAGTCCGTTGTGTACTACCTACAGGGTTCATGTCTCATGTTAACTCTTGCGAGCTATAGTAAATAAGTTTCGTTTAGAATTAATGTTGAATCCCTACTAATATAGCTCACAATAATTCATTGAATTTGAAATTATAGTGGTTTTAAGCATGTGTGAAAAAATGGGGACGCCTGTGCCTAATGGTAGGCAACATGCCTGCGACATAACAGCACAGCGTCACGCAGCTGTTGGAATATTAAGTTCAAATCATTACTCGTACTTAGAACTCTAGTGCGTTTGTCACCCAAAGATCTAAGATCAGAAATAATATGGCGAAGAAGAGAAGATACTGCGACGCTAATTGGTAGAAAATGTGTTGAGAACACGAGCAGGACATTTTTGGTGATGGTACTTTGATGAAACAATCATAGTTTTCTTGTCAGTGTATTGACCAGAGTATAACATATACTAGCATGAAGTACTGATGTTGCATCTGATTGTACATGTCCCGTCAGGCATAATGATTATCGGACATTAGACATCAAAGACATTTCGAAAATCAGACATTATGGGAAAAGGTCATTTTAAGATTTGTTCATTACGGTTTTAGTACAATATAACATTCAGTCCAAATAGACCGCAACCCTATATACGCCTAATGGGAAACGATAACGCCACTCATGACAGTGCGTTTGGTGGGATGCCTTTTTTTTTCGAAGATGACGTGTAAGTTTAGGTTATAGTTAAGGGCCGCTTAATCGTAATCCGTATCCTATTGCCTACAAGGTTGCTCGTAAGATATTGCTTTGAGCAATAAGGCCGCACATTAGAAGTCTCACGAGATATTTAGTCATAAGTATCTGAATCGTATGATAAGTGGGTCTTTTAAGATATTTTATTATCTAAGAGCTTATTAAGGCATTGTTTTAATTATTTTGTCTTTGAACCCTAGAACGTTGAACTTGTTAATTACGTAGTATTTTTTGACCAAAATTTTTCACGCCGCTGAATATTTCCAGTTCGCGCTTTCACCCATTTGACCTTCACCGTAATTGAAGAGCTCGTTAGCCCTTTTTATTTATTTGTAATTCGTTTTTTTTAATTGATGGCCTTATCTACAAGAGTAAATTGATAAAGGTATTTTAGAATAATTATGGATACGTTTTCACAGACGACAAATTAAAAGTATAACATTAACCAGATTAGATTTTTTAAATTAAACGTTAGTGAGCTTTTGACCACTAACTCGCTTAAAACAGTCTAATCTGTGTTCCCACTGCTGGGATTTGTAGCCTCTCCTCACAAGGAGAGAGTCAAAAACTTAGGATGGGTTGACTGTAAACGAAAGTCTTCGAAAGAGGTCCTTCATACTTAGAAGTGCAGATAGAGTTCGATCCTACGATATATGCTTCTAAAATTAAACTTTCTCGTCACTAGGCCATCACAGCTATAAATGTGATAAGATAAGAATTAATCTAATTTATTTACGGCCGCTCGGTGGACCGACGACCTGAAGAGAGTGGCGGAAAGCGGATGGATGCGGAGAACCGAGGACAGGATTTGGTGGCGCGACATTGGAAAGGCTTATTTATGTCTAGCAGTGGACGACCACGGTCTGACGATGATGATGATGTACCTTAGTTGTACATGTATATCAGCCAACTTTATGTAATGCTCTTTTCGCAATGAGTTAAATATCGTGAAAATCCAACCATAGTTATTTATACCTGTTTTTTGCGATAATATAGCAAAATAATTTGCAGCTACTATTAATTTTTAAATGGTCAGTTTGTAAGAATACAATAAAACTAGTTGAACCAGAAAAAGTTTGACATCAATGAGGCAGTTTGTATACAGCACGCAACTCAGGCGCAGATGTGTAACAGATTATGAAAAGGACAGATACAGCAAACGTTAAACAAAACATCAGTAATTGGCCATCGATAAATGAAGATTTTATAGGACAGGACTATTTATTTGAGCTATCACATAGTATTATTGTGCTACTCGTTCCATTGTTTAATTACGGCGAATGAGCTGGAGTAAAAAAAAAATTGTTTCATGACTTTTATGAGGTTCATGTTTGTCTGAAATGGAAAAAAGGTCGTCAATCGTATTAATATTAGGTTAAATATTTGTCGCAATGTTTTGCAAATGTCACATTTAACAGACAAGCTCATAGATTTCGAAATTGTTTTGAACGTTTTGGTCAAGCTACACCATACAATTTTATCTTCTTAGTTATCACAAAAGACAAAGGATCTTGTACAAGCGATATTCATTGATTACTAAAGCGTTCTTACACGAATGCTCACATAATTCCTATGAACAACTCGCATTTGGTCGATCCATGCTAATGGTGACATACCGTGTAGACCGTACTGTAGACCTTCAAGCGCTCCACTGGATCATAACTCCATCGAGACCCGTGACCAAAAACGGTGAGGATACGAGCTTGAATGATAGAAGATAAAAGCTGCTTTATGTCGAGCTCTTGAATAATACTTTGTTCCTTGACTTATTACATCAAAAATATCGTGGTAAAAAAAAAATTAATAGGTACCACATTTCGAGAACATCTATCTTTTTTCCTCATATTTGCATAGGGTTTACGGTTCGGTTTTACATATCGTTTTGTATGTACGTAGATATTTTATTTTTATCATGACTGTCACAGGTCTCGCATCATATGCCAGAAATTAAATAAAAAATATAATTGTTATTCCATTTATTTCGAGGGACACGACTATAGAATCTGCCGACGACTTGGTCTACGTACCAATTAGAAAATAACCCTTAGGTGCTCACTTCCTGCATTATGATAAACTGTGTTATCTCTCTGGTGGTTTTTTACTCTCTGCATGTAATATTGGTATAAGTTGTTACCAACATGCATGATACTACAAATGTACTAGAAAATGCATGACTCTCATTACATAGTATTTTGACTCGTATTCCAGTGTCATAGGGATGGGGATGCCGTTTTCTAAGATAAGGAAAAAAGGCCACGGAAAGTCTGAAGTAGCCACTGTGAGAACGTCCCTTTGGTGTTCGGTGAGTTTTAGGGTTCTTGTCTTTTGAAAGGAAAAAATCTAGAATTCTGATCAATGTCGGGTTATATTACAAACATATATAAGCATAAGCATATTATAAACATACATTATTTCGGGTTATATGACAAACATACATGTTTGTCATTCAATTCTTCCGTTTGAAGAAAGTCATTCATACTTTATTAGCACTTAATGAAGATTGGAGGACTATTACTTTGGACCTAAAAAAAACAATTATGTGCGGTCGAATTGAAAATTCAGGAAATGGGATGAGAACGAGTTTTTGCCCTGCAATAATAAATAAATGGTGAACATGACGAGAACCTCGTGAAAGCCGAGAATGACAAGCTTAGCAAGTACATTGACTTGGCTCACGAAGTTACCGCCATGTGGAATGTTGACTCCATGATAATAGTCCCAATAGTCGTGTCGACAAACGGTCTTATAGCGAAAAGTCTCTACCAACATCTTAAGATACTTTCGCTAGACGGTTTAATCAATGGTCAGATGCAGAAGGCCGTCATCCTTGACACAGCGCGCATCGTCAGGAGGTTCCTCACTCTGCAGCACTAACCACCGGTAGCTTGGACCCTCCCCCGCTGCTGGCGGCACCCTAGTTAAGTTTTTTTATAATGTATATATTTTGTTATTTTTAGTATATATAAAAACTTAGAGATTAAGATCATGATTAAATGAGTGAATAAATGGTTAGATACTAAACATTCACTTATACTATATTAGAAATAATTACCATTATAGGCTAGAAATAATTATAATAAATTTACTGCACCTGTAGGTATTATTTTATTACCGTCTCATGACCACAAATTAATAGTTAATAAATTTTATAGCGCGGAAAAAATTGCTGTTTTTATCTGGAAACTATCTCTATCAAGGATCTTGATTGAACGGTTAAAGGTTGTAGAAACATTAAATCTTTAACGATATTACATCGAGAACTCTACGATAAAAATGTTCCACAGCAATTAATTAATTGCTGACATAAATAAGTTCGTTTGAACTGAGTTCTCACGGTATTTTGCTAGAGTGACACATACATACAAGCGGTACCTTACAATGTCACAGAATAGGCATGACGACTCATTTTTATTTATTATGCCATCAAAAGGCTACTCAATAACTGAAACATAGATAAAAGAATTCCTAGTTGTTTTAAAAACTTCCCGTGATATCACGATTTTAAAATCGCAATTTTGGACTCTCCCAAAACGCTTCATACAAAAACACTACAGAAGCGTTACATTGTCGTATTTTCTATGCGTAGCGCGTAAAGTTTGTATGGTAGCTATATTAAATATTGCGTTTAGGAAACTGCTTTCATAACAAAAGTTGAAATTGAATGGGTTATGGGTAAATACATTTTCTAATAATTTCGTACTTTTAAAATGGACTTGCCCATCCAAATTTGAATGATCTTAAAGTAAGTTAAACTAAAAAATATCAAAATTAAAATTGGTACATATGTTATTCTATTTAAATAATTGCAGTACCTGTGTCACGCCTATTCTGGGTAAAGTACCATCGTTCAAAAAAGAACAGCAAATGGAACCCACTTTATGGTCCCGCTACTGGAACTCGAGTGCCTTCCTTCACAAGGAAATACAAATACAAAAATCTTTATTGCTGTTTGTAGGTAAGATAAGATGATACAAAACATTTTAAAAGTTGCCCCATACAAACTGGCCTCTGCGAGAGGCATGCAATATGTCTGGCAAGACAATTTGTTAGTAATTTATAAATAAATAAAAAATTAAATAATAGTCAGCTGATTAAAGCCTTCTTCTTCCTCATCTTCTATTAATTTCTGGTTTTTATTTATGTCATCTGATTCTTCATCTTAGATTAATTTCTGGCTTCTAGGAGTCAAAGCCAAGGGTTGTTTTTTTTATAATATTGGTGGATAATGTGTGTGAACACAACACTATCTGACCCCAAACTAAGCAAAGCTTGTACTATAGCGGCCAGATAGCTGATATTATAGGGTTTTGTGATTGACATGACGGATGACGCATGTCCTCGAATGCTGTCTATCGATGTTTTCCTTCCCCTTTCAAGCTAGTTGTGCGTCAAACTTGTACCGACATCTGTACTTGGAATAATATTCAGAGATGTAGGCGAGATTAGGACTTAAAACCTTACGATTCTGAGATTAGAAGATCTCGCAACCACCACACGCCACGTAACACGCCACCATGGCTATTAATACATAGAATGAGATACAAGAAATAAAAAAAAAACATAGTAGATAAATTGATTGATTTGACAACCAGTAGATATACTTGTGATTGGTCAGTCCTGCCCAACTTAACAATACCATGCTATGCATATGAACGTACCGTTAAAAAAAAGACTATGACACGTGACCTCTTCAATTAACAAAAATAAATAAAATAAAACACATTTGTTTTAATAACATAACACGTAGAAAGCAAAGTATTCAAGTATCCGTTGCCAAGTATCTCGTATATTGACTACAATCCCGTTATTCTATGACTAAGACGTTATTTGCTAACACTACCTTGTTCCGGTTTAAAGGTAAAGGTGTCAATAATAGGCACGTGTTAGACCACCCTCTAGGCCGATGTTAAACGACGATGCGGTCTACGATTGAGCTCGCTTTCCATCTTAATTATTGTGTTATAAATGACCTTGCCTTCCGGCGATGATCATTTAGAGATCATCGGTGCTTACTGTGAAATACTGCTGTGACCCGCCCACAGAGAATAAAGGGTGGTGTGGAGGAGGCGGGTTACGTATATATCTCAATTATTGACTGCGGCTTGGGAGAAGTCAACTTGTGGGTCTTATTGCCTGGGAAACTCCCAAAGAACGTCCTGCCGAAACACAAGATCTTGGCGTAATTATGCTCATACAACCGAAATGATAAAAAGAAAAAGATTTTAACCATATGACTACATATTATTATGCTTACCTATTTTTTGTCAGCACATAAATTAAGACGACTGAAACAAATAGTATTGCCAAACATGCAATATGTTTGGCAATACTGCCTCTACAACATTGTCCTTCAAACTGGAATACGCTCTTTTGTTTATTACGGCTGTGGTCAAATGGAGACTGAATATTACTTTACTAGTTGTTAATAATTTAAGCTAATTTGAATCTGCGACAAAATATTTCACTTTCATACAAAACCGTCTTAAAATACTTTAGTAATTTGTAATTCGACACGCGTACAAACGGTTTGGACAAACGTTTAACAACGTTAGGTACGTACTACGTGAGAATCGAGTGTCGAAACGATTCGATTATAATCGCCGTAATCGGTAATAGTATCGATACGATTCGATAATAACCGATGCACCTGATACGTGAGATACGGGCAGGGTTGTGACTTGTGCCGGATTTTCTGTCATGTAGAAAATTCATCCGGTTAAAACATTAAAATGAATCGACTTAATTTAATAGCTGTATAAAAAATCCTACTCTTACTAATATTATACATGCAAAAGTTTGCACTGACGTTTGTTACTCTTTCAAGCGAAATATAATGAACGGATCTGGATGAAATGTGGAACAAAGATAAATAATAGTATGAATTAACACATATACTACTTTTCAACCAGGGAAAATTGCGGTAACAATCGCAAGGCACTGTTAGTCTTGCTACAATAAAGTACAATACAATGTACCTCTATATAGGGCGTTGCGAACATCTTATTTAACAATTTTTATAGCTACGACATTTTATCACAAGACTTCGAAAATTGGTCCTCTAGTTTGTAGTAAACAAGAACAAAATTAAAAAATTTTACTAACCCCCGACTACCTTGGATTTGATATCTGTACAACATTCTACTAGTCAAGCCCTTTCATTTGATACCCATATTAAGGATGTTTAGAAAAAAAAAGTATTTCGCCATTTTGTGGGAGCGGCCATCTTGGATTTGAAATTTGTCATAGTGCAAAGTATTCTACTAGTCAAGCCCTTTCGTTTGATACCCATATTGAGGTAGTAATGAAAAAAATAATATAATTCGCCATTTTGTGGTGGCGGCCATCTTGGATTTTAAATTTGTTATAGCGTATAGTACTCTACTAGTTAAGCCCTTTCATTTGATACCCATATTGAGGTAGGTCGTGAAGAAATATTTTGTCCGCCATTTTGTGGAGGCGGCCATTTTGAATCGATATTAACCAAACATAGCTAAGAACATCCGCACGAATATTAACCTTAAAATAAAAAAAAACGCATCGAAATCGGCCCATCCGTTTGAGCTCTACGGTGTCACAGACAGACACACACACAGACAGACAGACAGACAGACAGACAGACAGACAGACAGACAGACAGACATCGACGTCAAACTTATAACACCCCTTTTTTTGGTCGGGGGTTAAAAATGTCCTTAATTGTAGATTTGAATTTTTACCCCTGTTTGTTCCACACTAAAGTTTACTTAATAAAAGTAAAACTCTAACCGTCTTATTCCAAAACGCGGACTAATTATAGTTCTGGGATTAAGTCCGGTTTAAACCAAGTCTAAGTCTAAACATTATTACAAAACGAAGTTTTACTCTAAACCACGGACTATCTATGGTACTAAAGATAAACCATCGAGACCCCTAGTTTAACCACGGACTAACTTCGGAACTGTCATTTTGAGGTTATAACAACATATGTTTGTCCATATTTAACAATTTGAACATTTGAACTCTCGCAATTTGCAAAAATGGATATAAATATAATCGATATGATGGATTTAGAGGATTTGGACACCCTGGAGACACCTCGGCGATCAGACAGACCTCGTCAACGAATAAATCCTTTCGAATTGAGCGATGAAGAATTTCGATACAAATATCGATTCACGAAGCGTTTTGGTGAAAAAATCGTGGATCTTTTACGTGACGATCTGGTGCGTGACCCTCGGGGATGCCCACTTAGCCCTGAAATTCAAGTTGCTTGTGCTCTACGCAACTGGGCTCGCCATGAAGTAAGTGCTATAAAATTTATGACCTTGATACAAAAGTGCTTGGTACCACCTATATTTAATTTTCTTATACTTAAGCACTCACTACATTTAAATTGTTGTTTTAATTCCAGATTCAAGACGATACAGCTGATTTGCACGGAGTGTCTCAGCCAGTAGTGAGCAAAACTTGTAAAAAGGTAGCAGGGATATTAGCAAAAATGTCTCACCGGTTTATTAAGATGCCTGCTACACTAAATGAAGAGGAAGCTTTAATGAGGAAATTCAGGACTATCGCTAATTCCCCAAAGTGATAGGGGTAATTGACTGTACTCACATCCGAGTAAAAAGTTAATGCTGATGGGGCCAATTATATATAAATAGAAAAGGATTTCCTTCTATTAATGTACAGGTTGTATGTGATGCCGATATGAAAATTATGGACATTGTGACGAGGTGGCGAGGTAGTGTACACGATTCCAGGATATTTCGAGAATGTAGATTAAAGCAAAGGTTTGAAGCTGGAGCATTCTCTGGGATATTACTGGGTGACAGTGGCTATCCATGCCTTCCATATTTATTTACTCCGCTGCTGAACACTACATCACCACCTGAAGAGAGATATAACAGGTGTCACATACAAACTCGCAACAGAATTGAGAGATATTTTGGTTTATTAAAGCAGAGATTCCGTTGTCTTTTAAGGGGAATCTTTGTGGATATAGAGACAGCAAGGAAAACAATTGTTGCTTGCGCTGTACTCCACAACATTGCCATCGATATGAGGGAGGACCTGTTTCCGGTGAGGAAAATGTTGTGACTCAAACCATATACCTCCTCGTGTACATATCCATACTCGTGATACAGTTAGAGGTAACATTAGAAGGAGACAATTCATTGAGACTCACTTTCAATGAATGTCTTAATTGTAACTAAGTTCAGGATTTCATAGCTCTTACAAAGTGAATAATTTCTTAGTGATTAGATTAATTCTTTGTCTTTCTTAGTTGTAACTTAAAAGGCAGGTAAGTAAATTTAAATTAATAAGGCTAATGATGATTGAAGGTTTAATCATGAATCAATTTACATAAATAATATAAAACAGTTTTTTTGTTAAATGCGTCTGATTGAAACTAAGTTAAACATTTATTTTCAAATGGATTTATTTCAAGTTCTAATTTTTATTTGTAACTCTAATTTTGTTAATTTATGTATAAGTATTCCACTTCTATCATTAAATTTGTTATTTCAGTTCTAAACTTGATATTGTAGTGTATTTCTTGGTGAATGTCTTCATATTTTAATAACCAAAAACAGTAATGGAAGATTTGTTTTGAGGTGGTTATAAAAAGAAACAAATTGAATTAATACCTTTTATTCTGTTATATATTATAGTATGAAAGCCACTTATAATAGACATAGTAGCATTGAGCAGTAAATCATTTCAACACTTATATTTTCAGTCTTTAATTATAATAATATATTGTATTGAATAGGATCTTAGTTACATTTATTTTCTAATAGACTTATTTCCAGTTGTAATTTTTTTATTTGTAATTTTGCAATTTCAATATTGAATTTGTGTTCCATTTCCATCATATGTAGTTGTTGTTCTTTAAAGTTAGTATTGGTCTGTACTATTTCATGGCGAATGTCTTCTTGTCTGCAAAACCAAAAATAGTAATGTTAGGCATTGTTTTAAAAATTACAGAATTCATAAAATTTATTTGATTATGTATCAAAGCCTCTTATTGTGGGTATAGTGGAATTTTGCAGTAAATAATTTACAGCATTAATTTATCAAACCATAAATTCATTAGAACACTTGGTAACGTTATTCACAAAAAGGCAAAGAATCTGTGTACCTAATAAGATAAAATAACAATGTCAAAATGAATAAAGCAGCTGTAAAAAGGCTTTGTCAAAGACAAAATAACAAATAAGTAATACAAACAGTACACAGATACTACATGACTACAAACAATGTTACATCAAAAGTTTATAAATCTATTATTTTCCCTTATTACAAGATTCTAATTTTGACAGATTTCTCTTCCATACCTTACATCTTTAACAAAGTCATCTATCTATATTATAATATATTATGCCTTCCTCGATAGGTAGCTTTTTATTTCATTTTTAAACTTGGATTCATTCTGGCCTTCCATTTGTGCAGGTATTGCATTAAAAAAGCGAATACCATTATATTTGCAAGAGTTATTTGTTTTCTGAAGTCTGCACTTAGCAAATACAGTTTTTTTTGTGTTTCTGATGCGCTTTTTGATTCACATCAGTAAATTTCTTCAGGCTTTGATGTTTCTTACATACATTATACATTACGAATGTAATGTAGGGACTGTTAATATGTTTATAGTTTTGAAAATTTCCTGTACTGATTCTCTAGCTGATAAATTATGTAGACCATGAATTGCTCTCTTTTGCAATATGAAAACACGAGTTTCTGTCCGCAGCCGAACCCAATAATAAGATCCTATTGGACATAACACTGTGAAAGTAGCCATTCATCACAACATACCTCTTATTTCTTAAGCTCTTTGTCTTCTTGTTAATATTTCTTGCTTTTTTAATGTTTTTAGGTAAATTGTCATTTTCTGTGTAAAATAAAGTAAAGTTAGTAAACATTCTAAAATTATTTTGTGTTATTATATAGCATTATCTACCTTTCCAGGATTGTGATAAAAACAAATCTGTTTGTGTGTGTGACTCAGACCTTTCTGTTCATTCTATCAAAATGGCAAAGTAGCTACTACACTAATTTCAATTTAAAAAAATATCTGAAACTCTTTTTCGCACACATTTCTTGTCACCAGCACTCAGCTGAATAATACAAAATAAGTAGTAGTACTTATTATACAATTATTACTCACGTGGCTCCTCGATATTCTCCACTGGCAGCTCAAAATTGTATTTTGGCATTTCTATGCTACTTGGGCCAGGCTTGGGATCTACATTTGGCTCAATTATTGTAGCCGTTTCTAGTACCTAAAAAATATTTACATGTAAATTTTAGTAATGTGTAATAATGTAGCATTTTGAAAATAATAAATGTTACTTACCAATGCATCACTGTCATAATTATTAATTTCCACATGAAAGTCATGTGGAGCAATCCCCATAATTTCTAAGTCCTCGGGTGATGGTGATGGTGGTTTATCTCCACCCCCTGTCTTATTTTGGTCTTTTCGAAATTTCGATAAGTTGGACTTGGCAGCCAACTTCATCCTTTTCCAAGCAAGTTTTAATTCTCCTTCGGATCGAAATTTTCCACATATTTCATTGAATCTAAAAACACATAAGTATGCTGAGTATTTAAGCAAACAATATTTCACTTCTAATGAGAATTCAATAAATACATACTTATTCGATATATTCTTCCACTCTTTCATTTTTAGAAAATTTGCAGAGGTTTTAGTGGACTTGTCTTCTATAACATCTTTCGATTCCCCTATTAGCTGGCGCAGTACTTCCTATATTAAAAATAACATTTAAGATATGTTTGATAACAGACAATGTCAGTAAAATCATCGATAAAGTAAAATATATGATTTTGTACAACTTACTTTCTCTTCAGAACTCCAATTTTCACCGCGTTTTTTCTTTTGTTGCTCCATTTTTAATTCTCCAATACTATTGTTCCCCACACTAGACACTACCAATCCACACGAAACTACTAAATAAAATAGTACTATGCGTTTAGAAACAACGAACAAGAGCAATATTATAACAAAGTTATTGTAAATAAATAGTAAGCACTCAAATTTTCTGAAGTGGAAGATTTATTTGAACTTCTCAAATTACGCGCCACATTCGACTGTCATTGTTCTTTTGAGCTTTTGACAAATAAGCAGAGTTGTTTTTTTTTTGACGCCACATGTAAAATGTATTCAATTAAAAAAAATACTTCTATTAATGATCATTAGTCCTATTTCATAAATTGAAACTTAATAATACATCAATATTTAATTAAGTTTTTACTAATGAATACATGTTTATCCATAAAAAGCAAATTTTAACATCATGTGAATGAATGAATGACAGCCTTTTCTTTGTTTAGTCTGTATAACCTTGGACTATCTTTGGTTTAAACTTGGACTAAGTAGTCCTTGGATAGTCTGAGTTTTGTAATAGGAACACATTTTAAACCTGGTACTAACCTTAGTACCGTATCAATCCTGGACTAGTTAGTCCTGGTTTAAACCTGTACTATCTTAGTTTTTTGGAATAAGACGGTAACAGTTTGTCGTTAAACTCCACTTAAGTCAAGTGTATTTGGAATCAGGTGTGTGGTCCCGTGAAGCTTTTCAACTGGTTTATACTCGTAGTATCTCCTTTTATAGCTGAAGTTTTTATTGCAGTATTTGTAGTTTTGTTTGTTGTAACTGATGTGACCTACTTGCCCATATCTGGGTTGAGACTTTAAGGCGAACTAATTAAAAGACCTTACTATTCTTTTTCTGATTTGCAGGACTTGATATGCGCCTGATTATCCTACTTAAATTATAAACGCGAAAGTTTGTACCTAAGTATCTATGAACTATGAAATGTACGTTTGTTACTCTTTTACGCTAAATCTACTGAAGGGATTTGGATGAAATTCGGTACATAGATAGATGCATAAGCATCTCTCTATGCTCCCACTATTGTGACGCGGGGTCTTCTCTCCCAAGGACAGAGTCAAGGGCATAATCTACCACATTGACCCAGTGCGGGTTGATGGATTGCACATGATCTCGATAGAATCTAGCTAAGTAAATGTCGTTTTCGTCACGAGGTATTTCTTCAGCGGTTTTAAATTAGCGGCATTACGCACATTAGATGGCTCCGGCTAAATATATATATATATATACATAGATACATTATTGTCTGGAATAGCATAGGATATTTTTTAACCCGAAAAATAACAGGATCGGGATCTACGCGGGTGGAACCTTGATAGTAAGCAATAACAAGCACTTCCCTGTAAAAGTCCAGCTAATTGAACTTGAAAAGACCAAATCATTATCAATCACTCCATTGTGAAAGCGAAACGAAATGGAACAAAGAATAAATTAATACCGTCTTTATAATTATGATATACTAGTAACGCCGCGGGGTGTTGCTGGTATATAGTTTTATCCTTAAAAAGTTCTACTTTTTTATAGTACAGAGTGAAGCGACGAACGAGATCTTCATACAGGTTTTATAACATGTTGTCGTGTGTGTAGGCCATTACAGGGATACAAATCGATCAAATAGCGTGATAAAATTATCCGGATAATCGATTTTATCCGGACCAGGCGCATCTCTAGTAACGAGCGATTATTCGGTTAATTTGCATGACGATGTGGAAAATTAGTGCTGAAACGGAATTGCTGTGATATTTTGATTGTTTAAGTCTGTCCAATATAAACAAACGTACTTGAATTATCTTTGTGATTGGATCGCTCACTCACTTACAGTACCCATTCAGTCGTTGATCTCTTTCCAGAGTCTGTTTTGGGAAGTAACACACGTTTGCCAGCTATCCTAACGCCAAGAACTAATAAGTAAACATAACTGTGTTCCGTTTTGAAGGGAAATATTTCCTGAGAAATTACTGGGTGAATAGATAAATCGTCTTATACACACACTTACGTAGGAAACGAGCGCGGTGCAGTGTTAGGAAGCCATTTGCATAATCCATGTGTTACGCTGTGCTGTAATGGGCAGGCGTATTTCTTACCATCAGGCGCATGTCATGTTCGTCATTGTATACAGAAAACAATATGCTGTGAGGTGATGGTGATGGGATCAAAAATAGAGTTTAATTTGTTTTTTTTCGTGTTTTGTTCTTTAAAACATTTTTTTTCATAATATATTATACATATGAGCAATTGTGCTTGTAGATAAGTTTATATTTCGCATTATTACTTCAGATTAGCTACCATAGGACAAGCTTTACTTAGTTTGGGGTTAGACGGTGTCGTGTGAGAAGTGTCCACCAATATTTTTTTGCAGTAAGCAATAAGCAGTGCCAAACGGGCAGCCGTCGCGCGCGTGCACTCTCCTTGAAAAAGGCCGCCACACGCGGCCGAAACTCGAATCGGATTGACCGACCGTATATACGTGAGTGTCCCGTTATCCAATTAAATATGTGTAACAACCACGTTAATTTTAAAACTAAAATATTTTTTTATTTATTGATGCTAGTTAAAAAATAGTTTTTTAATAACCCATAAAGGTCTGGATGGGTCTTTAATGTTATTTGACTTTCCTTTCCCTTTTCGAGCTGCTACACACTAAACTAATTCGGGAACGTGATTCCAACGACCGATATCCACAACGCTAACAGAAACCAAGATACCTTAACCTATGATTGTGTGGGATTCATGCGAACCTTAGGGTCATGTTATACTGGTGAAGACAGTCGTTTTGCTTATTGGTTTCCTTAAATACAGACCCTAAAACGGATTCATATCAAGACACGAGTTACTAAAATAACAATCTAATGAACAGCGATGGCCCACCTGATACAGGCCCAGGGGTCGCAAACATTCGGGTCCCGAGTTGCCAAGTTTTTACCCTTCTCCGAGATTATGGGGTAACCGAGAAATTTCGGCTACAAGTTTGCTTGTACTTGCTTTCTTAGTTTATAATACTGAAGGAGTTTTGGTTGTGTGACTGTCTGTGAAATGGGTTGATGTATAATTGTATAAATAGCTGGTTTTACGCGCACATTTTGAGGAAGTTTTAGGTTTTTTGTTTTTGTTAATGTACATATTTACATGATTCTTGTTTATATATATTTTTTAGATACCGCGCGTCTCATTTTCAACGTCGTTTTAAACTTTCCATTATGTTTTCGGTGCCTGCGTTGATTTTTGACTCCTATACATTTTGTTGCTTTTTTCTGCGTTTTTGTGTACCTATGTTGTATTCGTCTACATTATCTACATCTACGTCGTTATTCCGTAAACTCTTAATATATCCATGACTAATTTCAATACCCTAGTCGGTAAGAAATCAGAAAATATTGTAGTTCAGCTCAAACAATATAATGTATCTAAGCATACAATCGCCATAGATTACACACATTTTGAATCCTAGTTACCTATTCAATTAATGGAGACGCAGACTTCAAAGCTGAGCTGAAACACGGAACTAAACTAAAATAATGTAATCAGGGCTCAGTCACGAATTCCAGCCGCTTCCTCGGATTACATGCATGATGGATTCCTCAAATAAAACACCCGTAATCTGTCATTACATCTCATTGGAACTCAGCCCGTTCTCTGTCCGGCAAACAAACTTAATCCCACTCTCCCAAATTAACTCACGACTTTGTCTCATTGTAGCACAGTTGACTTTCGATTGTACTTTCAGATTTCAAACGCAAAATTATCGCTGCGGTTTGATCAACAAACAAATTTGCTAATTCCATCCAAAAATAAGTTGCATGTCCTAGTTAGTGAGTTCTAAGGTTGAATTTCGATTGTTGTTTTTGATAAAGAACGCAGAATTATCGCGGTGAATCGATACAAATCACGGGAAGCATTCAGCGGAGTCGTGTGCTTGGAAACCAATTTCCTGTTCCCTTTCATATTGAAATGTGAGTGGCGCCCTCTATGGCGAGTGTAGGATTTATGAGGCGGTGTTGCCCGTTTATCATGTTAAACAACTTTCGCACGAAAATGTCAACTACTACCGACTTCTTAGTGTTATCTACTACCTAACTCACAATTACCACTAGTGTTGTAAAAATAAGTTTAACCCACGGTAAGTTCGAACTTTCTGAATACGCAATATTTCTGAAATGGTGTTAGAATGTAAGTATCGAAATTATTGTTAAAATTATGCTGTGTACTAAATTTATAGCTACTGTTAGGCTTACAAATAATATTTCATGCCTTACATAGTCATTGCATCATGTTCTGGGTATTAAATTAGTCCTACCTACTCCATTCTGACGTATTTTTATCGTGATAAAATTTCTATCTGACAACTAATTTTGAATTTCTTAAATTACACATAACCGAACTGGGCCTTAAGCGCGATGCATGAGAACGATTTTAATTTGTCAAACTTACGAAAAATATGATGAAAACAATAAAATGATGTTATTATTTCAAAGTGACGCTTGGTCCAATAATCATAGATCTAAACACCATAATAAAACTTTATCTAGTAAGCAGGCAGCTTGTGTATTAATGTAAGGGTGATCAAAATTTGCTGTGATCCAATTCCGCCTTTTCTTTTCCGAAATAGGGCTTACGATATCGGAAGTCTGCCATCCCTGTATAGTGCATGTCCTTCTCCGTCTTTTAACAAATTAACTAAAATTAAGATTCTGTTTCGATATTTTTTTATGTCGTATAATTATGTACCACTTAAAAAAAACAAGCAAGTGATGTAAAAGTGTTTACTTTTTTTCTATTATATCTTGTTTGTTTGTTGCATTGACGTATATCTTTCTGATCCCGTCACTCTTTATTCCCATATTTGTTCTTTTAACTTTTATCAGTTAAAACTATTTTCGCTTTATAATCGCTATATGTTTTTGTCTGTCAATTTGAAAACTGTCACTTCGTAATAACGAGGGTATCTGTCATCTATCCCCAACCTCATTTTCTAAGAAAATGTCCTTAGTGATATAATAACGGGGATATCTTAGAGACTTGTCCTTTATAAATCCACAAATATATTCAAGACAGCTTGTTTCTCCGATCTGTTGCTTTGATCATCCAATCCGAGGGGTTTCAATTTATTAAAATTCGGCCATCGGTCGGGACCACTTCAAAGTTAAAGGCAGTCGCAGAACGAAACCAACGCCGAAATTGTAAACAATTGGGTAGTCAGGACCCTTTGATATTTTATGTAGGTAGTAAGGTTATCTTTTTCATAAAATACTTGCTGCGAACTACGGCTTTACCTGTCTTTTAGTTCCCGTTTGTTTTTCCGCAATGAAAAGTATCTTATATACATTTCCAGAATGAAACCTAAAAGTGTTCCAAATTTCAACCCGATCCGTGTATTTGTTTCATCGTGATTGAGCAACAGACATCCAACATCTAAACTTTCGTTTTTATAATTACTACGAGTAAATAATATGAACGACATAGTACTTACACTTCAGCCATCATTACACTGTTATACATTTTAATATAAATTATTAATTTTGACTAAAAACAGAGAAACTAAAAAAACAACAAATATATCGTTTGACCGTACCTATACAACGTGAAGTAAGAGTCCCATAGTAAACTGTCCGTTTACGTTTATAAGGAGTGTAAAAAAATAAAATTCATTAATTAATTGGTTACCAACGATTTTATTACGTAGTGAAAAAAGTATGAGATGACGCTGGTAAAACTGATAAAATATTGATTTCACATCTCATCCAATATTTCAAAGGACTAAAATAATATTTTTTGTACTTTTTCACATATTTAAAACCTCTATTTCTCATTAATGTTTCATAAGCTTATCAAATTTTATTTTGTGTAATGGATATGCCTGTTACCCACGTTTTAGGTTGCCCTAGTGTGGGTGCCAGTGTACACTGGTTAAGATACGTGTGTCTGTGAATTAGGCAGGTCCTACTAGGTAGGTCTACTAGGTAGGCTTGATACCACGATACAGTTTGCCTTACTATGATGGGCCAGTGTATATTTGTTAGGTACGTTTGGGTCTGTGAATTAGGTAGATACTAACTTGTTTTACATAATGTTTTTTGAACGAAATTAATAAATCACATTTCATTTTAAATAAATTACATTATTGACACTAACACGAAAACGTACTTAGACTCCACTTTTCGTACATGAAGTTACAAAGTTAAGTCGCGCTACAAATAAAAAATGCAGACCTAAATGTAGGTTTAAATCGATTTTCGTTTTGCTGAACAAACTTGTCTATTCTGAGCTACGGGTAGATATCTACATCCACTCCGCCTTCGATTTTGCTCCGAGTTGATTCTGAGTTGCGTCGGGGAACGAATGAGATTGGAACCGTTGTACGACGGATATCTTTAGATTGATTTACATAATTTACGAAGAAACTGGTGATTGAAAGGAGCCGCTGTTAATAAAGTCTTTACTTTCCTTATTCGCGAGATATTGGGATGATTGAAGTGGGGAAATGTTTTTTTTTTGTGTTGTCGAATTGTGATTATTTGTATTGTCCGATTGTGAGTGTTGACTAATTGTGTTAAATATTTTAACATTCATAAATAGAAGTTTAAGGGCTTTAGGTGTTTAAGAGAATTCAGTATTTGGTTAAACTGTATTTTTATTTTAATGGCCTGCAGGTCTACTACGAAGTCCGACAAACGATATATCGGCCGAAGCTATGGACGTTTTATACCACGAAACACAATCGGTCGGTTGATGACACAAAAACTGTCAAATCAGCGTCGGTCGGGATGAACGAAACGCCCGATCAGATCAACCGACCGATTGTGTTTCATGGTATAAAATGTCCGTAACTTCGGCCGATATATCGTTTATCGGACTTCGTAGTAGACCTGCAGGTCTTAGGATCTTGCAAAATTTGACCTGTAGTAATATTGAGATCGTCAAAGTGAAGTTACGATAAGATAAGTAAATTCCTTAGTTAATTATTTTAATGTTACACGAACAAAAAACTGTTTTCAAAAGGTCAAAATACAGGACTGAAAATTTGACTATCAGTCTTTTAGCCTAGTAGGTATGATTTGTTACGGGATATTTACCGTGGTTACATAGTGAAGCTAGTCTTTGGATATTTCGATTAAGTTTCTTGCTCAATGTTGACGGGTAAACGAGCTTATCGTTGAATATGTTTAATAACTTTTAATTATGCTGTCAACATTTTTATTACTACAAAACTAAAATAAATTAGTTAATTAAAAATGAAAAATAAATGTTGACTAAGTAGCAAAAAAGTACATTATCATTATTTAAAAAAATACAAAAAAATTTAAAATATATTGTATATTAGAAAAAATACATTACAGTAAAATGTTTATTTTTCACAAGTAGAGTGTGAGTGTTATTTGGTATTAGGTTAAAATAGCTGTTTTGATTAACTATTTTAAATATATTATATAAGTAGATATAACTTTGCACATTCCTAAATAAATGAACATGATGCATGAAACTGCGTCGAAATATTGGGTACTCATTACACTATTTGATTGGTGTAAATATTGTGGGTTGGTGTGTAAATAATTAATGATAGATACTAGTGTAGTGAACAACTGTCATAGATTAAATCAATCTTTGAACCATATTTCTTGTATGTAAAATCAATTTATTGTATCGAGTTAGCGGGCCAGACGACAAAGGAAACTTCAAGGGCGATATGTTAGTAACCTTGGATCCCCTCTTATCCCGCACTACCCAAAAAGTATCAAAAATCGACACCTGACTCACGACAACCCGTCGACTTTCGAGAGAGGGTCAAGCGATACGCCCTTAGCTTTTTTCTCGTTTTCTAAACGGAACAAAACGACAAAGGACCGCGAATTTCTTCAAATCATCGCCGCCATCTTTTTACGTGGCGTGGTCATAAAATGGCCGCCTTTTTACGATTTTTTTTACTTTCTTTCTTTGTTCACTTTAAGTTATTGTCCTTGAAATAAGATTTAAAGTGAGCGGTTCTTCATTATGAGCTTTTCATTTTGTTGTTACAAAGATAATAAATAGTGTGTTATCCCAAAAGAAACCAAAAGTGAAACAACAATTACTAATCGATTCGATCGCATTCGATTAATTTGTCTCTCGGAATTAATCGAGTGCCGTTCGCATCCGATCTACTTTTTGCCCTGTTTCTCGATTGCTCGGGATCGCAAATCGTTTTCGCTCGAATTATTTGACATTGAGAGTCAGGTGCAAAGAAATTAGCGGGACTGGCTTTTTCGGAGGTCTGATGTCCAGTATCAACAACATATATCTTTTAAATCTAAATAAAATTCAGGTGTCTGTTTGAAACCAAATCAACACCTTTTCACTAAATGCACATGAAACATGTATTTGTAATCATCATCATGTCAACTGCTGGATATATAACTCCTATATTACGCCACTCAGCCCGATCCTCGGTTTTACGTTTACAACCGCCAACAGCCATCTTTCGTATGTCGTCACTCCATCTAGTCTCAGGGCGTCCTACATTGCGTTTAACGTAGTGTATTTTTAATACGTACATAAAAAAAGAATTATTGTAATTATTCCCGGTCTGTTTGATCTGGATAATATCAATCAATTTTAATGGAGCTTTCACTGACAGATACATAATGTAACAAGGAGTAACATAGACTAGGTACTTACACTTTCGAAAAAAAAGATAGTGTTTCACGAAAACAAAGTATATAAATTTGATATTTAATAGTTTAGTCCATCGTATAGTGCAGCTAGTGTATAGGCACCTACATTTTTACATGTAATTATTTACAAATAGTAATTTAAAAAGTTTTGTAGTAGTAATTATCATTAACATAAATATGCTAGTTGAAAATAGCATCAATCTAAACAAGCGAAACAAGTAATTAACACTAATGAAATTAAGTAATTAAAGCCATTTTAGGGTCGAGTTTATTTATAATCTAGTGGTGTTTGTTTTAATAGCTATCTGCCACGCCGATGTTCATATTCATAACAAACTATGTTTGCTTCTGTGTAAGCTAACAGTATTAATCAAATTTCAGTGTATCGTTATAAACTGCTGCATATTTATTACATGCTTAGCTGTTATTGAATAACACCATCCATGAATATTACTCGTATGCTGATAATTTTGATAAACTGTTTATTTATGGGTAGAGTGTGCAACCACATATTTACATGATAATAGGTACATATATGCGCTAATAAGATACATATTCAATTGCACAGTATATACCAGGATTCTTAGAAATTATTTGCCTAAGTATATGGTAAGTAAGTAAGTAATTCATTTATTCCATAAAGATTATAACCATAATGTACAGAAAGGATTTTACAATTAATTAGTCTAAATACGTTTATTTTTAACTGTCGACATAAAAAGGGGTGATAGTTTGACGTGTCTATCGTATTACTGTATTTCAAATATAATTATTTTTCTCACGCTTAACTAATTTTAATAAAATTTCTTAAATGGTATATATTTGATCGTAAAATTCTCAACACCATCAGATTATAATCTAACGCGTGAGATTATAATCTCATGGTAGATTAGGTTAGTTTGTAATCTGACGGTGTTCGATTATAATCTGTTGTTTTTTTACAATTTTACGGCGGCATGAAGGCCTACTAACGTTTCTCTTTCATAATTAATGTTTATCATGTTTCTAACACGTAGTAGATAGATACTAGACTAAGCCTACTTACTACGTACATATTATCTATCTACTAGCGTTTTGACTGGACTGGCACCGACTTCAAATACATGAATGAGTAGTACTTATAATAATCAATTTATTTTTCGCTTTTGAGTGCCTAATCGTAGTTTTGAAGTCGGTCTATTTTTTGTATCAAATAGTTTACTAATTATTACGACCCGACGCCGACGTTGCAAATGCCTCGTACACAAGAATATTAATTTCCTGGAATTTCGTGGATATTATTTATAGTATTTTGACACATACTGTAATTGATATCTGGTGAAGCGTGCACATACTAAGAACCTCTCCTGCAGTATATAGGTACACTCCGCGAGGCATAAGCTGAGCTTTGCATTTGTGTGAGTGTACATGGATAGTGTAGGTGTGACAACCGGCCTTAGGCGCGGCGCCATTCTGTCTCGCCGCGCTCCTGCCTGATTGGTGATCACTCACACTAATGCAAAGCTCAGCCTATACCTCGCGGACAAAATTTCAAGCTCCTGCCTGATTGGTGGTCACTCACACTAATGCAAAGCTCAGCCTATACCTCGCGGACAAAATTTCAAGCTCCTGCCTGATTGGTGATCACTCACACTAATGCAAAGCTCAGCCTATACCTCGCGGACAAAATTTTAAGCTCCTGCCTGATTGGTGATCACTCACACTAATGCAAAGCTCAGTTTATACCTCGCGGAGTGTACCTTATTTTCTGAGAAGTGTCTCGGTTGCTCGGCGTCCCTTTGACTCGCGACGCGAAAGGAAGCTGAGGAATTCACTGGAACATTGTAGCTTTACAGTCTAAAATGCAATTGATAGCATAGAAATCGACTTTATACGCACGTCGGAATATAATAGACTCGTAAAATTGTACTTTGAAAAATAAAATTATGGAAGTAGAGGCAGGATTCGAACGTATAACGTCACTTGTGTGATTTTGAAAAGTATGTTCTACCCACTAGGCCACTACGGCTTCTTTCATAGCACATTGGTACTTACAATAATAGGCACGGTAACTTAAAAACTAATTAGTCAGTCAGATAGACTATTAAAAACTAGCGACCCGCCTCGGCTTCGCACGGGTGAAATGCTGATACTAAAATTAGATACACGAATAAAAATGTCTATTGTGGGTTATCCCTAAGAGATAGACTTATACCGGTGATGCCTTTTTTGTAGACCTTTTTAAGGGGTACAATACTGCAGTACATTATTTTGGTCCATCTCGTAGGATCCAGCCAGCGTTTGCAAAGTAAGCGCAAAAATGTGTTTATTTATGACATCACATTAGAAACCTTTAAAATGATTAGTGGTTCTCTACTGTTGTATGCACATATTATACAAATAAACCTTCCTCTTGAATCACGCTATCTATTTAAAAAAACCCGCATCATAATATGTTTGGTAGTTTTAAAGATCTAAGAATACATAGGGGCAGAGAAAGCGACTTAGTTTTATTAGTCCAGTCGGGGTAGACATTTAAATAGAAAAAAAATCCGGGGAGAGATTTTTTTTAAACATCGGGGAAGATGTTTGGAAGTATAAATCTCGATTTTCTAACTAATCCCGGTAAAGGATTCGCCGCCATCTTGTTTTGACTCTGCAAATATTGATCCTAGCGTAAAAATGATAAAGACCAAACTTGTGAGAAATTAAATTTCCAACAACTTTGAATACCACCATTTTTGCTCTAAAGTTGAAAATTAACGAGTTATTTCAGAAACACGAAAAAATTTAACTTTAAAACAAGATGGCGGCGAATCCTTTACTGGGATTAGTTAGAAAATCGAGATTTATACTTCCAACCATCCCGCCCGACGTTTACAAAAAAAAAACTAGTGCATTAAGATGCCTACTATGCTGTCAACTGCTTGCTCGCTTGAAGGGCTATACTTGCATAGCCCTTCAGCAGAAGTAGATCTAATACCACCTAGCCCTTTTTTCTATCGGAATGCTCGTAGCTCGAAAAAGTGACATCGTTTCATGGTTTATGTTCCAAAGACACAAAGGAACAGATTTGACTCTACTTTTGTGAATAACAACGTCAAGGCTGTGGAATACGTTGCCTGAGAGGGTTTTTCCCGATTGTTACAATCTTTTAAATCTTATATTCTTTATTGTTTATTTGTTAGAAACATGGTCGTAGCACATTCATTTACTGCCGTGTACAGATGTAATTCGAGTTTTGTATCACATGTTCTTGCCTATTTCGGCGTGCAAATTTTATTATACATTTTATTATATCTTTATGTCTTCAAATCGAGAGTGAATCGGTTTCTTCTAGGTAAACACGCTCCATCGTAGACCGCATAATCGTTTAACATCAGGCGACATGGCGATCCAGTGTAAACCTATAAAAGATAAAAAAAAAGTACCAAGTATCTAAGTGGTCAAAAATAACTCACATTAACTAAAGCCACTAGTCATTCATGCATACTAATTAACGTTCCTTATTTTGCACTCTATGGTCTTTGTTACAAATGCAGTTATTGCATGGCATATTTTTTGTGCAATCCAACTACATACAGAAACAACTTGCCAGAGGGCGGGTTGCGGCAACATTTCTCCAAAAAACCAAAAACGTAGTTAGTGAGAACGGCATGTTAACTTTTGCAGCCGTATTCGAGTAGCTTTTTCCATGGGCCCGGTTTTCAGAATATAGGAAATACAGAAGTGGAACCACAGAAAAAATCGGTTGTCTGTAATGTCGGTTGGCTTACGGAAGATAGTTTAACGTGACAACGTCATAACAAAACATTGATAGATGGAGCGCAAGCGTACAATGAGCGTAACGGGACATAACGAGACATTTTTTCGTGCATGCAGCCGGCGTTCATCGATTTATGAGACGTTGTCACGTCAAAAAATCTTTTTGAAAACACAATAGCAAAACGAGCAAGACATGATTTTTATGTTAAATTACACTCATAATCAGAATATCACATTATCACTCTGCTGTTTGAATATGAAGAGTCTAAATCGCACATTGCTCAATATTTTCAGATTTTCAATGAAAAAATAGATAGATCTATATAGAAATCATTACAGGCGGTTTTTGTCGAAAGACAAGCTTTTTTGCAGGTACCAATTCACAAAACGCCGATAATAAAAAAAACTAATAATTTGTAAAATGACAGATTAGTAAAAAGCAACAGGCTTTCTTCATTTTTATTTTAGTAGGAAAAGGTATGAACTTTATTAATATACACATCTGTTAAATGTTATTACTGAGAAATGTCTCTGCACACACATAATCTGTGCGATATTCGACTCGCTTTTTTCCGCGTCCTCGCTCCGTTGGCTGTATTTGTTTTTGGTCGCCGAAATATTTTGCTTTTCTTTTATCCCGAGTCGCGTCGGAGGTTTTTTAACGGGCCATAAACGTTCTTATTTATTTATGGTGCTCGCGAATGGTTGATAGACTCCGGGGCCACGTGAGATCTTGGAGATAAATCAAAAGGCTTTCTCGACTTTGGAATTTGGCGGTTGGGATTCAAAGTTAAGTATAGGCCAATGAGGCTTGTAAGAAGCGTGATACGAGATAAAGATATATTTATTTGCATATAACATGACTGAGTTTTGTACAAAAGATGTGCACATAGGTGTAATAATAATTTGTGTTGCCATATCATGCTGTGCCGGTTAGGCGTACAATTGTCAGGTACGTAGCAGTCTGCTCATATAAACTAAGGACTTTTACATTCAGTGTTTCATTCATAATTTAAGAGCGACGCTCTTGTCGGTGGAGTTCTTTCCATGTACTTCTACACTCCGCCTTCTCCTTGACTTCCTGATACGACACTACATTTATCTTCTCCTTCACTTGGTTCATGTAACTTCTCCTAGGTCTACCTCTCTTCCTCCTCCCTTCTAATTTACCTTCCATTATTGTTCTAATGAAGTTGTCGTGTCGTATCAGATGTCCCAACATCTTCCCTCTTCTGTTTTCTATTGTTTCCATTAATGTTCTTTTCTCCTCTACCATCTACACATTCAGTGTTAACTGGTAAAATTAAAATTGAAAGTGTATAAATAAGTTTTGCTTGCTATTAATAAAGTTAGACTATTGATTGGCCTAGTGGGCTAGTTGGTAGTAAAGTCTACCTGCGAAGTTGCGGGTCGTGTGTTCGATTCCCACTAATATATTTGTATGGTGAATACAAAGAGTTTTGTTTTGTGTCTGAGTGTTTCTCTATGTATAATAGATATTTATTTACAATTACGTGAGTGTCAAATCAGCCATCTAGCTTTCTTTCTATCTAGCTTAGCAGAAGCTTTGCTTAGTTTAGGGCTAGATGGTGGAGTGTGAGAAATGTCCACCAATATTTTTTCATTTTATTTAGAGATTTTAGGAAAATTTGTGCTAAAGTAAAGACGGCGTATTATTTCGTACTTCACTTAAAATGCAAGCATTAGCATAGCACAAACGTAAGGATCCTTTATGTCCTCACTGCTTTGACTTGGACCCTTTTCTTGCAAGGAAAGTCTACCGTACACAGTTAAAGCCAATGGCGATGACAAATTTATATTTGGAAAAATACTCAGAGGCGCGGAGGAGGTCTATTGTATTCGTTCACAAGTAAACCACAGTTTCGCAGTAACTCCCAAGGCCTCGGTCACAATGTGGTCATTGTATATATAATATTTCAAACCATTAAACTTCATTTCGAGAAACCGTAAAACCAGCAGGTCTACTACGAAGTCCGATAAACGATATAAGGGCCGAAGTTATGGACGTTTTATACCACGAAACACAATCGGTCGGTGGATGACACAAAAACTGTCAAATCAGTGTCGGTCGGGATGAACGAAACGATTGTATTTCGTGGTATAAAACGTCTATAACTTCGGCCGATATATCGTTTATCGGACTTCGTAGTAGACCTGCAGAAATCTGAAATCCTATTGAGTTACCGTGCCTCGTCTTGGTGGAATGGTGGTCTACCACTATAACTCGATTGGCATTTGGTTTGCAAAATTATTAGTACGAGTATAAGCTATTACTCGCACTTTCCTTCGCTCTTTCCTGTTCTGAGTATTGTTTTTCAAACTTCAAACCAGAGTGGTGACGTCACTGTGTCGTAAAAATCGTGCCAAAGAGTGACGTCATTCGGAACTTCTAAAATGTTTTGTTTGTGAATAAAAGAAAAAATACGTGCACAATAATATATTAGTAAATAACCTATTTGACTAACTCAATTCGATTTTTCGGTTCGCCCATTGTAAAAAAGTGGTAAAAAAATCACTGCCTTTGTCATACAGACGTCATAACGTATGAAATACGTCAGTTTTAGCCAAACGACAACTCGACGAGTGAGACCGCCTCACTGCTGACAATAACCCACGGTAGTAAAACCTGAAATGGCTCTCTTTTAATGCCACATTGTTCGGCGAATGTGTGCCATTGACGTCCAGTTCGACAGTTCAAGGCGAGCTTAAGAAAGTATTAAGTAAATGGATCCAATGATTTATTGCTACAAAGCATAGCTTCGTTGTTAAGACTCGAAAGAAGAGGCTTGGCTTCATAAGAACATACGGAATTCATGAACTCGGAAATACGTTGCCTGAATTTCAAACATACTTATTTTTCAATTCTCTATACTCATTTACGAGTATACCTGAATGGGTAGTTTTAATCAAACTAAGTATTTATATGAATGAAAAATTATAAGAACGTATTTACAACTATATATTATTATATCAGCTATCTGGGTTCCATAGTAGACCTTTGCTTAGTTTTAAGTCAGCTGGTGTTGTGTATAAAATGTTCACCAATATTTATTTTATTTATTAATGTTATAAAGGCAAAAGTTTGTGTTTATAAGTGTGTATGTGTATGTATCTGTTACGGCTGAATGACTTTGAGTGAAATTATAAACAATGACACCTCAATCGTAATTTTCGGAGATTACGAAAAACCGTTGACCTAAAAAGTATTAAAATTTGTTGATTAGACTAGGAAATAATATAATAAAAAAGGAATAGTCTAATTCCTTTTTTTATTTTATTATTTCCTTACTTTCTAGCTAATATTATAAACGATAGTCTGTGAGTATGTATGTATGTTTGTTACTTTTTCGTGCACAAACTACTGAATGAACGAAATGTAGGTATATAGACAAAATAGTTTGAAATAACACCTGTGTTTTTTCGAACTATTCAATTACGTATTTCATTAATTTTTATCCCGGAAAATAACGAGGTTAGGAACTACACGGATGAAACCGCGGGTCATTGCTAGTGTGCAGTAAATACTTTAACTTCTATTGTACGGTGCAGACTTGCGACTAATTACAACAGTGACGATATTCGCGTTCCGTCGCGTCATTCGTCGATCTCACTCTTCTGCCAATTAGCATTACCTGTTACGTAATCGCTAATCAATTGTCCCATCTCTCAGCTATAAACGTAAAACTAGCGACATATTGGCTTTGATCCAGATCTATAGGTCAGATGGACATTCCTTCTGGTTTATTATTTCGTCTGGACCTTTCTTTGCTGTGACATATAGACTCGGGTCAAATGCCTCGAAATAAAAAAAGTTAACTTGTGATAATTTTTTAAATAAATTATTTGGTTGAAAAAAAGTTTTTCTTTAAATTAATAAATTTAGTAAAATTTTAAATGAATTGTCCATAAATGATATAAAAACAATAAAATCAGTTTGTTGACACCTTGTTCGTGTTTCAATGTCTTATGTACACAGGATAGATACGTACATTGGTTTTATTTCACAACATTGTAACACAAGACACAACAATGTATTTAATTTATCAACGAACATGCGCAGTGCCAAAAAGTCACGTGATAATGAGACGGAACCAGGTTAATTGCATGTTTACAAACCTCAATGAGAAGGAACACTGAACTTAATCAATGAAAAGACTAACAAACATAAAACTTTACATATAGAATAACATATTTCGGTAAAACTTACACTACAACCAAGTAAATATGACTGATACTAATGATATTTGAATATTGTAGATAAGTTACATCATGTCAGTATTGGATGGTGACTGTAGAGATAATGGTAGTATTATGTTAAATGTAAATAAATGATTAAAGAACTGCTACTTTCATGTTTGAGGCAAAGAAATTAATTGTCGTATGTGTAAATAACAAAGTAAACAGCCTCATGAATTGTTTTGATTTTAATTTTAGTGATCAAGCTAAAGTTAGCTTGTCGACAATTTGTAAGTCTACCACATCACATACACATACGTCGCATACATATCACTTAACCCTTGAAATGCATTCTTGTATTTACTTATCAAAATAAAAAATTGAATTATCAAAACTAAAACACTTTAGTAAAAATATTTGGATTAGCAATTGTCTGCTGTACATACCCACTGCACGCTAATATTCGTAAAATATTATAGACATAAAAATAGCCATTAAATAATTTTATAATATCATCTGTAAACGTTTAAATATCCGTAGCTCCATCTTAATCGCTTCGATGTACCTTGCACCGCAACTAACTGCAGAAATCAGTACCTACCTACAAACGCATGAGTATTTATTTGTCGCTCGTCTGCAACCGCCGCGCCGTGAAGATTTAATTGCACAGCAACAGTATTTTATTAGAGTGACAGGAACGCTTCAATTCCGTTTATTGTATTGTAAATTTTGTCTTTTGATTCCTGATTTTAGATTGGAATTAGGAACTAAGAACTTAACCCGGAATGAGTTTCAGTAGGATTAAATTCCTTGTGACTTTTCCATTGTATCTTTGTTATTAACAATAATATTAATTTTGATACAATTTAATCCTGATGGATAAAAAATTAAGCAAATTATTCTTATTATTATAATACTAGTCTAATATTAAAGAAACAAAACGAAAAATTAACAATAATCTAATATTAAAATATTATTCGAGAAATGAATTTAAAAAAAAAAATTGAGTTGTTAAAACATAATCTTCCTCAATTATTAAGTTTTTTTTAATCAATGTGTTGTTCGCACCAATAAGGTTTTTTCCGTCGAACCAGTCCTGAAATTGTGATAACAAAATTTTGACAAACGTGATTGACATTTTTGTTTTTTTTTGGGTCAGCTTTTCTTGATTTTAAACAAAAATTATTTTGCTACAACCGAGTTATAAAACAGAAGTGGCGTAAATCATGTGTTCACACGATAATAATCTGTACATCTGTCGTGTCTTTTCATTTTCCACCGAGCATACGACGTATTGTGTTCTTAAGATGTAGAAAGCCTACTATTCACTTGGATGGTTACATATTTACCCTCTATCGCCTAACTAAATTGGCTATGTCATTGCTATTTCTATCTCTATAATTTCAAGTAATAAGAAAAGAGAGAAATATCAAAGTTAAGACATTTTCCGTTCGGCGGTAAACCCCTCCGGCTTCGCCCGTGGTACATATTATATAGTCTATTTATAGCACTCGGAAATAACGTACTCGTACATTTTCAACGGTGAAAGAATTTTTGAAATTAGTTCATTAGTTTCTGAGATTAGGGCGTTCAAACAAAAACCCTCTTCTGCTGTATAGTATTAGTATAGACGATGATATAAATTCGAACACACGGAAGGTAAAAATACGCATTTAAAGCCTGCGGAATTTATTTCAGATTAAAATGATCTTATCTGATCATATTTATGAGAATCAGATAAAATTAAAATTATTAAATTGTTTTGTGATAGAAACATTGTCCTTCTATGATACAAAACAGTACAAAAATGATCAAACTTAAAATGTAAACATTTTAGACACAAAAGGCGATCTTTTCGCTAAAAGAAATCTCTTCATTGTACGAATTACGAGTTCTGTGATACTTTTATTAAATATATAAATATTGGTGGACAATTCACACACAACACCATCTTTCCCCAAACTGTGTTATTGGCGCTCTAACACAGTTTACCTAAAGATTCGTGTCGCAAGCAGTTTGCAGCATAGTGAATACGCAGCTTAAGCCGACAATCGGTGTCATTTACTACGCGGCGAAAGGAGTACTATTGGCATAGAAACTTGGCGGCTGTTCGTTGTTTCGTATTATATTATTGTCCGCGCCTCGGAATAAGTCCGACGGAGAATCTCAGAACTGCCGTAAACGCTTCCGAAACTAATGATTTTAAACGAGCAATACTTGTGATCGTAAATTAACAGTTAAATAAAGGGTAGTAGCGCGATTTTACCCGCGAAAATCTCGTTCGCATTATTTTCCCGAATGTATAAAAGTAGCCTGTATGCAATTCCAGACTGTAATCTGACTGTGTTCGAAATTACAAACCGATCCATTGGGTCGTTCCGACGTGATTGAGAAACACACATTCAAAACATCCAAACATTCGTAGTTTTAAATGATATTAATTAGGATTAGTCTGCACTCGATTTATCCCGCGTAGGATATGAAATGGATTATGTTGCAAGGAGATCAATACTTTTCTCAATTTATGTATATTAGCAACTTCTAACAAAAAAACTTCTTAAGCTGTATATATAATATTGAAATAGATAATGTTGAATGTGTCATGTATTAGTGGCGATAGTCATCGTAGTGCCTCTCCTCCTGGACTTGTCTCGTGGCGCGGGCTATATATAGTTAGCCCCAGCCAGGTATATCGTGATGTCAGGTGAACGTCTGCTGTCGCGTGTGATGTATTGACCACCGGTATATTGGTCACCGGCGAGTAGTCTCAGGTGTTCGGCCTGAAATGTCAGGCCCGCGATCGGATTGTGATCGCATCAGTATCGCCACTTACATTAGTTATACAAGTAGTGCCCCGCTATTTTACGCGCGTGGTTGCTATCGGTCCCAAATTTTTTAGAACAAAAAGTAATGTAATAATAATAATATAATTCTTTATTACATCCACAAATTTACACCATAAATCTTAGAACTAAGTAAAACGATAATAAATTATGCAGAGCAAAGGGCGGCCTTATCGCTTAAAGCGATTTCTTCCAGGCAACCTATGAATGAACTAATAGTAGTAGAAATCGTGTACTGTAGGTGGTGTAATTCAATAAATATACATAGTGCCAAAATACATAAGTAATGTATAATACTCATAAGCAGATTGACACAGCTTAGGTAATTACTTAGATAAATACATATAATACAATATTACATATAGGTACATAAAATATACAAAAACATCCATATATAATTAGATACATACATATATAGTATATCAATATATAGTATATAATATATATCATAAATGAATATAACGATAAAGTATAAATATAAAATCAATGAAATAAGCGTACCGATCAAGAAGAGGAAATGTAATGCTGGTAAACAAGATTTTTGAAAATGGGAAGGGACTTAGCTTGTCTTATAGTGAGAGGAAGATCATTCCACAGCAAAACAGCTTGTACTGTGAATGATTTGGAAAAGGAAAGGTTTGCATGAGTAGAAGAGGGAAACCTAAGTTTAAGGACGCGAGTGGAGCGAAGAGGTTGGGAGTTAGGCTCAACAAAATGAAACCTCTCTCTCAGGTATAAGGGAGTGGTAGGGTTGAACAAAATTTTATAAAGGAAAAAGAGGATGTGAGCGTTACGGCGAAGACGGACAGATAACCATTTGAGCTTACGGCGAAATTCAGAAATGTGGTCATATTTTCGTAAGCCAAATATGAACCGTATGAAAAAGTTTTGCAAACGTTCAAGTTTGTTCAATTGCTCTTCGGTTAAATCCAGATAGCAAACGTCAGCGTAATCCAATATAGGGAAAAGAAGAGATTTTACAAGCGCAGTTTTAGTAGTAATCGGGAGAAAATTTCGGAGTCTTCTCAAAGAAGCTGCTGAGGCAAATATCTTACGACTAACCTCTGCCAGTTGAGGACCCCAAGAAAAATTTCGATCCATAATAATACCCAGGTTTTAACAACTTCACTAATTTTGATGGGAGTATCGTCGAAAATCACCTGTGGTAGGTGAAACCAATCAATCTTGGAAATCATTCGGGAGCTGCCAATAACTATAGTTTGTGTTTTTTTTGGATTCACTGTGAGGCCAAATGATTTGCTCCAAATTAGTAAGCTATAATGTATGTATTTTTTCCAGGATTTTTTTCCATAATCCATTCATGGTTCAAATTTCTGCCCGATCCGTTAAGTAGTTTTTATTTGAAAGAGTGACAAACACCCATCCATCCATCCATGTTTACAAACTTTCGCTTTTATAATATTACGAGGATTTACCTAAAATTTAATGCTAATACTAAAGCTTATATAACATGAAACTCACTAAACTGAGTTTCAAACTAAGACTCACCTTCATATTTATAAGTTATTAATCACCTACGCTAAAAGTTTAATCAATTACTTTCCAAACAAATCATATGCTCACGGTATTGCAGTACTAGAAATAAGGCACTAGTGATTGTATAATATTCTTGATATTTATTGTCATTTATAAATAACTACTTTGATAATGAAAAGTATCGCTTTTTGATGGAACCGTAAACTATGCTGCTGAAAATGTCGCGTGAAATCATGATCTGTGATGAATTCATGAGTTTAAACCCTCTACACACGAGGCTTCAAATCAGAGGAAATGACGTAAAAGTAGTGGGGATGAGTCTACATCGCACCATAAATCACCAATACCAATACCAATCATACCAATATATACCAATCATATGGCGCGATGTAGACTCCTCCCCACTACTTTTACGTCATTTCCTCTGATTTCAGGCCTCGTGTGTAGAGGGTTTAAACTCATGAATTCATCACAGTGGCGATTTCACGCGACATTTTCAACAGCATAGTTTACTTGTTTATGTTCTATTAACGGATCTTAAGAAAACAAAACCTCACTCGGTTGTTGACTTCTCAGGACTTGTTTTCTTGAGAACTACTTATAGAATCACAGGTTAAAGTTCAAAACAGATATGTTCCGCACACTTCCGCAACACAGAAAATGAACATTGAAATGATGATCTTAACTTATACGTAGCGCTGTCTAATGAATTCTTTGCACTGTGTATGTGTTATAATTTTTCGGGCAATGTTGCCTTTAAAACCGAAACACAGAGATGTTTTCACATAAGAAACTGACTAAGGTTTATTCCAAAGTGATACTTCCACAGGCGGGCACTGCAAAGATTCCTACCAGAATAACATGTTTAGTTGTGCTACTTAGATTAAGCATAAAATTCATGCAAATTGTATGTCGGTCTTTTCTCCTATCTCATTTGTTCAATGTTAATGACAATTTGAAGATTTGACAAAAATACATGATACTAGTTTGTTCGCGGCCGTAACACTGTTTTCACAACAAGAAATCCGTAATAGAACGCAACCTTTAATAAATGTTTATTGTTCTCTTACCGCGTTGTTATTCAAAGCATTTCTTAACAAATAACAGAGTTATTCCGAGATCGATTCCGCTACCACGTAATCTGATCACCGAAATTCCGAGCCAAAATCCAATTCCGAAACATAATAATATCTTCTTCGAATCGTAAATCATTTGAACGACAATGTACAACTGATACAAGCCCTGGCTGTACGCACTGCATCAGATTATTGCATAAAGGTATTTTCACCTTTATCGTTTAGTCGTATGGCACTGTTGCCATCCGTCTCTTTAAAAAAAGTCAAGAAAACCACTTGTCATAAGGTTTAATGTCATTCAAGGAGTCATAGGTGTCAAGGTGATGTACTGGCAAAACCCCATGAGGTATGTATGTAGATTGCTTTTATTGTGGTTTGAAAATGTATCGTTCTTCCCGAATTATTGTTTCTTTTCACTGAGCCCTATCAGAAAACTTAGTTATTTTTTATCAAATAAAGAATGACGAGACGAGCAGCACTGCATTGCGCTTGTCATCCAGAGATCTAAGATGTTATTAAGCCCTGTAATTTCTCTGGAAACATTGTCCTTCCGTCCTGTCCGTCCGGAACACAGTAATGTTTGCACATTACTCCTTGGTGGTAGAATAACTGGCAAAGGTGTGGTACTTCCCCAGGCGGACTCTGCCAAGAGTCCTACCACTACCAATAAAAACAAAAATGTAAACTACAGTCCTAAATAATCATTCGACTATAATTATAATTATTAACATATGTTAAATGTGTTATAATTAATAACATAGGTTAAAGGTATGTATGTATGTGAGGGTTTCTATTATTTCAGAAGTGTTGAACGAAATTCAGATGACATTTAAGAAGAAATTTAGACTTTGAAATACCTGGGGGTATTTCAAAGTCTAAAAAATCTATCGTAAAACGTGGAGTATCGACGTAATAGTTATCAGCATATAGGCACAAAAAGCCACTTCCAATATTGTACCCAGCATTCTGGCGTCATTATGACTGGAGTTGGAGTTTTAGTTTTCTTTGAACATTAGATAGATAGATACTCTTTATTGTACACACCAAAAACAAAGAAAAAACACGTATACAGGATAAAACAAACAATAAAAACTAGTGTTACAATCGGCGGCCTTATCGCTAATAGCGATCTTTTCAGCGATCGATCTAGCGATTAGTCTAATGACTAATTTGTTAGAATCTGACCCTGTGCGTAGTTTCCAAAAACATGCCGTATTCGTGTCTGTGGCCGCCATAAATTCCGATATAGATGACTCTATTCTACGAGCCTTCGACGCGGAGTCGAACGCCCGAAATTGCTCATATCGGATGTCGGAATTGCCCTTCTTTGTATTTAATGAGCGAGCATCACAGTCGCTACTATGTTCCGGCGTAAGTGATGAGAAAAAACGATTTAAACAGTTAATTCTATTACGTAATCATTGGAATGTGTGAAAAGAAATCAAGTTCCAGAAATTAGAACTTTTCTCTTCATTGCTTGTTAATTTTTTATCCCTCATAAGACCGCTTTATCAACTACTCGTCTGATAATAAGTGACGGAATGCTCGAAGGATTTAACCTCAGAAATGACAGGCTGAAGATAGTTTTCTTGCATCTTCTACGGGCAACTACTACAGCCACCTGTTAGTTGATTTTAATTCTTCCTATTGATTGATAGTCTAAAATACATACATAGATTTTTTGTTCCGGGTGAATAACGTGGGCAGGAATTGCGCGACTGCAACCGTGGAACGCTAGTCCACAATAATTTCTTCCAAATATAGAGAATGGTATTCCCGCTGCCTCTCATAGCTTAATCCACGCCACCGCGTCTGATACCCTCGCTTAAGGGCACCGAGTCACGCGAGCTGGTGTGCCCAGGTGTCTTTGAACTGACTCCCGAGGTGTCAGGGTTACAGTAATTCGCTTTACCGTGAGAATTGGAGTTTTTACTTACTTTAAGTTATTAATATTGAAGAAAAATCGAACATAAGTAAGCCTATACATATGGTGGCCTAGTGGTGAGAACGTCCGATTCATAATCTTGGAATCGTAGGTTCGAATCTCGCCTACGCCTCTGAGTACTTTTCCAAGTGCAAATGCCGGAGTTTGTCATGACCATTGGCTTTAACGCTCAAGAGAAACATTGTAGAACCAGCTTCTTCAAAATCTAATCCGCACTTACTTAATACTCTTTTCTGGTTCAAGAAAGCCAGGAGTCCCAAAGATAGGATCATAATATCATCATCAACATATATAGGTAGGTTGTTTATGCAGACTTAAGCAGCCAGTATACATATAATTCTCACTCAGTGAGATATATCTCAGCAAGTCGCCAAGGGCAGGTACACTCCGCGAGGTATAAGCTGAGCTTTGCATTAGTGTGAGTGATCACCAATCAGGCAGGAGCTTGAAATTTTGTCCGCGAGGTATAGGCTGAACTTTGCATTAGTGTGAGTGATCACCAATCAGGCAGGAGCGCGGCGAGACAGAATGGCGCCGCGCCTAAGGCCGGTTGTCACACCTACACTATCCATGTACACTCACACAAATGCAAAGCTCAGCTTATGCCTCGCGGAGTATAAATATTGGTAAAATCACTTGAAATCACTAACGTACATATCGTTTGATTTCTCATTGCATCAAATATCTTCAAACATCTCGCATTCTCAAAAAAAAAAGATATTACACTTAGCTACCAACGTAGTAAGCAATAAAATACAACATTCCATGAACCTCATTATCCTAATTCAAATAATAATTTCACTTCACTCATTTATTTTTCACTCAATGCTAAACGAAGACTCGGAAACATTACTGGCACAAAACAGAAAAGAGGAAATAAAACAAAAATACAACAAAAACAAAACACTGGTTGATGTTTGTTTATGATTTTTTTTCGTTGCTAAGAAATGTTCAGTTTCCATTTGAAAATAGAACACCACATTTTATTCTTAAAAAATAAACATACAATAAATTAGAAGTTTTAAATAAAACTAGCAGCGCCCCGTGGTTTTACCTGCTTAGTTCCCGTTCCTGTTACCCTGGATAAAAAGTGGTATATGTGTTCTTTCAGACTATAATCTATGTTCCAGTCCGATCCGTTCAGAAATTGCGACGCGATTGAGTAACAATCATCGAAATATCCAAACATTGACATTTATAATACTAGTAGGATAGGTAGTTCTGTTGCCGTATATGTCGTCATTTCAAAAAATACTAAAAGCGTACCAAGCTTAGCGTAAACTAAATTAAAAATCTTATTCGACATTTAAAATAAGTACCTCAAAATAAAAGTCATATACAACGTCTTTATTCATCTTAATGATATCGTCACCCAAATGACAGTAATACGCACCATAAATGTTGAATTAGCGAACTCGGGAATAACGTCAAAACAAATTATGACATTTCGCCACTTTTTTGCTCCTTAATTAAATAAATTATAGAGGTAGGCATCGCGTTTTATTTTTATAATACCTACCAGTACTGTTTTGAATTAGACTTTTTTTCTGTATAATTCGACTGGGAATAATGTCAAGGTGAACTGGGGACATTTGTATATTAATTTTGGTACAGATATCGATTTGTTATGGCCACGGCTATAACATTATAACAAATGGAGATATGCATAAAATGTTACAATATAATTTTTTCTGTATTTTTATTACATAGAGAAAGAACAAGCAAGACATGCGACTAATGGTGAGAAACACGGCTCCTCGCCTGTCCATTAGGTACAGCACATTGCCACCCAACTATTTGAAATGAAAAATTTTAAGTTTGCGCATCAATTTATTATTCTGCTGAAACAGAATCAGAAATGCTCGCAGCTTGAAAAAAACGACATCGTTTCGTGGTTTCGTCCAAAGATTCAAACGAAGAAGCTTAGAGGACACCACTTGTGTCAACGTCTAGGCAGTGGAACGCGTTGCCTGAATGGGTTTTGCCCGATGGTTACAATCTTGATGTCTGATAATCGAGAGTGAATTGGTTTTTTCTAGGTAAGCACGCTCCATCGTAAACCATATCGCCGCTTAATATAAGGCGAGATGCTGGTAAAGTGTAAGTATAATAGTTTAAAAAAAGCGATGTTTTGGTACATTTTAATCTATCTTAAAATCTGAAACATTCCATTGAATATTTTAGTGCTCAGAGTCTAAGGCCTTCACTGAGAGAAGGCTCTCGTAAAGCGATAATGAATGCTATCCGACCAGTCAGTTCACACATCATGTTTACGGGTAATTTATGTCGATTTGTCGGCAACCGTGCGTACCATATCACACTCACGATAAATTGGTCATAATCAACGAAAATTCTCAAAAATCTTTCTTAAAAGACCGTAACCGTCAAAAGCGTAATATATACATTAGATGTGTTAGCTGTAATGGTTGTGACTTTTCCATAGAAATGCAATATTTTACCTTGTCCACACATTATTTTCCATCTTAAGGTAGCTTGGAAGATATCGCCTTTAGTGATAAGACCGCCAACTTGTCGCACTACTTTTTATTAAGTTTTGTTATTAAATGTGTAACCTATTCTTGTGGTGTGTTAAAGTGTAGGTATATCTGTCTATCAATATTTGCATACAGTATAAATCTATACTTACGTACATATTTGGCAACTATTGTTTTTCTAGAAATGTCTGGTGCTAGGTAATTTAACAAATCTTTAATATTTTTAACTATGTATATCCTCCATATTAATATAATTTTAATATATTTATAATTATAACCCTCAAGAGGAAACTTTGTTGTCGTCAATTTTGCAACAGCCTAAAGAGGTATTTGTAGGTACTAGTTATTGATTTCAGTCATAAGGTCTGCTATATGTGCACTATACAAATAAGTTAATTACTAAAATTATGTATATGTACTTATATTATTGAATTACTAAAAATAAAATTGCTCTCATTCGCTTTCGTTTCTATTATCTCTGTCTCTCTCGCGCTTATTGCTACTACCTAACTAAACTATTAGTTAATACTAAAAAGAACTACACCTAACTAAAATGTTACCACCTAATTAATATGAGGTTAATAGTAAAGCCATAGGTGGCCAAGTTAGATAGACAATAGAGTGCCTCATAACGCCTTCGACTTAGAATGTTCGTAATAAAAATACTGGTAATAATTTGTAAGAAGTCTATAAAGTTTTGATTCGTGTATCTCGAAAAAAAATCGCTGTAAGGTAAGACCTCCATTTATAGCCACGGTTTATATTGTTTTCCTTATTATTTCTAGATCTAAATATGCATACACGTCTTGTATTTTTGTCTGTCATTAAAATATACACGAAACAAAGATTTTAAAAAAATGTTTTAAATATTTTATTGCCTCTACCAAAACCATTGTTATTTTTGGCAGACGCCCCTGATATGTAATCTGTTAACCTATTTTCTACTCACCAATACATTCTCTGAACAAGAATGTCGTTCGATAGTTAGTAGCATGAATGGAATGACGATATACATACCTACATTTAAATAAATAATCTTTCTAGGTCTTTATAATTAAATTAAGAATATATAAAAAACTAGCTGTACTCTGCCACGCTTCGCTGTGGCATATTGTGATGCAAAAATCAGATAAAAACAATCCTTGATGCGGGTTATATATCATTGTAAAATTTCAGCTCGATCGGTGCAGAACTTTTTGAGTTTTTGAAGCGTACACAACCCAACATAACATTTTTATAAATAGAGCTGTAAGGATTTTCGCCACACACACATTTTCGCCTTACATTTTGGATGTTTGAGCTGAATCACATCGAAATGGATTTGATTGAAATTTAAAACAGACTGTGCACGTATCTAGAGAATTTTAAGAAATGAAACTACCCGAGTAAAACCGCGTGGCGCGGCTAGAAATATGTATTTCCAACACTAGTAGCATCCCGCTGTTTCACTCGCCTTTTTCCTTATCTCTTTATTTTCCTGGGATATAAAATAGACTATGTCTTATTCCCTACTATCGCCTATCTATGTATATTTCTTGTCTTGACTTGTCCACATATTGTTTTCCATCCTAAGGTTGCCTGAAAGAGATCGCTTTTAGCGATAAGGCCGCCCACTGTCGCACTAATTTACTATGTTTTGTAATTTTTTGCCATGTAACCTTTTTTTTGGTGTGTCAATAAAGAGTATCTATCTATATATCTATGTATGTACCTGTCATTTCACCCCAATACCTTCAGTAGTTTTTACTTGAGTAACAAAGATAAAAAATCACATTTATAATACTAGTAGGATTAAATCGAGCTCGTAATTTGAGTTAATGTGAGAAAACGCCTTTCAATAACGTTATATCAATTTGTTGTCGAATATTTGCATTAGTTATTTCATCAGGCGCTAACAAAACCAGGTTTTTTTATTACAAATACGAGCGAGACTTGCGCCTGATGGTAAGCAACAAGCCAACGCATACCAGTAGACGGTCGCACAGCTGTTTGTACAAGAAAACTTTAAATCAGTTAATAGAAGTACCACACCTTTGCCAGTTATTCTACCGCCAAGCAGTAAAGTTGCAAACATTACTGTGTTCCGGTTTGAAAGGCAATGTTTCCAGAGAAATACAGGGCTTAGAGATAAAGCATCTTAGATCTCTGGGTGACGAGCGTAGTGCAGTGCTAGGTAATGATTTGGACTTTTCATGTTCCAATAGCTGCGTGTCACTGTCCTGTTATGTGGCAGGCATGTAGCTTACCATCATGCATATGTCCTGCTCGTCTCATCACTCTTTATTTAAAAAAAACACATACATATATCTTCATTCTACAGCTGCGGGTCCGCGACCGCGGCAAGCGCGGCTGAAAATCGCTCCACGAGTTATTAGCTTAAGTAATGACCAGGTTATACTTACTTAACTTAATATCTTACACCTTTCTTTCTTATTGTTCCAGGGTGAAAAGGACAACGGCAAGAATTGCATACTGTCATGTGAAAAGAGGAAAGCTGACGACACCGAAATCAATAAGGATCTGAAAAAGGTAAGCCTTTTCCTACACTTGAGTTTCTCTACTGTCTCGCCTGATGTAAAGCGACTATGATGTCTATGATGGAGCGTGCTTACCTAGAAGAAACCGATTCCCTCTCGAACTGAATACATCTAAGTAAATTGTAACCATGAGAAAAAAACCACTCAGGCAACGCATTCCAAAGCCTAACTTAAAATCTATAAGCTTAGCTTAGTCAGTAGCCAAGTAGGCAATATTTGTAGAAATTATCAATAAAAAAAAATATTGGGAAGTAAAATTCTATTCGTTAACCAACAATGATTTCGAACATGAAAAATTTAAATTGGCATTCTACTATCGCTCATTTAGTGGACTTAAACACATAAGAAAATGACGAGGCAAATAACAAAAGTAAACAAAAGTAAATTTAAGAAAAGTTCAGAATTAGACTGTCGTATTTTAAATATAAATTCTCCATATTTGGCATACTGTGTTTATTAGTAGTAACACCGGCAGACATGTAAGATATTATCGCAGCGACAGCCGGGACGACATTGGTAGTCAAATAGACAAAATCCACAATTTATGCAGCCAGGACCTGAAACAAAAGAAGCCTGATAATATAATATTATACTAGGAAAAGTCCTACTTGCCTATTTCCTACAAATGCTATAAATGTCTAAGTTTGGATCTTTCTTGGGCAATAACATTGGAACGCGTCAACAGTTTGGTTTTAAATTTGGAATACAGTTAGCCTGGCCTAATGGCTTAATTGATACTACGTCTAAGCTCTACGGCTTTGCAGGCAGGCAAGCCGTAGATCGTGGGTTCAATATATACTAATAAGTATGTATTTATAAATATATAAGTAGTATATCACCTATTTGGCTCTCATACTACATACAAGCTTTGGTAGTGGTAGGACTCTTGGCAGAGTCCGCCTGGGGAAGAACCACACCTTTATTACTGTGTTCCGGTTTGAATGGCAATGTTTCCAGAGATAGATGATGTTGTGTGAGTAATGTTACCAATATTTATTTGTGATAGTCCCATCACTCAGTGTTACCAAAAGCACGGTATTACTAACCATTTAGGATATTGACTGGAAGAGCGGTCTTCACAAAATTACTAACTCGATTTTTTTGACAATTATTGTAAAACGACAATATGGTCCACGATGGATTATGCTTTCATATAAAAAACTGATTCAATCTCGACTTGAAGGGACTAAGATTGATCGGAAAAATCCGCTCACCGCAATCCACAACCTAAACGTTCACATCAGAAATAGGAGTCGACCGAGGTAGTTTAACTAATTAAAATTAATACGCACCGTTTGCCGCATTGGAGCCCACGACGCTGGAATCACCAAATGGGTAATCACCAGGTTGCATTACATCACCCTTGAATGATGACTTGTCGTAACACAATACGGACACACACCCCAGGACGACAACAATCATTAAACTCATTAACAGTTTCATGATGAAAATCTTTTTCTTCTTGTGCTGGCTGTTACACTGAACTATGTAATATTTTTTGAACGCAACTTTTATAGTAATGCTACAAATGAAGCATAAATTAAATGGTCTGAATAATTTTTTCACGCCTATTCATTTCGTAATGTAATTTAGCGTTAAAATGATTTACAACAAGCTCATAAGGCTGAGGAGTTAAAGTCCCTAAATTTTGTAAATTCAGTAAATTAATGTATTTAGAGTGTATGTATTTTTATACTTACATTTAGGGTGTAGGGTGTAATGTATCCTTGTGATAGGTTTTAGTGACAACGTCTTATAAATTGGTTTTTAATTGGTTCTATCTTCAAATATGACATAAAAAGTGAAAGGCACGCGTCCCTTATCAAAGTCGTTGTCACGTAAAACTTTCACCCGTATACCGACTTAACAGGCAACCAATATTTTTAATTGGTCTTCAAATATGTGTAAATATCTACATATTAAATATAGTCCGCATATTCACTGACGTTTTTGTTTGCGTTTATTCTGATGTATTGCTTTTACCCGACTGAAAAAAGGGTTATGTTTTTCGCGCGTATCTTGTATGTTTGTAAATTTATTTATGCTCACGTATCTTCCAAACGACTGGATAGATTTTGACAAATAAGATATCGTTAGAATCGTGTCTATCACCCGAGTGTATTAGATGGTATATTGTGTCATATAATGTTTTAATCTGTTGTTTTTTTTTTTTGAAGTCGGGTTTTTTAAATTAAAATTTATTTAAAGGGATCTTTGGCAGTTGACCTAGCGTACCCTACCTAAACTTACCAACGAATAGCACAGTATAAAGAAATACTACTAGACTGTGCTACTAGTAAGACTTAACTTGCACAGCTCTGGGTTTCGATTTGAATGTATCTTATCAGTCATGTGTTTTAATACTCGTAATTAAGTTTTTAAAAGAAACGTTAAAAAAAGTAATCCTACTATAAATGAGAATATTTGATTGTTTATTCCTCAATCACGTCGGAACGGCTGAAAGGATCGGGTCGAAATTACAAACAGAATTAAACTACTTAGGTATAGTCTGGAAGAAAGCATAATATGCTACATTTTATCACAGGACGATAACGAGACCGGGGACTAAGCCGTTAAAACCGCGAAGCCGTAATAGTGTTGTGTAACTGAACATTATATTTACTATAAGTTCCTTACGGCTGATATTAGTGAAAACAGAATAAACATCTATACCGATTATCACATAACACATTCATATTTTTTTCTCGTAGTTGTTAAAACTCAAAAAGTTTACATATAATGCTTATAGAGTCGGCACAAACGCTTTACACCGTATGCACGAATAGCATCTTTCTTGCCTTGTCGCTCTCGTGGAAGTGTCATACTTTTGTCGTGGCACATAACTCTTTTGCCATAGAAAGTATGCGCGTCATCTGCTTACGATTGACACAAAGGAACCGCGCGGAAAATCTAACTCTACACGTAGTATATCAGTATATGTTAAAACACTATACTTGCAAATCGGACGTCATGTCAATGTTGCACATCAGTAAACTGTTATCATTCATCATTTTACATTAACATTCGAGTTGCCATATGACCCCACTATTGCACCATCAATATCTGTCTGTCAAAAAGCGGTTTCATCTCACTCGAAAGTGTGAAAAGCGCCTTAAAACAAGGCCGATTGTATATCTTAATCAACTGTTTAATGACCTACATTGACCGCTCAATTCTTATCACACATTATTACGCACTTTAGAAAATGTTTATCCAAATAATACCATTCAGTTTCGGTATATTTGTATTTGCAAGTTTTAAGTTAATATGCAGTTATATGTAGGTATTTAGAGTTCCGTACAAAAATCAAATCTGTAACCATGGACAGATGAACTCACCAAGGTCGCAGGAAACCGCTAGCAGGTGGCGCAGGACCGTTCGTTGTGGAAATCTAAAGAGGAGGCCTATGTTCAGCAGTGGACATCCTGCGGCTGATGATGATGATGACACAAATCAAAATACGACTATAAAGCTCTGATATAAGTTGCTGATAACATTTAGATTGTATTTGACTACGCATCGATGGTTGGAGTACCAAATAGAAAACACTAGGTGTGCCAATTGGCATTAAAAGTCCAGCAGTTGAAAGTTGCCACTGTGACATAATTTCAGGCGCTGTACTGTTTAGCTAAGACTATTAGTTATAAACATGGGTTTATAACTAATAGGTCAACAACCTCTAATCTTCTTGAATATAAGAATTACTTGTGCAATGCGTTTGCAAAACGTCTCCAAGTGGACTCCATTTATACCGATTTTTCAAAAGCGTTTGACAAAGTTAACCATGCGGTTCTGTGCAAGAAATTGGCACAATTTGGAATCCACGGCAGCTTGTTTCGCTGGGTACAGTCTTATCTGAGTCTAAGAAGTCAGCTTGTTACAGTCAAAGGTTATTTATCCAAACCAGTCACGGTAACATCCGGAGTACCACAAGGCAGTCATTTAGGACCTTTACTTTTCGTAATTTTTATTAGTGATCTCATTGGCTCACTCTCTTGTCCATGTCTTCTTTACGCTGATGATCTAAAATTTTTAATATAATCAAAGATCGTACAGATGCCTCCAGGCTGCAAAATGATCTTAATATAATCTTAGACTGGTGCGAACAGAACTATATGCAACTAAATATCAATAAATGTCAAGTTATCACTTTTACTAGGAAAATAAATAAGATTGTCGTAGACTATATGCTTAACGAATCGATCCTTACAAGAAAATCTATTGTGAAAGACTTGGGTGTTATGTTTGATGACAAACTTACGTTCCATAACCACTATGAATACATTGTGGAACGAAGTTCACGGTTGCTTGGCTTTATTTCGAGAACCACTAAGAAGTTTCGTCAAACAAAGAGTTTCCTGTATCTTTACTACACTCTCATCCGTAGTATACTGGTACAACTCATCAGTCTGGTTTCCTTTCTACAATGTGCACAGTGATAGGATAGAGCGCATTCAAAAACGATGCCTAAAAATTATGAGTTACAGATGTGGCATGGGTCGCAAGCTCCCATCGTACAATGATCGTCTACAATATTTTCACGTTACCTCCTTAATATTCGTCGTAGTTATATTGATCTTACACTGTTGCATAAGATCGTCCATTCTTCGATTGCCTCCCCAACCCTGCTTTCTCTTTTAAATTTTAATACACGTTTCCGGTTTCGTAATCGTAATTATAATACCTTCAGTTTGCAAGTTTTTACCAATAATACATCTTATTATAATCCCATAGTCAGAATGAGTCGCCAATACAACGAAGTCCTTGTCTCCGATAGGGACATTGATATTTTCCACTTAAAGTTATTCCAATTTCAGAGGAAAATCAAAGAAATTTTACACTTTAATCTAAAAGAATAATAACCCTGTTGTGCTTACTGTAAATACTATTAAGAGTTTTTTTTTTAATATTGTTTATACATTAATTGTTTCACACTGTTAATATACTTATCTGTTGTGTTATAATATTCTATGTTTATATCTTATTTATCTACTGTTTTAACGCATGTTAGTTTTTAGTTTTAAGTTCAGATATGTTGGCCTAAGTTTCTTTATGTATTATCACTAATGTAATGTTATTATTATCAAACCACTGAATTTAAATAATTGTTGTTTCTAGGCCCACATAGTTTGGAATGTAATACAGTTCTGTACAGTACACTCTTATGTTATAGTTTATATTTATTACATTCTGTTTTGTGTGCTCATTGAATTAATAAATAAATAAATTATAAAGCTGAAGAGTTCGTTTCGTCATTGAAAGACTCTTTTTCTATTGGATAGTCCATTTGTCAACGAAGGCATTACAACATTACGCTACTATCAATACGAGTGGAGCATGAATGAAGAATGTAACAAAAACGGGAAAAATATTCTTTTTCGAGAGCTTTCGTACCGTGCGTCGACGTGATAACATGTGTTTAAGATTGCGTCATTATACATGTAAATCTTTGTTAATCATTTTTTTTCTAAATCTCAGTTTGTACGATAAATTTTCGACAGGTGGCGTAGCAGGTAGTTGAAGAGGTTTTTCTTTTGAACGCAATATTGTCAGGATTTACTGAACAGATTTCAAAAATTCTTTCACCGTTGAATTTTTTCGGGATCTCTGAGTCCTATAGGCTATATATGTACCACGGGTGAAGCCGGAGCGGACATATAGTCACTAATTAAACTACAAGAATCCTACCGATATCAATATACCTATGCATCTACACCGAATTTTTGTTATAAGGTATATATTTCTATGTTAGTTACTAACAGTTTTTCAATGCAATCTCATGAATATGCATGCGTCGAAATCAAAACAACAAACGGCAGTTAACCGAATTTACCGCGACAAAACCGAATATAGAACTTACTGCTAACTGAATTAGTCCCCCGCACACTGGCAATAAATTATAAGTTTGAATAGCAACATTGCCAATAATTTACACCGAGTGTTGCCCGCCCGTTTCCCACACGGAAAGTTTCAACGGCATGACTGGTATTGAATACGTGTAGCCGGATTACAAACGACACACACATGGGAGTAGTGTTGCCAGGCGTCCAAAGCTGAATATAGTTATACTTTTGGATTGCTCGTCCGGCCAAAATAAATAGTTTCTGGCTTAAATAGTAGAAGACTATTCGATTTTCGCAAACGAGCGAGGGCCAGGCGTTATTTTATTTTTTGAACATGAGACTGATAGTAAGCATCATGACTGGCAAATAACTGCACAGTGACACACAGCTATTGGAACACGAAGAGTCCAAATCATTAACAACCACTGCACTGCGCTCGTTGCCCAGAGATATAAGATGTTTATCTCTATGCCCTATAATTTCACCGGAAACATTGCCCTTCACACCGGAACATAGTGATGTTTGCACATGACTGCTTGACGGTAGAATAACTGGGAAAGGTATGGTACTTCCCCAGACGGACTCTGCAAAGTGTCCTATCACTACAAAACTGTCCTACCTATTAATAGTGATAATTTTTTTTGGCCGACTTTTAAAACCGGTTATCAATTCTCAATTCGGCTCATTTTTGTTTTGGTCGAACAAGATGAATAATCGTTCCAGATATTAGGTTTAGCGACCTGGCAACCCTACATGGGGTGTATTGATTCACGTAATTCAAATTTTCCACGGAACCTTGGTCACCGTATTTAATAAACATGTTTATTGTTCAATCACGTCGGAACGGCTGAAGGGATCAGGTCGAAATTACAAACACAATTAAAGTACAGTGTGGAAGAACGCATAATGTGCTACATTTTATCACAGGACGATGGTTATTGTCCTGTGATAAAATGCCTAACTAAAACTAATGAAAAAATGAATAACTAAAACTGCCCTTCAGCTGCCCTGCAGCTTTGGTATTGCTTTCTCTTTTTTTTCGCTTTTTTTTTTTAATAAAGAGTGACGAGACGATCAGGACATGTGCCTGATGGTAAGCAACATGCCTGACACATAACAGCACAGTGACACGCAGCTATTGGAACATGAAGAGTCCAAATCATTACCTAGCACTGCACTGCGCTCGTCACCCAGAGATCTAAGATCTTATATCTCTAAGCCCTGTAATTTCTCTGGAAACATTGCCCTTCAAACCGGAACACAGTAATGTTTGCACATTACTGGTTAGCGGTAAAATAACTGGCAAAGGTGTGGTACTTCCCCAGGCGGGCTCTACCAAGAGTCCTACCACTACTAAAATTGAAAATTGAAAAACGTTTGAAATGACAGAGACAGCAATAGCAAAGACAACACACACTTTCTTTTATATACATATATACAAGCACCGCTCCGCGGTTTTACCCTCGTAGTTCCCGTTCCCGTTACTTTAAGCGTCCCTCGAATAAAGTTTCATTTATGCTATTCTAGACTATAATCTAACACTAGATGGTCCAAATTTCAACGCGATCTGTTCAGTTGTTCCAACGTGATTGAGCAGCAAACATGAAAACTTTCGCATTTATAATCTTAGCAGGATTGAACTAACGGCCCGTTTCGGCTTTGCTCGAAACATACAATCATCTGTCACGCAGCATACGCTGAAAACTCTTGAAGTAGGTACAACGTCGAATCAACAAATAGCGTTATAAGTTTATCTAATCTAAGATATAATTTATAGTCACAAAGTAAATAAAACTATTGTTATTATTCAATAACAAAGGCCCCATCTATAATTTATCGTTTGTATGTAAACCAAACTAAAAAAAAAAACGTTTATAAATGGCGTAGCAATCGCGTAAGATACATACAAAAATAAAAAAGCCATCGGAAAATGCCGATAGAGTTAGAAGTTTAACTCAAAATTTGATAGCTTACTTTAGAAACTACGCGGGTGAAACCGGAGGGCATGGTCATGAGTATAGCCAATAGGAAATGCTCACGCATTTCTAGCTGGCCAATGGCCAGGGTCTCGAGTTTACCCGAAGATTTCTTATCATTACCGAGCATGACGCTAGAATTCAATTCACAGCCCACGAAAAATCGGTCTGTGGCGCGCCAAAAAAAATTTTCACCGAAATATACATACAATCGAATTGAGAACCTCCTCCATATTTGAAGTCGGTTAAAAACATAAAGATGTTAAAGTGCACTGGCCTCAGCCTGGTTAAAGTTGACTGGCCTCGTGGCTTAATGGGTAGTAACTCTGCCTGCGAAGCTGAGGGTCGTGGGTTCGATTCCCACCCAGTGCAAATATTTGTGTGATGAATTCAAGTATTTGTACTGTGTCTGAGTGTTTCTATCTATAACAAGTATGTGTTTAGAACTATATAAGTATTATATCAGCTATCTGGCTGCCATCTTACAAGCTTTGCTTAGTTTGGGGTCAGTTGGTGTTGTGTGTGATTTGTCCACCAATATTTATTATTATTTATTTAAAAAAAAAAGCTACTGTCCTGGAGCACGGAAGACTAGATATTACACACGTAAAACTTCCCCTGTAAAGACAAAGTTTTAATAGTGTGCGTAGCATGATCTAAATACTGGTTTTATACCACTCGTAAACCGCATACTGTGTTACAATATGGTCGCCATATGAAATCGGATACTTACTATCTTATAGTTGTTTAGGAAGTTCTTAATATTTTATTACTGAATGCATAGTTCACGCTACGTCGTAAAATCGTCGTTAATAGTCTGAAAATTGGTCAATCTTATTTTAAACATTATTACAGGAAACTTCCATTAAAATATTAGTTTCATTGTTGACGATGCGTAGTAATTTTTTTTTCAATATGTTTTATTTAAAAATAATTAAGTTACCTTTAAACTTCAACGAGACTTTTTTTTAAACTTTTATAGGTTACACTTGACCGCCATCTCGCCTGATGGTAAGCGACGATGCGGTCTACGATGGAGCGTGTTTACCTAGAAGAAATCGATTCATTCTCGATTTGAAGACATCAAGATTATAACTATCGGGAAAACCCCACTCAGGCAACTCATTCCACAGCCTAGACGTTCTTATCACAAACGTAGAGTCAAACCTCTTTGTCCGTGTCTTTGGCATATCCACCATGAAACGGTGCCGCTTCTTCGAGTTATGATAGATATATAGATTTAGATAGAAGTACGATAGTAAAAAGGGCAAGGTGGTATAAGATCAGGCAGATCAGTTGCACACTCTCCGAAGTGTATCCGATAAAAAACCGATAAGCTAGCAATTTTGCAGCGCTGTTCAAGATTGTGAAGTCTTTTTCGCACTAGGATGTCTTTGCCTATGAGCCTTTTGACACGCCTCTCGATCGATTCCAGAGCCTCAAGCTGATACTTAGCCGATCCATCCCAAAGGTGCGAAAGACTTGTCTAGAAGAAGTATTTTTTTATCGCGATTCTTGAAATATTAGATTAATTGTTTAATTAAATGGGACATAAATCGTAGACAGTAAGTTTTGCAAAAAAGTTAAGTGAAAATAAAATACTTCAATTTCTCTATAATGATGGTCGCCATGATTTTTGAAACAAAGTACATAGTTTCCGAGATATCGGCCAAAAAGCGTAATTTTAAGCTCAATAAGTGTCCTAAAACTTGGATCGGAAATTTGGTGCAAAATTAAATTCTATTTTAACTGGCTTAGGCTAGCGCAGAAGTTGCATAGCCTAATCAACCTAATCTTGCAGTACTCAACAAGTACTACATATCGTACGATGACTAGTGCAAAGGCGCCTCACCACAGTGACAGTACAACCTCGGCTTGGGCTGCCGCTGGTAGGGAAAATCAAGGAACGACCGAGCATCCTAGAAGGCGGTGTCCCACAGTTTAGCGGAATATCTAGCGCAACGGAGAGTATCTAGCGTCTACAATATCTAACCTAACCACGGTGGTAAGGAGATATTATTGTACATTTACACATCGAGCTTACCTAAACTACTACTTTTAAATAATCAACATCAGGCTTCGGTCTCTAGCGCTTGGTCTACACAACTACAGGTTCACATCACTTCCAAATGCAAATGCTTGGTAGTTTTTTGAAGTTCTCTAGATTGCCTCAAGGCATTAAGCATTAATTAACAGCACTGCTTTCTGCACACAAAGGTACTTTACCAAGTCATACCAAGCTACGGCTCAGCAAAAAAAAGTGTGGCCAGCCAAGTTCATTCATCAAGAATACACGTATTTTTTTAGCACCGTAGTATTTTAAACCATAGATCCAATTTTTATTATTACAAAATCTATAATATAGGTATTAATACGTGAAGCAATACCTTTGTAACCCTTTTTTACGAAAGTTAGATTGCGCGGACGGGGGAGTAGAAATTATACAGATAAGAAATGCAGAATGCAATTTTTTTGTTTTAACTATGCATAAAATATAAATTTGATCAATAAAAAAACTTTTCACACTACCATGTTTTTGAGACACGCATGCATATTATACTATTTTGTTTATTGTTAAAGTCGTATCAAATTGGGAACAGCCATATTGCTTTATGGTGTAATTTCATCAACTTGGCGACCAGGAGTAACCTTAAATAATAAGCGTATGACACGAATGACGGATGTTGCAGATTTGGCCGCGATCCAAATGTGATCCACTGAATCTCGTTACAATTATTGTGGCATTTGAGTTCTTGTTGTTAATGACTCTTACGTTTATTATGTCTGGTTATAATAATATATTATATGACACGGCTGTCTGCGCGATATCCCAGAGGAATAAATAAATTTGAAGATAAAAGCAGATGTATTATTGCGAACGAGATTAATACGAAAAGGTACAAAATACCTGGCTGCAAGACAAAATCTGCAAAGTTGATACGTTACTACGTTACTAGTACGTTACTATACGTTACTATACGGTGATACGTTACTAGTTTCCTGAGCTGACCTGATGTTTGTCGCCTTCCTCTATGTGTGTCCTCTGTATCGATACATCTGAATATTTTTCCAAGAGAGATGTACGAGTTATTATCACCATTGGTTTTAATGATCAAAGAAAACTGGTTTGTTTCAAGAAAGATACATCTTTTGAGGACCTCTTTTGAGGATCATCCACCAACCCACACTTGACTATCCAAACAGCACGTTGAATTATTATCTTGACTCTTTTTTTCTCAGAGAAGGCTTCAAATCATAGCAAAATGGGAACATATTGCAGTGCTAGGATTGATTTGAACTCTTCGTGTTCCAATAGCTGAGTGTCACTGTGCTGTTATGGGGCTTATGATCTGATATGACTTGTTGCTAACCATCAGGCACATGTTCTACTCGTTTCTTCACTCTATACTATAGAATATAAAAAATCTTGGGTTGCTTACACTAAACAAAGCATCTTCTAAGTTCAATTCTAAGTCAGAGAATTATCTGCAAAATAACAGCACACATTTATGTGGTTTAATATTTTAAAGGTTTTGAAATGTCACAGAAAATTCTACTTCCATGGAAATGTAGGTAACATTATTTGCTTTTAATCCCCGTTTTTAATTTAGCGACGCAATGAGGCGTCCGGCGTTCATCCAGAGTTTACCGCCGCACCGTCTGTTGTACGGCGAATTTTAATCATGACGCGATCTGCTCGCTGCCAGTACGTAAAGTCAGCATAAAAATCCGTAATATAAATAATTTCTATGTATAATTTCTCCAAAAAAACCAAAACTGTCATCAATTTAAAATTAAATTCAGACACGCCACCAAATTTAAAAATAAGAAACCATCACTAACAAGTCGTCTACATGCATTAAAGTATTTTTTTTGTTTTTGTTCATATTTCAAAAATCGCCACACTGATTTCGATAAAATCTATTTGGTGCTACTCGTACGTCTAAGCTATGATTGTTTGGTAACAAACAAAATAATAACCATTTGAAAAATTTGATTCATAATACATACAAATTAATTGAGAACCTCCGCCTTTTTTGAAGTTGGTTAAAGAGGAAAAAGTATAATTAACGCAACTTAACAAACATTGACTGTTTCTAAATTGACTGAATTCACACAGTGCTAAAAACGTTGGAACGGCCTTATTTACGTGGAAAAAGAGTATTTACGCAAACCCTTCCGCCTAAAGTTGACGGTTGGGCTATGTCGGACTCGACGCTTCGGTCGAACACTCAGACCAACTATAAGATTGAACATGGAACTTCAACCGATTAAAACCTCCTCGGTAAAACCTTTCCCAGGTATGGTGGGAACGCGGGGACGCCCTCGCTTTCTTCCGCGAGGTCTAGTAGGGTCTTGAGCTTCTGCGCCAGCCCAAAGTTCGGTAGGCAGTAAAGTTTATGTGAGGTCAACTGTTATACATATGTACCTTTTAAAATAACACTGAAAGTATTATTTAAACCCCAAATAAATTGCAATGAAAGTAAGGATCTCATCAGCTCTTGTTAATGGACTAGTCGATAGAAGGTTCTACTCGTATATAGAGGTAGTGAGAGACGTAAATGCATTAGCAGAAACATCACTTATGTCACCGCTGCTGGAACTCGTTGCATATTCACTACCTGGTCAAATGCAAGTTGTCATATCCTTGATATTGTTTTTTAACATGCTGGTTTCCTCACGACATTCACCTTCCACGTTAAAGCTATTGGCAAAAACTAACTTATGTACGTCTGCAGACGTACTTTGAAAAATAATCAAAGCCTTTGACATCAAACCTTACCTATCTACCTACCAACCTGCGCTTCGAAATGGGCAGTTCTCGCTACTGTGTTAACGTCTTGGGGAGTTAAATGAACTGACAGTAATTAGAACAAGATATTATAAAATTGAGTTTCGATCGCGTCCGGCGATCTGTATTCCACTGTTGTTAGTTTTTCTATAGAACAAGTTTGATTACTGTTGCTATTCTATAGTTTGATATTACGTTTTCGTGGAAATACTGTCGTGGAAATATTGAATATCCAGACTTCTCCATAAAGCCTATGAAAGGCTTTTACTGAGGTAATGCCGATGTTGACCTTTGCGTGATATTTACGCCATTAGAAATTATGTAGTTTGTGTGTTTCGTATTTTTTCTTTGTAAAATTGAATGGGCGTAAAATGTCCGTACTACGTAGAATGTGAGCTTTGCGTACATGGATAGTGTAGGTGTAAGGCGCGGCGCCAATTGTCACTCACACTAATGGCTTATACCTCGCGGACAAAATTTCGCTTGCCTGATTGCTGAACACACTAATACAAAGCTCAGCTTATACCTCGCGGAGTGTAACGTTATGAACAACTCTCAATTGTATGAATAATTTTATCAATGGGAAGAGACCTGATTTTTTTCGCTAATAGCTTTGGATTTGTCCTTCATCTGGCCTGGTCGCAATCGCACACTGAAACCCAAAAAGAATCTGATCTGATGAAAAAATTCCTTATGGCAGGCTTGGAGGTAATAAAGATGTTGCTGCGCGACAGAACCAAAAAAAAAATTTGAGCCTAAAACAGTAAAAAAAAAGTTTGTTATTTAAAGTCGGTTGGTTTACGAACGACAGTTTAACGTGACAACGTCATAACAAAACATTGATAGATGCAGCGCAAGCGTACAATGAGCATAACTGGACATAACGGGACACTTTTTCGTGCATGTAGCCGGCGTTGTCACGTCAATATATAATGGAAGTGAAGCATAACATCTGCCAGTGGCCAGTGTTCCCAACTTTATTTTTCAGATGATCGTATCATAAAAATAAAATTCAACATTTTTTTTGTAACAAATTGTCTTGTTTCCATAAATATTATCCGAAGGAACTTCGTTCCTACCTGGTGTATCATGAGACCACATATTTTTTTACTTATTTCCCTTCGATGAAAAATAACATTAAATGCTTCTCCGGAATATAATCTGCGTTCTAATTTTCAACACGATCCGCGCCTGTACGGATCGTGTTCCGACATGATAGAGCAATAAACATGTTGGATGAAAAAAAAACTATAGATGTGTAGCGCAACCCTGTATAGCTCCAGTGTACAAAATATTTTTGGAAAACTACCAGCAAACTTTTCAAGTTATTTAGTTCGTTCTACTCCATACCGTATTATAGTTTCGAGGACAGTTCAACAAACAAACTACAAATACGTACAAAAAACCCATCGCATATTGTTTTGTGGAAACTTTTTCCCATTACAATCCCTATGAGCACACCCTATCCCTTCGGAGGGAAGTTTGTGGGGCGGTCTGTATTACTGCTCGTGAAATATTATCTCAATTTAGAATGTGTTGGGAGTATACTAGACGACAAAGTTTTTTACTCCATTCAGTAATGTATATAAATACTAGCATTTAACTGCAACTTTGCGTGGAATTCAGAAAATATGAATAAAAATTCATTAAAGTAACCATATATTTTTTCGGGATAAAAAGTGGCGTATGTTTTATTACATGCTGTAATTTACATGTTTTGAATTTCAAATTATTTCAGCTTGATTCCGTTCATTTGTCTGACTACTTATTACTTGTGTATGTTGGTCTATTTTCAAAAGTATCCATATAACTTATGGATAAATTGTTGATATAATGAATAAATAGAACTAATGTTGTTTAATTTAAGCCCTTTTTAATTGATAATTTCTCAATAACATTGTCTTTTCATTTCAGGCTAAATTGGAAACAAAAGCGCTGAAAGCGAAAAGGCCCGGTTTCACAGACGACAGGTACAACGAGACTTCATACTACATTGAAAATGGTAAGAACGCTATTAAATTTAACTCTTAAACAAAGAAGAATCCTTCCGACGTTTATAATCAAACAAAACCTTGAACATTATAAATCTCCTTCTAGATGTTAATTACGCAAATCTTTGCGAATTTCATCCTAAAATTTTAAATACCATCAATTTATAACAAAACGTATTATTACAAACCTACGATTAGCTTATAATCTAACGTGGTTAGATTATAAGCTGTCCTGTTTACATATTTACGGTAACATAAACAAACAGAACTTTTGACGGGAACATTACTGAACAAAATAAAATTACTGAAGAAAATCTTTCTTACTTCAAATCCCAATTACTCGTATATTCATTTCCCCCGCTTACTACTTTAACTAAATAAGCTACCTATGGCATACATAAGAATAAGAATAAATTTATTTCTCGTAACAAATAAGATGAAGATAAAAGTTCATTGCATTATTGTTAAACATCTACAAGCTAATTATGAGCACAAACCTATTCAAGATACAAAAAAGGTTCATACTACCCGCAAAAACTTGAACACCGGAGAATCAGTTCTATTATATTACAAGTATAATAACACTGTTACTGCTCTGTGTACAGGAAATAACAGGATTTCAGCCAATTTGTAACGTTATCCCGCACAATTGTAACAGAATCGTTCTATTGCGTAGTAACGAGAATTCTGAAGTATCCACGAGTAGGGAATGTGCGGTGCTTTAACACAGTAGTAGCTCTATTTTATTCTCAGCGCTTCCTGAAATCCTAACGTAAATAATACAACGTAGAGCGAAAACTTTGGATCTCTTTTCAAGGATATTGCGAGCAAATATCGCGTATACAGAAATGTGCTTTGAAGTTATCACATCGGAATACATAGGTAGTCTGAAAGTAGCGCCGGTTACAAAGAATGAAAAGCAATATCGTGGTGCGTTCATGTCATGAGAAGAAATGACGATCAACAAAAACGACGATGAATATAAGACTGAATGGAGGTCTCTCTTCTCAGTCATTATCTTCATTGCTGAAGGTCGCGTTTAGTCTGAGGTATTGATCACCCGTTGGACCGTGCTCTTCCATGTCTCTGTCCTCGGCGCTCTTAAGAGCTTCGGCTATTGGTAATCCAGTGAGTGTCTTTACCAGATCTGACCAACGGGTAGGTGATCGATCACGTGGTCTTTTCCCATCGACTTTACCGACTACCATAAGCTTCTCAAGTTTGTCAGGATCCCTACGAGCGACATGTCCAAAATATTTGAGGATTCTTTGATTTGAATATTGAATAGAGATACAGTGGTACAGAAGGACTAGAAGGAGGGGGGGGGGGCGAGAGGAGGTAAGTAAAAGGAAGCGAAAGCCAAACCAAAATACAAGGGAGAGGATAGTCCAGTGGTAGAGAAAGATTTAGGGGAGGGTTAGAGTGACATATAGTATAGTGAGAAAAGGGAAGTCCCAGCAAGTAGAAAATGAAGTGGGCTTAATCTCATGATGCAAGTTTATTAACAGTACGGTAAATTCGATTTTATAATGCTACGTCCAGCGAATAAGAATGAGTTTTGTTTGTCAAAGCCTTTAGTCACTTACATCAACATTTATCAATTCGTTATGAAACAGTGACACCGTATACTTTGCTAGTGAATCAATCCAAAGATGGAGACAGCGTGGAGGACGCCTAAAAACACAGTAAAGATACCCATGTACATTTTTCCGAGAAAATACCCGGTGTTTCTTTTGTAAATATGATTCGAGACCGCTTCCCTGATATTACATGTAATCTGATCTCCTGGGAGCTTGTCCTGGGACACCCGGATTTGTGAATATTTTTAATTTTTCCTCGTGTCTCGTTCTGTTCTGTTGCCGTTTTTTCTAAATTGATTCGGGGATTATTATATTACAGCGTCGAGAAAATATAACATTTTAGTCGAGATTTTTTGGCAATTTTTTTTGTACGTGTTGAATAACGGTTTAATGAACATGGCGATGTATCCTAATACTTATCATATTGCCCAACTACAAGTAGCAGAATTATCTCATTGTATTTGATGGAGGGACACACTCAATCAGATGCTCAAAAAAAAGAGATTTAGCTCTTGTTTATATACTTGTTATATTTAATGTAAGTATTTGCGACAGCATTTTGTCTTCAACATTTTTCGATGAGACCAAGGTGATGTTGCATCTTTATACAAAAGTATTCTATAATATAGTAAGTCATAGTTTCATTTGGTATGATTGGTGGTATGACACAACCGCTAACTTGAAACGGTGAAGGAAAACATCGTGAGGAAACCGACATGTACCTAGAATCTTTCAAAGACATGTGTCATCCACCACCCCGCACTGGGTCAGCGTGGTGGATTATGGCTTTAACTCTCTCCTTGCGAGAGAAGGCCCGAGTCCCAGCAGTGGGTACATTTAGTAGGCTTTAGTAGGTTTGATGACGATGATGACAAAACCCCTTTTAATTAATAGAGTCTTATTAATAGAGAAATAATTATAAAATGAAAAGTCTTACATTATGTTCAATGATTTAAATTCCGATGCGGTATCTGTACGATAGCCGTGTACTTCCTGTAAGGCTTAATCGCAAAAGTTTAATAGGTTTTCCACAACATACAGGTTCAACAGTAGTTTGCACGAAACTCAAGACGTTTCGCCCGAAATGTTCCAAATTCGTATTAAATGAATAAAACTGACAACAACTTGGCCATAACTCATACGAACTAACGGCGAACTTTCGCCAAGTTTTATTTACCTTTTCCTGCCCACCTTTGCCATTAATTACGGCTTTCAGGAACCATTTTCAAAGTAAGGGGCATGCCTAATTTATAGTTAATGTTATGAGGTACATTCATTACACGGACTGAGTCACTGCCGCAGTGCTGTCTTCCTACTTTGGAGGCGTATACGACAGGGTCGGACTGAGCCGGCGACTGGTGGCTCCATGGCAAAGGGTTGCCAGGGGGCAACCTTATCGTAACTCAGAAGAAGTGGCATTGTTTCATGGTTGATATTCCAAAGACACGAACGAACCTCTTCGTTTGTGTTTTGTCTCTCAACTTTAACTCTAATTTTGTGATATAAACGTCCAAGCTGTGGGATACGTTGTCTTAATGGTTTTCTTGATGTCTTCAAATCGAGAGTGAATCGATTTCTTCTAGATAAAGACGTTCCATCGTAGGCCGCATCTTCGCTTAACATCAGGCGAGATGGCAGTCAAGTGTAAACCTAGGTGTAGGACAAAAAAACTACGGTTGCCGCACACCCGCAAGCCAGACCCGTGGGGGGTGCTCACAGGCTGGGGCCCGGCTGGTAAATACCACCTCGACATTATATGGTTCCTGCTATTAACTTTGCGGAGTTCTGTTTTAAAGTTTTAAAAACTGAACCTGTTTTACAGGTTTATAGAACGTCACACTGCAGGAAAATTGAACTATGTAATTATTAGGGTTATACGAATTTTGTACTGTAAATATTTAAATAAGGTTATTTGTATGGCCAACGGTGTAAAATACTTCGGAAATATATATTTTTTTGTCTACACTCGTGTCACAAGTCTCGGGATCTACTCGGGATTTCTCTCTCTGCCACACGATGGACCCGGGACCCGCACGGTGAATACATGGAACGCTAAGATCGTATCATATTTATTTTTAGTATAGATTCATGCAGGTTTCAAAATAATTAGGAATACAAAATGTGTAACAATAAATGCCAAAAATTTAACGTGTAAATAATTGTATTTACAGATATTATACTTTCAGTTTCACTAAACTACATCTGAAAATAGAGATAACATTTAACTATAAAAATAGGCAATAAGGCCACCAGTTGTTTAATTGGTCTTACTGTATTCCTACCTCCACTTATATATCGTATCATTTAAAGATGCGAACAATAAAGAATTTATTAATATATTAATAGCCTGATATTAATATAACTTATTAATATCAGGCGAAATTTCAAAGCCAAAACAAATCTAATTAAACTTCAACATTATTACAGGTCTCAGGAAAGTATACCCATACTACTTCACGTTCACTACATTCACCAAAGGAAGATGGGTGGGCGAGCGGATTCTCGACGTGTTCGCGAGAGAGTTCCGAGCCCATCCCGCGGCTGAATACGAGCGCTGCATCAGGGCAGGCACGCTCACAGTCAACTACGAAAGAGTCGACCCCGACTATAGGCTCAAACACAACGACCTCCTCGCGAACGTCGTCCATAGGTAAGAAATCTCAACATAGCGTCGACCACACATATCTATGAACTTACGGGAAAGTCACATTCAGGCATATTCCTACAACTATGTACACATGTATAGCTACATAAACATGTAGGTATTGTTTTGTTTCTACATTGCTATAAACACTATACTGGTAACATGTAAAGTAGAACGCTTCTAAGCATAGTCGGCACTAGTCACAACACACTACACACAACATGAACACGACATTTTTTAAATTCAAACTGGTGTAAATAATTAACTCTGTCTTCTTTCTCTTGCCTTCTTATTATTGTATCTACCAAATGTACACTTTCGCTCTAATTCGTCCGTTCGTTTTGTCCAGGTTGTTTTAGTCCACGTTATAACACGAATATTTTGTGACCATGTCTATTTTATTGAGCACCGAATGAGCATGCGTGCACTCGTTTCAGGATTTTGCCGGACATGAATTGTCGATCACTCATGATCAGTAGTATTGCTCACGCATGTTCATTTGTTGTGTTAAATCCAGATCGTAGAACTCAAGATTATCCCTCACAAACATCAGGGCGCACGGAATCATGTTAACGTTGGGAAGAGTGAGCTCACTTTTTCCGTTATAGTCGATTGTAGGAAGCGGGGGATGTCGGTCGTTTATACCTATCACTGATTTTGATAACTTTGAACATAAATATAAAAGATAATGCCTTCCTGTGCGTTCAAAAAGTGTTCTCTAATAATTCCAGAAACTCAAATAAATCTAATAGAATTACGTTTCATGCGTAAGTATTTAAGTATTTAAAATTATTTTAAATATTTTCTAATTACATACTCGTTAATATTTTTAAATGGCTACCATCACCGTCACTGGTTAAAATCACCGTGTGACAGAGAGAGAATAATACCAATTATAACTAACGCGAGCGAAATAGATGTCTTAGACAGAGACAGATATCAGACAGACAGATGTCACAGATGCAGTTTGTTACCAATGTCAAGATGTTCAGGGCTAATCTTGAGTTCAACAATCTTTGGTTAAATCCTGTATTCACGAGAGCCGAAGTTACGATCACGTGTCGCAGAAACAGTTGTTGCATGACATGTTGCACGTAATTTAACATGGTGATAGTATCGGGCTATGTCAAGCGACATGGAGTCATGTTTCGCGGCAGGTGGTGTGCGACTTTGGTCGGTGAATGGACCAATCACCGCGAGGACCGACGGATTGAGCTTAACAGTAACTGAGTCGTGATACACGTTGACCTGCACTGTTTTGGAACCGCGGCCGCGCGCAGAACCCGCCTGACCTGTGTATCATTGCAGGCACGAAGTACCGGTGACCAGTCAACCCATCACTCTCGTTCATATCGACGAGGACATTGTGGTTGTCAACAAACCGGCCTCTATTCCCGTAAGTGGCAATTGAGACAGCCATATTATGTGTACGCTTCAGACAACACATGTTTTGTGTCGCATGCTATGTGTTTAACCTTTCACGCATTAGACTAACAGTTTCTATAGAATTAAAGTATCTAAAACTTTCGCCTATGGATATCTACGATATAATCGTAGACTATTTTCTAACTATTTCTCATATTGTACATATCATATACTTTCTTACTTTACTTTGTAAATTATTACACTCTATCCGCTAAAATACATGAAACACAAGCTATATATTATATATTACCAGGTGGAAACCCCAATTTTTGCTATATTACTGTGAATTAAATATTCAAAGAGACGGGATAGTCTAGATGTATTTTTCACAGTTCTAAGATACTATCAAAAACTGAAAAATACTGAATTTTTAACATTAGATATTCAGATGCATATATTTATTTGCCAAAAAACATGGACACAGAGAGGCGCAAAAATAATGTTTACGTAGTACCTACGGGGATTAATCATGAATAATTCATTGTTTAAATACCTCGACGTTCAAAAATACCTAGGTTTCAATATTTGGGGTACGGCAGTGCCCCCGCCAAGTCGAGCGCGAAGTTACTGCCGTACCATCCTTTACTGGAGCCATTTCGCCTCATTTTCAGGCGATTTTATCGTCATCCAGAAATTAAAGTATAATCACATACTTAAATTACAAAGTTTCAAGTCTGTAGGTCATTTAGTTACGAAATTAAGCGAAAGCAAAGTTTCGCATTTATGACACTCACTCACTCATGATCATCAAAATAAAACTAGCACTTCCCATAAACTCAGAGAGCTGAAATTTGGTACAGAGTTAGGGTTTAATGGCTACATAAAGGAAAAACTATAAAAACTAGGATAATCGAAGATCTGGAGTACCTGGTAACCCGGACTTGAAAACACAAGAGCCCAACTAACATAACAATTCTAATAAAATAAACCAATATGCCCACGTTTCTACAAAAAAATAAGAAATCCCACCAAAAACATTCTGTGAAAAACTAGCCAAGTCTCAACGGAGCAGCTTGTTTATCTCTTAAAAGTAATTAAATCTAGAAAAATCGGACCAAGTCGTAAGGTTCCTTACTGATTTCTTTATTATTATAGTTAATGTTGTGTGACGTGGCCGTTGAACATTCTTTATAGTGGTTCTGGCGACAGATTGGTGCAATGGTGTCATGGAGCACCTGGATTTGTGCCCCTGTGTAACCCTTCAACGGCCAAGTCACACAACATCTTCTGTATATATAAAAACCGTTATGTCGGTTTGTGTACGCTTCAAAAACTCAAAAATTCTGCACTAGTCGAGCTGAAATTTTAGAATAATATATAATCCGCATCAAGGATTGTTTTATCTAATTTTTGCATCACAATGTGCCACAGCGAAGCGTGGCAGGGTACAGCTAGTTAGCTATAATAATAACTATTAATTACAACTATTAGTTTTAGTTTTCAAATATAAACGAAATTGCCGAAACACATAGTTATATTTACAGAGTAGTAACAACAGATCCGACGCCGACAATACGGAAGGTTTGTTTGCCCTACCTAGGCCCTAGGCTTTAAGCCGATACTATTTAGGTTGAATTTTGTTATAGTCCAGTAATTTATACTAAAAACGATATTGTTTCGCAGTTAATGTTCCTAGGACCACAAGGAAAAAATTTGGTTATACTAACTCATTATACCAACGTGGAATGGGATTTCCCGAAACAATCTTATCACTTCAAGTCGAAAAAAAAATCGGTGCATTTTAGGTAAACGCGCTCCATCGTTAAACGTATCATCTCTTTACATCAGGGTAGAACAACGGTCAAGCGTAATCTTTTCAATGATAAAGTAATATAAATTCGTTAAGATTGTTTTCAGTTAGGTATGTATATTTTTTCACAATATGTTATTAATACTGCTTGTATATATGATAATGAATATGACTCTACCGAACACTCAGTACGTAATGATTAAGAAATCATCTCAAATAGTATTAACTCATAATCCGTGGAGCTTCTATCATAATAAAATACACTACAACCACATATTACGGAGTAAATACTTAATTTGACGTTTAAAAACAAGTTTTATTGAGATGTTATGTTTTTAATGCATTTCGAAGTGGTCGTGAAACTCCGGATGAAAATATAAAATAGCAGAAATGTAATTGCAAAATTGCTCGTCTAAGTGTTTAGAAGTTTTTTTTCACATCTTAACAAAATACGTGAGTAACTGCAGAGCAATTTTATTTTTTACTCGACTGCCAATGTAGTGTATATTATTTTTCGCGCGTGTCTTGTATGTTTGTAAAATATTCCATACTGCTGGATGAATAACTGTAAAGATTTCATTTGTTTTGCCCTTAAAAGTCAAGTGTTCTTAGATAGGTAATTAGAAAAAAAAATGGCGGATATTTACTGGCAAATTGTAAGTATGTAGTTCAAAGTTTTTTTTTTTACCTAAACCTATCGAGATGAGTATCTAAAAAAAAAGAGAGTTAAAAAGGAAATAACAAAAATATGTACAATCGTAATGTATTTTAAATTTCGTAATGATCAGGAATAATTACTTACAACCATTTTAATTATATCCTTTTAACTAAATTTACGGCAAATTTTAAAGAGAGTTAGCTTTAAATCGACATGGGAATGTGCTGGACGGTGTATTAAAAGTTTTTGAAAGTTAAATGAATGAAATTGCAAGAAACCATTTGATCTAACCATTCTAACCATTTCTAAAACCTATTATAAACTGACAGAATATCTAAACGACTAGTAATTACAGCTGTACTTAACTGTATACAATTATTAATTGCATACATAGTACATAATATAGAATGGTGAAATTATTTAGGTCATTCAGCAGTTTGATCAGTTAAAACGATTTGTACTCTTAAGTAAAAAAAATATTTAACGTTAATTATTATTGTATGCTCGCAGAGGGCAGACTGTTGTAAGTACTGGAAATATTGTAACCTACCAACTAGTTTGTACACAGTTCAACAATAAATTATTCTGATTCTGATCAGATCACAGAAAGGCTACGGATCTGGACTTTGGACTAGACTACACTTGTCGCTCGACGATAAACTAAAGATGATTTATTGCTGGCTTTTCAAGAAGTGTTTACTTAAATTTTACAAAGCTCGTTTATTTTTCTTTCCAGTACTTGCATTTTACTATCTCACAATGAAATAAATAAAAGTGGTCAAATGCGAGTCGGACTCGCCCATGAAGGCTTCCGTAGTAGCAGGTAACACAATGTAAAAGTTCTTGTAGTTCGTTGTTACTTTAATCAGTATTTTAACAATAGTCAATTTATGACGTATTGAAATAAAACTACTTACTAGATCTTTCAAACCAATTTTCGTTGATAGCTTACATGGTAATGTACATCATACACTTTTTTTTTATTTTGTCTTTCTCTTATTGTAGAAGTTACAGGGGGTACACTTTTATCACTTTGGAAGAGTCCTTCGCGCAAACTATTCAATTTCGAAAAAAAAAATTTTGGAACCTCATTATAATTTTTGATGACCTATCCATAGATACCCCAAACATATGGTTTTGATCAAAAAAAAATTGAGTTTCATTCTAAGTATGGGACACCCCTAAAATTTTTAGTTTTTTTCTATTTTTTGTATGAAAATCTTAATGCGGTTTACAGATTACATATACTTACCAAGTTTCAATGGTATAGCTCTTATAGTTTCGGAGAAAAGTGGCTGATGGACAGACAGACATGACGAATCTATAAGGGTCCCGTATTTTGCCATTTGGCTACGGAACCCTAAAAATGGAAACGGTGGATACTTATGTTCACCGTCGATTCTAAAATAGAGTTCTAGACACTTAAAATAAGTGTCATAATAGCAATACATTTACAAACTACTTTTTAGGTGCATATCGTCATAATAAAATATTCGTCCACTGCTGGGGTGCTGGGCATATGCCTCTGTCATTTTAGTCTGGTGCATAGGTATAAATAATGAAACTAATTTGTACAATTTATTTACTAATAGTATCCCTCATTTTTACCCGCTTGATATCCGTTCCCGTATTTTCCTGCGATGAAAAATGGCATATGTGCTATCCCAGATTATAATCTATCTATGTTCCATATTTGAATCCAATCCGTTGAGCTTTTACGACTTGTTTGAGCAACAAACATCAAAATATTCTCGTTTATAATATTAGTAGGATTATTATAGTATGATTAACTATAAGTAAATTTTTGAATCATTTAAGGTATTTTTTTAAATTTATCGATAAAATTATTTGACTTTTCTCTTTTTTCAAAAATCTTCAAAAACAATAAATATCAGTAAAGAAACCGTTCCGTGATTATTTATTTATAGCCTAATCCTGTAAGAAAAATAAATGGCTAACATATTTTAATGTAATTTGTGAGAAAATTTATGTTTGTTAGTATTTTACAAGCGAAATACCCTGCATTTTCGTATTAAATACTGATATGTTGGAATATTTCGTGTGATGGAGTAGTTCTAATATTTCAGAGCACTCTCGTATCAGCGTACGGTATTACAGGAATGCCGGGAATGTGTACCGAGAGACAGTATCATGTCAAAGTACAAATTTGTATTCCGAGAGCTGGCAACAAATTTTGAATAGGTATTTGAGGGAAACTGAAAATTGTCACGTAGTTCTCTATTATATATATATATATAGCGACCCGCCCCGGCTTCGCACGGGTGCAATGCTGATACTAAATATAAGTACCTACTAATAAAATTCCGGTCCGGCGGCAAGACATATCGTTCATTTATTCACGTAGTCACATAAGTCACAGTTTTTTGTGATGGATACTTTTTGCGCGACGGACGCACGCAATGTGTTGATTGATGGAACGAAACGTGCTTCACACCAAAGATGGCGACAGCGGTTTGTTTGACAGTGCCATCAGAGTTTAACGAAATTCTCCATAATCCGAATTTTGTGGACATAATGTTGTCGACTCAAAATCAATATTATTTTATGTCATAATATTAGATCTCGATCAAGTCTACCGTACCCCTTGACGAAATTATTAATATAGATATGTATGTATATTATAACCCTACACGGAGGTACCGACCTGGCTGGTGAGTAGCGGGGCAAAATGAATCCCTCAATTGAGATCACCTGGAGCGTAGAAAGTCCCAAAATGATGTCTTTTTAGGAATGTCTGTGATTTAGTCATACATAATTAAAATTTCAAATTGTCTCAAATACATTTTTTTATATTTTTTCAAAACGTTTTTTGCACGCGCCTAACAATGTTAAAAGCCCGACTAAATCATACTGATTTTTTAAATTCTTTAAACATTAATGTACTACCATCATCATCATCAGCCTGTGTTCGTATATAAAAATGCATACTATCTGAAACATGTTCACTAAAAAAAAAATTTTTTTTGTTCAGTAATTATGCCCCGCTACTCAACAGCTAGGTCGGCACCTCCGTGTTGTGGTAGAATATGAGAGCTATGTGAAATGTTTTCAACTTGCCTCAAATACATACCTACCCAACATTTGCTGTCAGCTATCGGAATATTGATTACATGATACATTATCTAATATCTTTAAACGAGCAACTCTTGTAGGTATATATAGAATCTGAATCTCGGAAACGGCTCTAACGATTTTTTGATGTTATGTATACAGGGGGTTTCGGGGACGATAAATCGATCTAGCTAGGTTTTATTTAAAAAAAACGCCGTTCTATGCGGGTTTTTAATGAAAACCTATTACAAAAACATTAGAATGCGGCGGCAAATTTCGCAATGTCGTGCGACCGTCAAATAGCTCAGTTCGGAAGTTGGGTGTTCATAATATGGTAGATCTGGGCGCGGATCCAGCCGGCCGCCTTTATTTTTTCAACCAGTTTTTTTAGAATACCTGTATGTATCTAAGTAACCGAGCTTTGCTCGTTTACATACTTAGATTACGGTTACGGTACCCAGGTCCTAAGGATAATTAGGTCAATTAAGATAAAAAATATGACATGATAATGTTTGGAATTCTGACATATATATTTGTTTCTGTAATGACATATTGACATAATTCTGTAAATGTTTTGTAATCATCTTAAGGTTAAGTAATAATTGAATAACTATGTTTTTTTTCTAAATTAAGAGCTTAACATAAGTATTTCCTTGACTGTGAGTTTGTAAATTAGCTATGACATAAATATATAAATAAATTATATCTTCATCCTCTTAGTCGTGTAGGAAGGAGTAAAATGGTCTATTCGCTACTCCCTAAATTCTTCTTCTAATATTATAAACTATCAGCGCCCCGTGGTTTTATCCGCGCATTTTGGTCCCGTTATTTTTCCGTGATAAAAGTAGCATATTATACATATGCTATTTCAGACTATTTACATTTACCATTTATGTACCAGATTCCGTCCTGTAGTTTTTCGAACAAGAACAAAATTAAAAATTTTGTCTAACCCCCGACTACCTCGGATTTGTAATTTGTACAACATTTTACTAGTCAAGCCCTTTCATTTGATGCCCATATTAAGGGAGTATTTTTTTTTTTTTTTTTAAATATAGAGTGACGAGACGATCAGGTCATGTGCCTGATGGTAAGCAACATGCCTGACACATAACAGCACAGTGACAAGCAGCTATTGGAACATGAAGAGTCCAAATCATTACCTAGCACTGCACTGCGCTCGTCACCCAGAGATCTAAGATCTTATATCTCTAAGCCCTGTAATTTCTCTGGAAACATTGCCCTTCAAACCGGAACACAGTAATGTTTGCACATTACTGCTTGGCGGTAGAATAACTGGCAAAGGTGTGGTACTTCCCCAGGCGGACTCTGCCAAGAGTCCTACCACTACTAACTGAAGAGTTAGTAGTGGTAGGAGTGAAGTGAGTGAAGAGAACTGGGAGTTGTGAAAAAAGAAATGTATTTCGCCATCCATATTTTTTTTTAAATAGTATTCTACAGTCAAACCATTTGATACCCATATTGAGGTAAGTTGTGAAGAAATATTTTGTCCACCATTTTGTGGAGGCGGCCATTTGAATAGATATTAACCAAACATAGCTAAAAACACGCGCACGGATATTAACTTTCCAACAAAAAAACCGCATCGAAATCGGCCCATCCGTTTGAGCTCTACGGTGCAACAGACAGACAGACAGACACACACACACACACACAGACAGACAGATACACAGACATCGACGTCAAACTTATAACACCCCTTTTTTTGGTCGGGGGTTAAATAGAGTAACTAACATCCATGAATAATCACAACTTTAAATTTTCTGTTTTGGTACCGTTTTTTTTTTCGTATAAACTACTCTTCAAATTTTATACATATTTGACTCTTTTGAACCTTATGTACTGGTATTTATGCAGCAAAGTAGCAACGTCGGTATTTGCATGTAAAATAGCTACTGAGCCCGTATCGGGGTTTTTGCTTTACAACCACTCTTTCCTGCTTCTTATACAAAAAATCTATTCGTCTGTTTGGTTAGTTTTATGCCAAAGAAAACCATTACGAATACGTTTTTAAATTTAGTAACGTGATAGGTTATTTATGTATGAGTTCCTTATAAATGATTCTTACAAGAGATTCGGAGGGCTGGGTGTTCTTTGTTAATAGGTAGGTATCTCAAACAGCTTAACGTGCAAAGATCGCAGCCTTTTTAAGGCATTACAATACAATACAAAACACTTTATTGGCACCACAAACAAAGTTGACAATAAGTAACATATAAAATAACAAAAACATAATGGGCATTGGGTTAGGATAAAAGATGAATATTAAAAGATTTGTGCAGATATGAATACTTTTTTTGGCCCCTCAGTTGTCTCGGTGCTAAGAACTTTTATTTTTGGGATTTTTATTTGAGAAGGTATACCCACTAATTTGGTTTTAATGGCGTCTGCTTGAACCGGTCTTTATTTTGAGATAAACCACGTTAAAATTAAAGTTCGTTCATATATAAAATCGTTAAATTAAAGATCGTTCATATATAAAAAACGTTAAAAAAAAAAAAAATTGGCGGGAAAATGGTCTCAAAGTATACAAAATTTAAAAAAAAAATACAATTTATGCTATCTATTACAGTTTGTTTTTCCGTGTTTGTTATATTATATACAATTAATTTAAAATATAAAATCACTATGTCTTCCTTATAATTTAAAATGTCATAGCTCTAGAACACTTGAGAACTCGAAAAATCCGATGACAAGTGTCAAAACTGTTGTTTACATGTCAAGCACATTACTCTAAACAACGATATCGCCAAAAGCGTCTTGAAACGCTCTTGAAAATAATGGGATTAAACAGGTACAAGTAACGTGGCACTTCATATGCCGAAGCGTAAACAAACGCATTTAGGTAACCTGACACCCGTTTTCCCGCCAAAATTAAACGTGAGTCGCCGAAAGTGTAGCAAGCTGCTAGTAATACTCTATACTGTAAAAAAAGAAGTACCTAGCTAACGCTTTTGTTGAAAATTCAGTGATGGTGTTTTTAATAAAATGTCCCCATCACACATCTTCTCCGTATAAATCATTTCACACCTTAACATAGGTCACTCATCATCAGCTGACCTGGCATCCTACCAGTTTTGCTCTACTTACTATTAAGGTTAACACAGTTACTAAGCTCTGCCAACCTAACCTTATTTAGTTGATTAGTTTCTACGTATGTTATTGATTATCCAGGTTAACATCTATTCAGCGCCTCATAATTGCGTAATATATTGGGTTGAAGTAATTTGATCGGATGATTATCTAATGCAATATCGCGAATTATCCAGGTCGTAACATCTATTCAGATACCATTCCTCATAGCATATTCCAATTTGCGTAGTAACTTGTTAGTGAAGTACCTCTCTACAAAAATCCTTCCGGCCCAAAGCCCCATTGGGTTGCCGCGTTGCGATCTTTATTTGACCGGATAGCTAAATATAGTAGCTGGATTTTTTATTTAATGCGTCATCAAAAGGCTACTCAAGAAAACTGAAACATAATCTAAGGAAAGTTTTTAGGTAACCCTCTAGTTATGTTATCTTAGAAACTATCGCATCGTGATATCGTCGGTTTTAAAATTACAATTTTGAATTCTGCGCCATCAAAAACACTTGAAACATGAAAAAATCTTTGTTATCTTAGAAACGTGATATCACCATTTTGTCAATTTTATTTCCCAAAACACTATGCAAATCGTACAGAAACGTGACGTCAACTGTTTATTTTCTATGCGTCAGCGTAGTTTATTAGCTATATTAAATATTTCGTTTAGGAAACTGCTTTCATAACAAAAGTAACTTGAAATTGAATGGGTTATCCATCAATGGTAAAATACATTTTCTAATAATTTCGTACTTTTAAAATGGACTTGCCTATCCATCTTCGAATGATCATAAAGTAAGTTAAACTAAAATATATCAAAATTAAAATTGGTAATTATTTTATTCTATTTAAATACTGTCATTATATCAAATAATTTAATATAAATGCAGGACCTGTCGTCACGCCTATTACTAGTTTAAAAAATATGAGTGAGGTAATTTTCGAAACCGCTGACTCAATATCACTGAATCTATACTGATATTATAAAGCTGAAGTGGTTTTCTATTTGGCCGCGCTAATCTCAGATGCTACTGGAATGATAAAAAAAAAATTTCACTTATGGATAAACATAGATAGATATGCTCTTTATTGACACCAAATAATATGAAACACAGAAAAAAGAACAATACATTTTAAAGTAGTGCGACAATGGGCGGCCTTATCGCTAAAAGCGTATTGGACAAGTATACGGGGTGTGCAAATAAGAATTAAACAAAGCAAAATAAATATATCTACACATTGGAAAGAAAATAACAATGATGATAAAACAATATAGGATGAAACTGTCATAAACCTTGTACAGCACACTAGTAATTTAGTAAAATTTTAATAAATAAATAAATAGTATAAAATTAAAATATTTTTTTTAATAAATATAAAAAATAAATATATAATTAATAAATATATAAATAAATATAGAATTTCCTTAAAGCTGGTTGCCTGGAAGAAATTGCTCTAAGCAATAAGGCCGCCATTTGTGGTGCTACTTCATAAGTGTTCTACAGTAATATTTCTGTTTTTGTGTCACAATAATGAATTATCTATATATATATACTTATGTAAGTGATCCCCGAGGGCTATAGCCCATAGCACCTATAGCCCATAGCACTCAGTAGCCGCATTCTATTCGTATCACGGGCGAAGCCGCGGCGCTAGTTTGAAATCATTTCAAAGGCGCAGCAGTTCTCTAGAAGGTAATATGCTATATATTTTACTAGCGGCCCATTCCGGCTCCGCTCTGCTAATAACCTAGATACCAACTGCAGCGCCATCTGCCAGGCTGATTTGTGAATCGAAACCATCCAGGGCCCTACCCAAACGTATACAAAAAAATCATTCAAATCGGTCGAGTCGTTTAGGAGTTTACTTACAACGAAAAGTGGCATTGATTTATATATATATAGACTAGATGTCCGCCCCGGCTTCGCCCGTGGAACATATATAGCACTCATCGAGATCCCGCACATATCCAACGGTGAAAAAATTTTAGAAATCGGTGCAGTCATTCCCGAGAATATCGCTTTCAAACAAAACACCTCTTCAGCTACCTGCTACGCCACCTGTCGGAAATTGGTCGTACCAACTCAGAGATTAGCAAAGGTTTTATATCCAAGAAGTATGTAATCTGTGATATTCAATGACGCAATCTTAGACACATGCTGTCATGTGTCATGTCAAAGCACGAAACGTACGAAAACTCTCAAAAAGGATTTTTTTCCCCGATTTTGTTACTCGTATATTATTGATTCATGCTCCGCTTCTGTTAATAGTAGCGTTATTTTCTATAGCCTTCCTCGATAAATGGACTATCCAATAGAAAAATAATCTTTCAATTCGGACCAGCACTTCCCGAGATCCTAGCGTTCAAACAAACAAACTCTTCAGCTTTATAATATTAGTATAGATTATGATTACAAGTACGAATTAGATAAAGTTATTACGATTTTTGCGCCGTATGGAATCGGGACCGGCCTCTAGTTACCAGTACATAGGTAGTTTATGGATTATTCTGGAAACCAATTCCAATTAAATCCCAATTACGGTTCGCACGTAATTAACTTAGCTGCGGATCCCAAATGCGAAGTTTAGTACAACTAATTCAATTAATCCGTATATGGTGTGTACGGAAAGCTATAGCCAAGCTTAGCAATGCCAAGTCGCTGTCAGTTGGCAAGGTCTTAAACTGCATTAAAAAAGTTTATCTTTTTAACCATGACGGCGAAAATGTCAAAAGTTTTGCTGACTATGGTTTTATTATTAAAGTATTGAATTATTTGTGGATTATCGCATCATGATCTCACATTCCCGGTCGATAATCTCACCCGTCGCGGTTGCGGAACCGAAACGGGCGTGGCTGAAAAACGCTGCATTAGTTCTTAGCCTTACTCATTTACTTAGAATTTAGACAAGTTTCTGGCTCGCGTACGTATTGAGTATTGTATAAACGTTGATTGGTGAATCGCCTTCGATATTTAAGGATATTTGTAGTGTATTCGTAGTCCGGCTAAGAACGAAAGCGGCATCAAACCTCTTCGTTTGGTTTTTAAGAAATTCTACCATGAAAAAATTTGGCTCTATGGTACAAGTTATTCGAAATCGTGGAAAGAGAAAGAGATTCAAAATGATTAATAAAACGCGACCGGCGATTCGGCAGAGTAGAGATGTTGTACGTAACCCTGTATTGATGCTATAAGTTTGTTTCACAACATTAACCATAATGAATCAAAACATATCATAAATAATCAAAACAAAATGATCGTACATTTGGCCAGAATTTTAATGAAAATTAGTATTAAATTAACTAAGGATATTTACCGTGTTGTTTGGAAATTATTTGCCCATGAACATGATGCATAAAAATGCATTTTTTTTATCTGCTTCACCATTTTAAGCAAACATCAACTACGGTAAATATCCTGTGATTAACGATTATAGTGCAGTGATCAACTAAGTCAGCTTAAAACCAAGTTTTGTTTTGAAATGATGAGACTGTTGCAAAGCAAATACCTGTAAACTGCAACTGTTGAAAAGCAAATACCTGCAAAATAATAATAACCAATTATTGCAACGTTTTACAATAACCTGAAAATTTGGAATTATTATCTCTTACGGTACTATCCTTAAGTATATAATATCTTCTGCAAAAAAAACATCAGGATTTTATACTTTTTTTGCTGTAGAAAATTGAAGATTATATTCACCATCAGATATATTTTTCTGACCATGTTAAAATTAATGCACCATTGGATGATGTGCAAATACTGTCATCCGTGTAAACGTAGTGTACACGCTAGCAGTCATAAATGAAGCCGTATTTTTCCTACATTTGCTAACGTTACGTTAACGGTGAGGATAGTTAGTATATATTGTATTTCGCGTACAATATATTTTTAATATATGTCATGTTACCGTTACCGGTAAAATATCCGTTGCACTTCAAGGAACACTTTCTCTACCTCTAGATACACTCAGTTTGACAGTACATATGTGCTAACCTGGTTTGATATTATCCGTATTTTTATTTTCTTCTTTCTTTACAAAACATTCACATTTACCACAGATTTTGACACAAAGAAGAGATACATTTCAAAATGGATACTTTGCATTTTATATATATATACTAGATTATTTCTAAAAAAAAAGATACGATAACTTACTGATGCAATTAATTACGGAGTATTGACCGTGTTTTTGTGAGGTTTATTATCGTGTTTATATGGTGGAAAAGTTAAAACATTCAAGATTCTCATCTTGGATGTTTTGACTCAATTTCAAACACCATTTTCACAGGTCAACTTCGTAATTAATGGTACTAGAAGTAGTATTGTACAACCATAATACCTTGAAACATTACATTAATACAATGCTAAATTAATACTTGAATACATATCTAAAGGAGTAACGGTTAGAAAATAGAACATGCTAGAAGAAACCTTACGATTTCATTCATTTCTATCTTAGAGACATTAAATCGTATTATACACTGTGTTCATATTATTTTTTAACAGCTTGATTATACAATTCGTATTCATAATTAGATATACCACAAACAATTTTTATACTACATACTGAAAATACATCATTCGCTATTTTTTACAAAAAATGCCTTTAAAGCTTATCTCACAGATTAATACATTTTTATGTGCATTTAATGCTGTTATTATTACTGACCTACAGATTTAAATAATTGTTTTATGTTTGTTGTCGACAAATATTGCTTCACTTATCAAACTACGTTTTCTACGTGCCTTTATGTTTCTACGTATACGTTACATTCTATTTCTCCTTATCTATACTTATTTCTTACACAAGATCAAAGACTACAAATACAGAGATTACACTATCGTTCAACTCTTGTATGGTGCCTATCCCGTGATCGAGACAGCTGGGATTACCCGTAGTACTCGTAAATAACTCCGAGAACACTAAACAACTGTGTTTACACGCCCTGTGCGTTCTGCCGTTTACATTACCATCTATGATGTTGTAATTCACTTTGGATGTTGTCTGTATCGTTTATACCCTCTGCGTTTTCTTTATTCTTTGCCACAAGTTTAGCTGTAAATTGTTTTTATGAAATGATATGCTAATTGCGTTCCATTTATATGGAAATATTATCTGTTTTTTTTTGTACGAATTGATTTGATAAGTTCCAATGATGTTGCTTTAAAATACATTGAAACTGTAGTTATTGCGCAATTTGTCTAATGAGCACTAGAATTACTTAAATAATGCATCTTTGTCCTTAGTCTATTAGAGATACAAATGAATTGTTTTTACTTAAGACTCAAGTACAGTAGTCTTGTGCACCTATACTTGATAAAATAAAAGTCTGGCACAGTATTGCGCTTCCAATTATGTTTTTTTTTCGAGTTTCTATATTTCTGTGGCTTTGTAGTTTAGTTACGCTAATGTGAGAATTTATTTCCGAAACTGTGTTTTATTTCTGGTTATACATGAACTGAATAATTTACCTATTTGCTGTAATTTCATTATAACTACGATAATAATGCACGATTGAATTCAACAAAATCAGTTGCAATATTCAATTATCCATCTCGAAAAGCCAAATGTTCAGTAGTTTGTGTTTCAATTTCAGATATTGAGTCTGAATTAAATTTGTAATATTTTGTAACATTTCGTAAATGCAGTTTTGCGGTTATCAATATATTATTTACAACTCTAACAGAATGTTATTAATTAGAATTTCTTGTGTATTTGCATTGGCAGTGTTTGTCGCGATGGTTAATTGTTATTGGAGCTGTCTTAGAGCTATCAGAGCTAGTTTCTTTAGTGTTAACACTCTCGGCTTACGCTTGAGCCACATCAGCAAAGTCAGTTACAACATCAAAATGCGTAGTTACTGTAATGACGTTAATCCTTCGTGGGCCAGGCACGAAACTCCAGTGCTCGCTAGTCCCTTGCGCGTGATTCATGTGGACGAGGACCTACTTGTGCTAGACAAGCCTTGCTCGCTGCCGGTGAGTGTATGGGACCGTTTGTTGGTGGTCAGACTCTGATTGGTGGCACCGGTTTTGTTGGGCTCTGATTGGCTGAACTTTTATAAACATATTCCAAAACAATCTATTTAAAGAAACAAACCATCAATGATAGAGCAAAAAAAACATGTAGGAACGTTTCAAAACGAAAAAAAAACAGGTATACCAAAGTTATAAAAGAGTTCGTATTCACAATCTAGTGTAAAGTCTACTGAGCAATAATATTTCACAAACCTTTCACCGTTGAACAGAAAAATGAAAAATATAATAGTAGCAGAATTCATCTTTATGAAAAAGTTTTCAAAGCGACGATTCTTTGTCCGCAATTTTATCTGAATCACGACAATTCCCGCGGGATGTGAAAAGTCCGATGAGAAAAAGAAAAAGTACCAACATTCGACACGGAGATAACGCGGGAACTCTCCGTGTTAAATACAACTTTTTTTGTATTCCAAAGTTCGCCATCAGAGTCTGACGAAGGATTGTGATCTGCACAAAGTTTGAGACTATGTCTGTGTACTTCTAAACGGAACTTAAATTGTGCGGTCTCGTGTCTAAATACCACTTATAAGTGGTCTAAAGTATCAAATTTACGAGTCCTTCTATCTCTTTCTATCTCTCTCCTCGATTCTCTTCTTTTAACATCGAATGCTTAATCACCTTGTCAGCAAACATTTATTCGTATGATCTTTTATTATTTACCATTCATCATATCTGTCTGCTTACATTTTTATGAAACGTTTCTTTCGTAGAAATAAATTTACTATTTACAAAATTCCGAATCTTTGTCTGTCTCTGGGGGCCGTCTTGGGGGACATTAAATTATTTACGTAACTTTCTTCTCCAACTTTGCTGTAATCAAATTTGTAAAGTGTCTAATGACGAGGTTTTGAAACTCTGAGACATCAAAATTACTTTCAATGAAGTTTCGGGCTCGCAACTAATGTTTGCTTACTCGGTAGATTAATACATTAAATTAACCCAAAACTTTCTAAATAAAATCTGCATGTGGACACTATGGTGAATTTCTCATTTTTGTTTTATTCTACGATTTTAAAAGCCATTTTTGCAAAGCTTCCGATAAATCTATATGGTTTTGTATTTTAAGTATATCACATATTAACTATTTCTCATTGCTTGCTTCTAATCATTCAATGGCATTTAATTAGTGTGAATAAGTATCATCATCATCATCTGTATAAAATTAACGTTTTTAATTCAGTGCAAATTTATGTATGTAAGACGCATTTTGTGTCTGAAAATGTTGTTATAATTTTTTGAAGTTTGAACAATATATATTACAAAGAGCAAAGGTTCAAGTACGGTCCCTTGCGGTAGTCTAAATCAATACTATTATGTGCGTCCTCCCCAGGTACACCCGTGCGGTAGATATAGGCACAACACGGTTGTGTTTATTCTGGCTAAGGAATACAACTTGAAGAACTTGAGAACCATTCACAGACTCGACAGGCTAACATCAGGTGAGCTCAGATACAAATAATAAACTTAAATAATGCCTGCAGGATATGTGCTTGATGGTAAGTAACATGCTTACCCATAACAACACATAGTCACGCAGTTGTTGAAACACAAATCGTCAAAATCATGTCAAGCTGGTCTCTAAAGTATGAGATGATTTATCTCTGTGGTCTGTAATTTCTCTAGAAAAAATACCGTCAAACGAGACTTACGCTGTCGTATACTTATCAAATATCTCTAACAGAGTGACTCCTTAACGCCTGTGATGCAATTGATACCTACCTATTTTTGACGTGACAACGTCTTATAAATTGGTTTGCCGGGTGACACTTTGACACTTCAAGAAACTGCGTTACGCTCCGCTCACGTTATGCGCTCACAACGAGAGCGAGTGAGAGGCACGCGTCCCTTCCACTCGGGCATGGTTAGCCCGCCTAAGAGCGAGAGAGACAGACATAAAAAGTGAAAGGCACGCGTCCCTTCCGTAAAATTATTTTACCACTCAAAGTCGTTGTCACGTAAAACTTTCGCCCGTATACCGACTTTACAGGCAACCAATTTTTTGTTAGGTTTATGTGTTCAGATGATATTTTAAATTTGTTTATAAATTGCATTGAAATATGAACTAAAGATGTGTTTCTAAATTTAGGATTACTGCTGTTCGGTCGGAGTCCGAAAAAAGCGCGACAAATGGAGCACCAGATCAGAAACAGACAGGTGCAAAAGGAATACGTGTGCCGGGTCGACGGGGAATTCCCGGAGTGAGTGTTATTTGCCATTTCCAGCTGTGTAAGCATTCTGGCTAGGGCTGCCATCTATCCAGGTTTCCCCAGATATTCCTTGTTCAGAGGGCGTCCGGGGAGCGTCCGAGCGTAGTTTTATTTGTAGTCCTGGTAAAATTAAAGTGTTGGGTCACCCTTGCCACACGAAGTGAACCCGCCGCACGCCGCGACCAATCGATGAATTCAAATGATGGTAAGAGGTGTATTAATTTGATTTTATAGTTTGAAAAAATAATTACAAAGTCAATTTAAAAAACCTATTGATATTTCCGGGTTCTGCTGTCTAAAATTCGGGGTCTTCACGGGTTTTGTCTTGGTAACAAATTGAGATGGCAACCCTAATTCTAGCATTTGTGAAAGCATCTGCTCAATCGACTGTTGGAACGTAGCAATTGAATTCAACGTCGAAATTACTCGCTATTTGTTGCAGTATTTAGTACCTACATATCGAAGAAATAAAAACATCAAAGCAGTTGAATGTGAAATCAACACTTTACATCATTTAACTAAAGCAAACGGCTTGATCTCGTTGAATTTGTAAGATATATAAACAAACACAACTTGGGGGGTCAGTAATTTAGTATCCGCACACGTCAAATCCCCGACTAAAAGTGCCCATCAGTATGCCGTCATTCCTGCGCCGTATGAACAGGGAAATATTTTGGACCAGGCAGAGTCATTTGTAAAGCTTAATGGATGTTTGCATTACTAGTATACTTGAAATATATCTACTATATATATATTAGTAAAATCCGATAATCCGGCCAAGTGAATATATCACTGCACAGGGTGAGCCTAATATCGAATTAGTGTTTTAATTATAAAAAAATATGATCATATTATATTGTCGTATACGAGCATAATTATGATAAGTATTGACTTTTACATAAAAAAATCATGCATCAGTTTATATATGAAGTCAGTACTTAACGCTACTTAGTCGTTATGTCGTGCACTATGTCTACTGTCGATGCAACGTCAGGCAACGCGAGAAAAAAACGCTAGTCGTACCAGTCTCACCACACACCAAATCCTTCTCTTTGCTAAATTGCTAAATGCTAGTGAACATTATAAACATGCCAATGCAATTCGAGATGAAAGCGAAGCAGTATTGGAAAAGTGGACGAAATTGGAGTGATCTCACTGCAAAACAAGTGAATTAGACCTCAAATGAAATGTTAAAATCGAAAAGAAAATTTTAGTATTCTGTAATGTATGCCTTGAGAAGTTATCGAAGTTCATAATTACCTTCAATAAAATATGTTTTGTTATCTTTGCCAGCGATGAAATCGAATGCCAGGAGCCGATCGAGGTGGTGAGCTACAAGATCGGGGTCTGCAAGGTTTCTCCGAAGGGCAAGGATTGCTCCACGGTGTTTAAGCGGCTCGGATTCAACACCAGCTCTAACACTAGCGTGGTGCTCTGCAAGCCTAAGACTGGACGGATGCATCAGATTAGAGTGCACTTGCAGTACTTGGGTAAGTTATTTTTGAATAAAAAGCCATTACTGTCAACAAAAATATCTCAGTTACAATGCACCCCTTGAATTCGAATACCGAAAGACGATCGTGGTGGTGAGTGACAACGTTGATGTTTGCAAGCTTTCTCTCAAAGGTAAGAATGTTTCGTGGCGTTAAAGCAAAAAGAATCCAAGCCCAAAAAACACAATGTAAAAAGAGTAATAGATTGTATAATATTATAACAGCCATACGTCGTACAATAGACCCCTAAGTTCCCACGGAACTGTGATTTCGGGAGCCCCACCCCGGCAAAGAGGTTCGCCTCGGGGCCGGAACCTTAACTCCCTCGGGAGTTAAGATGAAAGATACTTACGTATGTACCAAGCACAAGACTGGCTCAATGCACCAGATACTTATAATATAGATACTTGTAATACTTCGGCATGTTAAAGTTACTGTGTTATGCGGTCGTTACGTGGGTCCTAAACCAGACCATGTCAGTCTTTTTGGTATTCGGTAATATTATGATCAGAATTCATTAAAGATAATATACTCGTAGTTACATCAGTCTTCGTTGGTTATAAGGCTTTGCAGTGCTCCAATTTACAATAGTTCTGTTTGCGGATGTTTCATTAAAAAGTAATTTATAGTCTTTAATGCTGCTGCATATTGTAATCGACATTAAGGCCAGGTAGTTCTGTCAAATTAGGCATTTAACGCTATCTTGTTCTCGCGACCGTCACCGACCGCGGAATCGGTGCCACAGTGCAGAAATAACATTAAAATATTAGACTATGTAATTTAAAACTCATTTTTTGTTCAAGATTTGTTTATACTGTTTATACTAGTGATAACAATTTTGTGAATTGTGAAGTGAAACGAAGAAATACTAAATTTATCTATACTCCCTCTCCCTTGTGCCGTGGCACCGAATAGACGTGTCTTGAGATCGATCAGTTAAAAATGTATCTTCAAAATTGAAATTATATGTTTGAACGTTTAAGAAGTTAAATAGGAGCCCATATAACCGAGGAGGTAGCAGCGTTCCGCACGAGCAGATACACAAGCAAAGTCAACTCATGGATATGTATCGGATACTCAGAATACACACGTAAGCTGCACACGACCTTATATCCGCTCACAAACGCGCGTCGTACCGTCGTCTATTGGCTACGCCCGGCGCCCGCGCTCTCACACGGCGTTCCTTGTGTGCCTGGTTTTGTGACACACTTTGTGGCTGTATGTGTTAACATTATTGCTGCGATCCTAGTACCTGCCTGCTGCCTAGAGGCTACCTAAGTAAAGTCAATTGAGTTGTTATACCTACTGCGCAATTTGAACACACATTGTTTCAAACAAAATGCCCATCAACCGCTCACCACCACCAGCCCAAACATCGCCCTCTCTATCAGCTTTTGCATCACCACTGCACCAGATGCTTTCCATGCCTATGCGTCATTATCCTTCTGACTCAAACATCTCAGAAATCGGAGAGGAAGCCGCGGGCAGGCTAAGTGCCGCCTCGTCTGGCAGTAACATCACTACCAGAACTAAAAACTCAGCAAAACGCAAGCGAGAAGATAACACTGACGAAGATAACATCAGTAAAACTGAGATCTTGGAGTTATTTATATCCCTACAAAAGCAGCAAGACGCTAAACTTAACACAGTCTTAGACTCCATAAGTGAGGTTAAGCAGACGGTCCAGGCTATGTCATCTAAGTATGAAGAGGTTTTGTTAAAGATTGGTTCGCTTGAACGTGAAAGGGCCGCTGATAAAAACTACATTATGGAGCTTGAGAGCAAGGTAGATAATTTGGATCGTAAGACTCGGAAAACTAGCATTGAATTACACAATATCCCAGTTACACCTAAAGAGACCAAGGAAAACATTGTTAAAATTATACTCAGCGTGGCGAGAGTTGTCGGTGTGCCCTTACAAAACAATGCAATTAGCGACGTCTACCGAGTGAACCACAAATCAACGAACAAACCCCTTATCGTCGAGTTTAGTACTGTCATGCTACGAGATGACTTTTTACGCATACAAACGTTATAAAAAACAGAATCAGCTGACTACATCCATCATTCATGTTGAGGGGCCGAGCCAGCCTGTATATGTGTCGGAAAGCCTAACAAATAAGGAACGGAAACTCTTCTACCTCGCCCGTAAATATGCTAAGAACAACGATTATATCTTTTGTTGGACGACCAATGGACGTATATTTTACGCAAAAAGAGGGTACCCTTGTATCCGGATTATAAAAGAAAGTGACCTAGATAATCTGGAGACTAAATGACTAGATACATGTTACCTCGGAACAGCTAATACGCTACCAATGAACCCACGAAATTACATCTGTAGCCGTGGTTATAACATACTATCTCGTGTTAACATCTCGACTATACTACTGTCTAATACTAAGTTATTTGTTTTCTTTATACTATGCATGTACTATTTTTGTTCCATTATTACCTTTATAAGACGCCCTGAATCTCAACAATGCATCCCAGTTTATTTTATACACATTATACACATATTTACAAAAACTACACGACATAAATATAACTACGTATATTACATGTACTCAACTAAATATTATCTAGTATATCTAATAGTACTAAAACTCAAAAGCATTCCGTTTGGTGTTTGGCTTGATCATGTAAACCGTGCACTTTTGAACAAAAGCAACTTATTGTATTCCCCTACTAACGCAAGTAGCACCGAAAATCATTCCGACTACAATATTTTTGATCAGGGCACTGATTTTCCAATGTTTAATTTGCGCTACGCACTAAATATAAAGTATTATCAAGTTATAGGGACACTTGTTCGGGCAAATAGATTTTGGGAACAGAGGAAGAACCAGTGTGCTCGTGGCGACGACCATGCGCTACTGACGCCGATAATCGGTCTATTAGCCGCACACATAGATAATACCTTTAAAATGTGTCTAGTATCTCACTGCGAACAACTATACACATACAAAAAAATTTACACTCGTACGAAGTGGTGTACAAGACTGGGCTCACTATATATAAAAAATATTTCATGTCGAAAGGGAAGTTGTCTGTTGAACGATTAATATTATTGTCAATGCTTACACTTGTTTTAAAATACTTTTTTCTAATCACAGGTAGATCACAGGTAGTACCTGTGGCAATTTTGAAAAACTGAAAACAATGAATAGCATAGATTTGTTGGACAGCATTGACAATACAACTTTGATAGACAGCTTTCTGGTCAGCTCAGCGGATGAATGTAGAATTAAACTTGGTAACTATGAGCAACAAATTACTATTGTGTCACAAAACATACGAAGTGTCCGTGCCAACCTAGACAAATTTCTGGTTTACCTAGCAAAACTACAATTTATTCCAGACATAATAATATTAAGTGAAGCATGGATAAATACAAATTTCGAAGGAATAAATTTAATAAATTACAATTGTTACTACTCCACAATACTAAAAAACCAAAATGACGGTCTGGTAGTTTTCATAAAACAGGGACTTGAGGTTGAAGTAACTGAACCACACTTCAACGACGCAAACTGTCTTCTCCTCAAACTAGAAACTTACTCAGTGTTATTGCATTATATCGAAGCCCAGCAACAAACAACATCGGTGACTTTCTCATATCACTTGAAAATATAATATCTGTTACCATGACTGAGTCAGTTGTTATAACTGGCGACATAAATATAGATGTTAAGCCCACTACTATAGATGGAAGATCCTCAGACTATCTTGATTTAACAGCTCACTATGGTTTTATACCAGGGCATGTGCTCCCCACACGAGAAAGCAATTGTTTAGACCACACTATGATCAGAACAAAGAAAAAATCACGCGTAGTAGTATATGACTCTGATATTACTGACCATACAACTGTCATAACTGGCATAGATTCAAAATTTATGAATAAAGCTTCTGAGTCTAAAGTTCTGAATAAAACCAACTATGACGACATAAATAAAATACTGAGTAATATAAACTGGGATGACTTTTATAACGAATCGGATGTTAACATAGCAGCAGAACTTCTTGTCGATGTCATTGGATCAGCCATTAAAAGTAGTACCACCCAAACAAAATTCGTAGTTCTAAAGTAGCTAAGCAACCATGGATGACCAAAACGTTGATTAGATGTTCTAAAATCAAAGATACATTGCATGATCAAGCTAGAAAAGACCCCAATAACGGTGCTCTTCAAGTTAAATATAAGGATTATCGTAACCATTATAATCGTTTAATACGCAGTTTAAAAAACCAGTACGAATCTGATCAACTTTCCAAACATCAAAAAAACACTAAAAAGTTATGGAATACTGTCAAACAACTCTGTGACATTAATATAACTAAACCTAAAACAGACCATCTACTCAAGGTTAAGAGTACAGGTAAAGAGTCCCTAAATCACGTAAATAGTTTCTTCACAACTGTTGGAAGTGAACTTGCCGACAATATCCTTCTAAAATTGGATCAATCTGAACAACAACTTGCAAATTCTATTAAGTCTGATAAAAACACACCCTCTGGCTCTTTTTTTTTGCTCCGACTGATACAGCTGAAATAATTAAAGTTATTTCTAGCTTAAAACTATCCTCTGATCCCGGCAGTGATCAAATTAATAATAAAGTCTTAAAACATGCTAAACACTTACTGGCTTCACACCTATTGCTTATATATGCAACTTGAGTATGATCCAGGGTGTGGTACCAAAGTGCTTTAAAACAGCTGATATTTGTCCCATTCATAAAACCGGTTCTACGTCAATAGTATCTAATTATCGGCCTATCTCGTTACTGCCGTCACTTTCTAAGATACTAGAAAAAGTTGTCAACAGACGTTTACTAAACTTTCTGGAGAAAAACCAAGCGCTCTCGCCGCACCAGTATGGCTTTAGACACAATAAGTCAACAGAAGATGCCGTAGTTGCTCTAGTAAATCAAGTAACGACTAATCTGGATACGGGTAAAAAATGTATTGGAGTCTTTCTCGATATGGCTAAGGCTTTCGATACAGTGAGTTGGCCAATACTGCTAAAAAAATGGAGTTTCTGGGAGTTCGAGGCGTGGCCCTGAGCTGGTTCCGTTCATACCTGAGCGAAAGAAAACAGCGAGTTCAGATTATGTCTCAGTTCAGCGATTATACCTCATTAAGCTACGGAATTCCGCAAGGAAGCGTGCTTGGGCCGACGCTCTTTTTAACCTATATTAATAGCCTGTGCGAGTTAAAAATAGACAAAGCAAATATATACTCCTTTGCAGACGATACTGCACTTATATGCCATGGTGATAGTTGGGAAGAGGTTGTCAAAGTGGCTGAAAAAGGGTTAGCGACAGTAGCTAACTGGTTGCAGTATAATCTTCTTATTGTCTTACACTAAATTCGACTAAGACCAAATACGTAGCTTTTCGTATATCCCAGAAAAGTCGTCCCAAAAATGATATTTCACTTAAAATACACTACTGTGATCATGCTAATTCAGCACAATGCGATTGCCCGTTGCTGGAGTGTGTAGATCATGTTAAATATCTTGGGGTAGTAATTGATAACAAATTGACATTCAACAACCACTTAATTCTCCTACGCAGTCGATTACGTAAAATGATTTACATATTCAAGCGACTTGGATCCATAGCTGACCCTAAAACCCTAAGAATAGTTTATTTGGCCTTATGTCAGTCAATTGTCAACTATTGTATCGTCTGTTGGGGGTCTGCTGCAGAAACTCGGCTCCTCAAGGTGGAAAGAGCCCAAAGAGTTCTTTTAAAGGTAGCATATAAAAACCGTTCAGATACCCAACCGAACAATTATACAAAGACACCAACTACTTGACAGTCCGCCAATTATATATTCTAGCAGTAACATTACGTTTCCATAAATCGACTCTAAATACGGCGGCGCACGGCAAGCGAAATTACAATCGACGACGTAACACTTGGTGTCTACCCACTACAAAACCAATCATGCTCAGAATGCATACTCATTTAAAGGTCCATTTATTTATCAAACTTTGGACAGAAAGCTTGACATTTTGGAACTGTCGCGATTTAAATGTAAAAAAGATAACGTATTGGCTAATGACCCAAAGTTACACAGACACAGTAAATCTACTAATGGTGCTAAAGTAATGTCACGAGATATGGCGTCCGTCTGTCCACTATCACCGATGATGATGATTATGTTTATTATGATGTATTTGGATGTACTACGTTTATATTATAATTAATAACAATCAATTTAAAACTTGAACTTATTTTGAACTTATACACACAAACTAAGATACTTTTATTTTTATTTTTTGTTTGTTTTGTACACAAAACACTCCACTACTACTTTTACACTGTTAAATATTTAACATTTTCCATAACAACTACATTTAATAATATTTCAAAAAAAAGAACAAATTGTTTATGTTGAATTAGACTGTCTCAGAGTAAACCCGTGTGATATGCACAGTATTGTTCCATGAGCACTCACACATCGACCGCTAATAGTGTACGCTTAACAGCACTCACTTGAGCCACAGTTTATAGTAAAATGTATATTGTGCCTGAGCCATGATTTGACATTAGTGTGCTTGCTTTGTCCTACCACTACCTATAAATAATATACCAGGAGTGCCTTCTCTTATCACGAATAACTTTTATAGTTCGTTATTGGTACCTTAATGCAAACCTATAATTATTAAAATCTACAAGTAATAGAAAATTGCCTATGAATTAGCAATTATGTTGACACATTTAACATTTATAAAATATCGAAGTTGTCTGCAGTGTACTTATTGACTACTTAATTAATTGTGTGTTCAGTTTGATCCAACTAAAAGGATGGCATCGTTTTTGTTTGGATTAATGGTCATTGTATGACAATGTCCGGGTGAATGCCGGAACGGACCGCTAGTAAAAATATAACATCAAGAAAATTAGTACTTTATATTTAAATTTGAATTTATTTTAAAATAGTACATATATGCAATTTATGAATCTTCAATTTAATATATTTTGTATGTTTATTCAAAACAAACTTGTGTCTCACATGTTTTATACTTATTGAATTTAATAAGACATAAAAAGACACAAAAGTATTATTTGTATTTATGTATTTTACACTTTATGTTCAAGTAAATATAAAAAAAGGTATAAAGCTACGAGTACTGTGGTGTTGTCTTAGTCAATAAAAATTACATTTGTTACTGTTAGAAGCACATCCATGCGATCTACTGCTTACGGCTGCCTACTCGACGCACACTACGACCACCTCATACGTAATATCATGGTGACACCACATAAAACACCAAAGTACGATGTAACTATTCTGATCATCTATTTATTATTATACTACACTCACATACCTCAAAACCACCTTGCATAAGAACACACACTACCACAAACATACTTACCTCTCCCTCGCACTCTGATTATCTCTTACTTATCGTAAATCACAAATACCCTTAAATAAAGAAATTTGTAAACTCTTTGCAAATACCCTTTAACTATATATTTTTTTTTTTTAATTATCTGGCATGCATTGTTATTACGTCCTTTTGTTCAAAACTTTGTTTGTTTTCTAAATACCCCTCAGCACAAGAAGGAGCCTGGATACCCACGTCACAGGTCACCCTAGTGTGGGATCCAGTGATCACCGACTTATTTTTTACTTTATTTCTTTTATTGTATCTACCTTACATGTTTAATTAATTAAGTTGGTATTATAAGTAACTTAAGTTTTTATGTGCTAATAAACATTTTCATTTTCATTTTTTCACTCGTAGATATACAAAACTCAACCTTTTCTTTTTGGTCACACTATAAGTTGAGAACGGCTTTTCCAATTTCATGCATCTTTTAAAATGTTTCCTAATAATTCACAAGTTCGTCAAAATAAAAAAAAAAATGTGCTGAAACGTAATGAAAGGCCAGTAAAATAGATGTTTTTTTTTTGGTCAACTTTGCACTAAATTTCTAATCCAATTTTTTTCTATTAGGTAAAGATCACTTACTGAGCATAAAATTACAAAATGCTCACAGATCCAGGTAGAGCTTCAAACGCCAATTGAAAAAAAACTGTTTTTGCCGATATTTTGGAAACTATGTATTTTGACAGTAATTGTAGAAAATAAAATTTTGCATCTTTTGTTGCTAGTAAACTTTTTTTTGTAAAACTTACCGTTTACGATTTATAACCCATTTAATAATACAATTGCGATTATGCCGATAATAGTGGATGTAAATGATGTGGTCTTCTCTAATTGAAACAAGCACAGTGTACCTCGTAACCCCAAGGTTCGAACCTTCGACAAAAACCCACTCTGGCAATGCGTTTCACAGCTTAGTTGTTCTTGTTACAAAAGTGGAGACCAAACTCTTCGTTCAACTCTTCAATCATGATGATGAACGGTGCTGTTTATTAGTGAGCAACGAGCAATATGATAGAATAACTTTAATTTAAAACCCCGACTACAAAAAATCTACACAAAAAAAATATTACCTACTATCTAAGGACACTTTGGCGAATGAGACTAGTCTAACAATATCTTAGTTACCAAAATCCATCCAGCCGTTTGGAAGAAATGTGGAAATAAAAGATTTACAAACATAAAAGTCACGCGCGAAAAACATAACCCATCTTCCATTCCGGTAAAAAGGGGCATGTTTATGCTACTGGGAACAGAATTCACATCTTATTATTTTTACATTGTTATCATCAAATTTGACATAATAAATCGTAATCGGTAAGTTCGAAAAAAAAGTTTACTGGCAACAAAAAATGGGAAATTTTATTTTCTACAATAATAATAGGGTTTATAACTTTTTCAGAATATCAGCCAAAAACGTTTTTTCGAGCTGGCGCTTGAAGCTCCACCTGGATTTGTTATTATTTTGTGATTTTATGCTCAGGAAATGATTCTAAACCTTATATAAAAATACGAATCGGAAATTTAGTGCAGAGTTAAATTCTACGAGTAATTTTACTGCCTAAAAGGCTTCTTATCAAATTTGGTCGAGTGTCTAAATTTCTATGAACAATATTAACATTTTCATACAAAAAAAAAAGAAAAAACAATAAATTTTGGTGGTGTCACAAACTTGGAAAAGAAATAAAAAAATAAAAATTCTAACAAAACCATACGTAGAACGTGTTTCTATGGAAAGTGTTCAAATTTGTATTGAAGTTCCTAACATTTTTTTTCTAAACTGAATAGTTTGCGCGAAAGTCTCTTCCAAAGTGGTAAAATCTGTATGCGAGGACTTTTCTTCCAAGTACTAAGTACCTTACTACCAAAGAATTTACCTAAATGGCATATAATGCAAGTTAGGTATCATAAATGATACCAAACGCCGGCCAACGTCATAGGTTCGTACTACGTGCTAGCCCAAACATAGAACAAAACGAGGAAGTGGAGAGGATACTTAGAGCATACAAGTTGACGTGACGCTCGCTAATCAAAGCTGAATATCTAAATCTGGCATGGACGCGAGCAAATGTTAATACTTACTCGTAGATTAAAATCCATGATATTTGTTTCCAGTGAACTTTGAGCCACATTAACCGAATCAAAGTTGGTATTTTTTTATTGCCCTTCAAACCGGAACACAGTAATGTTTTAACGTTACTGTTTGGCGGTTGAATAACTGGCAAAGGTGTGGTACTTCCCATGCGTACTACTTATATTAGGGGATTTACGCAGGGATTTCGCCCTCTCATTATTTCCTTATCCCGATCTCTGATTTAACGGACGCATATTTTACCGATACTGATCTATTTTCCATTGCATCCGCATTGAATTTTTTACTGATGAGGTATCGACGTCAGTTTTTTGAGACTCCCCTTTTGGCCTACAACATAAAGTAAACAGCGTACTAATTAGTATTAGCGTCTATTTGCAATTCAATGAAAACGGTATCAAAATCAAGATCATAGCGTGCTTCACTAGTAATACCTACTGATATTGTTATACTGTGGCACTATGATCGTAATATTTAAAATTTATCGGTTGTCAAAATTGCAAAATCAAGCACAGGCCCGTCGTCCGTGAGCGCCGAAACGCGACTGATCAGGCTTGCCGAACGGCGCGCTATATATATGGTAGATATTAAAACATAGTGAATAACTGATACTTTTTATCAAGTCAAACTCTGCGAATGCATCTATAACTTTTAGTGGCTTTCGTTGAGTATAAAAATTTAGTAAAATTTTAATTAGTTTAGTCATAAACTTGAAAAAACTTTTTGAAAAGGGGTAACTTTGGGATTTTTTTCTATCAAGTAAAATTCATTAAATCGTGTTACTGACTGCGAATTGCACTAGATTAGATCCTTAACTATTACATATATTTTTTTCAGAGTTTAATACACTATTTTAAAGGTCTTAAAGTTGTTTTAAAATTTTAAATTACGGCCCACACGCCCTTAATGTAGTTATTTTTCAGTGAAGTGGCAGAAAGCCGCTTAGTGTGTTTAGGTATAGCTGCTCCCTATCTCTCGTCTTGTTGATCCAGTATGACTCAGTCCACGATCCGACAACGTAGCGTTTATTTTTCACAATTCATGGGAAACTCACATTTAATATGAAACAAAAACCAACATACACGTGGATAATATACGTCCGGCATTGCGTGACTAGGTTACCGTCATGTTGCTATTATTCCCTAGGTAGACACATTAACAATTCCACCGACGCTCTCCAGTCTATGTTTGCGCTGAAACAACCGGTCTGGACAATGGCCTCGAATACGAAAATTGATGGCTGGGGCTTCTAGGCTACTGCCATTCTATTGTGTTCTTAAATTTTATGCCAAGAATACTTTAGTAAAATTACGGAGATGTGTTAGATAGATAGATAGATAAACTCTTTATTGCACTTAAATTATAAAGAAAAATAACAATAACACAGAACAAAAACATAGAAAAAAGTAGCAATTGACGACCTTATCGCTAAGAGCGATTTCTTCCAGGCAACCGTAGGATGGTAAAAAAAAATTAATTATGGAAGACGTGGAGTGCAATTTGGAGTACAGATACTTCCGAATGATAATTTGATAATACTAACTAACAATGTGTTTGAACATTCTCATCAACGAATTCCAGAAAAGTAGAATTTCTTAGTTTAAGTTGCTGTCTGTTATGTTGTATTTTATGCTTTTAGGCTGATTTGAATAATTCTTGAATCTTGAATACACTTTCAAGTTTATCAAGCTCTGTTTGTGTTTTATTATTGTATTTTGTTCAACTAGACTTTTTATTATTAGATGTTTATACAATTAGAAAATACAAATTTCTATAAAACTGTCCAGATTTATTTACTGGAAATCTGTTGTATAATGTTTGACTTGATTGTCTGTCCATTATGTCCTGATTTATTTACTGGAAATCTGTTGTATAATGTTTGGCTTGATTGTCCTCAGGTTATCCGGTTGTAAATGACCCTTTGTACAACCACCCCGTGTTCGGTCCGTTGAGGGGCAAGGGCGGCGACACCGGCGGCAAGACAGACGAGCAACTCGTGAGGGACCTGATCGCCATCCACAACGCGGAGAACTGGCTGGGAGTCGACGCGGCTGACGACGATCTGCTGTTTTCGAAGCCTGCTTCTGATGATAAAGGTTTCATTTCTTTAACTACATTGAATAAAATAAAGAATATCTATGCCGCAATTTTTGTCTTTGCCGCCTTTGTCGGAACTTCACACACATTTTTGCCCAAATAGTCCCACTGCTGGGAATAGTTCTGTTCTTTCTTTTCTTTCCAGATAGGCCAACCTACGATTAGTGTGTCTCCGTTTCTATCGTGGGTTCGCAATTCATTACATACTACGACTCTCCAGACAATAAGACTACAATACTTTTAATCACATGCCTCAATCAGTTGGCTGTCATAGAGAGCATACAATTCCAACTTGTCCTTGGAATCATTCTACTTTATCCTACAAATATTTCAAATGGCAAAGTTTGGATATTTATATATTAGTTGTGCAATCACGTCGGAACTGCTGTACGGTTCAGGTTGATATTTGGAAGACAAACAATTGTCTGTAACATCAGATTGCCTTCTATTGATCGCAAGAAAAAAAATGAGAAATACGCGGGTAAAACCGCGAAGCGCTACTAGTTTTAAATAATTCGTTAATATGTTTTTCAGTGGGTGAAGATGATTGCGACACAGGGCCGGCTTCAAGGGAGTCGTCGCCGAGGCTTGAATCCCCCCGCCCCTGGGGTCACGCCCTCAACTATCATGACCCGTAAGTTTTACTTACCAACAAACAATCTAACTTTAACGGATTAATACGTTATAAGTTGATTATGAGTAACAGCAACATATATTGACTTAAGGCAGAATTTAGATATAATATTATGTATAGGTTTATAGGTATATTATTAATCAACTATGTATCCGTTTTATTGTTTAACGGTTTTTCTGTTCGGTTCTGATTTACTAATTTAAGCTTTAAGTACTTTTTATTGCTGTCACAACACTGACTTGCGGTGTGGGCAAGTTTCCAATTTACAAAATTACATTAAATATTTACATAATATTTTGTTAAATCGTGGACCAAACAGAAATACAGTAAGCAATAAATGTATATTATGTGTATAACAAGGTACAGTTTCGACCAAAACTATATTATAAAGAGACCTAGTAGAGACCTGTAGGTACACCTACATGAAATTTATTCTTACGAGTGCAATTCTATTTGTAATACAATGTTTTTTTTTCTAGCAACTCTGCCTAGTCCCTCAAGTGCCGCAGAAGCCCCCATCGAGGTCTCGGACTCCCCGGCCCCCACTTGCACCCTGGCGCTGTCACCCATCGCCTCACCGGCTCTCAATGACGACTCCAACGATGCTAAGGTATTACATGTGTTTGAATATATCTCTTTCACATCTATTAAATAGTATTAAATAAATATTTGATATCAATAACGGTTAATAGCTACCTTGTTTTTTTTACATAATTCTAATTAAAGAAAAACATAGAGTAGTCAATCAATGCATGATATGATAATGATGTTAGGTACTGTCGGCTTTAAGCTGTTAGTCATGTATAGCCTTTCAAAAAACTTTTGTTCTGTTTGTGTTTTGTTCAAGTTATTAGTTCTAATTAAAGGTTGTTTTTTTTAAAGTTAGCGGTCGGTTAACCCATTTAGTCTAGAAATGGTACAGTAACGCATAAGTTCTCTAAGTCGGGCACTTCAATACTCGTAGTTTTTTTTTGTGGATGAGAAATACGCGGGTAAAACCGCGGGGTGTTTCTAGTCTATAATTTGTTCCAGGATTACAATTTGAATGTTGCTTGTGTTCAAATAGTGTAATTGCAAATTTTGTTGTCCTGCAGTCAGATAAAGTGACGGTGGCGACGCAGACGGGCTGCACGCCGGCGGTGCCTGCGCCTAGCAGCAACGACGCCCTCGCCGCCGACCCGCACTGCTACGAGTGCCGCGTGCGCTACCGCGACCCACGCCCCCCGCGACCTCGTCATGTATCTGCATGCCTGGAAGTACAAGGTAAATTGAACTCTATTTTTTATTAGCAACAATCGACAATTGAGACACCTTAATCGACGGACTGCTACGAGTGCTACGTACGCTACCGGGAAAAGCGCTCTCGCGACTTCGTCATGTATCTGCATGCCTGGAAGTACAAGGTAAATTGACTCTATTCTTTACTAACAATAATCGGCAATCGAGACAACTCAATCGACGGGCTGCTACGAGTGCTACGTATGCTACCGGGAGACACGCCCCCGCGGCCTTGTCATGTATTTGCATGCCTGGAAGTACTTTAAGGTAGAGTGAGGTAATATAATTTTTATTATTTATGAACAACGATCGACAATCGAGGCACCTCAATCGACGGACTGCTACGAGTGCTACGTGTGCTACCGGGACTCGCGCCCCTGCAACCTCGTCATGTATCTGCATGCCTGAAAGTACAAGGTAAATTGAACTCTATTCTTTATTAACAACAATAGACAATCGAGACTCCTTAATCGACGGACTGCTACGAGTGCTACGGACGCTACCGGGAAAACGCGCCCTCGCGACTTCGTCATGTATCTGCATGCTTGGAAGTACGAGGTAATTTAAACTTTATTATTCATTATTATTCATTAATTCGAAGCACTGCTACGAGTGCCACGTGCGCTACCAGAACCCGCGCCCCCGCCATCTTCATGTACCTACCGAGTATCTGCATGCGTACATAGAAGTATAAGGTAATTTTAACTTTATTATTTATTAACATCGATCGATATACGATACACTTCATATTAATCAATATTTTTCATATTAAACAACGTTAAATAAATGTAATCTTAAATCTTTTTATCCAGGGCCCGGGTTGGGAGTACGAGACCGAGCTTCCCCAGTGGGCGAGTGTCGACTGGGAAGAGCAGGAGATATCATAGTCACAGGATTTGTCACCACTTCGTACGCGCCTCGGTACATTGCACCTCAACTCCGAGTGATGTCGACGGTAGAACTTTGTGGCAGTGGAAATAAAGATCAATTTAATTTTTTTTGAGGCGCGTACCACGCAGCGAACTTAAGGTAAAGACACTTAAGGGACAGTTATTTAGTAGTTTCATTGTTAATTTTTAAAGTAGCTCGTTTGTATTTTTAATCATAGCATTATATGATACTTGAGTGGAATCATAAAGCCGGATGGGCAAAGTTTAGGGAGATTTACAAGAATTAGCGAAATATATAAGCGGATTGAGCGAAACGATTGACGCAAATCCTGAAGTGTCTCTACTGTTTAACGCTGTAAATAAAATGACGTATTCGTTGGCTGTAAGACACAGTGCTGATATAAGTTTTGTAACTAAAATAAGTGAGAATTAGTATAAGTGTAGTTCTTTACTGCAATTGCTGAAATTTTCATTTTCGATATTGACAAATGCTTAGTCAACTTTAGTACACTTATGATCGGTTATAAAAACTTATGTAGCTATATTAGTAATTGTTTTCAGTTCCTATCGGCCTAGGATGTTTTGTCATGCTTTTTGTAGTAACTAGATCTTAACGATAAATGTAAAAATAGGGTATTTGACTATATTTGATATAGTTTACACAATTATCTGACACAAAAAAAAATCTTATACAAATTGTTATAATACCTATCTGACATTTGTGAAACTCCATATGTGTCGGACTATTCTTTTATTATTTTTGGCGAAGTCAAATATCCTATTTAATGTTTAAATATTGATATAATACCGAGATGGTCTATATTGGTATTATAGATTATAAATTGCTTAAACGAGGCAGGGTCTGTACCACAATCATGAATTTCGTACATTGAGAATGAAATTTTTAAACAATTGTCTTCATGAGATAGCTCTTATAAATAATTAAAAATGTAAAAAAAAAATTAATTTTATTGTTTTTTTCTGGTTCAATTTGTTTTATGAGTATTTCGGACCAGTGACAAATATATTTCTTATCTCGAATGTAACAGGACCACATAACGAAAAAGCTATCTCTATAATTAAATGACAGTATATTTAAACATATTGTATGTAAGTAAAATATTAAAATACGTACATATGTTTATAAAGTAACATTAACGCATTGACGACACGTTTTTCATTAGCGATGTCGTCGTCACATTTTGGCTTCCATAGAACTGACGTAGGATTGAATTACAAAATTATGATATTCGAACGGTTTGTTCACGATTTTTGTATTTTAAATACGTTTAGAAGTAATGTTCACGAGATCTTTGTCATGCATATGTCATCATAAAATTGTACATATCGTTAGTTTATGAAGGAATGCGTGAGATTATAAACCTACGCTACGGCAGATTAGGTTCGTTTTTAATCCAACGGCATTATATTATAATCTGACTATATGTACAATTTTAAGGTGTTACATAATTTTTTTGCGAGAGCGTACCTAAATGTAATTTGAGGCGGAGCGAAAAATATTTTGCGTACGCTTAAATTATTTGCTTTTTTTATTGTTTTAGTGACGTCATTCGAGGCCAGTGTGATATGCATTTAATAATTTCGTCGTTTTCAAAAGACACCTTGTTATAAACAATGTTTTACTCGTAAACATTTGCCAAAGCAATAGTTATATATATTATTATTGTCGACACCTATATCCATCTCTATACAGTTTGGAAGAAGCGGGTCATTTCATAGCAGCAGATTGTAAAGACATGTATAAGGTTTTTTTTATTTTATTTTATTTCGATAATTTTTGAGTGTTCCTAGATTTAAGTTTTGTTTTGTTTCCGTTTTTGATTGGAGTGTTATAAAATTGTATAATTTCAACGCTGGGCCGTTATATATATATATATTATTTGTATAATAATGTGTTATTAAAATTTAGTATTACAACAAAATGTAAAAGACAAGTTTGTGTGACACTAAAATATTTTCACGAGCTTTTATAAAATTAGTTTTATGGATATAATGTATATGTATATTTTTCTTACTTCTAGCGTAGTTGGTAGTTGGCGGTATTTGTGTTTATTTCTTATGGTTTACGACTTTTTTGGAATAAAATGTTGTGAGGTACTTGTACTCCTGATTTAATAAGTAATTGTTTGTTTTATTGTTATTCTTATTGTAATTGTATGAAAGTCACAGCGTAATATTATTGTATTTTTCAGTCATTCAAATGTTTGTTTTTTTCGTTACAATAAATTTATTGATATTAAAATATGCATAATTTTATTCCAAAAAAAACGTGAATATTATCGCTGTCGACTGTACGACTGTATATAAACGCTTTTATCGTTGTCATATCGCTTATATTTGGTTGAAATCATTATTGAAAACAAAATTAATATCATTCTGGCTACTCATCACCTGTTTTGGGATCAAATTAAAGTAATATAATCAAAAATAATATAAGATCGGTACAGATAAAATACAAATATTTAATTTTTTCATATTTACACGTTTAATAATTTCCAAACAAACCACATGAAAACTGTTGGCCACTTTAAGGATTTAATTTTCAAAATATAGTTATTTAAAATACATTTAAAAAAATGTAATAGACGTTTTATATATTTAATACTAATGGTAGATGTACAAGGTAAGATATTTAAATCTGTTAATGGAAGCGCTATTTACGCTACTTTGGTGTCTAACAAAACGTAATAGTGACTATAATTGAATACCATATAAATAAATATACGAATAAAGCAACTTGTCACTAGGCAATTATTCAAAAATGTTACATTACATTATTATTATTATTTTTCAAGCAATATACTCACAGCTTTTATGCACAATACCTATCTTGTATAAGGTAATCTCTACAATGATTATATATAACTATAACTTTACTGTCTCAATTTTGTATCTCATATCAAAACTATTGTTTATTAGATAGCTGCTAGTCAATGTGCTATTATTAGAAAGCATGCTGGCTCAACGTCACAGGAATGTCAATCTTAAAAAAGAAATACTTTTTTAATTTAGCATTCGAATACGGGTTACCATTTCGTGTCATTAGTAAAAATAAAAACGTTTGTTGTGGCTCGATCTCTACATACATCCATACATGGCGCTTCCATTGAGAGATCACAATATTGTGGCATATCATCTAGAAACCACGTCGGAACATTTGACTCGCTCGCGAACGATCATGAGTCGAACAAGTTTCTACAGTAAATTGTTGTATTTTTATATAGTAAGTAAGAGTCATACGTTTTTGTTACACTGGTGCGGCACTTGCAACAAACGAGTACTGGATCGGCTAATTTTAACGTAATTTAAAATACTAAATAAAAAAATATCCTGAAACTAAATACAGAACCTATTTTTAAGCAAATCCTCAACGCAGTAACTACGCCTAAGTTAAATTTAATGTGTTTCTTAGGGGTCAGGGATTTGATTTGTTTTTTTTTTTGAAAACTAGGTATTGAGTTTTCTTTGAAAAAGATTTTTAAGTACAAGGGCTCTAGTTTTTGATTTCGCCGATTCTTTGTACATCGATTGATGCAAGTGAAGCCTTAGGCAGAGTACGGTTTGACTGATAGAGCTTGGAGGAAGGCTGGTCGCATATAACGATTTTAACGTCATTTCTTGATTGTTACAAAATTAAATACAATAAACTTCACAAACGTTTGTATCTTTTGAAAGATAATTTTGCTTTTTAGTGACATTGTACGAAGACAATTTGCCGTCGTAATTTCGATTCATTTATTTATAAGAAAAAAATTTCATGTGCCTTCTCAAAATAATGATAAAAAGTAAAGATAAAATTAATCACAGATGTAATTGTTACACGTTTTAACGTAGGTAGGATTACATGCGGCACTCTTGGGATACATAGAAGTGTGAATAGAGAAATTAAAAATAATAGTTAAACAAATATATGACATTAAATCAACCAAGGCAAGCTAAACAAAAAATTACGATGTCAACTATCGTAATTGAAGTGCAATTGGATAAATTTGAAATATCTGTCCGATGACATTATTAAGTTAAGAATATTATATTTATTTGACAGTTTCGTTATTCCGTTTTTGTTTCCAACATGTTTTATCAATGTAGTAGGTACCTAAAATTTCTTTTTCCGTCTCACAAAAAATACATACACACAGGGATATTGGTTTACTTACGGAAATGTAAACACCTATTTATTTTTCCTACATTATAAAAGCACAGAGAAAATACAAATAAAAATAACATTTCGAATATCAAGAGTTGAACTGGCTGTTAACGCACTCATTGCTCGAAGATGTAAGTGATTTTTTTTCCTCCCAAGAGCCTCCCAAAGATTAACATAATATATATTATAAATTCTCTATTCACACCAGCTTGGACCCATTTACGGCACAATTTTGCGAATAAAGTTTGTGATTTTACTTTGCGTTTATTGTACATTATTTTTCTACTGTTGTCTTTGATAACAGTCAGCCATTACGGCGTGTCATATTATGACATTTTTATTATAAGTTCACAAATGGTACACACACAAAACCTTTGTTTATATTATAATTTGAACTATGACATAATGAAAGACATTTGTTAATTTAATTAGTATTTCATAATTAAGAATATTATAGTGTTTCCTTCTTTAGATTCATGTTATTAGAATTCATGTTTCCACTTAAATTTAATTAGAATAAAATTCATCATTGAATATTCTGATTGTTTTATTTTAAGATAATAAATAGTATACCTAGTAAATATATTAACAAGAGAAAGTTAATTAATGGACTATATAATTAGCCTTGCTCTTGGACCAGCTTCTGTTATGGATTTGCTCTCCCTTTTACCGAATTCAAAAACGATAGTTTAATTCATTGGAATCTTTTTTTGGGTTCCATCGTCAAAGTGCAAAACGGGACCCTATTACTAAGACTCCGCTGTCCATCTGTCTGTCTGTCTCTCACAGGGCTGTATCTTATGAACCGTGATAGTTCGACAGTTGATTTTTTTATAGATTATGTATAGTTGGCGCTATTATAAATAATAGTGAAAACATAATAAAATATAATACATAAATATTTAAGGGGTTTTGCTCGATATTGGTTACGACAACAGATATACCCTTGATCAGAGAGTAGGTACAAACTCCGCGAGGTATAAGCTGAGCTTTGCATTAGTGTGAGTGATCACCAATCAGGCAGGAGCTTGAAATTTTGATTTTAAAAATAGGTAATAAATTAAATTAAAATCCATCAAAAACGTAAATGTGAAATGAAGACTAATATCGATCAGTATTTATGTTATTACGCTACGACGTGATTGAGCAACAAACATCCAAACTTGGTAAATCGTACTATTAGTTTCCTAGTAGGTTATTCTAAAGCATGTCATGCAAATCAATAATCAAGTGATCATCAGATCGTCGCAAAAAGTTACCAGCAAGGTAGCGGCGTCCCCACGCTGACAGATCACAGATCAGAAAATAGTTACTTCGTACGCTGTGTTCGCCAGGGCGGGCATGTTTTGGGCTAAGAATTGACCAGAGCGGGGATCACGCTCCCTTACCTTCAGGAGCGCCCAATGCAATGACAACACACCTTAGCCTCAAAACCCCATTGTTGAATTTTCTTTTAAAGTAAATAAGTGTAAAGAAAAGGAAATAAACGAAGTTTCCCTTGCTGAGAAACATATAGGTTAAGAACTCAAGGAACGACTTTCACCCGCGTCCGCCGCGGTTGTGACAGACCGCTGATTTTCGCGGTCACAGCCGCCGCGGGTGAGATAATAGGCCTGTTAGTGACGGGCGGGCGGCGACCGCGCGGAAGAGCCGTGAGGGGCAGCTGTGCGCGGCGCGGGCATAAAACCCGTCTTGAGTTGTGCTTTTAATTTGTACATAAAATATATAAGCTGCATTTAACAGAAGCTGCGGGCCGGCAACCACAGCAGGCGCGGCTGAAAATCGCTCCATGAGTTCTTAGCCATAACGTGAACTTTAGGTACGAGTATATAGAGGTATTCTCTAACAGAGCCGCGCGGTTTTACCCCACGTGTTATTCCAGACTATAATTAAACCGAGTTCTACATTTCAACCAAATCCTTTCAGCCATTCCCACGTGATTGAGCAACAAACATCTAAACACACATACTTTCGCATTTACAATTAGACGATGCAATGGGATGGATAGGACAATGTAATTTAAAGATTTTTAAAGATTATTTTTAGAGTTTTTATTTTGAAGCTTTTATGATATTTATAGGCACAATATCAATGTTGAATTATTAAAGCAACTGGACACGGCAGATGACGTCACATCCGTTGGATCCGGAAGTGCGGTTCAGTGTCATCGCTGCAATCATGTTATCGCATCCATTCACTTGTTCACCAAAAATAAAGCTGTTTTCATTTTCCATAACGTTTTTTTTATAATACAGAGTGACGAGACGAGCAGGACATGTGCCTAATGGTTAGCAACATACCTGCCCATAACAGCAGGGACACGCATCTATCGGAACATACAAATACAAAAATCTTTAATGCTGTTTACAGGTAAGATAGAAGATACAAACATTTTAAAGTTGACCCCAAAGAGTTTACATATGTTACGTATAGAGTTGGCATAAACGCGTTACACCGAAAACACGGATAGCATCTTTCTTGTCTTGTCGCTCTTGTGGAAGTATCATACTTTTGTCGCGGCATAACACTCTGTTGCCATAGAAAGTAAACACATCAGCTGCTTACGATGGACACAAAGGAACCGTGCAGAAAATCTAACTCTATACGTATATTATGTAAACTCTTTGGTTGACCCATACAAACTAGCAAAACAATTTGTTTTAGTCTTAATTTATACAATGAAAAAAAAATAAGTAAATAAAATAATAATCAGCAGATTAAGGTCTTCTTCTTCTTATTATGAACATGAACGAATTCAAATCATTACCTAGTACTGCACTGATATAAGATTTCACCCAGAGTTATAAGTTTTTTATCTCTGTGCCCCGTAATTTCACTGGGAAATATTACTCTTCAACCCGAAACACAGTCTTTTTTAAATGCGATAAAAAAAATATTTAAATGGTGTTTATTCGTATCTAAGTACCTAATTTACCTAAGCCAGTCAATAAACAATTATTAAAGATAGGTAGGTAGGTACCTTTAAAATTTTAAGTGCGCATCATAATCTCATTTTATCTTTTAAGAAGTGGGTACGTACAACTAAAAATAAAGACTGGATTAAGCTAGCTCAAAAAGCTGGTAGGAAGTAGTACAAGATTATAATTGTATTATCTACGTTTGTTATCTGGCGTGGGATCGTTTATTAAATCTTAATTATTTGAATACAGTTTGAAATGAAATATTATCGCTTTATCGGAACGACACAAATATGGAATTTGAATACTTACAAGGTATTGCAAAGACCAAAATCGAGTGCTTACTAGTGTTTCTAATGTGGAAGTATCTACAAATTAAATCAAATTATAGTACCTACGGGAGACAATATATACCAATAATAAGTATTGTACGTGATATTTCCATCTGTAATATCAAATCTATGCACTTGTTTTCCTATGGAACCATACATATGTAGGTACTAATACATGACCTATACATTACACATTTCCATACAAAAAAGTACACCCAACTGTGATAACATACACATGTACACACACAATCGCACACTCACACACAGAGACACACTTACACACACACACTTTCACCCAATCAAATACACCCTCACACACACAAACACACACCCTCGCACCCTTCTACATGTATAAACTCACACGCACGCCTTGGCAAAAAGATTGGAAAATAATGACACCACGATTACCTAGTCTATGCTGCGGAACAATATATTCGCAGACTAGTTTCATTTCAAGACTTTTTGCCCAGCTGCCATAGCATGTGTTTCTTTTATTATTCTTATTGTTATTTAATTTGCGTATATTTATATTTAAATTTAGATGATATATACATTTTTGTTTTGAGAGAAGCCATTAGGTACCGAGATACAGTAACTATGTACTAGTTCGGACCTAATGGGTTCATTAACTATGTGTTCATGTTCTTATGACAAATAAATATTGACGTGACAACGTCTTATAAATTGGTTTGCCGGGTGACACTTCAAGAAACTGCGTTACGCTCCGCTCACGTTATGCGCTTACAACGAGAGCGAGTGAGAGGCACGCGTCCCTTCCACTCGGGCATGGTTAGCCCGCCTAAGAGCGAGAGAGACAGACATAAAAAGTGAAAGGCACGCGTCCCTTCCGTAAAATTATTTTACCACTCAAAGTCGTTGTCACGTAAAACTTTCGCCCGTATACCGACTTTACAGGCAACCAATTTTTTCTTATTCTTATTCTTATATTCTTAAACTAGTAAACGATTACAAAACTTAAAGATAATTAGGTTCAATTTTGAAGCTTTTGAGGTGTTGTTAGTTCCCTTGTACCTCAGTACAAGTCCATGCACAAACATAAATACTTAATATATGTAAATAAAAATTCTAAGAGCACATCGTAAACTCATACCTGCCCACTACCAGTCGAAAGCGTAATCATCTCGTTGGCATGCATCGTTGGGCCCAAAGACAATGCCTACTGATCTGTGGTTGGCAATTTGGGCACATTACTAACATTGCTGTCAAAAAATTTAATTTTTATGGTATATATATGAAAATTAATTATTGTAACGAACAACGCTGAATCATATATTTTTTATCTGAAAATACAAAAATAAACTTGGGATGAGCTACCTTAGAGGTCTAAAAAGTAGTTTACTGACTATTTTCAGACCTACTGAATACGCAAAAATATCATAAAATTGATCTAGCCGTTTCGTAGGAGTTTTGTTAGACGAGAAATTTATAGGTTAGTCGGCTTGAGATTCGAGCTGGGGTTCCCCTGAGTGACGTCGATTTTTGCTCTAGACGCTTTAGGGCTGCTAAAAGTAGGTCAATTTTTTAGGTTAGAAATGTAACACCGATAGAGTGACGCGACGAGTCACATTTGCGCCTGATGGTAAGCAATATGCCCGCCCAACCGCCCATTATTGACATACGAAGTATCTAAAATACTACCTTGCACTACTCTACTGAAAACGTTGCCTTCAAACATTACTGTTTTTTTTTTGTAAATTAAGAGTGACGAGACGAGCAGTACACGTGCTTGATGGTAAGCAACATACCTGACACATAACAGCAAAGTGACACACAGCTATTGCAACATGAAGAGTCCAAATCATTAACTAGCACTGCACTGCGCTCGTCACCCAGAGATCTAAGATGTTATATCTCTAAGCCCTGTTTAGCGGTAGAATTACTGGCAATAACCTCATTATATTAGAAAATGACTAAAAGATTAATCCCACATGTAAACTCCCGAAAAAGGTTAGTCTGACATACTTTAACTTGATTTCCCCAACGGATATAACCTCCCTTATCCACGGCAGTTTTTTGATTGATGACCCATGATTACCATCAATCCTGAAGCCCCCCGGATCATTCCAGCTTGAATCAGTTAAAAGTACTGTCAGTTCAAATTGATGTTTAATTTCCGGTCGCCTTAATGATAAGAAAGCCGGAAAGTTCATCGTCATTCTTTGGGACGTTATTAATCCGATGAAAAGGCGTTTGAAAATAAAACTATTGTCAACATTATTCCAAAAAATACATACTTTTATACACAAAGGTGTGTGTAAAAGTGACGCACAGACTAAGTAGAGAGAAGTAACGCTAGTCCAATGAGTGTATGTATCTCTACTTAGTCTGTGCCCAATGTGTCCAATGCGCCTAAAGAAGTTTCAGTTCAAAAATGAATAAAGCTTTTATTACACTTGAATAAATTTAGTCGAATTCAGTGAAGTGTAACATTCATACTAAATTCAGGAGCGAGGATCGCTTGTTTCTGAGCCTGCTCTGGGTTCTGTCACTGAATTTAGTCACTATCTTAATTAACGGGTAACTGTAATGGCGCAAACGCTAAATCTATCCCGCAAAAAAAACAGTAATAAAAGAATGTATTGTTTATTTTTATACTTATCTTCACTGACCCGTGCTTAATCTGCATTGGTACGTTATGTTAATATTTTTGTAGCTTTAGTTATTTTTGAGTTTTCTTTTTAAATTAAGTAAGTTAATAGTCCTTTACCTACAATTTACAAATAAATATTTCTGTATAAGATATGTACATGTATTTTACAATCGTATAAAAGTTAGTCCATGTCGTGAGTGTTAGCAATATTAGTAATTTATATAAATTGGTATTGAAAGAATAATAAGAATACCGAAATAGACTCTATGGCAACCCTAAGATTACGGGTATGATTTGTTTATAGTCTGTGGGCTGTGATAGTTTTGGCGGGAAACAATGCAGCTGTTAGTCTTGGGCATAATAGGTAGCAACTGAGATCTGTTAGTTTAGTTCGCCGCTCCTAAACGAACTAGGTCGTTCTTCTAGTTCACTAGTTCGCAGTTCGAATAAGACCAAATACCGTCGTTTGATCGTTATAATAACTGCTCCTGCAGCATAGGTTATTCTATTCTTCTAGTTATTTTATAATATGCTCCTATTACATGAGACAATATAATTACGAAATGCTATGTGTTTTAACTTTAAAAAAAATCTAAGTAATACAAAATATTTCTTGTAAATAGGTGATAATTAATACCCAAGGTTATTGGCACACTAAAAATATACGGATATGTTTTTACCCTTTTATATTTGTATTAAATTTTGAAAATAATCAACATCAACGTATACATACAGTTTCTGATCCTTTTCAGAATATCACCTCACTCAAAGCAAACAAAAATTGGTTGCCTGTAAAGTCGGTATACGGGCGAATGTTTTACGTGACAACGACTTTGAGTGGTAAAATAATTTTACGGAAGGGACCTTTCACTTTTTATGTCTGTCTCTCTCGCTCTTAGGCGGGCTAACCATGCCCGAGTGGAAGGGACGCGTGTCTCTCACTCGCTCTCGTTGTGAGCGCATAACGTGAGCGGAGCGTAACGCAGTTTCTTGAAGTGTCACCCGGCAAACCAATTTATAAGACGTTGTCACGTCAAAAGTAAGCAACTGATAATAAATAACGATGGTGAGCGCATTTTACATGCTGCCGAATGTAACGTGCTGACCCGTGCACGTAGTTCGTCTGTGGGAGCGCTCTTTCGACCTAGTTCGTTCGCGAACTACACAAGACTAGCAGCAGTCGTTTTTCTCGTCAGAACATGTTCATTGCTCATAAAAAATCATATACGGCAGCAAGTCTAAGCGAAAGGTTTAAATTAAAAGCACTTGTAACCGGTAATAAGTAAATATCTAAGTAAAAGTGATAATTGTATATCTGTTACTGAATTTAAGGTACCGTAAAGTGTTTTTGTTGTTTAATGTAATGTGTACTTATATAAAATGTACTGTACTTGAGCTGCAAGAGGCAGCTGTGAATAAGTTGGTAAGAAGGACTGATTCCGAAATATAATGCTGTAGACTGTTTTATTTATGGACTAATTGTGTTCTTAATTTAGAATAAACTATGTTCTTAACATGAGATAGCACATTCGAATGCCTGCCTTACCTGATTATTGTCCCAAGTGACGAACCAATTGGTCCTCACTGTTTTGAAGGAAAACACGATGAAAACATCAGCGTGTTTAAAAAAACGTTTAAAATTGTGGTCATCTGCCAACCCGTCCTTGGCTGATGTTTGACTATTTCCCTGTGTGAAAAGGCCCAGATTCCCAGCTGTGGGAATAGAGAGCGAGCTCCTTTCGCTTTTGCGCAGGGTAAACCCGGCGCGGGACCGATATCGATCCCGGTATCGATTTGATATTATGAAAACATAAATGATAAAATCAATAAACTATTTTCGTTAAAAAATTAAACCGACTTCAAAACCACAAATAGGCACTCAAAAGCGAAAAATAAACTAAAATCATTATTATAAGCGCTACTCACTCATATATTTGAAGTCGGCCCTTTTTTGGTGGCGGCCATTTTGGATTTGAAATTTGTTATAGTGTATAGTATTTTACTAGTCAAGCCCTTTCATTTGATACCTATATTGAGGTAGGTTGTGAAGAAATATTTGTCCGCCATTTTGTGGACGCGGTCATCTAGAATCGACATTAACCAAACATAGCTAAGAACATCCGCACGAGTATTAATCTTGAAATAAAAAAACCGCATCGAAATCGGCCCATCTGTTTGAGCTCTATGGTGCCACAGACAGACAGACACACAGGCAGACAGACATCGACGTCAAACTTATAACACCCCTTTTTTTGGTCGGGCGCTAAAAACAAGTTTTTATTCATCCATTTACACAATTCCGTATTGACAGGATCGAGTTTCATAACTTTTGTGAAATCTTCAACTACGACATCCAGATAATTGTACGCAAATTTTAGTTTATGGTTCATATTTCAAAAACCACCCGACCGATTTCGATAAGATTTATATGGGACCATTCGGGAAGCATACCCATCTGAACACAAAAATAAATTTTAAAATCGGTGCAGAGGTTCTCGAGAAATCAGGTAACATACATTAAAAAAAACATAGGAGTCGAATTGAAAACCTCCTCCTTTTTTTTGAAGTTGATTAAAAATAAAATAACTCGAGCTGCTCAAAAAAATTCAGGTCACTTTTAACAAAACAAATCATAAGTGAACATTTATCAACCAAAAATTTTGCAGCAACAGACAAAAAGTTAAATCTAAACTATTGTTATAAATGAATAGAATTTGTTTTTTTTCAAAATTTTAATTCAATGAATTTTACTATGAATATCAGCAATAACGACTTGTTCTATAATTAGTTTCAGGCTGCAACCAGTTAACGGTGGATTTAACCGGTTGATTCCGGCTCATTTGGCATAATATTCAAAGTTTGAAGGTTACGTCCGCGGTCTCTGCTTTTGACGTTTACCTAATTTAATGACTGACTCTCTATAACATTATATATAGAGGTGCTTTCTACAGATTGTAAATTGTAATTATTCAGATGGAATTATTTCTGTGTTTTTCTTTACTTATTACATTTTAACCGACTTCAAAAAAGGAGGAGTTCTCCATTTGGTGTTACGTTTTTGTTTTTGTATGTATGTTACGTAATTAACGTGATAGGTCCGCCAATTGACAATAGATTTTAATGTTTTTTTCTTTAGTAGATAGACTCTATCTATGGGAACATTATCGATTTATCGTCCCCGAAAACCCCTGTATACATAATTTCATGAAAATCGTTCGAGCCGTTTCCAAGCTCAGACGGAATATGCTCGCCCTCGGAGTCGACAGGCCCCAGTACGAATCCTGATGTTTACACTCGGGACTTTTCTTTTTGTTCTTTTTTTCTGAGAAAATCACGGAGCCAATACAAAGAGGAGCTGCCCTAAGCAACTGTGCAGTGTGCACTGTGATTTTCAACTAGGTCCTGACGTCATCATGGTGGGCGGGGCCTAAGTTAGTATGCTATCATCGTTCGTCAGGTGCACATGTGAGGAGACTCGCATTAAGGCCGTCGCAGACGTCACGAAAATATGAAAATATATTTATTAGCTGTAATAATATATATTTTCATATTTTCGTGACGTCAGCAAAATATACCGTAATATATTCATATTGTGGCATATTAACATAGCAAGACATTGATTTTGAGTGTACAGCATGTATTAACATTGTCTGAGCGCACGTCACGAGTCTTTTGATCTTTATAACCCCCGACGCAATAACGACGGGGTGTTATAAGTTTGACATAACTGTACGTGTTTGTAGCTTCGTAGCTCCCAAACGGATAAACCAATTTTGTTTTTCTTGTTGGGTAAACTCGATGGAGTAATGTCGTTAAATTACCAAGTTCATATGGCCATCTTCCAGTTTCATTATCAGACCCTAATTACCATCAAGCACCAAAGTACTCGTCAAGACGAATAAAACAAGCTCAATCTCGATGGTGTTATGTCGTTTAGTTACAAGATTCTATGGTTATTTTCCAGCTTCATTATCAGACCATGGCTTCCATCTAGCACCAAGACAACTAAAACGATCCCAGATTTGATGGGGTTTGGTCGTTTCATTACAGAGTTCCTATGACCCACTTTCAGATCCATCATCAGACCTTGGTTAATATCGGGAAACAACTCGTGATGTGTGCTCGAACAATGATGAAACACGCTGTACATTCAAAATATGTCTCGCTATACTATAATTTATATGAATATGCCTTAATAATTAATATATATTACGGTATATTTTGGTGACGTCACAAAAATATAAATTATGGCTGCGTGTGTGGACACTCGAGGATTTGTATAGAAAATATACGGAAATATGTCCAGCTATGAAATATGAAAATATAAATTATAGCTACGTCTGTAACGGCCTTTATAAGTACGTCCTATCTCATAAAAACTTTTGACATCTAGTGTACGGTAGCTGAACTATGTAGTAACATCAACATCAACCTAAGCTAGTAGTTTTGCTATTAGCCGATAGATGGAATATTGAGAAGTGGGCGGGACTTAATACCCCCTCAGTGCACCCTCATCCCGCAAACTATCACGCGTCGTTCAATATGGAAATTTAATTACTACACCTCCTCTTTGTATTAGCTCCGTGGAGAAAATCTTATACTTAGCCTTTTATAAACGCATTTAATTCGTATCTAAGTAGGGCTAAGTAAGTCATCACTACGTAATTCGTACCTGCCTAAATATAATTTAAAAAAACCGAGCAATGCTCGGTCAACCAGGTACTTTAGTTTTTAACGGAGGAGTTTTTTTAAACCTTTATTTTGTTGAGGCCAATAAAGAGTTTATGTATCTATCTATTTCCTAAAAATAAACAAGGATCCTCCTAAGAGAAATTATCCTAGGTTTTTTATCTTTTTTAAATTGAAATAAGCCAACGGTTAACTCGTTTCATGGATCCGGGGTTCTTACGTGCTCATGCGAAGGTATAAAAAAGTTAGAGACTTCCCAGTTTCTCAGTCAGTCAGGGGTGCAGTATTCTCCCGAGCATTCCATCATTTTGCTGGTTAAGCATTGAATTATTTGAAGGGCGTAAATACGCCATAACATAAAACTAAATTAGATTAATTCAAAAAAAAAATGTGTGGCGGTAAAAAATGTTTGTTATTTAGTTTTGACGTGACAACGTCTTATAAATTGGTTTGCCGGGTGACACTTCAAGAAACAGCGTTACGCTCCGCTCACGTTATGCGCTCACAACGAGAGCGAGTGAGAGGCACGCGTCACAGACATAAAAAGTGAAAGGCACGCGTCCCTTCCGTAAAATTATTTTACCACTCAAAGTCGTTGTCACGTAAAACTTTCGCCCGTATACCGACTTTACAGGCAACCAATTTTTTTTTTTTCATTTATAGGTATAAAGAACTTAGTCGCAAAGCGGCCATATCATCCTGTATGGTGATATAATATCCCACTTGGATTCAGAACTGGCCAATATTACACTATATACAGAAGGTATCAAAGAGTTTAAATACTACGTATAGAGTTGGCACAAACGAAAGCACGGATAGCATCCTTCTTGCCTTGTCGCTCTTGTGGAAGTGTCATACTTTTGTCGCGGCACATCACTCTGTTGCCGTAGAAAGTATGCACGTCATCTGCTTACGATTGACACAAAGGAACCGTGCGGAAAATCTAACTATACGTAGTATGTATATGTAAACTCTTTAAAAGGTATCCAATATTAGTGAAGAGGTTGTTGAAGTGTGTTATTATTATCAAGGAAGAAACCTATTTAGGACGTTTATTGAAGTTGTTTTTCAATAGGTACAACTTTGTTGTCTATATAAGGCCAGCACCAAACAACGAATACATCTTATCGCGTTATCTGCCCGCTTGCGATGCATTGCTTATCATATCGACCGCTTATCACTCACAGTACCGACCCACCATTCTAATACATCACTGAAACTCACTAAAAATACATCAACTCTATTTAAAGAACAAAGCTCTCTGTTAAAACTAATGATATAATTTGTGTGTATGGTGTTGTGATAGTGTATGGGAGCCTGTATGGAACCTGCGAAAGAAAACAACACGATGGAAGGTGGCGGTGAAGACAAATTAATGAGACAGACCTCTTCAGATGTCAAACAGTACAAGAAATCGGATCCTAGGTAAGAATATCTGTTTCACTTTGAACACAGCTCGAATGGGCTACTTAAACTTTCTCATCAAATATATTTTGAAGAGTATGCTTAGTGATGATATGAATCAGCCTGTGTTTATATTGCTTGTAGCGTACCTTTAACGTAGTTATTTAAGATCAGGCAGCAACTGCTATTATCGAAAAAATGAACTCATTATAAAGCGCTTTATCACCTCAAGACATAACGTTAGGACTACCTACGTAAAGTAGTGTTTTGTAAAACCCTAGAACCCCCTGAATACGCATTTAAAAGCATCGCATTTAAGCTAATTCTTATCGCTATCAACAACCCCCAGCCATCGATATAAATCAATGGACGGATCCCAAACTTCAGGCGCACAGAATTATGTTGTTAATTGGGTAAGTTATTAGTGTTGGGAAGAGTGAGCTCACTCTTTCCGATTCAGTCCATTGTAGGAAGTGGTGAACGCCGGATGTTTATACTTGCTAGTCGTTGTCAACATCCAAAATAAGAAGAACCTGTGCTGCTATGTGGCAGGCATGTTGCTTACCATCAGGGACATGTCCTGCTCGTCTCGTCACTTTTTATTTAAAAAACAAACGAAACATACCTCGCTGCTAGCGATTCTAGGGGTCAAGTCGATTGGTAGCTGTAAACCATTAACGCCACACTCGGAGACACAATTTGTTAACAATTTCAGGGTTCTCAGGGCACATCCATTGATTTATATCGATACCCCAGCATAAACACTCGATGTTAACATAACTAACTTTTGTAAAATGTTATGTTAATGTTTTTTTTACGTGAAGTTAAAACTATTCCATATCCTTACTATTTTAATTCATTGATAATTAGGTATAATATATAGTAATGGATTTAAACCAGGAAATTAACAATTTCATTTCATTTCAGAACGCATAATAGCTACGAAACTGTCTAATTTGAATCTAACTTACATTCATTGAAATCGGATTACTATAGCATCTACCCACGTTATGTTCTCTGATTTACTAACTATATTTAATTCAGTCTCAGCGGGAATGGAACCCACGTACCTTTACGCTATTTGACATGACAACAGTCATTATCACTGCTTAATATTACCTACACCGATTTTTATCAGAATGTCAGCATTTTTTTTTTTATATAGATTTTTTATTATTTATTATACACCAACCAACTTGGTGAATATTTATTACAATCTAGGAATCTAAGGAAAAAAATAAGGATAAAAATAAGAATAAAGAAAAAAAAGGAAAAAATCTTTTTTTTTTAAAGGCTAAAAAGTAAACACGAAAAAGTCACTTTGTTCGTGTTTACTTTTTATATAATACTAGCGGCCCGCCCCGGCTTCGCCCGTGTTACATATATATAACCTACAGCGTTCAAGGATTACGAACCTATGAAAGAACGGTGAACGATTTTTTTTAATCGGTCCAGTAGTTCCCGAGATTAGCGTATTCAATTTTTGATCCCCAAATTATCGTGCTGTTTACTGGGTCAGAAGTGACACCTGTAGACATCTGGCGGGGATAACTAATTAAATGACGATGGATCAGTTTTCGACCAGAGAGGAAAAATGATTAAATTACTAAAACGGCTATTAAAAAATAAGGGTTGATCGTAGAAGGGTGAAAATTGAGGATTGTATGTATTTTTGTATGTTGTATCATAAAAAAATAGAAATTAAAAATGTTGTTCAAAAAATAAAAAAAAATATTTAGGGGTGGACTACCCCTAACATTTAGGGGGATGAAAAATAGATGTTGGCCGATTCTCATAGATACCGGATAAGCACAAAAAATTTCATCAAAATCGGTCAAGCCGTTTCGGAGGAGTATGGCAACGAAAACTGTGACACGAGAATTTTATATATTAGATTTATACATCTAAATTGCACTAACACTGCACTATAAACATAGAAATTAAATTAGCACATTTTGAGGATGAGACTTCCGTTCTCGTGCCCTAATCCTACTAATACATATTATAAAAGTTTGGATATTTGGTTATATTGATGTTATACTCCTTTGATACTCAGTTATGTTATAATATAGTCTGTAATAACACAAGGGATACTTTTTATCGTGGGAAAATAACAAGGATAAAAAATACGCTGGCATAACTGCGGGAATCTGCTAACAGTAAATAAATTAGTTTTATAGTTTGTTACTCAATCACATATGAATGATTCAACAGATCGACCTGAAATATTGACCTTAGATGTAGTACATAGGCTTTCTTTTGTCTCGAAAAAAATAATGGTTTCGTATAGAGAATAATCTTTTTCTAAACTCTACACAGGCAAATTTGCGACAGATTTTTTATAGTAAGCATACCACTGTTTATTTCTACGGGACGAGAAAAACATGCGCCTGATGGTAAGAACGCGCCTGCCCATATCGCAGCTAGCTATTCGAACATTAAGCGTCTAATTTACTGCCTAGACCTGTAATGCGAACAGGACATGTCCCTGATGGTAGGCAATAGAATATTTATTCATCACCAAAGAATATTTATTTATTTAATATTTATTGCACAATAACAAAGCTAATGTACAAACGGAAAGCTTAATGCTAGAGCGCATTTTCTACCAGTTACCCGCTGAGTAGGATATTAAGTTAAGAGTGAGTTAGGTAGTCTTAAATCGGATGAAATGGGGTAAAACTCGACAGCTTTTAATTTATTTTTAAAACTTTTTTTTTAATTAAAATTAGTTTAAAATGTCGTTAAAATTCCCATGGATAATGTATGCTTCATCGCATGTCATATTTGTCTAATCTCTTTAATATCTCACATTAATATAATTAATACACAAATTTAATTAACACACATTAATACACAAATCTCCACAAACGTTTTCCCAGAGCCGCAGCCGTTAACGACGACGCTGAGAACGTCTCGGCAAACGTAATCTTCGACCACTACGGCGACTACTACGACATGTCCGGCGACAAATACTTCATCATTCTCAATCAACACGAATTCAAGAGCACGGTATATTTCAAGTAAGAATACATGTCTTATTTTATTTTGAAGAGTGACGGGTTGAACATGTCATTTGCCTGTTGGTAAGTAACACGCCTGCCCTTAATAGCTCAATGTGACGCAGCTATTGGATCATGAAGAGCTACCCCTGCCACACCCTGGACACTCCACTAAAACTCCATACAACCGCCGCTGTGGAGTTGCCTACTCTTCACACAACTACGCAGATGTCGTTCGTACACACGCGTGAATGTGTGCGTTAGCGCTAGGGCTACTGAATTGTTTTATTGAATAGTTGTGCCCCTTGAGTTCACCTGGTGACGTAGTCTATAAACTTGCTATAATGTTGAGTTACATAAATAGAATGGAGCCAAATTATTACACTATTCTAATTAAAAGGGTGTTTGCACAGATTTCTAAATTGTTTCAGAAATGTATGGGTGTTTGTATTGTCGCGTAAAATGAAACGAAACCGATGATAGATTAGATCAGGTACCTAGATATCTATTTCTGTTAGTAGATACACATTCGCATTTTATTTTAAACTTACCCATGAAGGAAACTTTATTCTGTCACTACAATTATTCCTCCAGGCATTATCAATCCGTGCTTGGGCACATAAGTTACTGGCTGTGTGAGTTACGAACTTTGAGTTAAAAACGACTTCGTTATTATAAATAAATAAATATTGGTAGACAATTCACACACAACACCATCTGACCCCAAACTAAGCAAAGCTTGTAATATTATAAAGCAACGTTATTGAAAAGTTTCTAATCTTACGTTATTTTATCATTAGGAAATTAAATAAAGCTTTTAATCTTGTGCCGTTTAGTTGACGGACAGCCGTAAACAGCACAACAACCCACCATGATGATATTTCGTTAGGAATTAGATGTTCGATACCAGCCCTTCGTTGAGTGCTCCTAGCGTATCCGAAACGGCCTGAGGGGTGAGGAAGCTTGAAATTGGCGGGGGGTTGGGAGTGTCCGTTCTATCTGTATTATCTATTCTATGCCCCTGCACTGCGCCCGATAAACCCAGGGATATAACGTAGCGGTGGGCGATTATGAGATATACTAATGAAATCATTCGATTATGAGAATGTCTCGAGATATCTCGATTATGACCGTTAGTAATTACTAATTAGTAGTCATGCACGCCCGGTCGCAAGTCGCGAGTCGCGCGCGACTTGATTCACTCACACTCACAGCACACGCACAGCCGCGTGGGGCGAGGAGGGGGACAACACGATGCGGTCTCTCGCTCGCACGGGTGTCGCTCGCCACGCCACGCCGCTCGTGTGCAAGCGCGTCTTGTATAATGTCGTATCGCGTACCTATCTAACTTTTTTGTAATAACAATATATAACACTACGAATATTCAATATTGTTATTCGTTGAGTGACTCCTTCTACATAGACATGAGGTATTGTTTATATGGAAATATCCCGCCCATTTTATGTATGTTGTCATAAAGAGCGTAATCGTAATTCTTAGTGTGCGTGGTAAAATATGCGGTTGTGTGTCGTAATTATTACTTTTGTTTATGTAGTAATTATTTAGGTGGGAGAAGACCGGAGACACTAGGTTTCGAACTAAATTCGCAATTAAGGCATATCCCCCGAATATCTGTGATAGAATAAACAAACCACAAAATTGTAAATTAATTCATACTACACAAATTAAATTAATTAACATTTCTTTATTTTAAGGTTATTTGAATACGCTATGAAAGCGGGAGAGCGAGCAAAGAGTTGCCTAAAACTTAAAAGTCTAAAAAATCTATCAAAAATCAGTATTTCAATTACCGTTAATTAAATCCACTATAAAAGTTAAAAGCGTCACATATACGTACGTCACACCACCGTAAACCCGTAATAAAAACAAAACAAACTAAAACTAAACCAATGTCTATACTACTAATCTAGTAATCTACTAAAGTCACGGAACAACTGACGTCCACTTCATAAAACAAGATTAGTAATTACTAATTAGGAACATCGTTCGATTATGAAAACAAATTAGTTACTAATTCCATAATCGATTATCAAGATTAGTAATGCAAAATAAGTCGATTATGCCAATCATTCATAATCGCCCACCGCTAGCATATAAGACTTATGTGGCAATAGGCTGGTCACATATCGACGTCTCCCACGTAAATTGTTCTATCTCCAAAATTGTGATTTTACAGGAGAGCGTGCCAAAGATTAACATTGCATTTAAGTCGTAATTTCTTTTTATAGTTTTGTAAAATTTGGGTAAAAAAATAAACATACAAATTTTACAAAAATATAAGAAATGACGGTTCAAATGTAATGTCAAATAATAAAATAAATGTCTTTGGCACTCCTGTAAAACCACGATTTTGGAGATAGAACAATTTACGTGGGAGGCGTCGATATGTAGAACTGTCGATAACTGCTGGTTTAGACGTATTCTACAGCGGAGACCACGTACTGGCAAGCGTACTGGGGGACCTTCCATAGGCGGCTAGCGGCAAGTGGATGCGAATAGCAGAAGACCGTGCGATCCATAGTAAAGGTCCATGTCCAACAGTGGATTATTATTAGATGGTTGATGATGATGATGATGTAGCAAGCATATTGCTTAACATCAAGCACATGTTCTGCTGGTCTCGTCAATCTTTATTTAAAAAATGTATATAGATTTGCAATAGTCGCCAAAAAAGTGAAGTCAAATCATCTGCCTCCTCGTTCTAGTCTTTAAAATCTTTTGTTGAGATTTAGAAATTTAATTTTTTTAATATGATTACTCTTCAATTCTATGATTTTCTTTGGTTTACAGCTACCAGAAATACAGTCCACGAAAAGGCACTTTCAGAGATGTCGAGAGTCTACAAAAAACATTCGGGAATCTTGGATTCAAAGTGGCTGCATACAATGACTTAGACTACGACGATATTATGGACACCGTTTCAAATTGTAAGTGCCTAACAGGGTAGATAGATATATAGAAACATTTATTGTTCACAACACAAAAACGAAATTGAATAAACGAAAAGATAAATTCTTAAATCTAGTGAAACAAATGGCGGCCTTATCGCTAGAGCTAAGAGCGATCTCTTCCAGGCAACCGGAGGATGGGGATAAAATTTTAAACAGCAAAAGACGGGCTAAAGTACTATGTGCAGTAAGGTATCAAATACACATACATATTAAAAACCATGCATCCTAATACTTAAAATACTTATACTTATATTAGGGTTCGTATTATACTTATATTAGGGTACGTATTATAGTTATATTAGGGTACGTATTGGTATCCTACTAATATTATAAATGAAAGTTAATATTATCAATGGGTACGCTTCCGATTGGCAGTGCGCTTAAATATCTTGATTATCTGTAGACCTATAGTGGTCTATGGATAATTCAGGTGTGCTTAGTGTAAGTAGTTGGTTAGGTAGGTTTGTAGTGTAGTTCTCATTGTATTTTAGTTTTGTTTATAAAGGCTCTGCCCAGTAAAAAAAAAATCTAAGTTTGGATGTGTATTCCTCGGTCACATCGAAATGGTTGAACGGCTAGGATTGAAATTTGGAACACAGTTAGATTATAGTATGCTAGATAGCACATAGGCTAAAGCCAAGGGGCTCATGGATCATCGTGCTAGTCTGATTCTTTTAATTTCCTCAAGAAAATATAAAAATTTTACCTTTGCCATTTATTCCAACGTTAATTTCAACAGCAATGTACTTCTTTAAAATATAAATTTTGTTGGACTTTTCACACACAACACCATCTGACCCCAAACTAAGCCAATATTGCTGTTGTCTCCTTGTTGTGCCTCTGAGTTAAGCGCAGTGGAGTCATCATGTTTTACTTGCTAGCTTGCTGCTTGTAGATTACGTGGGTAAGTGGCACTTGTTTGTTATGGACATGGTTACTTACTATCAGGCGCGTCTTATCACTCTAATTTGTAAAAAGATGCCCTTTTCACAGGAAGCTAAAGTTTTGAATTTCCAATCAACGTATCTTCGTAACAAATGATGCTAGAATGCATGTTGATCTTCATCATCATCAGTTCTATTGAATACTATTAGATATAATAAAAGCATCTCTTAATTTATATGTATGTTAAAATAACAAAAACAGGTTACTTTTTATTCTCACTGTTGGGATTCGGGGCATTCTTTCACAAGATTCTTGTCCATAATCCACTACATTGGCTTAATATGGGTTAGTGGATAAAACATTTCGTCAAGAGACGTTTTCTTAGAGCATGTCAGTCGTTACGATGTTTTTCCTTCAATGCAAAAGCTAGCGATAATGACGAATTTGTGCACTTAGAAAAATACTCACTGTGGATGCGAGATTCAAACCTACGACGTCAGTTTTGTGAAATCATGGCTAAATACTCAGTGAAATCCAACATTTGGACCGCTAATCCTCCACAAATTACTCTTTTAAGTCATCGTCATCATCAGGTCCTTTTGGGAGTCCATTTATGGACGTCGCCTTCTTTTCCACCTCGGGGACCAATCAGTAAGTGGATGCCAGAACCCCCACATCTGGACCTCCTTGGTCCCACGCAACGGGTCAAGTTTGTGGTTCCGTTAGCGACGTCGTCAACGCGGGAATTCTTCGGGGGGCTGGTAATTTGCCCTGCCCATGTCCTCTTGTCTAATATTTAAACCAGTATTTTTTGAGAAAGAGATTATTTCTTTGTCGTATAAAATGATACTTCCAACGTATTTTTGTTTACAGTATGCAAAAACGACCATAAGAACACGTCCTGCGTAGCGATAGCCATTCTGACCCACGGCGAGCGCGGCGGGGAGGTGTGCGCGGCGGACCGGCCCTACCCCGTCACCGACATCATGGCCATGATGCAGAGGACGCCGGCGCTGGCTGGGAAACCCAAGCTGCTGTTTGTACAGGTAATTAAACAGAATACCTAAAAATCCAAAAAACACGATCCCATCGGTTTCTTAGCGAAGGTGGAACTTATGAAGCTCTATAATATCCTTACATAAAGAATAAGTGGGTTTTCCGCACGAATCCTTTGCACCAATCGCAAGCAGAAGAGGTGTATTTTAGCACTACTTAGTCTGTGATTTTAGCTATGGCGACATAGTGATGTGTCGCGACAAAAGTATGACACTTCCACAAGAGAGATCAGACCCGTGCATTTGGTGTAAAGCGTTTGTTCTGACTCTATGCGTAGTATTTACGTAGTATACTTATATAAACTCTTTGATAATATCTGTAAAAAGAGCCCTACGTGCTATTGTACAAGCTATTCCACACTAGATGTACAATTGTATATTTAATGTCCCAAATTTCAAGCTGATCAGTTCAGTTCTTACAATGTGATTGGACAACACACATATCCAAACTTTCACATATATTTCAATATTGGTAGGATTTTTAAATATAAATTAATTTGAAATGAAGTGTTTCTCGTAAAAAGTAAAGGATAAAACATGATTATTGTGGGTACCTATTTATAAAAAATACAATTATTGCAGCCTATTTATAAATGTTATAAAAATATAACATTTTAAGGCGTACAATACTGCTGTACATTGTTTTGATCTATCTCACATAACCAAGGGAAATATGGATTAATTTTTATATCTAAAATAAAGTAGGTATTTAACTACATTTGTTAATTTATCGTATCTTCGTGTTCAAGGCTTGTCGTGGTCAGAAAGTGGATGAAGGACAGAGGATACAGCTAGATGGCGACGAAGTGTCCATAGTCATCCCGACCCACGCCGACTGTCTGGTGCTCTACTCCTCTTTTGAAGGTATTCTACGTTACTTTCCCATATCACATATCATATCACATAAATAAAAAAAACTGTACAATTATTAAAAATAAAAAGTTACCGAAGTCATGGAGGCCGTTAGGGCGTGGTTAGCACGCACGCATGCAAACATACACACACACGTCGTTGGTTATAAAATAATAATACCTATTATGTAACAAAATAAATAATTACTCTTATAATACTTAATATGTAACAAAATAAATAATTACTCTTATAGATCATTCTATGGGTTAAACAATACGATTGTCTAACCACCACTTAATTTACTAAGCGAAGCTCAATTCACCGAGGAATAGAATATCTTTTCCTTAGTGCAATAACCAATTTGCCGCTATTTCCTAAAAAAAACATGAAATCTTCAATTTCTTTAGCTGTAGTGTTCGAATAAATTATACATTCACATACAAAATCATGTGACCATTCAATTCAGTGCATTTCGCTCTTCGAATATTTCTACCAGTCTACCACCAGTGGTGTATTCTACTAATGGTCAAACATACACACATATCCTAGAATAACGTTATCGTTCCGCTGGTGTTATCTATATCTATACTAATATTATAAAGCTGAAGAGTTTGTTTGTTTGTTTGTTTGAACGCTAGGATCTCGGGAAGTACTGGTCCGGATTAAAAGATTATTTTTCTATTGGATAGTCCATTTATCGAGGAAGGCTATAGGCTATAGAAAATAACGCTATTATTAATAGAAGCGGAACATGAATCAAGAATGTAACAAAATCGGGGAAAAAATATTCCATTTTGAGAGTTTTCGTACGTTTCGTGCTTTGACATGACACATGACAGCATGTGTCTAAGATTACGTCATTGAATATCACAGATTACATACTTCTTGAATATAAAACCTTTGCTAATCAATTTTTTTTTCTAAATCTGTGTTGTTGGTACCACCAATTTCCGACAGGTGGCGTAGCAGGTAGCTGAAGAGGTGTTTTGTTTGAAAGCGATATTCACAGGAATGACTGAACCGATTTCAGTCATTCATTCACCGTTGTATATGTACAGGATCCTGATGAGTACTATATAATGTACCACGGGCAACGCCGGGGCGGGCATCTAGTTAGGTAATAAAACACGTATATTTTCTACATAGTTTCTCTCCTGACAAGGGTGTGCCCTCCTGCCGGTACCCATGGTAGTATGTAAATATCTACTCTTTTAGATTATCCCTCGTTTTCAGAACACCTCTCGTATCGCGACGTGAACGGCTCCTGGCTGATCCAGGCGCTGTGCAGCGTGGTCTCCGAGACGCACTCCAGCCTCGACCTCCTCCAGATGGTGACCCTCGTGCTGCGGAACGTCGCGCTCAGAGCCACATACACGCCCACCAACAAGGCCATGCACAACAAGAAACAGATGCCCGAAGCGCGGTTCACACTCACCAAGTTCCTGAAGTTTACGTAACTCACCGAAAGATTACTTTAGCTGACAAGAAAAATACACTTTTAAAATGTTAAAATATAGTCAATTTCAACTTTTGGCCTCACGATTCCGCCAATGTCACGTAGCGCAGGTACCAAACAATGTCAAATCAATAAAAAATCATACAAAAATAATAGCATATAGTACGAGTATGTGGAGATAATTAAGACAGTTATCTAAAAACATACAATTAGACGTCCATTTAAATACTAAATTAGTACATTTCAATAGTTTTAGTAAAAAATAAAATTTTATTTGTGTTTTTTTTTTTTAAATACTTTTTTTTTTTCAAAAAGCTTTTACTCGTGTAAGAAATTGTTTGTTTGTTGATGAATTAATAATACAACTGCGAATCATCGTGCATCACCTTCGATCGCACCGTCGCTCACCATGTTTGCAATAAAACAAGAATAGGTTCCTATTTTTGAGAATTTTTTGTAGGTATAAATGAAATAAAGTATGAAAATAAAAAATTATTACTATGTAGTTATTACTAAGTTTTGTTCCTAAATTACAACAAAATTTGCCCTCCGTTTATCTTACTGTAACATATACTACTAGTAATTAAAAAACAATCTATCACAAAGTTTTGTTTAATTCGTCCATTTGATTCCCCGATCATATAATTTTATCCCATCGCCCTAATCACATAATGCCTGTATCCCGTAGTCCTTTTTAGCCTGTAATGTCAATGTGTCATAATTTTAAAAACTTCTTCAAATTGAATTCTATAACCGGCATCTGTTTGCCGAACACAGAGGTTTTCGTCGCCACCCTCCTGTTGACGAGTGTCGCCATTTGCGCGAGGTTCATGGATCCGTGATGGGCGTCGATGACCTCACACAGGGCCTGCATCATCCACGAACCCTCGTCCGAATCCCGGTACGAAAAGTGATCTGAAAATAAAACACAAATAATTATTGTCTGTTTGAAATACAAAATATGGGTAAAAAAAGGACAACATTTAAACATTTTGAAGTAACCACTAACAAAAATCAAGCGTAGATTCGTTGTGATGAGACTCTTAACTCTTCGGCAGTTGGATGCCGACTGAACCAAAAATTCAGTGTATGCTCATCATTTTGATGAGTCACTGCACCGAGCCAACACACTCACACTCTCTCACGAGGTCACAGAAGTTGACTCACATTATGGGACCGGAAGTTTATAACACTCTTCCGAATATAGTTATATCGGCCCCAAGTTTCGGCAGCTTCAAAAACAGATTAAAGTGCTGGCTTATCGACCAAGCTTTTTATAGTTACAGCGAATTTTTTAGAGTGATGGCAAAGTTCCCATAAAAATGTAAATAAATAAATTTGACATGGGTCAGTACACTTGTATTAAAACCATATTATACTCGTATAATGCTTGACAGTTTTCTGTACAATAATTGTTATAATACAGCAAAGCAGTCATTTCAAAGTTTGAAAATGTATACAATTTGTATGCTCTTTCTTTTGTTTTTGTTTTTTATTAATTGACGTGTAAATTGTACATTTATTAATAAAGTACTTTGACTTTGATTTTGCCAACTGGTCAATGAACCGGCAAAAACGGCAATATTAATAATATAAATAATGTTCACCGCACCGCCTTCCGTATGAATGTGGTATGTGACGCACCAAATTCGTGGCGGGCTCGAACCATATTCGAGCGTCAGCTAATGGTATTACGAAATTACGATGCGATATACAAACACACACGAAGTAGAAATGGACATAAACAATCGGCGCTTTCTTTAATGGACATAATAATGTATAAATTACAGTCATGCATTTTTGCCTTGCCATTGCCTAATTACAACTTCCTTGAACAAAGAGTTTTGAACTAAACTTAATGACCATCTTGACTCTACATACTTATAACTTTTACCTCCGTATTGTAAATATACAAATCGAATACAATTTTGTCTCTTTGAGTTATTTTGACGCCAAAAACGCCAAAATTCTACCTGTTTCACGGTGCAGATATTCCGACGTCAAACATCCAAACATACAAAACATTGATATTTTAATAGTATTAGTAGAATTATCAAACCTTCATATGTGGAATAGAGTAGCAGGCAATCAGTGTAGTTCCCGAAAAGAAGCTCTTTTTGGTTGGGTTTGATTTGGGTGTGACCAGTCCTGCAAGCCTGAAAGATGTTGTTGTCTAAGCAATAATATTATAAAAAAAATCCACTGAAAGCCTTAGCACGGAAATCATAGAAAGTAAAAGAAATATGTTCTACTGGAAAGTTTTTAATATTTTCCTTTTGGTTAGATCGTTTTCATGCTAAAGAACAAGGAACTCCAAAGTCAACCATTACGTTCGCCAATTTCTGAACATCTACAGGAAAAAATTCCTCGCGAAATTCCACATTCCCAACGTTGTAGAGTTACCTGAATGAAGAATAGCTTGGGTTTGCCGGCGAGAGCGGGTGCTTTCAGCAGCGTGGTCGTGATGTCCGCCACAGGGTACTTGCGGTCCGCGGCACTCAGCCGGGCCCCCTTCCCGTGAGTCATCACGGCGACGGCTACGCAGGACGTGGTGCGGTGGTCCTTCTCACACACTACGAACAAAGAGAGGGACAGCTACAGAGACAGACCGAGGCATCGTGCAGCATCGAGTAGAGTACTGAATGAATCGGAGCCTTCTCTCGCAAGGAGAGAGTCGTGGTCATGGTCCACCATGCCAACCGGTCCAATGCGGATTGGCGGATAAAGCGTAACCTTGAAAGATTCTTGGAACATGCCAGTTTCCTCACGAAGCTTTCTGATACTAAACTGTTTAAAGTAGGGGAACGTTTAGTGGGCTGTTTAGGCTAAACTTAAAACGATGAAATAGGTACGCTATTTCGCTTGTCTTCTGATGAAAGAAAGAAATTGAACTCAACATACCCTTAGTTAAATATTCGACAATATCCTTATGTTTCCAATCATCGTGCGTGATAACTATGAATCCGATACGACGGAAAGTCTTCTCTAGATTTTCTACATCCTTGTATGTTCCTTGTCTGGTCCTTGGTACTGATCTGTGAAAATTGTATCCGTATGATCAAAGTGATATTGTTAGTTAATAGCCCAACATAGAACGTTCTAAATCTTTTTCAGTTATTTCACCGCGAAGCAGTCATGTACAAGTTTTACTATTTTCGATTAGAAGGGTAATTTCTTCAGATGCGTTACTGAGCAAAGAAAAAAGAAAAATATAAAACGTCTTGTATCTCTGGGTGGACGAGTGCACGCAGATCCAAGTAACGACCAGATAGTCGGCAGGTCGGCACTGTATTCTATGAAGAGGCGTATTGCTTGCCACACTTGCAGTTGCATTGCACACTACCTAAGCTGAGAGTCATATTTCACTTTTCAATCTTGGTCAGACCTTATTAAATTACACAGTGTTATCGTATTGTAAGAAACCGATCAAATGAGAAAAGCATGTTGAGGTCAGAAATTATTGCCGAGAACACAGAAGAAGACAAAGAAGACCAATCGTGGCCGCAATCTTACCAACCAAGACGACCGTATCAAGAGTGCCCAATTTAGGAATGCATAGTTAAATTTAGTTTTTGGATGTTTGTTGCATAAAACGTCTGAACCTCAGAACGGCTCTGGTTGAAATTTGGAATTCAGTTAGATTATAGCCTGGAAGAACACATAGACTACTTTTTGTCCCGAAAAAGAACAGGAACAGGAACTATGCCGCCGGACGCTGCCAAAATACAATATTTACAAGAACCTTATAGTATTCTTTCCTATTAGTTAAATTACGAGACCATTATTATATTAAAAATTAAAACCATTGTTTTGTTGTTTTTTAGTAAATTATAAGAATGTCAATTTGTACCTGTGATGGTGTCTCGTTTTCTTGTATTTATAATGATTGAAGATAATAAGGATCTTGTCTCCGGACATGTCGTAATACAGGCCGTCGTCTACCTTTGATTCCAGGTGATGTGAGACGGAAGTATTCAGCTCTTCATGCTCTTCGTGCTCCTGAGTCCATTTGGACAGATGTCCAGTCCTGCTATCATTATAGTTGCTGCAGATTTCAAAATACAAAATGACTAGTAGCTTCCCATGGTTTCAAACGCGTAGTTCGCAATCCCGTTATTTTCCCAAGAGAAAGTCTATGTGTTATTCAAAACAATTATCTATCTATTTACCATATTTCATTTCGTTCTTTTTAGTATTTTTTGCTTGAAAGAGTTACATACATCCGTACATGCATACAAAAATCAGCATTTACATTATTAGTATAAGAAGGAGATGGTGATGTTTAAGTAAGTATCCATACCCGTGGAATAAGTAGGGCTGTTGATGATGATGATGATGTTAATAGTAATTGACCTATACTAGTGTATAAAAATACTACAACGGAAAATATTAACAAATAATAAATTAAAACAAAACTCTATATAAATCAAACATGCCGTCGAGATCGCTGCCGCGCGGCAGGGTTCCCAGAACGCTGACAGCGTTGCCCCGTTGGATGGCGATACTTAGTTTTTGGGCGAAGTAAGTGCCAGCTCTGGGATCCCCTGAGGCGAGAACCAACCGCTTCGACAATTGTTTGGAGAACTTTTTCATGTCGGATGACCAAGGGCCTATAGTCTCCACAGCCAACGCTAAAAAAATCATAATGTGCGCTGAGCTGGGAGTATTTCCGTTGTTTAAGAAGCTGTTCGGCCGCAGCTACAACGTTTTGAGCCGAACTACCGACAATACTAGTAGTATTCTTTCAATTTTATTTATTTGTAAGTGTTTGTGCCATTTGTCAAATCTGTTTACGAAGGCAATACAATGCATTTAGGTCACTGATTTTGTACAGTGAATAAACTAATTTCGTTTTATTGTTTGTCGAAATCCCTATGTCATGGACGTATGAATAACACGGACAGAGCCATCCATTTCATACGTCCGTGCCCTATGTATTGCCCTACGTAGGAGCGGTTCCTGACCGTTATTGAAGAAGAAGTAATTTGTTTTACAGGGCATAGAGATAGATCATCTTTTATCTCTGAATGACAAGCGCAGTCCAGTGCTAGGCAATGATGCATATGAACATGGGCAATTGGACATGGATTCTGCATGTTCCCATAGCTGCATGACACTGTGCTGTTATTGCCAGACGTGTTACGTACCATCAAGCACCGTACGATTACGTACCTGCTCGCCCCGTTACTTATGATTATAAAAAGCATTTTATGGTAATACTCTAGATGACTTACCAGGAATAAGCTGGTTCTCTGAAACAGGCTGCGTCGGGGGCTGTACTGGATGGTCTCATGGTTATATCTGCAACAATGTTCTTCTGCAATTTCAATATGACAACGATTTCGCCCAATAATACATATATATAATATATATTACACTTACTGTGATTTTATGTTTCGTAAAAAAATATTGTATTTTTTATTGATTTCTATCCTATACCTTACGGTTTCACTCGGTATGCTCAACATCTTTGTTTTATACCTATTATTTCATGATCAAATGCATAGTTTACGATTTTATAAGGACATACAAATATACAAGCTACGGTTGGTCTAGACGGGAGGATCGGCGGTCGTCGATCTCCCTTAACTTAAAACGGTGAAGGAAAACATCGTGAGGAAACCGACATGTAGCTAGAATCTTTCGCAGTCATGTATCATCCACCAAACCGCCCTGGGCCAGAATGTTGGATTATGGCCTTGACGCTCCTTGCGAGAAAAGTTGCCGAGTCCCAACAGTGGGAACATTAAGTGGGTTGTTTATGCTTATGTTATACAAACAAACATTAATTTTTATATTTATTGATATTAATACACTGCAAAGGACTCACCTTGTTATACATATATAGCCGCACCATAATCGTTAATAAAATACATGTAAGCCAAAACGTTTTGAAAGAAACTTGAAACGTTCTACTCCAACTCCGCTTCGGGGGTTAATGACGCCGTGAATAATGTAGAACCAATTTTTGTTAATTCGTGCGTCATGTTATTTCGTTCTACGTAATTTCAATAAAACAGGGAAAATATTTCGATGAACTTCAAAAGTACTTTAGTTAGATGATTGTTTTATGTGCCACAGCGAAGCGTGGCACATTGTGCTAGTTTATTACAAAAAATTACTTCACAGGCGCCATGAGTAAAAAGTAACTATGTAAAAAGAATTTGAGATATTTCAATTTTATTACAATAATTATAATTAACGTTAAATCCAGGAATTATACGTTTTAACGCGTAAAATTAAAGGTTCTTATGAATAGTCTGATTCCAAATACTACGTGGACAAAATCACATGCAGATACTGCCACATCATATTATTGTAAACAATTATATACTTAAATGGAAATCATTGTTTACAATTAAATAATATAATATTCCAATGTAATCTGTACTGGTACTGGAGCCAGGAACGAATTCAGGAAATAATATTTTTGTCTGGTCGTGCACAAATTAATGTATGATATTTTTCAGAAAAGATTCAATGATAGAATTGAAAATTTCATGAACAACCTCAATAAGGTAGACCAGCAGCCTATCAGCAATATCAAAAAAGCATGGATATATGACAACTACCTCACATCACGTCTCACTTGGCCTTTCCTAGTATATGACATCGGTAAAACTCTCCTGGCAAAGCTAGATGCCAATGTCATAAAGATATTGAAGTCATGGTTCGGATTGGCACATCCGGCTGATCCCTCTACTCTTTTTAGGGATCACAATAGTTTTGGGCTGAAACTAAAGAAACCGTCTGAACTTTACAAACACCTAAGAGTTACAAAAACGCATGTTTTGGGAAAGTCGCAAGACGAATTAATTACATCTCTCCCAAAAGACAAAACTGCTTCAGACCTGGAATCTAGACTTCAATTCCATAAACAATTTATGGCAGGTGCACAAGTAAATACTGCTGGGTTGGGTGCGAGAAAAAAAGGAAGACCGAGACATGGTAAAACCTTTCTACAACAAGACGAAAATGACGGTTACAAAGTGCACGCTATGAATTTAGAAATGCAAAGTGAGTGGTTAACCATAGGTGAGTTCTGTATCCCATTAGCTCTAAAATGGCGCACCTTGATCTATGACTGGTCCCCTGCCTTATTAAAATTTTATCTAAATGCATTCCAAATGACCCTCCTGACCAGAGTAACTTGGTAAGGTGGGGAAAAGCCTCTGAAAAATGTTGCTATACTTGTGGAGAGGCGATATGTACAGCAAGGCACATATTGGTGGGATGCAAGGTGCTCTTAATGGGGTCATTACTCACGGCGTCATGACAGAGTACTTGAAATCATACGTGAAGCCATGAGCCTTTCAGTAGCTAGAGCCCAAAAGGATTGACGACAAACAACAGACAAATTAACTTTGTAAAAGAAGGCTCAACTTCAAACTCCAGGAACAAGCCTTACTCAATCCTGGGTACAGCACCTGATTGGACTATTTTAATGGACACGTATGAAAAGCACTACAAAATCCCAGAGGATGTGGGTGTTTCGTCATCCAGACCGGACATTTTCCTTTTTCTAGAGCTACGAAACGCATAGTCCTTGTAGAACTTACCGTACCGTGGGAAACTAATATACCTAAAGACCACGCGATGAAACAAAATAAGTATTACGACCTCCTAAACGAATTAACAACAAACGGCTATGTAGTTAGTTTATACGCTGTAGAAGTGGGAGCGAGAGGTATACCAGCAAAATCTCTCTATAACCTACTGAAAGACCTTGGCTTATCCAGAAGTGCAGTAAGTTATATACTAGAACGTGTATCTAAAGCTGCACTAGTAGGCTCATATCAGATTTGGCTGGGCAGGGAGAGAAAAACGAGTGGTGAAGGTGAGTGTTGATGTACGTCAGAAAGGGCCCCTTAAACCTACGCCCGAGTCACAAGTCTCGGGAACTACTCGAGTTTTTCTCTCTCTGCCACACGATGGACCCGGCACCCGCACGGTGAATCCATGGAATGCTAAGAAAATCGTCTCAAATTGGTGAAGTCCATCTCGGACTGGCACCTCGAGGGTTCCATACAAGTTTGTTGGTAGGTATAAATAAATGAAGAGTTACGGTATTTGTAAGTTTAATGTTATTAAAAATATTTTTATAATATGATGAAACTAAAAATGTATGCTTTTCGCAATTTTCCCCTTTATTTGTGCTATAAGACGTCGCTCTGTGCCAAATTTCAAGATTCTGAATTCACGGGAAAGTACCCTTCCGGTATGCTGTATCTTTTGATTGAGTTGGCTTAGAAGTTTGTTCTCTTATTGTTTTTTAATTTCTTCACAAATCCAAGAGACAGTAGACTTGATTATAGGTCATGCATTTCAGCTTTCGTGTTCCTGAGAAAAAGGACAGGCGGCCAACAAAGGCTGACGTTTTTTTCCTTTGACGTACGGAACCCTAAAAAACAAAGAAGTATATATTGTTTCTCTCTCTTCTTCATTTACAATGGTTTTCAATGGGCTTAAAATGCAATACGGTGCATTTGTGATTATCGTCTATTATGTGGTCCTTCGCAATATCACCGTGTTGTATTGAGACTATTGTTACCTCCTCATAAAACAAAACACGTATTTAAAAAACATGTTGTTAAAGTCTGTAGGTGTTGCTAAATGCTCTATCACATGAAAATAGTAATATAATTATTTCATGGTGAAGTGAAACTTATTCGTAAGCATTTTTCTAATATTCTTTAAGGAACTTAGCATACTCACCTGCGGTCTGTTGTAAATGTTTTCATATAGGTACCTATAAAGTCTTTTGTAAAGGCCCAAATCCATCGTTTTGTGGTTCGTAAAAGCGACATCGTTTCATGGTTGTCATTCCAAAGACTCAAACGATGAGACTCGTAATAAAGACGTTCGTAATAAAAACGTCTAGGCTGTGGAATGCGTTGCCTGAATGGGCTTTTCCCCATGTTTACAGTGTTGGTGTCTTCAATTCAAGAGTGAAAAAGCTTCTTCTAGGTAACATGCTCCATCTTAGACTGCATCGTCGCTTATCATCAGGCGAGACGCAAGTCAATAGGGATGCTAAAAAAAATTCGGAACTGTTTTTATTTTGAAGATTGACGCATGTTTACCGTATAAAATATTATTATTTGCGATGAGAAAATATACAATTTTGAATTTGCCAGCTAAAACACTAACGTCTGACATGCAGACGTTAGTGTTTTAGAGTCACTAGTCGCAAAACATTGGTAGAGATTCATGACTGTTTGTCCAGTTTGTGTGTTTTCTTATTATTACTTGAATACAAACCATCAACATCGTCGTCGCTAAGATCGCAAACTATAATAAAAATGCAGAAAAGTAAACAGTTTAGTCAGTTTTCTACAGCTTGTTTTGCGACTAGTGACGTAATAAGTCATATTGGTGTTTCCAGTCACGTGACAACTGATTAAAAATATAGCATTTAAAATCATTTATAATAAATTTACTACGTAATATTAAATTATAATAATGTGATTTTCGATAATGTATCAATGCACACTATCATAAAATTAACATTAAACATTAATTTGTGATTAGTGTTAACATCTCTATTGCAAGTCTTATTATTGTTAAAAATACATTCCATAAATATTCGATCCACGCCTGCTTCTTATTACGATATAATGACTAATGAACGACAAATAAAATTAATATTCTGTGAAATAAACATCAACAAGTACGTACAATATATACATAGACGTATCCTCTATGTAATAAATATAAAGCGGTAAATGTTTAAACGTGTTACTAAAGAACTGCTGAACCTATTCAGCAAATCTCCTAGTAGTTGCCGGGAGATAGACAAGCACTCTTTTTTTTCCTACATACCAAAACTAAAACACTATTACGGGAGAAAAAAAACTGTAAATACTATTGTTACCACCGGTGGTCTTACTAACAAAAGCGATCTGCAACTTGGGATGAAATTGGTTTCTTTCTAGAGAAGATTCTTGTGAAGAAGGAAAGTTATTGTGAAGAGTAAAATTTGAAACCATTCGTTGTTTGTATTTGTTTTGAAATGTAAGTGATGATTAACAAGAACAAAATTAAAAATTTTGATTAACCCCCGACTACCTTAGATTTGTTATCTGTACAATATTCTACTAGTCAAGCCCTTTCATTTGATACTCATATTGCGGTAGTAGTGAAAAAAAAATTGGTTGCCTGTAAAGTCGGTATACGGGCGAAAGTTTTACGTGACAACGACTTTGAGTGGTAAAATAATTTTACGGAAGGGACACGTGCCTTTCACTTTTTATGTCTGTCTCTCTCGCTCTTAGGCGGGCTAACCATGCCCGAGTGGAAGGGACGCGTGCCTCTCACTCGCTCTCGTTGTGAGCGCATAACGTGAGCGGAGCGTAACGCAGTTTCTTGAAGTGTCACCCGGCAAACCAATTTATAAGACGTTGTCACGTCAAAATATATAATTCGCCATTTTGTGGTGGCGGCCATCTTGGATTTGAAATTTGTTATAGCGTATAGTACTCTGCTAGTCAAGCCCTTTCATTTGATACCCATATTGAGGAAGGTTGTGAAGAAATATTTTGTCCGCCATTTTGTGAAGGCAGCCATTTTGAATCGATATTAACCAAACATAACTAAGAATACTCGCACGGATATTAACTTTCAAATAAAAAAACGCATCGAAATCGGCCCATCCGTTTGAGCTCTAAGGTGCCACAGATAGACAGACAGACATCGACGTCAAACTTATAACACCCCTTTTTTTGGTCGGGGGTTAATAATAATACATATTGGAGGAAAATTCACACACAACACCATCTGACCCCTAACTAAGCAAAGTTTATACTATGGCGGTCAGATACCTGATATAATCTTAATATATATAAATCTCCTGTCACGATGTTTGTCCGCGATGGACTCCTAAAGATAGGATAGTTTTTATTTCGATTAATGGGCTTTATGTGACAATATCCGAGCGAAGCCGGAACGGGCCGCTAGTACATACTTATTATACATAGAACACACCCAAACACAGTACAAATATTCGAATTTATCACACAAATATTTGCACTGGGTGGGAATCGAACCCACGACCATAGGCTTCGTAGGCAGAGTTACTACCCACTAAGCCACAATTTATGTGAGTTATTAATGTGAGATTTTACCATTCGAGCCATGAATCAAGGAAAATAATAAAATAATAACTGATCATTATGTACTTGCAGTTTGATGAGACATGTGGGCAGGTTACCTTGATATGTAGTCTGCAGTTACGTCTCGACCATCGTATGTTGCACTTGTGGGTAACAACTTAGAAATAGGTACTTTTGTGTTACACGTCACTCCGGCTCAGCTTTGTCTCAACGGATTCACAGGTTATTTATCTGTATATTCCAAAACGCGCTCTTTACCGACGTAGTTCCCGTTATTTTGCCGGGATAAAAGGTAGCTTATGTATTCTTCCAAACTATGATCTAACTGTATTTCAAATTTCAGCCTGATCCGTTCATGTGTTATGACGTGATTAAGCAGCAAACATATAAACATCCAAAAATTGCATTTTTAATATTAGCAAGACATTCATGTTGTCTCGGAATAATTTTTGAACTTAAACTTTCTGGCATGGGACATTTTTGAGATGAGATTAAATTAAACAATTTAAAACTTTTGACACCAGGCGTTCCGACACCACAGTAAATAAACATTATACACGTGTTGTGTATCTAAAAAAAAAAAAAAAAGAAAAACCGTGTAGTGGTAATACAATAACAACTGAATTTTGTTTTTTGTCTAGACGACGCGACGCAACGCAGTGTAGTAGAACAGTTTCTTTGTTTAATTTGGTCGAATGTCTGAATTTTTTCAAATTGAAGCCAGTTTTGTTCATTCGAAAATATTTTTTTTTATTAATAATTGTTGTATTACAGGTCCACGTGTGGGCTGCAGCCCACAGGTAGGATGGAGTCGGAAGAGACAAAAGAGCTCTCACCGCGGCTCAAGGCCAATTACGACCCCTCGAACCTGCATTATGACATGACAGGGGACAGATTAATGCTTATCTTCACCCATGGAACCTTCCAGAAAAAGCGACACTCCAGGTATGTATGCATTTTAAGCTATTGCATAGATTTTATCGCGGGCATGGGGACCGAATTTTAGTGATCGTGCATCTCTTTCTTATGTTCACAAGAAAGAGGGATGGAAGACCGTAACGCCGTCCTCCCCACTCGGTCATTCGACTTTGAATCTTATTTGTATTAGCTTTACGAACGAAATGCTCTTAGCAGTGTTGCCAACTTAACGGTTTTCCCGTGATATTTATTATGGTAAACAAATGTCACTTATGTTGCTTATGTTGATAAAAATGCATGCAACATGCAATAGCTTTACCGCGGCAGTCCCCGAGTGCCACACTTCTTTTTTTTTAAACTTTTATAGGCTTACACTTGACCGCCATCTCGCCTGATGTTAAGCGATGATGCGGTCTACTACTACTAAGAAAAAGAACTATCGGGATAAACCCTCTCAGGCATCGTATTCCACAGCCTTGACGTTCTTATCACAAAAGTAGAGTCAAACCTCTTCGTTTATACATAATTTCAAAATGAATCTACTATGATACATGCTCCATCTCCGAACACATCGTTGCTTGCTTATGCAATTTTGTTATATCCATATTAACTAGAACACTGACTGACCCAACATTTTTTTGTTATAAACATGTTTCATCCACTACTTGGACACTGACACTGACACTGACACTGACAGTCAAAATGGTCCGAAAGCTCAAAGTCGCTCAGCGAGCTATGGAAAGAGCTATGCTTGGGGTTTCTCTGAGGGATTGCATTCGCAATGAAGTAATTCGTCAGAGAACTAAAGTCACCGACATAGCTCAGCGTATTAGCAAACTGAAGTGGCAATGGGCCGGTCACATTTGTCGCAGACCCGATAACCGTTGGGGTAGACGGGTTCTGGAGTGGAGACCGCGAATTGGTAAACGTAGTGTAGGACGCTCTGAGACTAGATGGAGTGACGATATACGAAAGACAGCTGGTGGCGGTTGGAAGCGTAAGACCGAGGATCGGGCTGAGTGGCGTATTATAGGAGAGGCCTATGTCCAGCAGTGGACGAACACGGGCTGATGATGATGATCCACTACTTAACCAGCGCGGTGGAATATAACGTTGACCCTCTTCTTTTGAGAGTAAACCCTAAGTCCTAGCAATAGGAACAAAAGTGGATTTATGCTTGTTTTTTTAACTAAAACAGATCCTCCCTAAGAACGCGACCTGAATTAAACAGGGACGCTACGAGGCTACGCGAGACTTTTGAAAGCATCGGCTTCCAAGTCGAGGAACCTTACTGCGACCTCACTTACGACGAAATTGTACAGACACTACAGGACTGTAAGTATATATTATCAATGCATAGGCCGTGATAATACTTGTTGCTAATAAAGTCATTTACAACCCAATATCATCTCACATCTTATGGCCCATTCTGACTCTCCACGAGGCGACAAGAGGGAACGCGAGTCCGAGGGTAAGGACGACGCGTTCTCGTCTCCCCCGGCTCTCAGCAAAAAATACTACCACTATTAAATCAAATTTCAAAACATACATGATTTCAGTTATCGAAAAGGACCACAGAACAACATCATGTGTTGCCTTCGCTTTCCTCACCGAGGGAGATGCCTGTGGCACAGTGCATGCGTCAGACAAGACGTACCTACTGGGTGATGTCATCACCCAAATTTTACATGCATCAACGCTTGCAGGAAAACCCAAACTGTTCTTCAGTACCGTGAGTGACATTTATCTGCATGAACACTAGTGGCACGGCCCAGACTTTGTTCGACCATTCGATTTAGTCCTTGTGAGACAAGCAGTCGAGTCTGAGTAGTGGCAACATTTAGTGGAGTTTATGCTTATACTATTCAGAACCTAGAGATGCAAAAGTAAACTTTGGACTCGCCAAAACGTTTCAAAATCATCATCAAGCTGTAGTTGACCACTGTTGGACACAGGCCTCCCCAGAACGCACCACTCGAGCCGAGCCTCGGTCTTCCAATTCTAACCACCACAAACAGACAAAAAGCAACCATATTATATACCTACATATGTCTATGAATTCATCACTCAAAAATAGTTGTGTTAAGTGGTAATCGAATGGTTTTCTTTGTGCCAAAAAAACACATTAAGGTTTACCGATCCTGGCGAGCTAAATAATTATGGATGGATGCATAAGCACACCAGTAACCGTTTCCACTTCTGAAACTCGGAACCATCTCTCGCAAGAAGAGAGTCAAGGCCATAATCCATCATGCTGGCCCGGTTGATGGATAACGCAAAATCTAGAAAGATTCTTGGAACATGGCCGGTTTCCTCAAGATATTTTCCATCACTGTTTTTTTACTTCTTCGCACGTGACTTCTAAAAGACAATGGTGCGCGTGAGATTTGGACCCGGGACTCCGGGTCGTCAGTTGCCGTTCTCCCGACTAGACCAGCCGTAACTTAAATAACTATGTAATAGTCAAGAATTCACTAACATTTTTACTTCGCAGGTAACCTCGTACCCAGTATCCGGGGCTACTTTAAGTGAAATAACTGAAGGCTGCTACGTCCAGTCATCAAACACACGTCCGTAGTCGCGGTGCAAAAGCACGTGGGCGTTCCTCAAGCGCTCATTCCAGTGCTTTGACTCGGATGAAACTGTTGAGATCAGGAGACCGGACTGTCCGGTGAGTTATTAGCCGTATGCTGAAAAGCTCCTAACTTTACCCCATGGATATATAGAATAGAATGGAATAGAATATTTTTATTAACATATTTAAACAATCTATTAACGTTATTCACTCCAATATTGTTAAACAATGAGTAATAGCGCTTAAAATATGTTTCGTCATAAAAAAAATAAACAATTACAATAATATAAATGAATATCTCAAGATTGCTGTAGAGGGGCAATACCATTAATGCATTCGAAAATAATAAATGAATGGATAAATTAACAAAATTATTACTAGCGGCATAGTCATCTTAAAATATCAAATTTGGATGTCATATGAATCGTAATTAATATTCATATACTCTTTTATGCTGTACAGTATTCTCTCTAATAGAAGTTTTTTTACTTTATTAATAAAATATGTTTCATTAGTGATGGCTTTGAAACTCTCCGGCAGTTTATTAAATAAAATACCACCCATCTGTAAGGGCGACTTTCTTGATACAGCTAGTCTGCATGGTATTGGTAACAGAACAGTCTTTTTTAGACCTGACCTTCTATCATGTGTCTCGCCTCTATCAAATTTTTCTAAGTTATTCCTAGTATGTTTAATTACTTCCAATATATAAAATGCGACTGATGTCAGGATACTAAATTTTTTAAAATGGTCTCTACATGTTTCCCTAAATTTAGCATTGGCTAATACCCTTATATGATTTATAACATACTAGCTGTACCCTGCCACGCTTCGCTGTAGCACATTGTGATGCAAAAATTGGATAAAAACAATCTTTGATGCGGATTATATAACATTGTAAAATTTCAGCTCGATCGGTGCAGAACTTTTTGAGTTTTTGAAGCGTATACAAACCAACATAACATTTTTATATGTAGAGACTAGCACCGCTCCAGGGTATATATAACCTACGTTGTTTCCTTTTTGTAATTGGAACAAATTTCTTTACGGAATTCGTTACTTTTGAGAACACTTTGTGAGCAAGTGTGTTGAAAAAAAAAATTATTACCTCGTCGTTTCGGTAGCGTTACAACAGCTGCAGTCATGAGAAAACTCATGCCGACAGTAGCAACGCTGCTGAAACGTCGAGGTAATTAAATAATAAGTAATTTAGATCACGATCAAGTCCTGTGTAATGTGTTCAATGTAAAAAAGTAAACCTCGCATAAGCATGTGTTAAACCTCTGATATTTCTTGTATTGTGTTATATTGTCTTGTCTATTTCAGTCTTGCAAACGCCGCCACCAAGATCCCGGGCACCGCGTCCACAGCAGACGAGGGACGGTCAGAATCCCGACGCACGCCGACTGCCTCGTATTCTCATCATCAGAACATCGTCACTCCAGCGGCGGCAGCCACGCCCTCGAAACACTCTGTGACGTTATCGACGACTACCACACCAAATACGACTTATTGGATTTAATAACTCTTGTTACTCAGAGAATTAAGACTTCACACTTACAATCTTGTGCAGCTAGGATGGAAGTTCGGTTCACCTTGACAAAGTTTTTAAAATTATAAGTACATACATATAGATAAGCTCACAGAACATATATTATGTTCTGTGGATAGGGTATCAAATTAATTTGACGGGAAAAATTACAACGTTAACGAATTTGCAACGAATAAAGCAATACAATACAAGAACAATTATTTAAATTTTATACCTAATCGCTAATCCTACAATAGTTCCGTGTTTGCCAAAAAGTATAACAAGGGTCTCTTCAAACTTAATGCAAACAGAAAAAAATAATATAATTCGCCATTTTGTGATGGCGGCCATCTTGGATTTGAATTTTTTGTAATGTATTCTACTAGTCAAGCCCTTTCATTTGATACCCATATTGAGGTAGGTTGTGAAGAAATATTTTGCCCGCCATTTTGTGGAGGCGGCCATCTTGAATCGATATTAACTAAACATAGCTAAGAACATCCGCACGGATATTTACCTTCAAACAAAAAAAAAACCGCATCGAAATCGGCTTATCCGTTTGAGCTCTACGGTGCCACAGACAGACTTATAACACCCCTTTTTTTGGTCGGGGTTAAAAAACTAGTAAAAACTATTGATAGAACCGGTGGCCTTACCACTAAAAGCGGGATCGACCTTAAGATGAAAATGTTGTTTTTTTACTGTACAGAGTTTTTCTGAAGAAGGTTCTTGTAAAGAAGGAATATTATTTTAAATAATAACAACTGAAACCATTTGTTTTTTGTATGAGAATAAAACGAGATTTTCCCCGTCGAGCGATGAATCACGGAAAATAATAACTGGTCATAATTGATGTACCTACTCGCAAGTAAGTACATACTTCAAGGTTTCTTTGATATTCATAGTCTATAGTCACATCTGAACCATTGTCTGTTTCACTTGTGGCTAACTTGGAAATAACTACTTTTGTGTTTCACGTCACTTCCGCGCAGCTTTGTCTCTACGGATTGACAGGTAAGTAAACTACGTATTCCTAAACTATACTTTTGAACTGAAAGTATCTTTAGGCGCGTTGAGCATTTATTGAGGTGGGTAAAATAATTGAACTAGCGAGATTATTACCGTTACCGCCACCTATATATGTATATCAAGCATGTGTGCACTTGTCACTTTTGTCGACAATCCTGTAGTGCCACTGGTTTTAATTCTTTAGTCGACACAATCGTTTAAATCTTTACAAAGTTTAGTTTTACTCCAAAAATTTTCAACGTTTTGGCTCGTTGAAGCCTTGAGGAAATGCTTAATAATGGCTATGGCATTTAGTCTCGACTCCAGTACACGACTATAGTGAATAACACTAATGTTACGAGTATTTGAGAAAGTTATTACTGTTGGTGACCAGTTCTCACTTATAAGAATACAATACAATTAGAGATCCAAATTTTTACTGTCCATCCAGTTTAGTTCAATTTGTTATGTGTCATATTGGACACCAATTTACAGGGGTAGTCAAGATAAATTGCTAGGGTAACCGAAACCACTGGAGTAGATGTATCCTAAAGTGTAGACCGCGAATCAGCCAACAAAGCGTAGGATACTTTTACGTTTTGATCCCAATCGGGTTACAATAAAATCAAATGGATAATTACCATTATTACAAAGGATAGCTGATGGCGATTGGAAACATAAAGCCGAGGATCGGGTGAGTGGCGGGGTATTGGAGTGATCTATGTCGAGCAATGGACGAGTGTGCGCTGTTTCTGATGATGTTTTTTTGACGTGACAACGTCTTATAAATTGGTTTGCCGGAAGACACTTCAAGAAACTGCGTTACGCTTCGATCACGTTATGCGCTCACAACGAGAGCGAGTGAGAGGCACACGTCCCTTCTACTCGGGCATGGTTAGCCCGCCTAAGAGCGAGAGAGACAGACATAAAAAGTGAAAGGCACGCGTCCCTTCCGTAAAATTATTTTACCACTCAAAGTCGTTGTCACGTAAAACTTTCGCCCGTATAACCGACTTTACAGGCAACCAATTTTTTAATAAAGAGTGACGAGACGAGCATGACATGTGCCTGATGGTAAACAACAAGCCTGCCACATAACAGCGCAGTGACACGCAGCTATTGGAACATGAACACTCCAAATCATTACCTAGCACTGCACTTCGCTCATCACCCAGAGATCTAATATGTTATACCTCTAAGCCATGTAATTTCTCTGGAAACATTGCCCTTCAAACCGGAACACAGTAATGTTTGCACATTACTGCTTGGCGGTAGAATAACTGGCAATGGTGTGGTACTTCCCCAGGCGGACTCTGCCAAGAGTCCTACCACTACAAAATGAATTATTATTTTAAGTATTCATCAATACTTCAACTGTAAAGGTCCTTTCCAGGGCGTCTTAGGTCCTGCGAGCATCTACATACATTAGTGGCATAAAATAGGATATGATGAAAACAATTCAGAAAATTGGGCATCCGCGAGTTGAGATTATAATAAATATCATTTAATTATTTCAGGTCCACTTGTGGGCTGCAGCCCACAGGTAGGATGGAGTCGGAAGAGACCGAGGACCTCTCACTAAGGCTCAAGGTCAGATACGACCCCTCGGGCCTGTATTATGACATGACAGGGGACAGATCAATGCTTATTTTCAGCCATGGAAGCTTCCAGACAACGCAAACCTCCAGGTATGTACATCTCACTTCAGGTATTTTCAAGTCAGGTTCAATCAAGAAAACCTACTAGGAAAATGTGATCTATTTTTAACCACAGCCTCGCTTTGCGCATAATGACTAAGTAAAAAATTAGATGCAGTTGAACGGGCCACATGATATGCGATTCTGAGTAATCTTAATGTAGCAGTTCCTTTAAAAAATAAAACTATAATAAACAGGAGTATCCCGTCAGCGAGAATACTGGATTTGCCAAACTCGAAGACATAGATTCAAACCAGTGCCATAAACATTGCGGTGCCACCGGTGCCCAGGCACAGAACGTAGACTCTGGGCGGCGCAAGAAAGGCTTGATAAGCTCGAATATCTAAAAAACAAGGGTGCAGTTAAAGAAGCTCGCAAAGGGCGGAGAAAAGATTATTTACGGCACTGATTCGAACCACATCTACCATTGTTTTGTAATTTTTTCCATGTGGATACGCAATTTTTTTATTTCCAACAGCTTTCATGGAAACATCTGTCACTTGACCAGCAAGGGGAATATGGCTTTGACTCCCTTCGTTTGAGAGAAGACTCCATCAATGAGAACAAAACTGGTTTATATTTTATTGTTAATTAAAAACAGATCCTTCCGAAAAAGCAGACCTGACAAGGACGCTGCGAGGCTGCGCAAGACCTTTGAAAGCCTCGGCTTCCAAAGTCGAGGAACCTTACTGCGACCTCACTTATGACGAGATTGTACAGACATTACACGACTGTAAGTATTAATATCATGCATCAACCCGTGGAAGTACTAACTGCTCATAAACTCATACACAAAAGCCACATATTATGTATCTTGGAAGAAGGCTACTGACCGCCGAAATACATGAACTGCAAATCGGAGAATGTAAATTATCATTTATTTGTCAGCATCATTTTATGCAATGAATGAAATTCCTAATACCTATCTATATTTGCAAAAAATGGGTAAATTCGTTGTCAACCTTTCGAAATGCAAAATTGAGAAAATATACGAGACATATTAAAAAATTTTGAAGACATCCATGGGTGTGTCAATACCGTATGTCTAGGTGTAAATGATAAGGGTGAGTTCAAGTAGATTTCCTGTCCAAAACTGTTCTTCAGTCCTGAACGTGAAACTTATCAATAGGTACATAAACAAGTTACCCGGCAACCCAACATTTTTAATTTTATTTGTGTGGTCAAATCATTGCTTGGCACTGCACTTGCTACCAGTAGTTTTGAGTTGATTTACCTCGTTGCTCTGCAATAAATCTGGAATCTGGAATTATCCTTCCGATTGAAACGCAGTAATTTGTGCACATTATTGGTTGTAGAATAACTGGCAAAATGTGTAATACTTTCCCAGCTCTGCTCAGTAATGAATACTACCATTATTGAAACTAATTTCAAGGCCCTGATGATTGCAGTTAGCGAAATGGACCACAGAACAACATCATGCGTTGCCTTCGCATTCCTCACCGAGGGAGACGCCTGTGGCACAGTGCATGCGTCAGACAGGCCGTACCTACTGAGTGATGTCATCGACAAAGTTCTACATGCATCTGAGCTCGCAGGAAAACCAAAACTGTTCTTCAGTCCCGTGAGTAAAACTTTTCTACATAAACACTAGTAATACAGCCCGACTTCGTCTGCTTTGAATTACATAATATTACACAGAACTTGGCGGTGGTGATGGCTTGGTGGCAATACCATGCAACTTTTAATCGTGAGGTCGTAGTGTTGAAACCCGCTGCATCTTTAATTATTTTTCCAAGTGCAGAACAAGTTTATCATCACCACCGGCTTCAATGGTGAAGGAAATCATCAGAAATAAATGTGTTTTGAATTTTTCCAACCTGTCCTCCGCCAACCCACAGCCATCGGCTCACTACTGGCCCAGTGGCCAACGAGGTGGATTATGGCCTTGACTGTGTGAGACAAGGCCCCGAGTCCGACCAGTGGGAAGTTTATGCTTATGGTACTCAGAAACTAGAAGGATCGTTCTTTACATCATCTTGCACCACTTTTATTATCCAACCAACCGTGAAAACCGGGAATAAAAATCAGTTGTTCCATGGCATAGCAAACTTCGGCGTGGAACAAATGTATCATCATCAAAATGTACTTCTGGACATATGTTTCCCTATATGATAAGTACATAGAAACACCCCTACATATGAAAAATAGCTACATTTATTACACATATAAGAATATATTTGTTTACGGTAGGAGTCAAATGGCGATAGCAATTGAAAATGACATTGAGAACCTATATAGCTTCAGCAACATCATGTACATAAATGGCGTATTTTAATGGCGTACAACCCATGTTTTGCAAATTACATTTTTTTTTATTGAGTTGCTATTGTCTGCACTATAAAAAAACTACATTGAGATTTCGCAGTCCAGTGAGCTAAATAACTGTGTAATAGTTAATAATTCACTAAAAACTTTCACTTTGCAGGTAACCTCGCCAGTGTCCGAGCCTATTTTAAGTGAAATATCTGAGAGCTGCTACGTGCAGTCATCAAACGTCGTGGTGGAAACATACGTGGGCGTTCCTCAAGAGCTCATTCCAATGCTTTGATGCGGATGAAACAGTTGAGATCAGGAGACCGGACTGTCCGGTGAGTTATACAACAAATAACATATATGTTGGACATTTTCAAAGAACATCATCTAATCCTAAACTACCTTATACTACCCCAGGTATGTAAAAGGTTTTATAGTTCGCTAGCAGTATCCCAGGGTTTACCCAAGTTCCCTTTCTGGAATTTTCATGCAGTAAAAATTAGCTATTTTATAGACTATAATAGAATTGTATTCCAAATGTCAACCCCATCTTTGCAGCCGTTCTGATGTGATGGGGCAAACATTTTGCAAAGATTCTATCATTAGCACATCCAAACTTTAGCATTAATTTATTACTAAAAACATTGAGCAAAAACAGTATGTTATAACAATAAGAGTAAAAGTATAATATAAAGAAAGTAGGATGTGAAAGTTATGTTGCTAAATCACGAACGGCTGAACGAAACGGGTTGAAATTACACAGGTAGGGTAAAGTCTGGAATATCACATAGGGATTTTATAGAGCGAAAGTAACAGGAGCTACGCGGGTCAACCTTTGGGCGCTGCCAGTACTAGTTTATATCATTTGTAGCACAGTAGGATAGGAAGTAGGCTAGCCTTTCCCTTCATCTGTTTGCATCCGATAAACCAATTATTTCCGGCTATTTAAATCGTAACTAAGTCCTGAATAATGTTTTCAATGTAAGAAAATAATCCTAACATCTGTTATTTCAGTCTTGCAAACGCCGCCACCAAGATCCCGGGCACCGCGTCCACAGCAGACGAGGGACGGTCAGAATCCCGACGCACGCCGACTGCCTCGTATTCTCATCATACGAACATCGTCACTCCAGCGGCGGCAGCCACGCCCTCGAAACACTCTGTGACGTTATCGACGACTACCACAGCGAACACGACCTATTGGATTTGATGACTCTTGTTACTCAGAGAATTAAGACTGTTTCACATTTACAACCTAGTGCAGCTAAGATGGAGGTTCGGTTTACCTTGACAAAGTTTTTAAAATTATAAGTATAGATTTAATTGCATTTAATTTGTTACAAAAGATTACAACTTTAGTAGCGTTTAAACAAGTTTAGTAGTGATTAAAACATTGATTGTACAATGACAGTTTAAACAAGTTTTTAGTAGTGATTAAAACAATGATTGATTACGTTAATCGACAGATTTTAACCCGAGGTGAACTAGTTTCATACGGGGCGTTTATTGTGAATACTTTCATGGGTTGTGTCTGTGGTTTTTTAGTTCAATAGATTGGTATCATAGCACTAGCCCCAAAAGGTGTTAAATTAAAAACGTATAACTGTTTCAGAGTTTATTGTAAATACTTTATTGTCATCATAGCACTAGCCCCTAACTATACTATTATTTTACGATGTACTATTCCGTAATACATTAATTTGAATTGAATTTAGTATCTAAGGGTTAGCCAGTGATTGTGATTTAAGAGCACAAAAAATAATAAATACATGTATGAACTTTCTTTTCAAAACACTTTATTTATTACTGACTCCTGAAACTGCGTTAAAATCACACACGAACTTTAAAATATTGCAGCTTACAGACATTAAAACAACTTTGTTTCAAATCTTTTAGATAAAGAATACCTATTTTCCAGTTTATAGCATCAAGAACTTCCTCAATTTCAACTCAGTTACAGGCATCTGCTTCAAAAGTCTGTTATTTTCTGTATCTACGACATATTTTTCGGCGACCATTTTGTTGATGAGCGTGATCATCCTTGTGAGGTGCATGGTCGCGTGGTGGGACTCCACGACGTCGCAGAGAGACTGCATCAACCACGACCCGACGTACATGTTGCGGTACGAAACGTAATCTGTTAATATAAGGACAAAATCTCATATTGTTACAAACTCCGAAAAAAATTATTATTGCTTAAACAATCTGGATAAGGTCTCACGTAGTACTACACTTTTGCCAATTATTCTACCGCCAAGTAGTACAACCATTGATCTAGTAGGCCTTGAAACCGGCACACAGTCATATTTGCACATTACTTTATGCTGAATCCAATGGCAATGCTCCCGGAGGAATTACAGTGCTAAGAGTAGGTACCACTGTACCTGCACTGATCTCGTCATATCTCGACGAGATGAGACATGACGAGAGCTGTGCAGGGCAGTCGTTTGGTTTACGTTCAAATATTTATGTATTGTGCTGTTACGGGCAGGAGTGTTGCTTACCAACAGGAGGATGTGTTGCTCATCATCAAAAATCATGAAGAGCATTACAGCTCCCAAACAAACAAAAACGATTAAAATTATTCCATTGGTTTTTAGTCCATCACGGACATATTTGGGTTAGACTGTCAACGCCATCTCATTTGATACGAATTAAGATTATTATTTAACCGACTTCCAAATAAGGAGGAGGTTATCAATTCGAACCCATGTTTTTTTTTATTGAACCAATCAGTTCCCGTTCGATTTAAAAACAATACTGGGTGCTTATGATACATACAGAAATATAGACAGATAAGTCAAATTTAAAAAATTCTTGTCAATCTCAGGTCAAAGAATCCTTTCCTTAAATATCAATATTATAAATGTCAATGTTTGGATGTTTGTTTCTCAATCACGTCGTAACGTCTGAACGGATCGGGCTGAAATTTGGGAACAGATAATATAGTCTGGAAGAATATACCGAAAAAACAACGAAAACCACGCAGGTAAAACCGCGGGACGGTACACGATACGATACGTATAAGAATACCGTATTAAGTATACAATATGTTGTATAAATAAATGAATAAAATAAATAAATATTGGTGGACAATTCACACACAACACCATCTGACCCCAAACTAAGCAAAGCTTGTGTGATGGCAGCCAGATAGCTGAGATAATACTTATATAGTTTTAAATACATACTTATTATACATAGAAACACCCAGACACAGTGCAAACATTTGAATTCATCACACAAATATTTGCACTGGGTGGGGATCGAACCCACGACCATCGGCTTCGCAGGCAGAGCTACTACCAACTAAGCCACTAGGGCAGTCAGCATGCATTTTAGTTATTGATATCTTCCTTGTCAGATCTCACCTTCGTAGGTGGAATACAGGAGCAGGCTGTCGTTTTCTCTTTCCATCTGGAAGTTGATCTCTTTGTTGTACTGCTTGTGAGGTTTAATGTGCCGTTCTCTGCACGCCTGCCAAAAAAGAATGTCAATTTAATGAGGTTATTTTTATTTGTGTTAAAAGTAGCTTTCTTCTGTCACATTCTGTTATAAGTATTTACCAATTATTGCCAGAAATACAGTTTATTAAGTCTATAAATAATAGTTAGTACCTGAACACCTGGACCAATCATTATTGGTCAAGGGGTTCCAGATTGGCAGAAGTTGCCGTTCTCCCCGCTAGACCGGCCCTTCTACAGCCTAACTAAATCGGCTTTAGCTTTGTTATTGCTGCCTCTATCTATTCAAGCGAAAAGAAAAGAGAGGATGACATTAAAGCTAAGACAGTTTTCACAAGGCGGTAGACCCCCGGCCGTAACTTAGTTGACGTTCTGCCGATTGGACCAGCCGTAACTTATGAGTTACGGGTGGCCTAGTCGGAACCGGACAACGGCAACTTCTACCAATCTGGAACCCCTAGCAAATCAAATCTCAAAAATCAAAAATCAAATCTCACAGCAGAGTATTTTCAAACCCATGTTCGTAATGCCGCTAACTTAAAAATAGTGAATGAAAACGTCATGAAGAAACAGACATGGTCCTAGAATCTTTCGAGGTCATGCGACATCCACCAACCCGCACTTGCCCAGCGTGGTGAATTATGACCTTAACTCTCTACCTGCGAGAGACACCCCCGAGTCATAATAGTGAGCTGCTTATGCTATAGGAACGCCAATTAAATAGAGATAAATCTACCTGAATGAAGAACAGCTTAGGTTTGAGAGTGAGACTTGGTGCTGATCTCAGAGTGTCTGTGATGTCGGTGAGAGGGTACAGAGTGTCCGCAGCGCAGAGGTGGGTTCCAAGGCCGTGAGTCATCACAGCGACGGCGACGCAAGACGTCTTGGCGTGATCTTTGGCACATACTGGGAAAAGTAGGTGAGTTTACAAAATTACGTGCTAATTATGTCTTCGAATGGAATTAATCATAATAACGATGAACTTATTTCTGTTAGAAATTTGTTTGATCACCTTTTTCAGACAGAAAAAGTAGTGCCAAACTAGATAGCCGGAAGTACATTTTTGTAGTATATTTCCCACTATTTCAATTAAAATAGTCGGCAGAAAGGCCTTAAGTGCCGCTGACTTAAAACAGTGAAGGAAAATATTGTGAGGTAACCGGCATTTTCCTAGAATCTTTCGCGACCATGTTTGTGTCATCCACCAACCCGTTATGGGCTAGCGTGGTAGATTATGGCCAAGATTTCCTTTGGGAGAGAAGGCCCCAATCCGAGCTAAATTTCTTAATTTAAGCATTAGTCCATGCATAAATAAAAAAAATACACTGATCACTCACATTCAGTCAAACAGCTCTTGATTTCCTTGTGCGTCAGATCATGGTAAGGTAGCACTACGAAGCCAAGTCGGGTAAAAGTCTTGTATAATCGTTCCACGTCTTTATAGGTACCAGCTCTAGGCGACGGTTGTGAAATCCTGAAACATGTGGATTGCAAACTGTAAAACATACCTTCTAATTTTTTGAAATTCTTGTGATTCGCTTGATATTCTACTGCCGTGGTTTGTTTCAGACGGCTCAAAGTCCTAATTTTGGACTAGCAGAGAAGGTACAACGCCCCAATTTAGGATTAGCGCAGAAGGCACAACGCCCCGACTTAGGATTAGCACAGAAGGCACAACGCCCCAACTTAGGATTAGCGCAGAAGGCACGACGCCCCAATTTAGGATTAGCGCAGAAGGCACAACGCCCCAACTTAGGATTAGCGCAGAAGGCACGACGCCCCAATTTAGGATTAGCGCAGAAGGCACAACGCCCCGACTTAGGATTAGCACAGAAGGCACAATGACCCGACTTATGATTAGCGCAGAGGGCACAATGCCCCGATTTAGGATTAACGTAGAAGGCACAACGCCCCAATTTAGGATTAACGCAGAAAGCAAAACGCCCCAACTTAGGATTAGCGCAGACGGCACAAACGCCCCAATTTAGGATTAACGTAGAAGGCACAACGCCCCAATTTAGGATTAACGCAGAAAGCAAAACGCCCCAACTTAGGATTAGCGTAGAAGGCACAACGCCCCAACTTAGGATTAGCGCAGAAGGCACAACGCCCCAACTTAGGATTAGCGCAGAAAGCACAACGCCCCGACTTAGGATTAGCGCAGATGCCACAACGCCCCAACTTAGGATTAGCGCAGAAGGCACAACGCCCCAACTTAGGATTAGCGCAGAAGGCACAGGTCTCCAACTTTTAGTGAGCATAGAAGGCACAAGGCGCTTTGGATAATAGACCATAATAGGGCATATGGTCCTCAGTTTGGGCTAGAGCAGAAGCCTCAAAGCCTTGACTATGGATTAGCACAGAAGGCTTTATGTTGCGACTAACGCAAAAGTCGCAGAAACGATTAATTATTTATTTATTCTTTTAACTGTCGAAAAACAGCTTGCCTTAACCTTATAATAAAGAAGAAAACAAAATATTTAAATCATATATATATATATATATATATATGGATACTTACGTTTTCTGGCGCCATTTCTGGTAAACGTAGTGGTTGAAAATGACGAGAATTTTGTCTCCAGACATATCGTAATACATGTCGGGGTCTAGAAAGCTTGAACTTGAGTTTCCATTTGGGTCTGGTTGACTAGGGGCTTCGGGTTCTGGCGTCAGTCTTCTGGCTACATCTTCGGGACTGTGAACACATAAATCGAATTGAAAAAAAAAATGTTTTAAAAAAGATGACCGATAGCTAACACAGTATGCGAAGTACGTTCCACGTATTGACGTGACATCGTCTAATAAATAGATGAACGCTAGTCTAAAACTAGCCGGAAGCCGAGCTAGACGAAAAGTGTCCCGTTATGTCCCGTTACGCTCATTGTACGCTTGTGACGCATCAATCAATGTTTTGTTAAGACGTTGTCACGTTAAACTATCGTCCGTAAACCAACCGACGTTACAGAGAAGTATTTTTTTTTGACGGACATTTTTTTAGTCATCATGCCTATTAGAATAATAAATATACACATACCTGGAGTATGCTGGTTCGTTAAAACACGCTGCATCAGTAGTAGTGCCCCGAGTCCCCATCGCTTGGTGTTCCGAAGAGATTCTTGCGTCTCGATCCATTGTGACTACTGATTTTTTTGCTCTGAAAAATGTATAACACAATACATTATGTGTAAATTTTTATGGAATTAATAATAAACTAATAGTTCTAACACATCAACGTTTCTAACCGCCAAAAGTTGCTTTGCGTAAATCGAAACGAAACAGTTGGAAAAGCAAAGGAAAGGATCGGGCGAAGAGGCGTATTATTGGAAATGCCTATGTCCATGAGTGGACGAATGTGGACTAATTATGATGATGATATATATATCATCGACGTGTCTATTATGTTTTTTTGTTGATCTTACAAACGCTCCACCAAAATTAAAATGTATATGGGACAAAGGAATTCTACCCTTGCGACCAAAAAAATTTTTTCAAACAATTTCCGTAGAATTTACTTATCCGTAAAATTTCGTAATTCCTGAGGTAACACACATAAAAAATAGTCGGATTGAGAACATCCACCTTGTTTGAAGTCGGTTGAAAATAAAACGACAAGTATCCAAACGAGACAAAAAAATGTTTAAAATTGTATATATCGGCGCAAATGCAACATGCTCATGTCATCTCTCGAACAACGCTCCGAACGGGGCGTAAACAAGTGACTCACAACACTCGCCCCTCTACGATCGCCCACCACAGTGCTATAAAAAGGCGCGCGCTGTAGCGGAGCACACAGTTGCTTCTCTGCGCTCGGACAGTAAACACCTAATCTATTGTAAATTCTTGTAATCTATGTTGATTATATGTGAATTTTGATTGAAGTAAAGTTGGGTGTTTTTAATTATCCCTGAAATGGAATACTTCAATAATAAGGACATTGGCACAGCCGACGTCATGGTGTCTAAAACAATACTGGGCCATCCTGCGTCGTCATCAGAAGTGGGATCGAATAAACTTGAATTTCTGCCCACGTGAAATTGACAATTCGTCGACCAAGAATTTTATTGATCCAGATGTTTTGAAGAAGCCGAATTTTTTTTTTTGAGCTTCGTGAGTACCTGAAGAGGTTAAAAAAAGATAATTGCAAAAAATACTACTACAAATAAAACCTGCTTGAGAAGAAGCTGCCGTTGGATGACATAATTATGAGTTCGTAGAAAAGGATAAATCCACCAACGTGCAATACCTTGCTACTGAAATACCTTTCTGCGAGCATTTACTTTGTGAAGTTGATGCAGTGCCTCAAGCTACTGATAACACCGCATCTGAGATTCACCGCACACTTTCATGTGTCAATGAAGATAGTGCGACAGTCCCCAGTCTTACGGTACGGTTTCTTCTCAACCGAAGAAAAACAACCGAAAGCGAAAGCCAATAATAGGCGTTCCTGCCTGCGGGGTTGGTTCTGTCCACGTACACAGTCTACGTGCTAACCTGCCCGCCAGTGCCGCCCCCACCAAGCCACCCATGTACTTGCTTATTGGCTGGCAGGCCACCACCAGTCAACATATCTGCCCTACTGCCTACGCTGAGATCAAGTCCTGAGGCGACCGGTTGATGATGGGGCAGCCAGGCAATCAAGTTGATAAGTTGAAGTCTACGCTCCGCGAAAAGCCTAAGCTATAAAGCAGCAATTTCAGAATGACCGATGGTAGCGGAAGCATCATCAACCCAGTATGATCGTGTGTGATAGCACGACGGACGCACATCCGCATACCAGATGATCAGATGGAACAAATTGGCGTGTCTACTACATCTCATCGACGGGCACTGCGATGTGTGTTCCAAAACAACATCATTTGAAAACCTTCGAGAAACCTCAAAATTCCGGGGAAAATTCCAGGGAAGCGTAGAGTCGGAAGACGCAAGATGTCGTGGCCCCGCAATATCAGGGAGTGGACGGGGATCAAGACGGTTGAACAACTGTTCAGACTAGCGCTGGACAAAGAAAATTTTAAGAAGCTGACTGCCAACCTTCAGTAATGGAGAGGCACTATAAGAAGAAGAAGAGAAACCTCAGCGATCATAAAGAATAAGACGGAAGCAAGAGATACTAAAATCAAAGATAATAAACAAATGTATGTTGATAACAGGATCAATCACGCCAAAAACATGAAAAAAGAAATTTGGAAAGTCATCAATGCAGAAACAAACGAAAATGCGAAGGAATGGAATTGAGATCTAATGTTTACTTCATGGCTATGGGAAACAGTCTCGGAATAAGTAATTTGCCCGTCTGTCAAGAAGCTGTCAATCACGTTGAGAATCAAAAAAATGAAGTTTTTAAATCTCATTCTATTTCACTAATGATTTTAATGGAAATAGCAAAACATAAAATACGTAAAGTAAAGTAAAGTAAAAAATATTTATTTGCCATATAAAATTACAATTATAAATTTACTCTAGACTAGGCTTACATACAGAAAATAATATCATGGTATATGGCTTTTACAATGGGTCCCAAACTAGGCAAGGCCTGTATTTTGGGCACCCTACATCCAGTTACCAAAAACAGTTTGCGCTCGACTTATATTCGGATGAGAAACACAAAAAAGTAAAAAATAAATAAATAACACAATTATTAAATTAATTAATTAAATCCAAATCTATAATTACAGCAGTCTTAATGTACTTGAATGAATGAGATCATAATACTCGCACTGTCTATTAGAGGGTGTATTGAGGGTGTGTGTGTGTGTGAGAGAGAGAGAGAGGGTGTGTGTGTGTGTGTTAGAGGGTGGGTTAAGGTGAGAGGGTGTGTCTATGTGTGTGAGGGTGTGTGTGTGTTTGTGTTTGGTATTTCCCTGAGATTATTGAAGTTAAGTCTGTGACGAAAAACGTTCTCCTCAATCAACTCATCAAATGAAACAAGTTGTTCGGTTTGTGTATATGATAACGAAGCCAGCCACTGTTTCAATTTCTTATTAAAATCGAAAAATGAGCCAATGAGGACATCCGAGCGTCTGGCAACCAAGTTGTAGGTAAAAAGTGGACATACTGAGGGAGGCGGGAGGCAAACACAGAGTTAACCTTTGGCAGTCTGAGGTGCCGTGGACGACTGCGCTTACTGGAATCAGGCTCAGCTGACAGATGATGGCTTTTAGCTACAGCACGAAAAATAAATAGTTGTCGAACTGTCAATACTGAAGCTTCTTTGTAGACTTGTTCCGTAGGGTATCTTCGCGGTTTGCCCAGCAGGACTTTGAGGACTGCTCTCTGAGCTCTCTCCACCTCAATCATGTGTGATTGCGCTGCACCTCCCCAGACACCGATACAATATTGAAACAAAGTCTGACATAGCGTTTTATAGACCATAATTTTTATATCTTTTTTGGCAATAGAGCGAAGAATTTTCATTATATAAATGAATTTGCGAGCCTTTTTGAGATGTATGTTATATGTTTTTGAAATTGAGATGCTGATCAATTATCACTCCCAGATATTTTGTAGATGTTACCCTAGAGATTGTCTTACAGGCACTGTCACACACGTTTATATCAAGCTGATCATTAGAACTACCACATTTGTGTTTATGAATTTTTAGCGTAGTTATATTAGACTCAGTGGCTTGCGTGATGTTAAAAGTTATAAAGTTAGTTTTTTTTCATTAAAAGTCAAAAGGTTTTCGTCAAGCCACCGAGAAAGGGTCGTCATCCCGGACTCAGCTATCTTAGCAACGTCATCCCAGTCTTTTCCATGAAAAATAGCCACGGTGTCATCTGCGTAACATATTATATGCACATTGGGTATGGCGAGTCTCAGGAGCTCGTTGATGTACACAGTGAAAAGGGTAGGAGCTAAAATACTGCCTTGCGGCGCGCCAAAAGAAATAGGAAGTTCGCAGCTCTGTAGAGATCCCACCCTAACAACCTGACGCCTATTCAAGAGGTAGCTCGTAAACCATTCGAGCGCTACTCCTCTGATGCCAAGACTTTCCAGTCTCCTCAGGAGAAAAGAAGGCAGCAAACAGTCGAACGCTTTAGCAAGATCGACAAAGACCGCAATAGACCGCCTCCCACCGTCCATGTGGCCAGCTACCGTTTCAGTCAGGAGCTGCACAGCGTCCTCAGTAGACTTCCCAAGCCTGAACCCAAATTGGCGATCACTTAGAATCTTATGCTTTTCCAGGAAATTCACTAGCCTCTTGTTTACTAGCTTTTCTAGAACTTTTGAAACCACACTTAGCAATGAAATGGGTCTATAGTTGTCGGGGTTTGCTTTATCACCACTCTTAAGCATCGGGATAACGACTGCAGTTTTCCAGCTGTCAGGAAATGAGCCCGTGGTCATGCTTAGATTGCAAATGTATGTTAGTGGCTCGAGGAGTGCTGATTTCGCATATTTAAGCAAAAGAGGTGTTATAGAGTCTATGCCCGGCGCACCAGAGGATTTTAGTCCCTGAATAACTGCGCTGACCTCAGCATGGTCAGCAGGAGCCAAGAAAATAGAGGCAGAACATCGAGAGGCAGATGAAATACGTTCACTTAATTCTTCTTGAGTGGTGCCTAAATTGCGCAGTATACCCGCAGCCAATTTAGCACCCGCCTCAACAAAATGCCCATTACATGAGTCCAACATTTCCTGTGGACTCCGAGTTCCGCTCAACAAGTCATCAGCGCCGGACTTCTTGCAAGGTATTTCACAGATACTTTTTATGGATTTCCATAGACTCTTGATATCGCCATTATTTTGAGAAAGTTGTGCATTATCATACTCTATTTTTAGGTTGTGTAATAGTTTGTTACAAAAATTTCGATACCGAGTATAAGTGATTTTAAGTAAATCATTTTGAGGATCGCGCCTTAACTTCAGGTGTAGACTGTCTCTGTGTCGCATACATCTAATCAACCCTGGAGTTACCCAAGGCTTAATGTTGAATTTTGAACGACTCGTTTTGTGAGTACGAGTATGTTTGAGAATACAGTCGGATACCAACGCGTTAAAAATATTTACTGAATCATCAAGGTTGCCTTTATCCAGTACATGTTGCCAGTTGGTCTGCTCGAGCTCTTTGGCAACGTCAAGAAAATTGGTTTTAGTAGCTATTCTGTCTCTAACTTTAGATTTTTTTATATTAGTGCGGAGTCCCACAATCAATATGTCGTGGTCTGTGATGGAGCTTCTACAGATTAACCCTAATGTTCTCTGTTTGGTTTTTATAAAAGCGTGATCTAAACACGACATTGACTGCCTTCTCGTTACGTCTGTTATAGTTGGTAAGAATCCTTGTTCTGCCATGATGGACTGGTAATCCTCACGATCCCCGCATGGCCGCTCCTCAAGCAAATCAATGTTAACATCACCAGTTACTAAAACTGTAAGCTCCTCTTTGTGTTTCGCAATATGTTTTCAAGAGAGTTGTTAAATTGATTCAAATTTTTAACTGCGGGGACCTATAAATACCGAAAATTGTGATTAAGTTGCGTATTTTGACTACGAGGCAATTAGCGTCGTCAAGTGCCGGCTCCTCAACCACCACAGACATACCTTTTTTTAAATAAATGACAACCCCACCAGACTTATTAATAATCTTTTTGGTGCAAAAAGAATCATAACCTGGCAACACAGGTATATGACAGTCCTTCTGCAGCCAACATTCTGTCAAAACCAAAGCGTCCAAGTCAACACCGAGACGTTTAAGCGTCGGCAGCAAGTGAATGAAATTTTATTGATACTTCTGATGTTGAAAGATAAGACTTTGAATGTATAAGATGACATATGCTCAACACATGATTCCGGACTATCGATAGTGCGACACTTTATCTGTAGTGTTTCGTCAAAATCACCAAAAATATCCAAGTTACCCATGATCGAGACACATTATTTTTATTGTTCTGGGTGGGATACTCTTAACAGGATGTGTCGCACTGAGTATTACAAAAGTTAATTTTATATTAATGTTAGTCCATGTTATGTGCCAGTTTTCAATCGAGGAGGTCTTCTGCAATCGATGGTGAAACGAGCCGCTCCAGATATAACTACATCTCATGTGGGCTGTGTGTGTTTTGTAGAAGTGTAAATATACTTTAGGTGTGATCTTATGTAGTGTAGTAGTCAGATGTGTATATAATATGTGCAATAGTCGCAATGAAGAGCGAGAGTATCGTAGTAACAGCGAGAGTGAAACTGTGTTTTCACATTATAACAACAGTTACGTTTTAACAGTTTTAGCATATAAAACAGCATAGTGAATATGATTTAAAAATAATGAACTTAATTTCAAGTACAATAACTAGGAATATCAGTGACACATTATTTAGGAATAAGATTATTGATTCATTTACAACAACAAACTGCGCAATCGGGATAAAACTACAACAACCAATAGGCATGTCATACGGAATCTTCATTGATTGATTCTTGATTACATATGACAAGCTGGTCCAGAAGAACGCGATCCAAGTCCAGTAGGGAGGCAATTGGTATTGCGGGACAACCCTGCGCCTTGCGAAGATGTATTCGGCCGTGAGTGACCCAACAATATTGAAATGAGGAGTCCTTCGCTCGCCTTCGGGCCTCACGAAATAACGCCCTGGCTGCCCTAGACAGATGTTCGTTGATGTAGATCTTGCATGGCGGAGAGTCAGAGGTCAAATCTGTAGAAGTAAGGCCACCACGTCGCGACTTCACAGCTTTAAGTATTTCGTCGCGTTTGTTCTTCCTAGTCAATCGGATCACAATCGGCCTCGGATAATCGCCGGCTTTGCTTTGTTTTTTGTGATTCTTTGAACCAGCCCTAAATACGCAATCGATATCATTATCCGATAGGTTCACTCCAATTTTGGTGGCCGTAATCATGGCGATATGTTGGAGACTCTCGCCGCCGTACTCTGAAACTAGCGAGCATGTGTTATTTCTCGTAAATAGCATACTTCAATCAGAAGAATACTCAGCGTCACTAAATAACACAAGAGTTACTCCTTTATATAAAGAAAAAAGAGTTTTATCATTGGTGGTTAGTTACAGACCAATCACAATACTGCCAACTATTTCAAAAATCGTAGTCTATCATGTCAGATGGTACAAAGTCTGATATAATGGAACATCTGAACAAATATAAAATTATAGATGACGCGCAATACACATATTGGAGAGGAAAGTCAACAACATCTACAGCACATAAACCTGTAGAAATAATAGTGAAGGGATTAGACAAAAAAAATATGGCAGCGGTGTTTTAGACTTATCAAAGACTTTTGATTCGGTTAATCATGATTTATTGACACAGAAACTTATAGTTTATGGAATAAAAGGTAAAGCGCTGAAATTAATAAAATCATTCTTGGAAAAAAGTAGGCAGACAGTAGAAATGAAAAATAGAAAATGATACCCTAAGATCTTGTCATCAGAGAGTAGAAATTGGTGTACCTCAAGGATCTTCTTTAGGTAACACTATGTTTTTAATATTTGTAAATGATTTGCCCAGAATTGACTTAGAAGGTGGAAAGAGTAAAGTGCAGAAAATGGTTTGACGTTAATGGGCTGAAATTTAACACCGAGAAAACAAATGTTATGTTCTTCAATGCAATATCCTCCAAAATAATAACCAACCCTATAACACTACACGATGGAACTATTTGCAAAGTATCGAACTATATCAAAGTATTGGGTTTTGAACTGGATCCTGCCTTAACTTGGAAAAAACACAGATACTACTTTCCATAAAATCTGGAAAGGAATATATGCCTTGAAGCAGCTTAAAGAAATATCTTCACCAGAACACCTAAAAACAATATCAGTTGCCCGTATCGGCGTGAGAAGACGACACTCCAGTATTGGTGAATGAGACTACACCATCCACTTCACAAGACAATGCAACCAAACAAGAAACCCATGAACCAACGCATCACTCAGGTCATGTTTGATTATCATTATCTAAATTAATAATCACTCACACAACACAGTACCACAGTGTACACACAACACACTACTACAGTGTACACACAACACAGTACCATAGTGTACACACACACAACACAGTACCACAGTGTACGCACAACAAGTACCACAGTGTACGCACAACAAGTACCACAGTGTACGCACATCAAGTACCACAGTGTACGCACAACAAGTACCACAGTGTACGCAACGACAAAGTACCACAGTGTACGCAACGACAAAGTACCACAGTGTACGCAACGACAAAGTACCACAGTGTACGCAATGACACAGTACCACAGTGTACGCAACGACACAGTACCACAGTGTACGCAACAACACAGTACCACAGTGTACGCAACAACACAGTACCACAGTGTACGCAACAACACACAGTACCACAGTGTACGCAACAACACAGTATCACAGTGTACGCAACAACACAGTATCACAGTGTACGCAACAACACAGTACCACAGTGTACGCAACAACACAGTATCACAGTGTACGCAACAACACAGTATCACAGTGTACGCAACAACACAGTACCACAGTAATCATCTAGGTACTAAGATACCAAAGTCAAAGAAAAACATTCACTTGTTACAGATATACTCGACAGCTTAAAACATCAACAACACGGCTAGTGCAGAGCGCGCACTGCCGGTCAGAATGGTCGTATCGGCGCAAATGCAACATGCTACGTCATCTCTCGAACAACGCTCCGAACGGGGCGTAAACAAGTGACTCACAACACTCGCCCCTCTACGATCGCCCCACCACAGTGCTATAAAAAGGCGCGCGCTGTAGCGGAGCACACAGTTGCTTCTCTGCGCTCGGACAGTAAACACCTAATCTATTGTAAATTCTTGTAATCTATGTTGATTATATGTGAATTTTGATTGAAGTAAAGTTGGGTGTTTTTAATTATCCCTGAAATGGAATACTTCAATAATAAGGACATTGGCACAGCCGACGTCATGGTGTCTAAAACAATACTGGGCCATCCTGCGTCGTCATATATGATAATAATTAGAGTTGCCGCGAATAGTGTTTATAGCGAATAGTCGAATACCGATTACTCGCCATTCACTTTGGCGAATAGTCGAATAACTCAACATTACTATTCGACATAAAAAAAAACATTAAATACGATTGCGATGTAGTAGGCAAAAACATGCTATTTTGAAGAATCATCTGTACAGCAACCTACTGAAGAGCAACCCAAGAATGCCACTGCTGAAGAAATCGCCAACTACATCGTATTTGCAAAGGCTGACAGAAAAATAAACCCATATGAATGGTAGTAGGCTTTGAGTATCAATAAGAATAGATTTCCTATTTTAAGTAAGCTTGCTAAACGATACTTAATCACACCAGCAAGCTTTGTTTATTCAGAAAGACTATTTTCCGAGGCAGGTTTTATTTACGAGGAAAAATGAAACTGACTTCTTTTTATATTAATTAAAAAGCCTTACTAATTTAATTTCATGAATATGATAGGCACAGGCACATATAATAAAACTGTAACGGGTCGAATTCTGTACATTGAAGATATTTTGAAAAATTTTTTTTTGGGACACTCCATAGTCGATACTAATGGCGAAACTGCATTTTTTTCTTTCATGTCTGTCTGTCTTTCTGTATAGGGATCACGCATCACGCCGAAACTACTGATTCAATTCAGCTGAAACTTGGCATAATTTTAGTTTATACTAAGGACATTGCTGTAGGCTACTTTTGATCCCCAAATTCTGATCGGTTTTCTTGCGGGAGGGGGTGAAAGTCAGAATGTGTATTTGGTTGTAACTCATGTTTGCGTTGTTAAATTTCATTAATTCTTTTTTTTGTTAGAAAGAACACATTTTTTATATTGTCCCGTCAAAATTTTAACAATATCGGTCTGTTGGTTCGGAAATTACACAAACATTAAATAATAACGACACGCGCGGCGCGTTCGGTACATACTAACTTCTAAGTATTCTGTGTATCACAGACGATCCACAGAATATCTAGATTCTAGATTCTAGAAAGTGCCCACATGATCGCGTCGCGTCGTCTTGGATGACAAAATAATTGTCAAAAATATATTTTGTGTGGAAAACAAACATCATTCGGTTATAATCGACTTCAAACAAGGAGGATGTTCTCAATCGGGTTGCATGTTTTTTTATTTGGTTTTATTTTACGCGATAACTCGGCTAATTGTTAGTTGATTTTGATAATTCCTTTTTTGTTTGGTAGAAAATACTTCAGAGGTGATCTTAGACATCGAAAACAGGGAGGTAGTTTTTCAAATATCAACAAAAAACTAAAATCAGCTTAGATTTATCTGTACGACATAGTTATACCTTCTTATAAAATTTAGTCGAAAGACATAATTAAATTACCTGTCATTGAAGTAGATTTTTGTATTTTGGAGAAAACATATCAGCATAATAAGTAGCAGCATAAACAACCCATTAAAATGTTCCCACTGCTGGGCGTCGCACTATGGGATGAAACCGTGAGTTGCTTCTCAAAAATCTGTAACTTTTTTCCTAGTACGCTTACGTTTACGAAATTTTACATACAGAAACTCTAATATATAAGCTATAAAATGATACTACTTTTATTATGTATTTAATTTATTATTATATATAAATAAACAGTTAAATTAAGAAAACACATTTTTTCATACTAAATTTATTTTATTGTTTTATTATTTCAGTAATATGGAGATGTTAGTAAGTCAATTATGATAAATTATTATTAATAATAATTAATAAATATAATAGTTTATAATTTTTAAATTATATTCCTATGAAAATTAGTGTATGTTGCCTCAAAAACTCAATTTAAATATAAAATTATGAATTTAACAGATCTTTAGCCTCATCAAAAAGATCTTTGGAGATGGTATATGGTGGTTTTCTAATACTCGATATATAAGGATCTGAAATAAACAAAAGGCCGTGAAATACGTCTGATCTAAAACACTTTCGGGCATGATTTCGTCTGATGTTTTTATAATCATTGTTTCTAGGGTAGAACATCATAATGTTTTAATATACTTTCTCCGTGTATCAAAATTTTGTGTACTGACGAAGGCATGTAAAACCATGAATATTGGGCAAGGTACAATTCAGTAGTAGTGCGCGTGTATTCTCCAAATTTTTCTGGGCTTACAGAAAAACCTGATGCCAACGTCTGAAGTATTACGTAAAATCTTTTAATACATTTTTATCCACTCCCGTGATTTCGGCAGTACACTTTTTTTTATTTTCGTCATTCCCTTATTTTAGAAGTTACAGGGGGGAGGGGGACACACTTTTCACCACTTTGGAAGTGTCCCTCGCGCCAACTATTCAGTTTAGAAAAAAATATGTTAGAAACCTCAATATCATTTTTGATGACCTATCCATTTATAACCCAAACGTAGGGTTTTAATCAAAAAAAAAAATTTTAGTTTCAGTTCTAAGTATGGGACACCCCTAAAAACTTTTGTTTTTTTTAATATTTTGTATCAAAATCTTAATGCGGTTTACAGATTACACCTATTTACCAAGTTTCAATAGTATAGTATAGCTCTTATAGTTTCGGAGAAAAGCGGATGTGACATACGGACGGACATGACGAAACTATAAGGGTCCCGTATTTTGCCATTTCGCTACGGAACCCTAAAAAACAATAGGAGGGAGGGAAATCATTTGTCAATTGTATTAAAAATTAAAAACTTAATCGAAGATGAAATTTCCGTCCTTTTTAATTCGTCTCTTTTTTGTACAAGAATACATCTAATCTCAAATAGAGCAAATATGCGCAAATTTTTATTTTTCCACTGTAATATATGTATATTACATATGTATATTACAGTGCATGTGCACTGTAGCACCCGATGAAGGTAAAATAAAAGTGGAGGGAAGTGGAGCTAACTTTCATAACTCCATTCAAAGTTTTCATGACTGGAAAATCACGGAGTTGCTGAAAAAATTACTGTATTTTTTCAGTTTAGTTTTTTTTTCACCCAATCATATTTTAGTCAAGGCCTTATTAAATTACCTTTCTAACTATATATAACACGTATGTGAAAACTAAAAAAAATGAGATTAAACATTACGCATTCTGATCAATTTAAGTTGTACAGTTTAAAAGCTAAAGTTTAAAGACAAGTGCTAGGACCAAAAAGTACATTCTAACACATTTCATTAGCGTTAAATGATGCATTAGTCATTCAGTTACATATTCCAATTTCGGAATCATGAATATCACTATATACTCTATATATTACATAACAAACATCCAAACAGTGACATTCATTAATATTTACAGGACAACGTTGGAACGGCTGAATATATTTGGATGGAATTCGAAACACACGTAGTTTGAACTCAGTAATAGCAAATCGGTTAGTTATAGGACTGTACGTACTGTGACGTAGGAAAGACTAAGCAAATTTGGTAGAAAATTGAAACAGAAATAACTCATAGTCTGAAATAACACATTTATTTATTTATTACCTATCAACCTGAAAAGAAGCATGGGCCCTAAGGAAACAAATATTAACTATCACGTCAAAACGGCACAACGATATGGGTTGACATACGAAACACATAATTATAGTTTAGAGTCTAAAATTTCACATGGGCTAATAAGTCTACATTTTCATTTAACTCCATATTATATATAATATAAGCATATATTTTCGTAAGGAACTTGATGTGATGGTAAGGTAAAAGCCAAAAATGAAAAATATATGCACCCGTTTTGGCGTAGATAATATAGGTGATTTGCGTTCACAATCAAAATAACAAGCAACATAATATTCTCATTAGACGGCGCTAATGCCAGTTTAAATCTAAAAGCACTAAAGGCCATTTAAATCGATGTTTTGCTTTTGTGGTATGTATTTTTTCTTTCATCACTAGGTGGCATTACTGGTATTCTAAATAGTACTAATAAGTTTTTGCTGCTAAAAGGATTATGATGCCAAATTTGGATTCTTTCGTTCTTGATTTTTTTCTGTGTTACCTACAATTAAATTCATACATTAACATTTCACTAGGGCTTGGCTTAGATTTACGGGTTCAACTTGCTTGAGTATCATTAAAACTCAAATTTTTATTATTTTGATTCCACACAGGCTTCCTTCAAAATTTTACGTCGGCGAAGTCGCGGGTAACAGTTAGAAAACAGCTTGCGGATTAAAAGAGATAAGTAGGTATCAGATCATGCACATCAGCTTCAGACTTTTCATAATGTATCCTATAAAAATCCTACAAACTTAACACTTGCGGTTATGTTCGATACTACGAAAGCTTACTAAGTATGTTTGATTTTGTTTAAAAAAAGAAAAATAAAGATTATAAAATTAAATATATTTTTGTACAAATTCATTCGGGTTTTCAATGACTATATCTCCAAATATTTTGTCTTACGATACTTCCAACTAATGTACCTGTAAGTCAGTAACATCTGCTTACGCGAACGAAGTAGCGGGTTCAGCTAGTTACTAATAATAATTGATACTGTGTATTGTTTTATTAAGGAAAATAATTTAAAAAATGATTATATTTAACTCATTAGTTCTTTTGTTCGTTAAAAGTTTATTTTCGACGACTATTCGCCGAATGCCGAATAATACTAGCTATTATTCGGTATTCGACGAATATAAAAAAAATGACGAGTAATGCCGAAAACCAAGTAATAGCGAGTATTCGCGGCAACTCTAATACTAATATGGTTCCTATCGGACTTTAATGTGACTAGAACATATTTTGTTCAAATCCATGATCATGTTGAATTTTTATTTAACGGCGGATTAACGAATATTTTGATGAGTTAAATTCACGTACATAAACCAGACATTTTTGCATTGCCGTAGCAATGTGCGACAATCACCACGGCTTTTTAACCTCTGATTAGAGTAGTATTAGCGAAAATCAACTTAACATGGTGTAATATTTTCACAAAATAAAACGTTTTCATGATTGTGTGTTTTTTGACATCATTGTGAAATGGATGGAGAGGATGTTTTCATGAAAAAAGTATTCGTTCCAAAATATAGATAAGATAGCTATGATGACTTTATCACTCTAATATATATTTCTGAAGACGCCTAATTGAATTATTAGTCCCGTACAAGTTGGGTTCTACTATATCTTACCGCCGCCCGCACTGCTTAACTAAATAGGATGTGGGTTTTCTATGCCGTCACTTACGTCATAATTTCAAACGAAAATAATAGAGAGTGTAATATCAAAGCTAAAGCCCTTAGCGTTGGCTAAATTTAGTGACAGAATTCAGAAGCAAGTTAAAAGCAAGCGATCCTCGCTTCTAAATTTAGTATAATAGCTTTTGGAATGTTTTTCTCACTTTTTTATTATACAATGCAATTAATTCAGGAACGACTAAATTTAGCAAGTGTAATAAGTGGTTAAGACTGTTTTATCATGGTAGGCCCCCGGGTTACAGCGTTTGCTGTTTAGATGATTTTAGGTTAGAGTGAAAATGAAATCAATAGCAAGGCCATAGCTATTTTTAGAGGCGGTTGAGGCGCCGCATTTTTTTAATTCTCTGTAACGGCAGTCCGAACGGAGGTCGTTCCTGAGGCGCCAATGTCTCGTCAAAACGCGTCACATACTAGTTGATAAAGTACGTCTGATAGCATTAGTTGTCAGTGTGTGCATCGCTCGGTATGTATGCCTTTATTCCATGTTTCTTTTTCATGTACGTCAATGTTTATTGTGATTATAAAAACGGATTTTAGGTTAGGTTAATTTTATCGATTCTTGTGCTGTCTGTGTGCTTTTTACGTACTGAGAAGTGTGTGGTGTCTTATGAAACTGTATGTTATTTTTTATACTTGCAAAAATACCTTAAGGCAATCTAAAATAAGGTATATTATAAACCGAGTAAGGTTTTATAGTTGGTGCAATGTTTCCAGATATTACATCAGACATATAGTGTATTAAATACCGGCTGCAAATTGTTCATCCAACTCGCTAGGGCCGTAGTGTAACCCCTTGTGGGATGCCAGGTCATTCCTTGATTTTCCCTACCGGCGCCGGCGCCTGCCCAAGCCAAGGTCGTACGGTCTGGGTCTTAACCCTGGCGTTGGTCGACGTATAAGATATCGTATTCGTTGAGTGCAGTAAGGATATGGAAAAGTCGATAATAGTACGCTCTACATCTGTGCATAATTATAGTTATTATTAAGATTAGGTTATGTAGTAGAGGCCCTGCACCTTCTGCGCTAACGCCAAGCACTTTAAGTAAGAGCGAAGCACTTTAACTTGAGATCAACTGCCAAAGCAGCCTTTAAAAAATCTCAGAAACATATACATGCTGGAAGTCAAAAATTTTGCATGGAGCAATTTAGCATGTTGGCGCTCGCTAAGATAGGGTTTTACGAAAGGGGTGAAACAAGGGATGGACGGTTGTATGAAAATTTCGTCGCAAAATTGTATGGGTGTACAAATACTGGCTCGATTACCTTAATATTTATTTCGCGCCGACGAAATCACGGGTAAAAGCTTAGTGTATGCACATAGTATGTCAATATCAATAATACAAAAAACTTACGTCAGATTCCAACAATCGAACAAAGACCAATTGACACTAAACGCCTCTTGAATACGAATCAGATTAAATACAGCAAATAATACAAAAACTTTTGCAACATTAAACCTGACAACTGATAAGAATACATTGAGCAATACAGTTGAATAACACTACATAACATGAGATATGTAGTCACAGTTATGCTTATTCTTATTTAGGTATTTTTATCACGTTTATTTTTGTACAATATTAGTATGAGTCACTAGGCACAGTTTTATTTGCTTTTATTAACAAAACACACTGAGTTATGAAAAGCGTCTGAACGGGGCGAGTGCAAACGATACTAATGATACTATGGTCCTATGGTCTTATTGCGTCAGTTCAAAGGTGTACGCAGAAAGGTGTAGTAAACAAAAAGAATGCTTAGATTCTACTTCCTATTATTTACTAATGCCGTGGTAGCCTAGTACCATAGAATAGATAACTAGTACTGAGAACGTCAGTTTGTTCCTCAATCGTGAGTTTGTAGGTTCGAATGCCGCTTGCACCTCTGAGTAATTTTTCAAGTGTTTACGAGTTTTTCATCGCCACTGGTTTTAACGGTGAAGGCAAACGTCGTGAACAAAACAGCATATTCCAAAAGACATACAGCGCAAACTCTATATAACGTCAAGGGACTATGCATATTTTGACGTTATAAAGACTTGTCGTTAAATGGAAAAAGAAAAATGTAACAAAAAATTGGTTGCCTGTAAAGTCGGTATACGGGCGAAAGTTTTACGTGACAACGACTTTGAGTGGTAAAATAATTTTACGGAAGGGACGCGTGCCTTTCACTTTTTATATCTGTCTCTCTCGCTCTTAGGCGGGCTAACCATGCCCGAGTGGAAGGGACGCGTGCATGGTTAGCCCGCTCTCGTTTTGAGCGCATAACGTGAGCGGAGCGTAACGCAGTTTCTTGAAGTGTCACCCGGCAAACCAATTTATAAGACGTTGTCACGTCAAAAAAAAACTATTCTTATTTGAACGCTTTTGCGTATGGCAAAGAAGTTGGAATCGTATGGTCTGTCATTTTCGTTTGACGTCTTTGGTTGCACCAGTAATTTTGTTGAATTCTTTCGAAGTTAGACACTACGAACCAGAAGTTAGGGGAATCGAACATTTATGACGGCCACAACCACTCTACTTAGTCTGTGGCCACAACGGCTTTTAAATCAAAAATTAAAATGTGAAATTCATACCGAAAAGGCTTCTTTACACTTGTCTAAATTTAGTGTCTGAATTTAAAAACAAATTTATAAGGTCGTTATCTAAATTCTACATACATTAAGTCGGACCGATACTTTTAGTAAGTATAAGTATTATATAATCATAATATATACTCGTGGAGACAAATACATAGATTTGCAGTTTATAATAAGTACTCTATATTAACAAGCTGCAAATTTGATATCAGCTACTAGGGAAAAAACTCCAGCGATGAAGAACTCGAATAGGTACTGTAACCCTCCCCGAACCCCTTCCCTCCACAGCCAGACTTGCGTACGCGCCGTGTAACACGCCTGAAATCCTATACTTAGTACTAGACGGGACGCGATCGCTTAAACGTATTCCTCAAAATAATAAAATACTACACTGTACCATACTGAGTACCATCTATATTTTGCGTGAGTTTTTATTTGTTTATTAACCTTAGGAAATTATTTTTGATTATGTATGAGCTTCAAAAGTCACTAAGGCATATTTGTAGCCTGGCGTTGACACGTCATGCAAACTGAAAGATTAAAACAGAAATTATTTCAATACTTATAAATAACTTCAATAACTAAGCGAAATTATGAGACTAAACCACAAGCCATAAAGCAAAAGTTGAACTTTAATAAGGCCTATTTTTCTTTATGAAGTCTGCAAATGTATCATACTGTTAATTATTTTAATTGTATCACTAGTGAAATGGTTGTTGTTGTCATCAGTTCCGCCAGGTGAAAATAAACCTTACTGGTAGGGAAATAGAAACATTCTGATGGGAACATATTATTTCTCGCTTCCCGAAGATATTATTTAATATTTTGAACGGATTGCCAGTGTGTTAAATTTAGCCAATTTAGCAAATGTTTACCTGACAGCCACCGTTCTTGACGTAAAGTGACGGACCAACAAACTTTCCAGTATCCAAATTTTCACAATAATAATATTAGTTGGATAGGATTAAAAAAAATACCCTAGAAGATTTTCATCAAAGTGACTGTACAACAGTACCCTTGGCAGTTCAGACCACTAACATTATCTACTGTCTACTGTACTTAACGGGGCTTTACCATCGCAACTCGTAATTTTTTTTCCTGTCTATGTGTCTCAGCTATTGTTAAATCGTTAAGTGGCCTTATTTTGACATTTTGACATACTAGGTATATTATCTTATACCATTATAACATTTCGTTCATGTACATATTTTTGAAAACACACTATGAAAGTATCGTTTTTTTTTTTCAAATGTTACTAGCTGTGTGTTGCTTCTTGTGTAAACACGACAAAGTAATTTATAAAGTGGTTCATTTTAATGATTGATACTAAAAACTAAAACAAGGAATAATTGCCGTTTTTATTTCCACATTCTTTATTTTTCCATTGTCTTCAGAAATAATCTAGGTAATTCTTTTTAAATGCTTATTACGTCATTACATCCTACATCATTTTTTCATTCTAGCCGCTTAGGCGCGGCTTAACAATCACTAACTTTATTGGAATTAAAAGTATCCTATACCCTAATCGAAGTAATATACTGACTACGTATTAAATTTCATTAATATCCGTTCAGACGTTCCAGAACGTAGAAACAAACATACACACTTACCTACAAACTTTCGCTATTATAGAGTACCTAATTAATACTTTGTTTGAGATTGGATTAACAGAAATTTCATCGAATTCGGTAATAGCTGTTCTAAACCCGGAGACTAAATCGATTGTTTATTTTCCGGATTTAAGTATGTTTTAATAAACAATATCTTATGACAATATCAACATTTTCATGGACAAATCATTAATTCTCACAAATCATTTTTTGATTAATAAAATAGGTCCATCAAACGTCTCTAACACGATTCACAACACCTATTTTAGCCCTCGACGTAAATAGGAGTGTTATATATGTATATTATGTTGTCCGTGTGTTTCTACCTCATATCTGACATAATAGATCCTAAATTAATTGCCCTATTTTGACTTTGTCGTTATTTTTTTGTCTTGTAACTACCATGATCTCTAAACTGTTCAATGAACGAACGTATGTAATGTTATTAAAAGCTCTATGATAGTTTTTGTAAAATCCTTAAAATCAAAACTTGTAACGAATGGTTTCATCAAAAGGTTTTTTTTTTTGTGTCATAATATTTTATTACGCGAGAAAAAGCCAACAACAGTTTAGCCATGTGGCGGATACGTAAGGTAAGACTCAAAAATATGGTAGGTACATGCAAAATGAAAGCATTGCGTAATTACTGCTCCTATTTCCAAAGACGCATAACTTCAGGAACTACAAAGTATGTCAATGTATTAGTATTATCAGTGGTATATTAGTGTATTAATACGAGTATTATTTGAGTATATGATCGCGCTGTGAAGTCATTTTGATATGTCTTATCAAAATGGCAGTACGGCTCGTACATGGCTTATCTATTTGCATGTCGGTGACCTCGAATGCGGCCACTAGACAGATGGTATTAATTTTTATTGTGTGATGCAATGTACAATACTATTGTTCCAAGGCAATTTCAGTAGGAAAGTGGAAACAACTTAAAACTTCGAAAGCTGATTACATATTTAATCAATGTTTAATGTTTCCGGTCATTCACAAATTGTATGCAGACAAATATGCGGGCATCAACTAAACATAGTTTTAAATCGACAAAATCCAAATTGTATACAATAAGATATTTCATCTAAACATATTTAAAATAAAACGAACGTACTGAAATATCTTTCTTTAATGGCTCTTTGTGTCAAGACTACGCGTTTTTGTAAAGAATATAATTTCTTCATGGATAAAGTGTTCACGTAAGATATACCTATTTTATTATTCTGTCTAAAAACTTTTCCAGCGCTAGTTTTGCCATTCATTACTTTTTCCCGCTACTAGCTAGCCGCCAGCCAGAGGGCCTACCGTCTAATTCTTTTCGCTTGAAATGATAGAGAGAGCAATAGCCATAGCCGATTTAGTTAGGCGGTAGAAGGGCTGGTGCGCGCCTCCGTGGTGGGGTACAATTGGAAAGCTATGTGACTAGTTTTCACCTTGCCTCAAATACTAAAGGTAGCGGTTCGCGCGGAGACCGCGACATGAGACCGTGACGCGAGACCGCGATCGGAGACCGCGACAGGCACTTGACACTATGGAATTGTATGGGCGCCAGTTCGCGCCGAGACCGCGACAGGATACCGAGACATGTGTCGCGGTCTCGGCGCGAACTGGCGCCCATACAATTCTATAGAGTCAAGTGCCTGTCGCGGTCTCCGCGCGAACTGGTGCCCATACAATTCTATAGAGTCAAGTGCCTGTCGCGGTCTCGGCGCGAACTGGCGCCCATACATTTCTATAGAGTCAAGTGCCTGTCGCGGTCTCCTGTCGCGGTCTCAGCGCGAACTTGTACCTTTACCCAAAAATTGCTGCCAGCTCTCGGAATACCACGAGTCTATTTTACTTTCACTTAAGATGTTTTAACCCAGTCGGGTTAGACTTTAACCTGGAATTAATTATAAGTAGTCAAACTTTTCTTTGCGCCACTGTCTTACATAAGCAGCCCACTAAATGTTCCCACTGCTGGGACTCGGGGCCTTCTCTCGCAAGGAGAGAGTTAAGGCCATAATCCACCACACTAGCCAAGTGCGGGTTGGTGGATGACCTCGAAAGATTCTAGGTACATGTCGGTTTCCTCACGACGTTTTCCTTCACCGCTTTTAAGTTAGCGGCATTACGCACATGACCTCAAAAAGACTGTGGTGCGCGTGGTGGGATTCGAACCCCGGGGGCTCCGGATCGGCAGTCGCCGTTCTCCCGACTAGACCAGCCACTGTCTAGTAGGTCATAAATATATAAAATCCAAAACATCGACGAAATCCGACTCATTGACACAAAAAAAAATCTGACTAAGTTTAATTAATTACCCCTATTTTAGAGCTAGCTCGACTGAATTTAGAAACAACTGCCAGTAGGACTACAAGGAGTAGGTATCTACTGTTTCTGCGAAATTACTTGTATTTCCTTAATAACACGTTTTGCTCCGTGTAGATGGTAGTTAAATGCAATTTTATGTGTAATTATTTCCCAAGCAACAAATCTGCCCTCGATGACCACTTAAAGGATGTTTAACATGCGAGATAAACACGCGAGTGAGTCAGCGAGCGCTGGATATTGTATAAACAGTAGCGAGAATATTTAGAACATGTTTACACGTTTTGGTTAATAATAAAAGTATTTGTTCTGAAATTTGCTTTGCAATTTCTTTATCATCATCTACAGCCTGCTTTATTTACCATCGGATATCCCGAAACTTGAAAAAGCGACGATTGTAAATGGTTGAAGTTCTAAAAAAACCGACCAAAGCTATTGGGCTCGACTTTCATAATGCGTACAGCCAAGCAATAGAAAAGAAGTCAAGAAAGAAGAATATGCCGCCTGAGTGGGTCTTTCCCAGTAGTAGACACATGACTTCGAAAGATTCTAGGTACATGTTGGTTTCTGCACGATGTTTTCGTTCACCATTTAAGTTAACGGCATTACGCACATGACTTCGAAAAGACAGTGGTGCGTGGTTTTGAACCCGGGGTCTCCGCGGATCGGCAGGCGCCGTTCTCCCTGCTCCCATCTCCCGAGTAATTTATTCTACATGTCTAATAGTGTAATATAATTACTGTTATTATTAAAATAAATAATAATAAATAAGAACCTCGTGAAAGCTGAGAAGGACAAGCTTAGCAAGTACCTTGACTTGGCTCACGAGGTTACCGCCATGTGGAATGTTGATTCCACGATCATAGTCCCCACAGTCGTGTCGGCAAACGGCCTTATAGCGAAAAGTCTCGACCAACATCTCAAGAGACTTTCGCTAGATGGTTGGATCAAGGGTCAGATGCAGAAGGCGGTCATCCTTGACACAGCGCGCATCGTCAGGAGGTTCCTCACTCTGCAGCCCTAACCACCGGTAGCTTGGGCCCTGCCCCGCTGCTGGCGGCAAACTAGGTTTAAGTTTTTATAATGTTTTTATGTTGTTTTATATATCAATATTGTAAAAACTTAGTCTTAAGAAAAGAAATAAATACGTGAATAATAAATAAAAAAAATATTTGAAACAAAAACAATTACATTGGAAAAAAAATACATGAAATCTTTTTTTTTTCTTAAATCAATTAAATTAAATAATAAATAAATATGCAATAAACTTATTATTATTTAGATGTTTAAAAGTATTTATTACATGTCAAATATCAATAGAAAAAAACCAACAAACAATTCTGGCCTCGTGGCTTAGAGGGTAGTAACTCTGCCTGCGAAGCCGAGGGTCGGGGGTTCGATTCCCACCCAGTGCAAATATTTGTGTGACGAATTCAAATATTTGTACTGTGTCTGGGTGTTTGTATGTATAATAAGTATGTATTTAAAACTATACAAGTATATTGTATCAGCTATCTGGCCACCATGGTACAAGCTTTGGGGTCAGTTGGTGTTGTGTGTGAATTGTCCACCAATATTTAATTCACATCAGGCCTAAGGGACCACGCACTGCCCCTGCCCGAAAGTGCCCAAAACGTTGTTCGTTTGTTGTATAATGAGCGTAAAAATTGTGCATTGTGCAATAAAGTGTAATTTAATCGACGTAATATTTTATTGTTATCAAAATTTGGAGGTATCACTCCAAATTTTCAGGCTGCGACCGCGACTTCGTGACAGCCTAAAATAATGTTAGATATGTATTACTTAATCTGTGGTTACCATGTCTTAGACGCCATGTCTTGTAATATATGTATATCAAACAATACAAGACTGTGACCTTCTAATGATTGTAGAGTTATGCGAATGAGTCAACGGACACACGGTAGATATTTATTGAAAAGGCCTTGAAACAGCACAGCTGTCAAAATATCTGAGATTGTTTAACGCGTTTTGTATTTATTTCTACGTTCTCCTAATAGCAGTAGACCTGCAGTTTTACTTCTGTAGTTACGAAGCTCATGTGTTATTCCAGATAACCAATCTCCGTACCAAACGACAGCCCTTCAGATATATTTATTTTACAGATTCTCCTGAGGAATCTGAGTGTCTACAACTCGCGAGCGAAGGTATCGCTTGGAATCATTATTAATTTATTATGAATAAATTATTATTATTATACTATTATTTATTTATTATTATATGAATTAATTTATTGTTTAAATAATCTCCTCACAACGAAAATAGAAATAATTGGAATAATCATGCACCTACTCGAAAAACCGCCATTATTTGGATTTTGTACTTCCACCAACGGATAGGCAATTTCATTACGAACCATTTAGTAGATTTTTTTTCAAAAGACTAAAATCTGATTTTATAAAGAGTTTATTCTAAAATTTGAGCAACATATTTCATTCTAAAATTGAGAAAAACAGCGACAATTCCTACTGTTTCTGTCTTGCTCTTTCTTGGGGTGTGTGATGAGGTAAGAAATACTCAAGGTCATTTGCTCGGGGTACGGCCTTAATATCAGCCGATACATCCATCAAGTCTCAAAAAACTCACTCAAACATGTGCCTCTAGTAGGCTATACAACTATACATATTTGTTAGTCGTATTTCAAAATGCGTTTATTCCATGACCTGAAAGAAATGATTTTTGAAATGACCATCACATGGAAAGCCCAATCAATATCAATCAATTGTAAGGTGAAAAACTCACGCATCACAAAAGTAGATTATACATATTTGTGAGTCATATTTCAAAATATTTTTTTTCACTTGAAGTGAAAGACATTACATTCTCTTTGTCTCAAACGCCCATCATACGAATGCCCAATAATCAATCAATATTAATAATTAATTATCTAACAGTTAAATTATTATGCAAAAACTAAAACAAGATTAGTTGTAAATAAGTAGCAAAGTTATAAGTTGAACAAATAAAATAACTTACGGCCCTGGACGTCTGCCGATAAACGCTATAAATATATAAATTATACGAATGACGCACACGCACACATAGATAACGATTATCGTTGTCGGAGTTGCCGGCCTCCATCGTTGTCGGACAGGGGAATATGTGACAATGGGCACTTCAATTCAAGTGATCTCTGGAAATAGTCGTGTTAGTTTTATTTGTTGCTTTAGGAATATAATTCTAATTGACATCATTATTTCATTGCTATTTTTGTTTTGAACTTTGTGGATAGAGTTATAGAGATATATTATTGTTTGCAGTTTATTTGCAATGGTGAAAAAGGACACTTGGTGGCAGAGCGACGGCGTTAGTGCTTCAAGGTATTACAGTTTTTTCTCTATGTATTTAATTTCGATTTTAAACTTCGGAGATTTCAATTCGTATTGAAAATATTTTACGGGACTTAATACAAAAACGTCCAAATTATTTGTGAAAACCTCCCGACGATGGTGACGTTTCAGTTGCATTACAACGTCACGAGGTCTTTGTTTCGCTATCAAGTCCTTGTTAATGTTTTCGATATTAATATAATTGTTTTAGTTTATATACAGATTGTCCACGTCGCTTTAAATGTTTCCATAATGGCTACTTTGGCCAGGCGCGGTCCCAGTCTCGAATTTTGGAAGGGGTCACTAGTACGTAGCTTCAGATTTTAGGGGGGGGGGGGGATCACCAGTATAAATAATACAAATAATACTTTAAAATAAAATAAATACTTCACTAGTAGCGCCCTTGCGATTTTACCCGCGTAGTTCCCGTTCTAGTTGTTTTTCCGCGTTAAAAAATTGTCTATGTACTGATATTTTTAATTTTCCTAGATTTTTAGTACAACGTATACGATTTTGGGTGGGGGTCATGTCCCCTGTGACCCCCCCTTCGGACCGCGCATGACCTTGGCTAATATATAGTTAATAAGCTACTTTGCCTTGGGTTCGCACCTGGCGATTTAGAGTTACAGCTCAGTCTGCTTTCTGAGAACCCCGCCCCGCATTGTGGCAATCTTGATGACGTATCATTTTTACATTTATATTTAATCGTATCTCATTGTTAATAGCGCATATTTGTATTTTTATACTATTTTTAAATATTTGGAAAATGTAAATTTAAATATTTTTTTTGTGGATAATTTTCACACAATATCCTGTGGGTTTTGTATTCCTTGTCTAGGCTGAAATTAAACAAAACTTTTGCAAGAGATAGTCAAATATTTTCTATTCTATGATTATCAAAACCAGATAGCTGATATTATTTATGTAATTTATCCTGATAAGTGATATTTTTGATATGACCAGCATATTTTATTTATTGCATTTGACTTTATAATGAAATTAATGGGACTGGTTCTTGCAGTTTGTAGCTTGGTGTTGGTTTCTAGTGGCAAGATATTATTGTGTCTCTATCGGCTAAAGAGATAAACTTATTATATCTTCGCGGATTCTTATTTATAAGTTGCATTTATCGAGATGATAGAATTTAAAGTTGAGTTTTATAATGTTACAAGTTCTTTAATATTGTTCTTGTCACTTTATTGCAGCTATACAAAACAAGTAACCATGGAAGACAGGTCCACTGTGATCTACGACCCCGGTAGCGGGGATTACAACATGTCTGGCGACAAACATGTGTTCATCTTTAGCCAAGACTCAAAGAACCCACCTCAAGACGAGTAAGTCATATTTTTACACGTCGCTTGACTAACCAAATCAATGATAATTCTACAAAAGATTGTCTGGGACTTCCCATGGAGTTACGAGACCTGCGCGCTTGAATTAGCTCATGAGTCATGGCTGGCCTGTCGGCTTAGTTGGTAGTAACTCTACCTGCGAAGCCGTGGGTCGTGGGTTCGATCCCCACCACGTGCAAATATTTGTGTGATGAATTCAAATATTTGTGCTGTGCCTGGGTGTTTTCTATGTATAAGTATGTATTTAAAAATATATAAGTATTATATCAGCTATCTGGCTTCCATAGTACAATCTTTGCTTAGTTTGAGGTCTGATGGTGTTGTGTATAAAATGTCCACCAAAATTTATTTATTATAGTACAGTGCATAAGTAGGTACTAATTTAGATATTCTGTAATGTTTTCTAGAACCCTCAAGAATTAATATGAACGTCCAGACTGACGTTGCCTGAGTTGAGCTTTCCCGATGGATACAAACTTAGTGTCTCGAAGTTGAGAGTGGATCGGTTTTCTCTTTCTTACCTGTGAAGCGCGCTGCATCGTAAACCGCATCGTCGTTTAACATCAAGCAAGATCGCGGTCTAATGCAAACTTATTATTATAACAATACACTTCATTTTCTTCAGGTGCGAACGAAATCGAAACTTCGAGACACATTATACGACAAGATTTCAACAGACCTTCGAAAACGTTGGCTTTACTGTACAAGAACCTTGTAGCGATTTCACTCATCTGGAATTATTAAATGCACTAGATAACAGTAAGTACATATATTTTATCACAGGAAATATGCCTTATCGATATTGTCCTTAAACAGTACCTACCTACATAAACAAGATGGCGTCCAGTCTCAAATCGATAATATTTTAATATCAGTCTAGAACAAGGATTGTCATTGATCAAGTTTTATTGATATCTAATGTTATAAATTAACTTTTATGATTACATAGCCTGATGGAAAGCGAAGCTAATATTGAGAACACTAACCCTTGACTTATGAAGTACCTTTTCATTCTAGTCTTGTATTGTCTTTGTCTTCAGTATACAAAAGCAAACTTATGTATGTATCTCGCTTTCACTGTGCTTCTGGCCTCTGACCGGAGGATCTAGCACCTGGAGACTTTTCGCCGGTCTGCAGGGCTTATTAATAATATACTAGTTTTTATTATTATCTGACGTCAGTTGACTTTTAATCTAAGAGATTGCGTTGCACAAGATGTATCTGAGTCGGCTGACTTCCTATGCGAGTGTTGGCTGACTGATTATTAGTTTCGTCGAGAGACCGAATTGAGCTTTAGCTTCGGTACACGGCGACTAATCTTCTTTAAATATAAAATTATCTTTCAGTTTGTAGAATGGACCACAGATACACTTCATGTGTCGCCTTTGTGTTTCTCACGGACGGCGACGCGAGCGGTGCGGTGAACGCGGCTGACGAACCGTTCCTCCTGAAAGACGTGATCAACCGCGTGTTGCACGCTCCGAAGCTCGCAGGGAAGCCTAAGCTGTTCTTCAGTCAAGTAAGTAGCTTTGTACAACAGGATTATTACACCCATATATGTAGAGAGTAAAGCAGTTTCTTCTCAGTAATCGTGTCCGTCATGGACCGTGTTGCTTAAAATCCGGCGAGATAGTGCAGACTCATTCCTGCTAATATTACACATGAGAAGGTAACTCTGTCTGTTACATACGCTTCCACTACTGAAACGATTTGAATGGTATGTATGATGACTTGGTAAAGAGATACTCTATCCAGTGGCGGATTAGCCATATAGCAAGAGTAGCAAATGCTACGAGCCACACGCGAACTGGGGGCCTCGCGCTCCGACGCGAGACTTTAATATAGTAAGAGCAAAAATACCTTGCAAACCTTAACCGCGAAGAACTTAGTCTATGCTTTACTTCCACCTAAAAGTCTAAAGTCTAAAAACTCAAAAACTTATCTGACCCATTATGAAGAATACCAAAGGATATTACGACATTTTTTTTACTAAGGGGCCTCGACAGAAATTGCTACAGGCCCCGCGCTAGCTTAATCCGGCACTGCCTGAGGGATATTGGCTACTTTTTAATGCGACGAAAAGGGTTGTAGTGATTGAGAAACGGGATGAATATTTGAATGAATTATCGTTATTCTTTATACTAGAACTTTGATAATGTTTTTGAAAGAAAAGAAAACACGTGTTCACTTTTTTTCATAGGCCATAGATAGCTTCATACAAAAACTCACCTACATCCAACCACCATTCCAGGTAACCACGCCGGGAGCCGAGCCTCAGTGTGTAGAAATATCGCTGGTCGGCATCGAGGACGCTGCGTAGACTTCACAACTCCTTAAAAAGATGGTTCAGTAACACGTTACAATGCTACGCAGTGGACGACGTCGAGGTGGAGTTCAGGCCAAACTGCTTGGTGAGTTGTCGCCTATCTCTAGTATCTCATTGTTTTTGAAGTGAAAACTACTTTTGGCGTACCACAGACAGATTTTTCGTGGGTTGTGAATTGAGCACAAGTGCCACGCTCGTAAATAAAAGAAATCTTCGGGTGAACTCGGCACTATGGCCATCTATAAACGCATTTTTAGATGACCATGCTTAGAAGATTTATTTGGACAACAACGCTTTGAAGATTTATTCCAGACTAACAGCGCCCTCCCATTTCATTCGCGTAGTTTCCAAAGTCTGTGAGCTATCAAATTATGAGTTATACGTTTTCACTTCTATCGGCAGACCCTATGACTGTCAATTGACCTTTATTGACAAAACTAAATCACAATGAGAACTGCGCAACTCTATACCTATTTCATATCTAAATTACTTCCTCTGAGCACATCTCATTTGACCATAGGTCACACCAGAGATATAGTGTAGTTCTCACTAGCATCGCCCCGCGGTTTCACCCGCGTAGTTCCCGTTCTCGCCCTTGTACCCCCGAACTAAATCGGCTTTCGCTTTGCTGTTGCGGTCTCTATCACTTCAAGCAGAAAGAAAAGAGAGAGCAATTTCAAGGCTAAGACAGTTCTGGTTAGGCGGTAAACCCCCGTTATCTTACCGGAATGAAAGTATAGGTATGTTCTTCCTGACTATAATCTCACTATGTCCCAAATTTCAGCCCGACCCGTTCATACTTTCCGACGTAATTGAGAAACAAACATCAAAATATTAACCTTTATAGTATTAGTAGGATTGTAATTTAAGTTTGTTGATACGAGTAAAAGCTCCGTCCGTTGAGAAAAAAAAAGAATCATCTATGCTTTTTGTGCGTAACTTATCTGTGCGAATCATCGAGCAACTCGATCTTCCGCGCAAGTACGGAACGGAGTCGCCTTAGCTAAAAAATATTGTTCAAATCTTTCTGTCATTTCTTGCGGCAGGGGAAGTTGCACACTAGCGCAAAGCCACACTATTACATACAAAACATACCTGTACCGATCCATTGCCAATCATACTCACACAGCCAAATCACTAACACATAAAAAATAAAGCACCATTCACAAATCTAGCCCCGCCCTCACGCCACAGTATATTATCAAACTCCATGGTCCACGCGGACTTGTACTTTGACAGAGGGGAAACGCTGTGCGTACTCCCTTCCGCGTTGCTCGCTGGTGCAAATATTTTATGGTAAAATCTGTATCTTACCTTTATCTTATCTAATCACAGGCATGTAAGCTCGGGAACGAAGACCCTGGTCACCGAGTGTTCAGCAAAAGAAGAGTGCCGGATACCATCCCAACACACTCCGACTTCCTCGCGATCACATCATTCGAAGGTACCTATTACCACCCACCATGTTTCCACCAAAAGCAAAAGTACTTTATTTTTACTCCTTTACTCCTTTGTTTTACTCCTTTTGGGGTTGTACTGATTTTGGGGCATTAGGGTAAAATGATGTGAGTAGTTTTTTACGATGTGCACCCATGGACGTACAAAAAAAGTCGGACGTAGTCTCACTAAAACAAAAACCGTGTCCATTGAGTCGGCCACATAATACACATAAGCGAGACTACGTCCGACTTTTTTATACGTCCATGTGTGCACCGCACGCCGTCACGAAAACCCTACATCCTGAAATAAGCCAGTCAACATTTTAGTAAACACTAACTAACTTCAGGTTAATACTTCTTCGATATAAATCAATAGATGTGCCTTAAGCACCTTTAAATTGTTAACAAACTGTGTCTGTGTGTAGCGTGAGTGGTTTACAACTACCAATCTACTTGACCCCTAGCCCCTAGAATCGCTAGCGGGCTGCGGTTCTACTAATTTGGTTGTAGCAACGAATAGGTAGTGATAGGTATAAATATAAACGTGCGGCGTTCCCTGCTAACCTGCAAACGGAAATAGTGAGCTCACTCTTCCCAACGATGACATAATTCCGTGCACCTGAAGTTTGGGAGGGTACATCCATTCATTTATATCGATGATTTATTCTATGGTTGAACTTAAACTTTATTAAATAACAAAAACACGAGGATTAAATAAAAAAAATAACTATGCGTGCTCCATAGTACTCTCACGCTTTTTTTTAAATAACATCACTTATTTCAGATGAGAGTTCCTTGCGCTCTAGCCCGGACAATGGGATGGTGGCAGTTCTATGCGACGTGGTGACGAGACACCATCGCCACCACGACCTCATGGACATGATGACCATTCTGAACAACAGGCTCGACAATAACCCCTGAACTCTTCACATCCGAGACCAATCGTCAAAATCCAGTCTACTATGACCAAGTTCTTGAAATTTTAAAGATGGAATCGTACCAAATCGTACATATACTATGTATAGAGTTAGATTTTCCGCACGGTTCCTTTGTGTCAATCGTAAGCAGATGATGTGCATACTTTATATGGGAACAGAGTGACGTGCCGCGACAAAAGTATGACATTTCCACAAGAGCGACAAGGCTAGAAAGATGCTACCCGTGCTTTCGGTAACAAGCGTTTGTGCCAACTCTATACGTAGTATATGTAAACTCTTCGAATCGTACCTTCAGTGTGGTTGAGATTCTCAAGGCGACTTTTTTTTAATGCAAGCCTGTCACCGTAAAAGTGTAAAAACCGTCAAATTGCAATGTAACGACGTTACATTATAAACTAACCTAACTACCTGCCTAGTTATATTGTACATTGACGGTTGACATTTATATATTAATTGTGCGAAAAGCAATACTTAGTAGCGGCTCGTACTTCATGACGTAACACTACCTTTATAACAATAGAATATAAAATAAGGATAACTTTAAGTAAATAGTCACCAACTGTTTATTTTAGCTCTACAATTGCATTTAAAATGGAAATTTAAGCATTTATACCGAATATTAGTGTAATTAGGTATATTTTTGTGTTATTGCGTATGTTTATTGTACAATTAAAAGCCCGTGACATTTTAGCCCGTTATACCTCTATAATAATTCAGAGTAATTCTTCGTAAAGTCAGACATTTCCGAAGATTACCTGAAATGTATACGCTCAGCGTTCTCTCTTTATTACTTTTGCACAGATTTATAAATACAAATATAAATCTTTATTTCTGTTTGTAAGTAAGATAAATAAATAAATATTGATGGACATTTCACACAGAACACCATCTAATACACACACACACACACACACACACACAGAACATTGTATGACTATATAATACACAATATTTAGAGTTAAAGCCGACCGAATGCAAACTTGTTTCTTACAGGCACACAATACATACATCTGGCATTACTGACCATTTATTTTGCATTTTTAATTGTAATGATTTTATTGCATTTATTTTACAATAGTTTTAACCCTGATTTTAAACATAGTCATGTAAGGTTTTTTTTTATCAATTTTAATAATTAGTTTTATTGATGAAAGAAACATTTGAAAGAGTTACACTCTTCTAAATAATATACGTAGCATGCAAACCACTGTTGTATTGAACAATATTCCCTAAGTCATTATTTTTAAGACTTTAATTAACACCGTATTACGAACATGACTCAAACTCGACTTTATATTTCTGAGTTCGTTTGGATTTACTATAGCGTTTTGAATGTAGTAAATAAATTGACAGTTTTTTTAAAATGTTTTTAAATTTATTGCTGTGTTTATGTACTGAATAGTAAATAAGATTATAATAAATAACAACTGTTTGATACTATATCTATATATATAAAACTCAAAGGTGACTGACTGACTGACTGACTGACTGACTGACATAGTGATCTATCAACACACAGCCCAAACCACTGGAGGGATCAGGCTGAAATTTGGCACACAAGTAGATGTTATGACGTAGGTATCCGCTAAGAAAGGATTTTGATAAATTCTATCCCCAAGGGGGTGAAATAGGGGATGAAAGATTGTATGAAACTTTTTATTCCTTTGGCATATTTGCATGAACTTTCATATTCATATAAATTGAGTTCGGCTAAAATCATGGGGTACGTATTACAGCGTTTATCGAAATTCAACCCTCAAAGGGATGAAATAAGGGATGAAATTTTGTATCGAAACGTTTTATTCCTTGGGCATATTTGCATGAAATTTCATATAAATTGAGTTTGGCTAAAATAATGAGGTACGTAATACAGCTTTTATCGAAATTCAACCCTCAAAGGGGTGAAATAAGGGATGAAAGTTTGTATAGAAACTTTTATTCCTTGGGGATATTTGCATGAAATTTCATATAAGGTAACTTCAGTTAAAATCATGAGGTACGTATTACAGCGTTTATCGAAATTCAATCCTCAAAGGGAGAAATAAGGGATGAAATTTTGTATCGAAACGTTTTATTCCTTGAACATATTTAGTGTGGCCAAAATAAAGAGTTGTGTATCACATTTTTTTCAAAATTTAACCTCTAAAACGAGTTAAATAGGGATGAACGTTTTATAAAATAAATATTAAACGCAGCGGACATACACTTAGGACATTCTTAAAATATTTCACACACGTATTATTTTTATAATGTAGGCAGCCACCAAGGAGGATTTCTCAAAATTCAACCCCTAAAGAGATGAAATAGGGATGAAAGTTTGTATGAAGCTTTTTATTCCTAAGACATAATTGCATGAAATTTCATTAAATTATGTTTGGGTAATATCATGAGGTATGTATTACAGTGTTTATCAAAATTAAACCGTGAAAGGGTGGAATAAGGGTTGACAATTTGTACAAAACTTTTTATTCCTTGGACATATTAGCATCAAATTTTGTAAGAGTTGAGTACGGCCATAATAATGACTTACGTAGTACATTTTTATCAATTCATTCTCTAGGTTTTAAAATAGGGATGAAAGTTTTATGATAACGCACAGGACGTACCCTTAAGACATACTTAAAATTTCACACACGTATTCTTTTTTATGACGTAGGCATCGACCAAAGGAAGGTTTTTCAAATTTGTATGAATTGATTTCAGCTAGCATCACGAGGTACATATTACAACATTTATCAAAATTTAACCCTCAAAGGGGTGACATAAGGGTAAACTATCATAGTTTTTATGAAACTTTTATTTCTTGTACATATTTGCATCAAATTTTGTAGAAATTGAGTACGGCCTAAATAATGAGTTATGAGTACATTTACTTCAAAATGTAACCCATAAGAGGGTAATATGACATTCTTAAATTGTCACATACGTATTCTTTTTATGACGTAGACATATTCACTAAGGACGGATTTCTCAAAATTCAACGCCTAAAGAAAATATGTATGAAAGTGTGTATTATGAAACTTTTATTCCTTGGACATATTTGAATGAAATTTCGTATAAATTGAGTACGGCTAATATGTGTAATGAGTTATGTGTTTCAGTGTTTTTTTCAAAATACATCGTCTAATGTAGTAAAATAAGGGAAAAAGTTTGTGTGAACATTTTTATTTCTTGTGACATATTTGCTTTAAGCTTTGTAGGATATGAGTACGGAAAAATAATGAGCTATGTAAAACAGAGTTTTCCTAAATTTAATCCCAAAGAAAGTGTATGAAAAGTGGGTATGAAAATTTTATATATTATAAATAATATTACGCACAGGAGACATTGTATTTACATGTGTGAAAATGTAAGTATATTTATATTTTATGAAGCAAACAAGAAAGAAGGATATTTTTCAAATTCATACTAGGTACGTAATAGTGGATAAAATTTTGTACGGACTTTAGACATGTTCTAAAGACTATAACGAAAAGCTTTGACGGACTACTTTTGTTACAATAACGCCTAGGCTGTGAAAGGCGTTCACAAACTAAGTGGAGAGATACTCTAAGACGTTGCCTGAATGGATTTTTCATGATGATTACAACGCTGGTGTTTCCAAATTGAGACTGAATCGGTTTCTTCTAGGATAGCAAGCTCTACCGTAGACCACATAATCACTTAACTTTAGGCGACATTGCGGTCAAGAGTAAACCTATTATAGCAGTTAAAACATTTATTTGCATGAACATTAAAATAATGAGCGTATTAGTTTTCCAAAATTCAACCCCTGAGATGGTAAAATAGGGAATTAAAATACATAATAACGCATAAACTACCCTTAGACCTATTATAGACGAGCATTAGTTATGTTATTATTTGACGCTCATGCTATCAAAGTAGGAATCTACAATAAAAAACTTACTGAACGCGAGCGAAGCCGCGGGTTAAAGCTAGTGATACTATATAACTATTAAAAAAAAAACTATATTCATTTGACTATTTTATTGCAAAAGTCCATTGTATTTATAAGTTCATTGTATAACTACAAATCCGGTGATATATAAAGTATGTAATGTAAGTAATGTAACTCAAAAAAATTAAAAATATAAATTAACAATAAACAGAAATTCATTAATGTTACCCGTGATCAACTTTGATTGTGCGAGCGATTATATATAAATATACCTGTTCCTTATGTACTTACAGTCAAACATAAGGTTGGCGATGTATGCTAGAGAATTAAAAGCTGAAGCGGCAATGATGCCTTATAGCGAGAACCCCCCATTAATAACTGTTAGTTAAGGGTGCTTGAGTGGAGACTGTGTGTCTAGGCTAGTGCAATAGGGAACACCTTGCGGCCACGTGGAGCAACGATATGTGTGAAGTAGCGGAGAAACAATGAATGACAGGTACTGCTGATCGAGCTCCGTGGTATAAATTGGGAGAGCCCTACGTCTAGCACTGACGCACTAAGTCCGATAGCGCTCAACTAGAGTGCTTATGTTCGGTATGTATGAGTTAGTTAGGTAGCTCTCTCCTAGTTAGTTCGATTTCTCTTACAGGTCAGATTCGTAAGTATGTCAGGTTAGGTTATTTTGAGTCCTGCGCCTCCGGCGCTAACTCAATAGTCAGTAGGCAGTAGGGGCCTACCAGGCCAGCAGGCGTTAGTCAGTTAGAAAAAACGTCGAGCACTGAATTGCTACTGAAGATGATGACGATAATTATAGAACCGAACGTAAAACACCCATCTTTTCGAAGTCAGTTTAAAAATGAAACGAAAAGATGCAGTGATTAAAAGTTGCGATATAATCAGAAGTCCAACTTTTCCGTCACTCCACTCTAGAGGCGTCTACTCGTAAAACTCAAAAAAAAGACATTACTGTGTATTACTCCAGAGTATTTTATTAATAACGAATGCCCAAACAATACAAGATTTGATGCAAATATTCAGATTAAGTATTTCCCTTTTCCGAAGGGACAAAATGTAAATAGATTTCCGGAGGCTCCCAAAGGAACGTTTCATTATCCTTCTGCGATGTAATAATTATATCCTACTAAATATTCAGCGATTCGGCCATCATAAATCTTGAATTGTTTGAGTACCTACTTGTGTATTTCATAGTGGTACGATTCTTTGCAGAGTCCGCCTGGAGAAGTACCACACCTTTGCCAGTTATTCTACTAATATTATTATACTATTATGTGCAAATGACTGTGTTCCGATTTGAAGGGCATTGTTTCCAGAAAAACATTCAGGGCAAAGAGAAGAGCAGAACATTTTATATCTCTGAGTGACATAGTTCTCCAAACGGACTCTGCAGGGGCCAGCGAGCAACACGGAAAGGAGTAGGCATACACAGCGTTACCCCTCTGTCAAAGTACAAGTCCGCGTGGACCATGGAGTTTGATAATATACTGTGGCTGAGGGCGGGGCTAGTTTTGTGAATGGTACTTTATTTTTTATGTGTTAGTGATTTGGCTGTGTGAGTATGATCGGGAATGAATGTACAGGTATGTTTTGTATGTAATAGTGTGGCTTTGCGCTAATGTGCAACTTTCCTCTCCCGTAAGAAATGACAGAAAGACTTAAACAATATTTTTTAGCTAAAGCTACTCCATTCCGTGCTGGCGCGGAAGATCGAGTTGCTCGATGGCAGGGGCCTACCACCTACAGTTAGGTGTTTTAAAAACAGCGGTGTTTAAACTACACTTCATTTTGAATTTGCTTAAAAAAAATGTAGTTTTGGCTAATGTAATGTGAGCCGTTAGTCAATAAATAAATATTGGTGAACATGCCACACACAAGGCCATCTGCCATCATGCCATCCAGATTCGCAAACGCAACAATAAATACAATAGTAAATTGTTGTTGAGAGTTACGGCAAAAATTGAGAAAGCATCATTTATTCAGATTCAATCTTTAAATTGAATTATTAGGATTGTACATGTATCTCTGAAAGTATATCAAAACATTAGGTACTGTTCGGGAACCCGCAAAATCGGCAGTTTTTATTGCGCTTAGCCAAACTTACTCTGATTTTTGCACCAAAAAGCCTCGAGAAAATCCTTAGGCATTTAAATGCGTAGGTACAAACATTTTTCTTTCTACGAATAGTCGAAGCGGCCTAAGAAACGCTCATTATGGCAGGAGGGGAGGCCTTAAGAATTTCCTTGCGAATAAAAATACTTCTCATTAAGTCGGTTTAATGACCAGCTTTTTACTAAACCTTGCAAAGGAGCGTAGCTTAGCAAGTAAAGCTGAAAAAATAAATTATGAGCTGAATGTAATGAACGACTGAATGGAAATATGTTGAATGATGTATAAAATAGAATTTACAATGCTCCCCTGTAAAATTTATTTAATCACACACAGTTAAATAATGAATCTCTGTATTCAGAGATTGTTTAATTTAATTAATCAATTGTTCACCATATTTAGTGAAAACAATTGATTAAAGCGGGCCGCAGTTCTAAAAGTTTGTAATTTGAAATTTGCAAATTCAAAGACGAGCAGGACATGTGTCTGATGATAAGCAACACACCTGCCCATAACAGCACTGTGAAACGCAGCCATTTGAACATGAAGAGTCCAAATCGTAACACAGAGATTTAAGATGATCCATCTCTATGCCCTGTGATTTATCTGGAAACATTGCCTTTCGGAATACAGTGATATTTGCACATTACTGCTTGGCGGTATAAAAATTATAAATTGAACGAACCCTCAAAGCAATTGTTTAAATTTTTGGTCACACGCATGTTTGTAAGTAAAACGAATTTAAGTATGTATTAAATACTTATTATGCGTTCAAGATTCCTACTGCAGTTAAACAAACAGCTCATAACTCTGAAACGGCTGTAGCTACCGATTTTGATGACACAAACTAAGAAAATTCCAAACTAATTAATTAATCTTTCAATCAAAATCGGTCCTTCAGTTCAAGATCTACGACAGACAGACACACCCTCGCCCGTCGTATTTGCATCGGGGGCTTAAAATGTAACTATCAAAATGTCACTTTGCGCACTTTTTTGCTAGGATGTAAGCCTATCAACGTCTTTATAAGTAGGAAGAATGAAAGAGTGAATTGAAATACTCGGGCGAAATGCCAAAGTTTGGGTGTTTGATGATTTGATGAAAGAACATAGCCTGGGATAACACATAGGTTTTTTAGCTCTTTATCCCGGGAATAGAACAGGAACAAAGTGGGTAAAACCTCTGCTAAATAATAAATCTCTATATATAAAAATGTTATGTTGGTTTGTGTACGCTTCAAAAACTCAAAAAGTTCTCCACCGATCGAGCTGAAATTTTACAATGATATATAATCCGCATCAAGGATTGTTTTTATCTAATTTTAGCATCACAATGTGCCACAGCGAAGCGTAGCAGGGTACAGCTAGTAAGTTATAATAACAGCGACCTAAATGTTAAAATTGCTAAAATGTTATTAATAACTTCTTACAACGTCACTACAGTGTCTTCTCGTGATCACCGACGATATTACGCGATGTAATAATGCATTCATAGAATTTCAATTAAATTCACATGGTGCATGAAACTCCAAAACCATCACCCTTATTACTTCGGTAAATATTCGACTATTAATAGCAACCTTGCTAGCTCAGAAACCGATTTCATTTTGAAGACACCCATATCACAATCTAACAAATGCATACTGTACCAATATAACATAGGTGATATTGTATCCATCAGGGAATATCCACTCAGGCAAAACAACTAGTCCTGTTCCTTCGTATCAAAATTAAAATGAAAAAATGTTTATTGTGGCAATAACTAGAGACATAAACAAAAACACAAGATATGGCACACGTTTCTTACAAGAAGAAAATACACAAAAAACAAATACATGCTGTGTTAGTGTGCACTGAACCCCACACTAGGGCTACCTGTGTTGTGGGACCCAGGCTTCTCCTAATTTTATCTATCTGAACTTATACCTAACTATGTAGAATGCCACTTTAGCATCGTTGAGTTTTTTAACTAATGAGTTTATTTGTGTAGCACTATTTTGCATCTACTTTATCCAGTTTCATGAGAACATCGTTATAAATTCCCATCTGAAAGCGTTACTTCCAGCAGTTAATTCTGGCTGTAGGCATCGCCGGTCTCAACGTTGGGTAAAAAGTGAGTCTCATCCCTGCTTCGTTATTGACACGCACCTCAAAAGAAACAAATATGGTATTAAAACATTAAAACTGACCGCTTTCCACATAATTGAATTAATTGGTAAATAGGATGGTTTAATAGTCTTTTTTTTAGAGGCCTAATACATTTTCACCCATATTGCACAACTTTAACGTTCTATTCTGAGAAAAGTTTGGATACCTTTTTTTTAAATGAAGTTTATTTATTACTGTAGACCATATCAGCTTCCGATAACTAATAGTTGCCTTAATTATTTACACTAAACTAAAATGCCCAAGCAAGTTTTTTAAAATATGCTCGGCGACTATTTTTGAGCTCATAGATTGAACGACAGTATTGAGTAAATGAAATGAACAAATATAATGATGAATAATAAACATTGACCTAGTTCATAGCGGAAGCACGCGGCGACAATGACGCGAATGTTACAATTTTTATAACCCCCGACCAAAATCAGGGGTGTTATAAGTTTGATGTCGATGTCTGTCTGTCTGTCTGTGTGTGTGTCTGTCTGTGGCACCGTAGAGCTCAAACGGATGGGCCGATTTCAATGCGGTTTTTTTTATTTGAAGGTAAATATTCGTGCGGATGTTCTTAGCTATGTTTGGTTAATATCGATCCAAGATGGCCGCCTCCACAAAATGGCGGACAAAATATTTCTTCACAACCTACCTCAATATGGGTATCAAATGAAAGGGCTTGACTAGTAAAATACAATACATAATAACAAATTTCAAATTCAAGATGGCCGCCATCACAAAATGGCGAATTATTTTTTTTTTTTCACTACTACCACAATATGGGTATCAAATGAAAGGGCTTGAGTATTAGAATACTTTGCACTATGACACATTTCAAATCCAAGATGGCCGCTACCACAAAATGGAGACATACATTTCTTTTTTTACACCTCCCTTAATATGGGTATCAAATGAAAGGGCTTGACTACTAGAATGTTGTACAGATAACAAATCCGAGGTAGTCGAGGTAGTCGGTAGGTAATCAAAATTTTTAATTTTGTTCTTGTTGGAACGTGCCTAAAGAAATGTTCACTTCAAAAGTTCAAAAAATAACGCATCCGAACTCATACTCGCTTCAGGTAGTACGATCCACGCGGCGGCAGTTGCAAACTCTTTAATCTAGCCGGGAACGACGCCATGAAATTTAATATTAATATTAATTCACAAGTTCGGACATAGCTGCAGTCGCGCGGCCGGCCGTGCTTTTAATTTTCACTTTGTGCCCGTGTTTCTGAGGTTTTCACGAAAATGTAGGGAAAACTGGAGAAATGAGCTCCGAGGATTAAATATTCAAAAGATCAGTACTTTATAAGGAAACATATCAAACCTATACTTAATACTTTTTGATAAAAATGAGGAAAGGAAGATGAGGTACGTTCTAATATGAAAACAACATAATGTGGCGAACATTTCACACAAATACACAACGTGCACACAACTACACTTCCATCGTGACATACGTTTTAATGAATGATAAAGACATCATAACAAATTGGCAGTAGATGGGAATGAGACAGCTATACATATCACAGTTACACGTTTGTTTAAATATTTTTTTTCGATAAGTATAGAAAGACGTACGAAGACACTGGCGTGAAAGAGAAGGAGTCTTTTACCCAAAGAAGTTGAAAATGGTTTTACCCGTTAACACTGCAATCAACATATCGCTGATCGTGTCCCACTTTTTCACGTCATGTAAATCTTTTTTGTCAAATTTATAGTAAACTTTTCAAACGAGAGCAATCTCAGATAAGTCAGACAAGTCAGACAACAAATTGAAAGTAGGTACACGAGAGAGCTCCCGGAAGTAAGAGTTTGCTAGTAAGCTCGTCACAGCATTATTTATGTTATTTAATATGATTTGCGCAAATAACTAAAAGCGGGTAGATTTCCCGAGGGACCGCCGTGACCTCGAAACGCGAGATCGAAACATTTTTTATGAGGCCCTGAAGTTGTTAGGAAGATGGTACTCGCTTATTATACGAATTGATAGATTAATCTGCCTTTACCTAGTAATGAACAAGGGCAAATTATAAAAATTTACCCCTGACTTAGTACCTACCTTAGTAATCTGTACAACATTCTACTAATCAAGCCCTTTCATCAAGTTGATACCCATTTCGAGGGAGTAGTGAAAAAAATAAATGTAATTCGCCATTTTGTAGTGGCAGCCATCTTGGATTTGAAATTTGACATAGTGTATAGCATCCTACTAGACATGCCCTTTCATTTAGTACTCATAATGAGGAAGGTTGTGAAGAAATATTTTGTCCGCAATTTTGTGGAGGCCGCCATCTTGAATTAAGAACCACTGCACGGAAATTAAACTTCAAATAAAAAAACCGCATCGAAATCGGTTCATCCGTTTGAGCTCTACGGTGCCACAGACAGACACACACACAGAGACAGACAGACATCACGTCAAACTTATAACACCCCTTTTTTGGACTTTGTGTTCTAATAGCTGAGTGACACTCTGCTCTTAAGGGCTTATCTTCTTTGTTTATTCTTTTTTATGTTGGTTACCAAAAAGTCTGTTTGTCTCATTACGATTGCATTGGATAAGACTATTTTATAAAGTATAAAAAAAAGTTAAAAAACGTCTCTCCAATAATACGCCACTCTGACCGGTCCTCAGTTTTACGTTTCCAACTGCCTGCTGGTCTATCTGCCTTTCGTAGGTCGTCATTCCATCTAGTCTCAAATATTATGACAACGAATCAACGAAGCTATTATAGTTTTTCGCCACGTTTACTGAGCACACAGTGCGGGTTCGGGGTGTTAGCAGTAATATTGTAAAGGGATGAGGGTTAATAGAAAACTTAATACCTTATTCTTGGTCCACGCCAGACTATTGTAGGGTGACTATATTATATTATTTTAACAGACTCTACAAACAGCGTAGCTTTCTAATTTTTTTTTCAGAATATTCTACAAATGATTAGAAAACTGAAAAAAGATGGATGCTATCGATAATGTCATTTTTAACCTATGACGTGACCAACAGAGTTTTAGAAATTGATATTGGGCATTTATAGCGAAGCGGTTTAGAGTGTTTACTGTGGTTTTTGGTGTTGCAGGGTACCTGGGAAAGTACCACAGCTTTGCCAGTTATTCTCCCGCTAAGCAGTAGCAAACATTATTGGGTACCGGTTTGATGGGCAATATTTTCAGAGAAATCACTGGGCTAAGAAATAAAACACTTGTAGGCTTGTCAAGCTACGCTATAAAAAAGGTAGCGGAACGATAGATAGGCGGAACGGATAGGCGTCCATAACAGCAACCATGCACCTCGTCACTCATAAATGTATCCATTTGCCCTGTAATTTTCTCTTGTAACATTGCCTGTCAAATTCACACAGTAATGTGAGAATGTTCTTAGCTGGAAATATATAGCACTTCGTGAAACTAGCGGTAATTGCACAATAAATTTTCAAATTATTTTCAAAGAACGGGAACACATAAGTACAAATACATATATTTTGTGTGTGAATTCTCCACCAATATTTTTTATGTATGCCCACACTACATATAGAATTTAAAATTTCTAATTATCCCATAAAATATAAAGTAATGGTCACACGTCACCTCCGTGCTGAGCTGTGATGCACACGGATTAGGGGTCCGTGAGCTTTAGGAGAAAATAGCCGGAACCCGGGTGACTCGTAAACTGTTCCAACTCTCTGATCGGATTTAAAACATAATATAATAAGATATGTGATGTGTTGACGCAACTGAACTCTCTACTGGATACTGGATATTAGATACGTACAAGGCTGTCTTTATCTAGGTACTTATTAAGCTATTGCATAGCTTTTATCGCGGGCCTGGGGACCGAATTTTACTGATCGTGCATCTCTTTCTTATATTCACAAGAAAGAAGGATGGAAGACCGTAACGCCGTCCTCCCCACTCGGTCATTCGGCTTTGAATCTTATTTGTATTAGCTTTACAGACTCAATACTCTTAGCAGAGTTGCCAACTTAACGGATTTCCCGTGATATTTTTTATGGTAAACAAATGTCACTCTTCAAAATTAAAGCAATTCCGAAAAATTGTTAACATCCCTATTGCTTATGTTGATAAAAAAGCATGCAACATGCAATAGCTTTACCGCGGTAGTCCTCGAGTGCCACACTTCTTTTTTATAACAACATCACCACTACAATTTTTTTTATATCACAGCAGGATATTGCCCTGTTTTTAACAAACTTCAAAAAATGAGGAGGTTATCAATACGTTTTTTTAGCATGTTAGATAATTAGATAAGATAAGATAATTTATTGAACAAAATTAGATAAGATAATTTATTGAACAAAATACAAATACAATTAATTATGTGGCTCTGCCTTTTGCTTTAGTATAAATACTGTGGTGCAAAAGGCAGCGTCTTCCATTTGATCACTTAAATATGATGTTCAACAACATAAAATTTAGGAACAAAAACAAACTTATAACTAATTTGCAAATAAGTAATACTGTTAGAAAGCAAAAAAAGCAACAAAATTAAACGTAATTATTAACTAAATGTAATTATTTTATTAAAATTAACACAATCCCATTTCAAGATAAATAAATGAATAATAAAAGATTTCAAACAAATCAGATTTACCAAGCATATAATGAAAACAATGACTATGTGTATCTTATAACTTTTTTTCATTAGTTTTTCGCCATCAGCATAATCAAAGCCTATTAACCAATTGAAAGTGACGTTCTTCAGGTTATAAGAGATTAATAACTATTAATTTTATTATAAAATATGGGTGCCATATGGAGGTAATGTCTCCATGCCACTTCACAGTTGTAAACCGGTACACAAAATCTAATTTTCCTTTTATCAGTCTTAAGATTGTTGGGAACTGTATCTCTATGATATCTAAGAATGCAGTGATAAATAAAGAGCTTCCTCACGGTTAACACTTTGCACTTTTCATATAACGTTGTAGTTGGATGTCGAAAGCTTAGGTTCATTGCAACTTTTAATAGAGCTCTTTGAGCTCTTTCTGCCGTAAGCATAATTGTTTGTCCGGCACCTCCCAGGAACTTATGCAATACCCTATAACACATTCAGCTAAAGATTTGTAGGTGCGAATCAGTAACAATTCATCTGCTACAAATTTTAGTGTTTTGAAAACATGTATCAATTTTCTAACACGTTTTGCAACAAACTTAATATGCGCTCCCCAATTAAATTTTTCATCAATTATAACGCCTAAATATCTAATGTTTTTTGTATTATCCAAAATATTACAATTACAATTATTATGTTCCTTTAAAATATTACAAGGAAACACATGTGCTTTGATACGTAAATTATTAGGCGGTCTATTTGAGTTAGTTTTACTGAAAGATAGGTATTTCGTCTTGGATGCGTTCAAGGATAGTAAATTGTATTCGAGCCATGAAATCACCTTTGATAGCCCTTGCTCGGCCTCCTTAAAGACATCCGTCCAAGTATCACTTTGGAAAACCAAGACTGTGTCATCCGCAAACATCAACATTTCTGCATTGATAGAGTTTAGTTTACATAATTCGTTGATGTATACAAGAAATAATGTGGGCCTAATGTGGATCCTTGTGGTACGCCATAGCTACACGCAGCACTATTACTAATACACTTATCAACTTTAACTCTCTGGCTACGTTTTGAAAGATAGTCCGCAAACCATGCGTTTGTAATTCCTCTCACACCGATATTATTTAGACGCGCAAGAAGTATTGGTATCGATACGGTATCAAAAGCCTTTTGGAGGTCTAAAAAGACCGCAATGCACTTCCTATTCCGATCCAAGTACGAAGTGAGAAGGGTGGTTAGTTTAAGAACTGCATCATCAGTGGATTTTTTGGCCCGAAAGCCAAATTGATTACTGGCCAATAATTTATTTTTTCTAAGAAAGACATGAGACGTTTGTTTGCAATTTTTTTCAAGAATTTTGATAAAACAGGTAAGAGTGAAATTGGTCTGTAATTAGAGGGTTCAATTTTATTGCCTGCTTTATAAATGGGAGACACAATGGCTTGTTTAAAAGCTTCCGGAAAAACACCTTTCGAAAAACTGAGGTTACATAAGTGCGCAATAGGCCCCACCAATGAATCTGAACAAGATTTGATTAAATTTGTGGTTATGTTATCTTGACCAGCTGCTCTACTATTTTTTAAATTAGAAATTATTTTGGAAACTTCTACCTCGTCCGTCAAAAATAGTGACAACGAGTGAATTGGATTATTTTGAGAATTAGATGTTAGAGATGCCAACTCTATGTCAGTTTTACTTAATTTACTTAGAGTTTGGTTAGCCAATTTATTACCAATTGACGTAAAATAGTTATTAACTTCAGTCAACGACGCTTCTGGAGTATTTTTAATCTTAAGTAAAGCATTTGAAGAAATTCTGTCCGTACTATAATTAGAAAGCTCTTTTACTATCTTCCAGGTTCCTTACTATCCTGTTTTGATAAATCCAACTGACGTTTATAATAATTATATTTTGAGTTTTTATAATATGATTACATAAATTTCTATACCTTTTGTAACTCAATATAGAGTCATCATCACTACATGCCAGCTTAGATTGTCTCTGTAATACATTTCTCTTTCGAATGCATTTTAATAAGCCCGTGGTAATCCAAGGCTTCAGATGTTTAAATCTAGACGATGTTTTTTTAGACTGGTGTTTTGTCTATTGTTTCTTGCAATAGGTTAATAAGATAATCTGTAGCAACATTAACATTCTCAATTTTATAAAAGTCACCCCACAATTGATGGTTTAAAGTTTTTTTTTATGTTTTCAATATCTGTAACAGTTTTATAGTTTTGAGGAATATTTCTTTTTAATTGTTTTATATCAACTACTAATAATATAGGTGAGTGATCCAGTGATCCGTCAGTTCATTGAAAACTAAAGTCTCCCACTTGTTACTTGTCTTAACCATGAAATGGTCCAGACAAGTTGAGTACCTTGTAGGTAGGTCGATACCCTGAACGAGACCATGTAAAGCCAACAAATCGAGATAATTAGAGGAATGTTCAGTAGCTTTCGCGTTAGGTAAAATATTAATGTTAATGTCACCTGTTAATATAATGTTCGATTTTATTTTAAGATTGGATAATAATGAGTCTAATGAGTATAGGTAATTCGTTGGGTTTTTAAAACATGGCGGACGATATGAACACACGATAGAGTAGAGATTATTAACTTCTAAAATCAAGCAATTACCTTCACTTATGTGAGGTTCATAAGAGTTCACAAAAAAATGATTTTTGACATAAGCAACGACGCCATCATTTTTGTTGAAGCTAACTTTAGAATAAAATACATTGTAGTTTTGAATAGGCGGTGGTTCATAATTTTGTGTCCAACATTCTGTCATCACTATTATATCAATTTCTATGTCAAAGCCACTAAGAAAGACCAAAAATTTATCCATATTTTGTTGAATACTGCGTATATTTAGAGATAGAATAGACAACTTTTTACTTAAGTAGTTATTATCATACTGGAGCAAAGTGAAACACTTGGAAGGGTCATCTATCGATCTGCACAATACGGAACCGGTATCATCTATATCATCTATAATATTTTTGACGTGACAACGTCTTAAATTAGGTTGCGGCTGGGAGTCACTTATGAAAAAGTGTAACGCTCGGTAACGTTACGATGAGTCACCGAACGAGAGAGAGGCCCGCCGAATGCCTTGCGTCTCTCTCCCACTCAACTATGATCGGTCTGCCGCGCGCGCAGCACTAGAGAATTAGGCGCATTGAATCGGCGCATGCTTGTGTCTCTGTCTTTGTCTTTCTCGAACGTTCTTGGCGTTGGAAAAACAAGAAAGCGTCATAATACAAGTTCACACGTGTGGTTAAAGTATCGTCAGCTGTGTCTGTAGTGAAAATGTGGAGTGCTTAGATTCGTCATTTACAACAACTACAACAATAAAGGTAAATAATTGTACACTGATATTTCATTATCGTAAACTATGATTGATTGATTAATTTCTTAATTTCATGAAAATACGTATAATCTTGATTGCGTATCAAACGTTTCTAAGTCAACTACGTTAAAAGGAACAACTATCGACTTGACTTTCGCAAGACACATTACAGCAGAAACACTTCCTTTCATTTCATATTTCTCCTATCATCGTCCTATCCTCAACAAAATCACTCAAATAGGAATTAGTTAAGTTTAAGTTTACATGTACAATGTTTTAGTAAACAAAATATATTTCTATAGTTAAAATTTGTGCAATTCTTATTTTCATTCAATTCCTTGTTCCTATTGTGCAATTTAATTATATTCATATCAATAAACACAGATTTCTAAAACAAAAATATTCTACCGAGAAAAAGACGTTGTCACGTAAAATCTTCGCCCGTAAAACCGACTTTACAGGCAACCAGATTTTTTTTATCAAATAAACCCATCATTTTAAATCAGATGTTCATATAGGTACAGTTTGCAGCGAGCAATATTTTTACACACGATAAGACCAGAACGGCAATGTATTTTTATGTATTTTTTAAACGGCGTTGTATTTTATTATGTACGCGATAGCTCCGTCATTTGTGAATCGATCTTTGAGATTTTTTATATTTGGTACATGAAATTTCAGACGTGGTTCCATATCTTAATCTTAATATATATAAATCTCGTGTCACAATGTTTGTCCTCAATGGACTCCTAAACCACTGAACCGATTTCAATAAAACTTACACACCATGTGCAGTTTGATCCAACTTGAAAGATAGGATAGTTTTTATTCCGATTATTTGCCTTTATATGACAATATCCGAGCGAAGCCGGAACGGGCCACTAGTATAGTATATAAATCTCTTGTCACGATGTTTGTCCGCGATTGACTCCTAAACTACTTAGCCGATTTTAATCAAATTTGGACACCGTGTGTAGATTGAGATTCATGAAAGGCTGCCCCGCCATCTAGCGAAAAATCCCGGGATGCGCTATCCTGCCGGTTGGCGACCGGATGACAAGGCCAGATAGACATCCCCGGGGGGGCTCGGGCGTCCCCGCAGTCTCCAGGCTAGCTCCCCAATGGTGTATTTGTGTTGTGTGTTGTGACCAATGGTCAGTAGTGTGTGGCCTCGTTCTACTGCCGTTTTTCCCACCGATCTTCTCTCAACAAATTAAACATGAAAAATACAAACAAAAGAAACAAAGTAAAAGAGCGGCTGCACGCCTTGTCGATTAAAGTGCACCTCACGAATATCCGAGGTTTGCACTCAAATCTCACAGCAGTCCACCATCACCTCGAGACTGAGCAGCCGTCGCTCTTGTTTCTTACGGAGACGCAGATAGGTTGTCCGTCGGATGTGGCGTACCTAACGTATCCAGGTTACACCCTGGAGCACAAATTTCGGCCCCGTGCTGGAGTGTGCCTGTACGCCCGTGACGACATCTGCTGTCGGCGTCTCCGTAACTTAGAGGACACAAGATTCTCCGTCCTTTGGGTATTGATAGACACAGGCATAGACAAAATTCTCTACGCCTGTGTATATCGGTCGCACAGTGGTGACCAGGAGACAACTAGGCTTATGGATTATTTAAGTGAGGCGGCGGACGCGGCTCAACAGAAGTACCCTTCAGCCCAATTAGTGTTACTGGGGGATTTTAACGGCCATCATAAGGAATGGCTGTACCCATACCGGGACACTGACCACGCTGGGCAGGAAATGAGAAAGCTAGCTTTATCGTTAGACCTAACCCAGCTGGTCCAAGAGGCCACAAGAGTACCCGACGTTGAGTCGCATACACCTTATTGCTTAGACCTCCTGCTGACAACAGATCCAGACCGTTATTCAGTGGTGGTATCTTCGCCGTTAGGCAGCTCCGACCACTGTCTGGTGAAGTCAGTATCTGTCACCATCCGCCTGATCCCAGCCCTAGAGGCAACCGGCGGATGTGGCGATACAAGTCAGCAGATTGGGACGAGATGCGCTCTTTCTTTGCATCTTACCCATGGCAGCCATTGTGCTTCACTTCTGGTGATCCCTCAGTCTGCGCGGATGCTGTGACTAATGTAATACGAACGGCTATGGAATATTTCATTCCATACTCTGACGTCACATTATCCAGCAAAGCTCGCCCTTGGTTTGGTTCTCAATGTAAAAGTGCTGAAGCATTTAAACATGGGACCTACCTAGCTTGGGTTGATGCTCGACAGCGTAGGGCAAAGGATATACACCAGAAGAAGAAAGCGTTCAACAAGGCTGCTAAGGCATGCAAAAAGGTTCTTCAGAGGGCTCGTTTTGACCACATTAGTCGAATAGGGAACAAACTAGCTTCGTACCCTGCAGGCAGCAAAGCGTTTTGGTCCCTAGCTAAATCAGTCGAATCGAACTTCTGCCGCCCCTCACTGCCTCCAATGCTGAAACCTGATGGGACATTGGCTCACACCGCAATGGAGAAGGCAAACTTGTTTGCATCTCAGTTTGCGGAATCTTCGCGTCTAGATGCTGGTAGCGCGACACCTCCTACTTCACCTGGCTGTTCGACTTCTATGTCAGAAATACATATTCGCCAAATGGAGGTTCGCAAAGTGCTACGCAATCTGGACGTGAATAAGGCTAGTGGCCCAGATGGTATTCCTGCAGTAGTGTTGAAGGCTTGTGCGCCTGAGTTGTCTCCAATACTGACGCGCCTGTATAGACTCTCTCTCGAAACTGGGCAAGTACCGAAGTCTTGGAAGCTTGCTTACGTGCAACCAGTACCCAAGAAAGGTAGTCGTGCTGACCCTACCAACTACAGGCCAATCTCGGTCACGTCCATACTCTGCAAGACTATGGAACGTGTCTTAAACCACAGGCTCCTGGCGTACCTAGAATCGAACGATCTCCTCAGTGACCGACAATACGGGTTTCGCCCAAACCGGTCCACCGGGGATATTCTAGCGTACGTCACTCACATCTGGAGTGAAGCTATCGAGAAACACGGGGAAGCACTTGCAGTCTCCCTGGATATCTCGAAGGCTTTCGATAGGGTTTGGCACGATGGCCTTTTAAGCAAGCTTTCAGCTTATGGTTTGTCTCCAGGTTTTATAACGTGGATATCGGACTTTTTGAGGGATCGATCCATACGAGTGGTCATTGATGGCTGCTCGTCGGATCAAATGGCTATTAATGCCGGAGTCCCTCAAGGGTCGGTGCTCTCTGCGACACTCTTTCTGCTACATATCAACGATCTGTTGAAGCCCGGTATCTTTGGGTACGCAGATGATAGCACCGTTGTAGAGAGCTACATATCGAGCGCGAGAGCCAATAGGCAACAAACTGAGGTACTGAGAGAGAGTTTGATCGAGCGTTTAAACTTGACCCTTGAGGCAGTCTCTAAATGGGGCGATGCCAATCTGGTCAAGTTTAACGAGGGAAAGACGCAGGCGTGTCTGTTCTCCGCAAAAAAGAGTCCTTTCCAACAGACTCCTACTTTTCGCGGTGTATCCGTGCCGGTATCCGACCATCTCGAGCTGTTGGGTGTTACTTTGTCATCGACTCTCAATTTTGGCTCGTATATCGAATCTAAGGCTAAATTAGCTGCCAAAAAACTAGGTGTCCTCTCAAAGGTGCGAAGGTACTTCAAATCTGAACAGTTGCTCACGTTATACCAAGCACAGATTCGCTCCTGTATGGAGTACTGCTCGCACCTTTGGGATGGATCGGCTAAGTATCAGCTGGAAGCTCTGGAATCGATCGAGAGACGTGCCAAAAGGCTCATAGGCAATGGCATTCTCGTGCGAAAAAGACTGCAAAGTCTCGAACATCGCCGGAAAATTGCTAGCTTATCGGTTTTTTATCGGATCCACTTCGGAGAGTGTGCGACTGATTTGTACGATCTAATACCACCTTGCCCTTTTTCTATCGGAATGCTCGTAGCTCGAAAAAGCGACATCGTTTCATGGTTGATGTTCCAAAGACACGAACGAAGAGATTTGACTCTACTTTTGTGATAAGAACGTCTAGGCTGTGGAATACGTTGCCTGAGAGGGTTTTTCCCGATAGTTACAATCTTTGTGTCTTCAAATCGAGAGTGAATCGGTTTCTTCTAGGTAAACACGCTTCATCGTAGACCGCATCATCGTTTAACATCAGGCGAGATGGCGGTCAAGTGTAAACCTATAAAAGTTAAAAAAAAAAAAAAAAAAAAAATTGATCCAACTTAAAAGATAGGGTAGTTTTTATTTCGATTAATGGGCTTTATGTGACAATATCCGAGCGAAGCCGGAACGGGCCGCTAGTAATATATAAAAAATCAATGCCACTTTTCGTTGTAAGTAAACTCCTCCTAAACGGCTCGACCGATTTGAAAGATTTTTTTTTGTACACGTTTGGGTAGGGCCCTGGATGGTTCAGATTCACAAATCACCCCGGCAGGTGGCGCTGCAGTTGTTATCTAGGTTATCCGAGCGAAGCCGGAATGGGCCGCTAGTATTTCATAGAAATTGGTGCGGTGGTTTTTAGACTATCGACAAAAATTAAAATTTGCTTACCTTTTAACGCGGGTTACGTTATAACGTAGATTTCCCAAAAAATAAATACGAGTATTTTAATAATTATTTACTTAGTCGAGTGTTTGAATTTAATTGTTAAAATGTAGCCAGTTTTTGTTTCTTCGGAAAAAAAATGTTGATCATTGCAGCTTACTAGGTACTGTTCCAATCGTGTCCGGGTTGGACCCGATAAAACCGATATCGATATTTCTTACAGTTGGACAGCCTACATATTTATGTATGCTGTCCAACTGTATACATACTCCGCTTACGTCACCTCGGCCATCACTCGCTCTAAACCAAGTCCAAACTATGCTCCAGCTGTTATCACCGCGTCTATCAGCGTGTCTAGCCCAACTTAGTTCTTGTTATGTATTAGTTTATTATTTTAGATTTTGATAACTCTAGTGTAATTAACTAGCAGGCTAATGATGATGACCTTATGATTGTGAATCGCACCATAGCTTAAAGAGTAAAGTATCTAGTAATCTTGCAAATATTAGAAATACGAAAGTTTCGATGTTTATTTCAATCACGTCGTAACGTCTGAATGGATCTGTTTCAAATTTGGAACACAGTTAGATTATAGTTAGGAAGTATAAATGGGCTACTTTTATCCCGGGATTAATAAATGGAACGAGAATTACGCAGGTCAAACCGCAGGGCACTGCTAGTTTAAAGGATGAATCACTCCTAGAAAAATGTACGAGCAAGTTGTATTCAGGACTACCTATATTTTTTTTGCACAGGCGTTTTATACCCAGATGGACTTTGGCCCACGAAACAGTCCAAAGTCCAGAACCTATTTATTAACCAGGTTATTATTACTTATTACGACTTCTATAAATATTTGACTTATAAATATCGATAACATTACCTAGTCATGAACAGGTATCAAGGTATTAAAATGATAAATGTTTTGCGGTTGAAGTCCATGTGAGATATCATGGTGCGAAGTCTAAAGACCCCTTTATCTTGTATTGTTTATCATGCGTCGTTTTCGATAAATGATCAACATTGGAGATGTAAGAATCTTATACTATTTTTTAAAACCGAAATCGTCTTACACACCGTGGTGGTTTCATTTCATAATATTTCCGAAAAAGCAATTTATTGCATTCGTATTCGTACCTAGTTCTTACGATCTTAGGCAGATACCTATCTAATTAAAGTCGAACTTTAGGAGCTTCCAAGTTATAGAATAGGTAGTTTAAACATCGAGTAGATGGTACAACAGAACATGTGAATGGCACTGACTTGATAGAAACATCAAAATGCGAGGAGTGTTCGAGACAAACATTTTGTGTCATAATTTAATTGCGAAATGCAGAATATATGTAATTGAAGCTCTCTTATTCTTCATTTATTTTGAATCAAATGAAGAATAAGATAATAAATGAAGAATAAGAGAGCTTCATTTGCATATATATATGATATATATATACCTAATATGAACTAATAAAACCTTCGCCTATTTGTTATCAAACGTCGTTTTATCCTTTCATAGTAAATGTTCCGCGTCTTCGTACCAAAGCACTCTTTCGTAACCAAGGAAACGATCAAGGAAATATGGAACTGCCACCAGCAGTGTTTCCACACGTCTATTATTATCTAAAAATCTTTATGTACACGAAGAATGAATAGCTGAATAGATGCATCTTCTATGCAGGCGTGATAAAACACAACACCATCTGACCCAAGCTAAGCCAAGCTTGAACTGTGGGAGCCAGATAGCGAGATAGCTGGTGTAATACTTGTTGATACTTTTATTGTTTTACATAAATAAATAGGATTTTATCGTATACAGAAACAAATAGGATAATAAAATATTTATATTCATTACACAAATATTTGCACTGAGTAGGAATCGAACCCTGGGCTTCGCAGGCAGACTTACCTACCAAAATAAGCCACCTGTAATGTTGTACCTTAGACCTTGTCTTACTTGGTGATTTGAGGTCATTCCAGAAAAACTTTACTGGCTCTACTGGGCAATGTGAGCAGCCAGGTTATGTGAGATATTACTCACTAAAACTCTCTCGGTGACCTACATCTGTGTCTGGGAGAGGCACCGAACTAAATTCGCAATTAAGGCATATCCCCCGATATCCGTGGGGAGAGGATACTGGAATCTCCATGGGCAGGTACTGGCACTTAATTAGTAAATTTAAGGCACTTAAAGAATATAATATGATATAATACTGGCCAATTAATAAATAATAATGTCTGAATTACCTTGTTAGATAGAACTAAGCGACACGGGCCGTACCAAGTCGTCGTTTTTACACTGTTGGGCTTGCTTTCATTTTCGTTAGGCCACCAAGCACATCCGTCTACGAGCCCATAAGTACACTTTTAATCGCTTCTAGCGATAGACAGGGTACACCGAAACCGAGTTCTTGTTACGACCCCGGCTCCAGGGTCAAAAGCATTATGTGCCTATCAGCTATCACCATACCACAAAAGACAAGCTTTATTTCTTTATTCCCAGTGCTGGGATTCTTAGCTTTGCAAGTTGTTTTTCTCGGAATGTTTTCCTCACGATATTTTCCGTAACTAGTTTTTTTTTGTAAATAAGAAGTGGCGAGACGAGCAGGACATGTTCTTGATGGCAAGCATCGTGTCCGCCACATAACAGCACAGTGCTACGCAGCTATTGGAACATGAAGAGTCCAAATCATTAGCTAGCACTACACTGCGCTCGTCACCCAGAGATCTAAGATGTTATATCTCTAAGCCCTCTAATTTATCTGGAAACATTGCCCTTCAAAACGGAACACAGTAATGTTTGCACATTACTGTATGGCGGTAGAATAACTTGCAAAGGTGTGGCACTTCCCCCAGGCGGACTCTGCTAGGAGTCCTACCACTACAAAGTACTAGTACCTATAGCTTCAAATGAAAAATACGCAGAGATACAGGCGGGATTCACACCTATGTATACATATAATACATATAACCTCACGACTGTGATTCTGAATTTACTTGCAGTCTATCGAACACCATAATAATTTAGTTTTTCTAAATAACTCCTTTCAAAGAGAGCATTTAAGGATCTAAGCCTTCACAAAACATGGATACAAAAACTTCAACAACAATCAAAAGAAACAAAATCAAGGCAAGATATAATCGAACATGCAACACACTTCTACAATGAATTATGTGAAAGAGAAGTCGAGATAATACAGGCTAAGAAGAGAAAGGCATGGAAAAAGTTGGGAGGAGGCCTTTACCCAAAATGGGGTCCAGGTCCATATCCAAAACCCAACTGCAAGCTAACACACTTACTAACAACTAAGATTAAGATAAATACTAACAACAGGTAACAACATTGTAAATGAAATATGATTAAGGTTATGGAATAAATGGCTTAATATAAATAAATAACTCCTTTTTAACGTAGGTTCCGTGAGTTATGCCCGATTTTGTAACCAGACAATTAGCAAACTTATTAATGCTGCCGATAAATATGAAATGTTTGAAGTTTATGTACAATTTCTAGTTATCAAACGCAAACTGTTATTGTCAGACAGCTATATAGATAACTGCGATATCGTGGTGACCCCTGATGGCCCACAGTTTAAATAATAGTAAAACATAGCCGGAGATCCGGCGTGGAGTTGCATCCCTATCTGTTCAGTCATATCAGCTGAGATAAACTGTTGTTTCTACTTCATAAAAATCTGATTTATCATGCGGAACAGTACAAAAAATGTGATTGTACCGCCACTATCGCAAGTGCTTGGAAAATTTACCATTTATTTAAAAAGTTTTTGTTTATAGTCCGCCCCAATATTTTGGAGTTTTTTATCAATAATACGTTTATATAACCGCCATCTAGCCTGATGTCAAGCAACGATGCAATCTACGAACCCAACGGAGCGTAATTCGGATGATGACATCTATTATATTTCATATTAGAAAATATACCATTCTAATTAATCCGTCAGGTAGATTATGGTAAAATATGGAACATAACTTTTCATAAAATAAGAAAAAAAACTGTACTTTTTTCGATTATCATCGACAACACACTACAAATTTAAACAAAAGAGAATTTATGCATGTGTGTCAAATACTAATGGTACTGGTAGGGTGTGTAATGTTTTTTATTGATTTACTTAATGTACGTTGTATGCGTAATTTTAAAAACAATGTTTGCATTCTGCACTCCTTCTCTATATACCTAAACTTAGTAGGTATAAGTGTGCGAAATATCATACGAGGTACTCTATCCTTGCAATTTTAAAAATAAATAAAAAGGAGTGAAAAGTAAGTACGAAGATTCTGCTTCATGTAGCGAGTATTTCTCAAATTTTTTAGAGGGTAGATACCTATTTGAGTTTTGGAGAAGAGTCTTCAAAGGAATCTTTATGAATGAATTAATTTACAATTCGAACAATTTTGCTCTAGTAACGACACTCTAAATGCAACAAACGAATTCCTACTCCATAAATATATTAAACTGCACTTTGGATTAGGACTCAACGAAATAAGTTTAATTGTTCAGAACGAAATAAGTATTTGTTCTTCAAAAACTTCCATTCATAATAGTATTATAGATTAGATTATTTTATAGTGGATAGTACCCACAAATTGATAATGTAAAAGTTATTACGTTGGGACATCACGTATTATTTAAAAATACGTAAGCAAACAACCTCGAACTCGAAACATCTTAAAAGCAACTTATTTGAATTAATTACGTTAAATAATTAAAAATAGTACTTAGTTAACTGAAAACGCGGTAATTATAATCATCAAATCCAGAGCACAATATAAAATAAAATGTTTTATAATTAATTTAATCAGGTGTTATTCCAAAAAGAGGAGAATCAATTTGGCAATTACATCTAGGTACATATTTTTTGTATATGTCCCAATTTCTCAAGAACACCCAAACCGATTATGAAAATTCATTTTTTATTCGAAAGGGTTTACCTACTCCCTCCCAGAAAAATGATTCCATAGTAATTTTATCGAAATCAGTGGAGCAGTTTATTATAATTTAAGCGTAATATCAATAAAACAATGGCAGTCACAAGGGCGGATCCAGCTTTGGCTCCAGGGGGGGGTCACATGCCTCCAGAGAGGGATGGGGCGGGAGTGACATCGTAGTCAAGTCATAAAACTGTGCGATAAGTAGGGTATCATCATCATCTTCAGCCGCAAGACGTCCACTGCTGAACGTAAGCCTCCGCCCTAGATTTCCACGACCAGCGGTTTCCAGCAACCTTTGTGAGGTCATCTGTCCAGCAGAGGGACGCCGTCTAACACGGCGTCTTCCGGTTCGTGGTAGCGACTCAAGAGCCTTACTTCCCCATCGGTTGTCAGTTCTGCAAGCGATGTGGCCTGCCCATTGCCACTTCAGCTTGCTTACTCTTTGAGCTATGTTGGCTACTTTCGTTCTTCTGCGAATATCCTCATTACGGATTCTGTCGTGAAAAGAGACCGAGCATATCTCTCCATAGCTCGCTGTGCGACTTTGAGCTTTAGTATGAGGCCCACAGTTAAGGACCACGTCTCAGTTCCATAAGCCATCACTGGTAGCATGCAGTGATTAAGGAGTTTGGTCTTTATGCATTGGGGTATTTTGGACTCAAAGATGTGCCGAAGTTTCCCGAACGCTGCCCATTCGAATTGGGTCCTTCGCTGGACCTCTTTGTGAAATCTTGTTGAATATATGTTTGGATTCTACCCATATGGCCGGATATGTTTTGTGTACCGGTCATGTAATCGGACATATTGTGGCTTTGCTGTAAATACACTCCAATAATTCGATATAGTGATAGTCGATGCGGCATCACTGGAAAGACCAAAGCATTACCCAGGTCTTGATGCAATCGAAGGCTTTCTCATAGTCTACATACGCTATTCATGGTGGCCGATTATGATACTCCTCGGTTTTCTGTAAAATCTACCGAAGCCATCCATACGGATATGGTCTATAGTGCTGTCGCAATTTTGGAAACTGGTTTGTTCTGGTGGCCGGGAGTCGTCAAACCCGCGTGTGAGACGATTTGTGATTATCCTCGAAAACAACATAGAAACGTGGCTGAGAAGTATGTAATGGGTATGTAATTCTTCAACAATGTGATGTCACCTTTTGTGACGAAGAGCACTACCACACTTCTACTCCAGGCTTCAGGCGTATTACGTGGTATTACCATGAAGTATGACGGAGTCGAATAGCTTCTGGATGACTTTAAGTACCGGTTGTCCACCTGCTCTCAGAAGCTCAGTCGTAATTCCGTCGTCGCTAGGTGCCTTGTTGTTTTTAACTTGTTTGAGAGCCATCCTAGTCTCGTACAGGCTGACTTTTGGGATATCTTCGGTAAAGTGACGAGTCAGGTCAGGACAGGTTGTCCTTGAGTAGAGGTGTATAACTGTTACTGTTCATAGAACCTCTCAATCTCGTTCAAAATCTCGGGCTTCAACGTTACCACTATTAGTCTTCAGTTTGGTCAGTTTTGGTTTAGGAGAAGAAAAGGAAAATAGGGTGTCTACATAGCCTAAATAGTCTACATTCTAATACTAGTCAGTCCGATTTCGTCTGTTGAGCCGACCACTACCGGTTGGAATTCCGATAGTAATCGACTCGACATCGTCTTTTGCTTAAGCCGCCTCCTCTCGGCGCAGAGCCTCCACTACGGCGATGTATGTCGCGTTGCACACGAGTAGAGAGCTGTCTATTAAGCCGTCAGTAGACCGTCATGTCGACTGAAGGCTGCAACCACATATTTACCTCGCCTAGACGCCATGAGAATTAGAGTATGAACGGAAAGCTTTTGGGTTCTATTTTAGCGTCGGCTCTTATACTCGTAGTATATATTTTCTACCAACTGCATGAACAGTTTCCACTAGCCTGTCGTTTATTTCGTTCGCTGTTACTCACTTATCTAGGGATTCGAAGCGATTTTGAAGTTTTAGGTGAAAGTTATCGAGCTTTTATATTTGAGCATTATTTGGTCAGAGCGTAGACCTCATTAGACATGACCTTTCAAGATTCAGCGTGCCTCTTGCCATACGGTGATCGCTGCCGGTCTACGATAAGTATGATAGTGTTGGTACACGATAAGTAGGTACTGGACCTAGCCCAGGAGGGGGTCATGACCCCCATGACCCCCCCCTGGATCCGCGCCTGGGCAGTCATAGGAACTGCCGATAGAAGTGAAAACTTATAACTCAGAATTTGATAGCTTACTTTGGAAGCTGCGCGTGTGAAACCGGAGGGCGTGGCTATGAGCATGGCCATCTAGAAATGCGTCAGCAATGGGAAATGCTGACGTATTTCTAGATGGTCAATGGCTTTGGTCTCGAGTTTACCCGAAGATTTCTTATCATTCCCGAGCGTGACGCTGAATCGTGTGAAAAATTTGTCTGAGGCGCGCCAAAAGAAATATAATTTCAAAAAATAATATTATCAAAAATTAAATTCATTCTATTAAAACTAGTTAACTGTGCTAGTTTGATTTTTAAATCGTAGTTAGTTGTTACGTTTTTCAGAGGGAAATTAATTATTATTGATTTATTAATAACACATAGAAACTGCGTAGGTACTTACCTACATAAAAACTGCAGTTCATTTTTAATATAACTAAAGTATCCACTACTTGTCATTGATGCTTCTCTCTTTATATAATATCATTTGTCTTCCTATGTTCGTACCTCTTTCTCCATCCTACGGTTGCCTGGGAGAGATCGCTCGGAGCGATAAAGTAAATTGCTACTCGCTTTTCAGTTTTTGTGAACGTATATTTTTCAAATTAAGTGCAATAAGAAGTCAATACATTTAACAATAAGTTAGTCTGTCACTACCCGCCGAACTTACATTTAATAGTTGGCCATCCCTGTCGGCCTGATATATAATAATCGCCACAGACGAGATAAAAAGACAAGCCTTTATAAGCGATTCATAACAAAATCTTTATCATTAATACCACTAAGTCACGACTCCGTGTCACAGTAACTTGTTGACTGCCGTCCCGAATACACAAGACTGAAAATGGCAGATATTAAATTATTTTTAATGGTTTTTTCATTTATCGGTGGTTTTAGTGAATTCATTCTCAATATGGTACGATCAAATGTACGTGGATTTGCCTTTCCCGTCTAAGGATATCGAGGCATTGCCGTTTAAAGCTCGCCACATCTTTCTCACAGTTTGGTGTTTGGTAAGTTAACAGTTTTAAATACCGAGGTAAAAGTTATTCTTTTTAATAATAAAATAGTGATCCGACGATTTAGACATGCGTTTGATGGTCAGTAACATGCCTGCCCATACAACACAGTGCCACATAGTTATTTAAACGTAAAGACTCCAAATCACTATCACTATAATATTTAGCATTGCGATCGTCACTCAGAGATTTAACCAAATGAGATGAAACATAGGTAAAACCCTTCAAAACGGGATTTAGACTTTATAACACTTATTTATGCAATACTGTTTGGTATAAATTAAATTGAAAATCATTAAAAATAACATTGCTTGTAAAAACTGAAACACAATACATGAAAGATAAATACCTAACCGGCAAGTCAATTATGAAATGTGCCGATCCGTTCCGCATGACATATCTGTATATTGCCATGCACTACCAGGGTCATTATGGAAAATTATTGGATGTATAAGACCTAGAATTTTTAATGTTAGCAATAAAATAGTTGAATATTGACAATAACTGGCAAAGGTGGTGTTACCTACATCCCTCCGGGCTCAAAATGATTCCTGCGCGACTGTTAATTTAGTACCTACCTAGTTAGCTTAGTACATTTATGTATCCAAAATATTGAAAATAATATGTTTTGTTAGGTTACGATGAAGCTGACATAGACCATAGACATCATGTAGTCTAAACCCCCCCATAAAATTAAAGAATAAAAACCTATAGCTCCAGCAAAAGAATCCTGCCATTACAATGTGAAATAACTACCTACCGTGCGACGGTAAGATCTTTGAAGGGAGATATGTTCCGACATTTAAAAATCCATAGGTTTTCGAAAAAATCAGAAATGTATGTAAAAAACTAAACAGTCGGTTGTTTCGTTGTAAAATATTGTAAAATTAATCATCATTACATGCATCTACTCGAAACCCCGCCATTATCCTCATTATTTGGATTTTGTACTTAGGTACACCAACGGATAGGCAATTTAATTACACACATGATGATAGAAAGATTTTTTTCAAAAGACCAAAACCTGATTTTGTAAAGGTTCGGTTCGCCCGGAGACCGCGACACGAGACCGCGACAGGCACTTGACACTATGGAATTGTATGGGCGCCATTGTTAGACCCACGCGCCATTGTATGTGTATTGTGTACTACCAATTGCGCTTAGGTCTCAAGTTATAGCAAAAGTCTCGTTTAGAATGAATGTTTAATCTCCGCGAATATAGAAATGACATTGATAGAAATATTAACTGTTTGTTTTTCAATTAAGTTAATCTTGTTAATCTTGCAATTGTCTACCAAAATAATGATAAGAAAATATCTGAATTAATTAGGCACTTATAAAAGTAACCTATCGAATTTTTCGCATACCTGTCACGATGAAAACAATGGATGTCATGGTATTAATGACATACATAATAAACAGCATTTTTTATACTTATTTATCGAAATAAACATCATTGCAACTACTTCAAAAAAATACTAGCAGCCCCTCCCGACTTCGTCCGTCAGCCCTAACTAACTAAATTCATTGATTTTCTCAGAAAAAACAAATCCCTGTTTCAATTTAAAATTAAATTCATACCAGATAAATTAATATTATTTTATTTAAAAACGTTGAATTTTTAAAAACAATTCAAACAGTAGGAATACATCATGATTAAAACATTAATTTTATGTATTCCAGTATTATTGCCTTTTTTATTATTTAAAAATAAAATCTTTTTATGTGTCACGATTCGTTACGGCAAGATATAAGTTGTTCACACAACGACAGATTTAAATGTATGAATGTAACTTTACATTGGAAAAAAGAAAAACACTCACTTTTCAGGGTTCCGTACTATTCGCAATCCTCAAAAGTGAAAACCCTTAGATACTCGTACCTACCTAACTAAATCTGCGTCTGCGTCTTATTCAGGGCTATATAATCCACTTAACCCATAAAATAGAATATAATAAATTTATGATTGGTCTAAATACATATCATCTAGAAATGAGTCACCATTTCCCATTGGGCACGCCCTCCGGTTTCCCCCGCGTAGTTTCTAAAGTTAAAATCAAATTCTGAGACTTCTATCGGCAGTTCCTAATGACTGCCAATTTTGACGCTACCTGTAAGTATAGTTACAAATATACTGATACGCCACTAAATTCGCATGTCGGTGACCATGACCCCCAAAATCTTATACGTTAAATTAAAAATATTAAATAAAAAAATATCTAATAATAGTATATAATGTAGCCTATTTTTTAACGCGGGAAGACAACTGGAACGGCAACCACACGACTAAAGTCGTGAAGCACTAGTAGTAAAGTATTTTTTACTCAATTTATTGTATTTCTACTGGAGATCTGAGGCTGTGTACAGGTGACCCCCTCCAAATTCGAACTGGGACCGCGCCTGCCTGTCGGTGAGGCGAACCCATAGCATTTAACCAAAAGGTGGTTTTCAACCAGCTGCCAAAAGAAGTCTCTATTATGAAGAAGAATCTGACGAATATCTATTTTCAATTTTTTCAGGTACTACAAACCATATACTTCGCCGTGTCTTTCCTGAACGATGTATTCGGGACCAACGCTCAATCTCCGAGGAACCCGCCACTCATAAGAAGAACCAAAGACGTCCTGTTCAGCGTCGCCTTCACCGTAGCCATTTACGTGTCGTTAGCTTTCTGGACCATCTACAGCATACACAAGGATCTCATCTTCCCACACGAAATAGAGTCCAAGATGCCTCCCTGGATGAACCAAGTTATGCACACCTTAATCATCCCTTTCATTTTCATCGAACTTTTCGTCGCAAAACGAAACTATCCTTCGAGAAAACTCGGTATTTCTTTAATTGTTTCTTTAATATTCTTCTATACTATGTTAGTATTTTATTTGTATTTTACAACGGATGTTTGGGTGTACCCTTTCATGGGCCTGCTGAACAGGACTATGAGGTTTGTCTTCGTAGTCACAAGTACTGTTATAGGAATCGGAATTTATACTTTAGGTGAAAAGTTGAATAGTGTAGTGTCACCTACAGAAAAGCTTTATACTAATGGAATTAATAATCATTTTAAAAGACATTAATATTGGAATAAATGATATTAAACTGTGCATCTCTTGGTTATTTTGTTTACTTATACCTAGGCTGATCCTAAAACCATGTAGCTACTTCTCTAGTCTTGTTCCATTTAGACCTATAAGCCTTATTATTACACTTGGCTAAATTTAATCGACTGAATTCAGCGGAGTATATATAGTTAATGCGGTAATAGTGCATTAAGCGTTCAGACAGGCGCGGTCTCACCCTCGAATTTTGGAGGGGGTCACCAGTAGAAATACAATAAATCGAGTACAAATGCTTTACTAGGAGCGCCCCACGATTTTACCCGCGTAGTTCCCGTTCCAGTTATTTTCCCGCGTTAAAAAATAGCCTACGTACCTACTATTAGATATTTTTTAGATGTTTTATTCAATATATGTTTTAATTCGATTTTGGAGTGGGTCATGTCCCCAGTGACTCCCCTTCGTACGTCGCATGTATTCAGAACGCTTAGCATACTAACTTGCTTCTGAATTCAGTCGATTAAATTTAGCCAAGTGTAACAAGCCGTTAAGTTTTAAGACTGAGGGCGGTAGCGGTATATGATTTTCGGTCAAACCGTGGAATTTGACGTAGGTAAGTACAGCCTCTCCTTCGTGAAACTAGAAAGTCATGACTTAGCTAGTCTTCCGTTAAATTTCAAGCTAAATAATTTCAGCAAATTGTACATGGTAGCACTGTTGGTATCCGATCTGCTGGTTGAAACTGTAATCAGCTGATTGTTATCAACTGTTAACTTAATCTATTGTTCATCATGTCCGCACTTTTGTTGGTAATTGTTTATTATTTTTAGTATTTATCAGTTAAATTTTACTCTCATGTTTATAGGATAATATTTATTATTTTATACAGTTATATGAATATGTATCATTAATAAATTAATGTCGCTTCCCCCGCCTACGAGTATATGCAGGCTATTTTCCTTTTTGCTGGTTGCCTGGAAGAGATTGCTTTTAGCAATAAGGCCGCCACTTGTGGCACTAGTTAATAAGTGTTTATTTGTAATATTTTAATTTGTTTGTGTCGCAATAAAGAGTTTCTATCTAGGTAACATTAAGAGCAATACAAAATAGTCAGGCTCAGGTCTCTATCTCTCTATCTGACGCAAAATATTTCTCTGGCCATGCCTACAGCAACTATTCTATGCCTACAGCGTACAAAACTTGTAATTTGCAACACAACACAAGTTTGTAGTTTAGACTCAATAATTCAGTCACCGCGCTCATCAAATAGCCTACCAAACGTTTCCAAACGCTACCAAATAAGACTGGTGGCGTTTCCATTTTTTTTTTAATTATCCTATGGCAGCTGGCCGCAAGACGCCTATACTACCGAGCTGACTATTCGGGTTAGCGCCGAAGGCGCAGGACTCAAAAGGAACCCAACCTATGCAAAACCTATTGATATGCTAGTGCTGTAGCATGGGATGATACCTGGGACGCGTTACGGCTGCTAGCACGAGGGCGCCTCAGACGGCTCGACCTCGGCTCGGGCTAGTGCCGGGGGATAGAACTTTTGGAACCTCCTGGTGCCCTAGCGGAGTGGCGTGGCGTTTCCACCCTGTAGGTACGCATTGAGGTATACGTTGCAGGTGGCCATGCTTAGAAGATTAATCTAAATGGTTTTGCTTATAATCCTAATCTAGGTGGCCATGCTTAGAAGACTTATCTAGGCGACCTTGCATTGAAGATTTATTCCAGACAGGCAGCGCCATCCGGTTTCACTCGCGTAGTTTCCAAAGTGAGCTATCAAATTCGGATTTATAAGTTTTCACTTCTATCCTATCTGTAAGTCCTTATGACTTATATCAGCCTATCAGTGACAACCTAACAACGCACACGTGCAAATGTGGCCGACTCTAGTGACACAGTTTTGGTTTTAGCGAGACTACGTCCGACTTTTTTATACGTCCATGTCTATCTCTTAGGGATTACACAGTAACAATTTGTATTAAATAAAAATAGAATAAGAATCCAAGGCGGGTAGTAGGCGGCTAGTTATAATATAAGAGAGAAATGAGGAAATGACGAGCAAGACTTGTTCCTGATAGTAAATTGGTAAACAACACATCAGCCCATAATATTACCTAAAATACCAGTTATAGTACCAGTTACCTACCACGCAACTATTGGAATATGAAAGAAGAGTCTGAATCACTGCACTCATCACCTGAAGGCTCATAAACAGGGCAATTAGATAAATCATGTTCATGTATAATCAAGATCTATCTCACTGCCTCATATTTTACCTAGAAACATTGTCCTTCAAACCGAATACAAAAAGCTGGCAAAAGCTAACTATACCTAGATATATAACCGCTCTAATCGGTTATCGCGTATCGTGTAAGCATTATAATCTCCGGAAGAAATAACAATGAAGAGCATCAATTCTTGAGAATGGTAGATATAGAATGTTATAATTTATCATAAACTTATTTTTTTTAAAAGGTACCTTTAAAAATCGAAACATCAAAAGTTGTTTTTTTACTGATGAATGATGAAAGGAAATGAAAGGCAACACTTTTTTTATGTAAGCAGAATCTTCATATTTTACAGCTTCTTTCCCGATATACCTACATACATAATAACCGAACCGACAGTACCTATAGTTTATGTGTGCGCAGTGCACATTATATCAATATTATGTATTTTTATATTCTAAAAAAACGAACAATATAACAAGCTGGATTATCGCCTGATATATTTTTGTGATAGAATGCTCTCTACAGAAAAGGGGGCCGACAGGGCTGTGAGCCCCAGTGGTTGTGACTAACCTAATAAGTATTCTCTTATGAATCACAGCACCAACAGAGGTGAGACTTAAATTAAATAGTCTAAGATCCCGCTATACAACGACCTTCACCGAGCTGTTTATTGGATGAAAAGTATTTTATATGTAATTTAATATGTCAACAAATCTATTGCAAATGGGTTGCCTAAAAAATTTCAGTCCAGAATATAATTAATAAAAAATGAAAAAAAAAATATTTTTTTAAATATTTCACTTAAATTGATTGAACATTAGAAAAAACTATATAACATAACTTATTATTTTGGCCCAGTGCTTACGAAATCTCATGCAAATATTTTCAAATAATAAAAAGTTTCAAACAAACTTTCATCCCGTTTTTTACACCCTCAGGGGTTGAATTTCGTAATGAGATTTCGTAAGCATTGTTGAGTAATAAATCCAAAATAATAAGTTATGTAATACAGTTTTTTCCAAAATTTTATGAATTCTACTGAAATATTTAAAAAAATAATTTTTAACTGTTAATTAATCATATTCTAGACTGAAATTTTTTAGGCAACCCATTTGCTATATATTTATTGACATATTAAATTATATATAAAATAGTCAAGTTTTACATTAAATAAAACTTGTATTATTGAGCAGAGACGATGCACAGCATCTATAGTGAGATTGCGCTGTTTTTCTTTCTGGCAACACACAGGAAATACGTCACTATTCTGGTAACTTTAGTCTATGAAAATGGCATGGTACAACCTGATTTCCGGTTCTGGTTACCCGAGCTTGAGCTAAGGCGATCTACCCTCATAGAAGTCTCTCACTCGCCAGGAGGCCTGAAAGGGATGCTGTGCATCGTCTCTGCTCAATAATACAAGTTTTATTATGTAAAACTTGACTATTATATCGGCATGTGACGATGCACAGCATCTATAGTGAGATTGCGCTGTTTTTCTTTCTGGCAACACACAGGAAATACGTCACTATTCTGGTAACTTTAGTCTATGAAAATGGCATGGTACAACCTGATTTCCGGTTCTGGTCACCCGAGCTTGAGCTAAGGCGATCTACCCTCATAATATGATCGTATTCTTTCGTTGAAGCAACAACTAAAGCCGAAACTCTCACCGATTTTGAGAAAATTTCGGTAATTTGAATGTTTTAATCCAATAGTTATTTGTCTAGTGAGTCGCGCTGGTGCTATACTAAAGTGAAAATAACTGATCAAGTTATTTAATCATATTCTGGACTGAAATTTTTTAGGCAACCCATTTGCTATATATTTGTTGACATATTAAATTATATATAAAATACCTTTCATCCAATAAACAGCTCGGTGAAGGTCGTTGTATAGAGGCATCTCCTACTAAAAAATAAAAAGAAACAATAAGAATGTCATAAAATGTATCAAAAATAAATTTATTAATAAAATTATTCTCTGTTCAAATAACTACTTCTGATTCAAAACCTTTCACAATAAAATTAAGTTCGTCAGATTCAACATTTTTCTTCCATCGACGTCTTTTCCCTGTGATTTTAACTGCTGTCTTCAAATCCATAACTTCGGCACATTTCTTATAAATACTACATAAACTATTATAAAACATCAATACTGTTTTAGAACCTTTCAAGTATTGTTTGAAAAATGATTCAGGGTCAATTTGATTTTCTAATTTCACAGCTATATTATAGACAAATGTACCGTTAAATACTTTAGAATATTTTGTACTTTCAAATGGACAACAGCACAGTGTATTTAAACTATTAAACTGTAACAGGCAACACTGAAACTGAGCAAACAAATGCATCACTTTATTATCATAACTTTTAGGCTTCTTCTTAATTTTATCATCCAATTCAAAATGTTTCAGCAAACTGCTTGCGGCAATGAGGGAATCTTCATATTGCACTTTATTCTTATTGAGATACAGCTCATTGTCTTCTGTGTATGTTTCTGAAACTTTCTTCAACTCTTCAAGTTTTTTTGGAGTACTTATTGTTGAAAAAATTATGGCCTCTGAAAGTGCCTGTTTTCTCATCAATGACTTCGAGCATTACGTAGCACATCAATAAGCTATGTATGTGACCCAGAGGTACATTGCAAGTATTTATCCACCATAGAACAGATATCATGAATAACCTTAAATTTGGTGGCAATAGTTCTATTATTGAAACATCTAATAGCTCCATTTTATTCTGCAAAAAAATTATGAAAATATAATTTTAGTTGTTCATCTGTTAGGTCTTCAAATGGTATATCCAAAGGCCTGGAGATTGCAAATTCTTTGTCAACGTATAATCTTTTATAATTATTGTCTGTTTCTCTACTGACGTAAACACAGTTTTCTTCAGAGAAGTCTGTTAAAATGTCGAAGGCATACCGTAATATTGGTAGAGTGCAAAGAAAACTATCTTCAGAACTGTAATCTTCTGCTTGAGGTGAACAGAAGTATGTGTGGTGAGTGTAGAGGTTAATGTAAGATTTCGGGATGCGGTTGTAGCGTATCCTTTCTGCGAGCCACAGAGGTAGCCCCTTTACAAGATCAGTGCTTGTGTCTGTTTCTTCTTCTGAACTATCGTCTGAACTAGACGAATCATCTCCACTTTCTGACTCTGTTTCAACACCTGTTATATCTTCAACATCTTCATTGCATTGTGCAGTATTAAAATTGTCATCTATAAATGTTGTAGTTTGAATAACTTGTTGAGTCAAATCAAAGTATTTCAATGATTCACAGTATGTGCTGTTATACCCGTTTATACTTTTTTTAATAATTGCAAACACTTTGTCTTTCTGTGCTTTTTTCAAACGACCCAGTATTTTAGAAATAGCAGAATCAAGTGTTTCATTCTGAAGCCATTTGAACAAACCATGAATGCATCTTTGCTGATCGTTTTTGCTGCTTTTACTTTTGGTAACTTTAACTGAAAAGAATTTTCTAAATACTTTTTTCTCCACATAGTCGTTGCCCAGAAGTGTTGCCAGTAAAGGGAGCAAGTCTTCTTTCAATCCACCAAAATGACTTGTCATATGTTCTACTCTGTATATCTTACATTCTAGAGCATTGAATTTATTTTCACCTTCTACAGGAGTAGGTTTGCGTTCCAATGTGTTAAACGGTATATACAGAACATTATAGATGAAGAAATCAGAGTCATAGCTCAACACGGGGCAATGAAGATGTCGAGCCAAGGCCGCTATTTCATCATCAGCTTCAAATTCACAAACAGTGTAAACGATATTCATATCAATGAGTGCTTCAATGAAAACATCTCTTAGAAGCAATGGGAATATTTGTAAACAACCCTGCGTAACAGGGTCCAGCTTGGGAAGCACCGTATATCTTAGACCGTAACCGACTGTAAGCGGTCTTCAGTTTTCTGTGTTCGTAGCTCCCGTCAAACAAAACGTAAGAGGTTATGTTACATTTCTTCAAGTTTTTGAAGAAATTTCTCACGAATGACGCAAACTTATCGTAATCACCGCCGAATGCGGAAAAACAGTTTAACCGTCTGTACAACTGCGCACACAAACTGTGCCCGTCGATGACCAGATTGCAATCGTGCAACAGGAACTCTTCCAAGAAAGCATCTTGCTTGATATTGATATATGTAGTCAATCCTCTGACACCCATATTAAATTGGTTACAATTTGCTGTAATATAACAGCAGTATGTATTCTACTTTCTACCTCATCTCGTTTATTGTGCCACAATTTATAACCTTATTAACCTTAAGTATAATTTTAATTAAATTTTTTTGAGGTTATATTTTTATTTTTGTTATTGCCCTGGTCACAGATCACTATAACCAAGACCAAAGAGAATGTAATATACTCAATTACTCATCGCACATCACGCAACAGACACAGACTCTGAAAACAGCACATTTATTTTGTTCTATTTGTCGATCGCTGGATTAAAGGCTTATCACACTACAATTGGCTAAATTTAGTCCCTACAGAATTCAGTGTTGTGCTACTCCCAACACTGTTTTTGAACCTCACAGATTTTTCGTGGGCTGTGAATTAAATTCTAACGTCACGCTCGGGAATGAAAAGAAATTTTGGGGTGAAAACTCTGGACGCTAGAGCAAGAAATATAATATTTTATAGTGAACAAGTCCACCAGAGCGAGAGAGATAATACAGACAACTGCTCTTCGCTGTTTAATTTGTGTGTTTACCTTCTATATTTATGTTTTTTTGTATCGTGACATTAACTTCTATGTACTTACCATATTAATTAAACCTGTCACGAAATATTAAATTTGCATTGCAAAAAGTGCAAGTTTTGGTTTAAAATATTACTGTTTTATCACAGCACTACTTACACTATGTCACAAAATTATACCTATTTTTAACCGACTTCAAAAAAGGAGGTTTCTCATTTCGACCGTATATATGTTTTTTTTTATCACAGTATTTACACATACACTATAACACCTATTTGTGCATCTTTAGCGAAATACATATCTAATAAGTAAATGGCAAATAGGGACTAAAAAAATTGCGAGGCAAATGCTTTTGTCGCGACACAGACAGATTTTTCGTGGGCTGTGAATAGAATTCTAGCGTCACGGTCGGGAATGATAAGAAATCTTCAGGTAAACTCGGGACCATGGCCATTGGCCATCTAGAAATGCGTCAGCATTTCCCAATGGCTGACGCATTTTTAGATGGTCTTGCTCATGGCCACGCCTTCCGGTTTCAACCGCGTAGTTTCCAAAGTAAGCTATCAAATTCTGTGTTTCCACTTTTATCGGCAGTTCCTATGAACGCCAATTTTTTGAAGTGAAATCTTCTTTTGGGCGGCACAGACAGATTTTTCGTGGGCTGTGAATTGAATTCTAGCGTCACGCTCGGAAATGATGAGAAATCTTCGGGTAAACTCGGGACCATACCCATTGGCCATCTAGAAATTTAGAAATGCGCCAGCATTTACCATTGGCCATCTAGAAATGCGTCAGCATATAGATGCCCATGCTCAATGCCACGCCCTTCAGTTTCACGTTCCGGTTTCGTAGTTTTCTACTACTATACTAATCTGTGTAAAAAGTATCGGGAATATGTCAACAAACAAAAAAAAGACCCGTGTTAATAGGTCGTTCTAATTTTTTTACTGCATGTTGGTAGCACTGTACTGATTTAGCGCGCAAAGTTTGAGCGGGATCTGTCATTTAATTTGTTTTAAACTATACTTTTTGTTGGTCATAGTTTTGAGTTCCCGGCGATTTTTACAATGGAAAATATTGTTGAACAAAGAGTGTGCCTTAAATTTTGTGTTTCGAATGATATTGCATGTGGTGAATCATTAAAAATGTTGTGAAATACCTACGGCGAATCGTGTTTATCGAAAACAAGGGCTTATGAATGCTATAAGGCTTTTAAAGAAGGCCAAGAAGTAGTAGTAGACTTGCCTCGTTCTGGTAGACCTTCAACCGCTACGACCAAAGGAAACATCGACAGAATCAAGAAGCTAGTGCTCGAAAATCAACGTATGAGTCTGAGAGACTTGGCTAGTGAGGTGAACATATCTTTAAGGTCCGCGCAGCGAAAGCATGTCGCTGAAGACATGGTTTCCCGAGCTTCTACTGATCCGACCTTTATGAAATGTATAATAACTGGCGACGAGACATGTGTTTATGAGTACGACATGCAAACAAGCCAACAGTTTTCAGAATAGGGTCTCAAACACGCGCCGAAACAAAGAAAAACGCGGCAAAGTCGCTCCAAAATCAAGGTGATGCTGACAGTTTTTTTGACTACCGTGGCGTGGTTCACTCCGCATTCCTTCCAGAGGGAGAAACAGTGAATAAAGAATATTATTTAGGCGTTATGAAGCGTTTTCGTGAGACGTCCAGATTTGTGGCAACACAACTCATGGATGCTGCACCATGATAATGCACCATCACACACAGCCATTATAGTGAAAGTGTTTTTAGCAAAAATTCAACAAAAGTTCTCGACCAAGCACCGTATTCACCTGATATGGCTCCGTCTGACTTTTTTTTATTTCCCAAGTTAAAATTACCACTTCGAGGAAAACCTTTTGAGTCGATAAAAGCCATAAAAGAAAATTCGCTGAATGAGCTAAAGGTCATTCAATTCAATTCATTTATTCATACCATAAATTCATAAGAACACTTAGTAACGTCATTTACAAAAAGGCAAAGAATCTGTGTACATAATATGATAAAATAACAACGTCAAAAAGAATAAAGCAGCTGTAAAGGGGCCTAGTCAATTACATGCAGCTGTAAAAAGGCTTTGTCGAAGACAATATAACAAATAATCAATACACACAGTATACAGGTTCTACATTAGTACAAACAATGTAACATCAAAAGTCTTAAAAATCTATTATTTTACCTTATTACAAGATTCTAATTTCGACACATTTCTCTTCCATACGTTACTATCTTTAACAAAGTCGTCTATATTATGATATGCCTTGCTCAATAGGTAGCTTTTTATTTCATTTTTAAACTTGGTTTCATTGAGGCCTTCCACTTGTACAGGGATTGCATTATAGAAGCGAATACCATTACATTTGAAAGAGTTATTTGTTTTCTGAAGTATGCAATTAGGAAATACAATTTTGTGTTTATGGTGCGCTTTTGGATTCAGATCAGTTAATTTCTGCAGACGACTTCGATTTTTTCTTACATACATTATACATTCATAAATATACAGGGACTGTTAATATATATATATAATATATATATAAATATATATATAATCTAAAATAAGGTATATTATAAACCGAGTAAGGTTTTTATAGTTGGTGCAATGTTTCCAGATATTACATCAGACATATAGTGTATTAAATACCGGCTGCAAATTGTTCATCCAACTCGCTAGGGCCGTAGTGTAACCCCTTGTGGGATGCCAGGTCATTCCTTGATTTTCCCTACCGGCGCCGGCGCCTGCCCAAGCCAAGGTCGTACGGTCTGGGTCTTAACCCTGGCGTTGGTCGACGTATAAGATATCGTATTCGTTGAGTGCAGTAAGGATATGGAAAAGTCGATAATAGTACGCTCTACATCTGTGCATAATTATAGTTATTATTAAGATTAGGTTATGTAGTAGAGGCCCTGCACCTTCTGCGCTAACGCCAAGCACTTTAAGTAAGAGCGAAGCACTTTAACTTGAGATCAACTGCCAAAGCAGCCTTTAAAAAATCTCAGAAACATATACATGCTGGAAGTCAAAAATTTTGCATGGAGCAATTTAGCATGTTGGCGCTCGCTAAGATAGGGTTTTACGAAAGGGGTGAAACAAGGGATGGACGGTTGTATGAAAATTTCGTCGCAAAATTGTATGGGTGTACAAATACTGGCTCGATTACCTTAATATTTATTTCGCGCCGACGAAATCACGGGTAAAAGCTTAGTGTATGCACATAGTATGTCAATATCAATAATACAAAAAACTTACGTCAGATTCCAACAATCGAACAAAGACCAATTGACACTAAACGCCTCTTGAATACGAATCAGATTAAATACAGCAAATAATACAAAAACTTTTGCAACATTAAACCTGACAACTGATAAGAATACATTGAGCAATACAGTTGAATAACACTACATAACATGAGATATGTAGTCACAGTTATGCTTATTCTTATTTAGGTATTTTTATCACGTTTATTTTTGTACAATATTAGTATGAGTCACTAGGCACAGTTTTATTTGCTTTTATTAACAAAACACACTGAGTTATGAAAAGCGTCTGAACGGGGCGAGTGCAAACGATACTAATGATACTATGGTCCTATGGTCTTATTGCGTCAGTTCAAAGGTGTACGCAGAAAGGGTGTAGTAAACAAAAAAGAATGCTTAGATTCTACTTCCTATTATTTACTAATGCCGTGGTAGCCTAGTACCATAGAATAGATAACTAGTACTGAGAACGTCAGTTTGTTCCTCAATCGTGAGTTTGTAGGTTCGAATGCCGCTTGCACCTCTGAGTAATTTTTCAAGTGTTTACGAGTTTTTCATCGCCACTGGTTTTAACGGTGAAGGCAAACGTCGTGAACAAAACAGCATATTCCAAAAGACATACAGCGCAAACTCTATATAACGTCAAGGGACTATGCATATTTTGACGTTATAAAGACTTGTCGTTAAATGGAAAAAGGAAAATGTAACAAAAAATTGGTTGCCTGTAAAGTCGGTATACGGGCGAAAGTTTTACGTGACAACGACTTTGAGTGGTAAAATAATTTTACGGAAGGGACGCGTGCCTTTCACTTTTTATATCTGTCTCTCTCGCTTTAGGCGGGCTAACCATGCCCGAGTGGAAGGGACGCGTGCATGGTTAGCCCGCTCTCGTTTTGAGCGCATAACGTGAGCGGAGCGTAACGCAGTTTCTTGAAGTGTCACCCGGCAAACCAATTTATAAGACGTTGTCACGTCAAAAAAAAAACTATTCTTATTTGAACGCTTTTGCGTATGGCAAAGAAGTTGGAATCGTATGGTCTGTCATTTTCGTTTGACGTCTTTGGTTGCACCAGTAATTTTGTTGAATTCTTTCGAAGTTAGACACTACGAACCAGAAGTTAGGGGAATCGAACATTTATGACGGCCACAACCACTCTACTTAGTCTGTGGCCACAACGGCTTTTAAATCAAAAATTAAAATGTGAAATTCATACCGAAAAGGCTTCTTTACACTTGTCTAAATTTAGTGTCTGAATTTAAAAACAAATTTATAAGGTCGTTATCTAAATTCTACATACATTAAGTCGGACCGATACTTTTAGTAAGTATAAGTATTATATAATCATAATATATACTCGTGGAGACAAATACATAGATTTGCAGTTTATAATAAGTACTCTATATTAACAAGCTGCAAATTTGATATCAGCTACTAGGGAAAAACTCCAGCGATGAAGAACTCGAATAGGTACTGTAACCTCCCGAACCCCTTCCTCCACAGCCAGACTTGCGTACGCGCCGTGTAACACGCCTGAAATCCTATACTTAGTACTAGACGGGACGCGATCGCTTAAACGTATTCCTCAAAATAATAAAATACTACACTGTACCATACTGAGTACCATCTATATTTTGCGTGAGTTTTTATTTGTTTATTAACCTTAGGAAATTATTTTTGATTATGTATGAGCTTCAAAAGTCACTAAGGCATATTTGTAGCCTGGCGTTGACACGTCATGCAAACTGAAAGATTAAAACAGAAATTATTTCAATACTTATAAATAACTTCAATAACTAAGCGAAATTATGAGACTAAACCACAAGCCATAAAGCAAAAGTTGAACTTTAATAAGGCCTATTTTTCTTTATGAAGTCTGCAAATGTATCATACTGTTAATTATTTTAATTGTATCACTAGTGAAATGGTTGTTGTTGTCATCAGTTCCGCCAGGTGAAAATAAACCTTACTGGTAGGGAAATAGAAACATTCTGATGGGAACATATTATTTCTCGCTTCCCGAAGATATTATTTAATATTTTGAACGGATTGCCAGTGTGTTAAATTTAGCCAATTTAGCAAATGTTTACCTGACAGCCACCGTTCTTGACGTAAAGTGACGGACCAACAAACTTTCCAGTATCCAAATTTTCACAATAATAATATTAGTTGGATAGGATTAAAAAAAATACCCTAGAAGATTTTCATCAAAGTGACTGTACAACAGTACCCTTGGCAGTTCAGACCACTAACATTATCTACTGTCTACTGTACTTAACGGGGCTTTACCATCGCAACTCGTAATTTTTTTTCCTGTCTATGTGTCTCAGCTATTGTTAAATCGTTAAGTGGCCTTATTTTGACATACTAGGTATATTATCTTATACCATTATAACATTTCGTTCATGTACATATTTTTGAAAACACACTATGAAAGTATCGTTTTTTTTTTTCAAATGTTACTAGCTGTGTGTTGCTTCTTGTGTAAACACGACAAAGTAATTTATAAAGTGGTTCATTTTAATGATTGATACTAAAAACTAAAACAAGGAATAATTGCCGTTTTTATTTCCACATTCTTTATTTTTCCATTGTCTTCAGAAATAATCTAGGTAATTCTTTTTTAAATGCTTATTACGTCATTCCTACATCATTTTTCTCATTCTAGCCGCTTAGGCGCGGCTTAACAATCACTAACTTTATTGGAATTAAAAGTATCCTATACCCTAATCGAAGTAATATACTGACTACGTATTAAATTTCATTAATATCCGTTCAGACGTTCCAGAACGTAGAAACAAACATACACACTTACCTACAAACTTTCGCTATTATAGAGTACCTAATTAATACTTTGTTTGAGATTGGATTAACAGAAATTTCATCGAATTCGGTAATAGCTGTTCTAAACCCGGAGACTAAATCGATTGTTTATTTTCCGGATTTAAGTATGTTTTAATAAACAATATCTTATGACAATATCAACATTTTCATGGACAAATCATTAATTCTCACAAATCATTTTTTGATTAATAAAATAGGTCCATCAAACGTCTCTAACACGATTCACAACACCTATTTTAGCCCTCGACGTAAATAGGAGTGTTATATATGTATATTATGTTGTCCGTGTGTTTCTACCTCATATCTGACATAATAGATCCTAAATTAATTGCCCTATTTTGACTTTGTCGTTATTTTTTTGTCTTGTAACTACCATGATCTCTAAACTGTTCAATGAACGAACGTATGTAATGTTATTAAAAGCTCTATGATAGTTTTTGTAAAAATCCTTAAAATCAAAACTTGTAACGAATGGTTTCATCAAAAGGTTTTTTTTTCTTGTGTCATAATATTTTATTACGCGAGAAAAAGCCAACAACAGTTTAGCCATGTGGCGGATACGTAAGGTAAGACTCAAAAATATGGTAGGTACATGCAAAATGAAAGCATTGCGTAATTACTGCTCCTATTTCCAAAGACGCATAACTTCAGGAACTACAAAGTATGTCAATGTATTAGTATTATCAGTGGTATATAAGTGTATTAATACGAGTATTATTTGAGTATATGATCGCGCTGTGAAGTCATTTTGATATGTCTTATCAAAATGGCAGTACGGCTCGTACATGGCTTATCTATTTGCATGTCGGTGACCTCGAATGCGGCCACTAGACAGATGGTATTAATTTTTATTGTGTGATGCAATGTACAATACTATTGTTCCAAGGCAATTTCAGTAGGAAAGTGGAAACAACTTAAAACTTCGAAAGCTGATTACATATTTAATCAATGTTTAATGTTTCCGGTCATTCACAAATTGTATGCAGACAAATATGCGGGCATCAACTAAACATAGTTTTAAATCGACAAAATCCAAATTGTATACAATAAGATATTTCATCTAAACATATTTAAAATAAAACGAACGTACTGAAATATCTTTCTTTAATGGCTCTTTGTGTCAAGACTACGCGTTTTGTAAAGAATATAATTTCTTCATGGATAAAGTGTTCACGTAAGATATACCTATTTTATTATTCTGTCTAAAAACTTTTCCAGCGCTAGTTTTGCCATTCATTACTTTTTCCCCGCTACTAGCTAGCCGCCAGCCAGAGGGCCTACCGTCTAATTCTTTTCGCTTGAAATGATAGAGAGAGCAATAGCCATAGCCGATTTAGTTAGGCGGTAGAAGGGCTGGTGCGCGCCTCCGTGGTGGGGTACAATTGGAAAGCTATGTGACTAGTTTTCACCTTGCCTCAAATACTAAAGGTAGCGGTTCGCGCGGAGACCGCGACATGAGACCGTGACGCGAGACCGCGATCGGAGACCGCGACAGGCACTTGACACTATGGAATTGTATGGGCGCCAGTTCGCGCCGAGACCGCGACAGGATACCGAGACATGTGTCGCGGTCTCGGCGCGAACTGGCGCCCATACAATTCTATAGAGTCAGTGCCTGTCGCGGTCTCCGCGCGAACTGGTGCCCATACAATTCTATAGAGTCAAGTGCCTGTCGCGGTCTCGGCGCGAACTGGCGCCCATACATTTTCTATAGAGTCAAGTGCCTGTCGCGGTCTCCTGTCGCGGTCTCAGCGCGAACTTGTACCTTTACCCAAAAATTGCTGCCAGCTCTCGGAATACCACGAGTCTATTTTACTTTCACTTAAGATGTTTTAACCCAGTCGGGTTAGACTTTAACCTGGAATTAATTATAAGTAGTCAAACTTTTCTTTGCGCCACTGTCTTACATAAGCAGCCCACTAAATGTTCCCACTGCTGGGACTCGGGGCCTTCTCTCGCAAGAGAGAGTTAGGCCATAATCCACCACACTAGCCAAGTGCGGGTTGGTGGATGACCTCGAAAGATTCTAGGTACATGTCGGTTTCCTCACGACGTTTTCCTTCACCGCTTTTAAGTTAGCGGCATTACGCACATGACCTCAAAAAGACTGTGGTGCGCGTGGTGGGATTCGAACCCGGGGCTCCGGATCGGCAGTCGTTGTTCTCCCGACTAGACCAGCCACTGTCTAGTAGGTCATAAATATATAAAATCCAAAACATCGACGAAACCGACTCATTGACACAAAAAAAATCTGACTAAGTTTAATTAATTACCCCTATTTTAGAGCTAGCTCGACTGAATTTAGAAACAACTGCCAGTAGGACTACAAGGAGTAGGTATCTACTGTTTCTGCGAAATTACTTGTATTTCCTTAATAACACGTTTTGCTCCGTGTAGATGGTAGTTAAATGCAATTTTATGTGTAATTATTTCCCAAGCAACAAATCTGCCCTCGATGACCACTTAAAGGATGTTTAACATGCGAGATAAACACGCGAGTGAGTCAGCGAGCGCTGGATATTGTATAAACAGTAGCGAGAATATTTAGAACATGTTTACGTTTTGGTTAATAATAAAAGTATTTGTTCTGAAATTTGCTTTGCAATTTCTTTATCATCATCTACAGCCTGCTTTATTTACCATCGGATATCCCGAAACTTGAAAAAGCGACGATTGTAAATGGTTGAAGTTCTAAAAAACCGACCAAAGCTATTGGGCTCGACTTTCATAATGCGTACAGCCAAGCAATAGAAAAGAAGTCAAGAAAGAAGAATATGCCGCCTGAGTGGGTCTTTCCCAGTAGTAGACACATGACTTCGAAAGATTCTAGGTACATGTTGGTTTCTGCACGATGTTTTCGTTCACCATTTAAGTTAACGGCATTACGCACATGACTTCGAAAAGACAGTGGTGCGTGTGGTTTTGAACCCGGGGTCTCCGCGGATCGGCAGGCGCCGTTCTCCCTGCTCCCATCTCCCGAGTAATTTATTCTACATGTCTAATAGTGTAATATAATTACTGTTATTATTAAAATAAATAATAATAAATAAGAACCTCGTGAAAGCTGAGAAGGACAAGCTTAGCAAGTACCTTGACTTGGCTCACGAGGTTACCGCCATGTGGAATGTTGATTCCACGATCATAGTCCCCACAGTCGTGTCGGCAAACGGCCTTATAGCGAAAAGTCTCGACCAACATCTCAAGAGACTTTCGCTAGATGGTTGGATCAAGGGTCAGATGCAGAAGGCGGTCATCCTTGACACAGCGCGCATCGTCAGGAGGTTCCTCACTCTGCAGCCCTAACCACCGGTAGCTTGGGCCCTGCCCGCTGCTGGCGGCAAACTAGGTTTAAGTTTTATAATGTTTTATGTTGTTTTATATATCAATATTGTAAAAACTTAGTCTTAAGAAAAGAAATAAATACGTGAATAATAAATAAAAAAATATTTGAAACAAAAACAATTACATTGGAAAAAAATACATGAAATCTTTTTTTTTTTTTCTTAAATCAATTAAATTAAATAATAAATAAATATGCAATAAACTTATTATTATTTAGATGTTTAAAAGTATTTATTACATGTCAAATATCAATAGAAAAAAACCAACAAACAATTCTGGCCTCGTGGCTTAGAGGGTAGTAACTCTGCCTGCGAAGCCGAGGGTCGGGGGTTCGATTCCCACCCAGTGCAAATATTTGTGTGACGAATTCAAATATTTGTACTGTGTCTAGTGTTTGTATGTATAATAAGTATGTATTTAAAACTATACAAGTATATTGTATCAGCTATCTGGCCACCATGGTACAAGCTTTGGGGTCAGTTGGTGTTGTGTGTGAATTGTCCACCAATATTTAATTCACATCAGGCCTAAGGGACCACGCACTGCCCCTGCCCGAAAGTGCCCAAAACGTTGTTCGTTTGTTGTATAATGAGCGTAAAAAATTGTGCATTGTGCAATAAAGTGTAATTTAATCGACGTAATATTTTATTGTTATCAAAATTTGGAGGTATCACTCCAAATTTTCAGGCTGCGACCGCGACTTCGTGACAGCCTAAAATAATGTTAGATATGTATTACTTAATCTGTGGTTACCATGTCTTAGACGCCATGTCTTGTAATATATGTATATCAAACAATACAAGACTGTGACCTTCTAATGATTGTAGAGTTATGCGAATGAGTCAACGGACACACGGTAGATATTTATTGAAAAGGCCTTGAAACAGCACAGCTGTCAAAATATCTGAGATTGTTTAACGCGTTTTGTATTTATTTCTACGTTCTCCTAATAGCAGTAGACCTGCAGTTTTACTTCTGTAGTTACGAAGCTCATGTGTTATTCCAGATAACCAATCTCCGTACCAAACGACAGCCCTTCAGATATATTTATTTTACAGATTCTCCTGAGGAATCTGAGTGTCTACAACTCGCGAGCGAAGGTATCGCTTGAATCATTATTAATTTATTATGAATAAATTATTATTATTATACTATTATTTATTTATTGTTATATGAATTAATTTATTGTTTAAATAATCTCCTCACAACGAAAATAGAAATAATTGGAATAATCATGCACCTACTCGAAAAACCGCCATTATTTGGATTTTGTACTTCCACCAACGGATAGGCAATTTCATTACGAACCATTTAGTAGATTTTTTTTCAAAAGACTAAAATCTGATTTTATAAAGAGTTTATTCTAAAATTTGAGCAACATATTTCATTCTAAAATTGAGAAAAACAGCGACAATTCCTACTGTTTCTGTCTTGCTCTTTCTTGGGGTGTGTGATGAGGTAAGAAATACTCAAGGTCATTTGCTCGGGGTACGGCCTTAATATCAGCCGATACATCCATCAAGTCTCAAAAAACTCACTCAAACATGTGCCTCTAGTAGGCTATACAACTATACATATTTGTTAGTCGTATTTCAAAATGCGTTTATTCCACCTGAAAGAAATGATTTTTGAAATGACCATCACATGGAAAGCCCAATCAATATCAATCAATTGTAAGGTGAAAAAACTCACGCAAAAAGTAGATTATACATATTTGTGAGTCATATTTCAAAATGCTTTTTTTTCACTTGAAGTGAAAGACATTACATTCTCTTTGTCTCAAACGCCCATCATACGAATGCCCAATAATCAATCAATATTAATAATTAATTATCTAACAGTTAAATTATTATGCAAAAAACTAAAACAAGATTAGTTGTAAATAAGTAGCAAAGTTATAAGTTGAACAAATAAAATAACTTACGGCCCTGGACGTCTGCCGATAAACGCTATAAATATATAAATTATACGAATGACGCACACGCACACATAGATAACGATTATCGTTGTCGGACAGGGGAATATGTGACAATGGGCACTTCAATTCAAGTGATCTCTGGAAATAGTCGTGTTAGTTTTATTTGTTGCTTTAGGAATATAATTCTAATTGACATCATTATTTCATTGCTATTTTTGTTTTGAACTTTGTGGATAGAGTTATAGAGATATATTATTGTTTGCAGTTTATTTGCAATGGTGAAAAAGGACACTTGGTGGCAGAGCGACGGCGTTAGTGCTTCAAGGTATTACAGTTTTTTCTCTATGTATTTAATTTCGATTTTAAACTTCGGAGATTTCAATTCGTATTGAAAATATTTTACGGGACTTAATACAAAACGTCCAAATTATTTGTGAAAACCTCCCGACGATGGTGACGTTTCAGTTGCATTACAACGTCACGAGGTCTTTGTTTCGCTATCAAGTCCTTGTTAATGTTTTCGATATTAATATAATTGTTTTAGTTATATACAGATTGTCCACGTCGCTTTAAATGTTTCCATAATGGCTACTTTGGCCAGGCGCGGTCCCAGTCTCGAATTTTGGAGGGGTCACTAGTACGTAGCTTCAGATTTTAGGGGGGTCACCAGTATAAATAATACAAATAATACTTTAAAATAAAATAAATACTTCACTAGTAGCGCCCTTGCGATTTTACCCGCGTAGTTCCCGTTCTAGTTGTTTTTCCGCGTTAAAAATTGTCTATGTACTGATATTTTTAATTTTCCTAGATTTTAGTACAACGTATACGATTTTGGGGGTCATGTCCCTGTGACCCCCTTCGGACCGCGCATGACCTTGGCTAATATATAGTTAATAAGCTACTTTGCCTTGGGTTCGCACCTGGCGATTTAGAGTTACAGCTCAGTCTGCTTTCTGAGAACCCCGCCCCGCATTGTGGCAATCTTGATGACGTATCATTTTTACATTTATATTTAATCGTATCTCATTGTTAATAGCGCATATTTGTATTTTTATACTATTTTTAAATATTTGGAAAATGTAAATTTAAATATTTTTTTGTGGATAATTTTCACACAATATCCTGTGGGTTTTGTATTCCTTGTCTAGGCTGAAATTAAACAAAACTTTTGCAAGAGATAGTCAAATATTTTCTATTCTATGATTATCAAAACCAGATAGCTGATATTATTTATGTAATTTATCCTGATAAGTGATATTTTTGATATGACCAGCATATTTTATTTATTGCATTTGACTTTATAATGAAATTAATGGGACTGGTTCTTGCAGTTTGTAGCTTGGTGTTGGTTTCTAGTGGCAAGATATTATTGTGTCTCTATCGGCTAAAGAGATAAACTTATTATATCTTCGCGGATTCTTATTTATAAGTTGCATTTATCGAGATGATAGAATTTAAAGTTGAGTTTTATAATGTTACAAGTTCTTTAATATTGTTCTTGTCACTTTATTGCAGCTATACAAAACAAGTAACCATGGAAGACAGGTCCACCGTGATCTACGACCCCGGTAGCGGGGATTACAACATGTCTGGCGACAAACATGTGTTCATCTTTAGCCAAGACTCAAAGAACCCACCTCAAGACGAGTAAGTCATATTTTTACACGTCGCTTGACTAACCAAATCAATGATAATTCTACAAAAGATTGTCTGGGACTTCCCATGGAGTTACGAGACCTGCGCGCTTGAATTAGCTCATGAGTCATGGCTGGCCTGTCGGCTTAGTTGGTAGTAACTCTACCTGCGAAGCCGTGGGTCGTGGGTTCGATCCCCACCACGTGCAAATATTTGTGTGATGAATTCAAATATTTGTGCTGTGCCTGGGTGTTTTCTATGTATAAGTATGTATTTAAAAATATATAAGTATTATATCAGCTATCTGGCTTCCATAGTACAATCTTTGCTTAGTTTGAGGTCTGATGGTGTTGTGTATAAAATGTCCACCAAAATTTATTTATTATAGTACAGTGCATAAGTAGGTACTAATTTAGATATTCTGTAATGTTTTCTAGAACCCTCAAGAATTAATATGAACGTCCAGACTGACGTTGCCTGAGTTGAGCTTTCCCGATGGATACAAACTTAGTGTCTCGAAGTTGAGAGTGGATCGGTTTTCTCTTTCTTACCTGTGAAGCGCGCTGCATCGTAAACCGCATCGTCGTTTAACATCAAGCAAGATCGCGGTCTAATGCAAACTTATTATTGTTATAACAATACACTTCATTTTCTTCAGGTGCGAACGAAATCGAAACTTCGAGACACATTATACGACAAGATTTCAACAGACCTTCGAAAACGTTGGCTTTACTGTACAAGAACCTTGTAGCGATTTCACTCATCTGGAATTATTAAATGCACTAGATAACAGTAAGTACATATATTTTATCACAGGAAATATGCCTTATCGATATTGTCCTTAAACAGTACCTACCTACATAAACAAGATGGCGTCCAGTCTCAAATCGATAATATTTTAATATCAGTCTAGAACAAGGATTGTCATTGATCAAGTTTTATTGATATCTAATGTTATAAATTAACTTTTATGATTACATAGCCTGATGGAAAGCGAAGCTAATATTGAGAACACTAACCCTTGACTTATGAAGTACCTTTTCATTCTAGTCTTGTATTGTCTTTGTCTTCAGTATACAAAAGCAAACTTATGTATGTATCTCGCTTTCACTGTGCTTCTGGCCTCTGACCGGAGGATCTAGCACCTGGAGACTTTTCGCCGGTCTGCAGGGCTTATTAATAATATACTAGTTTTTATTATTATCTGACGTCAGTTGACTTTTAATCTAAGAGATTGCGTTGCACAAGATGTATCTGAGTCGGCTGACTTCCTATGCGAGTGTTGGCTGACTGATTATTAGTTTCGTCGAGAGACCGAATTGAGCTTTAGCTTCGGTACACGGCGACTAATCTTCTTTAAATATAAAATTATCTTTCAGTTTGTAGAATGGACCACAGATACACTTCATGTGTCGCCTTTGTGTTTCTCACGGACGGCGACGCGAGCGGTGCGGTGAACGCGGCTGACGAACCGTTCCTCCTGAAAGACGTGATCAACCGCGTGTTGCACGCTCCGAAGCTCGCAGGGAAGCCTAAGCTGTTCTTCAGTCAAGTAAGTAGCTTTGTACAACAGGATTATTACACCCATATATGTAGAGAGTAAAGCAGTTTCTTCTCAGTAATCGTGTCCGTCATGGACCGTGTTGCTTAAAATCCGGCGAGATAGTGCAGACTCATTCCTGCTAATATTACACATGAGAAGGTAACTCTGTCTGTTACATACGCTTCCACTACTGAAACGATTTGAATGGTATGTATGATGACTTGGTAAAGAGATACTCTATCCAGTGGCGGATTAGCCATATAGCAAGAGTAGCAAATGCTACGAGCCACACGCGAACTGGGGGCCTCGCGCTCCGACGCGAGACTTTAATATAGTAAGAGCAAAATACCTTGCAAACCTTAACCGCGAAGAACTTAGTCTATGCTTTACTTCCACCTAAAAGTCTAAAGTCTAAAACTCAAAACTTATCTGACCCATTATGAAGAATACCAAAGGATATTACGACATTTTTTTTACTAAGGGGCCTCGACAGAAATTGCTACAGGCCCCGCGCTAGCTTAATCCGGCACTGCCTGAGGGATATTGGCTACTTTTTAATGCCACGAAAAGGGTTGTAGTGATTGAGAAACGGGATGAATATTTGAATGAATTATCGTTATTCTTTATACTAGAACTTTGATAATGTTTTTGAAAGAAAAGAAACACGTGTTCACTTTTTTCATAGGCCATAGATAGCTTCATACAAAACTCACCTACATCCAACCACCATTCCAGGTAACCACGCCGGGAGCCGAGCCTCAGTGTGTAGAAATATCGCTGGTCGGCATCGAGGACGCTGCGTAGACTTCACAACTCCTTAAAAAGATGGTTCAGTAACACGTTACAATGCTACGCAGTGGACGACGTCGAGGTGGAGTTCAGGCCAAACTGCTTGGTGAGTTGTCGCCTATCTCTAGTATCTCATTGTTTTTGAAGTGAAAACTACTTTTGGCGTACCACAGACAGATTTTTCGTGGGTTCTGAATTGAGCACAAGTGCCACGCTCGTAAATAAAAGAAATCTTCGGGTGAACTCGGCACTATGGCCATCTATAAACGCATTTTTAGATGACCATGCTTAGAAGATTTATTTGGACAACAACGCTTTGAAGATTTATTCCAGACTAACAGCGCCCTCCCATTTCATTCGCGTAGTTTCCAAAGTCTGTGAGCTATCAAATTATGAGTTATACGTTTTCACTTCTATCGGCAGACCCTATGAATGTCAATTGACCTTTATTGACAAAACAAAATCACAATGAGAACTGCGCAACTCTATACCTATTTCATATCTAAATTACTTCCTCTGAGCACATCTCAATTGACCATAGGTCATACCAGAGATATAGTGTAGTTCTCACTAGCATCGCCCCGCGGTTTCACCCGCGTAGTTCCCGTTCTCGCCCTTCTACCCCCGAACTAAATCGGCTTTCGCTTTGCTGTTGCGGTCTTTATCACTTCAAGCAGAAAGAAAAGAGAGAGCAATTTCAAGGCTAAGACAGTTCTGGTTAGGCGGTAAACCCCCGTTATCTTACCGGAACGAAAGTATAGGTATGTTCTTCCCGACTATAACCTCACTATGTCCCAAATTTCAGCCCGACCCGTTCATACTTTCCGACGTAATTGAGAAACAAACATCAAAATATTAACCTTTATAGTATTAGTAGGATTGTAATTTAAGTTGTTAATAAGAGTAAAAGCTCCGTCCGTTCAAAAAAAAAGAATCATCTATGCTCACATTTTTGTGCGTAACTTATCTGTGCAAATCATCGAGCAACTCGATCTTCCGCGCAAGCACGGAGCGGAGTCGCCTTAGCTAAAAAATATTGTTCAAATCTTTCTGTCATTTCTTGCGGGAGGGGAAGTTGCACACTAGCGCAAAGCCGCACTATTACATACAAAACATACCTGTACCGATCCATTGCCAATCATACTCACACAGCCAAATCAATAACACATAAAAAATAAAGCACCATTCATAAATCTAGCCCCGCCCTCACGCCACAGTATATTATCAAACTCCATGGTCCACGCGGACTTGTACTTTGACAGAGGGGAAACGCTGTGCGTACTCCCTTCCGCGTTGCTCGCTGGTGCAAATATTTTATGGTAAAATCTGTATCTTACCTTTATCTTATCTAATCACAGGCATGTAAGCTCGGGAACGAAGACCCTGGTCATCGAGTATTCACCAAAAGAAGAGTGCCGGACACCATCCCAACACACTCCGACTTCCTCGCGGTCACATCATTCGAAGGTACCTATTACCACCCACCATGTTTCCACCAAAAGCAAAAGTGCTTTTATTTTCACTCCTTTACTCCTTTGTGTTACTCCTTTTGGGGTTGTACTCATTTTGGGGCATTAGGGTAAAATGATGTGAGTAGTTTTTTACGATGTGCACCCATGGACGTACAAAAAAAGTCGGACGTAGTCTCGAGAAAACAAAAACCGTGTCCATTGAGTCGGCCACATAATATACATAAGCGAGACTACGTCCGACTTTTTTATACGCCCATGTGTGCACCGCACGCCGTCACGAAAACCCTACATCCTGAAATAAGCCAGTCAACATTTTAGTAAACACTAACTAACTTCAGGTTAATACTTCATCGATATAAATCAATAGACGTGCCTTAAGCACTTTTAAATTGTTAACAAACTGTGTCTCTGTGTGTAGTGTGAGTGGTTTACAACTACCAATCTACTAGACCCCTAGCCCCTAGAATCGCTAGCGGTGAGGTATGCTGCGGCTCTACTAATTTGGTTGTAGCAACGAATACGAGGGTCAAACTGAAAGTTCTTAGAAAATCAAAAACTGATTACATTAGCCAGTTATTAGTTTTATTATATCTTTTCAAAATATTGTCCATTCACGTCAATACACCGCTGCATGCGATGGAACCACTGGGAAAAGCACTTTGCCCACTCGTCCTTAGGGGTCTCTTCAATGGCATCGCGATACGCAGCCACCGCTTCTTCAGCATTCATAAACCGCTTTCTTTTAAGTTTTTCTTTAATTTTTGAAAATAAATAAAATCACAAGGCGCGAGGTCGGGGCTATACGGCGGGTGACCCAGTAATTCAACGTTTGATGTCGCCAAATAGTCGATCGTTCGCTTGGCGGTGTGCGATGAGGCGTTGTCGTGGTGAAGGAGGATCCTACTGCGAGGTCGTTTCTCTCGAACTTTTTCCAAGACAAGTGGCAAACAATTGGTAGTGTACCATTCTGCAGAAACTGTTTTTGATCCTCTAACACAATTGTTGCGAAATGACCTATCCTTCCAAAGAACGAGGCCACCATTTTTTCCCCGCACTTCGATCTCTCTTCACTTTAGTTGGCAACTCCTCGAAAGGAAACACCCACTGAGCAGATTGTCTTTTGGTTTCAGGATCATAACAGTAAATCCAGCTTTCGTCACCTGTTAGTATGTCGAACACAGCATTTGAGTCACCTCCGTTAAATCTTTCAATCATTTTACGGCACCAATCCACACGATGGAGTTTTGAGCCTCAGTCAAATTATGAGGTATCCACCGGGCGCAAAGCTTCCTGACCGCTAAATGTTCGTGTAGGATTTGTGCACTTGTCTCATACCGATGCCTAAGCTTGTCCAAATCTGCTGATAGGTCACTCTTTGTCAGTCTCTATCATACGCCGCACAACACAGATGTTATCTTCAGTCGTCGCCGTAGAAGGCCGTCCCTCACGTAAATCATCAGTGAGATTAGTGCGACCACGTTTAAACTCATTAAACCAGTTGTAAACAGTCGCACGAGATGGGGCTTCATCGTGAAAGGCCAATCGTAGTCTATCATAACTTTCTTGTTGACTTAAATGACATCGAAAGTCATAAAAAATCATGGCACGAAAATTTTCTCGTGTTAAATTCATGTTGACGTGACACAGACAATTTTCAATTTGCCGCCAAATCGTAAAACAAATGACAAATGAATGAAGTATATACTCAGTAATATTGGCAAAGAGTTCTATTTTCAAATTATAGAATTATTTTTTTATTATATTGTTTATAAGTGGCCAGTTCTAAGAACTTTCAGTTTGACCCTCGTAGGTTGTGATAGGTATAAATAAAAACGTGCGGCGTTCCCTGCTAACCTGCACACGGAAATAGTGAGCTCACTCTTCCCAACGATGACATAATTCCGTGCACCTGAAGTTTGGGAGGGTACATCCATTCATTTATATCGATGATTTATTCTATGGTTGAACTTAAATTTCTTAGCACGAGGATTAAATAAAAAAATAACTATGCGTGCCTCCATAGTACTCTCACGCTTTTTTTTAAATAACATCACTTATTTCAGATGAGAGTTCCTTGCGCTCTAGCCCGGACAATGGGATGGTGGCAGTTCTATGCGACGTGGTGACGAGACACCATCGCCACCACGACCTCATGGACATGATGACCATTCTGAACAACAGGCTCGACAATAGCCCCCTGAACTCTTCACATCCGAGACCAATCGTCAAAATCCAGTCTACTATGACCAAGTTCTTGAAATTTTAAAGATGGA